>JAQPPZ010016891.1:0-2400000 GCA_028583015.1 Wollemia nobilis | reverse complement strand
GAATTCATCTAGAATAGAACGTCCAGATGATTTCATCCCAAAACCAAATTTTTGCAATTAGCTTCTGTTCCAACGACCTCTCCAACTTGGGCAGAAGCGTGTCTGCGTGGTTGGAGATTCCCACATTGAGGATCTCCCAGATTGGGATGATCCCCAACCTCCTAACCTCCCCCTAATCCTATATAAACTAGGATTTTTCTAGTTTATCCCCTTGACTCCCTAACTCCCTCCCTGATCTCCCATCATTCGCACTTGTGTTTTCAAGTTTTGTTGTAGGATTTCACTATGTTTCAACCGGAGGTAGCTCGGATCATCGTAGGTGATTCAACTACAATTTTAGATGATCCTGTCAAGATCGACGATGATCTTGTACGATTACAGATGATCCGGTCTACAATTCAGCTTGGGGGCAATCAGAGCCCTGAGTTTGCATTCTCTATCTCATTTTCCTTATTTATTGATGCATTAGATTAATTTACTTCTGTTTTGCATCTTGGAGTTCACCTCATTTAGCATAATTGCATGATAAAATTCAAAATAAGTTTCCAAAATAGTGCATCTCATTTAATTTGATATCTAGATTTATCATTCAAACATCTATACTCTTATTTCTATCATTTTGCATCATTCTTGCAATTGTATTTTTGGTTTTTGGTGTCTGTTTCCTTGATTGCAGGTTTCTAATGAATTCGCTTGATGAATTCGTCAGGTCATTGATGATCTTGGGTGATCTTGGATGATCTCCTATGATTTGGGATGATTCTGTACAATTATAGATGATCCTATCATATCCGAGATGATCTGGACTCCTACAAGCTTCAGAATCTTCATCAGACATCAGAAATCAGGTGTACTCTTCTCCATTTTATATATTCTCTGTATTCAATCACATTAGGATTTATTTATGTCTTCTATTTTCATATAAATCAGAATCTTCATATAGAATAGCTTAGCTTCATTTTGGCCAACCTAGGAACTTGAATGATTGAACATAAAATGAACAAATCAAACCCATTTTCAAACCTAGGCATGGAAACTGCCACTCAAAGTTTCCTGGTGAACCCCACCATCCGTCAAAAATTCACCTTTATACCCCTCCCCCGAGAGGCGCGACCTTCAAAGGGCCTCTCCGTCCGAGGTATTGTTCCATCCTTTTCTCACCCCCCTTTCGGGTACGGATCCTTTAGCCTGAAGGTAAGGGTGCAAAAAATTTGGGCGATACATTTTGGTGAACCCGACGTGAAACTAAAAACACCTTTTGAAAACAATCCAAAAAAAAAAACACATTATTAAGAACATCTAGAATCATTAGAAAACTGTTAAATTTGCATATCATACTTAGATGGTAGATTATAATAGAAGACGAGTTGTCTCCATAAATGTTGAAAATCAATTAACGGCCATAGAGATTACTTCTGTGCTTAGAGTACCTCAAACATATAGAGCCCAACCTTTGTGGGACGAACTTGATAGGAGATTGGGTATTATTGAATCTAGATCTGCAGAACTTAGGCAAATTAAGAGGTTTGTCCTAGATAGAATCTTGGATCCTGATCAGGTGACTTTGTATCATGAACTTCAGAGAGCTTGCCATAGGTGGTTAGCCGATAAAAGAGCACTCGTGTCTTCTGAATTATACACCTTTGAGGAATACCTTGAGAACGTAGTTGTAGTACATAAATTTCTATCTCGTGTAGAGGATCAAGAAGTCGTTCTTACGGATAGAAAGAGATGGAATAGAGTTCCTAGAGCTGTGTTGTATCGAGAGTATTGCCATGAACTTTATTTTTACATGTCATAGTCTGAAATAGATCATATTACCATAGCACACTTTGTCAAGTTCTTGAAAAACAACTTCCAATTTGAAGAGGAGCATTTCATGACTCCTGATGAACTTGACCCTATCAATGATATCCATAAACTATTCATAGAAAGCTAAGTGATTCTTTCTACTATTGTTTCTTACAACTAGCATGTTGTTTGTTATTTTTATTCTCGCAAAATAATAATATAATAAAATCACACAAAAAAAAAAAACAAAAATAACAAAACATTTCCTTTTAAAATATTATAGTAGGTATATAGTTAAAATATATACCTCTCAACCCTATCGCATATATATATATATATATATATATATATATATATATATATATATATATATATATATATATATATATAGTATATATATTTGCTAAAACCTAAGTTTAGCACAATGCCTAGACTTAGGAATGGAAAACAAACCGAAGAAGATGAAGATTGGTTAGGAAGACCATTAAATGACCAAAATGTCCCTCCTGAGGACCAAGTTCAGGAAGAAGAAACCCTAGACCAACAAGAAGAAGAGCTTGTTGTAGGAAATGAACAAGAAGAAACTATTAGAGAGGAAGGATCCTCATCCCCTAAAATGTCTCCGGGAGGAGCTATCACTTTTGAGAACATGGAACAATTCTGGAAGTTCATTAACACTAATATTGGTGTTTTTAATAGAGCAGCCCATATGGACAAGGATCGAATTAGTGACACTCAAGCAACTCTAGAAGAAGTATTTCAAACACACACTAATCCCTTGTCCTTTATTGAACAAGAGAGTGATCAAGCTGGACCATCCAATTTGGATATAGTAGCTACGATCCAGAGCATGCAACAACAGCAGGTTACCCAATGATCTAAAGTGCCTGTTAACAAGCCTAGAGTCATTCCCACACAAAAGAAACCATCATTTACTGCTCTATTTCACCAAGCTCTTGATCAACATACCTTAAATCAACAAAAACCCAAAACAAAACCGAACACCAATTACCAACAATCTAAGGTACAACATAATACTATTACAAATCCCCTTCATAATACTCTTCCTACCAACACTTTGCATAATAGCAATATAACATCTAATCCTTGTGTCACACCATCATACGCTCATAGATCCCATACCTATGTGCCACCGAACCAATATGGTGGACAAACTAGCAATCTGGAAGCCGTGGTGAAATAGTTAGTTTCCCGCATGGACCAGATAGATCCCTACCATCCCTCGTACAATTATCGAGAGATGTGTAGTCAGCCTTTAGATCCTATAGTCGTAGCACAACCGTATCCTAAACATTTTCCTATGCCTGTTCTTCCCATATATAAAGGAACCGAAGATCCCATAGAGCATCTTCGTATGTTTAGGATAGCATGTCATGATATATCACATGATGACTTGTTATTACTAAAAATGTTCTCGAAAAGCTTGGGAGGAATGGCATTAGAGTGGTATTATCAATTACCCACTAATTCTTTGAGGAATTTCAAAGAAACTGCCGAGTCTTTTGTTCATCAATTTAGTGCCTACATCGAAAGAGATGTGACCATTAAAGATTTGTATAACTTAAAATAGGGCAAAGATGAATGCTTTGCTGATTTCCTAGCTAGGTGGAGACAATTGATAGGAAAATTGCACTTTGTGTTACCTTATAGGGAGATGTTGGACATCTTTATTAATAATTTGCAAGAGCAACTATCTTATGAATTATCAACTACTACCTTGACCACCTTCGATCAGGCTATAGACTTAGCCCGAAGAGTGGAAGATGCTCTCATTAGGAGAGGCCAGCTTAAAAAGAGAGACGATGAGAAAACATCCAAAAATCAATATAAGAATAAACAAGTTGTGGGTGATGGAGTCACCGATAGCATAAATATTGCTAATGTTAATGCTGCGAAGACAATGGAGAAGTTTGTACTGAAACCTCCTGATAGACCTCCTCGAGAATTTACTAGGTTAAATCAACCTTTATCAACTATTCTACCACAATTATTAGAATGAGGTTTGATTCAATTACCAAATATTCGGGAACCTGATCCAACTATACCCGGATACAGAGCAGATTTACACTGTGACTTCCATAGAGGACCTGGACACACTACCAACTCTTGTAAAATATTAAAACATAAAATACAGGACTTGATTGATAACAATGAGATGGAGGTGCAAGCCTTTCAACCTAAGCAAAATCCTCCTAATAATGTTCAAAAGAACACCCCACAAAACCAGAATCGGAATGCCAATCAGTCATTGGACATCTTTCAACATCCCTTACCAAAACATGGTAAGGAGGTGGCTAATCAAATTGAACATCATAATGTCCCTCCTCCTACCCGATATGTAGGAACTATTAGTGGGCATTTACCTGTTCATGATCTAGAAATATTTGACACAACTTTATCCGTGGTTACAACCAGGCCTCTATATAATATTCAGATACCTGATCTTAGTGATACATAATACGAGACTGAGAGTGATATGGAAATCACATCAAATCAATCGAATAGTTCTAAAGATGAATCAGATCCTATTCACCCTATCACAAGTTATATGGTTCCAGAAGAGCCATTTCCAAGAAGAGTCACTACTAGACCATCATCTCACCGATTACTTTCTAATGAGCTAGCTATAAATGCTAGACCAAGACCCATTCATCATCCATAGAATAATATTGTGGGTACCATCGAAGCTGTTACTAGACAACATGCTCAAAATTCTCAACAAGATCAAATTCAGAATGGTGGATCAGCTCCATTTGTTTTGAAGGTTCCTAATAAAGGGAATCATTCACCTAATGTTCAACCTAAACCTCCTTATAATATTAATGAACAATTATCAAATATTACAACTAGAATTTCTCTCTTGGACCTTTTAAGATCTTCTCCTACACATAGAGATGAATTAATGCTCACATTAAGTCAGATGATGGTACCACAAGACATTCAACCTGAAGCCATGGCCGATACTATAATAACTCGTGAAGTTGATTGTATTGACTTTCGGGATAGAGACATACCGCAACATAGTTTACATAAAGATAACCCCTTGTATATTATCGCCTTAATTGGAGATGTAGCAATCAAACGAGTTTTGATTGATAATGGTTCATCTTTAAATATCTGCACTTTTGACTTCTACCAAATATTTGGGTTTAGAAGTGATGAAATGAAAAGAACTGATATGATCATAAAAGCTTTCAATGATGAAACACAAGAAACATGTGGAGTTATTACCATTCCATTGCAGAGTTGGTCCAAGAACCTTGGATACGATCGTGTTTATTGTACATTGCCCTGCATCGTACAATATACTCTTGGGTCATCCTTGGATCAACGCGATGCGAGCTGTTCCCTCAACTTTACATCAATGTGTTAAGTTCGAATTTAAGAATCAGTTGGTTACCATTCATGGTGATCCAAGACCCTTTGATATGTGTGCTTTGGCAGAACCTATTGGAGTTCAATTTTGCCCCGCTCTGTCATCCACACATCCTAATTCTCATTATCCATCTAAACATGTGAAACTCACACCCACAACGTCATCTACTTCTTCTCCATCAGTTGCACCTCCACATATAGCTCAACCATCTTCTCGAACAAACCGCATTAGGACCTAAGAAAGATCCTAATCCCACAACCAATGTCTCTTGTTCTACTCCTATAACTTCCATACCTTTAATAGACCCATCTATCGACACCTCTACACCGTCTACATCCACCAAATTCATATTTTCCACATCGAAAGACGTAGGGAATGTTCCTTCTACCTCTTATGCTCTTACTGACGAGCTCTTACCCGATCTATCTAAAATTCTTATATCAAAAGAAACGAATGCTTCTATGCAAGATTCCCTTATTTTAAATAATTTGCCACCATCTCCTCATACCTTGGGCCTCCCACAGCCTATGGGAAGTATTTACCAAGTCGGGAGTTGTGCCTTTATTTATAAGGGATATGACTGGGGTAGAATACCTAGAAACATCAGAACTCATTATGATGGATATGCTCGATGTTATTTTACTAATGAGTATATTAAAGCCAAACCTATAATGCTTAAATTGGGATATAAAGGGAAAGGTTTGGGACCTTTCCAGAATGGTATGAAAGAACCTTTTGAGGTAGAAGCGTGGCCCACCCGATGTGGTGTGGGCCTATTTTCTAGTAAGGGTCAGCCATTCCCATTTGAGGATGATGACCATCTTATATGTTACCAAGATTATTTAGATGAACGTGATGCTTTGCATTTAATGAATAAGACATTCACATGTAATATGCTATCTATAGCTTATCCTGAGATGATCATTGAATCCGACGATGAGTTGGAGGGAGATATCTTTCACGATGTCTCCGTTGAGGAATTATTACATAATGGATTTTATTTTGATGGCTCTATACCTAGTATAGCCTAGCTTGAGGCCACGACTCCTCAAGATGAATTATCCAAGCTAACCTTGGAAGAATTACAAGAATTGGGCGTTTCACCCGCCCCACCTAATTTTGAGAGAGATCTACACATGGAAGTAGAAAATGTCATAAAAATTAACATTGGAACCAACGATAACCCTCACATAATCAACATTGGATCAGAATTGAGTCAAGAAAAATAGGATAAATACATTGCATTTCTTAAAGAATATGAAGATGTTTTTGCTTGGACATATGAAGATATGCCAGGTTTAGACCCTTCTGTAGTTATGCATCACCTAGTAGTGCATCCGGATGCTAAACCTGTTAAGCATAAGCTTAGAAAAATGCATCCTAAAGTGGCCTTACTAGTCAAAGGGGAGTTAGAAAAACTCTTGAATGTTATTTTTATACAAGCCATTGATTATGCTGAATGGATCTCGAATGTAGTTCAAGTAACTAAGAAAGAAGCTACTAAGATTAGGGTTTGTACAGACTTTAGAGATATTAATGTTGCATGCCCTAAAGATGATTTTCCCCTTCCCAATATGGATCAGATCATTGATTTTACTATTGGGAGTGGAATGATATCCTTAATGGATGGATTTTCTGGTTATAATCAGATCAGGATAGCTCCTAAAGATCAAGCTAAAACAACCTTTATTACCCCTTGGGGGACTTTCTGTTGGAAAGTGATGCCATTCGGTTTGAAGAATGCAGGTGCAACCTATCAACGAGCCATGACTTATATCTTTCATGATATGATGCATGATATACTACATGATTATGTAGATGACATTATAGCTCATTCTACTCAAGAAGATGACCATTTAGATGACTTGAGAAAAGTATTTGATCGGTTAAGGGAATATCTTATCCGATTGAATCCAGCCAAATGTATATTCGGAGTTAAGTCATGTAAATTATTGGGGGTTATAGTTTCTTTACGTGGCATCAAAATTGACCCTCTCAAGATTACGACTATCACTGATATGCCCGCACCTACAAATATATCTGAATTACGGAGTCTACAAGGTAAGCTTCAAGCTATCCGTCGCTTCATCGATAAGCTGGCAGATAAAACTGGACCCTTTCTTAAGCTTCTTAAGAAGGATGTCTCTTTCCATTGGGATGATGAATGTAAGGAAGCATTTGAACTCCTCAAACAATATCTTCTTAACCCACCTATACTTTCACCACCTAAACCTGATCGCCCATTTATCTTGTATATTTTTGCTTCAGATTTTGCTTTAGGAGCTATGTTAGCTCAACTTGATGATGAGAAAAGAGAGCGTGCTAATTATTACATTAGCAGAACATTAATTAGTTATGAAACCCGCTACACAACATTAGAGAAGTTATGTCTAGCAATCATATTTTCTACATAGAAACTATGCCATTATATGCTCAATTAGAAAACATACGTTATTGCTAAATCTGATCCCTTGCGGTATCTCATGAGTCGACCTTATTTATCTGGTCGCACAACGAAGTGGGTTCTTGCTCTAAGCGAGTTTGAACTCACGTTTATAGGACATAAGTCTGTTAAGGGTCAAATCATAGCAGATCAATTAGCTGCTGCACCCTTAGAGTCCACCCATCCCCTCGTCATTGAGTTTCCTGACGAATGCCTTAACCTAGAGGTGGATCATTCAGAGCAATGGTCCCTATACTTTGATGGAGCCCGATGCATGAGTGGGGTTGGTGCAGGTATTATTTTAATATCTCCATAGAAACATCTCATACCTCTATCCTTTAAATTAATGTTTGCCTGTACTAATAACATTGTTGAATATGAGGCTCTAATCCTTGGATTACGAGCTGCCCTAGCACTAAAAATTAAAAATCTATTAGTTTTTGATGATTCTCAACTTGTTATAAATCAAATTAATGATGTTTATCAGACTAGAGATGATAAATTGTGCCCATATAAAGCATATGTATTACAATTAATATCTTTATTTGATCAAGTTACCTTGGAAGCTATTCCTAGAACTAGCAATCATGTGGCTGATGCTATGGCCGCAACTGCATCTCTTTTACCCTTGGAGTTAGATGATGAATATGCTACCATCATTATTCATCGACTCCAGGAACCCACTTCAACTAAATCATGCTTGGAACCTTTGGACGTGTTTCTAATCAATGAAACTATTCCTGAACTTTGGTACACTGACATCCTCAATTTTCTTCAAAATGGGACCTTCCCTGAAGGTTTTAATAGAAACCAACGTCGGTTATTACGTAGACGAGCAAGTCGCTTCGTAATAATTGGCAATACGTTATATAGGAGATCTTTTGAAGGTATCCTATTAAGATGTTTGAATCTAGAAGAGTCTAGATCAGCTTTGAGTGAAGCCCATGATGGATCTTGTGGGGGACACTTTAGTGGTAGCGCCATTGCTAAGAAGCTCCTTAGGATAGGATATTTTTGGCCTACCATGGAGAATGATGCACATGATTACGTGCGCCATTGCGACAAGTGCCAGAAACACGCTGACCTTGTCCATGCGCCTGCACAAGAACTACAGGCTATTTCATCTCCTTGGCCCTTTTCAAAATGGGGCTTAGACATCATCGAAAAAATCAATCCTGTGTCATCTGATGGACACAAATTCATCATAACCACCATCGAGTATTTTATGAAGTGGGTCGAAGCTATGCCCTTAGCTTCTTGCACTAGAACGCAAGTTTCCAAGTTTATTCTTAATCAAATTATTTGTAGGTTCAAAATTCCTGCAAATCTCATCTCGGATAATGGAACTTGTTTCAAAAACAAAGATGTAAAGAAACTATGTCAAAAATATAAAATTCAACATCGTTGGTCCACTCCCTATTATCCTCAGGGTAATGGCCAAGTAAAAGCATCTAATAAAACATTAATTAAAATCCTCAAGAGACTGGTCAATAAATCTGGTCATGATTGGCACATTCAATTATATCCTGCTTTGTGGGCTTATCGAACTAGCATTCGTACTCCCATGGGCACTTCACCTTTTGTTTTGGTTTATGGCGTTGAAGTTGTTTTTCCCTTTGAACTAGAAGTTCCTTCTTTGGCTCTGCTACTTCAAGATACTGAAGTAGGAGATGAATATCATGCTGGCAGATTTAGTCAGCTGGAACTCCTAGATGAGAAGCGCATTAATGCTTTGGAGCATCTTCGTGCCTACCAAAACAAGCTCAAACGAGCATATCTCAAGAAAGTTCATAATCGATCCTTTGAGATCGACGACCTCGTCTTAAAAGAAAATAAAAAAAATACTAATGCAACTAAAGACCTTAAAGGCAAATTCGAGCCTAACTGGCTTGGGCCATATATTATCACTGCTAAATTTGGATCGGGAGCATACATATTAGCTACCTTAGATGGTAAAGATCTTAAAGAACCTATGAACATTATGCATCTTAAGCGCTATTATGCATAAATATGGTAATTTCATCACTGTATATATTATACATATTGTCTCATATTAGTAATTCATATAAAAATTTCAAAAATAGTAATATTATGTATTCTCTCAATTCATAAATTAAAAATCAAAATATAAAAAAATCAAAATCATCAAAATCCTCAAAAACATCTTCTATTTTGCACCTATCAATTCTTGAAGTATTGCAGTTATATTTTCAGTTATTTTGGATAAATTAGCATTTATCTGGAATCCCTCACTTTCACACTCACATGAATAAATATCTTGATCTTATTTGGTATGATTATTAATCTCTCTTATATCGAAGTCCACAGTTGAATTAAATAAAGTTTTGAGCATAGAGAACTGATCTTGTTATTTACTTGAACCAAGTACACCTTTTCACATTAAAATGATTTCATTGCAAATTCAAAATGATGCTACACAATAGAAGTGGTCTCTTGAGCGAAAAGTTTCCCCTGCTATCCTATCATGCACATGGTCTAGAATCTTTGAGAATTGACAAAAGGACAAGCTCACCCCTGCCTATAATAAAAATCCCTTGCTCTACAGCCAATCCGAGCAAGTATCCCTAGTATAGGAAGAAAAAGAAAAAGAAAAAGAAAATCAAGAAAAATCATGAGAAAAAGAGAAATTATTCAGAAGCATTATTGCAGTATCATTTTGTACCATCTCAGCAATATTTCAGCATTATCTCAGTGTCAAGCAAAATACAAAAAAAAAATAGAAAAAGAAAAGAAAAGAGAATAAGCAAAAAGCAATAAAATTCCCTCCTACCCTTTGAAAGAAAAGAAGGGTGAATGAGCTTGAATCCCTGGAATTCTCAATTATTCGAAAATCATGAGGTAAGCCCCATAACAGGTGGTTTGTGCCCAACCTGCTTGGCCTTGGGTAATTCCTTTTTGCATGGTGACATGTCTGTCACATTAGCGACCTTCTTTTGTACAGACCTATGTCCGCTTATGGATCAGCTAGCTCTTGATGACCCGACTTACATAGTAGTCTGGTATGGTTACATGCATATAAATCATGGTCAACGAACACTCATTTGGTTAATTCAAATTACTTGTATCAAATTATCTTGCTCAAAATCGGTAAATGAACATTACAATTGCACACACATTTGTGTTTGAGAGATTTTGTATCATTATGATAGATCAAGATCGGCAATGAACTCACGTATGCACACGGGGTTCCTTATAAATCTAAATTTTGTCTTTGAAATAATTTAAAATATTTATTCAAATCTTCTGGAATAATTTGACTTTCTTACTTGAGAATATCTGCTTAGCGTAAAATCAATTAAATACATTTTTTTCAAAAATCCAAAATTTTCTTGCAAAACATGTTCAAAAATCTAGCAATAAAGTCACATTTATATATTTTTGACTTTCGCGATGATGGTATAGTTCCTAAACCTAAATTGGAATTTTATGCCTAGTGCAAGTCCTCATTTTTATATTTTTTGTTTATCTCAAAATCAAAAATCAACTATGCAATAAAACTATTATATCAATTTCTTCTTTGGATTTTGTGATGATGGTATAAGTCTATACCTAAAATTCTATGCCTAGCGCAAACCATCGTTCTAATTTTATTTCCCATTTATTTAATCCATAAAAGCATATGGCTTAAATCATTATGTTACACAATTGTGCTTTAAAAAGAATGAAAACTTTCCTATTTCATTTCATTATGTCAACATTCATTTTTTTTTGACGATGGTATAATTCCTAGGGAATTGTTCAAATTTCTATCATACTTAGGAATTTTATGCCTAGAAAAAATCATATTTTTAATATTTCATGCATAATATTTTCATGGAAATCTGAAAACAAATCATCACTATTTTTCATCATCACAACACAAAGTCTTAAGAAAGTCTCTTAAGCACCCTTTTACTTTTAGCAATATTTCTCTCATACTGGGATTAGCTTGATGACCTAGCGAGCGGCGACTCCATGAAATGGTCATGTAACAACGACAATGTCCTTTGAAATTATTGTTAGAAGTCACTTTATTTTCATCAAAACACACCACAACAACCAGTTTGTTTACATCAGATTATTTCATTTAATTTTATAGCATGACATAAAATTATAATATTTTCAATGACATAATTACATGAATAGTCAATCAACAATTAAAATATTAAAGCATCATAAAACATATGCACAAGTCATATCACAAAAATAACATCATATATATATCAAGAAGTATATACATCATATCAAAATGGATTGGTATGCCACAATCTATACCCTGGCATACTCAATCATCTCAAAAATAGTCTATGTACAATATGCATCTAGCCTCGAGAAGACCTCGAGCTCTCAGCCTCATCTCCTCTCCCACCCTGAGGTGGAGGAGGTGGTCCCATCGAAGCCCATCCTGTGTCGTGGGTCCTCGACGTCGATCGTGATGATGTCCTCGATGACCCCATCCTGATCGGCTCCATAATGTCGACTAGCAACTGTATCCTCTAGCCCTCTGGAACCAGCTGGTAGTACACTCCCTGATAGAACATGGTCTGAGCAACCGACCATGCCAGCTCTAGAATGCTCACCCCTCCACTCCGAGCCCTGAGCCATGTAGCCTCATCCTATAGAGTCTACACCTGAGCTCGTAGGTGGGCATTCTCCACCCGAAGAGCTACCATCTCGCTGCTCTCCCCCACCTCGACACCCTTGCCCCTATCGGGCGATGGTGGCCTATCCCTCTATAAGGAGGGAGTCTATCTCTCCTCTCCTCTCTCCTCTCCTCTCTCCTCTCCTCCCTCCTCTCTGGTTGCTACTATCTCTCCGAAGCCTGTGGTGCTCTTCGACGTCTCTCCTGAGGAGGCCATCATTGATCCCTCCCTTCGTGACCCCTCATTGCATCGATGGCAGCCTGGCATCGCCTCTCCATCCATTGCACTACAGCATGCATCGGACCCTATGCCCTCATCATCCGAGGAGGGTGGATGCCTACATACCAGGCATCATATCCATCTGCTATCCCTACATCATCCCCATCCACTGGCTGAATGGGGGCATCATCAACATCCTGACTCCAGAACCTCTGCATGTCTGGAGCTCCGCTCAGTGTGGTACTATCCCACATAGTCTAGGAGTACTCATAATCCCTAAGAGTAGGGATCCCCTATTGTAGATCGAACTACCTCAAAACTTGGTCGTAGCGATGGAGCTCTACCTCTCCCCACTCTGTCCTCAACCATATGACTCGCCTGATGTGAGCCAACTCTTGTCCATCCTCTACCCACCCTGGATGCTCTCTCCATGGTCTCTAGGTGATCCGATCTAGGGTGAGGTCATCCAACAACCTTCGGGATATCGATAGATCTATCCACCATTGTGACCCTCTCTGGAGCCACCAGTAGAAAACTTGGGGTCTCTCCCGATCAACTCCTATCAGTGGAAGCCCTATCGGCCTCTGCACCACAATGTGCTCCTAGCACCAAACTTGTAGAAGCGATGTCAGCACTAGACATCGACCCCCCTTGTATACGACCCCATAAAGGATCCTATACAAGCGACACAGTACAAAGCTACCCCAAGCAAACCTGTATCCATGGTCTCTCATGTCACAGACCACATCTGACAGTAGCCATGGTAATCTACATCCACTCTGGTGGCATAGAAGAAGGCCACCCACCACCCCTACCAAAACTCGGGTCAACCGAGATGCCCTAGGCATCCGCCTCAATGCCTCGATGTTCACTCTACCCTTCTCCAGGGTGAAGCTCGGGTCCTCGCACAATCTCATCATGGCGTGGCCCTGATTGGCCGAAGGCATCATGAATCGACCATGTATGGGGATCCTCAAGATCCTCCATACATCCTCTAGAGTGGGAGTCATCTCCCCTATCGGTAGCCGAAAGTAGGATGACTCCGGATACCATCTCTCTGCTAGGGCTGTCAGTAGCCCCATGTCTGTAGGAATTTGTGGCATCTCTGCCACATGCTGCAGTCCTACCTCTACCAATCTGTCTCGCTCGGCCTGATCGAGCATGACCAAATCATCTCTTAGACCTTCGTATTTCCACTCCCGACTCTTTAGCAATCCCCTCTACAAAATAAGCAATAAAACAACAAAAATCATTAGTACATAATCATTAAAAAAAATCAATTAAAATCAAAGTTGATATCGCCCATTATTGGATGATATCGTACCAAATTGAGATAAAATCATCCTTAATAGGATCGAAATCATCTCACTTCTTCAATTTGGGGATCACCCCTTATTGGATGGGATCGCCCCTATTTCTCCGATTTCGTCCCTAGACGAAATCGACAATATAGAGACGATTTCGTCGCCGGCCTAAAAATGGCCGCGATGCCCAAAAAAATTAAAATTCAAGTCAAAAAATTAAGTAAATCAAGTTAAAAACATAGTAAAACTAGGTTTAGATCCTTACCCGCAACCCGCGTCGGATCTCTGTCGATCTGTGTGTCGTCTCCACCATTTCGCCTGTAGAGCTCTGAAACAGTGAAAGTGAATAGTAAAAATGAATTAGGGTTTTACCCTATTTTTCTTATTTTTATTCAAAAAATGACATTTTTTTAATTTTTGCTTTTCGTGCTTTTACCTCAAACGTTCGATTTGGGTAAAAACTCGGAGGGGGCACCATAGTAAACAGTCGTACGATTCGACCTAGAATCGTCGTCTAAAAAATGGAATAAATTTTTGCTTTCTCGTAAAGCATGAAGAACTCGTCTTTAACGCATTTTTTTTGGAAAATTTGCTAAAGAGGGGGCAAAATGTAGCACCCTAAAATTGGCATAGTTAAACCATTAGTAAAAAGTAGAAATTTGAATTTTAACCCCAAAATCGCCCGTTAACCGCTTACCTCATTTTTTGTGCCATTTTTAGAGGTTGTTGTGACCGTTGGACGATATCGTCATCGATCTGATGATATCATCCCAAATCGGATGAATTCATCTGGAATAGAACGTCTAGACGATTTCATCCCAAAACCAAATTTTTGCAATTAGCTTCTGTTCCAACGACCTCTCCAACTTGGGCAGAAGCGTGTCTGCACGGTTGGAGATTCCCACGTTGAGGATCTCCCAGATTGGGATGATCCCCAACCTCCTAACCTCCCCCTAATCCTATATAAACTAGGATTTTTCTAGTTTATCCCCCTGACTCCCTGACTCCCTCCCTGATCTCCCATCATTCGCACTTGTGTTTTCAAGTTTTGTTGCAGGATTTCACTGTGTTTCAGCCGGAGGTAGCTCGGATCGTCGCAGGTGATTCAACTACAATTTTAGATGATCCTGTCAAGATCGGCGATGATCTTGTATGATTACAGATGATCCGGTCTGCAATTCAGCTTGGGGGCAATCAGAGCCCTGAGTTTGCATTCTCTATCTCATTTTCCTTATTTATTGGTGCATTAGATTAATTTACTTCTGTTTTGCATCTTGGAGTTCACCTCATTTAGCATAATTGCATGATAAAATTCAAAATAAGTTTCCAAAATAGTGCATCTCATTTAATTTGATATCTAGATTTATCATTCAAACATCTATACTCTTATTTCTATCATTTTGCATCATTCTTGCAATTGTATTTTTGGTTTTTGGTGTCTGTTTCCTTGATTGCAGGTTTCTGACGAATTCGCCTGACGAATTCGTCAGGTCGTTGACGATCTTGGGTGATCTCGGATGATCTCCTATGATTTGGGATGATTCTGTACAATTACAGATGATCCTGTCATATCCGGGATGATCTGGACTCCTACAAGCTTCAGAATCTTCATCAGACATCAAAAATCAGGTGTACTCTTCTCCATTTTATATATTCTCTGTATTCAATCACATTAGGATTCATTTATGTCTTCTGTCTTCATATAAATCAGAATCTTCATATAGAATAGCTTAGCTTCATTTTGGCCAACCTAGGAATCTGAATGATTGAACATAAAACGAACAAATCAAACCCATTTTCAAACCTAGGCGTGGAAACTGCCACTCAAAGTTTCCTGGTGAACCCCACCATCCGTCAAAAATTCACCTTTATACCCCTCCCCCGAGAGGCGCGACCTTCAAAGGGCCTCTCCGTCCGAGGTATTGTTCCATCCTTTTCTCACCCCCTTTCGGGTACGGATCCTTTAGCCTGAAGGTAAGGGTGCAAAAAATTTGGGCGATACACCGACAGAAGTAGGCCTATGTGGATGAGTTGGATACGGAGGTAGTGCACCTTGGAGGATTTCTACAGGATGATGCAAATGTTGGTGGGTCATACCAGAGTCACCGTAGCAGGATAAGGTAGTCCTCCTCTAGGCCGAAGGTGCCAGGGTCTAGGCAGAGAGCTAACAGGGTAGGTGGTAGCAGGTATGGGAGTTCACAGAGGACTCTGACTACAGGTAGTAGTGCGAGTCATAGTATCGGTATTGCATGACCATGGTAGTGGCTCACGTGACTCTTTTTGTGTTTTTGGATGTTTTATCAATGTGAAGTTTGAGGAATCCTTTTATTGCATCCTACGGGAAACATGATGTATCTTTTTGTCCCATACATATACACACACAAATATATATATATATATATATATATATATATATAAGCTTTTTATGTGGTTTACCATCATGTGTTTATTTTTTATAAAATGTATGCAATATGATTTATGAGATGATGATGGATGTCTACCCTGTATGCATATTTTGTGATTTGATTTTATTTGATTTTATACATGCATAGATGTATGGTGATATGGATGATTTATTGATTTAGAGGATGCAATGTGTAGACTATATGACATATCATGCTAGCACCATAGATGATGTATAATGCACCAACTCATATGTAATGTCGTCATGAGACTTATATAATGGATTTATGAATAATGTAACTGAAATGAATGAGGTGAAGTGATATGAATGACATGTTGTTTAGGGAATGCCCATTAGGTTTTCATGAGACTCAAACACTCTAGTCAACTCATCAAAATTTGTATACTAACCATGCAAGACTTTTTGACAAGGTATGAATCTGCTAGGATGACCAAGGTACTTCATTGTGTGTGCAAGTGAGTTCGTTCTTGTGAGATGCATAAAGATATCACCAATGCTAAGCAGGCTCTCAACCAAACTTGTACTGAGGATCACCCAATGAATGCCATCATTCTATATTTCGTACTAAGTATGACTAGACCACTAGACAATCTAGGTTACCAAATCTAGATCATCCACATGAAAACATTGGTCTACACATACACCCAAAGGATAATATGGTAGACATATCATCATGCGGGAGGCTACTACCATTTATGGATAGGCTATCCATCAAACCTGTAATGAGGATCACCTGATGGCTTTCCAAATGCTAAGAGTTCTAGGGATTCAAGTTCGACTCCCTACTTTCTTGAATTTGATTGGGATACTTGCTTTGATATTTGTGATAATAATCACTATATATTTTGAGTTTTTTTCTTTTTGTCTTGAGCAAGGGATTTTAATTTTGAGTGATGGGGATCACTATTTCTTATTTTTTTTTATGTATGCACTTTTTTATTTTTGTATTTTTGTACTTTGAATTTTTGCTTTGTGGGGGTTTGCAAATTTAGATTGTTGCAACCATGTGACAATATGGTATTTTGATGACAAAGAAGGGGGGAAAACCACTTATTGTTGTGGAGGGAATTGGGTAGGGGAGAACTTGTCCTTTTGCCAACTCTCAAAATTCTTGAACCATTCACATAGGGGGATGAGCAGGGTGACATTTTTGCATAAGGTAACCTAGACCACTTCATGGATTTCATATGTCTTTGTGCAAAACTTGGATTGTTAATGATTAATTATGTTTGGAATATGATGTACGCAAGGCATAATCAATGCAAGACTCTACCTCCTAAAAATCAAGCTAGCCTTCTAAAAAATCTGAGTAGAGACTAGATATGGTTGAGTGAACGAAAACCCTACTGATATTCTAAAAAAAATGTCTAAGTGAAGTGAATAGACACAACTATGGAAACGTGAAAAATGTGGATGAAAATGATAATTGTGGCATTGAACTATGAGTACTTTCACAACATTGATTTTGAGCGGTAAGTGGTGTATCATCATGGTGCTAGACATGTATGAGAAACTCTAAAATGTAAAGTGCTAATGATGAATATTCCTAAATGCAAGCGATGATAATATGCAATGGGATGCAATGTGATGTGATGCAATATTTTTGAATTTTTGAAATTTTGATGATGTGTTTTTTTTTTGAATTTTTGATTGATATGTATATACATGTGACCAACGGGATTATTTGGAGGTCATTGGGGTGTTTAGGGGGACCAAAGGTCTTATGGATGCCTTTGGGGCTTTTAGGTTGACCTAGACGATCGTAGATAGTCTAGGATCATTTTTATTTGACCTAGACTATGAGACCCTACTAGGAGTCTTTTAGGTGACCTAGAAAAGCATTAGCACTTGAAAAGTGTCTATGACTGCCTAGGAGCATTTGGTTGTGACCAAAGGGCTTATGGGTGCCTTTGGGGATTTTAGGGTTGACCTAGATGATCATAGATAGTCTAGGAGCATTTTTATTTTACCTAGATGGTGAAACCTGCTAGGAGACTTTTGGGTGACCTGGATGAGCGACGACACTTAAAAAAGTGTCTACAACTACCTAGGGGCATTAAAGGGCTTATGGGTGCCTTTGGGGCTTTTAGGGTTTACCTGGATGATCATAGATAGTCTAGGAGCATTTTTATTTGACCTATATAATGAAAACCCGTTAGGAGCCTTTTGGGTGACCTAAACGGGTGGTGGCACTAAAAAAGTGTCTACGACTACCTAGGGGAATTTGGTTGTGACCAAAGGGCTTATGGGTACATTTGGGGATTTTAAGGTTGACCTAGATGATCGTAGATAGTCTAGGAGCATTTTTATTTGACCTAGACGATGAAAATTTGCTAGGAGTCTTTTGGGTGACCTAGAAAGATGGTGACACTTAAAAAGTGTCTACGACTACCTAGGGGTATTTGGTTGTGACCAAAGAGCTTATGGGTGCCTTTCGGGCATTTAGGGTTGACCTAGATGATCGTAGATAGTCTAGGAACATTTTTATTTGACCTAGATAGTGAAAACCTGCTAGGAGCCTTTTGGGTGACCTAGGCATGTGGTGACACTTAAAAAGTGTCTACGACTACCTAGGGGCATTTGGATGTGACCAAAGGGCTTATGGGTTCCTTTGGGGCTTTTAGGATTGACCTAGATGATCGTAGATAGTCTATGAGTGTTTTTACTTGACCTAGACAATGGGAACCCTCTAGGAGCTTTTTGGTACTCTGGAAGAATGAAACGGCCACAAGCGAAGGATGTTCAAGGGTTCAGGGTCCTTGACACCTTCAAGGGAGGCCATGCGATAAGTTTTAGGCCTGATTTGACTAGTGATGACAAAGTGACCTAACCAATTTACCACAAATTTGTCTTGTAGGTGGGGCGACAAGCTGGAGTTTTGTTGGTTCTCCTTCAGGACGAGATCACCAACCTGAAAGTCTCTGAGATGGACTTTCATATTGTAGGCTCCTTTGAGCCACTCTTGATACACACGTATATTCTCAAGAGTATTAATGTAACATTCATCCAATAATGCAAGTTGATCTAGATGAGTTTATCGCGCAATATCATCATCAATAAACTCCTACATGGATATGCGCAGTGATGGGATTTCTAGATCTAGAGGTATGACTACCTCAGTGTCATACACTAGTGAAAATGGGGTTGCCCCAGTGGACGTCCGAATGCTAGTGTGGTAAGCCCATAGGGCAAGTGGCATTTACGTGTGCCAATTGGTATGATTCTCTTTGACTATTTTCTTAAATATGGCAATTAATCTCTTGTTTGATGCTTCTACTTTCCCATTTGCTTATGGATAATAAGGTGTTGAAAAGCTGTGTTGGATGTTATATTTTGTTGTCATAGCACGCACATATTTGTTATTGAATGTTGTCCCATTATCCAAAATGATCTTGGATGGGATACCAAAATGAAAAATTATATTATGCAATATGAACTCCGCTAAGCGGGTTCCTGTCGTAGTGGTAAGGGGGATTGCTTCCACCCACTTTGTGAAATACTCGATAGTCGTAATGATAAATGTGTGACAGCCTGAGGATGCTGAGGAGATTTTCCCAATTAAATTCAATCCCCATTGTGAAAATTTCCAAGACGATTGGATCGATTGTAAGGCCTGAGAAGGTACATGTGTCAAGTTAGCATGGTGTTGACATTTCATGCACTTCCTCACATATGTGCAACAATATCACTCTAGAGTTGGCCAATAATAGCCCATGTAGAGAATGTGCTTTGCAATGGCCATGAAACTAAAATGATCACCATAAGTACCATTGTGTGCTTGGTCCATTGCCCAAGTTGATTCTTGATACTCTAAACAACGAAGGAGGATTCCTTCGTAGCTCCAATGGTATAGGATGTTTCCTAATAAGACAAACTTTTCTTCCTTCCATTTAAATGTCCTTTTGGAAATGTTTGATAACCTAGGAGGGAGATTACCAAGATTTAGGTACTTTCTAATTGGTGTGGACCAGTCTTGCTGTGTGGAACCCTCGATTGCATTAATTGTCTATCCCTCATGAAGTTCATCTCGAGCAAATGTTGATTGGGAAAGAACTTGTAAGAATAGCACTATGTTGCTATCAAAAGGGATTTGGAGAAAAAAGTCCCCCAAGTGGCATGATTCAAGCGCTCGTGAATGTACGAGAATCTCTCTTGATGAGGTTCTATTTGAATCAAGTGGACCTCTGGCATGGCTTGAGTGCTCACACTCAACCACTGATTGTGATAGCATCTTGACTTGAATGGTTGTCATCTCCCTGTGGGGTCTTGTGGTATCAAGGATCCTAAAGTGGCCATTGTATCTACAAAATTATTAGACGATCGATGGAGTGCCTCGATGTCATACCATTCAAATTTATGTAGGGATTTTTCCACAAGGGCTTTGTAGGCTTGCAAAATTGGGAACTTGCACTGGAATATTCCCTTGACTTGGTTCACTATAAGCAAGGAGTTGCTAAAAATGTTGAGCTTGGTGATTTTCATGGCGATAGCCATTTGAAAACCTATGAGCAAGGCTTCGTACTCAAAATTATTATTGGTACATAGGAAATGATAGGGGTATGGTAGCCCCATGCGTTGTGAAAAACATGATCCCTATGCCACCCCCTTGCTCATATTTTGAGCCATAGAAGAAAAGATTCATATCTGCCTATGACTCAGGCTCGTCAGAATCGAGTGATTTTGATATTTGGAAGACTCCATCATCAGGAAGCTCCACACTAAGAGGTTGATCATCCTATAGAGGAGCCTCTGCAAGTTGATCAACAATGACCTGGACCTTGATCAACTTTTGTCCTATGAATTCCAGGTCAAATTTTGTCAACAACATGATCCATTTCACCGTGCGACTACTATGATAAGTATGACTCATCATGTATCGCAATGGATTCTCTTTAGATATAACATATGTAGTTTTGTTGAGCATATAGTGTCATAGATTCTTGGTAGCAAAAACCATCGCTAGACATAACTTTTCAATGTATGCGTACTTGATCTCATAGCTCACTAGGGTGTGACTGAGATAGTATGTGTCATGTTCCTTGTGAAATTCATTATTTTGGGCTAACATGGCACCTAATGTAGTCTCAGTAGCTGAGATATATAATCGAAATGGCACCCCTAGTCTAGATGGAGCTAACACTGGTGGTGAAGCTAGGTATTGTTTAATTGTGTCAAAGGCATCCTGACACTCATCCCAGTGGAATGTGACCCCCTTGTGCAAGAGTTTTTTCATGGATTGACACTTGTTCGACAATTGTGCTATGAAACATTTTATGGATGCAATCCTCCCCTACAAGCTACAAAGATGCTTGATGGTAGTCAGGGGAGGCATTTCAAGGATTGCCTTGACCTTGTTAGGGTCCACTTCAATGCCTCATTTGGAAACTATAAATCCCAAGAGATTTCTAGATGTGATGCCAAAGATGCACTTCTTGGGGTCCAGTATCACATTATTTTCAATAAGGAAATCGAGGACTTTGCACAAGACATTTAGGTGCTCATGACATAATAAAGATTTAGCCAGTAAGTCATCCATTTAATATTCCAAAATTTTATGCATGTAGTCATGGAATATATATGTCATGGCACGCTGGTAGGTGGCACTAGAATTTTTAAGGCCAAAGGGAATGACCTTGTAACAAAATATTCCCCAGGGCATTGTGAACACCATTTTGAGCTGGTCTTCAAGGTTGATACGAATCTGATTATACCCAAAGAAGTCATCCATAAGGGAGAGCATTTCATGTCCTGCGATGGCATATAATAGGGCATAGATGCTTGGCAAAGTAAAATCATCCTTAGGACTCACTTTTTTTAGGTCTCAAAAATTAGTGCAAATGTGAATCCTCCCATCAGGCTTCTTGATAGGGACCATGTTGGACAACCATGGTGGATAGTCTACATAAATGACAAACTTGGCACCCAACAGTTATCGTAGCTCATATTTGACCATCAAGGCCATCGTTGGGTACATATTTCTCAATTTTTTCTTGATAGGTTTGACTTTGGGGTCAAGCGTTAGATTGTGGGTGACCAAATTTGGATCTAGTCCTGACATGTCTTTGTAGGACCATGCAAAAGCTGCATTCTTATTCATGATAAAGGCTATGTAATTGGCTTGCTCTTCGAGGGATAGACTTTCCCCTAGCTTGATACATTATGGGTTTTCAGGATCTGAGCCGATATCTTTGTCAACCGTAGGCTCGATTGATGTATGCTACCCCTCTTCCAACTAGTGGAGAGTGGGGATCAAATGGATGTTGTTAGTCAAATTTAAATCCTCTATGGGAACCTCAGGTTCCTCCTCAAAATGGAAGACATCATTAGTTGGGCTAGAGGAGAAATGGAAAAATCCACCGCAAGCCCAATACTTAGAGGGTGATGGGGGTGAATCAATGCGATTCCATTCAATAGCATCTAGATCTAGATGGCATGGCTTGGAAGGATCGACTGGGTTGTGAAGTGGTGTGGTCAAATCAATGGATATCATATTGATGTAATGTGTCTACTCTCCAGGGCCACGATCATGTGATTATATGTTTATATCCTCTCCCACCCCCAGATGTGGTTTTGGGGGAATGAGGATCACTGGATCCTATCTAGGAATAGACTACAGGATGATATCATTAGGCTCAAGGAGCTCCATGTGTGTGGGTGGGTCATAGAAGACCTTGTGGTGGATCTAGCCTAAATTGATAGGTCTTACCCTCAAGGGTAGGCCAATTTGCAACTGATGATAGACTTCTTCTATGTCTATGGGCTCATGATGATGATGCAAGTAATGAGGACCAAGGTATGCCCTCTCTATTTCATCCTCATAGTCACTATTGTATATGGGAACCTCATTGTTGCCTCTTGGGATCGAGTGATCAGGAAAGTGTGGTCCCATATATGCTCATTTCTCATAATTATTGTCATGGATGAGGACTTCTCATTCTCACCTCACAACACCTCAGAATCACGAGGATCTAGCTGCTCAAGTAAATTAATTGCGCCCTCGCCAGGAGGTCTAGACTCTTGTGGGTGAATTGGATCTTCAAGAGGAAGGAGTTACCACTAGACAAGATCAGGGAAAGGGAACAGATGTATGAGGCCTTCCTATTAGTCATTAATGGGGATAATTTGCGAATGATCACTATCTGACTCAAAAGGGTCATATGGTGCCACCTTATAACCCGACTCATCATTTGAGGTACATTCATATGAGGTGTCTTGATCTGATTCATCACAAACATAGGGACAACCTCGTGAACCTTCCCCTCTTTAAAAATGTGGAAGAATGTCACTGGGGATCGTGGGGTTCCCATATGGTAGTGGGAAGTAGTCCCCTAGGGAGTAGAATATATTGGGATTGGCATAAGGGTCTTGGGCCAACCCGTCCTTGTAGCCTATATTCAAGTGATTAGGCCATCCATGAGGACATCTAGAGGCAAGGGATTGTTGCGTCCCACTCATAAATTTTCATATGGCATTTGATACTACAGTTGATAAGGGATTATTGTTCCCTACTCATATCAGCCTAACCCATAACTATGCCAGTTGCATAGGTCAATATACTTTAGGGTGAATTTAGGATTAGACAAGTTGTTAATGTCTTCTTCAAAAGGCTCCTCATCCTCCTGTTGTTGGTAAGATTTGATGCCATAGTCAAGGGCCCATAGACAAAATTTGTTTGATTAGGGGGAATACCAAGTGGTACAATAGTTCCTATGGGAAGATGAGGTCTATCCATGTCTTGTACCGACTCTATAGCAGGAGTAGTGGTGATATTCCTAACCATGTATTCTCCCAATCTAGTAGAAGCTAAATGCACTGTAATTTGGGGATGTGGTTAGAAGAGGGATAAGAGCGAGACTTGATCTGGCTCATTGTTTGTATCATGTGGTGTCTCTTCATCATCCAGGCTAGGCATATCCTCTATGGAGATAGTGGATATGGTTGGTTGGACCTCATCAAAGGGTCACTTCTCTGGGTTCCTAGGCAAAGGATCCACTGGTGTACTAGGCATTTAGGGTGTAGCTGATGATGAGGATGGCATGGTATTCAGTAGCGATGGGGTCGAACCTTGGCTAGATTTATTCGATTGAAAATATAGATGTATCAATGGTAAGGTTGACTCGAGTAACTACTGCACCATATTGTAGTACTTGAAGTGCTTTAGGTCTGTATGGATGACATGAACTTGCCCTTCAAGAGTGTACTTGAGACACTGGTGAGTGATGGAAGGAACACACTTCATGTCCCCAATCCATGGTCTTCCTAACAAAATATTGTATGCCATATCACCCTCTAGGATATGGCACATTGTAGGGATGATTTTTTCTCCTACCTGAATAGGTAGGATGATTGTACCAACTTTTGAGCATATGGCATCATTGAATGCTCGAAGGGTGTAGGTAGATGTAACAATGTGGGATGTTGGGAGCTTCAGGTGCTTGAGAGCTATTGTAGTTATGATGTTGCTTGAAGACCCAATGTCTATCAACACTCTCTTGTAAGGTGTTCCATTCACACATGTGACGATGTGCAAAGGTGGATCCACCATATCATGTGGAACCGATTTAAGTTCATATTCTTGAAAGGTAATCACCGATTTCGTGCATTGTCGCACATGCCCCATAAAGTTGTTGAAGGAGTTAGACTTATGGGTCTAAAGCTCAATTGACTTAAGGATATTCATCAAGGCTTCTCTATGAGGTTGTGATTGTTGGATGATCTCATAGATGGAGAGTTGGTCAGATGCTTTTCTTAAGCTTTGAGCGAGCTTACTCTTAATGGTAACTATAGGCCTATATGGGAGGCTCGTCCTAGGATGTGGTATAGGTTGTGATGTTGAAGGGACCACTTTGAGTTGTAGGTGGTGCGGTTGGACTTGGATAATGCCTATTTCTTATCATAATAATGACCATGCCAACATACCCTTGCTTAGGAGGGGCATGATGAACCTCATTCACCTAGGGAACTGGTTTGGCCTACTCTGTGTGGGTAGGAAAGGGGTACTTGAAGACCTCCATATGTTGGTTGTTTGGTATGATAGGGTTATCTACCTAGAGGGCATTCCTATCAATTAGGTCTTGCACCAAGAGTTTGAATTTATAGCACATTTGCACATCATACCTGTTTTGCCTATGAAACTTGTAATATAGGTCTTCTCTGTATCCTTTGGGCTTTGGTGCATTTGGGTCGATAGGTCGATTGTCAAGTAGATGGATCTCATTGGCCGTAAAGAGGTGATCAAACAATGAATCTATATATTTTACAATGGGCATGAATTGTCACTTGGGGCAACATTGTTGATTTTACCCTTGACCATTTTGGTTATCCTTGGCATAGTTCCTAGGGGTGGCCTAATAATTAGGCTTTTGAGGTGGCATGGCTTGCACTGGCCTCGGGACACTAATTGCAACCTGATTTATTGTTGCTGAATTTGGTTGAGCTGGGGTGTTTTTAGCATTCTTGTTCCATTCCTTCTTGTGAGGATTCACAATCTCACCCTCTTGAATCTTGATTTCTTCAATGATCCTAGCCTGTTCTAAGGCATCTTCAAGATTAGGGTACTGCTGCTAATGCAACAACAAGGAGATTGGCTTCAAGTAAATTTTGTAGAACATCTGAGTCAAATCCGACATGGGGAGAATATAAGGCAACTTAGCGAGTAGGGTTCACCATCTATTGCCATAATTTTTTATTAACTTGTCATATTTATTCAACCCAACTACATTAGCCATCATTACCTTCCTCTTGGTATTGAAGGCAAAGCGCTCTAGGAAAGCATTTGCAAGTTTGTCTAGAGTGTGGATGCTATGCTTAGGGAGTTGGTAAAACCATTCGGAGGTGGGGCCGACAAGAGTAGTCATAAATGTCCTCAAAATTAAATCATCATCATCATGAATGTCGAAGAATTGACCTAAGAACCTAGTGACATGCTCTTGTGCATCCTCTTATCCCTTGAAGGTGGCAAATTGAGGTAACTTAAATTATTCTAGATAGGGAGGCATAGGTACTAAAGGATGGATGGGTTGACTATGCAACTGACACATAGTGGGATTTTGAGATCCTGAACTAGAGGTCTTATTCTCAACTGACTCTAGGCATTCTAGCAATGCTTTATATAGGCCAAGGGACTTAATCTCCTCATCCTTGTTCACATCTTGTGATGGAGGTCTAGGGCCTTCCAACCTATTACGAGGTGGTGGTAAATCACCCCCCTACCTTGGTAAGGCATCTCCACATACTCTATATTCGTCTCATGCTCAGTATAAGCCCCATAAGGCATCTTTTGAGATGGTCTATAAATGGGAGTAGCCACCCATGGTGGGTACCTTATGTTTGGCCTTGGAGGCATCTCCCTATCTGGCCTAGGAGGTCACGAAGGCAACATTGGATAAGGTCTTGGGGACCTATCTCAAATGAGTGTGGGTTGTCTCAGATGGACTTCCTGTCTATGTGTATTAGGGGTAGGTACCCTCTCTCGTAAAGTCTTTTGGAACAACTCGTTGGTCTGCCATTCAATCCTTTCTTTCTCAAGCTAGTGCATGTGGTCTAATTGTTCTTTGTCTCATCGAAGCTACTTAAATAGCGCTTGGCATTATGTATATATTATGACCACTTGCATAATTTGATTCATAGTGCGAGGCCTAGGGGGTCTAGGCATCTCGCCCTGGAGCCAACCTCGTTCAACATTTTTTGTGGTCTCCATAGAGTGCTTACCTCTTTTGAGGTTCATCACATTGACTTGAGGTTTGGGCTAGAACATATGTTCATTATACTTAGCTAATGTAGAGGCACATCGGGCATGCATAGAATATTGTTCTTGAGTAAAATCTGGGATCTCCTCATATCTTCCCTCTTGGACGAGGAAAGGTAGGGCATAATTGGCTCACCCCAACCGATGAGTGTCATTCCTATCGGGCTACATGAGTTGTTGTATCCTATCAAGGTGACGTGGAGGTAAAGTCGTATCGACTTGCTTCAACCAGTGTGTGAAGTTGTACTCCTACCTATGCTTAGGCGTGTCAGCCTTGACTAGTACACGGATGCATGGAACTGCTCTGTCTATTAGCACCATAGTGCATAGTTGCCTTTCACCAAGGAAGGCTTGTAAAATATCTACATACAGGGAACACTCTCCCAAGCAATGCTCATCATCCCTTGGGGTGTCCTAGAGAGGATCCCCTCTGATATGAGGCTCATGCCCTGCTATCTTGGGGCTAGGTGGAGTGGAAGCTCATTAGGGAGGTATAACCAAGTCCCTAGGGCTATATCAGATATGATTTGTGTCTCCTAATCCACTCTCCATAGCTTCCTCCCATGTTTGGGCTTGGATGAAGGTGTGCACCAGCGTGCTCCTCTATCAATACCTCAAGTGATTATCTTCTTTACAAATTTTAATGAAATAGCAAGTAGAAAAGGAAAAACTCAATATATAGATGATTATCTCTTTAATTTTTTAGATGTGAGTCCCTAAACTATTTTGTGTGTTTCAGATGTATTGTTTGCAAAGTATGACTTGTGTCATGTGTTTGAAATATTTTTGGATGATGCACTCAGATGTTTAATTGGATTTCACTTGTATACTTGTAGTTCAACAACCCAGCTACGAACTCCATATTGCATTATCCCACCTATAATGTGTGGTGATAAGGTCCACACATGGCTAGGGAGCACAGGTCCTACCAATTCCTCACCCAGTTCACCCGTAGTCTACGATACACCTCCCTAAATGGTGATGCGTGCTATAACCCATGGGCTATGACAGATCTTGGAATCAACCTTGGCAAGATGGATCAAGTTCATGGGATTTGATCCAAGTGGATGGATATGAAACCCACTGTCACTTGCACTCTAGTAGTGGATGGTAATGAAGTCCACCTCACTAGTGTTTACATAAATCGTGGTGTGTGTGGTTCTTTATTATCCATGAAAGTAAGCAAAGAAGCAATCAATGATCGTTCACTAAATGCATGCAAGTAAGTGTGTTTTACTTTCAAAAAATTAGGATAAATAACCTAAAAATGTAAGTTATGAATGCAAATCCTAAATGCTAACTTACCCATTGGGTAAGCCACAAGCAATCAAGCCACAAACATGCATTGCTACTTCAAATTTCTTTTAATTTTTCTTCTTCCATTTGCTATGTGATGTTATAAGAAAATAAAAATGTAACGTTTAACCTTTCTATGCAAGCAAATTAAGCAAGAAAACTGATTTTTGATAGTCTCTAAAAATGTAGTAGAAAAACAGAGGGTTTAGGCACTTACTTTGTCCATTTTGAGCGAATTCTGAATTTTCAGGCAGAAATATCTCTATTTCACCACCACTCCAGGGTGGGATGATTAGAAGCCTCACCAACATCCCAAGGTGGTATGGTGAAGCCACCATCCTAGGGTGTGCCAGATAAAGTCTTTGCCACCATTCCAGGGTGGGGAGGGGAGCACATGCAACACAAAAAAGGCAAAATTTGCAAAATTGAGGTCAAATTTTCACCTAAATCATAAGGGACAAGGGTCCCACCGTGATCACCACTAAAGTAGGGAAAATAGGTGCACCTAATGATGAGCAACAATATGTTTATCTATCCTATATCTCTTATGAGCATCAAACAGAAGCATGCATATGAAAATAAAGCAAAACCAAACAATAAGGAATGAAATGAAAGAGTATCTTCTTTAAATTTGGTGGATCATATCCAAGGTTACACAATAGTCCCCTTGAGGGCTCAAAGGTGATACAATTGTTACAAATTTTGGGGTGCCCAAGGATCTGACATAACCAAAAAGCATGCACCAATCTATTGTACTAGTCTATAATCATCATAAAAGTGTAAAAAACTTGACACATTGCATGGATTCAACAAAATGATATTTATTATATTAATTATGGATGAATCTCTATTACAAATATGTCTCTCTTAGGGTCACTTGAATGATGATACAATTTATACAATTGCCAATACCCTCAATAGGGTAGGCACATTAATATTACCCTTTGACTAGTCGCAAACTACCTTGGGGTGGAGTTGACCCCCTTCTTCATGATGTGGAAGGATTATGACATAGACTCCTCTTGTACCCATCTTCCTATGATCAAGAAACAATAGCACACGATCAAAAAGATAGATAGCCTCTCATGATGAGGCCTTTTAAGGAAACATACATGATAATGCCATTAAACTAATAATCAATAAAACATAAAGAAAACCTTTGCACTATGCTAATTGAATCAAAATTTGTAATATAGCATAAAATATATCATTAGATAAATAATGCATGGATCGGATAACAAAATAGAAGCATAGAGGTGCATAAAAGATCCACAAATGTCCTAATTAATGCAAAGCATAAACTATCTATTCTAAACTAATTCCTATGGTCAGAGTTATTATAAACTATAATTAAACCTAAGAAATGATTAATCTACCCTATTTAACTGGACATAAATGAAAATATTAAGGTGATCTGTCACCTATTGCAAACCGTAGCTCTGGTGAGTGGTCTACACTATTAACCATGGCTGACAGCCACAGTTTGACCTCTAATAGGTTTACCCTCAAAATTAGGGTAGTGGGCTTGATATCCTTATCCAAATTGATGTTCAATGGTCGCCTTTGTTGTCCCCAGACTAATTTGATAGTCAATTCAATGTGAAGGGTCTTCATTTTCCCAAATTTACATTTCTTGATCCTCTAGGCTCCTAGGGCTTGCATGGCAAATTGATATTTGGACGAATAGAAAATTAGCCTTCAAATACACAAATTCAGTATGCAATCCAATAGGGCTTCACTGCTCACTTGATCACTTCACACTCACTCAAAAATTCATCAACACTTTGCTATACCAATCAACCTCTATTTCTTTCTCTTTTCTCCCCATTTTGGAGGGGATATTTATAGCATGTCCCTAGGGCTAGGAGTGGCTTCATGGAGAAGCCAAGACCAAGAAGGATGGTCAGGACAGTTGGGATGGAAGCCTCTGGAATCTTTCGTCCTTCAACTGCCTTCTTCTATATCTTTTGGTTGTTCCAACCAATTTTGCTAGGATGGAAGGCCTAACTGAACTTCAGTTAAGACCATAGGTCACAGTTGCGATCCAGGCTGCAGATCGCACGTGTCAACCATAGTTTAGACTAGAGACCACAGGTCTGGGCTACGATTCAGACTGATTAGGCAAAAATACCTAAATTGAATGGTTAGAACCACTGCTCTATCTTGGAGTCTATCCAATATCCTCCATATGGTATTGTAGCATGTTCATATGAGTAGTCACCCTCGACATGATGCATTTTTAGGTGTCTAAAGATGCCCCTTTTGATATGCATTGTGATATTGAACAATGCTGAGCAAAAATATACATCATAAAATGATGCCTAAGGTTCTATGATGATCATTAGTTGGATCAACATTAGATGCCCCAGGTCTAGCAAAAGGACGTGCATCTTGGAATCATTACTTCCAACTCATGAAAGGCTTACATTTTGACAAGTTTGCACTCATCATCAGATGTTTGGATAGCATCAATGCCAAGTATGGGTATCTTATGACCCACAAATCCGAAGGATGAGAGTTACGAACCAATTATCATATTTTCTATTTACCCCAAGAAAATGGGGAAGCTTATGATAGTCATTGATAATGATTCACAAGAATGAATGTAATTTTTACAAGATCAGGGGATCTATGATCTTAGGGATTTTTTGTTGACTTTGATTATGATTATGAAATTATGACTACCCCCTCAAGTGATGATTCGATGAGGGTAATTACAATGTATGAAGTGACAAAATTGCTTGACCATAATGAATGATCTTAAACAAATTTATATTCAAACCTTTTAATGCCTTGGCTAGGCCTAGTTCAGCTTATGATTGCAATTCTTAGTAGTATTTGCACATTTCTATACCATGGAGCAGTCAGGCTACAATAGTCATCTTAAGGAATCAAAATGATACAAATGCAATTAGACTTGTGTTGAATCATATTTATCGGTGATTTGTGAAAAGATGTCATAAAATAAATGGCAATTTTGCCCCAAATATCCTTATGGTGATTTACTCATCTTTTCGCATTGCATGGATCGCAACTCGCTGCAACCGCCAAGTGTATAGGATAAACCATTGAATACGAGGTGCATTTGGTTTTTAATTATTTTATTTTTTTGTTTTAATTTTTCATTTATTTGATTGATCTTGGTGCTTTTAGCATCACCAAATTTGCAATATTAATCATTGATTTTGAATTTTTATCCGATGGAAGTCAGTAATTTACTTTTTAGACCTTCCCATGGTGGCTTTTGAGTGCATTTAATGCTAGCTACAGACTACGCGTATGGTCTATGATTTAATTTTTCAAATTTTGGGAACAGTAGGTCATACCTACGGGTGGAAAACCCTAGTTTTGGAACTGCAAGTGTCAGCTGCGGTTCATCGAGACTAGGAGAACCTATAAATTGAATTACCATTTGAAATTTTTAATTATTTTCTTGCAAGCACTAGCAATTTGAGAGCTCTGAGAGTGAGAGAACCTTCTCTGATCCAAAATGCTACCACACTCTACCATAATTACACTCATCTACCTTGATGGCAGATCCTGATCAGCCATCTACTAACCGAGGCTAGGGTGCAAGCAAGGTAACTCAAAACTGAGACTTCACACTCAATACCAGTAAAATGAACCACATTAAGTAATGCGGATAATGAACCTCACTAAACTACTGGTAATGAACCCCACTAGTCTAGGTTAGCTTAGGATTTTAATTTTGACTTAGTGGTCTAAGAGGGTACCCGAAATGGGTGCCTCTCATAAACCGTAGATGGTAGCCGTGGTTCCAAAATTAGAAAATTGGGGACCGTAGGTTTCAGTTGCAGCTCCCAATTGACAAATTGGGGACCACATGTTTTAGCTACAGTTCCCAATTTGCAAATTGGGGACTGTAGGTTTCAGCTGCGATTTGTTTTTTATTTTATTTTTTATTTTTTTGTCATTTTTAGCATTTTTTTAGCTCTTTTTAGCTATATTTTGTCTTAAATTATACTTTTTATTTCATATATTGAAATCTAGAGCCTGGGAGCCTGACATTCTAAATACTTTCCACAAGGCTATGACTGATGATGACCGAGATTGGTTCCAAGTTGTCGGGTGATGACGCCTAAAAATGTCTCATTTTTACACTATGTTTGATATATAAAAATTGTCATATTATTAATTTAAATTCCAAATAGTTGATTAGAATATATATTTGTTAAGTGTTTGCATGATTTTATGTTAGGAGTATTATATCTCTGTTTTTGACTATTTTCAACATTTTATGCACTATTTCAGTTGATTAAGTAGCAAATAAAAACTATAGTAAAATTACATTATGATGGCATGTATAGATTCCTCTTATCAAGAAATGCAACTTTTCTTTTTGAAGCAAGTCAATCTGAGATGTAGATAAAAAGTTATGAAGGTTTCATCATGTTCATGCCTTAGTCTTTTTTGGAGTTGTTAATAGGTACAAATCTGCATTAATGGTGACATTGGTAAATCTACTGGGAATTATCCAAAGTGAGTTAAGGTACCAAATTCATACCAATGGTACTTCATAGTATAGATAACACATGACCCAAATTTGAAGGTATATGGACAACTAATCAGGAAGTTATGGGGCCTGCAAAATGATAGTTTCATACTTTTTGACAGCTGGAAATTTTGGTGAAAATTTATGTTAGAGGCCAATTTGACAGTGATGCTGGAAGCAACTCCTAAATATTTAAGAGCTTAAAATTGAACCAAGTGTATTTAATGCAACTAAGAACACATGGATATAATTTTATATACATTGGAGTTATGAGGAACAATTTATGAGCACTCCAACAGGGTAGTTGAGCATGTTTTGATAGCTAGAAAAACATGATTTTCCATACAAATTCTAGCAAGTTGACATTGAATGGCAAGACATGGAATTCACACATGGAGAAGGATAAAAGCTATTGCAATCAGTTATTGAGAGATAACTCACCTAAGAAAAGCAGCTGAGATAACTTGAAGACCACACAGTTAGTCAATCTGAAGATCTTCGGATTGAGCAGACATCTTTGGATTGACAGAATGCACTTTCTTCGAATTGAGCCAGTTATCTTCGGATTGATAGCAAAAAGTACTTTTTGAATTTTTGATTGTTTTATGACGGTGGAAAAATGGAAATAAGGTTGAGAATGTTAAGGGAAAATATCCCCCAATTGTCTTTATCGTCCTTGCCATCCAAAAGCCACCATTCATGGGAAAAGATCAATTGATCCTCTTCTAGGATAAAACCAAGAAATGTTGTAGCATAATAGGAATTGATCTACAAGATAGAAATAGTATATTTTTTGTTTGTAAATAAATTTTATGCATCTATAAAATGATAGCTCCCATTTTGGTTGAGCTTAAGGAGAATAAGTAATAGAAAAATAGACAATTTTCAGCTTTGTAATAGTCTGTAGCAGCAAAACTGTAATGCCATTTTTAGAGTAATAAATTGCAGTTCTTTTGTCAATTTTTTTTCTAATTTTAAATTATTTAAGGCATTTTTTTCACCTCCTTCTAGAACAGGAAGTATGGGCCCACTTTCAAATCTAGGAGGGATTTAATGGCAGGTTTTAATCTATAATTTTGCTGCAGCAAAATTAATAGATTGTTTACCAGATTTCATTTTCTTGTTTTTATTTTGTATTATGTGATTGATGTTTTGTATTATGTTTGTGTACAATATTTATATGTGTGTCATCTGAAAAATTAGATTAAATATTTATTTCTTATTTCCTTTGCTTTCCATGTTTTGTCATTTTTATGTTTTAGCAGCTTTTAATTTCTAGCAGATTTCATTTTGCTGTCAATTCCTATAGCAGAAGCTTGATGACCTTTTGTGGCAGGGCATTGATAGGTATTTCATTTCCAAGTATCACTTTTATTCTACAAGTGTAATTTAGGATTTCATTTCAACAACATTTCAATTTAGCAATTTCAATTCTGTTATTTCAATTCTGCAAAAGTAGATTATATTTTAATTCAGCCTTTTCCAATTCTTGCAATTGTAGTTAATTGTTAAATTTTGTAATTTAGATTTAGTTTTCAATTCCTATAATTTATTTTAGTTTCCATTCTGCAAACTAGGTTTAGTGTGACACCAAAATACTAAACCAAAATCTGTTTCACCAATAAATGCTTGAAATTTGAATGCTTGAATTGCACTATGCCCTAACTTTCTATCATAGACATCCTTGGACACCACCCTGGATTGATAAATCATTGAGATTAAATGATGAGACTCAATGACACTCATCATTTTGGCACCATTTTTAGGGATCATGGTGTTGTTAGAAGGTAAAAGCAATCAAATTATTATTTTTGTTCTAAGTTATGAAGTTCAAAGTAAAATCTGAATGTAATAGTTGGTATAAATAATAATTATTGATAGTTGCATTTCAGTCCATTTAGAAAACAAGCAACCACAGGGAGGTGATCTTCACACTTGGGGGTTAAATTGCCTATGTTTGAAATTCTTGATAAAAATTGAAAGAATTCATCATCCTCATTATCATGAAACATAAGATCTCTTAAAAAAATTAGAAGAGCCATCTTCTAATACTGCCCTTTTTATATCCATATCATCAGGGTAGTATAAACAAATTTGTACTAGGTGTTGGAAAGATATCATAGTAGATATACAAGACTATCCCTTCAACAAAATAGCCATATCAACTACCTGTAGCATTTGTTCACAGGGAAATATCATTGATGAATGTCATTTACTTCCACACCTAAGAGATGCAAAATTTGTTGCCTAGTCTGAATTCTTCTCAAAGAGAGATCCCAACAATAACAAATAGGGCAAGTGAATCAAACACCACCTTCAGCCCAACCTGTGGCCAATATGAATAATACGGAGACGAGCAACCCCTGTCTATGTAAGCAGAATCTATTAAAAAAAAATCATAAAACTTTTGCACAATCAAAATAGGAGTTTACAACTTAACGATGATCCTAGAGTTTTCCATTATTACTTAAATATTGTTAGTATTTTACCACGCTAAACTACAACCTAGCAATTCTTAGCCTACATAGAAAATAGTTGATCTCATTAGAGGTGATCCTACCTGACAAGTAGTTGATCTAATAAATTTGTACACTTCTTGTATTATTGTGCAAACCAAAAATATTTCTTTTTTATCCCAACCTGTGATCAGTCTGAATAATACAGGATAGGCATCCCCTATCTATGTTGCTGAATCTGATAAAAAAAAATGCAGGAAATGTTATTGACTGCAGCAACATCCAACTGTGCTCAAACAAGAACTTACCTAATATTGAAGAGATACAAGTCAATAGAGATACACAAAAACCCTTTAGTCCAGACACAGAAATCATCCTTGGATAAAGGAGAAAAATTGGAAAATCTACATAGAAAATTTACTTCCATTAAGAATAAATTATGTCCTCCTAAGAATGAAACAAACTGAAGTACAACCAAGGAAATTATTGAACATTATTGGCCGGTTAACTTATGAACAAAAAGCAAAATTGTTTGTTGTTTTGAAATAATATTTCAATCCCTTTGCATGGAATTACAAGGGTGTGTCAAGATTTCATCTTGATGTATACACTTAACATACTTGAGAATTGGCAATGAATTATTTCAAGTACAGATTGACAAGATTTTGTAGATTAGGATGCATGGACAAACACTTGATTGAAGAAATTTTTAGATATGAAGCAGTGTTTCTTTCTTCCATTGGTGATTCACAAAGGAATTTAGTGGTGAATGAATATTGCTTTCGGGTATACCATGCACCATTAACTAAGGATGAGTTTTTGAGGTGAACAATTGGATGTATAATGGAGGAGAATTTCTCTTCCATGTCAGATTCAAAGTGATGATAAAATTTTGACAAAAAAAAAAGAGAAATACAAGAAAAGAAAAAATAATAATAATATTTCTTGTGAACTTCCTTCATAGGCACAACCAAGACAAGAGAAAAATCTAAAAAAGAGAAAAAAAATAAAGAGGAAAAAGAGAGAAAAAAAATTAGCAAAAGGCATGTCCCACAAAATGGGGGTACATGAGGATAAGCATCAATTTTAGCATGGAGGAGTAACAATGAATTCAACACTTCATTTCTAGTAATAAGGAGTTAAATGATGACATAAGAATATTCTTACTGCTCATATAGAAAGGAAGGTTGCATCATTGTTACAGATTTCAACAAAAAAAAATGGTGTTTTCATACAAAGATTGACATGTTTTTGCAGAATAAGGATTTATTCTTATCCAAATAAGAGTGAGAGACATTATCTCTCATTGTAGCCTCATGAGAGATACTCTTTTATTGAGGCACTTGAAAAAAAAAAGAAAAAAGAAAAAAAAAATGACAAAAGTTGGTTGAAAGCCAGAAATGGTAGCCTCTTCTGATGAAAAAAAAGGAATAATTTAGTAGTGAAAACCTCCTTGAGGCACTGCTGAGTTGGATTGCATGAAAACCATTTTTCCAGCATGCATTGCCTTATTGATTCACCCATCATTGTTCCACCATTGTACAAATCTCACGCTACTCATGTGTACATTTATGTTTTCAGATAGCTTGCTAACAATCATCAGAAGTAGCTTGTAAGGTGCATGATTAATTTTTAGGACAATAAGGTATGTGTTTCTTGCATTTAAGTCATAGTAAGCATTTATCATTTAATGTATGATAATCGGTATTTGGCATAAACTATTCATACAATATTGGCAAGTTGAAAATGGAACATGATCAAAATGTCAAGAAACACCCCCTTCTACCCTTAGTTGCATGACAACTTCAAAACTGTACAAAAACCTGATTTTGGGATAGACATGGTAGAAATTCTATCTCAATTAGTAGGGCAGGTTTCAGAATTAGGACTGCAAGTTTATCTCACAATTGGCTCATAAATTTGAGGAAGAAATCTGGAAAATGCACCTAAAGATTCTGTTTTACTACTGTTGCAATAAAATAGCAATATACAAAATGAAGAATAGCATCTAAAAAAAATGTTAGAGAGGGGATTTTTGATGTTATGGAAGGCTTATACACACTATATATGGGCCCTCAATAGATCTATAGCTAACTTTTGCATGAGGTCATTTTTGCATTTTCTGATGCATCTTTAGAATGAGCAGGATATCTTCAGAATGAGCAGGATATCTTCGGAATGAGCAGAAATTATACCAAAATTGCTAAAAATGTTGTAGAATAGCAAAAAGAGTAGGGCACATCAAATATTAAGGTTCCTAAAAGCTCAAAATCATCTCACTACAAGTAGTAGCCCTCCAAAAAGATTCAAATTCAAATTTTATGTCAATTTTGCTTCAAAAGTGCAAAAATAACAAAATAGACATGGAGTAAACAAAAGGATGGAGAAGGAATTTTTTTGATATTATGGAATGCTTACACCCTAGAATATGGTTCCACAACATAATATGTATCAAACCTTTGAAAAATATGTCATTTCTGCATTTTTTGATGCATCTTCGGAATGAGTGGGATATCTTCGGAATAAGTAGAAACTATTCTAGAATTGCTGAAAATATTATAGAATATAAAAAAAAGTAGGGTACATCAAATATTTAGGTTCCTAAGGCTATAATACATGTAATTACATCCCTCAAGCATTTAAAAATCAAAATTTTATAAATTTTTTTCAAAAGGTGCAAACAACAAGAATAGGCATTCAAGTTGAAATATTGTTAAGAACAGAAAATTCCACCAGTAGTAGTGCATCTGCAAAATATGGTTCCACAATAAGGCTATTGTAAGATGAGTCACATGATACCAAGCCTTTAAGAGATACATTGCAACACTAAAACTTGTAGAAGGGCAGAAAAAAAAGTTAAAATTGCAGTAATTGCAAAAATTGCAATATTGAAGGATGAAAGTGCAGAAGTAAAAAATTTGCAAGTTGCAAATGAAAAAAAAATATGCAAGAAAAAAAGAGTAGAATAAAAAAAAAATGAAAAATGTTTTGCAAAGTTGTAGAAAAATGAAATACATGTGCTTAAATTGTAAAATACTTGGTGTAGTGTAGCAAGGGGTGATTTCTCAAGTAGCAGAGGGCAAAGGATGTTTTTCACAAAGATAAAACCAACATATTAATATGGACTACTAGGATGCATGAGGGCATGCATCAGTTCAAGCTGGGGGGAATGATGAGGCCTGAAAATACCTCATTTTTATACTATGTTTGACATATAAAAACTGTCATATTATTAAGTTAAATACAAAATAGTTGATTAGAATATATATTTGTTAAGTGTTTGCATGATTTTATGTTAGGAGCATTATATCTCTGTTTTTGACTATTTTCAGCATTTTATGCACTATTTCAGTTGATTAAGTAGCAAATAAAAACTATAGTAAAATTACATTGTGATGGCATGAACAGATTCCTCTTATAAAGAACTACAACTTTGCTTTTTGAAGCAAGTCAATCTAAGCTGTATATAAAAAGTTATGAAGGTTTCATCATGTTCATGCCTTAGTCTTTTTTGGAGTTGTTAACAGGTACAAATCTGCATTAATGGTGACATTGGAAAATCTACTGGGAATGATCCAAAGTGAGTTAAGGAACCCAATTCATACCAATGGTACTTCATTGTACATAGAAAACATGACCCAAATTTGAAGGCAAATGGACAAGCAATCAGGAAGTTATGGGGCCTACAAAATTATAGTTTCACACTTTTTGACAACTGGAAATTTTGGTGAAAATTTGTGTTAGAGGCCAACTTGACAGTGATGCTGGAAGCAACTCTTGAATATTTAAGAGCTAAAAATTGAAAAAAATTTATTTAATACAACCAAGAACATGTGGATACAATTTTATATACATTGGAGTTATGAGGAACAATTTATGAGCATTCCAAAAGGGTAGTTGGGCATGTTTTGACAGCTAGAAAAACAGTATTTTCCATATAAATTCCAACAAGTTGACATTGAATGGCAAGGCATGGAATTCACACATGGAGAAGGATAAAAGTTATTGAAATTAGTTCTTGAGAGATAACCTACCTAAGAAAAGTAGTTGAGATAACTTGAAGACCACACAGTCAGTCAATCTGAAGATCTTCGGATTGAGCAGACATCTTTGGATCGATAGAATGCAGTTTCTTAAAATTGAGCTAGTTATCTTCGGATTGACAGCAAAAATTACTTTTTGAATTTTTGATTATTTTTTGATGGTGGAAAAATGGAAAAAAGGTTGATAAGGTTAAGGGAAAATATCCCCCAGCTGTCTTTGTCGTCCTTGCCATCCAAAAGCCACCATTCATCGGAAAAGACCAATTGATCATCTTCTAGGATAAAACCAAGAAATGTTGCAGCATAATAGGAATTAATCTACAAGATATAAATAGTATATTTTCTATTTGTAAATAAATCTTATGCATCTATAAAAGGGTAGCTCACATGTCATTTGATCTTAAGGAGAATAAGTAATAGAAAAATAAACAGTTTTTAGCTTTGTAACAGTCTATAGTAGCAGAACTGTAATGTCATTTTCAAAGTAATAAATTGCAGTTCTTTTGTCAAATTTTGTTCTGATTTCAAATTAGTTAAGGAGTGTTTTTCACCTGCTTCTAGATCAAAAAATATGGGCCCAATTTTAGATCTAGAAGGAGGGATTTTATGGCAGGTTTTAATTTGTAATTTTGCTGTAGTAGAATTAATAGATTGCTTGCCATATTTCATTTTCTTATTTTTATTTTGTATTATGTGATTGATGTTTTCTATTATGTTTGTGTACAATATTTATGTGTGTGTCAGCTGAAAAATTAGATTAAACATTTATTTCTTGTTTCCTTTGTTTTCTATGTTCTGTTATTTTTATGTTTTAACAGCTTTCAATTTCCAGCAAATTTTATTTTGTTGTCATTTCCTATAGCAGAATCTTGATGACCTTTTGTGGCAGGGCATTGACAGGTGTTTCATTTCCAAGTATCACTTCCATTCTGCAAGTGTAATTTAGGATTTCATTTCAGCAAAATTTTAATTTAGTAATTTCAATTATGTTATTTCAATTCTGCAAAAGTATATTATATTTTAATTTAGCCATTTTTAATTCTTGCAATTGTAGTTAATTGTTAAATTCGAAAATTTAGATTTAGTTTTCAATTCCTATAATTTATTTTAGTTTCCATTCTATAGACTAGGTTTAGTGTGACACCAAAAGGCTAAACCAAAATCTACTTCACCAATAAATACTTGAAATTTGAATGCCTGAATTGCACTCTGCCCTAACTTTCTATCGTAGACAGCCTTGGACACCACCATAGATTGATAAATCATTGAGATTAAATGATGAGACTCAATGAAACTCATCATTGGGTTTAGCTATGTCATGGATCTACCTGCTATTAGGGTAGATCAAGCCTACTTAACTACGTTGGCCCATCGTTGGAATGCACGGACCAACACATTTCACATTGGCTATTACTTTAGAGGATGTTTATAGGATCTTCAAGATCCCCATCGATGGTGAGGCCATTGTCTCCTCTACCTCTAGGGTAGAGGAGGTTGTTTTCAATTTTATCTTCGATGACCAGAGCGAGGATGCTCAAGACACGATTGACCAGGGAGGGGTGCACATCGATGAGTGGTATCACGAGGATGTCTTCTCTACATGGGAAGCCCTCTTCATGCACTTTATACAAATTGTCCTTCTAGACTCCTTAAGCACGATGATTCCCTAGAACCTCCTATCCACTGCCTGGAGGGTTCTTTAGAGCTCTATAGAGAAGCCCTTACTTCTATCATGGGGGAGCACCCTATTATGTCAGCTCTATAGGGAGTTGCATCAGATTACTGAGTGTAGTCGTAACAGCATCAGCTATAGTCTTCTGTTGCAGATCTGGGGGTGGTAGCACATCTAGATTGAGCATCCTACAGATCTTCCACTATGCATCACTGTTATTGTTGACGATCATCAGTATTATACCGCATGTTTGCCTCATTAGGAGGAGGGTACCTGTAGTAGGATCTATGCTAGTGACTTCTAGTATTATATCACTCAATTCATGGCACTTGGCCCAAATAATGTTTAGTGGCGGCCCTATATGGATTACCTAGCATGGTCGAATGAGGGCCAGTGGCTGAGACATGCATGCCATGATAGATGGATGATCAATTTTAAGGTCAATATTTAAGAGTACCAGTTCTACTCTCGGGTCCTACAGTAGTTTGGGCTCATATAGGATATTCCAGATATCCCACTTAGATACAAATGCTTGGTCATAGAGCACAATCTATAGTGGATCATTCCTGAGCCTCTAGGAGATGTTGCTGATGACTACCAAGAGACTAGAGTTGAGACTACTAGGACCACTCCATAGTATGATGGGTGATGGTCCATGTTCAAATGGTATGGCATAGGGCCTCTAGGTCAAGAGCTAGATCAAGTAGAGGTAGAGGTGGATCCCGATGGATGCAGGGTGCACTAGTAGATAGAGGGTGGCTAGGATGCAAAGGCCGCCATCGAGGAGACTCCTGAGGTTGATCTAGATGAGGAGACTCTAGAGGAGGGTGAGGTCCCTCCTGATAGCGTAGAGGTTCAACTCTTATCTTAGGTGGTTGACTTGCAGAGTCAGCTCAGATGATTCCTTACATAGTAGCTAGAGCGAGATACTACTATCACCAATCTAGAGGTGAAGGTATCTGATAGGGATAGGTGCATGATTGAGGCATAGGATCAGATACAAGATCTTACTATGTGGGCCATAGATGTAGAGGCCCAAGTTTAGAGACTACAGACTGCTCTAGTTAGTACAAGCACATCAGACTGTAGAAGAGGTAGAGAGGGATCTCCTCTAGGTATTGAGGAGGGCTATGTTGCCTCCTTAGATTACTATGGGGCCTTCGATAGCACTAGTGGTAGCTCCAATAGGTGTTCAGGGTCTAATAGCTGAGGTAGAGTGATTGTACAACATGGTCATGATGACCAATGAAATGCATGCAACTCGAATTGCTCGCGTTGATCAACTAGTCGGCTATATTGATAAGCACAAGCTACAAGTTCTTGGGGATCCTTTCTCCTCAGAGTCTTAGTGGACCAAGTCTAGGACCTCAGGACAGTCTATGGCAAGCTCAGGTCATAGGACTCATAATACTGAGAGGATGCACAGGTCCTCTAGCACACATGGTGCAACCTCGCATGCAAGGCCTATAGATGTAGGATAGACTTTAGGGGCCATCAGTCAGAGGACCAGCTTACTGTAGTTACCAGTTTATCATGTGTTGGGTGCCTTAGGATTTGGAGGTAGGTAGGATCCACATTAGGACCCACCATGGGTTCCAAAGTAGACAGAAGAGCAGGCTACAGAGCATAGTGCTGAGGGAGGCAACGAGAGCTCTGGTACATGGGGAGCAGACTAGATCTAGGCTCTGCTAGATGCAAACTATATTTTGATATGCCATATTTATTTTGGATGTAAGGTCGAGGACCTACACACTTTTTAGCCTATGGGTATTTTTATACACTCCCTATGTACTCTTTTGCACACACATATATATATACCCGCTTATGTACCAAAGTTTATTTTTGATTTTATGTTTATTTGATGCACATGGATGCAATGCTTATGTTAATGCTATGTTTATATGATGTGATGTATGGATGACATGCACTAGATAGCTATCTTATTTATGATGATGTTTATGATATGTAGTTATATAGATGATTAGATGTACCATATATGATGTATGCATATGGATGCACTGTTTATTTTGAATGCATATTTGTTTTTGCTTTGTGGGCATGCGTTTATCTTTATGAAATTATGGTATGCTATGCAATGTATGGTAATGCATTATGTACATAATAGTAATCTAATGGGAATTAACCTATATGCTTTAATTACTTAAAACATAAGGAATTAATGTAAACTATGTATATCAATTTTAAAATACGACACCATAGAATGTATAACAATCATGCAAAATAATTGATAATTCTCATTACAATAACTTAATCAATTAATCACCCATTTATGAAATGCAGTAAAATGGATTGGTATAATGCTAATGAATGAATATGTCATTATGTATATTTTTCTTTGCTACACTATATAGTTAGTGGTCGTCTAAACATCATTTTTTATATTCATGTGGTATCTATCCTATATGTTTGATTGTGCTTTGTAAAATGCATTCTGATGAATGAATGACTCATATTTTTTGAATTCTAATGATATTTGGTATTTTTTTGTTATGAGATAACTTTTATGGTTTTCCATGAGACTCAAACACCCTAGTAGACTTCTCCAAAAAATCACATACTAACTGTACAAGGCTTTTATTGGACAAGGCTTTTGTCGTGACAGACCCAACTATTCATTATCTGTGTGTGTGCATTTAAGTATTTTCAAATAGACCATTAGCATACCCCGTATGTCATTCGGGACTCTTTCAACCCATATGTGAGATAGGGTTCCTCATACGATCGTACCATTCTTGTTTCAACTTTGATTAGACTTATACAGCTAGGCAAACCTAGGCACCTAGAGCTAGCTCATCTTGCAAATTAATCAAGGCTACCCCTCCAAATGCAGGCGAGACTATTTCAACCCATTGCTACATTTGGGGATCACCCAATAGAACTACCCCTCCAATTACATGTGGGATTCTTCCAACCCATTGTTGTGATCGAGGATCACTCTATGGCTTCAAAAAGGTGGACAATCCAGGGATTCAAGTTCTCACCCTTCTTACTTGCTCATATGTAGTGATAAAAATCATTTTATTCTATGCGTTACCATTTTCTTTGAGCAAGGGATTTTTATAGTGCTTTTGATTCATTATGTCACTTTACATTTGATTTGAACTTTTTACTTTGAAATTTGCATTTTGTAACTTGGGATTTAAACTTTGTAACTTTGGTATTTATATGGGAAATTATTTTCCTTTTTCCAAAGTTCACCACTGTAGACCAAACTATTTGTAAGATAAGCAGGTCGTAAAACCCATCTCTCTAGATACCTAAGACCACTTTCACAGCTTTCATCATCTCTTGTCTTAGCAGGATTTTATATTTTTTTCTTAGTGACGGGATCCTGATATGTTGAAGCACTATCCCAACTAATGACCTCATCTATAAAAGCAAAGCAAACTTTCTACAATATCTAAATAACCCACTAGGTATGTTTGAGTGATTGGAAAACTTAATATACATACATATTTCTCCACAACAGGTATTGTGTATGAATACAATGAATTATGATAAATGCAAGGGTGCATGATTGAAACACAAACGTGCAACCATTTGTAAGATTTTTATAGACACATTACACTCTACTATGGAATACAACAGATGACAAATGCCTAAATGCAATATGATGAGGTGAATGCATGTATGAAAATGCAAACTGCAAACACAAATGTTTTTGGATTTTATGCTTTACCAATTTTATTTGGAATTTTATATATTTTCAAATTTTTTATGAATTTTTGAGCTTTCATATTTGACCAAACGACGAGTATATATGCCTTTGAAGCTTTTTAGGGTTGAGCAAGCAATTTTTAGAAATCCTTGGAGCTTTTTGGGTTGACCAAAGGGCTTATAGATGCCTTTGGACCCTTTTAGTTGACCAAACTCTCAGCAAGAGAGTTTGGATCTATTTTAGGATGACTGAGAAGCTATAGGAACTCTTAGAGCCTTTGGGTTGACCAAGCGATTTTTAGAAATCCTTGGTGCCTTTTTAGGATGACCGAGTAGTTTGAAAAAAACTCTTGAAGCCTTTGGGTTGACCAAGCAATTTTTAGAAATCCTTGGTGCCTTTTTGGGATGACCGAGTGGCTTTAAGTAACCCTCAAAGCATTTGGGTTGACCAAGCAATTTTTAGAAATCCTTGGTGCCTTTTTGGGATGACCGAGTGGCTTTAAGTAACCCTCGAAGCCTTTGGGTTGACCAAGCAATTTTTAGAAATCCTTGGTGCCTTTTTGGGATGACCAAGTGGCTTTAAGTAACCCTCGGAGCCTTTGGTTTGACCAAGCAATTTTTAGAAATCCTTGGTGCCTTTTTAGGATGATCGAGTAGTTTGAAAAAAACTCTCAAAACCTTTGGGTTGACCAAGCGATTTTTAGAAATCCTTGATGCCTTTTTGACTGACCAAAGGGCTTACAAATGCCTTTGGAGCTTTTTTTTCTACACTCTTTAAGCATAGAATGCCCTAATATGGATGATGTTGAGAGTTTTAGGATCTTCAACACCCCCTAGCAATGTTAGGCGATAGGTACCCAGACCAATATTTTTAGATATGATATAGGGTCCTATCCAATTAGCCTCAAATTTATCTCACATATCAGGAAGTAAATTCGAGTTCTGTCGGTTTTATTTTAGCACAAGATCCCCAACTTCAAAGTCTCTCTGGTTGACTTTGATATTGTAAGCTCGTTTGAGTTGCTCTTGATAAATATGAATATGCTCAAGGGCATTCATGTGACGCTCATCGAGCAGTGTCAGTTGATCTATGCAAGCTTGTCACGTGGTGTCATCATCGATGAACTATTTCAATGTGATGCGTAGCGTTGGAATTTCCAACTATAAGGACATAATGGCCTCAGCACCATATACTAGTAAAAATGGAGTTGCCTTAGTGGGAGTCCAAATGCTAGTCCTATAAGCCCATAATGCAAAGGGTAGCTGTATATGCCAATCCTTGTGGTGTTCTTGCATTGTCTTTTTCAATATGGCTACCATAGTCTTTTTTTATGCCTCAACTTGACCGTTTGCCTACGGATAGTATGGAGTTGCAAAACTTTGTTTGATGTGGTACTTAGATGTTAAAGCTCACATAGTTTTATTCTTAAAAGAAGTTCCATTATCCGAAACTATTTTGGATGGTATCCCAAAATGACTTATGATATGCTCCATTATGAACTCTACTATGCGAGCTCTAGTGGTCGTTGTTAAGGGAATGGCTTCCACCCACTTTGTAAAATACTCAATATCTGTAATAATGAATGTATGTCAATCTGATGATGGAGGAGAGATCTTGCCAATTAGATCAAACCCCCACTGAGCAAATGGCCAAGCTGCTTGGATGGGATATAAGGCCTGTGATTGCAGGTGCATAAGATTAGCATGATGTTGACATTTGACGCATTTCTTGATAGGCATATTGTAATCCTTCTCCATAGTGGGCCAATAATAACACATTCAAGGGATGCGCTTGACAATGGCCATGCCACTGAAATGGCCACCTCATGTACCATAATGAGCTTTTGAAATTTCCCAAGATGACTCTTGGGGCTCAAGACAATGAAGAAGAACTCCATCGTAACTTTGATGGTACAAAATATCTCCTATCAAGATGTATTTAGTCACTTTCTATTTAAGTGTGTGTCTTGCGGCATACGACAGTCCCTCCAGGACAAAACCAAGTCTTAGGAAGTCTTGAATCTATGACATCCAATTCTGATGAGCCTCAGCTTTGACTGCTAAGACAACTTGTATCCCCTGTGTATTTACTTTTGCAAATGCAGACTAGGAAACAACCTTGTGGTGAATGGTGGTACCACTCCCTATAGGACTTTGGGAGGTTAAAGACCCCAAGGGTGCTTTCTTGAGAAATTCTTCAGCTTTGTAGAACCAATCATATTTTGGCTCCACACTATTCATGTTGATTGATTCTTTGTTATCAAAGGTTGCACGCTCTGCTACATGATGCGAGAGCGTCTTGACATGAATGGTAGTGAAGTTGATAGACAAATTTTGAGGGATTAAGGATCCCAAATATCCCATGGTGTCTACAAACCTATTTTATGAACAAGGGATTTCCTCTATGTCATACCATTATAGTTTAGCTAGATATGTGGCAATAATATCTTTGTAGGCTTTCAGTATCAGAAATCGACACTGAAATAGTCCCTTTACTTGGTTAATTATGAGCAGATAATCGCAAAAGATGTTTAGTCTCTTGATATTCATGGCGACGACTGTATGGAGTCCCAAAAGTAGGGCTTCATATTCAACATTATTTTTGGTTCATGGAAGTCTAGTTTGAACAACAAGGGCATTGGAGCTCCTTGCAGCATGAAAAACACTATCCTTGCACCAGCTCCTTGCTCACATTTTGAACTATCAAAGAATAGAGTCATGTCAGCATTATTCTCTGGTTCTTCGGGTTAGGGAGCTTTGGATACTAAAAACACTGCATCATCTGAAAGCTCAATTGTTAGAAGCCTACTATTGGATAGTGGTACCTTAGCTAACTGATCTGATATGACCTGTCCCTTAATGGATTTTTGGTTTATGAATTCCAGATCGAATTCTATCAATAGCATGATCCACTTTGTAGTACATGTATTATGATATATATTGCTCATCATATACTACAAAGGATTTTGTTTTGATATCACATGTCATATGACTCAACATGTAGTGCCACAATTTCTTAGTAGCGAACACTACTACTAAACATAGTTTTTCCACATATGCATATCCTAGCTCGTAACTCACCAAGGTTCGGCTAATGTAATATATGGATTTCTCTTTGCCTTGTACGTTCTTTTGGGCCAACATGGTCCCTAACACAAAGTTTGTTGCCGATATATATAGCAAAAAAGGCTCTTTTGGCCTTGGTGGAGCTAACACTAGCGACGTCGCTAGGTATTGCTTTATCTCATATAAGGCTACCTTGTAGTCCTCATCTCAGTTGAATGGGACACCCTTATGTAGCAGTCGATTCATGGGTCGACATTTATCTGATAGTTGGGTGATAAATCACTTTATCGAGGCTACCTTGCCTTGAAGGCTCCTTAATTCCTTAATATTGGTGGGAGGATGCATTTCCAAAATGGCCTTGACCTTTGTTGGGTCTACTTCAATGCCTCTCTTAGAGATAATGAACCCTAGTAATTTTCTAGAAGTTATGCCAAATACGCACTTCTTAGGATTTAGCCTGATGTTGTGCTCTATCAGGCGATCGAAGACTTTTCTTAAGACCTCTACATGCTCTTCTTGTAGCAATAACTTGGCTAGCAAATCATCAATATAATATTCAAGAATTTTGTGCATATAGTCATGAAAAATGTATGTCATGGCCCACTGGTATGTGGCACCAATATTTTTGAGACAAAATGGCATAAATTTGTAGCAAAATGTTCCCCATGGCGTTATAAACACAATTTTGTGTTGGTCTTCGAGCTTAATCCAAATTTGATTGTAACCAAAAAAATCGTCCATTAAGGAGAGCATTTCGTGACCTGCAATAGAGTCTACTAGAGCATCGATATTGGGCAACAAAAATGAATCTTTGGATGTTACCTTGTTGAGATCTCTAAAATCCATACAAATACGAATTCTTCCATCTGGTTTTCCTACAGGCACCATATTGGATACCCATTCTAGATAGTCGATGGAAATGATAAATTCTACATCCAACAATTTTTGCAATTCATATTTCACCATTAAGGCTACTGTTGGATGCATATTTTTGAGCTTCTGCTTGATAGGCTTCTTGGATGGATCTAGCAAAAGGTTATGAGTAACCAATTTTGGGTCTAGACTGGGCATATCTTTGTATGTCCAAGAAAAAAGGTTAGGTCTCTGTTTCAACATAGGGATGATGCTAGCACACTCATCTGGAGTGAGACTCATTCTAAATTTAACCTTCTTTGGATTGGTGGGGTCGTTATTGATATCCACTTTGAAGGTTTCCTCTACTAACATATGGGATCCCTCCTCAAGCTGATGAGGCATAGGGATCAAATGGATGTCATCAACTAGATTTATATGTTCTTTGTTGGAAGCATATTCAGCATGATATACATCGTAAGCACAGCCTGGTCCAAAATGAAATGGTTGCAGCATCTCTTCATTCGAGAAAAATCATTAGGCTCTACTGGTGAATCAACATGATCCCAATTGATAGTATCCATGTTTAGATGCAATGGCTTGGATGGATCTACTGGATTGCAGAGTGGAGTGGTCAAATCAATGGAGACCATGTTGATGGAATGGAATTGATCTCTAGTACCACACAGACTAAATTCTACATCGTCTGTGTAGCTTTCGTACCTAGGATCTAGCTCAGATGGAATAGGTATGAATGGGTCCTCCCTGTGGGATGCCCGAACAACTGGTTCCCCCCTATGCACTAATTATAAAATGGAATCTCTTGACTCAAGTAGCTCAGCATAAGTAGACGGATGGAAAAAGAGCCTTTGATATTCCTCTTCTAGATTTATTCTTTCCTTGAGGCGGCACTGGAGATTAATTTCTTGATGTAAACCTACAATTGTGATAGGTGGTATATCCCAAGGTGGATTCCTATTACGTAGATGATGAGGCCCTAAATAGGCCATCTCCAATGAATCCTCATCATCACTGTATAAATATAATCCTTCACTTCCCCCATATGCAAGGGGCGATATGCCATATGTGGCCCCATGTATCTGATTTTGTGGTTACTATCATCACTATCCAGATAAATTAGATAGAATGATCATATATATAACACCAGCACAATAACTAGCTCTGCTTCCTCTTCAGAGCGATTAGTGCTAAAAGGCACTTCTTATATAACATACTCTGACTCTGTAGGCAATAGATGTAGTAGGTATACAAGCCTCAGATCGGTCATCTCATCCTCATCGCTATGATTGCTACTATGAGCATACCACTCTATCGTGTCCACAAATATTGGGAGAGTAGTTGGATGAGGCCTTAAGTAAGCCTGCTCTATCTCATCTTCATAATCACTATTGACTATGAAATGCTCTTGTATCTCATATAATTGCTCTCTAGGAAAAAATGGCATAGAAATAACGTAACCACAAAGGATCGACCAATTTCCTCCTTAGATTGATCACTATTTGAGGACTCACCATATGCATCATAACTCGGTCTACTTATTTTTGAGGTGGACTCCTCTTCATCTTCACTACAAATATCTCTTGAATTGATATCGCCTAGAATGGTAGGGTTGTGCCCTTGCATACCGGTATCATCAGTTGTGATACAATTTTGATGACCCAAGTTGCCTTTAGGGTTCTACTCTGAGAAATATTCATGTTCAATCTTTGGTCTCTCAATGGTGATGACTAACACCATTGGGTTGTTTCCCCAAAGGCTAGAAATGTTAGGGTGATATGGATTAAAATTCACGTCGTTCCCTAGTCTCAGGTATAAACGATCCAATAATACAATGATTAAATCATCATGTTCCTGAATATACAATCTCAATCTGAACCTATCAGTTTCCAAATGATAATTTAGTTCAATAGGGGTTCTTCATCCTTGTTCAAAAATACCAAGACTGTATCCACGCCAATGATAGAGCTCAAAAATGCACATGGCATACTCTAGGTTGGACAAGTATTGAATGTTCACCGTGAACTGTTCCTCATCATCCATCTCCATGGGTGCTCGTGTTGGAACTTGATCCAACCTAGCGTAGATGAAGTTTGTTTGGTTGGGTGGCTCGCCCAATGGTACTATGGATCCAACTGGATATCAATGGGCTAATGGTTGGCCCATGTCTTGTGTAGTCTCTAAAATAGGACCAAAGGTCACATTTTGCATGAGATATTCACCTAGTCCTGTACTGGCTAGGTTAACAGTCACCTATGGTGTGGATGGCCTTGTTGATGATGTAGGCAAAGTAGGATGAGGTGTCTCCTCGACTTGATCCTAGGCTTCCTCCACCTCCATGGGAGTGGCAGCCTCAGTGACGACTAGTTCGGACGTGTTCTTTGCTTCTTTCCTACCCAATTTCACCTTTAATTTCTCATCATCCTGATGCATTGCTGATGCACTTGGTCTCAAAGAAGTTGCAGTGGTATGTTCAGATCTATTTAATATAGATACCTATGGTTGAACATGCACTACTTTTTTACCTCTTGGAACCCTTACGACGTGGGCCGTATGTCTAGGTGCATTGATGGGATTACGAAACCCCCTGGAAAATCTACTAAGTTCATGAACTTAAATGGTTCTTCATCTGATGAAACCATGTGAACTTGTCCCTTATGTATATACTTGACACACTGATGCAATATCGAGGGAACACAATGAATTTCATGAATCCAAGGCCTCCCTAGTAGGATGTTATACTGTAAAGTTCCCTCTATCACATGACACATTACGATAATGGTCTTTAGCACCATCTAAATTGGTATGACAATCATTCCAACCATAGATCATAGTGTTTTGTTAAATGCTCTTAATGTAAAGGTGGTTGGTACGATGAGTGATTTAGGCAATTTCAAATGGTGCGGTGCCTTAGTTGTGATTATATTGATTGATGAACCAGTGTCAATCAAGACCATTTTGAATGGCACATGGTTAACACATGCAATGATATGTAGTGGTGGGTTAGCCATGCTTGCAAAAACCATTTTCACTTCGTGATCGTAGAATTGGATCATTGGTTCCTAGCATTGTTGTACGTGCCCCACGAAGTTTGTGAATACTTGTGCATCCTAGGAATATACCTCAATGGACCTTAAAATTTCCATAAGAGTCTCCATGTGCCTAGTGGAATGATGTATAAGCTCATATATCAACAACTTCATAGGTTTCGTCTACAGGTTTTGAACCAGCCTGCTCCTAATGGTCACCATCGGTATTCTTGGTGGGCCTGGAATATTTTATGCCTATCGTTGCTAGGGCATGGCTTGTATCTAAATGGGAGCATGAGGTTGATTCAGTTTTCCATACCTCCCATTTTTGGTAACAACATTGACCATACTGACGAACCCCTAGGTAGGTGGTTCGACATGCACTTGATTGACGTGGCCAACATGGTTACGGGGTGCCTCATGGTTTGGTAACAAATTTTTAAAAATCCCCATGTTTTGGTTTTTTGGTACCTAGGGATTTCCTAGTACCACAAGCTCTCCATTTTCTATCATATTTTGCACAATATGTTTGAAATACCAACATACCTCGATGTCATGGCCTTTTGCTCTATGAAATATGCAAAATAGATCTTCTTGATAATCTTTAGGCTTGGGCTGATTAGGATCAACCATCTTGAATTTGGACAATATTATTGCCTTGGCCTCATAGATCTGACAAAAAATTGATGTCAATGATTACCTTCAATGGCATAAATATAGAAAAAGAGCCTTTGATATTCCTCTTCCAGATTTATTATTTCCCTGAGGCGGTGCAGGAGATTAATTTCTTGACGTAAACCTACGGCTGTGATAGGTTGCAGATCCCGAGGTGGATTCCTATTACGTAGATGATGATGCCCTAAATAGGCCATCTCCAATGAATCTTCATCATCATTGTATAGATATAATCCTTCACTTCCCCCCATATGCAAGGGGCGATATTCCAGATGTGGCCCCATGTATCTGATTCTACGGTCACTATCATCACTATCCAGATAAATTAGATAGAATGATCATATATATGACACCAACGTAATAACTGGATTTGTTTCCTCTTTAGATCGATCAATGTTAAGAGGAACTTCTTCTATAACATTCTCTGACTTCGTAGGCAATATATGTAGAAGGTATACAAGCCTCAGATCAGTCATCTCATCCTCATCGCTATGATTGCTACTATGAGCAGACCACTCCATCGTGTACACAAATATTGGGAGAGTAGCTAGATGAGGCCTTAAGTAGGCCTACTCTATCTCATATTCATAATCACTATCAACTATGAAATGCTCTTGTATCTCATATAATTGCTCTCTAGGCAACAAATGACGTAGAATTACCAGAACCACGAAGGCTCGATCAATTTCCTCCTTAGATTGATCATTATTTGAGGACTCACCATCTGCATCATAACTCGGTCTACTTATTTTGGAGGTGGACTCCTCTCCATCTTCACTACAAAGATATCCTGAATCAAGATCGCCTAGAATTGTGGGGTTGTGCCCCTACATACCGGTATCATCGATTGTGATACGATTTTGATGACCCAGGTTTCCTCTAGGGTTTTTCTTTGAGAACTCTTCATGTTCAAGATTCGATCTCTCAATGGTGATGACTGACACCATTGGGTTGTTTCTTTGAAGGCTAGAAATGTTAGGGTGATATGGATTAAAATCCATGTCATTTCCTAGACTCGGGTATAAATAATCCAATGATGTAATGAGTAAATCATCATGTCCCTGAATCTACAATCCTAATCCAAACCTATCAGTTGCCAACTGATAATGTAGTTCAAGAGGTATTCTTTGTCCTTATTCAAAAATACCAAGACCATATCCATGCCAATTATAGAGCTCAAAAATGCACATGGCGTACTCTAGGTTGGACCAGTACTGAATGTTCATCGTGAACTATTTCTCATCATTCATCTCCATGGGTGCTCATGTTGGGACTTGATCCAACCTAGTGTAGATGAAGTTTGTTTGGTTTTGTGGCTCGCCCAATGGTATTATGGATCCAACTGGATATCAATGGGCTAATGGTCGGCCCATGTCTTGTGCAGTCTCTAAAATAGGACCAAAGGTCACATTTTGCACGAGATATTCACCCAGTCCTATACTGGCTAGGTGAATAGTCACATGTGGTGTGGATGACCCTATTTATGATGTAGGCGAAGCAGGATGAGGTGCCTCCTTGACTTGATCCTAGGCTTCCTCCACCTCCATGGGAGTGGCAGCCTCAGCGACGACTAGTTTGAACACATTCTTTGCTTCTTTCCTGCCCAATTTCACATTTAATTTCTAATCAATGCATTGCTGATGCACTCGATCTCAAAGAAGTTGTAGTGGTATGTTCAGATCTATTTGATACAGATACCGATGGTTGAACATGCACTGCTTGTTTACCTCTTGGAACCCTTACCAATGACATGGGTCGTATGTCTAGGTGCGTTGATGGGATTACGAAGCCCCTTGGAAAATCTTCTAAGTTCATGAACTAGAATGGTTCTTCATCTGATGAAACCACGTGAACTTGTCCCTTGTGTATATACTTGACACACTGATGCAATATCGAGGGCACACAATGTATTTCATGAATCCAAGGCCTCCCTAGTAGGATGTTATACTGTAAAGTTCCCCCTATCACGTGACACATTATGGGAATGGTCTTTAGTACCACATGAATAGGTAGGACAATTGTTCCAACCATAGAGCATAGTGCATCGTTAAATGCTCTCGATGTAAAGGTGGTTGGTACAATGAGTGATTTAGGCAATTTCAAATGGTGCAGTGCCTTAGTCATGATTATATTTATTGATGAACTAGTGTCAATCAAGACCCTTTTGAATGGCACATGGTTAACACATGCAATGATATGTAGTGGTGGGTTAGCCACACTTGTAGAAACCATTTTCACTTCGTGATCATAGAATTGGATCATTGGTTCTTGGCACTGTTGTACGTGCCCCATGAAGTTTGTGAACACTTGTGTGTCCTGGGACTATACCTCAATGGACCTCAGAATGTCCATAAGAGTCTCCCTATGCCTAGGGGACTGCTGTATAAGCTCATATATGGACAACTTCATAGGAGTCATCTGCAGGTTTTGAACCAGCTTGCTCCTAATGGTCACCACCGGTCTTGTTGGTGGGCCTAGAATTTTTTGTGCTTGCCATTGCTATGGCATGGCTTGTATCTTAATGGGAGCATGGGGTTGATTCATTTGTCCATACCTCCCACGTGTGGTAACAACATTGACCATACCGACGAACCCCTAGGTAGGTGGTTCGACTCGCACTTGATTGATGTGGCCAGCGTGGTTACAGGGTGCCTCATGGTTTGGTAACGAATTTTTTAAAATCTCCATGTTTTGGTTGTCCAATACCTAGGGATTGCCTGGTACCACAAGCTCTCCCTTTTATATCATATTTTGCACAATATGTTTGAAATACCAACATACCTCGATGTCATGGCCTTTCGCTCTATGAAATATGCAAAACAGATCTTCCTGATATTCTTTGGGTTTGGGCTAATTAGGATAAACTATCTTGACTTCAAAAAATCTTATTGCCTTGGCCTCATAGAGCTGACAAAAAATTGATGTCAATGATTCTGTCAATGGCGTAAATATGCGAGGTGGGTGTTGCTCTTTGTTCTTTCCCTTGTAGTTATTCTTGTGTTGGTCGTATTGCACAGGAGGAGGATGGGCTTGATAATTATGTTTCTTTTGCCCCTTATCCTCATTTTGGATATTTAGTACCACCTGATTCATATAGGCCTACTTGCCCTGTTGCTTTGAGGTACTCTTCTTATATCCCTCTTTCCTGATTTTGAGCTTCAAGTTGCCTTCCTGCAACTTGATGTCCTCAAATACCTTGGCTTGTGCCAAAGCTTATTCGAATGTAGCATACTATTGTAGCTACAACAGTAGCGAGATGTGCTTGGAACAAATCTTTGTGAACATTTGGGTTAATTTTGTGGCAGGAATAGGGAATGGCAAATTTACCATTAATATCCTACATCTCTTCCTGTATTGTTCTATTGGTTTGTCGTCACGTTGAGCTAGCACAACCAAATCAGAAAGGTTGGCCTATTTCTTGACACCAAAGGAATAGCATTCAAGAAAGGCATTAGCTAATTGCTCAAAATTTGTTATGATGTATTTCTTTAGCTGATTGAACCACTCTCGGGCTTGACTAGAGAGTTTCATGACAAATGTATGCAATAATAGTGCATCAGTGTTCTCTATCTAGAAGCAAGCATCCAGAAAACTCATGACATGTTCTTGTGCCTCTTCATCACCCTCAAATTTTTCCAACCCGGGCATCTCAAAATGTTCAAGGTATGGGGGCGTAGGCACCAAGGGATCTAAAGGTTCATTGTGAATTTTCCTCAGTTTTGGCTTTTGGACATCCATGCCTTGTTTCTCAATTGCTTTGACCTTCTCATCCAAAGCTTTTTAAGCCTCAAAAGATAGAAATTCCTCCTCCTTAAGTCGGTACATAGGCGGTATAAGAGGTACTCTCCTCTTCTATCGAGGTGGAGGCATGTCTCTTCCTCCTCCTCAACTTGGGAACTCTTAGGATATTCTTGGTTGTATCTGTTTCCCTCTTGTTCCTCATAATGTTGTTGCCTCTGATTGTCGATCGAAGGTGGTTGCTCTCTTTGATGGGCAGTGATATTAGTGTGAACGCTTACATGCTCATGGTGCATCTTGGCTTGCACAAAAGCCTTCCTATGCACCTACTCTCTACACTTGTCCTGATAATATAGGCTGGCCCTAGCCAACCTATCTTCCTGCTCTACATGCTCCTTCTGGATGATGATGCGCTCCTCGTGCAAGCGCTGCTCATATAGCCTCTGTCTAGTAAGCCTTTGCACTTGAAGATCTTCATCTTAAATGCATTGCCTCTCTAGGAGAGCATCCTCCAATTGATTTTGGAGGAGTTGGTGTTTCTTTTCAGAGGCCAATTGATATGATCTTTTGACCTGGTCAGCTGTAGGAGGCCTTTGGTATGCTTGCTCTATACAAGCAACCTTGTGGGTTCTGTACCCATAGAACTGATGTGTTGTGCCTTTGCATCTATCTATGAAGACAACATCGACATCATGTTGTGTCCTCTGTTGTATGCCACCATGCATGGATGGTGGACATGAGACATGAGGGTGCTTAGAAGCCTCTCCATGTTCTCTAGTAGTTCTAATGGTGCTCCCACTATGCTCACTCGGAGCATGAGTGTGCAGAGTTGAAGGCTTGCAACCTAGCTACTCTAACACACTACCTAGATAGTCTAGTTGTCTAGACCTCCACCTCTCATGGGGTGGTTTCCCATTAGCTCTCACCTTTGATATAACGATGGTGATCTTGTGTGCTATAGTATGCATGGGAGTATGGGTAGACTTGCGCTCAACAGGGAGCCCGTCTACTTGCCCTTGAATGGGTGGAACTCTATTCCTTCTATACTTAGAAAGTGGGGGTATAGTACACCATGTAGACCTAGTGTGAATGGGTACCAATATGGTCTCCTGCATGACATACTCTTTGGTCAATCCCATGGACACACATGCAATGCAATCTTGATAACACCCTTAAGCTAAGAAACTACATGCTCTAATCTACATCTAGCAGAGTGTAATGATGCTAGTCTATCATGGGTATGCTCAATGGGATCCCCTCATGTTGATTTGTCTCATCTAATGCTCGTTGAACTATGTTTGATTTACTCATGTGGTTGAGGACTAGACACGTGTATTTGTGAATCTATTGGGGCTTGGTCATCGGCTTCAGGATTGCACCTTTGTCGACCACCCCGTGTATCCACCATAGTGTACCTAAAGTCTAGATGTATCTTTTGTTATCAAACAAGGTATACAATGATGCTTATCTTATTTTTAAATTTTAAAGTGAGCCTTAAACTATTTTATGTTGTTTCAAAATGTGTTGTCTCAGTATGAGAAACTCTCGCATGTTTTGCAAAATCATTGGATTTTATTCTCAGTTTAATTGGCTTTTACCTATATACTCGCACAAGCCGAATATAGAAGTGAAGTCCATACTCAATGAGGTAGCATAGGTGCTACCAACCCTCACCCAGCACACCATGCATAGTGATACACTCTTCTGAAGATGAGTGCGTGCTATTTTGCATGGATAGGACAGTTCTTTGGTTGGCCTTGGCAACGAGTGGGTCCCGATAATACAATTTCAAATGAGCCAACCAAGTGGTAATGACATCCACTGTTGGTCTCAATCAAGTGGGTTGGATGTGAGAGCCCAATGCCACTGATGTTTAAATAAAACATGGTGTGTGTGGTTCATTTTACTTTGCATAAAGACAAATGCATAAAAGAGCATTCATATGATCATTCCTACATGATATGCACAAAAAAAAGGAACGTTTCAAATTCATAAAGGTATGTGTGCTATGTCCTACATGATGTTATGACAATGTGAGTACAATGACATGGCCTCTAATTTGGCCTCCAGCATGCAAAAGACCTCTCAATTTTTATCAAGGTCACTATATTCTAGGGTAGACTACAATCAGAGGTTTGTTGTTCCTAGTAGTGCCTTTCTAATGGAAAGAATGCAAAAGTAAACTATGACTATTCATTCACCCTTTTTATTTAATGTAACTAATTTGCAATTGATTTAATGCTTACTATAAAAACACAAAGAGGAAAATGCATAATAGATAATAAAAATGGAGCCTACCTCAGCTCCTGATTGATGCCAAGTGGTTTCTCTATTGTCTGGTGCTTCTGCTGTAAACCACAGCTCTGGTCTGCGGGCTATAGTGTGAACTACGGATGAAAGCTACGGGCCAAAAAATAACTATAGTTGTTAGCTATGGTTAGAACCTAAGATAATAAAATTAAAGAATTTCAGTACTCAGGGGCTACAAATGTGGAGTCCCACCATGATCGCCATCTGACATAACCAAAAAGCATGCACCTATCTACTGTATTAGTCTATAATCATCATAAAAGCATTAAAAACTTGACACATTACGTGAATTCAACTAAATGATATTTCTTATATTGATTATGCATGAATATCTGTTACAATTATGTCCCTCTTAGGTTCACTTGAATGATTATATAGATTATACAATTGCCAATGCCCTCAATAGGGTAGGCGCATTAATATTACCCTTTGACTAGTCGCAAACTGCCTTGGGTTGGAGTTGACCCCCTTCTTCATGATGTGGAAGGACTATGACATAGAATTCTCTTGTACCTATATTTCTACAATCAAGAAACAATATCACACGATAAAAAATATAGATAGCCTCTCGTGATGAGGCCTTTTAAGGAAGCATACATGATAATTCCATTAAACTAATAATCAAGAAAACATAAAGAAAACCTTTGCACTATGCTAATTGAATCAAGATTTGTAATATAGCATAAAAGAGATTGTTATAAAAATAATGCATGGATCAGATAACAAAATAGAAGCAGAGAGGTGCATAAAATATCCACAAATGTACTAATTAATGCAAAGCATAAACTATCTATTCTTAACTAATTCCTACGGTCAGAGTTCTTCTAAACTGCAATTAAACCTAAGAAATGATTAATCTACCCTATTTAACCGGACATAAATGAAAAGAGTAAGGTGATTTGTCACCTATTGAAAACCATAGCTTTGATGAGCGGTCTACACTATGAACCATGGCTGATAGCCACAGTTTGACCTCTAATAAGTTTACCCTCAAAATCAGGGGCAGTGGGCTTGATCTCCTTGTCCAAATTGATGCTCAAGGGTTGCCTTTGTTGTTCTCACATTGATTTGGTGGTAAATTTGATGTGAAGGGATTTAATTTACTTGAATTTTTATTTCTTGATCCTCCTAGGCTCCTAGGGCTTCCATGGCAAACTTATCATTGGATGAATAGCAAAGTAGCCTTCGAATGTACAAATTCAGTATGCAATCCGACAAGGCTTTGTTGGTCGCTTGATCACTTCACACTCACTCAATAATTCATCAGCGCTTCACTATACCAATCATCCTATATTTATTTCTATTTTCTCCCCATTTTGAATGGGGTATTTATAGCATGTCCCTAGGGCTAGGGGTGGCTTCATGGAGAAGCCAAGACCAAGAAGGGTGGTTAGGACAGTTGGGATGGAAGCCTCTGGAATCTTTCATCCTTCAACTACCTTCTTCTAGATCTTTTGGTCATTCCAAAAAATTTGGCTTGGATGAAAGGCCTAACTGAACTTTATTTAAGACTGTATGTCACATTTGTGGTCCATACTACAGACCGTAGGTGTCAATCATGGTTTAGACTAGATACCGTAAGTCTAGGCTGCAGTTCAGACTAATTAGGCCAAAATGCCGAAATTGAGTGGTTAGAACCACTACTCTATCTTGGAGTCTATCCAAGATCCTCTATATGATCTTGTAGCATGTCCATATGAGTATTCACCCTTGGCATGACCCATTTTAGGTGTCTATAGGATCAAATCCTCTAAGAAATCCAAGTGCACATCCAGTGCCTTTCCTCGTACCCATAATCGAGGTGGGTGGGCCAATGATGCGGCTAATTGTATCTTCAATATTTTATGTCTTATATTCATTACCAATGCCTCTTAATAACCTACACCTACACACAAGGAAGCAAAATGTATTAAATATCAAGGGTTGTGGAGGGAAACATGCAATCCCCACAGGCACAAAATGGCACATTTATTAGAAGTAAATAAAATCATCTCAGAATGCTATGAAAATTTATGGGGGTGTTTAATAATATTTTTTTAGGGGATATCACAAAAAATAGATCAGAAATTGCATCCATGGACCCCTCTATTTGGCACCGCCCGCCTGTAACCTACGAAGACCAAGACAAGCAAATCCCACACCTTGACATCTTCAAAATATATGAAATTTGGAAATTATGCATAAATAAAAATTTTAAGACAACCCATATGATTAGATTTCCAAAATGAAGCATAGATCCACCTGCATGCAACTGGGGTGCCCGGATGGGCCCTACGAACCTGTAAAAACTTTAAAATGCAATATCTCGGCAAATTTAACTCCAAATTGCATGAAATTTAAACCAAAGAATAATATGATAGTCTAGAATAATATTATTAAAAAATAGTAATAAAATTATGCAAGGATTTATCCTCATCCTGAGGGGGCGGTGGTGACTGCAACTAATTAGGGAGAACCCTAGGAGGGGATAACCACCAATTCTACCCATATTTTGCTACCGATATCACTAGGGAATGATCCTAAACACTATATGGGGTGTTTTCATTGAATTTGGTGAATAAATTTACCTGGATGGAAAAGTTATGCTCATAGGACCCTCTTGAAGTCACCCGATAACCTCCTTCGCAAAAAAGAGATTCTAAGGGTAAGAAAACACAATAAAGTGAGGGGAAATCTTAGAAGCACTCCATTGCATATCCTAGAACTCTCTATATTTTTGTGTGGATATTGGATCCATTTTATAGCCCAAATGAGCTCATGTGCAAAAAGACATGTGAGGGCATGCATGGTAGGAGGTGCCACTTGTCAAATGGGAGGCATGCAATGAATATGGAAGAGAATATCCAATTTGGGCCTCCATTAAGAAGTGTTTCATAAGGATTCAGTGACCTCTAATTTGTATGCTCCATATGGCATGCTAAATGGCTTTTTCTAGGCACCAAATGTCACAAATTTGACTTTTTCTGGGTCAAACCTACTCACCATCCCACCCTGGGACGATGGCTCACCACAAACCTAGGGTGGGATGGTGGGAATATGCCATCATCCCAGGGTGGGAAGGTGGTGAATTTTGGGCCAAAAACTCCAAAATTTGGGCTATAAGCCTCCAAAAACTCTTCTGTAGTGGCGAGAACCACTATGAGCCTTCTGAGGGTTGTCCACGGGGCCATATGATGTCAATTTGATCATTGTTTGTGGATGCTTAATCGGGTTAACCACATTTTAGTGTCTACACATTGATGGTAAGGTTGAATCGGGTAACTACTACACCATGTTGTAGTACTTAAAGGGCTTTAGGTCTATGGGGATGACATGAACCTGCCCTTCATGAGTGTACTTGAGGCCCTAGTGAGCAATGGAGGGGACACACTTCATATCCCTGATCCATGGTCTTACTAACGAGATATTTTACACCATCTCACCCTCCAGGATGTGGCACATTGTAGGGATGATCTTTTATCCTACTTGAATAGGTAGGACTTTTCTACCAACCATTGAGCATATGGCATCATTGAATGCTCGGAGGGTGTAGGTAGATGTAATAATGTGGGATGTTGGAAGCTTCAGGTGCTTGAGAGCTATTGTAGTTATGATGTTGCTTGAATATCCAGTTTCTATCAATACTCTCTTGTATGGTGTTCCATTCACACATGCAATGATGTGCAAATGGGGATCCACCATATCATGCAGAACCAGTTTAAGTTCATCTTATCGAAAGGTAATCACCAGTTTCGTACATCATCGCACATGCCCCACAAAGTTGTTGGAGTTAGACTCTTGGGGATGAAGCTCAATTTCCTTAAGGATCTCCATAAAGGCTTCTCTATGAGGTTATGATTTTTGGATGAGCTCATAGATGGAGAGTTGATCAGATGTTGTTCTTAAGCTCTGAGCGAGCTTACTCTTAATGGTGACTACAAGCTTAGGTGGGAGGCTCAGCCCAGGAGGTGGTATAGGTTGTGATGTCAAAGGGACATTACTCTGAGTTGCAGGTGGTGTGGATGGACATGGATACCATATATTTCTTATCATAATACTAACCATACCAACATACCCTTGCTTAGGAGGGGCATGGTGAACCTCATTTATTTGGGGCACTATTTTGGCCTGATCTACGTGGGCAGGAAAGGGGCCCTTGAAGACCTCCATCTATTGGTTGTTTGGTGCGATAGGGTTGTCTACCTAGAGGGCATTCCTATCAATTATGTCTTGCACCAAGTTTTGTAATTTATAGCATATTTGCACATCATACTCGTTTTGCATATGAAACTTGTAATATAGGTCTTATCTGTATCCCTTGGGCTTCGATGCATTTGGGTCGATAGGTCGACTCTCAGGTAGATGGATCATGTTAGCCGCTAAGAGGTGATCACAATAAGTCCATAGATTCTATAATGGGTATGAATTATCACTTGGGATGATGCTATTGATTTTTCCCTTGACCATTATGGTTATCCTTGGCATAGTTCCCAAGAGTGGCCTGATAATTAGGCTTTTGAGGTGGTGCGGCTTGCGCTAACCCCGGGATACTAATTGCAACTTGATTTATTATTGCTGAATTCGGTTGCGCTGGGGTATTTTTAGCATTCTTGTTCCATTCCTTCTTATGAGGCTTTGCAATATCGCCCTCTTGAATCTTGATTTATTCAATGATCCTAGCCTGTGCTAAGGCATCTTCAAGAGTAGGGTATTGTTGCAACTGCAAAAACAAGGAGATTGGCTTCAAGAAACTTTTGGAGAAAATTTGAGTCAACTCCGACATGATAATATAAGGCAACTTTGCGAGTAGGGTTCGCTATCTATTGCCATAGTTTGTTATTGACTCATCGTCATACTATTTCAACCCAGCTGTATTTTTTAGCATTGCCTTCCTCTTGGTGTTGAAGGTAAAGTGCTCTAGGAATGCATCCGCAAGTTGATCCAGAATATGGATGCTATGCTTAGGGAGTTGGTAAAACCACTCGAAGGCAGGGCCGGCGAGGGTAGTCACAAATTTCCTTAAAAGTAAATCATTATCATCATGAATTCCAAAGCATTGGCCTAAGAACCTAGTGACATGTTCTTGCATGTCCTCTTATCCCTTGAAGGTGGCCAATTGAGGTAACTTAAATTGCTCTGGATAGGGAGGCATAGGTACTAAAGGATGGATGGATTGACTACGCAATTGGTTCATAGTGGGATTTTGAGATCTTGATCCAGAGGTCTTGTTCTCAACTGACTCCATGCATTCTAGCAATGCTTTATACGGGCCTAAGGACTTAATATCCTCATCCTTGTTCACATCTTATGGTGGAGGTCTAGGGTCCTCCAACCTATTGTGGGATGGTGATAAATCACCCCCTTGGCTTGGTAAGGTGTCTCCACATACTCTACTTTTGGCTCATGCTCAGTATAAGCCCCGTAAGGCATCTCTTAATTTGGTCTATAAATGGAGGTATCCACCCATGGTGTGTGCCCTATGTTTGGCCTAGGAGGCATCTCCAAATCTAGCCTAGGAGGTCATGGAAGTAACATTGGATAAGGTCTCAAGGACCTCTCTCGAATGAGCATTGGTTTCCTTGGATGGACTTCCTACATATGTGTCTTAGGGGTAGGGACCCTCTCTCGTAAAGTCTTTTGGAACAGCTCGATCTATCATTCAATCATTTCTTTCTCATGCTGGTGTAAGCGGTCTAATTGCTCTTTGTCTCACTGAAGTTGCTTGAACTGAGCTTGGTGTTTTGCATATCTTGTAATCACTTTCTTGATTTGATCTGTAGTGTGAGGCCTAGGGGTCTTAGGAGTCTCACCCTGGGGCCAACCTCGTTCAAGATACTATGTGGTCTCCATAGGGCGCTTGCCTCTCTTGAGGTTCATCACATTGACTCAAGGTTTGGGTTGGAATATATGTTCATTATACTCAACTGGCACAGAGGTACATTGAACATGCATGGAATATTGTTCCTGAGGAAAATCTGATATCTCCTCATGTCTTCCCTCCTGGACGAGGAAAGGTAGGGCAAAATTGGCTCACCTCGATCGACGAGTGTCATTCTCGTCGGGCTGCATGAGATGTTGTATCCTATCAAGGTGACACGAAGGTAAATTCATATCGACTTGCTCCGACCAGTGTGTGAATTAATGCTCCTACCTATAATTAGGCATGTCAGCCCTGAAAGGTATGCGGATGCGTAGCACTACTCTATCTATTAGCACCTCGATGTGCATTTGCATTTCACCAAGGAAGGCATGTGAAGTATCTACATACCATGAACACTCTTCCAAGTAATGCTCATCATCCCTCGAGATGTCTCATAGAGGATCCCTTTATATATGAGGCTTGTACCCTACTATCTTGGGGCTAGGTGGAGTAGAAGCTCACCAGGGAGGTATAACCAAGTCCCTAGAGCTATATCGAAGATGATTCGTTTCTCCTAATCCACTCTCTGCAGCTTCTACCCATGTTTGGGCTTGGCTATGGGTGTGCACCATCGTGCTCCTCTATTAATACCCCAAGTGATTATATTCTTTACAAATTTTTAATGAAATAGCAAATAGAAAAGGAAACACCCAACAGACAGATGATTATCTCTTTTAAGTTTTAGATGTGAGTCCTTAAACTGTTTTGTGTGTTTCAGATGTGTTGTTTGTAAATAATGACCTTGTGTCACATATTTGGAATATTATTTAATGATGTATCAAAATGTTTAAAGTATTTCACCTATATACTCACACAAGCTGAATATGGTGATGAAATCCATATCCAACAAGGTAGCATAGGTACTACCAACCCTCACCCAACACCTTGTGCACAGTGATACACCTCTCTAAATAGGATTGCTTGCTATTTTGCACAATTATGATAGATCTTGGGTCGGCCTTGGCCATAGACAGGTCTCGATGACACTCTTTCACATGATCCAATCAAGTGGTAATGACATCCACTATTGTTCATAATCGACGGGTTGGATGTGAGAGCCCAACGTCGTCGATGTTAAGATAAAACATGATGTGTGGGGTTCCTTTTAATCCCAAGAAAGTAATAAAATAATAATTTGATGATCCTTCACTAAATTCATGCAAATAAGTGTGTTTTACTTTCAAAAAGTTAGGATAAAGAACCTACAAATGTAACTTATGAATGCACAACCCTAAATGATAACTTACCCATTGGGTAAGCCACAAGCAGTCAAGCCATAAAGATGCATTGCTACTGTAAATTTCTTTCAATTTTTCTTCTTCCTTTTGTTGCTTTATGTTATAATAAAAGTAAAAATATGACTTTTAACCTTTCTATGCAAACAAATTATGCAAGAAAAACCAATTTTTATAGTCTCTAAAAATGCAGCAAAAAAATAGAGGGTTTAGGCACTCACCTTATTAGTTTTGAGACCTCCAAATTCTGGGTTTTTGAGCAAAAATTTCTCTATTTATTCAACACTCCAAGGTGGGACTATTAGAAACCTTAACACCATCCTAGGATAGGATGGTTAAGACACCATCCCAAGGTGAGCCAGATAAATGTTTTGCCACTATTCCAAGGTGGTAAGGGGAGCACCTACAACACAAAAAGGGCAAAAATTGCAAAAATGAGGTCATATTTTCACCCAAAGCACAAGGGACAAGGGTCCCACCATGATCACCACTGAAGTAGGGAAAAATGGTGCACCTAATTATGAGAAAAAATATATGTCTCTATCTCCTATCGCTTATGAGCATCAAATGGAAGCATGCATGTGAAAATGAGGCAATACCAAACAATAAGGAATGAAATGAAACAAGTATCCTTCTTATTACTTTGGTGGATCAGATCCAAGATTACATAGAAGTCCCCTTCAGGGCTCAAATTTGATACAATTGTTACAAATTTTGGGTGCCCAAGAATCAAATCCTTCAAGAAATCTAGGTGCACATCTAGTGTCCTTCCTTGTACGCACAATTGAGGTGGGTCGGCCAATGATGCCGCTGCTTGTATATTTTATCTTTTATGTCTTGTTTCCCTTCCCAATTACTTATAGTAACCTAAACCTACACACAAGGAAGCAAAAATATTAAAATAGCAAGTGCGTGTGATGGAAAACATGCAATCCCCATAGGCACCAAAATACTAGTAAAGGGCATATATAATAAAAAAATATAAAATCAAGTCATAATAACTTTAAATTTTATGGAGATGTTAAATAGGATGGTTTGAAGAGATATCACCAAAAATAGATCTGAAATTGCATCCGTAGGCCCCTCGATTTTGCATTGCCTGTTTGTAACCTACGAAGGCCAAGACAAATTATTACCACCCCTAAACATGTCCAAAACACATGAAAATTGGAAAGCATAAAACAAAATTTTAAGACTACCCATATGGTTATATTTTCAAAATGAGGCGTAAATCCATCTGCATGCACCTGGGGTGCCCAGATGGGCCCTACGAACCTGAAAAAACTTCAAAATGTGATATCTCATCCAATATAACTCCAAATTGCATGAAATTTTAACTGTAGCATACTATGATAGTCTAAAATAAGCCTAAAAAAATAGTAAAGAAATTGTGCACAAATTTCTCCTCGTCCTAGGGGGTACGGTGGTGACTGCAACTAATTGGAGGGCACATTGGGGTGGTATACCCACCAATTATGCACACCTTTTTCTACCAATCCCATTTTATAATAGTTTTAAAGACTCTAATGGGTATTTTCATAAAATATGGTGAAGAAATTCACTCGAATGGTAAATTTATGCCCAAAAGACCCTCTTGAAGTCACCCGGTAACCTCCTTCGCCAAGAAGATATTTCAAGGGAAAGAGAGCATGATAAAGTGATGGCAAATATTGGAATAACTCCATTGCATATCCTCAAACTCCTATCTATATTTTTTTGTGGAAATTGAATCCATTTTATAGCCCAAAGGGGCTTATGTGAGAAAAGGCATGCATGGCAGAAGGTGTCATTTGTCAAAAATGAGGCATGCATTGGATGGGGAAGATAATATCCCCTTTTAGTCTCCATTATGAATCATGTCATAAGGATTTAGTGCCCTCTAACCCACATGCTTCAATTGGTAGGGTAAATGGCAGATTATGGGTGCCATTTGTTCGAGATTTGACTTTTTTTTGTTCAAAATTGCTCACCATCCCACCCTAGGACGATGGCTCACCACCATCCCAGGGTGGGACCGTGGGAATATTCCACTGTCCTAGGGTGGGACCGTGATGAATTTTGGGCCAAAACCTCCCAAAATTGGGCCAAAAGCCTCCAAAACCTCTTCCAGAGTGGCTAGAACCACTATGCACCTTCTGAGGGCTGCCCAAAGGGCCATATGATGCCAATTTGATCATTTTTTTGGATTCTTCATCGTTTTAGCCATATTTTAGTGTCTACACTTAGTATATATTATCCTAGTTGTTTTTTTGTGCATAAAAATTATTCAACTACAAGATTCAAAAAATTTTCTAGCCTCCATAATTTGAGATAATTTTACATCACCTTCTCAAGTGTCCAATCAACCCACTTTGCACCCATCATCGACCTCATTCATGACCATGACAAATAATATCATAATAGCATAGCATTTTAGTTACAATTTTCTCAAGATCTCTCATCTGCTCATATCCAATTTATGCCTATTCCATATCTCCTTGTCTCGTCCTATTTCCTCGCACATCACTCCTAGTTGCATGGTCATCCTTCACTCATCTACATACCATGGATCATTGTGCCTTCTTAGTTTTCTTCCTTCCCTCCTTTCTCCCCTTCTTTCTTTATTCCACAAAAACAACTCCAAGCCCATTATTTTTCATTCTTCATTTTCATCTCACCATTTCTCATTCTCCTTCATCATGCCATCAATTCACTCCTGCTACCCTATGCATAGCCATTCCTTTTTGACTAGGGGAGTCACCTCTCTTTTCCTCCAATTTTATTTCTATGGAATTTCACTCCATCCATGCAATTAATACCATAACATTGCATTCATGCACTGCATTTATCCACCTCATTCATCCATTGCAATATTGCAAAATATTTATCGTTTGCTAATTTAATCTCTTTTTTGTTTTTCATATATGCATATTCTAGTTTTGATTGGTCTAATTAATAAATGACATACACCACTTATACATATCACATCCACCCTTGTGTCTCACATTTTCTTGTTCTCTCTTTTTCCATCATGTCATGTTCACCAGTATGTCATATCATTATGTCCATTATTTTGTACACCTATTATATTTTTTTCATGTGTTTATTACATGTTGCACCTATTCTCATTGTACCAATGTCTTAGGTTGCTCATACATATAGATCATTTTAGTTACTCGGTCATACTTAGCTCCTCAATCAACTTCCATTAAATATCATCAGGTCTTTGAGTGATATAGACCTTTTATATTTGCTTTGGATTTTCTCCTAGACCATGAATAAACTTCACATAGTAATCACATTTTTAGTCTAGAAAAGATGAATCCATGCATAGCTTCAATCAACAAAGTAAATGATTTCTAATGCTCATCCTATCATGAATATTTTGAGCCTACAGATCCATTGTGAAAAAAAACTCAAGAAAATAATAGCACAAAATTATTTCTATCATTCATCATGGATCCTAGGCCATCTGATATGTCTCCCTCGGGGCTATAAACACCTAGCTAGCAGTGGATTAATGTTGAAGGAATATAGGGTTATCTCCATTGAGGCTATAGAAACTCGATTGGTAGTGTAGTAAGACCTTTGTGTGATGACATGATTATCACATTAGTGAACTTTTGTATAGACCTAAGTACGCTCACATATGAGCTAGATTAAAATATCTTGAGTTACAAATGGTCAATACAACCTTGCTAATAAAAAATAAATATCACTTCACACACTTTGGTCCTTGAGGGAATGGACTCACTAGACTGGTCTCAGTATCTTAGAGACCCTGATTGATTACTAGATAAGGTTGATCGATGTCACTAGGGTGTTTGAGTTTCTTGAAATACCTCTAAGATCTAAAAATCCTACGGCATCTAGGGCAACACAACATGTTAATTTCTACTCCATTCATTACACACATGTCTTAATATATCTATTTTTATCATTTATCATGCATCATCTATCATTGTTTACCTAGTTCACATAACAATATCAAGATCTTTTGTCTCATCCCCATTGTCATTGCCATGTCTCATGTCTTATTTTTGTGTAATTGTGACCACTATATTGTCATTGATTAATTAACCTAATTAACATGAGAAAGTGGTTATACACATCTCTAAATATTGATCAAATAAACACCTATGAGTCATGGCCCATCATCATCACACATCACATCCCATATATCATAACTATTTAATCACATGCATCTATCTATCATCACCAAAAATATATAACAAAAACAAAACCATGTCCATATCACTAGCCTCTTATCCATACACCTTTTTGTCAATCAGCTTATAATTTTCATTTGTATCATATTCCACCCACTCGTCGCTTGAGGGGGTAAGAAAAACCCCAAAATTTTAAAAATCATTCACCTTTTTGTTGGGGCAACAAGCAAAAGACTTGCATCCAATGGACCAAGTGTCTCTTTTTTTTGCACTGCATTGTGTTTCATGCAACATGATACAAAAAGGGGCATCTATAGACACCAAATTTTAGTCATTTGCAATAAAAACTCCACAAATTCATCAAAACCCCCAAATTGATGCAAAATCATCATCCATCACATAAATTTGCTCAAATCCTTCCAAAATTCCAATTTCCTATCTAATTCATCCAAATTTTCCTAATTTCTAGCAATTTCTTCTTAATTTCCCTCTAATTTCCTTTTAATTTCCCTAAATCCTTCTAATTTCCATCTAAGTTTCTCTAATTCTATCTGAATTTCATCTATTTCTTTTAGTTATCCTAAGGTCTCCCTAGGTCTTTATTTTTCCTATAATTTCAATTTTCCCTCTAATTTCTAAAATTATTCTAAATTCTTCCCAATCTCTTTTAATTCTTCTTATTTCCCCCTACTTTATTTACTTCTTCTAATCCCCCTCTTAGCTCCCCTAATTTCCTAATTTCTACCTAATCCCCCTCATTTATTCCCCCTCTCCCCTCAAAATTATCATAACCCATCTTATCCACCTAACCTTCCATTAAGTCCTCCATTAGGACCTAATCACCCTTCTAATATATATTAATCCTAAGGGGAAGGCAAAAGGAATTTTAAATTCAAATCAAATCCCCACAAATCCCAAAATAACCCCACAATCCCCCTCAATCCCTAGGAAATCCCATGGGAATTTCCCCTCATTTAATTCCTAAATCCTCATACACTCTACCTCTCTTCCCTAGGTCCCTTTAATCCTAAATTCAACCTCTCTCATTAAGCCACTTGTACATTCCATATTGCACCTTTGTATTTTCATAATTTTAAATTGTGCCAACATAACCCAATGCACACAAACCCCCTGCACATCTCATAACCTCACCCAAGGCTATTGAATGGGAAGGGTGCACATTGCTCCATCTCTCCTTCCCAATATTTACCTTGGATTTTCTCCATGCCACATCATTGTCATTTTATACCTAATCATCCCCAAGTCAGGCCCCCTACCTTGCTCAAAATACCCTTCCATTCCCTTCATTTTCATAAGGAGCATAAGAAATCATAGGGACATGCTACCAAAATTGCTCTAGCCTTGCACATCTACATATATATTTCAAGTTTGCACATGCACATTTATAGTTTACATTTCAACTTGTTTGTGTTCATTTTAGTTTTCTTGCATATGTAAACAGGTGCTACTAATATTTTCTTGTTTACATGTGTGTAGGGATCAAGACACAAAGGCATAAATCAACTAACTTTAAAGGCTCAATTCGATTGGTGGTCCAAACAACATACAAAACCCATCATGCACTTGGTTTATGTCATGGAAGAAGAAGAAGCACCATTGTTCACTTTAAAAAATGGGATTACACCCCCATAAGCACATTTCTATTGTAAAATACCCCTCAAAGGGGTTTATTTGTACTCAAGGATGCTTTCTTTAATTTAATACAATACTTTAATTTTATTGCAAAATGGTGCATTTTTCTTTCTTACAAACCTTTGCATTTTAGTAATTTTAAATTGTGCCCATATAACCTAATGTACACAAGCCCCCATGCACATCTCATATCCTTACCCAAGGCTATTTAACGGGGAGGGTGCACATTCCTCCATGTGTCATCCCCAAGATTTACCTTGGATTTTCCCCATGCCACATCATTGCCACTTAATACCTAATAATCTCCAAGTCAGCCCCCCCTCACCTTGATAAAAATTCTATAAATACCCTTCCATTCCTTAAGGAGCATAAGAAATCATAGGAACATGTTGCCAAAATTTATCTAGCCTTGCATATCTACATTTCAAGCATCTACATCTACATTTCAAGTTTGCACATGCACATTTACAATTTATATTTCAAATTTCTTGTGTTCATTTTAGTTTGCTTACATATGTAAATATGTTCTACTAACTATTTCTTGTTTGCATGTGTGTAGGAATAAAGACACAAAGGTACAACTCAACTCACTTCAAAGGCTCAATTTGATTGGTGGTCCAAGCAACATACAAAACCCACCATGCACTTGGATTTTGGCATGGAAGAAGAAGAAGCACCATTGTTCACTTTGTAAAAGGGGATTGCACCCTCATGAGCACATTTCTATTGTAAAAAACCCCTAAAAAGGGTTTATTTGTACTCAAAGGACACTTCAATTTAATACAATACTTTAATTTTATTGCAAAATGGTGTATTTTTCTATGTTACAAATTGGCAATAAAAATGACACATCTTAGCAGTCACATTTTGCATTTTATAAATTTTGCATTAGGTATTTTTCAACCATAAAAAAATAATCCACAACAAAACAAACTCAAACACAACAAACAATTTTTGCACATACTTGTGCACACTTTGATTCTACACTACTATATGCATTATGTGAGGAAAACCTCTTGATGAGTTGGACTCCATCCCAAACCACTAGTCGAGCCCTTAGTATAAACCATAGCTAGTATGAATAGTTTCTCGAACATCATCACCTAGAAACTAGTTACCCTTAGGGCTAGCTCAAGGTAATATTTAGGTTAGATGCCCTTTAACCATGAGGCTTAGTAATTAATGGATCCCAACTATCATTTTTGTCCAATATCACCTGAGGGTGAAGTGAAAGTCTAGGTAGACTGGTATAAGGACTTAGATAGTGTGGCCTCTTTCAAGAGGTACATTTTGTCCCCTTAGGATACCCATCACCTATCCTCCATATTAAGAAGCCACATTAGCCATTCATGCATCATTCCTCAAAAGGATGATGGGTATGAATACACCTCTTTAGATTCCACTTCATCACCCCACCTTTTGTAGTCCCTAGGTTAGGGAACATTAAACACACAAAATGTAAAAAAATAAATAATTGCACAAATCCCCTACCTCTGTCCACATTTTTCAAAATTACCTCAAAACATTCCAAAATTTTCTAAAACTTCTCAAAATATTACAAAACCCCCACACACATTCCAAAATCCAAAAAAAATCTTCAAATCATCTCAAAACTTCACAAAATCATCCAAAAAACATTGCAAAACCATTGAAAATTCCAAAAACATTACAAAAAACTTTAAAAATTCCAAGAAAAAACATTACAAAACATTAAAAAAAAGAAAAAAAATTTACAAAACAATCCAAAAATCACAAAACAAATCACAAAAACATCAAAAAACACAAAAGCATTGAAAAATATTTCAAAAACAATTGTTTGTTTATTTGTTTAATTTTTTTTATTTGTGTAGGTCACACCATGCCTTCACCCGAACCATCTACACCATTGCCACAACCTCCAAAACCACTCCCAAATTCATCCTTCTAATTTATATCTCATCCATGTTTGACTATGATCCAAATCTAACACCAACCCCATGCTCAAAAACACCTCTTTCATGGAGCATTTTGACCATATCCCTCCTCCAACCCATCTAATGGAGATGCCTTCTACCACTTGACCCCTCACACTTCTAGTTATCAAAGCCTGGCCTCAACTTTTGCACAGACCACTTTGTCTTCCTTCATCCCACCACTCCAATTCATCCACACCAATCATGCCCATCCACTCCTTATCACTGGTCATCATTGCATCTACATATTCCACACCACCCCTCATACATCACCTTAACACTTGAGTTGGATGACACCATAAACATTGTCTCAAGTGTTGATCAATACCTAAAAACCAATTGTTGGAAGCTTTGTCTATCCTAGAACCTTATCAAATACTATCATTCACTTTAATTAGCCCCTTTTAATCATAGCATAGTTTTACAATAGCAACTTCAAGCACCTTAGAATTGTGTGACTTTGGTCACATTAGCATAATCAATCATCATGTAGTAGTGTAGTTCTCAATGTAGATGATCCTAGTTGTTTTGATGTGCACAAAAATTAGTCAATGACAAGGTTCAAAATTTTCATGACCTCCATCATTGGGGTATCCCACATTGGTCATAATTCCAAATGATTTTATGTCACCTTCTCAAGTGTCCAATCAACCCATTTTGCACCCATCATCTACCTCATTCATGACCATAATAAATCACATCACAAATGCATAGAATTCAATTTTCAATCCAGTTATATTTTATCTCTCATCTACTAATATCCAATTTGTGTGTATTCCATATTTCCTTGCCTTGTCTTATTTCCTCATACATCACTCTTAGTTGTATGTTCACTCTTTGAGCAGCTACATACCATGGAATGTTGTGCCTTCTCCATTTTCTTCCTTCTCTTCTTTCTTCCCTTCTTTATTCCACCAAAACTTCTCCAAGTCCATTCTTTTTCATTCTTCATTTTCATCTCACCATTTCTCAATATCCTTCATCATGCCATCAATTCGCTCCTACTACCTTGTGCATAGTCATTCCTTTTTTACTGGGGGAAGTTTCCCCTCCTTCCCTCCAATTTTATTCCTATGGGATTTTACTCCCTCCATGCGATTAATACCATCACTTTTCATCTACGCACTATATTTATCTGCCTCATTAATCCATTGCAATATTGCATAAGGCTTATAGCATGCTAATTTAATATCTTTTTTTTTTTATTATATGCATATCCTAATTTTGATTGGTCTAATTAATCAATGACATACACCACTTATACATATCACATCCACTCTTGAATCTCACATTGTTTTGTTCTCTCTTTGTCCATCATGTCATGTTCACTAGTGTGTCATATCATTATGTCCATTATCTTGTGCACCCATTGTCCTTTTTTCAATTGTTTATCTCATGTCATACCTATTCGCATTGTCCCAATATCTTACGTTTCTTATACATAGAGGTCATTTTAGTTACTCAGCCATACCTAGTCCCTCAATTTTTTGGAGTATATTACATTATTTGGTACATGTCTTAGATTAGGAATTACTTTATGTAATGTAATAGAAACACAAGTGTGCATAATATTCAATAATGTAAATGTGCATAATAGTCCATGTGCACATGATTCCATAAAATAGGAAGATGAAGAGTCTATAAGTGTGAATGCCAAGAGTGCTCCATATGAAGAGTCATATTACATTATATATACAGTAATATGAGAATGTAAGTGATGTAACTTGCAATATCATTACTTAGTACTTTCAGTGTTATGGCACCATTTTCGTGAGCATTTTTTTATGCAATATTTAGGAGTAGATATTAGAGTTATTTTGTGTTATATATTCATAATATTACCATTATCATATACATTGGTTTAGTACTTTATTTCATATATTTTGGATTATTAATCTTAATTAATAAGCTTCAAAAGCTAACAGTGGTATTAGAGCCATAAGGGACTTTGACAGGAGATAGGGAGAGCTATTGCAAGGATTGGACTTGCATAGTTTTTTGAATTTGCATGGGAGAAACCAGTGAAGGTGAGGAGATTATATCTTGAAGGTGAAACTAGAGAAGATTGGTTATTTTCTATTTCAAGAATAAATTTGGAATAGGAGGAGATTTTAGGTCTTGAATCCAAACCTTTATATTGTAGAGATTGAGGATATTAAGAGACCCAAGAAAGAGGTACTATTGGAGAAGTTGGTAGATTGAAGGAGACTGCAAATTGTAGATTGGCTAGAGTCTTTCCATAGGGTTGTGAAGACTAGGACTCAACACAAAATTATTTCCACTAGTTTTGAGGATAACTACTAAAGTTTATTTATTTTAGAATTCCAAAAATTCTAATATATTTGATACCATTTTTTAAAATTTAGTAAAAACCCCTTGTAGGGTTACCTTGGTATTATGAACCATGACCATGGGGTTCTACACCATCAAAATCACCCGGGAGTCATGCCTAGCCCTGACCGAACCAACATAATCAACTGGATTTTGGGTACACAATGTGTGTTTGATAGGGTGGATATTCGAACTAGGGACCTCCCTTGGAGGATTACCCTATCATATCTAACTCACCTACAACACATGGGTCTAATATATTTGATACTACTATATAAGTTTCTGGTTGCAAAAAAATAATACCCAGAAGTTGGGAAGATTCCTACGATAGATGGATAATAATTTCACCTTCGTTTCCTAAAATTCTATGTGCTTTCCTTGTGCAAGGATTAATTCTTTGTTGTAGAAAACTTGAGATTGAAGAGGTCTAAGAAGAGACCCATTGAAGATTGAATATTGAGGAGACTCAAGAAGGAATTCCCCATAGAATATTGCAGATTTACGATAACTGTATATTAGACAAGTTGAAGAAATTTGTAAGAGGTTAGATTGAAGAACTTCCACTTCTAGAAGATAGAATATTGGATATAGGAGATTGTGGATTAAATATTGTATATTGGAGAAGTTGAAGAGACCCGAAAGAGGTTAGATTGAAGAACTTCTAGTTTTGGAAGATAGAAGATTGGAGATAGAATATTGTAGATTGAAGACTATATATTGGAGATTGAAGAGACCCGTGTAAAAGGTTCTCATTACATATTGGATATTGGATATAGAGAAGACCTAAGAATAGGTCCTATTGCATATTTTAAGAGCAAAAGACTTCAAATATTTATTAAATTGAGAGTAGCAAATTTTGGTGATCCAACAAAGATCTGATTGTAAAATTCCCATAGTTAGGAGATTGAGGAAACCAGGAAAAGGTTTTAGTAGAGATTCGAGAAGAGAAGTTTAAGAGTTGCAGAGAGGAGTTGAAGAGTTACAAAAGTAGAAGACCTAAGAGAAGTGGTCTCAAGAGATTTCAAAAATAAGAATAAGGCCAGTGAAATCCTTGTTATAGATTTGGAGAAGCAACCACTAAAGGCATATTAGAGAAAGTGAGAAGCAAGAGATTGTAAGCAGAGAAGAGTAACTTTCTAGAAGTTACCAATGCAAGATATTTGGAGAACATTTGTGGTAGAGGATTAGAAGCAATGATAATTTTTTATTAAATATATTTTTGGGATAATTATCGCCATCTGACAACAAACCCAAAAGGAAGAAGTATTTGGCAAGAATTTTACCAAATATTGGAGAAGATATTTGAAGAACTCAAGACATTCAAATTCTTGAGAAAATGGATAACGTATGAGATCATTTTTGAAGTCAGAATTTGACCAAGAGATTATAGGAGAAGAGGATATTGAAGATCCCAAGGTTTTGGGAAATCTAAGGATAGCCACAGAGTTTTGAAGGTTGATTTGATAGAGAGAATATTGCAGGTAGTGGAGCAGAGATTGAAGGGTTGTAGGAGAATAGAGTGAAGGAGACCTAGAGCTACAATTTAGAGAAGACTTGGGAAGATTTTGGAGTACCCCTAGATAGGATATTGAATGTGTTGAGACAACAAAAAAATATAGCATTTTGGAGACTTTCATTGTAGGTTTTGGACAGCAAAATAAGGAAGGAGTTGGTTGTGTAGTTGCAGGTTTATAAACACCATTTGGGGCAGCATTAATAGATGCTAGTTTTAGTATTTGGGAGAGCAAGTTTGAAGGATATTAGAAGCCATAAAAAATAGTTTGTGGACAACATTGAATAAGGATAAGGAGTTGTGAGTTTTTAGAACTCTATAACATATTTGAAGGAGTTATTATACAAAGAACTTGAAATAAGTTGAGAAGTAAGCAAGGTTGCAAATTTGGTAAAATTTGGAGTAGAAAAGTGAAGAAGAATAGAGGTGCAAACTTACAAGTTGAAAATAGAGAATTGGGTGAATCAAATCACCAACAAAATTAGAAAATAGAACATTAGTAAGGTATGCAGTATTGGCGCAATGTAAGTTTATTATCTATACATTAAAATAAGTTTTACATTAGGAGCGCCATATTATTATTTAAGATTTGCATTTGGAATGTGAAAATAAGATCTTAAAATAGTTCCTTAAATAAAGGTGATATTAGTGTTTATATCTTATAATTTGCAAAGATAAAATAGGAGGAGTTTAAGCTAATAGCTAAAGGAAAAATAAAAATAAAGCTTAATATTATTTATGAGTGCTATTCTATAGTGATTAAGACGTGTAGTTTTATCTACGTGGAAAAATAAAACCAAGTACAATAATGTAAATGAGCTGAAGCAAAGGGTTAAATAATCAAGGCAATATTGTTCAATGTCCAAAGACACTAGATATCTACAAGAGAAAACATAGAATATTTGAGCATCATTGTTTCTCAAGGAAGAGAAAAACATTCATCCTAGAATATTCACTCCTATTGGATGGAGCATCACTACGGATGAAGTAAGAGTAATCACTTTGCAGTTGAGCATTGTTGTAGTATAGAAGAGTGTGCATCAAGTTGGAGAAGATCACCATCACAAAAATCCATCAAATTCTCATCAAGGAAGGTAAAGTAAAGAAGTTCCTTTGAATAGCATTCTACATTATGTGTGAAATGGAATCAATATAAGTGAGAAGATTTTAGGGTTCAAGGAGAGGCTACAAGTATCATATATTATAGCCCATGCACATGCCACATGAAGGAAGAGACTAAGGTCATTGTTTGCATGTAGGAGAGGCATGAAGCCAATTCAAGAACACCTGTGAAGTAACGCTCAATGCCCAATAAGAAAAAGCATTTCAAAAGGAAGTAAGATTTAAGTGCCAAGTGGCACTCATAAGGAGGAATGTTGAATGTATTAAGCATTAAATTCAAACAAAAGCATTTTGTGAGTCCCAATATAATAATAGGAGTTAATGAAAATAAGTTAATGCATAGGTTATCAACGAGCATGCATAATTACCGATTGGATGTAGTGAAAGGGAAGATAACACTTGGTAGGTTGAGGTAGAAGCTCGAGGTACAAGTGTGGAGGTTGAAGTCAGTTCTAACAGTAAGAATTGAGGTACAAATATGTTGAAGCTAGAGTGGAGGAAATAAACACTCCAAATAGATCAAAATACACCAAAGGCCAGTGAGCATCATCCAAAAACATACATAGATGAGAGAAGACTCAAAAAGGAGTCAAGCCTTGTTGACCAATGAATTATCAATTCTAGAGTAAAGGTAATTCAATTTTTTTAATTTGGTCATAATATTGTATTAGGAGAAATAAGAGCATACGTAAGGTTGAAAGAAATTATTTTTGAAGAGGTGGAATCTAATACTTAATCTTAGACATATTATTGAAGATTAAAATTTTGAAGGAAGATATTAAAAAGCATTTGCAAGGTTTTACAGTTTAAATAATTTTAAGTAACAAAACAATTTTGGGATATTTACAATTTAATTAAAGAGGGAGTAATAAGGGTTTCTACATAAAATGATACTTATAGAATTGCAAATAAATGTTATCTAAATTTCTAAGTTTGGAGATATAAGGTATTCAACATCAACATAGGAATTAAGAATTTTAGAGTTTATATTTTTTGTGACTAAGGTAGTAGAAGGGAAGTCAATCTCAAGGGACTAAAGGTGTATTGTTAATAAAGAGTTACAAGATGGAAACATTTATTAAGAATAGGGTTCAAGGATTGGAGGAGGTTCAAAGACATACTTGATTCTAAAAGTGAGAAGGAAAATTCAAAAGAAGAATCAATATTGCCTAGAAATATTTCTAAAAACTCACAGCCAAATAGTATGGATAAACTAGCTACTAAAGAGTTAGTTTCTAAAGAGATAATAAAAGAATTTGATATATATATTAATGAATATATCTATAAATCATGAAAATAAGCAAAGAAATAATTACTTAAGTTGTACAAAGTTGGTTTGATTACCTCATCAAGGAATTGGACAAGCTTGATTCTTCCAAGTTAATTGATAAAGAAGTTGGGATAATTTTACAATGTACCTACTACAATAAATATGGTCATGAAAAAGCAAATTGTTGGAACTTCCATCCATGCAAATATTATGGAGGAAAAAATCATCCACATTTTGCTTGTTATTATAAATACAGGTTCTATAAAATATTTGAAGAAAAATTGGTATTCAGACTAGATTTATTTCAAGTTCTCATTTTTGAAGCATCTACTAATGATGAATTCAAGTTATTTTTTTTTAATATCATGGAGATAGGGATTTTAGATAATTAAAGGAAAGAGAATGTATGAATCCTGATCCACTCATGAATTGCAAAATTATGAAATATATAGTTCATAAAAGATACTTGAAATATTACAGGGATAGAAGAAAAGATAAAGTTGTTTTGCAGGAATCACTTGACAATACTAAAGAAACACATGCTTATACTGATATGGGGGTGAATAGTATAAGATAAAACTTTTCCTTCCAAACAATAACTACAATAATAATCAATGCATAAAATTCCACACACACAAGAGACAAGGATTTACATGGAAACACCCTTTCGGGAGAAAACCATGACAAAATATTGCTTATATTTCTTCAATAAAAATTTGTGGGCACCAACCCATAGAAGACACCAATCCCCTTATACAAGTACGTAGGCACAAACCTATGGGAAACACCAATATCATTTTAAAAATTTGTAGGCACCAACCTATAGGAGACACCAATATTATTTTACAAATTTGTAGGCACCAACTTACGGGAGACACCAATATCGTTTTACAAAATTGTAGAAACCAACCTAAGAATACAAAACTGATCAACAAGTATGATCCACAATCTGATATTGAAACTTTCTTAGGTCTACTCCCAAATATGATCATTAATGACATCAACTTCTGCTCACAAATTTGATCCAAAACTCTACTCAAGTCTGCTCAAAAATTTGATTATTAAAGACATCAATTTATGCTCATTATAATCCCTGTTGTACCTTGCTTTTACTCTTTAAATTCTTCTCTTTTATTGAGTTTTCTTTCTTCAACTTACTAATGCACTTGAATATCAAAATTGCAGTATAGTAACATTCATTCTTCCCTTTTCTTGAGTTTGCTTTCTTCAACTTACTAATGCACTTGAATATCAAAATTGCAGTATAGTAACATTCATTCTTCCTTCCTTCTACAAGCTAGCCAGACCCTTGCCAAATGATACATGAATAATATCCAATATTTGTTGCTATTAATTAATCTATAATGCTTTATATTAATTAAATCAAACCCTATAAAATAAATATCAATGCTCCTTATTCCTCCTCATGAAATAAAATTTATGAATTCTCCTTATAACTTCTACCTTAGAAAAAAAAAAATTATCTTAAATGTAGCTCAAAACTCCTCCTTAGTGCATGACAGTGGTCTTCTAATCAACATCCTCTAATGGCTCCCTTTTCTTTTGCTTGATGATATTTGATAATTTCAAATTATTCAATTGACTTTGCATTTAAACTTTCTAGCAGTCCTGCTTTTGATGTCTCTTTCAAACTCACTTTATTAACATGATCCTTAAGCTCATGCTTCACTTACATGCACTGCTCATGCTAAAATAGACCCATGAAATTCCTCTTCTGATGCTTGTCCACAAGTGGATAAATTTTGGCTTTGACTCATCCGTGTGGACCCCAATTGTGGTGTTACTTCGATATGTGTGCAATATTGTGGGGTTGTTGACTGGTTTCCAACTGGTAGAGTGCTTCCCTATATCTGGATACCTTGTCAAGTACATGAACGACTAAAGGTACTACCAATACTTCAACGTCCAAGCTTTCCTCTAAGATTAATGGCTTGCTTTCAATGATCTCTACACATGTTTTTATAATTTATTTCAATTAAAATTCTTATGCTTGGAATGCGCTCTTCTCCTTCAAGTGATTTTAATAATTTGCTTCAATTTTCATCAACCCACGTCCAGTCTCCTCTAGGTGATTTCAATCATTTGCTTCACTATTCCTCTAGCCACATCCAATATCCTCTAGGCGATTTTAGTCATTTTCTTTCTTGTTCCTCAAGCCATATCCAGGACCACACACATAAATAATATGATATATAAAATTTGATTAGACTAACCTTATATTTTACAGTGTACCACTAAATTTTTGATGGCGATCAATATACACTATCCATTGATAACAATTAAACAAAGCAAAGCTTTTGTAAATATCACCTTGAACACTTGTAAGGATCGAGTTGATCACTTTGGCATGTCATTGAGCAACATAACTACCTTCACTTTTTATATACAACATTAGCAGCAATCTTTGGCTTTGAAGGAAATTGTAGGTGGACGTATGAATTGATATAGAGGGACTCGATATACTTCAAATAGGATGTGCGTTCTATATTTTTCTCCTCACTACATGGTCAAAAACTGCATGAACTTATTTTTATATCAAAATTATTCTTTGGACGTTGGTTCCTATGGTGGTAGATCTCCACTATGTAACTTATTAGATTCCTTTGTATGCTAGCCTTTAGCTGTCTCTATCTACAAACCTCCCTTCGCTACTACCTCCATTCACAGACCTCCCCTCGCTACTACTTCTATTCTCATGAGCTTCATTCGTAGATATTCGTTCGATGCACCTATTCTTCTCCACTACCATTCCTTTCATCTTGTTTTCCTAATCACCTAGTCTTCCACAATGACACTACTCATGTATATCAAAGATATCTAATGAATGATTCCTTTGAAAATGAATTCTAACCTTATATTAATATACAAATGTTTCATACTTGCTTTTGGCATCCAAGTTCATCCCACTTACTTTTCAATAATATTTGTAGATTAAAAATACAACGCCAAACAAAAATAAAACCACAATAATGGAATACAGGAAAGTTGCACAAAACAAACAATTTTTATTAATCAGTGGAGTTTAAAAACTCCTTTTGAGTACAACAGGGCCTGTAACCCTTTTTGTGATACACAAATTACAGTTTGTGCTAGGGTTCTCTGAAACCCTAGCTGGCATAAAGTGGTGGCATTTTCGAAGACGTATCCTTAATCCCAACAAAGTGAGTGGGTTTTGTTGTATCCTTTTGGCTCGGACCACTCCAGCTTAAACAGCTGCTATCAATACACCAAATCTGCCATTAAAATCCTGCACACATTAACACTATCAAGGAGTTAGAAATTAATAAGAGGGCTCCACTGTGTGAGCCCTCAGAAACAATTTAAAACCCTAGAAAAATAGAATGTAGGAGTTCAACAACAGATTAATAAAAGAAAAGAAGTTACTTGCTTTAAACTGATTTATACCTGTTCTCTATTAACGCGGCTAGACCAGGCGGCATCTAGAAGTAATGTGGCTATCAAATAGGCTGCAGAAGGCGCCCTGGTGTACTCGCTGAACACCCACGTGCTTCTGGATCAAGGTTTCAAACGTCGGTCTGAGTCTGTGGTTGCGGGTAAACGCCCGTGGGCACTTGTGACAAGAATGGGGAATTTTGCAGAGTACTGCAGAAGAGATGGCGGCAAAGTTGGCGACGGATGCGGCGATGGATGCGACGAAAAGGGGCGGTGATGGATGGCTGAAGAGATAGATGAAATAGAAGAGATCGGTCCAAAAGATAGCAAAGATAGCCAAGATCGAAGTAGGGTTTGAGCCATCAAGGTGGCTCTATTTATAATCTACTCTTAGGGCACACTTTAGGGTTTTAACGACACTTTGAACGTGTGGCTAAGATTAAAGTGGATCCAAGGGTAGAGAATAAATCTAGGTTGTGAAACGGATTAAGAAGGATGGACGGATGAGATTAAATGAAAGATGGACGGCTTAGATTAAATCACTTAAACTATATTTATATATATATATATATTAAAATATTAAAATATATATATAAATATTAATTTAAATAAATTTGGGGATGAAAAATGGCGGGAAAGGTGAAATTGGGCCAAATAATGGCGGGAAAGTGTGGATTTGGGCCAAATAATGGCGGGAAGGTGGATGAATGACATGTGGCTAACAGGAAGGTATAGATGACTTACAAGTGGCTAGATTTTGGTGTCTACAGATGCCCCTTTTTGAGCTGCTTTGTGTGAAGACACAATGCAGCACAAAAACTTAAGACACCTAAAAAGCTGGATCAGACGCAACTCTCTCTCAAGATTAAAGCACAACTTTGAAGACCAAAGAATAAAAGAATATTTAAAAAATTTTAGCTTACCCCCTCAATTGGCGAGTGAGAATGGTTCTCACAATCCAATTGGAAGAAATTCGGAAGAAAATGAACCATTTTTGCCCCAACGGTGAAAAAAAGGGGTTGGTGTATGAACCATCTGTTTATGTCCCAACAGAAAAGGGGTTGGTGTACAAACCAGAAAAGAATATGATTGAAGACGATATGAGTGATGTGAAAGATGGACCGTTTTCTGCCCCAACGGTTATAAAGGGATTTTTGCCAAATTGTAAGTTCCATGATCATGTAAGATGAATTCCACTATAGGAAAATTAGAAATTGATAACGGATGCCCCAACTCCCGTGTGTGAGTCCATACTGTTAATGAAATTGCCTTGTTGGCGCCATTGATATGCAGAGATGAAAGATGCATGAAAAGAGTTCAGAACTCAGAGATGCTCCTAGTGACTGTATGGATAATTCCTCGGGTCGAAACCAATCAACCTAGGTAGCCTCAATCTCTAGCAAGACTCAAAATAATGATGATATTAAAGATTGTCCATGTTTAAGGCCCCATGAACTAGGCCATCAATGACAACTGTTGAGCAAATTAATCTTGGTATGAGGTCACTTGAAAAGTAGAATACCCAAAATTGATTTCAAATTTTTGAACAGTGAAATAGTTGATTATGATAAATGGTAGGTGTCCTTATGGTGGTTTAATCCTCTTACCGAATTGCATGGATGCAAATTGCTGCAATCGCCAAGGTGATAGAATATACCACTAGATACGAGGTTTACTTTAATTTTATTTGGCAAAAATATGCATGATGAAAGAAGAATGAATGAAATTGACGATAGATCAGAATAATTGATGAATGTGGTTAATTTTGTGAAGGTTTTGAATATTTTTAACCCAATTTGTAAAACAATGATGAATGATGCGCTTTTTGAGCGAAATGACAAAATTTGTGTCTAAAGCTATTGTAACCTTCACAAAATGTTTTATTATGATAAGAAGAATGGATGAATGCAATTTGATGAAATTTGGAGGAGGTAAGCTTTGATTTTGCAAGTTTTGTTCCTTTATTCAATACTGACACCAAACGTCGGTATGCATTTGTGGTTGGCAGAGATGCCCGTCGGTGTTTAGGCACTCTGCAAACATAGCACTGCATCTAAATGCACCATGAAACACCCCACTACGTTTCAGGGTGCCATAACCAGCTATTTAAACAATTTTAGTGAGAATTTCGCTCATTTGTGCGTTCGAGCTTGAGAGAAGTGCTTCTGAGGGAGTGGAATGAAAGGTTTGTGTGGGAGATTGAAGCATGCAGGAGCTATGGCGGAGATGAGAGCGGACGCGCCAGTGCAGCCAGCTGAGATATTTGTTCATTTAAGCAAGTACTTATTATGTGTTCTTTTTTTGCAATTTTTTTTTTTTTTTTTTTTTGGGAAAAATTTGTAACAAATTTTTGTTTTGTTGTTTTGCAGCTTAGGGTGTTAGAGGCAAGACACCGGTTCTCCCCTATCATTTCGGGGATGAGGAGGTCATTGTCCCAGGTATACTGAGAGATATTGGAGGCAGTGGGGCTAGCTGAGGTAGCCCGATTGGAGGTAGTTCGGGTGGATGATGGGTACCTCTCGGCTTTGGCCGAGAGGTGGGATCCAGATCGGGGGACGTTCCAGCTCCCTACTAGAGAGATGACGGTGACGCTTGAGGATGTATACCGCATCCTCAAGGTGCCCGTGGAGGGGGCACGGGTGGAGGTTGGACGAGATAGGGCCACGAAGATGGCCAAGTTGTTTGGGGATGACTGGAGAGAGATCCGGACGGAGAGCGGGGGGATCCCATACTTGGTCATGTATACGGCCAAGGAGTTGGTAGCGGTGGAGGCTCTGATGATGTTTGTGTTGACCAACATTGTGGCCCCAAACAACATCGGGTGCAGGTTCCCATGGAACCTGATGGGTGTAGTGAGCGAGATGCTCACTAATAGGGTAGTGTATGCTTGGGCGCCCGCTTTATTGGTGCAGGTGTACCGAGAGTTGTATGAGGTTCGGAGACGGGGCCGAAAGGGCTTGGGTTGCAGTGTGGTGCTCCAGTGCTGGGGCTGGGAGCAATTCAGAGTGGCTTGATTGGAGGGGTTGCCATGGGCTCACTGGGACATGAGCCAGGCTTATGGTAGGAGATGGCCAGTGGTGGAGGAGAGACAGCCTAGCCGCCTCGTGAGATCGGGGCAATGGTATAGGAGATTATGGGCAGACTTGATAGATGCCCAAGTCATTTGGAGGCCCTGGCGGGAGGCAAGGTGGATCGGGAATGGAGAGCACCTGAGATGGGTGTGACAGGCCAGATGGGTAGTGGGGCGGGGCCATAGTGAGGCGGAGTACATACAGATGTCTCGAGTACTCCGCCAGGTCGGATTGAGGAAGGATGTCCCCGATGAGCCAGTGCGCTATCGGAGGCACAGATCAGAGGGTGATTTGCCGTGTGCCAAGCCATGGAGGGAGGCGCCAAAGGATGATGAGGACATGGAGATCCCCGACGTGGATGACGTCAGGGCAACAACTAAGTATGCAGCATGGATGGCCGCAGAGTCGAGGTGGGAGCCACCATTGGTGGCTGGTGGATCCGGAGAGCCCAAGGCTAGGGTTGGAGAGGGCGAGGGAACTATGGAGGTTCCCAAGCACAGGTAGGGTCCCCGCCTTCGATCTGACAGTCGAAGGCAAAAGGGGAAGATGGCATGATAGGCTCCAGAGAGTGGAGATGACGGGGAGGATGACGGAGATGGCCTAGGAGAGGCCGTAGGAGAGGCTAGGGAGGTACCCCCTAGTGGGCTCGAGGACGAGCTGGCACAGCTGCAGCAGCAGATACCAGAGCGCGATGCTATATTTGTAGATTAAAAATACAACGCCAAATAGAAATAAAACCATAATAATGGAATACAAGAAAATTGCACAAAACAAATAATTTTTATTAATTAGTGGAGTTTAAAAACTCCTTTTGAGTACAACAGGGCTTGTAACCCTTTTTGTGATACATAAATTACAGTTTGTGCTAGGGTTCTCCAAAACCCTAGCTGGCATAAAGTGGTGGCGTTTCCGAAGACGTATCCTTAATCCCAACAAAGTGAGTGGGTTTTGTTGTATCCTTTGGCTCGGACCACTCCAGCTTAAATAGCTACTATCAACACACCAGATCTGCCATTAAAATCCTGCACACATTAAAACTATCAAAGAGTTAGAAATTAATAAGAGGGCTCCACTGTGTGAGCCCTCAGAAACAATTTAAAACCCTAGAAAAATATAATGCAGGAGTTCAACAACGATTAATAAAAGAAAAGAAGTTACTTGCTTTAAACTGATTTATACCTGTTCTCTATTAACGCGGCTAGACCAGGCGGCATCTGGAAGTAATGTGGCTGTCAAATCGGCTACAGAAGGCGCCCTGGTGCACTCGTTGAATGCCCGCGTGCTTCTGGATCAAGGTTTCAGATGTCGGTCTGAGTCTGTGGCTACAGGTAAACGCCCATGGGCACTTGTGACAAGAATGGGGAATTTTGTAGAGTACTGCAGAAGAGATTGCGGCAAAGTTGGCGACGGATGCGGTGATGGATGCGACGAAAAGGGGCGGCGATGGATGGCTGAAGAGATAGATGAAATAGAAGAGATCGGTCCAAAAGATAGCAAAGATAGCAAAGATAGCCAAGATCGAAGTAGGGTTTGAGCCATCAAGGTGGCTCTATTTATAATCTACTCTTAGGGCACACTTTAGGGTTTTAACGACACTTTGAACGTGTGGCTAAGATTAAAGTGGATCCAAGGGTAGAGAATAAATCTAGGTTGTGAAACAGATTAAGAAGGATGGACGGATGAGATTAAATGAAAGATGGACAGCTTAGATTAAATCACTTAAACTATATTTATATATATATATTAAAATATATATATAAATATTAATTTAAATAAATTTGGGGATGAAAATGGCGGGAAAGGTGAAATTGGGCCAAATAATGGCGGGAAAGTGTGGATTTGGGCCAAATAATGGCGGGAAGGTGGATGACTGACACGTGGCTAACAGGAAGGTATAGATGACTTACAAGTGGTTGGATTTTGGTGTCTACAATATTTAAATATTTTGATTTAAATATATCAAACCTTTATATTATATTTTTATTTTAAAACATCACTTTAATATTTAAATATTTAATTTAAATATTAAAGCATATACCACCACTAATATTAAAGCATACACCACCACTTTATTTTCCCAAGCACACCATGGTTTACCAGCAACCAAGTCGGCCTTTGACATCAATGACAACTCAATAATGCTAAAAAATACGACATCAACAAAAGATATACAAAGTGACACTATTGATGAAAACAAGCAAGAGAAGAAAGAGCATGACCAAGAAGGAATACAATGCAAAGTGATTTAGAGAATGAAGATCCATATTGAAGACTAAAGTCTTCAATAACCAAATATGGGGGGGTGTTGGAGTATATTACATTATTTGGTATATGTATTAGATTAGTATTTACTTTATGTAATGTAATAAATGTAAAAGTGTGCATAATATTCAATAATGTAAATGTGCATAATAGTCCACATGCACATGAGTTCATAGAATAGGGAGATGAAAAGTCTAGAAGTTTGAACTGTAAAAGTGATCCATATGAAGAGTCGCATTACATTATATACATAGTAATGTGAGGATGTAAGTGACATGACTTGTAATATCATTACTTGGTACTTTTTGTGTTATGGTACCATTTTTGTGAGAATTTGTTTATGCCATATTTAGGAGTAGATATTAGAGTTATTTTTGTGTTTTATATATTTAGAATATTTCCATTATCATATACATTGGTTTAGTACTTTATTTCATATATTTTGTATTATTAATCTTAAGTAATAAGCTTCAAAAGCTAACATAATCAACTTCCATCGAATATCATTAGGTCTTTGAGTGCTATAGGCCTTTTCTAGTTGCTTTGGGTTTTCTCCTAGACCATGCACAAACTTCACATAGTAATCACATTTTGATTCTAGGAAAGATGAAGCCATGCATAAATTCAAGCCATAAAGTGAATGATTTTTCCTAATCATCCTATCATGCATAATCCAAGCCTAAGGATCCATTGTACAAAAAAAAAACTCAAGAAAAGAATAGCACAAAGTAATAGAAAAAAATAATTTCTATCATTCATCATGGATACTAGGCCATCTGAGATATATCTATCAGGACTATATATACACTTGGCTAGCAATGGAGCAAAATCAAAGGGTTATGGAGTTATCCCCATTACAGATGCTTGATTGGCAGTGGAGTAAGCCCTTCATGTGGTGACATGTCTATCACATTAGCGATCTTGTTTTGTATAGATCTATATACACTCATGGATGAGCTAGCTTACAATGGCTTGAGTTACACATGGTCAATCTAACCTCTATAAAAATAAAAATGAACATCACTTCACACACTTTGATCCTTGAGCGACACGACTCACTAGAATCATATCAGTATCTCTAAGCCCCCGATTGATTACTAGATAAGGTTGATCGATGTCACTAGGGTGTTTGAGTTTCTTGAAATACCTTTAAGCTCTAAAAATCCTAAGGTGTTTGGTGTAACACAACATGATAAGTTCTATCCCATTCATTACACACATGTCTTAATATCTCCATTTATATAATGTATCATGTGTTGTCTATCATTTTTTAGCCAGTTCACATAAAAATATCAAGATATTTTGTCTCTTACCCATTATCATTGTCATGTCTTATGTATATTTTTTGTGTCATTTTGACCACTATGTTGTCATCGATTAATTAACCTAATTAATATGAGGAAGTTCTTATACGCCTCTCCAAATCTTGATCAAATAAGCACCTATGATTCATGGCCCATCATATCCCACATATCATAACTATTTAATCATGTGCATCTATCTATCATCACCAAAAAACAACAAAAACAAAATCACATCCATATCACTGGCCTCTTATCCATAGACCTTTTCATCAATCAACTCATCACTATTATCTATGTCGTATTCCACCCACTCGTTGCTTGAGGTGGTAAGAAAAACCCTAAAATTTTAAAAATCACTCACATTTTTGTTGGGGCAACAAGCAAAATACCTTCATCCATTGGACCATGTGTCTCTTTTTTTGCACCATATTGTGTTTCATGCAACACAGTATAAAAAGGGGCATCTGTAGACACCAAATTTTAGTCACTTCACTCAAAATTCTACAAATTCACCAAAACCCCCAAATTGATGCAAAATCATCATAAATCATCCAAATTTACTTAAATTCTCCCAAAATTCTAATTTCCTATCTAACTCATCCAAATTTCCATAATTTCTAGCAATTTCTTCTTAATTTCCCTCTAATATCCTTTTGTTTTCCCTAAATTATTCTAAATTCCCTCTAAGTTTTTTTAATTCTATTTCTTTTAGTTCTTCTAAGGTCTCCCCAGGTCTTTTTTTTTTCCTCTAATTTCCATTTTTTTCCTAGTTTCTAAAATTCTTCTAAATTATCCCTAATCTCATTTAATTCTTCTAATTTCTCCCTACTCTATTTACTTCTTCTAATCCCCCTCTTAGCTCCCCTAATTTCCTAATTTTTACCTAATCCTCCCCATTTATTCCTCCCTCTTCCCTCAAAATTATCATAACCCATATTATCCACCTAACCTTCCACTAAGTCCTCCATTATGCCCTAATCACCCTTCTAATCTATATTCCAATCCCCAAGGGTAAGTCAAAAGGAATTTTAAATTCAAATCAAATCCCCACAAATCCCAAAACAACCCCCACAATCCCCCTCAATCCCTAGAAAATCCTATAGGAATTTTCTTTCATTTAATTCCTAAATCCTCCTACACTCTCCCTCTCTTCCCTAGGAATTTAAAATTTCCCTTTAATCCTAAAGTTAACCTCCCTCATTAAGCCACTTGTACACTCCACTTTCCACATTTGTATTTTAGTAATTTTAAATTATACCCACATCACCCAATGCAGACAAGCCCCTATGCATATATCATCACCCCACCCAAGGCTCTTGAATGGGGAGGGTGCACATTCCTCCATGTATCCTCCTCAAGACTTGCCTTGGATTTCTCCCATGCCACATCATTGCCACTCCATGCCTTATCTCCAAGTCAGCCCCCCCACCTTACTCAAAATTCTATAATACCTTTCCATTCCCTTCATTTTCATAAGGAGCATAAGAAATCATAGGGACATGCTACCAAAATTGCTCTAGCCTTGCACATCTACATTTCAAGCATCTACATCTATATTTTAAATTTGCACATGCACATTTATAATTTATATTTCAACTTGCTTGTGTTCATTTTAGTTTGCTTGCATATGTAAACAGGTGCTACTAACGATTTCTTGCTTGCATGTGTGTATGGCTCAAGACACAAAGTCACAACTCAACTCACTTCAAAGAATTAATTTGATTGGTGGTCCAAGCTACATACAAAACCCAAAATGCACTTGGCTTGTGGCATGGAAGAAGATGAAGCACCATTGTTCACTTTGTAAAAGGGGATTACACCCTCATGAGCACATTTATATTGTAAAACACCCTTAAAAGGGGTTTCTTTGTACTCAAAGGATGTTTTCTTTAATTTAATACAATACTTTACTTTTATTTCAAAATGGTGCATTTTTTGTGTTACACGTTGTAAATTTGGCTATAGGTGGGCTTTTGATACCCATAGCTAGTTGAATGTAATTATAAGCTTTTAAGTTGGTCCATCAATTTTTGCATCTCAAGTGAATGAGGAGTGTGAGGTTCTTGGGTAGCATCAAGAGTAGTAGCAAAATGAGAAGACTTAGGAGGGTAGAAATACAACTAGGACTAAGGATATTATAGATGAGGAGGTTAAGGGACATAAGTTGTGTAGGTCATATAGGGAGGAGAATGTGGTGGTTGAGATGATGGAGGATAGGGAGATTGACTAGGATAAGTAGAAGGGATTGATATGGTGGTGGTATAATCATTGAATGGGGTTGATTAGGAACCTATAACTGTGAACATGGCCACTGATAAGGAGTAGGTAGAGATTGATGATGTAATGGCATGGTAGGGTGTAGAAGGACAATAAAGAGATTGCATAAAAAAAGAAGTTGGATTATAAGGAGGAGAAATATGGGGGATAGTGAGTGATGGTTGAGAAGATGGGTTAGAAGGAATGTGAAAAGGAAAATAATATGATTGTGAAGAAATGTTATCTTGGGCATACTATGAATAAGTATAAGGATAATAAGGTTGAATAGAAGATGGAACTTGAAGATAATGAGAAGAATAAGGATAAGGTTACAAGAAAGTAACAAAAATAGAAGGAAATTAAGGTTGAGTAACAGAAGAAGAAGCAATATATGTGCTAGAAAAAAGAGGATTGGTGAGTGTGGAAAAATTGCAAAAGGTGTTGTATTAGAAGGTATGGACTCCTGATGTTGAGTAAGAAGAGAAAAGGTTATGGAGGAAGTGGAAGAACTGGGATAAGAATATACATTTGCATGCAGATTAGAAATTATGTGGAATCATATAAAATAAATGAAGAGGGTGGCTTGGAGGTAAGATTTGGTGATGATGAATCAATATTGGAAGAAGAGGCACCATAGGGATTAGGGATGATGGACATATTACCCACATATTGGGTTATGACTAGGATCATAGGCATGGATAGGATATACGAGGTAGGATAGTAAATTTTCTCATGTGAAGGAGGAAGATATTGATTAGGAACTTTAAGCAGGGATAATGAGACTCGGTGATAATCCTTTACAGCAAGAGGGAGTAAAGGAGGATGAGGTAAAATAGGGGGTGAATATTGGATGACATGGGTGACAAAATGCTAAAAAGTGTTAGGCTCAAAATAAATCCCATTCGTGTTGGAGTAGGATGAAGAATTACCCTCACTAGGGGTTTTGATTAAAAAAATATGGGTGGCTTGATGAATTAGGTTGTGGTCATAGGAAGAAGAGCCATGATACACCATGTTATTTGTATATGAATTATGAAATACATTGAACATACTAGAAGGGTGTGGTGGGTGCCTTTTCTGAATGAGTTGGAGTAATGGAAGAGGGAGAAATCATCTTAGATGAATCCATGGAATGTTGTTGTTGTGCTCTAAATTGACTTTGGGTGACAACCATAAGTAACTAGAGATAAAGCAAACAACAAACAATTAAAATTATTATTATGCTAAAAGTGTAATTTGTGTTTGATGTTGCTTGAGGTTTTAATTTTTTATTTTGATTGATTTTTCTTTTTAAATTTTGGGTTTTGTGTGTTTGATGTTACCTATTCCTAAGGATCAACAAAATGTTGGGAAAATATTATATCTAAATGTGTGTTTACACACACTCTATGATATGCCCAAGAGTACGTGGAGAGAAGCAATGTATAAATGGCCAAAAAGCTTCCTATGGTTGGAATGGATCAAGATACCTAAAGGACAAAAATACCTCCAATATAATTTTTAGAGGAGATAAGAGGTAACATTGTCTAATCCTACATCAGCCCATTTGGATTTTGCTTCATCCTTGGGTAGGCTCAGTCAAAAATGATCGATGCACACTCACTAATTATTTAGCCCTATGAGCAAGGGCATCTAACCTCAAAACTACCCCAAGCTAATCCCAAGGGTAGTCAACTTCCCAGTGATGAAGTCTAGGAAACTATACATACTAACTATGGTGTCTAAAAGATGTAATTAATGGTTGGTGATGAAATCCAACATTTTCAATTGGTTTTTATAAAACATGTTGTGCAAATGTGATTTTATGCTATGTTTTGGTTGTTTTATTTTGATGTTTCACCTAACTAGGATGTGCAAACAAGCACTAACCTAAGAATGCAAATGCAAATTTTTCCTAGACTAAACGCAATGAAATAAATCATAATCTAAGAATGATATTTTTCTACCTAAGATGCAAAGAAAAGGAAATTCTATCTATGAAAGCAAAGATGCAAGACTTGAAAGCAAATGATATTTTGAAATCAAATCCTATGCTAAGAAAATGAAGGTGTAAGACTTGAAAACAAATGAATCTTTGAAATAAAATCGTATGCTAAGGAAAGTAAAATTCAAAACACAAAAGTAAATATACTTTAAATAAAGCAAATGACAATGCAAAAAAATAAAACTACACTAATGAAAGCAAAGAACATAACAAGAAAGGAAATCTATGTTAACAAGAGCAAATAACAATGCCAAAAAGGAAATCTACTTTAATGAAAACAAGGTAATTGCATAAAATGAAGACTAATCTAATAAAGCAAGAAAATGCATGAAAGCAAATCTAATCTAAGAAAGCAAGGAAATGTGTGAAAGGAAATCTAATCTAGGAAAGCAAGTAAATGATTTAGATTTAGATTTAGATTTATATTTAGATTTAGATTTAAATTTAGATTTAGATTTGGAATTGGATTTGAATTTGAACTTGGACTTGGGCTATATTTGAATTTGAATTTGGACTTGTAGTTGAATTTGGATTTGGATTTGGATTTGGATGAAATGAAATCTAATCTAATAAATCAAGGGAATGCATGAAAGGAAATCTAATCTAGGAGAATGAGGAAATACTGGAAATAAAAGCTAATCTAAAAAAGCAAAGAAAAATATGATGTTCCTTGAATTCAAGTGATGTACCCTCTTTTGATTCCTAATATGCATGAGGTGCAAAGGAAGAGCATACACAAAGTAAGGTATCACTTAATGTGATAATTTTATGTTCATTTATTTAGAAGGAATGAATCTCTTTTCATCTCCAATATTTCCCTAGGTGTGATGAGAGAGCATACAAGCGTCAATTCCTTCGATTTATGTGATGTGTGGTGATAAGTTCGTTAACCTAGAAGAGATGACCCAATTTTGATCTCCAATATCACCTTAAGGTGCAAGGAGAGAGCATACATAGACCAATCCTTCTTCTTAGTTTAGATTATGGATATGCAAGTGCAAAAGAAAGTGCTAGAAATAAAATGCAATTTCTTTTACCTCAAAAGCTTCTTCCACCCTTTTGATCCTCAAGATTGCTTTTCAGTGTGAGAGGAGAGCATATGGATGGGGAGATAACCTTTTTTTAACACTATGTAATTTAAATAAAATACATTTTCAATAAAAAATAAAGCCTTATATTAGATATGCTTCCTGAAATCAAGCCTAAAACTAAACATAGTAGTACTTACATGAGGTCCAAATCTTTATGGAAGTTGAGAGGGACTATCCCACCATGATCATAAAAATACGGTTAAATAAAATGTTTCATTTTATTAATTTGAAAGATATTACAATTACACTATTTTTTTAATTCCCCTTGGGATACAATGAGGGTCTTCCAAGAATGACATCCTTTTTACAATGCATAATTTTGGCACTTCATCTTCATTGACCATCATGAGAAGGGATGGGTTTATGTGTGCATACCACCCTAGTTTGAGAATATATTTAAACACCTCTATACAAACCAACACACAAATCAGTAGCACTTGTAGATGAAATTGCAAATAAATATCATCAATCTAATGCCTCAAAATAATAGTAAAATAAGCTAGAAGAATATAAATATTATCTTGCTCACCTTTGCATATTGTTTATTGTTGGATTTTTGAGTGTGCGGGATGTAGTTGAGTCTACGTTATCCATAATATGATGAAATTTTATAGGAGATGTCTTTATGGTATTAGGAATATTCCATCCAAATTTTGTGGCTATTGGAGTTTGGACCTGCCATATACATACAAAACAAGTCAGGAGACTATGGACCACATCTTAGGGTGTTGTTGAGCCTGTGTTGCTCAAAATGCAATGAAATTTTGTGAGAACATTTTGTATGTTATCAAGAAGCTTCCCTCCAAATTTATATCTATTGGATTCTAGACCTGCAAATAATTTATAAAACAAAACAAAAAATACAGAAGGAGAGGCCTATCATGTTATCTATGATAAACATAAAAGTACATGCAAAATGGATCCTAGACAAATTTTAGCAGAGTTCTCCTACAATATTCTACATGCCTCTCCCCAAAAAAAAGAAATGGGAATCTAATTATAAAATTTTCCAAGGATGAGGGGAGTGATGAGGATGAGGGAACATGATGGATAAGTGGCATGTGTGAGAGAAGGGGAATCTTGAGTTTCCTCACTTGGCTATTTAGGTGGACAAGTGTGCACTATTCTCTATTTAGGCTATGACACACTTCATTAATACCCTTGGGTGGAGAGATTCCTCATCCAAAAAAATGCCATACCTTATCAATGTGCTTGAAATTATGGCTAAATGTGCAATATTTTTTATTTATACAATGTCATGCTATGACATGCTTCATTAATGCCCTTGGGTGGAGAGATTCCTCACCCACTGAAATGGATTGCTTCATTAATACCCTTGGGTGAAGAGATTCCTCACCCACAAAAATCCTATTCTTAATCAATGTACTTGAGTGGAGATAATTCTCACCAATGTGCATTAATGAGCATGGAATGTGGAGGAGAGAAGGAAGCTAATGTTATCTAGAGAGAGGTGGACCTGAGTTAAAATAGAGAGATGGTCTCATGATGACCATGGGTTAGGTGTAGGAAGGTGTTTAGGATGGTCAAAGGGGCTAGGATAGTCAATATTAATATTTATAAGGTTGCAATGTGTTAATTAAAATAATTGTAATTTTATTAAATATTAATATTTAACTAATGCTAATATTTATTTATAAGGTTGTAATGTATTAATTAAAATAATTGTAAATTTATTAAATATTAATATTTAACCAATGCTAATATGACACTTTTTAGGTGTCTACACTTCCCTCAAGTGCAAATATATCCTCATTTTGGGCTTGGGAAAGAGAAGAATTTTGACAACTTAATGATTTGAATAAAGGTAGAAATAAAATTTATATTTGGTCAATTGGCATCAAATCCCTAGTAAAGTGAAAAATAAAAATAATCTTAGACTAAAATCATAGTTTTGCAATGGATGAAGATGAATGGTTAATAATATGAACATTTTATGAAAACAAAGGTAGCAGTGTTTCCATGCTTGTAAGTCTCATTGCTTTATATCCAAGTAGATAAGCATATGTCATGCTTTTGTATATTGGATACAAAGTAGCAAGACTAATGGACCTAAGAACTATAAGAGGAAATATTAGAAAGAAATGGTTGTGATGGTAGATTTATTAAATTGATTTAGAAGTTTAAGGATAGAGAAAGATTATGTTTGAAACTAAATATCATGATTGATCATGATGAAGTCTCATCGGCATTAGATTCCTAGCAAAATGGAAAAGAAAAGAAATTAATTCTAACTAGAATTATCCTTAGCCACGATAAAGGATAAGTAATTACTGAGGTAAATAAGAGAGACTCCCATGCCTTATAGGATAATTCCTTTGTACTCAAATAGAGAAATTCATACTTTAGATGTAAAGTAAACCTCTTTTGACGTTTAGAAATGTAATTGGAGAAGGGATGAGATGGTTGGATGATTTATTTTAAGAATATAATTTAGATAATAAGTATTAAGAAAAATATTTATATCCACTCATGCCTATAGAAGGTATATATCCTCATGATAAAATCATATAAGCAAATATCCATATGATTACACTCTCATATCATGTGATACACATGTCCTTGTGGATATTTCACATAAAATACAAGGGAAACCCACTCACATTACACACCTAGAGAAAAGGAAAACAACTAACCTAACTAGGATCATCATTTGCATATTATCATAGGCCCATGAATATTTACTCCATAAGAAAACATAAGAGGAGACAAGAAATCAGACATGTAAGTAGACAACCATAAATCAAACAATCAAACTAAAGCTTATATTTCCTAATATGCATGATGTTAATAGGTTCTTTAAGTTCATACTAGGACCCCTGATAAAAACATGTGTAAACTTAAAATTTGGCTTATTAAAAAAAAAAATTAGGTTCCCTACCACAAGTGTGGTTGAGGCAATATACACTTGAACCATACTTGGTTGTTACAATGTATGGACCTAGTCAATTGACCTTGAACTTTCCTTTAAGATCAATTTTGGTATTGGTTTTCTTTTAGTTCTCCTTAAGAACTAAATCACCAACCATAATTTATCAAGGTCATACATTTTTGTTATAGGCTCATTTAAGTCATCATTGATAGACTCACATGTATTATAAGGCATGGCATATGACTTTCCTTAAGTAGTTAAAATTGACTAATATAGGCTAGACAATACTCATCTCTTATAGAGGCATCCTACAAAAGAATTCACAAAAAGAAAACTTTGAATCAAAGGGAAATATTGATTTAGTATTATAAATCAAAACATGGGATGTTACTCTAGTAGGGGTCCTAAAACTAGTGCAATATGCCCAAAGGGCTAAGTATAATTGGATATGCTAACATTTTCTAGTTTTTTTGTAGCTTTTTAAGGATCTTGACAATAGTTTTGTTAGAGGTATTAGCTTGGTCATTATCATGAGGGTAGTGAGGTGTAAATCATGTCACCATGTGAAACCCCTTTACCTATGTTTACCTTGAAAAATCATTTATGTTATATTTTATACTTTGCACAAATATTTTGACATCCTTATTTGTAAAAGGAGTGTCAATTATGAAATGATGATAAAATATATGTTATAATGATAAATTATTTGACTCTAGATGAATTTAGAGACTTGCACTTTGGTCACTAAGGCTAGAGGTATATATTTTTCCATTTGGTAAAGTATTTAGTAGTAATTATGATAAACTTGTGTCCATTATAAGACACATGATTTATCTTCCCAATGATATCCAATCCCTAAATGGAAAATGTCCAATAGGAGGTGATGGATTATAGGGCTTGGGAAGGGGCATGGATAAGGTTATAATATTTTTTATACTTATCACATCACTTGACATAGTCATAAGAATCCTTCTCCATGGATGACTAATAATAATCCATCCTAAGAAGTTTCTTACAAATGGCGACACCACTAAAGTACCCACCATAGGATCCATCATAGGATTTTTGGACTATCCTTTGTGCTTTGGTTTACTCCATAAGCCTAAGTAAAATATTATCAAAAATATGATAATATAATATATCATTGATAATGACATATCTAAAAGCTCTTTGCTTAAGGTTCTTGCACTCATTATAGTCCAAATATTTAGGCAAAGTATCATTTTTATGATAATCATAGATGTCCTTATACCAAGGACCAAGGGATGAAGTAGTCTCAAGAGCAAAGACCTCTAGAGGTATTTGATTGGATTTTTAATTTATGTGATTTCTAACTTGTCTAATTGTGGTTTGTCCATCATCAAGATATAGAAATATCAAAGAAACAATCAATGCCATAACAACAACATGATGATTTTTAGACCTAGAATTAGCATCAACAGTGACTTTGTCAAAAGTAATTATTATTTTGTTGATAATATTTTGTTTGGATTAAATTTATTATCTTTGTTTGATATACACCATTGACTTGGTTTAAAATCAACTAAGAGTCTCCAAATATAGCAAGGATTCTAACATTCGGATTTTAGCAACATGAATTCCTAGAATAAGGGCTTCATATTTTGTTGTGTCATTGATATAAGAGGACCTCAACTTAAATAACAAAGGGATCAACTTCTATTGTTGAGTGATGACCCCTACCCCCAATCCTTTGATGCATCTCACACCACTAATGTGTAAGTTCCAAGATTCCTTTTGATCTTCTTCAATTTCAAAGGTGCAATTGCTAAGTAGTGGGGAATTATCTAACCTTTCACACACTTCTAACTAGTAAATTCTAACTCAAATTTGCTAAGCACAATGAAGCACTTGGTACTTCTACCTTTTAATTTTTTTCTTTTGTACAAAAATACGAGCAACCCAATTACATTTCCTTCTAGCAATTATACATCCCTTTTTATTTGCCCTACATTATTGTAATACATCACAAATATACTATAGATAATGTTACTAGATGGTCTCATATCTTCAAAATATTTTTAGATGCATCCTTATATTCATCACTACTTAATTTTGGTTTCTTGTATTAAAATAAATTTAGGTCTATAACAACCTACTCATTTCTTAATAACTATTTTTTAGGGTCTTATTCATACCCTTAATATTTGAATATACCATTTTCATTTTTACTTTTTATTCCTATTTGTGGGCTTGGCCCCTCTTCTTGTTAGAACTTGTGATATTTTTTTTGGCTTTCCAAATCAATATTCCTATGAGTTTTTATTTTTATCTTTGTTCTTATTTTAAGGGTGTTCCTCTTATTTTCCATTTCCATCAAAAAATTTGTCCTCATTAATCTTGTTTTCCCTTTTATATTATTTGTAATTAGATTTATTATCTCTAAATTTATGCTACCCTATAGAATCTAAGGTGCAAGGAATAGCCTCATAAACACTTTATTTTTATGCTAACCTAGAAATTCTGAAGGGCAATGACCATCCTCCATAGAACTTACTTTATTATGCTACCTTGAAAACCCTAAATTGTGAGGGATATGCTTCATACTCATTTATTTATTATGCTATCATTAAAACTATAAAGTGCAAGGAATAAAATTTACACTACTTCATTTTTATTACAAGGAGTGGATTTTATATTATATGAGGAAAATGAATATAATTTACTTGGATTAAAATTGACTATTTTTGTATTCTTTGTTTTAAAATTTGCTTCTAAATATTACTTTTCACCTTTAATTCCTTTTGAATTTTAACTTGTGTACTGTAATTCCTCATCCTTTGTATCTTCATTGTTTCTTCTAATGGTTATCTAAGTGAACATGATGGCCTTTATCTATGATGTAGAAGGGTTTTATTTTTCACTTTCTTATGAGTGAAAATCCTTGATCTAATCTAGCTTTACTACATTATGAACTCTATGCTTAACCATGGACTCATGGCCAACATGTTTCATCTTTTTTCTATCATTTTCACTTCACAATATTCTATCATGTGTTAGTATCATAACATTTGTAAAATTTGACTTGGCTCTGGAAGCTCAGCTTACCCCATTTTTTATGGGGGATATGGAATGAGAGAAATAAGAGAGTATTTAAAGGACGTAAGAAAGATCCCAGGTTATGTGGCAATAAAATAATCAGAGCTTTGAAAGAAAACTGGAAAACTTTCTTCTTCAAAAATGAGACCATGTCTCTAAGGGAAAGGAGGATTTTGCGGAACTGGGGAGAGGAACTTCCAGACCTAGACATTACAACCAACCCACGGGATGGTGTCAAGTGGATACCCCCCACACAAAAGTGGGTTAAGTTTAATTTTGACTGGGCAGCTAAAGGAAATCCGGGGGCTGCAGGAGCAGGAGGAGTTTTGAGAAATGAGGAAGGAAAAGTGGTCCTTGCCTTTGCAGAGCCTTTGGGAACTCAAACAAATCATTTTGCAGAAGCCCGAGCCTGCATGCAGGCAATGAGAATTGCCAGACTTGAGGGTTATAAGGAAGTTATCTTTGAAGGGGATTCGCTTAATATAATCAAGGCAATTAAGGAGGATAAAGACCCCAGCTGGACCATATTGGAGCTTATCCTAGAAGCAAGGATTCATAAATCTCATTTGGTTAATGCCCGAATCCAACACACCTTCAGAGAAGGGAACCAGGCGGCGGATCTAATGGCAAATATTGCAGGTTCTGTTGGGGAGATGCAAATTTGGAAGGATAACTTCCCTCAAGAACTATTGGTGTTGGTTGCTAGAGAAGAGCTAAGATCAAACTCGTTAGAGCATCGAGGAGATCAGAGGGGCTGATGATGAGTAATCCGACAGATGGAATTAGGCAGAAAAGGCATCCCATTTGTTGGGGCCTGGGAGGTGACAAGTGTACAGTACAACAACCTAGTGTTAGTAAGTGCTAGGTGTTGTTTGGTTTTTGTTTTATCCTGAATAGTCAAGCGACAAGTATAGGACTGTGGACTCTAAGTATGGCTTAATGTGAGTCTTAGAAAGATCCATTTTGTATTTTGATTATACGGGCTTGATGCTAGAACCAGCCCATTTTGACTTTGTAAAAGGTTTGTGGACCTTATAACCACCTCTACCTTATACCAAAAAAAACATTTGTAAAATCAAAATGCAGTATTTTTATATTTAATCTTTAATGGATTATGTAAAAGATTTTAAAATATCCAAGACAACATATATTTGGTTATGTGTAGCATGCTTTTGCTTCTTAGTAGATTTTTTCCAAAATGCATGACCAACATTAGAGTCTTTTTAATAGTTTTTGTCTCCAATAGAAAAATCTTTACTCCATAGTTTAAAATTTAGGACATATCTCCCCCTAAATCATGGGTGACCACCCATTATTTTGTCTTTGGTTTTTAAATTTATGAATATGGTGAAAAGAAATTCCTTTCCAAAAAAAACATAGAGAATTTTGAATTCAATCTACACTTCCACTTTATTCAATTTTAAAACTTTGTGAAATATTGGCCAAGAGCCATTATGTTAGGTTTGATCATGTCATCATTGATAGTCACTTCCAGTGTAACATCTATTGTCTGGATAGGGATTACTATAAAAACAATTTTTCCCTTATCCCCAACTAAGGCATCTATACATTCAACTAGGATATGCTCACTTCCAATTAGGAATTTCATGACAATTCTTTCATATTACATAACTTTTCCACATAAGAGTTTGTTATTTTTTGAATTTATATAGAGATGTAAAAAAATAAAATATGAGACTTACTCCTTTCTCAACACTTGCTTCTTACATTTTTAAGGATATAAATCCAAAAAAGATAAAAATCACTCCCTAATAACATTAAAAAACTTTTAAAAGATATATTAAACATTTTTTTAATTTATTATATGGGACTGAAATATGTCCAAAGTTAGATCTGAATTTGTTTTAGAAATATAAGAATTTAAATGGTTGAACTTATGCATTTATTTAATAATGGTAAGGTATGTTTTTGAGAAGGTTTCCCTTTCCCTTAGTACAATAGATAATATCATCTAGTCACATCCAACTATACAACCCTTTTGGTGTTGTTGGGATTTGAATCTTGGTGTGGACTATATCACTCATATGTCTCAACCATTGAACCAAGATCTCATTGGTTTATACCATTTTTATATTAATCTTAATATACTATAATTACACTTATTTATATAAAGGGAGGTGGGAGGCCTCCTACTCTAGGTGGATGCCACCGTTTAAATTTTCTTGCTCCTTCCCTTGTTCCTTTCGAGGTGATCTTGGGCAGATTTCCTATTTGACTTCTTTGGAGGTGATCTTAGGCAGATTTCCTTTATTTTTGTTTTACTCTTTTGGTTTTTGTTGGAATGGTGAGTGTGGTCCTCTTTGATGTGGATCAGAAGCACCTCCTTGGTGGTTGGTTTATCCTCTGCTTGTTTGATGCGCAATGTGGTCTGGTGGGTATTTTCTCCACATTTTTGGGTGGTTTTTAGGGAGAGACTAGGTGCTTTCATGGCATGGAGGGAGGCTTTTTTGGATGACATTCTAGTTAGGCAATAGTGGAAAGGGGTGTGTGGCCCTGTGCAGTCTATTTGAGAGGCATTTTGATGAACTCTTTTCTCTATGCTTTTTTATGGTCTTGAAAGGGAGACCATGGGCTTCCGTAATGCCCACAAAGGAGGGGTTTTGGAAATCATCTCTTGGTAATATAGCCTTGGTCCTTTGCCCATCTGTTGAGGGATCTTCAGTGAGCCTTTCTCTACTAACTTTTTTATCTTTTCAAGGGAGATACCTCGTGCTTCATGATGGTTGTAGTAGAGGGGTTTCAATCTTGGATTCCTTGGCATGCCCTTGGGGATTTGGAGGTCGTTGTTTTGTCTCAAGGATTTTGTTCCTTTGAACTCTATTATCTCTATATTTGTGAGGTCTTGAGTAGGACCTAGTGCTTCCACGTTGGCTATAGATATGGGGTTTGATTTTGCCTTCCTGGTCAAATTCTTGGAGGGGCCCCAACAGGTGGTGGAGGTGTACTAAAGGTTCACATATTTTTTGGACATCCTTTGTAGTTAACCCTTTTGTTTCATTTATTCATGGGTCAGCTTGTTAGTGAAGGTTTCCTTGGGCAAGAAACCTCTTTTCAAATTTTTGAACTATTGGTGTAGTTTTTCATGTTCAACTTGTTGGTGAAGGTTTTCGTGGGCAAGAAACCTCTTTTTAATTTTTTTTAACTATAGGTGAATTATTCCCTGGTCAAGAAACCTCTTTCCAAATTTTCTAGTTCTAGAGATCAGCTTTTCGGTTGCTATTTCAGTTGTTTCTTTTGGCTTGGATGTGCTCTAGGAAATTTTATCTTGAATCAACTTCATTTTTGAATTTGAGATGTTCCTTAGGCTTCTAAAATTCTATTGCAGGAGGGCATCTTCAAAGCTTCCCTATTCTAGGAGCTTTCTGATGAAGGTTTCCCTGGACAAGAAACCTTTTTTCAAATTTTTTATTTTTTGGAACCAAGAGGACCCTTGTCTTTTTTCTATGTTGTTTCATTAGGGGCCTGGAGGCCCCCTACTCTCTTTCATTGGTGTAAGTTTCATTTTTTGTTGCATGCTAATTTTCCATGTTTAGGTGGGAATCCCTATTCAAATTTGAAGTCTTATTTTTAGATAGTACTATGGAGTTTTTCTCTTTGCTTTAGTTGTTCCTTGTTTGTCTTCAGGAAATAGTATCTAAGAGATAGTCTTTTTGTTTTGAATTTATTGTAAAAATTTTGAGGATCCTTTCAAAACCCTTTCTTCCAACTAATCATAAAACAATTATACATATTTATATTTTACCTCGTTAGATAATGTAATTATTTAAAAGTATTATTGTTTTTATTAAATAATAATAAAATAATTTATTAGAAAAAAATTCATTTTATATTATTTAATTGTTAAATTTTGTTTCCTTTAAAACTCTAAATATAAGGTCTAAGGCTTTGAATGTGACCAATGTTTGATTGAATAAATATATAAAAATAATACCATTTTAATAATTTTTTTATAATATAATGCAATTGTATTTATTTGGGAGTGGGTGTGTGTCTCTTTGGTGGAGTTGTAACAGGTTGGGGGATTCCTGGTCAAAACCCCCATCTCTTAATATTACCAAAAAAAAAAAAAAATTGTATTTATTTATGTTTTACCTTTTAATAATGTAATTATTTAAAAATAGTATTATTTTCACTAAATAATAATAAAATATTTTATTATAAAAAAGTTTTATTTTATTTTATTAAATTATTATTTTTTTTTGTTTAAATAAATATCAAATGACATTAGGTCAACCAATTAGATTCTTGCCCCCAAGGGCTAGGTGGATTGGTAGTTGCTTGTTTGGCCAGACACTTACCAAGAAGAGACATGGGTTCAAATTTTGGGGGTGCCAATTTGCAAAGGTAGTAGTCTGCTCTAAATCCTTTGAGTGCGTGCTAGTTCGATAATTATGGTACAAACCCTAAGTGACCAGTGGTCTCCCCCTCATGTCGGGTCAATAACAATAAGTTGGAATAGGCTTGTTAATAGTAGTCCCTGTGGTTTGAACCCTGCACTTGTCGATTACTAAAAATAGTGTGGTTGTAACCAACTCCCCTGTGTATAAAAAAATATAATTAGATTCCTCAACTTGAAGGAGACTCAAGTTCAAATATTATCAAATGATGTATGAATAAATATCTAAAACTATTATAATACCACTATGTGGTGATGTAATGATGTAATACAAATGAGATCCATTTCAATTCCATATAAATAATTGAAAAAAAACTCTAAAATAAAATTTAAAGTATATAATACGACCTGTTTCAATCCCATATAACCAATTGAAAAATAAAATTTAAACAAAAGGTTTAAGGTTTCCAAAATAAACAATTTTTAATTAAATAAATATATGTTGCAATTAAAATGTTAAAATTTATTCTATTTTTAAACTAATTTTTTAATATAATAAAAATAATATTATTTTTTCAACCACATGACTGATGCGTATAAGAAGTATTGATAAAAAAATATAAATATTATTTTCATTAAATAATATTATTAAAATTTTGGTAGAGGTAGTAGATCATGCTTGCCAGCTTGAGGTAGGTGATATCAATCTTAAGCCCCTTTGGGGTCCCCTTCACTTGGAATAAAAGTTTACCAAGGTGGGGCGGGATATAGTGGTAGCTTTCCAGATTCAAACTACGCCAATGGATAGGGAATAAAATGATGGAGACATCATTCATCCCCCTATATAACAAACAAAATAATAATACTTGGCCCTTTGTAGCGCAAGTGGATAAGGTGAGCCTAACCCTTTTGAATAGAATTTCCATGGTTTGAACCTCTGCAATGCAAAGGGGGACACAAAGGTTGTGTGTTAAACTCCCTATTGATAAGCATAGCTTTTGGCTTTATGAGGGATCATGGTTGGGAGGAGACTTCTCAACCCTATGCGGTGCGTTGGTCATAGGGTTATCACACTAACCTAAAATTTACCCCCAAGGGCTTGGTGGATTGGCAAGTGCTAGTGTGTTTGGGTACTTAGCAAGAAGAGACATAGGTTTAAACCTTGGGGGTGCCATTTAGCAAAGGAAGTAGTCTGATCTAAATCCTCTAAGTGCACGCCAAATCAAAGATGATGGTACAAACCCTGAGCGACCAATGATCTCCATCTCACGTCGGGTCAACAAAAATGAGATGACTAGGGTTGTTGGGAGCAGTCCCTGTGGTTTGAACACTGTACTTACCAATTACTAAAAATAGTGGTTGTAACTAACTCCCATATATATATATATATATATATATATATATATATATATATATATATATATATATATATATATATATATATATATATATATATTCTAAAGAATATTTAAGCTTACTATAGTGGTAAGGGCTTTGACCTCTCTTTGAAAGGTCCAAGGTTCAAACCCCACTCAATATGAGAGGATCAAGACCCTTCATAAAAACATGTGTAAACTCATTGAAAAATAATAAATTACAATTTGAGTTGCAATATTATTGCAGTGGTAAGGGTTTTTGCCTCCCTTTGGGAGGTCCAAGGTTCAAACCCAACTTAGTATGATGGGGATTTTACCTCTCTTTGAGAGGTCCAAGTTTCAAACCCCACTCAATATGATGGGATCGAGACCTCTTTTGCCTCTCTTTGAGAGGTCCAAGGTTCAAACCCCACTCAATATGAGGGGATCAGGACCTCTCATAAAAAATTGTGTAAACTCGTTGAAAAAATATTAAAAGTTTAAATAAAAGGTTTAAGGTTTTGAATGTGATTATTTAGATTTTACCTTGTTAGATAATTTAATTATTTTACAAAAAAAAAATTAATTATTTGTTATTATTAAAATTATATATATTTTTTATTTTTATTTTTTTTCCAACCTTATCTAGCAAGAGTAATTGTTTCCTCTTTTAAATTTCCAAATACCTTCCATAACTCTAAAGCCCAATATCTTAATAACTAACCACTTTCGGCTATAGCATTCAATAACACAAGATTATAATGAGAAGACCACTTTTTACTTTTTTTCCAAACCAATATCAATTAATGTCCTTAATTGCAATAACCAAATATAACAGTGTGCATTAATAACTCAGATAGTAATAGTAAGCAAGAGCACAAGTCACCATACACAATTGAGACACAAGATTTAACGTGGTTCCCCCAATGTGGGGTACTCCACAAGCTAATATCCTTATAATATTTCACACAAAAATAAGGATCCTTATCCAATACAATGATTTCTTTGATTTGCTCAAAGCTAGAAAATAACAAGCTCACATAGAACTTGTCCAAATCTGCATAACAAGCTCACACAGAACTTGTCCAAAACTGCTCAATAAGCTCACACAAAACTTGCTCAAATATGCTCCAACAAGCTCACTAAGAACTTGTCCAAATATGCTCTAGCAATATCACCAAGAACTTGCTCAAATATGCTCCAACAAGCTCACTAAGAACCTGTCCAAATATGCTCTAGCAAGGTCACCAAGAACTTGCTCAAATCTGCTCCAACAAGCTCACTAAGAACTTGTCCAAATATTCTCTAGCAAGCTCACCAAGAACTTGCTCAAATCTGCTCCAACAAACTCACTAAGAACTTGTCCAAATATGCTCTAGAAATCTCACCAAGAACTTGCTCAAATCTTCTCAATAGGCTCACTCATAACCTCATCAAAATCTGTCCCAAATTTATCCACAAATTTATCTAAAACTATCCACAAATCTATCCCAAAAACTATCCACAAAGCCTTCTCAAAGGCTCAATCAATCATACACAAACTGCCACAAATCTATCCAAAAATCTATCCCAAATGCCTTCTCAAAGGCTCAATCAATCATGCTCAAGTAGTACTCAAATATCATCCACAAATATATGAAGGCAAGGCTCAAAGATGAACTCAACAATGAATGGCAATGCACTCTAAAATGGATGACAACAATGATCCACTATGATCTCAACTCAAATCAATCTCAACTCAAGTCAACTCATAGAAGCATAAAGAGAATTGTTAGAGACTCAATATGTTCTAAGCTCAATCTCAACTCAAATCAGAATTATAGAATAGTTTGTTTCATGGGACTTGAACAATCACCTCACATAATCACTTGACTAGGCTCAATCAACTCAACTCAACCAATCACCACAAGGGACAAATCTTTCTCACAAAACCCTAGTCCAAGCATGTATCAACCAACTCAAATATTTCCAACAATGCTCAATCACAAATCTCACATAACAATGATACTCATGTTCTTTTCAAGTTCTTTACATAACCAATGGGCTTCAACAACTATGCTTATAAAACAAGGTTTAAACACAACTCTCAAACCAGAAAACCTTGAAGAATTCAACCAACCACTTTTTAAAAGGAAACCACAATCAATCCTTTTCACTCCAATGATATTTCAGAAATCAACCACCATAAACAATCAATAGGAGAATGTGCCCATACCTTTTTTGATGCCAAGAAGTTGTCCACAAAATCTGCCACACTAAACACAACTTTCCTTTCCAATATCAATAAGGGTTAGTGGACTTCAAATAATAATCACAAGATAAAGCATAACTCAATTTACACCTTTTTACTCCAACTTAATAAACACATCCACCAAAGTCCTTTTAATAAAAACCCTTATCAAAAATAATAATCAATAAACCTCTCAAAAATTATTTTATAACAACTCCTTATTTCTCCTAAATCTTAATTCTCAATTTCATGAACATAAAATTAAATCAACAACTCATCCACCTTTGAAATAATAATCACAACCCTTATAAAAACAAAGTTTAATTAAAAACTTTAATTATTCCTAACCACCTTATAACTCCAACTTAGGGCTTAACAAAAATAATTAGAGCAAAAACGTATTTACCTCCTCAAGGGGATTCGAACCCCCGACTTGCCCACACCGTGAGTGCCTTAGCCATGGCTAAGGTTGCCACACGAGCTAGCCACTCATTTGAAAGGGAAAGGCACAACGTGCCTTAAAACCTTTCCTCCCTTTCCACAAATCAAAAGTGCTTCGAGCGCTTTTCTTCCAATGCCTTCCGAACGTAGTCAAGGGGATTCGAAACCTTGACGTTTGTGCCTTAATATTGAATATTTAATTTTAAATTTAAATTTAAATTTTAAATAATTAAAATTTAAACTAAATATTAAAAATTAAATATCTCCATCACCGGGGCACCTTTTTTGATGAAACGAAAGGCCAACTTGGGTTTTAAGAAAAACCTAGTTCAAATATGCCATCCATAGTTTTAAATAAAACCTTTTATTTTGCTTGCCTTGGTTTTCACAAAAACCCTGTATTTATCCATGCTTTCCAAAATATCATTTGGCCACCAAAACTCAATGTGATCCATGTGACATCAATGACAACATAAAATAACTCAAATTGCCAACAATCTCCCCCTTTGTCATTGATGGCAACACCTCTAATGCAAAAACCATAATCACTACAAAAACCATCTCTGAGAATCAAAGTTGCTCCCCCTGACTCAATACTCTCTATGGAGGCTGCTCCCCCTAACTCAATGCTCTCTTTGGAGGTTGCTCCCCCTAACTCAATGCTCTCCCCCTTACTCAAATCTCTCCCCCTTTGACATCAATGGCAAAAGGGACACCTATGGGGCTAAAATATATGACTCTTAAGCATAGCCCCCTCACCACCTTCCTCTCTTGAGGTGATTAATTTTGGGGTGGGAGTACTTTTACTCCCATATTACATTGTTTCTTTCCTCTATCAACTTCCTTCCATGTTTTTCTGATATCCTTCTCTTGATCTTCTTGCCTTTAACTTTTGACCTTCTTGCCTTGAACCTATTTGACCTTCTTGCCTTGAACTTGTTTGGAATTGAGTCCTACACCATTTTGCAATATGTCCAAAGTTATTGCAGTTAAAACACTTGATATTTTAGCCTTTGGATGGTGCCCATATCCTAAAATATTTCTTGAAATAATTTCCATATCCATTCCTTTCCTGAACCCTGTATTGTGAAGTTCTATTTTCATGACCATTATGACCATGACTTCTGAATTGTGTAGCTCTAAAACCAAAACCATGTTGCTCATTTCCTTTGCATTGAGAAGCTCTATGACCAATCCTGTTACATGAGAAGCAATGTCCCTGAAAACCATACCTTCTTCCTTTGATGTTCCTTCTAGCAAAATCAAACTTCTTTGATCCATAGACCCTGCAGTGTATAGCCCTGTGTCCAAATCCATTACAAGAAAAACAATGTCCTTGAAAAGCCCTTTGTTCATGCCTTGGTTCCTCATACCTTTCTTGACCATTATCCCTATGATCATCTTCAACTTGTGCATTGCATCCTTGAACTTTCTTTGTAGTATCTAAATCCTCTTCCTTAGTTTCTTCCTTGTTTTTCTCTTCAAGTATTTCTTTTCCTTTTGAACTTGATTCACCTATCTCAAAACAAGAACCAAACTGAATATTTGGAGCCATAGGAACTTTGGAACTTTCCTCATAAATCTTAGGTGCTTTCTTGCTTTCATATTTTAGAACTTCCTTTCCTTTTGAGTGTGATTCCCCAAACCTAAAATATGAGACTTTCGGTGCTTTGGAATCTTCCTCTTCTTTCTCTTCATTTGTGTCAAGTAGCAAATTGGCACACATCTCTATAGCCTCTGAAATGCAAGTATCCATTTTTGCTGCTTCTTTTTCTTTAGGAACCGGTTCTTCCTTATAGATTTCTGAAACAAAGCCTCCTGATACAAATATAGGTCCTTGTGTACTTATTTTTTATTTCCCTTCTTCATAACCAAGCCTTGTCTTTATAAATGGATCTCGTTGTAAATCCAAAAAATTATCCAGAGTTTTTGAATTCCTTTGAAATCGTGCTAACTCATTTATGTAGGTCCCCAAATTTTTTTGATCTTCTTCTTCTAACTGATTACATATTTCTTTCCTCTCCTTCAATTTCTCAGAAATAGTGATGCCAAGCTCTTTTGTTTCTTGAAGCTCTTTTTCCAAATCTTGAATGTGTTGATTAAGCATCATATTGACCTTTTCATTTTCATGAACCTTATTTTCAAGCCTCTTGATTTTCTTTTCCAACCTCCTGATTTTCTTTTCCTATTTTGTGGAATCCTCTTCTTCATCATCACTGCTACTGGAATTGTCACTAGAACTGCTGCTAGAACTATTACTAGAACTGTTGCTTTCTTTTTCAACAAATAAACTTTCCTTGTTGCAATTGTTGTAGTATGTGCAATCATCATCTATATGCCCAAAATCTCTGCATATGAAGCATTTTAGTATCCTTAGACCCTTCTTGTACCTATTTGCTTGCTCAATGGCTATGGCAAGCTCTTCATGTCTTTCTTCAATAGATATATCCTCTTCTTTAACTTCAATACCTAGGAATAGGTGTTCTTGCCTTTCTTCACTTATTCCAAAGAATGTACATTCTTCTTCATCTGATTGGTTTCTATCACTGTGATCTGAGCTATCGCTTGCATCTACAATGTAGTAAGATTTCTTTGCCTTACAAAAAAATTTCTTCTTCTCATACCTGTTTTGCTTGTATCTGTCATCTTTGTCATGCTTATGCTTTCCATCTTCTTTTCTTCTATGACCCTATTTTTCATCATCACTGTTTTCTTCATGTGGACACTTGTATGCATAGTGACCAAGATCACCACACTTGTAGCATCTGACTTTCCTTATATCCCTAAAATTCCTTGAGTCCTTATTCCTTTTGATGAAGTTAGCTTCCTCATCATTATCTACAACTCTATTTGTTTCTGGAACTTTCCCTTTCTCTTTTTCTGAAGCCTTGAATGCAATATCTTTTATTGGAACTTGATGCTTACTTACCCTCATCTCATAAGTTGTGAGAGTTCCTTGCAATTCTTCCATTGTTAGCTTGTTGATATCCATTGTTTCTTCTATTGTTGAAACCTTAGCATCATATTTCATGGGAAGTGATCTCAAAACCTTTTGAGTAACTTCTGATTCTTTCATCTCAAATCCTAGACCTCTCATGGTGTTAGTAATCTCATCAACTCGAAGTAAAAACCTTGCAATATCTTCAGAATCTTCCATTTTCAATTCCTCAAATATTTTTCTATGAGTTTGTAGTTTTGCCAACTTTACCTTGGAATCTCCTTCATAAGTATTCCACAACTTGGTCCACATCTCATTAGCTGAATTACATACCATAACCTTTGCAAAATCTATCTCTCGTAGCCCACTCAAAATACAATTCATTGCTCTTGCATTGATCTCAACCAATTTCTTGATAGTCTTATCTGCCTCGGGATCACCTTCAACCCTATACTCTTTTTCAACCATTTTCCATACCTCATATCCTTGTGATATCAAGTAGTTCTTCATCCTCATGCTCTAGAAAGCATAATTGTTACCATCAAATAATGGAGCCTTATTTGTAGATGATCCATTCTGTGAAGCCATCTGTGTTCTTGTAGAATCTACCCTCAAGTTGTTAGCTTTTTTGAAGGAACCCGCTCTGATACCAATTGAAGAACACAAGCTTATATTGAGAGGGGGGTGAATAGTATAAGACCACTTTTTACTTTCTTTCCAAACCAATATCAATTAATGTCCTTAATTGCAATAACCAAATATAGCAATGTGCATTAATAACTCAGATAGCAATAGTAAGCAAGAGCACAAGTCACCATACACAATTGAGACACAAGATTTAACATGGTTCCCCCAATGTGGGGTACTCCACAAGATAATATCCTTATAATATTTCACACAAAAATAAGGATCCTTATCCAATACAATGATTTCTTTGATCTGCTCAAAGCTAGGCAATAACAAGCTCACATAGAACTTGTCCAAATCTGCATAACAAGCTCACATAGAACTTGTCCAAAACTGCTCAACAAGCTCACATAGAACTTGTCCAAATATGCATAACAAGCTCACACAGAACTTGTCCAAATCTGCATAACAAGCTCACATAGAACTTGTCCAAATCTGCTCAACAAGCTCACTAAGAACTTGTCCAAATCTGCTCTAGCAAGCTCACCAAGAACTTGCTCAAATCTGCTCCAACAAGCTCACTAAGAACTTGTCCAAATCTGCTCTAGCAAGCTCACCAAGAACTTGCTCAAATCTGCTCCAACAAGCTCACTAAGAACTTGTCCAAATCTGCTCTAGCAAGCTCACCAAGAACTTGCTCAACTCTGCTCAATAGGCTCACTCAGAACCTCATCAAAATCTATCCCAAATCTATCCACAAATCTGTCTAAAACTATCCACAAATCTATCCCAAAAACTATCCACAAAGCCTTCTCAAAGGCTCAATCAATCATACACAAACTGCCACAAATCTGTCCAAAAATCTATCCCAAAGGCCTTCTCAAAGGCTCAATCAATCATGCTCAAGTAGTACTCAAATCTCATCCACAAATCTATGAAGGCAAGGCTCAAATATGAACTCAACAATGAATGGCAATGCACTCTACAATGGATGACAACAATGATCCACTATGATCTCAACTCAACTCAACTCAAATCAATCTCAACTCAAGTCAACTCATAGAAGCATAAAGAGAATTGTTAGAGACTCAATATGTTCTAAGCTCAATCTCAACTCAAATCAGAATTATAGAATAGTTTGTTTCATGGGACTTGAACAATCACCTCACACAATCACTTGACTAGGCTCAATCAACTCAACTCAACCAATCACCACAAGGGACAACTCTTTCTCACAAAACCCTAGTCCAAGCATGTATCAACCAACTCAAATGTTTCCAACAATGCTCAACCACAAATCTCACATAACAATGATACTCATGTTCTTTTCAAGTTCTTTACATAACCAATGGGCTTCAACAACTATGCTTATAAAACAAGGTTTAAACACAACTCTCAAACCAGAAAACCTTGAAGCATTCAACCAACCACTTTCGAAAAGGAAACCACAATCAATCCTTTTCACTCCAATGATATTTCAGAAATCAACCACCATAAACAATCAATAGGAGAATGTGCCCATACCTTTTTGATGCCAAGAAGTTGTCCACAAAATCTGCCACACTAAACACAACTTTCCTTTCCAATCTCAATAAGGGTTAGTGGACTTCAAATAATAATCACAAGATAAAGCATAACTCAATTTACACCTTTTTACTCCAACTTAATAAACACATCCACCAAAGTCCTTTTAATAAAAACCCTTATCAAAAATAATAATCAATAAACCTCTCAAAAATTATTTTATAACAACTCCTTATTTCTCCTAAATCTTAATTCTCAATTTCATGAACATCAAATTAAATCAACAACTCATCCACCTTTGAAATAATAATCACAACCCTTATAAAAACAAAGTTTAATTAAAAACTTTAATTATTCCTAACCACCTTATAACTCCAACTTAGGGCTTAACAAAATTAATTAGAGCAAAAACGTATTTACCTCCTCAAGGGGATTCGAACCCTCGACTTGCCCACACCGTGAGCGCCTTAGCCATGGCTAAGGTTGCCACACGAGCTAGCCGCTCGTTCGAAAGGGAAAGGCACAACGTGCCTTAAAACCTTTCCTCCCTTTTCGCAAATCAAAAGCGCTTCGAGCGCTTTTCTTCCAACGCCTTCCGAACGCAGTCAAGGGGATTCGAAACCTTGACGTTTGTGCTGCCACACACCTTAGCCAAAATCCAACTGCCAATGCGCCACTCTGCCCATGATGACTTTGGACTTCGACCAACCTTCGTTTATTCGTTGCTTCTACTTTCTAAAATATTTTCGCACGAGCTCAATTCGGATGCTTAGCCAACGATTATTAACCACGAGCAAGAATTAGTTTATGAACCTTAGGTATCCCCTTTATATAGCCTCCTTATTATTTTTGATGACGTCGACGAAAATCTTGCATATTTAATTTTAAATTTAAATTTAAATTTTAAATAATTAAAATTTAAACTAAATATTAAAAATTAAATATCTCCATCATCGGGGCACCTTTTTCGATGAAACGAAAGGCCAACTTGGGTTTTAAGAAAAACCCAGTTCAAATCTGCCATCCATGGTTTTAAATAAAACCTTTTATTTTGCCTGCCTTGGTTTTCACAAAAACCCTGTATTTATCCATGCTTTCCAAAATATCATTTGGCCACCAAAACTCAATGTGATCCATGTGACATCAATGATCCATGTGACATCAATGACAACATAAAATAACTCAAATTGCCAATAATCTCCCCCTTTGTCATTGATGGCAACACCTCTAATGCAAAAACCACAATCACTACAAAAACCATCTCTGAGAATCAAAGCTGCTCCCCCTGACTCAATACTCTCTATGGAGGTTGCTCCCCCTAACTCAATGCTCTCTTTGGAGGCTGCTCCCCCTAACTCAATGCTCTCCCCCTTTGACATCAATGGCAAAAGGGACACCTATGGGGCTAAAAGATATGACTCTTAAGCATAGCCCCCTCACCACCTTCTCTCTTGAGGTGATTAATTTTGGGGTGGGAGTACTTTTACTCCCATATTACATTGTTTCTTTCCTCTATCAACTTCCTTCCATGTTTTTTTGATATCCTTCTCTTGATCTTCTTGCCTTGAACCTGTTTGACCTTCTTGCCTTGAACCTGTTTGACCTTCTTGCCTTGAACTTGTTTGGAATTGAGTCCTACACCATTTTGCAATATGTCCAAAGTTATTGCAGTTAAAACACTTGATATTGTAGCCTTTGGATGGTGCCCATATCCTGAAATATTTCTTGAAATAATTTCCATATCCATTCCTTTCCTGAACCTTGTATTGTGAAGTTCTGTTTTCATGACCATTATGACCATGACTTCTGAATTGTGTAGCTCTAAAACCAAAACCATGTTGCTCATTTCCTTTGCACTGAGAAGCTCTATGACCAATCTTGTTACATGAGAAGCAATGTCCCTGAAAACCATACCTTCTTCCTTTGATGTTCCTTCTAGAAAAATAAAACTTCTTTGATCCATAGACCCTGCAGTGTATAGCCCTATGTCCAAATCCATTACAAGAAAAACAATGTCCTTGAAAAGCCCTTTGTTCATGCCTTGGTTCCTCATACCTTTCTTGACCATTATTCCTATGATCATCTTCAACTTGTGCATTGCATTCTTGAACTTTCTTTGTAGTATCTAAATCCTCTTCCTTAGTTTCTTCCTTGTTTTTCTCTTCAAGTATTTCTTTTCCTTTTGAACTTGATTCACCTATCTCAAAACAAGATCCAAACTGAATATTTGGAGCCATAGGAACTTTGGAACTTTCTTCATAAATCTTAGGTGCTTCCTTGATTTCATATTTTAGAACTTCCTTTCCTTTTGAGTGTGATTCCCCAAACCTAAAATATGAGACTTTCGGTGCTTTGGAATCTTCCTCTTCTTTCTCTTCATTTGTGTCAAGTAGCAAATTGGCACACATCTCTATAGCCTCTGAAATGCAAGTATCCATTTTTGCTGCTTATTTTTCTTTAGGAACCAGTTCTTCCTTATATATTTCTAAAACAAAGCCTCCTGATACAAATATAGGTCCTTGTGTACTTATTTTTTATTTCCCTTCTTCATAACCAAGCCCTGTCTTTATAAATGGATCTCGTTGTAAATCCAAAAAATTATCCAGAGTTTTTGAATTCCTTTGAAATCGTGCTAACTCATTTATGTAGGTCCCCAAACTTTTCTGATCTTCTTCTTCTAACTGATTACATCTTTCTTTCCTCTCCTTCAATTTCTTAGAAATAGTGATGCCAAGCTCTTTTGTTTCTTGAAGCTCTTTTTCCAAATCTTGAATGTGTTGATTAAGCATCATATTGACCTTTTCATTTTCATGAACCTTATTTTCAAGCCTCTTGATTTTCTTTTCCAACCTCCTGATTTTCTTTTCCTATTTTGTGGAATCCTCTTCTTCATCATCACTACTATTGGAATTGTCACTAGAACTGTTGCTAGAACTATTATTGGAACTGCTACTTTCTTTTTCAACAAATAAACTTTCCTTGTTGTAATTGTTGTAGTATGTGCAATCATCATCTATATGCCCAAAATCTCCGCATATGAAGCATTTTAGTATCCTTAGACCCTTCTTGTACCTATTTTCTTGCTCAATGGCTATGGCAAGCTCTTCATGTCTTTCTTCAATAGATATATCCTCTTCTTTAACTTCAATACCTAGGAATAGGTGTTCTTGCCTTTCTTCACTTATTCCAAAGAATGTACATTCTTCTTCATATGATTGGTTTCTATCACTGTGATCTGAGCTATCACTTGCATCTACAATGTAGTAAGATTTCTTTGCCTTACGAAAAATGTCTTCTTCTCATACCTGTTTTGCTTGTATCTGTCATCTTTGTCATGCTTATGCTTTCCATCTTCTATTCTTTTGTGACCCTATTTTTCATCATCACTATTTTCTTCATGTGGACACTTGTATGCATAGTGACCAAGATCACCACACTTGTAGCATCTGACTTTCCTTATATCCCTAAAATTCCTTGAGTCCTTATTCCTTTTGATGAAGTTAGCTTCCTCATCATTATCTGGAACTCTATCTATTTCTGAAACTTTCCATTTCTCTTTTTTTGAAGCCTTGAATGCAATCTCTTTTATTGGAACCTGATGCTTACTTACCCTCATCTCATAAGTTGTGAGAGTTCCTTGCAATTCTTCCATTATTAGCTTGTTGATATCCATTATTTCTTCTATTGCTGAAACCTTAGCATCATATTTCATGGGAAGTGATCTCAAAACCTTTTGAGTAACTTCTGATTCTTTCATATCAAATCTTAGACCTCTCATGGTGTTAGTAATCTCATCAACTCAAAGTAAAAACCTTGCAATATCTTCAAAATCTTTCATTTTCAATTTTTCAAATCTTTTTCTATGAGTTTGTAGTTTTGCCAACTTTATCTTGGAATCTCCTTCATAAGTATTCCGCAACTTTGTCCACATCTCATTAGCTTAATTACATACCATAACCTTTTTAAAATTTATCTATCATAGCCACTCAAAATACAATTCATTGCTCTTGCATTGAACTAAACCAATTTCTTGATAGTCTTATCTGCCTCAAGACCACCTTCAACCCTATACTCTTTTTCAACCATTTTCCATACCTCATATCCTTGTGATATCAAGTAGTTCTTCATCCTCATGCTCTAGAAAGCATAATTATTACCATCAAACAGTGGAGCCTTATTTGTAGATGATCCATTCTATGAAGCCATCTATGTTCTTGTAGAATTTGCCCTCAAGTTGTTAGCTTATCCGAAGGAACCCGCTTTGATACCAATTGAAGAACAAAAGCTTATATTAAGAGGGGGGTGAATAGTATAAGACCATTTTTTATTTTCTTTCCAAACCAATATCAATTAATGTCCTTAATTGCAATAACCAAATATAGGAGTGTGCATTAATAACTCAGATAGCAATAGCAAGCAATAACATAAGTCACCATACATAATTGAGACACAAGATTTAACATGGTTCCCCTAATGTGGTGTACTCCACAAGATAATCTCCTTATAATATTTCACACAGAAATAAGGATCCTTATCCAATACAATAATTTATTTTATTTGCTCAAATCTAGGCAATAGAAAGCTCACACAGAACTTAGTGGTAGCTCTCTAGAATCAAACTGCGCCAATGGATAGGGAATAAAATTATGGAGACATCATTCATCCCCCTATATAACAAATAAAATAATAATACTTGGCCCTTTGTAGCGCAAGTGGAGAAGGTGAGTCTAACCCTGTTGAACAGAATTTCCACGGTTTGAACCTCTACAATGCAAAGGGGGACACCAAGGTTGTGTGTTAAATTCCCTATTGATAAGCATAGCTTTTGGCTTTATGAGGGGTCATGGTTGGGAGGAGACTGCTCAACCCTATGCGATGCATTGGTCATAGGGTTCTCACACTAACCTAAAATTTACTCCCAAGGGCTTGGTGGATTGGCAATTGCTAGTGTGGTTGGGCACTTAGTAAGAAGAAACCTAGGTTTAAACCTTGGGGGTGCCATTTAGCAAAGAAATTAGTCTGATCTGAATCCTTTGAGTGCACACCAAATTGAATATGATGGTACGAACCTTGAGCGATCAATGATCTCCATCTCACGTCGAGTCAAAAAAATGAGATGACTAGGGTTGTTGGGAGCAGTCCCTGTGGTTTGAACATTGTACTTACCAGTTACTAAAAATAGTGTGGTTGTAACTAACTCCCCTATATATATATATATATATATATATATATATATATATATATATATATATATATATTTATTTATTTATTTATTTATTTATTTATTTATGTTTAAATTCTAAAGAAAATTTAAGCTTACTATAGTGGTAAGGGATTTGACCTCTCTTTGAAAGGTCCAAGGTTCAAATCCCACTCAATATGAGAGGATCAAGACCCCTCATAAAAACTTGTGTAAACTCATTGAAAAATAATAAATTACAACCTGAGTTGCAAGCTTATTGCAATGGTAAGGGTTTTTGCCTCTCTTTGGGAGGTCCAAGGTTCAAACCCCACTTAGTATGAGGCGGCTTTTGCCTCTCTTTGAGAGGTCCAAGGTTCAAACCCCATTCAATATGAGGGGATCGAGACCTCTTTTTCCTCTCTTTAAGAGGTCCAAGGTTCAAACCCCACTCAATATGAGGCGATCAGGACCTCTCCTAAAAACCTGTGTAAACTCGTTGAAAAAATATTAAAAGTTTAAATAAAAGGTTTAAGGTTTTGAATGTGATTATTTAGATTTTACCTTGTTAGATAATTTAATTATTTTATCAAAAAAAATTAATTATTTATTATTATTAAAATTATATAAATTTTTTATTTTTTTAATTTTTTCCAATCTTAGCTAGCAAGAGTAACCATTTCCTCTTTTAAATTTCCAAATACCTTCCATAACTCTAAAGCCCAATATATTAATAACTAACCACTTTCGACTATAGCAGTTGAATAACACAAGCTTATACTGAGAAGACCACTTTTTACTTTCTTTCCAAACCAATATCAATTAATATCCTTAATTGTAATAACCAAATATAACAGTGTGCATTAATAACTCAGATAGCAATAGTAAGCAAGAGCACAAGTCACCATACACAATTGAGACACAAGGTTTAACATGGTTCCCCCAATGTGGGTTACTCCACAAGATAATCTCCTTATAATATTTCACACAAAAATAAGGATCCTTATCCAATACAATGATTTATTTGATCTGCTCAAAGTTAGGAAATAACAAGCTCACATAGAACTTGTCCAAATCTGCATAACAAGCTCACACAAAACTTGTCCAAAAATGCTCAACAAGCTCACACAAAACTTGCTCAAATATGCTCCAACAAGCTCACTAAGAACTTGTCCAAATCTGCTCTAGCAAGCTCACCAATAACTTGCTTAAATATGGGCGTTGATTATTTGTTGGAAAATAACATGCCCATAGACCAGACTCCCTTTTCCATCTAGAATTACAAGAAAACAAATTGCAAAGTACTAAAGTAAAGAAAATATCGTAATGCTAATTTATAACTATTCCTCGTCAAAGTTTAATATAAAATTTTTAATCGGTTTGGATGATGCGAAATCAAACCAGATGAATCCATTTAGTGGGTGTTGAAGTATCCATCCAAATAGGTAGCGAGAGATGACGATGGGTAAGAAGTCCCCTACGGGAGAGCACGGGAGTGGTAGCGTTTCGAACCATGGGCATAGCGGAGCGGGCGAAGGGAACCCCGAGTCTGGATATGCGAAGGTGTCCTTTCCAAATGAAGAAGAACAAATTGACGACGGTGACAGTCGGGGTAAGGACCCACCAGAAAAATGGGGGGTGGGCCATAGAATTTGTATGCCTAGGTAGCGGCTTTAGAAACCCTAAGCGATTTTCTTACCAAGGAGCTATTTTCGAATGGGGATGAGCTGGACATCCCGGTGGAGGTTCTCTCAAGATTCATGGAGTATGAAAAGTATACCCTCATATGCAAGTTCATTGGTGTTCGTACTGATATGGAGACCATTCACAAGTGGGCGATAAGCAAATGGAGAACCTCTGGACATTTGGAGTTGGCAGCCCTATCCTGAGGTTTTTTTGCTATTAGATTGAATAACAATGAGGATTACTATAAAATCTTGGCTAGTGGGCCATGGTTTCTGGGCCGAAGAATTATGTTCCTTAGGAAGTGGGGCATGGACTTTAATCCTGATACCCAGAACATCAACATTGCCCCAATATGGGTTAGGCTCCCGAGTCTTCCCCTCTTCGGATGGCATGAAAATGTAATAAGAGGTATTGCTCGTTCCATAGGGGAGTTGGTCACCATTGACCCTCCCACCCGAGCTCGAACAAGGTTCGTCCAAGCCCGATTTTGTGTATTGACAGATTTGGAGGTGGAGCTCCCATCCTCCATCACTCTTCGGTCTGGAGGCACCGTACTTCACAAACAAGCCATTGTCTATGAGAATAGGCCAGCATTATGCCCTCAATGTCGTTCTCAAGGGCAACTCTAGTCCAATTGTCCTCTTCAAAAACTGGGTAAGCAGAAGCGTGAAACCTATGCCCCCCTGGAACATGGTGATGGATAGGTGAAATAGAAAAATCTTCCAAATGTGATGGGCCATGATTCTCTAGGCCCCTCAAGGGACCACGACGAGTTCTTCCAGCCTATTGAGAATTTCACCCACCAAACGAATCCTGTGCAGTTTGAAGAAAAAACCCAGTCAGAAGTAGACCCCCATCTAGGAAGCCACTCGTAGGAGGAGAAGGATTGGAATCCATCCCAAAATATCACTCAATATGATTCACCCAAGCTCTAGGGCCAGGGCCACCCCAATTTCAATTCACAAACATTGCTAAAAGACTACCTCCTAGGTAGGAGGGGTGAACAGTCTGGTCACATTAGCCCTCGAAATATGAGAATCCAAAAACAAAGTGTAGATTTTGGTAGTGAGAGAAAGCAAGGTCATCATCTTAACAAAGACAGGCAAGACAAAGAGACAACGATAGACATTGCTAATGGAACCCAACGTCTGCTAGTTTTGGATGACTCCGATACTCAAACGAACGAAGCGCATGTACCAAAACCTCCCCCCCAATAAGGGAGGGGAGGCAAGAAGAACCTCAAAATGTCAAGATGAAAGTTCTCTCATGGAATGTGAGAGGACTGAACGAAATAGCAAAACGAAGGTTGGTGGCTGATTTCCGAAAGAGGACTAACCCTTCCATCCTAATTTTACAAGAGACCAAGACTGATGCTATCTCCTCCAATAGAGTTGCTAAGGCCATTTGGGCCAAGGCAAAATTTTTGTATAGCCCTGATGTGGGAACAGCGGGAGGGCTCATGGTTCTGTGGGATCCAGTCAGTGTTGAGGGCAACTTACTGTCAATTTCCAACAGGATTATCAATGTGCTATTCCACTCCAAAACTATCAATTTTTCCTGGATTTTGTCCAATGTTTATGCTTCGAATTCTGCCACGAAGAGAGCATAAATGTGGAAGGCTATTTCCTAGATGAGGGAGAATTTTAGTAATTTTCCTTAGGTCTTAGGGGGAGACTTCAACTGTCCCCTTCATCCATCGAAAAAAAAGGAGGATCTGACCATTCAAGTCACAGCTTGGAGGATTTAGAGATTTTGTCTCTACTAACAGCTTGCTTGACATCGAACTCAAAGGAGCATCCTTCACATGGAGCAACAAAAGGATTGGGATCAGCCTAATTCAATTCAAGCTCAATAGATTTTTCATTTCTCAAGAAGCTATTCCCATCCTTGGTGATGCAACTCTCTCGGCCCTACCAAGGATTGGGTCAGACCATAACCCTATTTTTTTGGAGGTGAGCGATGGGCCCGTTTTTAAGACCCCTTTCAGATTTGAAACCATGTGTATTTATAACCAAGAATTCAAAGGGTTGGTTTCATCGTGGTGGAAATAGGAGGTGGGAGGAAATGCCCCTAAGAGAGTGGCTTTAAAACTCAAAATGGTCAAAGAGAGGCTAAAAATATGGAATAAAGAGGTTTTTGGCAACATTTTTGAGCCCAAAAAGTCCATCTCGGACAACCTAAAATTTTTGGAGGAGAGGATGGAGCTCGAAGGTTACACCAAGGGTCTCAGGGAGGAAGAACAAAGTCTTTTTGTGGATTACCATTCTACTCTTGCAAGGGAGGAAACCTTCTGGCGCCAGAAGTCTAGAGACCTTTGGTTGAATAATGGAGACTCCAACATGAGGTTTTTCCATGCATCTACCATGAGGCACAAAGGGGCCAACAAGATTATAGAAGTGTCTTGCAAGGATGGGCGTGTGACCAGGGAAATAGAGGAAATCAAAAGCGAAGCGGTTGGTTTTTTCTAGGACCTGCTTGGCACTCCTCCCAACAGCAACTTTCAGGTCCATAAATCATTACTTACCAACTTTTTGACTAAAGTCCCCCATGACGTAAGCATCAAGCTTCTGGAACCTTTTTACTCATTTGAGATTAAAGAATCTTTGTTCTCCATGCAACCAGACAAGGCCCCTGGCCCCGACGGTTTTCCCCCCCATTTTTTTCAAGTCATGTGGGATGTTGTAGGTTCGGATGTGTGTGATGCTATTCAGGATATACAAGCTTCCATATCCATTCACCCGAAAATCAATTCTACCTTTCTTTCTCTCATTCCTAATTCTCCATCCTATAAGAGTTTCTCTGAGTACCGGCCCATCATCCTTTGCAATGTTTTTTACAATATTCTCACCAAGTCTATAGCCAATAGGCTGAAACCTGTTCTCCCTCTCCTGGTTGATCCTTGTCAGGGAAGCACTATTAAAGGCAGGAATATTCTTTATGGTGTAATCACTGTCCATGAAACTCTTCACTCTGCTTTTCGCTCCAATAATGTTGCTCATTTTCTTAAGCTAGACATGAACAAATCCTTCGATCAGGTTGATAGAAGGTTATTGTGTGTTGTCCTCCTCAAGTTCAGCTTTCATCCCCACTAGATTGACCTTGTCTGTAGCTGTATATCCATTCCCTTTTTTCTATCCTGATCAATGGGTCCCCATATGGGTATTTCCAAATCACTAGAGGCCTCAGACAAGGCGACCCTTTGTCTCCCATCCTCTTCATCCTTTTGGCAGAGGTTCTGAGCTGGTCTTTGAAAGAGGCTCTTCATCAGAACAAGATTTTTGGTATTTTTCCGACTTCTAGAGTTGAACCTGTCACTCATCAGCAATTTGTGGATGACACCCTCATATCTACTGGGGCATCTATTGCCCAATCCAAATCCCTTAAACGAATCCTTTCCTGTTATGAGCAAGCTATCGAGAAAAAGGTTAATTACATCAAGAGCAAAATTTATTTTATTAACACTCCCCTGCGTAGGCAACTCTAGATTGCCAAAATTTTAGAATGCACCATTGACTCCCTACCTACGTCTTATCTGGGGTTGCCCCTATCTTGCAATGGCCATGCCAGTGGATATATGTGGAACATGATCCTAGAACGCCTTCACAAGAAACTTGGTACTTGGAAGGGCAAACTCCTGTTGCAAGCCAGGAAAGCCACCCTTACCAAAGCTTGTCTTCAGTGGATTCCAACCTACTTTATGTCGGTGTTCATGCTTCTAGTTTTTGTTCACTCCAATATTGAGAAGATTCAAAGGACCTTTTTGTGGTCTGGCAATGAAGAAAAATCTAGAATTCCTCTTGTTTCCTGGGACAAGGTTTGTTCACAGAAGGACCAAGGCGGCTTGGGGATGAGGAGATCAAGACTTATGAACTCAGCTCTGATCACGAAGCATGCTTTGAGGATCCTAACTAGTGATTCGGTGGAATGGGTTAAGCTGGTCAAAAGGAAGTACCTTGGTTCCAACTCCTTTTTTGACATTGTGATCCCTCCTGAAGCATCGACTTTTTGGAAATCTGTCCTCCAAACCCATCATTTGATCAGCTTGGGAGGCCGCTGGATTTTGGGTGATGGCAACCTCATCCTCTTTTGGAAGGATAGGTGGGCGACTGAAGAAGCCCTTGGCTTGAGGGTGGACCTTGTTGGGCTGAGAGAACAAACCGACCCAAACTCCCAACTCAGGGTGGTGGATTTCATAGACTGGAGCTCCCGTCTCCCTCAGTGGAAACTTCCAATTATGGAAGGTTTTAACAATGAGGTTGCCTTTCTGGCAAACGTCCTCCAATCAGTTTTAATTCCTTCTGTTAGGAGGATTGATAGAATCATATGGAGTGGTATGGAGGATGGTCTTTTTTTTGTTAGATCAGCCTATGAGTTTCTTACCAACGAGACTACCCTGGATTATCGGTGGAAAGTTGTCTGGAGGAAAGGGGTCATCCCTAAAGTGAATTTCTTTGCATGGATTGCTTTTCACAACAAAGCCTTAACCATTGACAACCTCCACAAGAGGGGTTTTGCCTTCCCTAATAGGTGTTACTTATGCCTAGCAGAGTGGGAGACGAGGGATCATTTATTCCTGCACTGCCCCTTTTCCCACTTGGTCCTCAGCATTGTCCTATCCTCCTTCCAAATCCTCTGGTGCTCTCCCCGATCCCTCAGAGATGTTTTCCATCAATGGCCTAATCCTTTCAAGAATCCTAAACTTCGCTTCCTCCTTGAGGCCTCCTTCCACCATTCCATTTGGCAAATTTGGTTAGAGAGGAATGCCAAAGTCTTTAGCAAAGCCCCAAAAGTGCCTCCTTGTGTCGCTCAAAGGGCCTTATCCTATGCCATTGAGAACTCTAATGATGTTCCCAGTCCTCGCCCCCATCTTTCAAATGAAGAAGTGATTTTCAAAAGGATGAATCTCTGCCTGTTTCTGGAAGCTGTTCTAGGTCCTTCTCAAAGAAGTGTTAGATGGACCAAACCCCTCGTGGGATGGATTAAATTAATTTTTTATGGAGCGACAAAGGGTAATCCTGGGCCCGTTGGTTCAGAGGGTGTTGTTAGATATCATGATGGGAATCTTGTGGTGGCCTACTATGAAGAGTTTGGCTCTTAGACGAATCACTATGCCAAAGCCCAAGGCGCTCTAAAAGGAATCCAGATCCTCTCTGAGGATCCTCGACCTCTAATTATTGAAGGAGATTCGCTCAACATTGTGAACTACCTCCTAGGCACCAAAGACCCATCTTGGAGGGTCTTCAACATCGTTCTTGAGGCAAGGTCGCTACTTTCCCAATGTGGCAGGTGGAAAGCAAGTCATATCCTTAGAGAAGGCAATCGTGTGGCTGACCACATGGCCAAAAAATGGCTCGTGACTATGTGTCCGGTCGTGTGGCATTCTCGCTTCCCATCAAAGGTGGAAATAATTTCCAGAGCAAATATCCCTTCATGAGGTGTTCCCCACGCATATTTCGAAAGGTCCTTCCCGATGAGTATCAGGTTAGGGTGGTAGCTCTATCCAATACCCTGTGTGATAGTGGGCGCATGTGTCATGTGAAGCATAGTCCTATTCCCAAAGCTGTTTGTTTCCAAGTTTCCAAGATGCACCAGACTTGGTGCCTTGTAGGCTATCAGCAGACCTTCCTCCACCAAGGCGGTCTTGCTATTTTTTCCTATTCCTAGCATTGGTTTTATGATGGAATTTCAAAGTACCTCTTTCCAATGGTGCTCACGTGTGGTTGGGACATTGGTGGAGTGGGGGAATGTTTCTTTCGATCTCCATGTTCCAATTTCTTCGACTTTTTCTTATTTTTTTCTTGATTTTTTTAGTTTTATTATATGGTTAATCAGGCTTAAATGCCCTTTTTGTAGCCTCGTGGCAATTAGTCTAGGGTATGCTTTTCTTGCAATTCAGCTTATATTTCTATCCAGGAGGCATGACACATCATTAGAAGTATGGCTAATTTTGTACATAAGGTTTTGGGATCCTATATAAAAACCCACTGTTAATCTATTAAAATAATTACCAAAAAAAAAACTTGCTCAAATATGCTCCAACAAGCTCACTAAGAACCTATCCAAATCTTCTCTAGCAAGCTCACCAAGAAATTTCTCAAATCTGCTCCAAAAAGCTCACTAAGAACTTGTCCAAATCTGCTCTAGTAAGCTCACCAAGAACTTGCTCAAATCTACTCCAAAAAACTCACTAAGAACTTGTCCAAATTTGCTTTAGAAAGCTCACCAAGAACTTGCTCAAATTTTCTCAATAGGCTCACTCATAACCTCATAAAAATTTGTCCCAAATTTGTCCACAAATTTGTCTAAAACTGTCCATAAATCTGTCCCAAAAACTGTCCACAAAGCCTTCTCAAAGTATCAATAAATCATACACAAACTGCCACAAATCTATCCAAAAATATATCCCAAAGGCCTTCTCAAAGGCTCAATCAATCATGCTCAAGTAGTACTCAAATATCATCCACAAATCTATGAAGGCAAGGCTCAAAGATGAACTCAACAATGAATGGCAATGCACTCTACAATGGATGACAATAATGATCCACTATGATCTCAAATCAACTCAACTCAAATCAATCTCAACTCAAGTCAACTCATAGAAGCATAAAGAGAATTTTTAGAGACTCAATATGTTCTAATCTCAATCTCAACTCAAATCAAAATTATATAATAGTTTATTTCATGGGACTTGAACAATCGCCTCACACAATCACTTGACTAAGCTCAATCAACTCAACTCAACCAATCACCACAAGGGACAACTCTTTCTCACAAAACCCTATTCCAAGCATGTATCAACCAACTCAAATGTTTCCAACAATGCTCAATCACAAATATCACATAACAATGATACTCATGTTCTTTTCAAGTTCTTTACATAACCAATGGGCTTCAACAACTATGCTTATAAAACAAGGTTTAAACATAACTTTCAAACCAGAAAACCTTGAAGCATTCAACCAACCACTTTTGAAATGGAAACCACAATCAATCCTTTTCACTCCAATTATATTTCAGAAATCAACCACCATAAACAATCAATAGGAGAATGTGCCCATACTTTTTTTGATGCTAATAAGTTGTCCACAAAATTTGCCATACTAAACACAACTTTCCTTCCCCATATCAATAAGAGTTAGTGGAATTCAAATAATAATCACAAGATAAAGCATAACTCAATTTACACCTTTTTACTCCAACTTAATAAACACATCCACCAAAGTCCTTTTAATAAAAACCCTTATAAAAAATAATAATCAATAAACCTCTCAAAATTTATTTTATAACAACTCCTTATTTCTCCTAAATCTTAATTCTGAATTTCATGAACATCAAATTAAATCAACAACTCACCCACCTTTGAAATAATAATCACAGCCCTTATAAAAACAAAGTCTAATTAAAAAATTTAATTATTCCTAACCACCTTATAACTCCAACTTAGGGCTTAACAAAAATAATTAGAGCAAAAATGTATCTACCTCCTCAAGGGGATTCAAACCCCTGACTTGCCAACACCGCGAGTGCCTTAGCCGCGGCTAAGGTTTCCACATGAGGTAGCCTCTCATTTGAAATGGAAAGGCACAACGTGCCTTAAAACCTTTCCTCCCTTTTTGCAAATCAAAATCGCTTCCAGCGCTTTTATTCCAATGCCTTCCGAACATAGTCAAGGGGATTCAAAACCTTGACGTTTATGCTACCACACACCTTAGCCAAAAGGCAACTGTCAATACGCCACTCTGCCCACGATGACTTTGGACTTCAACAAACCTTCATTTATTCGTTGCTTCTACTTTCTAAAAGATTTTCGCACGAGCTCAATTCGGATGCTTAGCCAACGATTATTAACCATGAGCTCAAATCAGTTTATGAACCTTAGGTATCCCCTTTATATAGCCTTATTATTTTCAATGACGTCGGCATAAATCTTGAATATTTAATTTTAAATTTAAATTAAAATTTTAAATAATTAAAATTTAAACTAAATATTAAAAATTAAATATCTCCATCACGAGGGCACCTTTTTTGACGAAATGAAAGGCCAAATTGGGTTTTAAGAAAAACCCAGTTCAAATCTGCCATCCATGGTTTTAAATAAAACCTTTTATTTTGCCTACCTTGGTTTTCACAAAAAACCTGTATTTATCCATGCTTTCTAAAATATCATTTGGCCACCAAAACTCAATATGATCCATGTGACATCAATGACAACATAAAATAACTCAAATTGCCAACAACAATAAAAGAAGATCTACATTTGGAGCCAAATTTCCTAAATCATATGTTTGCATTGGCTATCCAAATTAGCCAAACATTGGATTTGCTCACTAAGTTTCCTAATCCTCTTGTCCTCAGTAGCCATGTCTCTGTACCATTGAACCCCTGCCTCCTTCTTGGTACCCATATTAGTTAGGAAATCCACCACTATATTCAAAGTTCTACCCACATAAATTAGGTTCATATCATCCAATTTTTTAGCTTTTGAAGCTTTAAACTTAAAGAAAATGTAACCACAAGTATGGAAATAAGCATGCAATGTTATAACTATGATAATGGTTAACTAATATGCATGAAAATATGGTAGAAAAATTGATACAACACTCAAGAAATGCTCATATAAGAAAGCTCATGAAAATATACAATGCTCTCCAATGGAGGTCACAACCTCTCCATATTTGCAAAAATGGATCTACATTGTATCTACTACTACTCAACCTATGCACTCCAAAATCCTCTCACTTTTCTATTCTATGAAGGGCTATTTATAATGAGATGCAACTCTTTGCCTTCAATATTCCTATGACACCTCACTATTCTATTATAAGGACTTATGTACATGTGGACTACATGCACATTTATATCATTGCACATTCTAACACTCGTGCATTTATTACATTGTTTTAATAAACTACTTAAGTCCTAAATAAACTCTTAATTTAAATATGTACCCATGATGGCACATTAGTAAAGAACTAAATAATGTAAGATATTCCAACACAATTCCCTCCACATGTCCTTAAGTTGGGTGATATGAATCCTTAACCCCTGAGTCTCCAAAGCAAAGTTTCTCATGCAATCCAAAGCTTCTCCCAAGATTTGAGAATTTGATTATGTGATTATCTTCCTATAACCTTGTCTTACCACCTAGCTAGAAGTAGATTTGATAGCTAAATATTATGTTTCTTTATTCATGGCCTTACCTAGGCCTTGTAGTTCCTAATAGAGAACTATTCCAACATTATTCTTGCAGACCACTCCAATTCTAGCTCTACCTAGATTGCCTTTTGCAGCTCCATCAGTATTAATTTCAATCCAACCTTTTGGGGGTGTTTTCCAACTACCTTTGTCCTATCTCTCCTACATTGTACCTTCCTTCTCCATTGTCCCTATATTAGCCTAAGTTTCCTCTTTAGCATACATTGCCACAATTTCCATGACATTGCTCCAAATGACCTCCCAAACACCATCCAAGGATGAAAATTTTCTCTAAAGATTTTGCCATTTTTCTCCAGCCACAATTACCACCAAATAAATTTTAATCCAATATTCCACCTAATAGAAAGAGCTTTAAACTTAAATCTACCCCTTTTCCATATTTTCCAAATATTATTCCAGTTCAAATCACAATTGACTTAAATTTTATAAGCTAAAAACCATCTCTCCTAGATTTGACACGTGAATGGACATGCAAACATTAGGTGGTCAGATGTTTCCTCACTTCTATAGCATAAAACACACCTGGATGGACCAATGATTCCCCTACATCTCATATTATCAAAGGTAAGAATTTCATTGTGCATGAACTTCCAGGTAAAGAAATTTACCTTCAACTAACCCTTGTACTGCCAAATATTTTTCCAATTCTCAACCTAATAAGCATTAAGAGGAGGTTCCAGAAGGATCTTTTCATATCCATCCTTCATCATGTGGACTCCAAGGCTCCCATAGCCCTAAGCTAATTCATACATCTCATTCTTGTGAGAAATCTTTCTTCTAGTGAGGATTTTAGTCATGATGGGTGCCAATTCTGAAGAGATTAAAATTGGTCACTTGTCCAACTTCTTAAATTGCTTAAATGTATAATCCCCCAGTTGTTGGTGTTGAAATAACTTTTAATCTTGATCCAACCCCTGCTTTCCATGGTTGTTTTTATTGGTTGCAATTCTAGGAATTCAACAATGATAGGTGGGTATTGATCCCATGAATCTATCCAAAATTGTGTCTTCTCCCCTCTCCCCACTTTCCAAATAATCCATCTTTCACTACCTAAGATACTATCTTTAGTGCCTACCACACTAGGGTCCCATTACCATCCAAAGAGAAACGACTCACCTCATTTGGGTTAACCTATCCCAAATATTTACTAGTTAAAACCTTGCTAAATAAAGAAGTTGGCTGGGTGCTTTATTATTTAGCTCTGATCTCCTTAGGACCAAGCCTCTCTTTGCCTTGGGCTAGCTTACTTTCTCCTAACCTACTAATACATATTTCCTCTCTCCTTTTGCTCCTTCACATATTTTTTTTTGGATATCTTGTCCCACTCTTTCCATATGGTATGCGGGGCAACCATAATAGAAAATTTATAGATTGGAATGACCTAAATGATTGAATGCAAAAAAAGTTAATCTAGCCCCAAAGGTTAACCAATTGTGAGACCAAATGTTAATTCTTTCTTTGATACGGTCCTAAAGATTCATCCAGACATATATCTTCAATTTTTTTAAATGTAGAGAGACTTCAAATAGACCACTAGAAAAGTCCTCGTGAATTCCAAGATCTCTAGGATCTTGTCTTAAAGCCTTCGTTCAAGATTGAAGAAGACCACTTTGAATTTATTATTGTTGATGATTTGGTTTTTGGCGCTCATAAAAACATTAAGAGTATCTATGATCATTCTTGCTTCCTTAAGGTTGGTCACTCCCATCAATCATGTGTCATCCACAAACTATAGGTGAATAAACACTTCCTCACCTACCTTGATACTTGTGAGCAAATCATGTTGTCTTCTCTTCAAGATAAATCTACCCAAGCCTTTAGCCAATATGAGAAAAATATAAAGGGAACATGACCTTCCCTAACAAAGGTCTCTGCTCCAAATGATTGCAAGGGAAGACCATTGATTAATATTGAATATGTCAAAGTAAAGACACAACTCATAATCTACTCTATCTAATATGAAAGAAGTGGAAAACTATCGTCATCATTGACAACAAGCTCCACTCCATCTTATCATAAATTAAATAATAATTTAATAAATCTAAATAATAATTCTAAAAGTTTTAAATTTAACAAATGTTTACCTTAAAACTTTAAAAATCTACTTCTTAAAGTAATTCTTAACGTGCGAGAAGACCTTTATAAATGATATTGATTGGAAGCTTAAACCTTTATTTGAAAAATCTGTACCATTAAAATAATCAAATTGTATAAATAAATGAATTTATACCCGCTACAAAATTAGAAAGCCAATCTGGAAACGCCAACGGAAATATATTGCAATTTTGAATATAAGACCGTTAGGACTGTGCCTCAAAGGGATTCATCGGCACTCTGCTCTTTACAGCTTTTGATTTCCGTCACGCATCCCTCGACGGTCCATGTCATCGTTATCAATCCCACCAGACAAGAAAGATAAAACAAAACCAAAAAAAACAAGTCTCCCTAACTCCCTTCTCATGATAACATTCTAAGGTGGAGTGGGGAGTGACGGCGTTTGTTGTGAAGAGGTGAAGGTTTCGTATTCGACAGTATCATCTGGTTTGGTTTTCGTATTCGACAGTATCTTCTGGTTTTAGGTCTCTTTGTATTGAGTAAGACACTTCATAAAGAGGTAGAGACTTCTAGTACTCATTTATATAAAAAGGTAAAAACTTCCAGTACTCTCCATACTCAACAGTACTCCTTGTTGTTTAAGTCCCTGTGTTTATGACTGAATGAAACTTTTAAAGGTTTTGGAATGATTCGTTTTCCTGTTAGGACAGGCAGGCAGGGGAGGCATGAAGCTTGATGCTTTGAAATTTTATGGGGCTTCAGGTACTGTGGGATTTCACGACGGTTGGAAATGTGGGTTGTTTTTTTTTTAGGATTATGGTATCAGGGTTGGAGCTGGAATTCTGAAATTCTGATTAGATGAGGGATATGCTCTTGGGTTAGTCGGCTTGGGGTTATATAATGCATTATAACCCTAGGTTATTATTATATCTGTTATGTAGGAGGCTCTGGCTAGAACAGCAGTGTGCTCTCGAGGATTTACATTTTAAAGGGTGATTCAAAGGTTTGAGCTGGGCTTTAGAAGGCTCTAATAGGGCCTGAGAATCTGTTTGGAAGGTTAGCTTTGCCCACTCAAAGTTTACTCTTATATGATTTTGTTCTGGGAACAGCTCTAATAACTTGTGGAAAAGAAGAAAAGAAAGAAGAAGGTATGGTAAGTTTTTTGGAGTATACAGGTTTGCATTTCCTGTGCCCAAAGGCAACTCTAACCAGAAGAGATGAGGGGCTGTTTTTATCGCATCAATTACGAAGTTTCAGGCCTTGTTACGTTTCTTGCAATCTATTTCATGGGAAAAATGGTTCTTTGTTATTATCCTCTAATGTCTCCACATGCAGAAAAGCTATTTCAACAGTAAAATATAGACCCATTTCTTCTGCAATGGAATGGGATATCATCAAATGTGGAGAGGATCTGGGCCAACTACAGGTAAGATCCCCAACATCTGCCTACAGTATTTGCATAGGAACTCGGGCAGGGATAAGAATTTTCAGGAAGAAACGGCCACAGAAACAATGTAAGAGTGTCGAGTCCATACTTATCAGATCGGTCCTGTATTTTGTGGCCAAACAAAACTTTTTGTTTGATTTTTTATTGAACAACTGGTCTCAATACAGTAAGGTGGTTCTTGATACTGATGGAGATGGAGGGGAGGGAGGTGGGTTTACATTTCTTCGAGGCTTTGGAGGTGGGGATGACAATTTTTCAAGGAAGAGGAGAAAAAACTCTCACAAGTGGTGGTGGTTTATGCTTGCTTCTATTGCTTTGAGTTTGTTTGTGCTTTCTGGGATTTATAATGGACACTTGAAGCTGCCTTCTAACCATTTTCATGCCAAAAGGTTGGAAGTCCTTGTTACAGAGGTAGGTTCATTTAAATCATTAGCCCTGCTTTTAATTGTTACTGCAGCAACAGGTTCCATCTTGTTTGGGTCAGTGAAATTTATTGTCAAAAATTCTAAAGTTACCCTGTTTTCCCCAAGAAGAAGATCCCATAGCTTTTCATTGCCAAGAAGTCTTAATGCAGGTTCTCTTTTACCAATTATGGGCTTAGGCATGTTTTACCCCAACATTCCAAGGGCACTGGCAGAAGAAATCTGCTGTCATGTAGGATGGTTAGTGCAAAACACAGATAACCACATGAGAGCTGGATTGAGGACATTATCCAACTACTTCACTTTTATGCAGTCAATTTGCCAGAAGAAAACAGCTAGACTGTTAAAAACTGCAGCAACAAAAAGAAACAAAGGAAGGAATAGGAGGGGAAGAAAGCCATTTTCATAATTCACTTCAGTCACATGCAGAATGCCCTTATTAGTAGTATGCTACTCCTGCTTGATAGTTTGGAGACCTAGAGGGGCCAGCTCAAGATGGTGATGGAATCCATTTACCTTAGGACTAATGTATTTTCTCATTCCTTATAAATATCATTTTTCTCATTATTTTTATATTCATTTGTTCAAGCAAAGAATTCAATCAGAATTTTGTGAGCCCTGTTTGGTCTTTTCAGGACCAAAGAAACAGATCCCTTTCTTTTTTAGAGTCCAAAATTCTCATTTTATTTTTTATAAAGAACCGATCTGTAATACATTTATTTTTTAATTTTTTTTAGTAAGCCTTGAGTTATAACTTCCTCACAATGTATTTTAACCTCTTGTGTATATGTATTTCTTTGAATTCTAGTTAAGCACAATTTGTTTTCTATCAGGGCTTTCTTTGTTTTGATGTTATTGAGATCGTTGGAATGGACGGATTATGGGAATCACTAACGTTCACACTTTAATAGTTATTGATGAAACTATTATGGGTGAGTCATCTGTTATTGATGTAAGGTTTCCAAGAAAAAGAAAAAAGTATTCTAATATCACAGAAATAGAAATGAATTGATGGATGAATGTTTTAATAATAGTATAGTATATACAATCTTTTAGATGCTAATTATTCCTAAGCGTCCGTAATTGTTTTTATAATTTAGGTTTTATATTAACTAAGATTTTTGAAAATTTTGTGTGATCATAAATAAATATAAAATTTAAACTTCTGTAGTTACATAATTTTATTTTTATTGGATTTAATTTTAAACTTATATTTTTATTGGATTTAAATTTTAAACATTTTATTTAGAATTTTAAAAGCTTACTATTAGGCCGCTCAATATTTTGACATAGAAAGTTATTCACGATGGTTATTTAACTTTCATGAGTTTTCATTATAGTTCAAAGTATGGGTCCTCAAGTCCTAACTTAATATTAAAAACATTCCAAGCTAAGTCTTTTGAACCAAACGATGATGGTGTGAATCCTGAACGAATGGTGGTCCCCTTTATACCGGGTTTGATAGCAGACCCTCTTGTTTGAACCCTCCGCATGTAGTTACTAAAAATAGTGTGGTTGTAACCAACTTTATTTAAACCTATATTTGTATTGGGTTTTAATTTTAAACATTTTATTTAGAGTTCTAAAAGCTTACTATTAGGCCCACTCAATATATTGACATAGAAAGTTATTCATGATGGTTATTTAACTTTCATGAGTTTCCATCAAAGAGAGACTCTATTTCAAAGCATGGGTCCTCAAGACCTAACTTAATATTAAAAACATCCCGAGCGACGTCTTCTGAACGATGATGTTGCAAATCCCGAGCGAATGGTGGTCCCCTTCATACTAGGTTAACAATAACGAGGTGGAATAGGTTTGCTGGGAGCAGACAACGAATGGTGGTCCCCTTCATACTGGGTTAACAATAACGAGGTGGAATAGGTTTGTTGGGAGCAGACAACGAATGGTGGTCCCCTTCATACTGGGTTAACAATAACGAGGTGGAATAGGTTTGTTGGGAGCAGACAACGAATGGTGGTCCCCTTCATACTGGGTTAACAATAACAAAGTGGAATAGGTTTGGTGGGAGCAGACCATCTCGTTTGAACCCTGTGCATGTAGTTACTAAAAAATAGTGTGATTGTAACCAACTTTATTTAAACCTATATTTTTATTGGATTTGAATTTTAAACATTTTATTTAGAGTTCCAAAAGCTTATTATTAAGCCCACTCAATATATTGACATAGAAAGTTATTCAAGATGGTTATTTAACTTTCATGAGTTTCCATCAGAGAGAGACCCTAGTTCAAAGCATGGGTCCTCAAGACCTAACTTAATATTAAAAGCATCTCGAGGGACGTCTGAATGGACGATGATGGTGCAAATCCTGAGTGAACGGTGGTCCCTTTCATACTAGGTTAACAATAACAAGGTAGAATAGGTTTGGTAGGAACAGTCCCTCTGGTTTGAACCCTGCATATGTAATTATCAAAAATAGTGTGATTGTGACCAACTCTCGTATGTGAAAAAACAATCAAAGTTTTTAAAAGTAAATAAATAAGAACATCCCAATTTCATTGAACTAGACATTATTTAACATAAAGAAAGCTATATTTTTCAACAACAACAACATCACTTATAAATTTTACTTTATTTAATTTTTTTACAGAAATATTGTAAAAATATTTCTATATATATTCTAGGATTTAATGGCATACAAAATGATATGGACATTTGAAACACAAATTAACAAAATTATTAAAAAACTAACGATTGATAATACTTTCCTTTTTACGGTTTAAATGACATAAAAATAATTGTCTTATTTCATTGCTATACACAATTATTGATATATTTATGTTTTTATTTATTTTTTAATATTTTATAAAGGTTTTGTTTTTGTCTTCTTATTATTGCAATTTATTTAATCATGTTTTCTTTTAATAATTACTTCTTTTAAATTCAAATGTTAAAGTAATGTTATGTTAAGGTGTTGTCAAATTGTATTGTTATAAAAAAATAAAAATAAAATAAAATATGTAGTTTCACCTTAGGACCACTATAGTGTTGGAAAATAAAAATATTTATAAATTTAAAAGTGATATTTTCCATACTAGAAGGTTCGAGGTGTAGATCAATTGGTTCTTCAAAACCTCCTAAGGGATGCGGAGGTCCAAGGTTCAAATCTTGGGCCTTGTCGGATAAAACACTTGTCCCTTTCTTGGTGCTTTCAGCGATGTAAAAGGTTTAAAATGATTGCGATGTAGTGAAAATACAGGGAACAAAGATGCATGCACTGAGCCAAAAATGAATTTAAAAGATGCAAAGGACCTCCTCAAACAAGAGGGAAATACAATGAACGATTGCCAAGGAAACCACTAAGGATGTCAAAGGTCGATTCAAAGAAAATAAATATGGGTTGCATGAAAGCAACTAATGGATCCCCATTAATGAAGTTGGAAATAACATATCTCTAGGAAGAAATAGCTAAAATGGAGAGGAGAGCGCTAATTTGTTTATTCATGGGATTTTGACCAACTCTTGCTACCTTCAAGCAATGGGCTACCAAAAACTGGAGCACTAAAGGTGAGTTCCAAATTAATACTTACGGTAATGGCTACTTCTCTATTTTGTTTCGAACTCCGATAGTTGTTTGTAATAAATTGGAACAACTTCAACGAAATTTCCTATGGTCAGGAACGGAGAATAAAAGCAGATTTTCCCTTGTTGCATGGGATAAGGTCTACCTTCCAAAACGTAGGGGAGGATTAGGTCTGAGAAGAGTTCACTAGATGAATATGGCCATGATGTCAAAGCAAGGATGGAAGATTGTGTCTAACTACCCAACTCAGTGGGTTGATATTGTTAGGACCAAATACCTCAGGCAACGGTCTCTGATGGACAATTCCCTTATACCTGTTGGGTTTGCATTCTGGAACTCGGTGTGTCAAACCCGGTCTATCGTTCAAAAGGGTGGATGCTGGAAGCTTGGAGATGGATCACAAATTAGATTCTGGAGGACCCATGGATTACAACTCAGCCCCTCATCCATGATCAGTCTGTAAGTATTCTTAAACCTTTCACTGATCTGTCTTTTGGCCCCAAAGTTGAGAATTTTATTAATAATAAAGCAGTGGTTCCTCGTTGGGCTGACATCCCTGCTAATATGGATTCTCCTGAGCTTCATTCTATCCGCATCCACCCATTTGAGCTTCTTCGAACTCATGTGATTCCAAGCACCAGGCCACTTGATGTTCTCTTCTAGAAACTCAGCCAGTCTGGGAATTTCTTAGTCAAAACCGCATATATGGCTATGACTAAATCTGAATATGATTGGTTCTCCTCCAAGAGTATATGGATCAAAAATCTTATTCCTATGATTTCTCACTTTTATTGGCTGGCATCAAAAAATAGGCTATTGACCACCGATAATTTAATAACCCGTGGTATGATCTTGCCCAATAGATGTTACCTCTGCAAATCCGCATGGGAGTCAGTCAATCACTTGTTTCTAGAGTGCCCCTTTTCTTGCATTGTCCTGTCCTCGATCATGTCAAGTGTATCCATTTCTTGGGTTGCTCCTCAGTTTATCAGTGATCTTATTATTCAATGGCCAAATCCCTTTAAGTCCACTTGTCTGAAGTTTTGGTGGGCGATCATTCTCCCTCACTTTATGTGGTAAATCTGGTTGGAAAGGAACAATCGTGCTTTTTGATATTCATGCCATGACCCAGAGTCGGTTTCTTTGAGAGTTGTTATGTTTACCTGAGAAAATGCTAATATCATTTCTTCGGATAATTATTCTTCACCCCCGTTTGAGATTCAAGTGGAACGTTCTGCTAACCTATCTTTTGAGGTTTTTGGTCATCCCAAAGTTGTTGTGGATAGATCCCTAGTTTCATGGATTCCCCCCTCCTCATTGGTTCAAGCTAAATTTTGATGGTGCCTCAAAAGGTAATCCTAGAGCTGCAATTGTGGAGGAGTGATCCGGGATGACAAAGGTCGACTCATTTTGGCGTATGCAAAAAAACTTGGAGTCCAATATAATAATTTTGCTAAGGCTTGGGCAACTTTTTAAGGCATCCAAATGGCCATCGATCTCAATATCCAGTACCTGATAGTCAAAGGAGACTCCTTAAACACCATAAACTATTTGAAGGGGGTCTCGAATCCTCCTTGGAATGTGGGACCAACCATTAAAGAGTCCAGTGTCTAGCTAAGGGCGATCAACAATAGGTGTATTCAACATGTGTATCGGGAAGGCAATCAGACGACAAATACAATGACAAACTTTGGCTTAACTATTCAATCTTTTTCGACGTGGTAGGGGAATCTTCCCCAATGTATTGTTGATTCTTGTAGTGAACTTGTCGCTACCAATGATGATTAATGCCATGATTAATGTATTTATGGATGATCCCAAAGATGATGAGGACTACATCCTATAGTAAAATAGTTGGTCCTGAATGGGATTATCCCCTTTTATTTCTTGGGATGGTCTTTGTGCTCTCCCTGTCTCTTTGTATGCGGTTGTTTGGGAAGGTCCCTACGATATCTATGTTGTTTCTATTTTTTGTTTGTGCCCATGGGCGGTATGTTTGTAATAGTTTAGACTATTTTAGTTTATGGATTCTGTGAATGGTCCAATTTTGCCTTGTTCTATAGGGAGTTGAACCTTCACAAGATCCTCCTTGTAGCATGTTATAAGGTTTTGGGTCCCTTTTAAAACTCGTTACTAATAAAAAAAAAAACTTCTCTATTTTGTTAATGGCTACTTCTCTATTTTGTTTGTTAACGAGGAATATAGGGAGGACATTTTTCAAGGAGACCTTGGTTTTTGGTAGGTCAAGGCTCTTCATGAAGCCTTGGCATACCAAGTTCAAAGTTGAAGAAGAAATGCCATCAACTGCCTCTGTTTGGGTCCGTTTATTTGGTCTTCTGGTATAATACTGGAGTCCAAAGATATTTCCAAAAATTGAGAATTTTTTAGGAGTTTTCATGATGACTTTTGATAGCACTTTACCCTTAGATCATATGATTTATACAAGGATCTATGTTTTGATTGATATTGATAAACCACTTCCAGAGAAGATTACTTTACAATATGAGAAAGAAATATGGGAGCAAGTAGTAGATTATTAAAACATTCCATTTAGACGTAAAATCTGTCATGAATATGATCATCTAGCCAAGGATTGTCCACATAAGGTCCCTAAAAAAGAGAAAGAGGATGGGGACTTGGTAGTGTTTCAAAGGTTTCAAATCTCTAAACTAAAAACCCCAAAAAAAAGTAGCAACAAAAGAGAAAACAGTAATTTCACCTAACACCTTTGAAATTCTCTCCACAGATGAGCAAGTAGATGATGAGGATGGTCGATCAAATGGAAACAGTAATTATGGAAACACATTTGTATGGAGAGAGGGAACATGAAGGATTGCATGATGAGAAAACACTAAAAGAGCTTGCCCTGATGCTGAGAAATAATAGTCAAAGAGAGTCATCTCAGTCAATTTTAAACTATAAAAAAAGAACAATGTAGAAAATCAACCCAAGTGCAAAACCAAAGGGCAAATTCAAACTACAAACAAAATGGATCCTCAAAAAGACCATATAAATTCCAATAGTAGTGTCGTGGTTCTAAGTAACCATCCTATAGTCCTAGTTGGAATGAAGCAAGATACAAATAAAAGGATGATGATGCCTTAATCCTAAGGGTTTATAGGATGGCTGTTATCCTACAGTCTCTTGGTGGCAATGTCAAAAGCTATGGCTAATTTGCTAAGAAAATTCTATTATTTCTAGTAATTTTTTTAGCTATGGTTTAGTTTTAGTGTTATATTTCATGGTCTGATTTGTCAATAGCTCCATTGGTTTTTTTTTCATGTTTTTGTATATATTTATTGTTTATGTTTTGTTATGTTGTTTTTTTTGTGTGGTTCATGTTCTGTTTTTTTTTTTTGTAAGTGTAATTGTTTCATTCGGTTATTTTTGTTATGGCAGTGTTGTGTTTTGCTATTTTTATGGTTTTTTTATGTTTCGTGTTTTTTTGGGGGTTGTCTTTATTTATATATGTGTGTGCTTTTTTTTTGTGTTTTAGGCATGCTCCTTGAGTGTGTCGTAGGTGGGTTTTTTTTTTGTGCACTTATTTGTGTATTTTAGGCATGCTACTTGATTGTGCTGGAGGTGGTAGGCCAGGTGCAAGCCCTGGACGACGTTTTTGGCAAAAGAGATACTTCTGCCTTCTTGGGTCTTATATGAAAGTGGCATCCCTTTTGAGATGTTTTCCACAAACAAATAAATAAAGATATTTTCCACACTAGCATGCTTGTGTTAAATATGATATTACACTATTGAAATTCAGTGTGTATTAAAAACACAATTTCATTGTCTATGTAATGTCCCTTTAATCATTAGCTTTTATTTAATAGAAATATAAACCACTGTGATAGAAACTAAAATGATATTTTTTTCCTTCCTGTACAAAAAAATCATGGTGTATAACTTTAACTTAATACACATTAGACATTTTGAAGCAAAATCCATGTTTTGAAATCATACAATAGGCTCTTGAAGTTGGTGACCATGTCTTAAATTTATTGTTTGATTGTAGCCCATCCTTTTCCAATACTCCCTATATGGGTTTGTCAAATCCTCTTTGTCTAGCTTTCATTTCTCTAAATAGGATGTACCTAAGGGTTTTCACTTTTGAACTAAAAAAAGAAGTCTATTCTTGGGATACATATAACCAATGGCCGATAAAATTAGATAATATAATATAAAATTGGGGGAGTCTACCTACCTCCTTATAACTCAAGACCATATAGAAAATTAGGAAAAATTCATAAAGACAACCAGGAAGTGATTTGTAACACACTCTCTAAAATGAATTAAATTGGTTGGTATGGTCATGCATTACCTAACCCTAGTCTCATACATCGTGATGAAGAAACATGAACAAATCAATGAAAGTGTTCAACATTGGGTCTACACCTTTCTACCAAAATTGTATTCCAATTCCATGAAACTTTGCATCATTTCATATCATTGTAAGCTATATTATCCAACAACATCAATTGTAAACTTTTAATTAAAATTTGAGCTATTTAAATTATTTAAATACATATTAAAATTATTTTGGCTAAAAAGAAATAAATAAATTTATATGAATGTTTTATTGGAATAAACCCAACATTCATTTATTCATAGTAGAATTATAATATACAAATGCAAATTCATAAAAAATAGATAAAGTTTGGATTTAATGGTATACAAAAGAACATGGACATTAGGAAACACAAACTAATAAAAAGGTTAAAAAAATTGTTATATATATATATATATATCTTATTGTTATGAATACCACAAATATATTCATATCATCCACATACTTCAATTGAATTTTCTTTTTGCCTTCCTATTGAAGTAGATTTAACTATATTTTATTGATCATGCTTTATTGTAATAATTATTATTTTTTTTAATTTGAATGTTAAAGTGATGCTATGCTAGGGTAGTGCTAGATTGTGTTGTTACAAATATGGTATGTAGTTAGTGTTAGTTTTTTTTTTTAATTTGAAAAAAATGTTATATTCCACACTATGATGATGTTAAAGGTGATTTTACACTTGTGAAATAGTGTGTTTTTTTTGCTTGAGAAAAAAAGGTTGTACTCAGGTCCCCACCCTTAACAAATCACAACTCTCTCCTTTAGAATTTGAGAGTTTGTAAAATATTCAATTCTCATCTCAATTGAGATGTTATAGTTAAATACCTAGATCTTTTTTCATAAAAAGCTTAAAATCTTAATATTCATATTCTAGTTCTTCTTCAATTTTCTTTGTAAATACAAATATCTAGCATTCTTCTTGATATTTTCCAATCTTGTTCATCCATCCATCCAAGTGAAATATTGAATAGTATTGGACTTTGATGATGCCAAGTTGTCATTGTGTCATTTAAATATCTATAATTGTTCTATTGGCTCCATGCTTCTGCTACTTTGTTCTGATATTTCAAATGATTGATCTTGTTATTCCTTTATGTTGTTGCACATCGTTTAAATCCAAAATCACTATGTCATACTTGATGCCTTTCTGATTCCATGTAGATCTATAATATTGATGCCTTAAGCCATGCCTCCAAGATTATAGTTGCTCAAGGTGATGTGGGGCCGATATGCTACAACCTTAACCTAGCATTTTTTATTTGATTCTTTAGCATTGTTTTATTTGAAATTATTCTTCACAATATTCTCTCTCATGCCCTTCTTTTGATGTGTCTTTGTGCACTTCTAATAGGGATTCCTTGGAATTTGTTGTTTCTTTTCCATGGACTCTATTGTTGCTATTGTAAATTCAACTCTTGAGTCTTTTGTTGGTTCTTCAACTTGTTACTTTGCCATAACTATTTCTTCTCTTTGGATCCCTGTTTCTTAAGCTTTTCCTTCTAAATGTAACATATCTTGCACATTGTCATTTGTATTTTTCCTTCTACTATACCCTCTTTATTCATTTATTTTAGTTCTCTCTAAAGCCTTTTTATTCTTGTTCATATCCTTTTATTGTGACCTTGAAACTAACTAATTTTTTGTATTGGGTCCATTGAATCAAGAATGCATGTTCCATTCATCCCAACAGTAAATATAATTCCTTTCCTTATCAAAACTTATCCTCCAATCATAAGATACATCTCTTAAAATTTTAATAAGTTGGCATATCCAAAAATGGTCACTAAAATATAGAGATCTAAAATTCATCTACCATTCTAGAGCATCAATGTCATCCTTTCCAATCAAAGTTGGTAACTCCAAGATCTCAACTAAAAAAAAATATAAAGCAGCTAGGGCTTTGGGGAAAAAACTATGGTTTTTAAATATTTTCCAAATCTCCTCTATTCCTTTCTATCAACAAATAATTTTGTAGATTTTATTCAAAAATAAATTAAATTGCAATTGATCTGCTTACCTTGACTGATAGAGATATCTATAATATTATTCTTTGTAGTTTGAAAAAATCCTCACTATTTTTATTTTAGATGACTAACTTCATAGGGTTGTATCTCCCTCAATATTGCTCGAATCCCTTCATATGACCACTTATTTTAAATATCTTCAAATTTCACATAAATTGGTTTTAAATTCATCTGAATCAAACAACCCTTCACAAAGATATGGCTCCTAAAAGATGAGATATTTTTTCTCTAAAAAAATTACCCTAATGTTGCCTTTTTGCAATCCATTGAAATATAGAGTGTATTATAAACATGGTTCCATTGTCTTTGTAATACCCCTATTGGTATTATAATTTAAAAGGAAGAACAAAGTCGAGAAATATAAAAGGGAATTTATCCTTCTAGATGAAGAAATTGTTAGATTTTGGAACCTTAAACTTAAAGGAAATGTGATCACAAGTATAAAAATAAGCATGCAATATTATAACTATGATAAAAGAAACTTAACATGCATGAAAATATGATAGAAGACTTGATACAATGCTCTAGAAATGCTCATATAAGAAAGCTCATGAAAATTATAATGCTCCTATTATGGAGTTTGCAACTTCTCCATGATATCAAAATGGAGCTACATTGTTACTACTACTACTCTCACCTATGCACTACTCAACTCTCTCATTTGATCTCATGAAAACACTCACAATGAGGTCTTTATATAGAAATATATATTACTTGCCTTTCACTCAACCCTAAGACTCATGTACATGTGGACTACATGCACATTTACATCATTGCACATTCTAACACTTGCGCATTTATTGAATTACATAATAAAGCATTTAACTCCTAAGCCAATATTATCTAACTATGTACCCATGAATGTACATTAGTAAAGAACCAAATAATTTAATATATTCCAACGCCTCCTGTATTATATTATTTGGTTTTTGAAGACTTTGGTCTTCAATATGGATTTGCAAAATGGTACTGAATTTAATACTCTTCTTCCTGTTCAAATAAGTAGTTAGAGTCTTCATGAAAATCTATCTTGGTTGATAGATCTTTAATTCCATGTTCATTTGTAGGCTCTTCCATTTCTTCAACTTCTTGAATATTTTGGGAAATGTGTCCTTTATGATTTCCTCCATGATATTCAAGTTGAGGGTACTAATTCTAAGAAGTATGTCCTTTAGAACTGTTGCTTTTGAGGTTGATACTGCTTTGACTGATATATCTTATTTTGTTGATTTCCATAGGATGTTTGAATTCCTTGACTTTGATTCTTTAGATTAAATTTGCAGTAGTTTGTACTATGCCCTTTCTTTTTGCGTATATGACAATAATTGTTATTCCAAGGTCTTCATCCTTTTGAGAATGATGCCATATTTTCTTGTGGTCAGTCTTTTGTCACCAAAGCATTGTTAGTCATATCATATTTAACTATATTTTCTACCTCGTATTCTTAGAGAACATTGACTAACTCATCAAAGGAAATATCTTTACTTAAAATTTGCAAGGAGGTAACTAAATGCTTATAACTATCTAGAAGTCTTCTCATGATCATTTGAACAAGAAATTTGGCTTTGACCTCTTCTCCTAATGTTAATAATTTCCCTTTAATATATGATACCTTTCTTAGAAATAGTTCTATACTTTCACCATTGTTCATTTTTAAGGAATGTAATTGTGTTTGGAGGTTTAAAATGGTAGCTTTATTTTTCCCTTCAAATATTTTCTCTAAGGATTTCCAAGCCTCTGTAGATGTTTTTGCTAAATTGATATACGATTGTATTTCATTTGTGATAGCAAAGGTTATTATCATTAATGCCTTAGCATCACTTTCTTCGAATTTTTGGATTTCTATATCATATGAAACTGGTTTAGTTTTTGTTCCTATAGTAATTTCCCAGAGTTTCTCAAAGGTCAAGATGGCCTTTACTTTATTTTCCATGAGAAATAGTTTGGACCTTTAAGTAAATGATATTCTGTAAGAATAAACTTATTTGATGTCATGATGGTCCTAGTAGTCTACCTTATATCTCCCTAGTAAAATATATGATTCACTTCCATTACTTGCAACCAACTTTTGTAGAAAGTATTTTAGAAATGCAATTTCATAAATAAGAGTTCAATAGATTTAGTTGAACTGTCTATGTCCTTTTATCTTAATCTTCCAACTATAATTTTGATGTAAGCAATATCTTCATCTAAGAATCAATGCAATGATAGGTTTCTAAAATTCTAGAAATTCATTTGAAGTAGGATTCCTTATATCTCCCTAATTAGATGTTTTGTTTTAAAAATGTATATGTTTGCAAATTAACCTTATATCTCCTTTAAAATTTACAAATAATTGAAGCACAAATAATAGATATTTTAATTCTTCTAATTTCTTCTTTCTTCTTAACAAATAAGTAACGTGATTTCTAGGGTATCTTACACTTCCTTATAACTCCTACTAAATATTCCTAGATTAATATTAAAGCTGATATGTATAATTTTATTCCTTACAAATTTATGAAAGGTAATAAATCTTAGATATTACCTTTATATCAAGTGCTTCCTTACTATGGTATGAATCTAGTCGTCACCTTGTGGTCTCCTCAAATAAAAAATGTGTTCAGTGTTTTTCTATGGCAACTATTCATTCTCCAATGTTGTCCCTACGCCTTTCAATGTGATCTCTAAATTCTTCAATGCAGTCTCTACATTTTTCAATGCAGTCTATATGTTCTTCAATGCAGTCTCTATGTAATGTGCTTTCACTTCTTGTTACATGTTCTTGTATAAGCGCCTCCAAAATATGGTTGTCCATCATGACAAGTGTCATAAATCTTGTAAAAATGAACTCTTCTTTGGCTAAGTGTTATAGAGCGCTTCACCTTCTGATAGGTTATGGCAAGTGATAGAAATCTTCTTCTCGATGCTACGTTTTGTATGCAACGCTTCATTTTGGGAGTTACACTTCGTATGAGCGCTTCTCTTTGTGGTAAATGTTATGAAATGATTCCACCTTGTGCCAAGTGGTACTTTCTTCCTTGTAGAGTTTGTCAAGTGTCATATTCACTTTTGTATGACCTTTACCTCAAAATATGACCTGAGAAATTCATCCTTACTTTTACTCAACTATTCTAGTGCACTTATGAGATGATATTTTGATTTGGATGCTTCAACGATGGCCTTGTGTGAATTTTGTGATGAGTTATTCAATGTGGATGCAATGGATTCCTCTACTTTCATTTATACTCTGTTCTAATATAAAAAATATTGTGTTCACCTTGCTATTTTATAGATTTGACGTTGTGCTTTGTTTGTGCTCTAATAACTTTTGGAAAAGAAAAGAAAGAAAAAAGGTATGGTAAGTTTTTTGTAGTATACAGGTTTGCATTTCCTGTGCCCAAAGGCAACCCTAACCAGAAGAGATGAGGGGTTGATTTTATTGCATCAATTACGAAGTTTCAGTCCTTGCTATGTTTCTTGCAATCTATTTCATGGGAAAAATGGTTCCTTGTTATTATCCTCTAATGTCTCCACATGCAGAAAAGCTATTTCAACAGTAAAGTATAGACCCATTTCTTCTGCAATGGAATGGGATATCATCAAATGTGGAGAGGATCAGGGTCAACTACAGGTAAGATCCCCAACATCTGCCTACAGTATTTGCATGGGAACTCGGGCAGGGATAAGAATTTTCAGGAAGAAACGGCCACAGAAACAATGTAAGAGTGTTGAGTCCATACTTATCAGATCGGTCCTGTATTTTGTGGCCAAACAAAGCTTTTTGTTTGATTTTTTATTGAACAACTGGTCTCAATACAGTAAGGTGGTTCTTGATACTGATGGAGATGGAGGGGAGGGAGGTGGGTTTACATTTCTTCGAGGCTTTGGAGGTGGGGATGACAATTTTTCAAGGAAGAGGAGAAATGCCTCTCACAAGTGGTGGTGGTTTATGCTTGCTTCTATTGCTTTGAGTTTGTTTGTGCTCTCTGGGATTTATAATGGACACTTGAAGCTACCTTCTAACCATTTTCATGCCAAAAGGTTGGAAGTCCTGGTTACAGAGGTAGGTTCATTTAAATCATTAGCCCTGCTTTTAATTGTTACTGCAGCAACAGGTTCCATCTTGTTTGGGTCAGTGAAATTTATTGTCAAAAATTCTAAAGCTACCCTGTTTTCCCCAAGAAGAAGATCCCATAGCTTTTCATTGCCAAGAAGTCTTAATGCAGGTTCTCTTTTACAAATTATGGGCTTAGGCATGTTTTACCCCAACATTCCAAGGGCACTGGCAGAAGAAATCTGCTGTCATGTAGGATGGTTAGTGCAAAACACAGATAACCACATGAGAGCTGGATTGAGGACATTATCCAACTACTTCACCTTTATGCAGTCAATTTGCCAGAAGAAAACAGCTAGACTGTTAAAAACTGCAGCAACAAAAAGAAACAAAGGAAGGAATAGGAGGGGAAGAAAGTCATTTTCATAAGGTCATTCACTTCAGTCACATGCAGAATGCCCTTATTAGTGGTACGCTACTCCTGCTTGATAGTTTGGAGACCTAGAGGGGCCAGCTCAAGATGGTGATGGAATCCATTTACCTTAGGACTAATGTATTTTCTCATTCCTTATAAATGTCATTTTTCTCATTATTTTTATATTCATTTGTTCAAGCAAAGAATTCAATCAGAATTTTGTGAGCCCTGTTTGGTCTTTTCAGGACCAAAGAAACAGATCCCTTTCTTTTTTAGAGTCCAAAATTCTCATTTTATTTTTTATAAAGAACCGATCTGTAATACATTTATTTTTTAATTTTTTTAGTAAGCCTTGAGTTATAACTTCATCGCAATGTATTTTAACCTCTTGTGTATATGTATTTCTTTGAATTTTAGTTAAGCACAATTTGTTTTCTATCAGGGCTTTCTTTGTTTTGATGTTATTGAGATCTTTGGAATGGACGGATTATGGGAATCACTAACGTTCACACTTTAATAGTGATTGATGAAACTATTATGGTGAGTCATCTGTTATTGATGTTAGGTTTCCAAGAAAAAGAAAAAAGTATTCTAATATCACAGAAATAGAAATGAATAGATGGATGAATGTTTTAATAATAGTATAGTATATACAATCTTTTAGATGCTAATTATTCCTAAGCGTCCGTAATTGTTTTTATAATTTAGGTTTTATATTAACTAAGATTTTTGAAAATTTTGTGTGATCATAAATAAATATAAAATTTAAACTTCTGTAGTTACATAATTTTATTTTTATTGGATTTAACTTTAAACTTAAATTTTTATTGGATTTAAATTTTAAACATTTTATTTAGAATTTTAAAAGCTCACTATTAGGCCGCTCAATATTTTGACATAGAAAGTTATTCACGATGGTTATTTAACTTGAGTTTTCGTTATAGTTCAAAGTATGGGTCTGCAAAGACCTAACTTAATATTAAAAACATTTTAAGCTAAGTCTTTTGAATCAAACGATGATGGTGTGAATCCTGAACGAATGGTGGTCCTCTTTATACCGGGTTAACAATAACGAGGTGAAATAGGTTTGGTAGGAGCAGACCCTCTTGTTTGAACCCTCCACATGCAGTTACTAAAAATAGTGTGGTTATAACCAACTTTATTTAAACCTATATTTTTATTGGATTTTAATTTTAAACATTTTATTTAGAGTTCTAAAAGCTTACTGTTAGGCCCACTCAATATATTGACATAGAAAGTTATTCATGATGGTTATTTAACTTTCATGAGTTTCTCTCAAAGAGAGACCCTATTTCAAAGCATGGGTCCTCAAGACCTAACTTAATATTAAAAACATCCCGAATGACGTCTTTTGAACGGACGATGATGTTGCAAATCCCGAATGAATGGTGGTCCCCTTCATACTAGGTTAACAATAACGAGGTGGAATAGGTTTGCTGGGAGCAGACAACAATGGTGGTCCCCTTCATATTGGGTTAACAATAACGAGGTGGAATAGGTTTGGTGGGAGCAGACCATCTCGTTTGAACCTTGTGCATGTAGTTACTAAAAATAGTGTGATTGTAACCAACTTTATTTAAACTTATATTTTTATTGAATTTGAATTTTAAACATTTTATTTAAAATTCCAAAATCTTATTATTAAGCCCACTCAATATATTGACATAGAAAGTTATTCAAGATGGTTATTTAACTTTCATGAGTTTCCATCAGAGAGAGAGAGACCCTAGTTCAAAGCATGGGTCCTCAAGACCTAACTTAATATTAAAAGCATCCCGAGCGACGTCTGAATGGACGATGATGGTGCAAATCCTGAGTGAACGGTGGTACTTTTCATACTAGGTTAACAATGAGGTAGAATAGGTTTGGTAGAAACAGTCCCTCTGATTTGAACCCTGCATATGTAGTTATCAAAAATAGTGTGATTGTGACCAACTCTCGTATGTAAAAAAACAATAAAAGTTTTTAAAAGTAAATATATTCAAGAACATCCAATTTCATTGAACTAGACATTATTTAACATAAAAGAAAGCTATATTTTTTCAACAACAACAACAACATCAGTTATAAATTTTAGTTTATTTAATTTTTTACAAAAATATTGTAAAAATATTTCTATATATATTCTAGGATTTAATGGCATGCAAAAGGATATGGACATTTGAAACACAAATTAACAAAATTATTAAAAAACTAACTATTGATAATATTTTCCTTTTACGGTTTAAATGACATAAAAATAATTATCTTATTTCATTGCTATAGACAATTATTGATATATTTATGTTTTCATTTTTTTTAAAATATTTTATCTGGCTTTTGTTTTTGTCTTCTTATTATTGCAATTTATTTAATCATGTTTTCTTTTATAATTACTTCTTTTAAATTCAAATGTTAAAGTAATGTTATGTTAAGGTGTTGTTAAATTGTATTGTTATAAAAAAATAAAATATGTAGTTTCACCCTAGAACCACTATAGTGTTGGAAAATAAAAATAATTTTAAATTTAAAAGTGATATTTTCCATACTAGAAGGTTCGAGGTGTAGACCAATTGGTTCTTCCAAACCTCCTAAGGGATGTGGAGGTCCAAGGTTCAAATCTTGAGCTTTGTCGGACAAAACACTTGTCCCTTTCTTGGTGCTTTCAGTGATGTAAAAGGTTTAAAATGATTGTGGTACAATGAAAATACGGGGAACAAAGATGCATGCATTGAGCGAAAAATGAATTTAAAAGATGCAAAGGACCACCTCAAATAGGAGGGAAATACAATGAACGATTGCCAAAGAAACCACTGAGGATGTCAAAGGTCGATTCAAGGAAAACAAATATGGGTTGCATAAAAGCAACTAATGGATCCCCATTAGTGAAGTTGGAAATAATAGATCTCCAGGAAGGAATAGCTAAAATGGAGAGGAGAGCGCTAATTTGTTGATTCATGGGATTTTGACCAACTCTTGCTACCTTCAAGCAATGGGCTACCAAAAACTAGAGCACTAAAGGTGAGTTCCAAATTAATACTTACGGTAATGGCTACTTCTCTATTTTTTTTCGAACTTTGATAGTTGTTTGTAATAAATTGGAGCAACTTCAACGGAATTTCCTATGGTTAGGAATGGAGAATAAAAGCAGATTTTCCCTTGTTGCATGGGATAAGATTTGCCTTCCAAAACGTAGGGGACAATTAGGTCTGAGGAGAGTTCACCAGATGAATATGGCTATGATGTCAAAGTAGGGATGGAATATTGTGTCTAACTACCCAACTCAGTGGGTTGATATTGTTAGGACCAAATACCTCAGGCAACGGTCTCTGATGGAAAATTCCCTTATGTCTGTTGGGTCTGCATTCTGGAACTCGGTGTGTTGAACCCGGTCTATCATTCAAAAGGGTGGACACTGGAAGCTTGGAGATGGATCACAAATTAGATTCTGGGAGGACCCATGGATTACAACTCAGCCCCTCATCCATGATCAGTCTGTAAGTATTCTTAAACCTTTCACTGATCTGTCTTTTGGCCCCAAAGTTGAGAATTTTATTAATAATAAAGCAGTGGTTCCTTGTTGGGCTGACATCCCTGCTAATATGGATTCTCCTGAGCTTCATTCTATCTGCCTCCGCCCATTTGAGCTTCTTCGAACTCATGTGATTCCAAGCACCAGGCCACTTGATGTTCTCTTCTGGAAACTCAGCCAGTCTGGGAATTTCTTAGTCAAAACCGCATATATGGCTATGACTAAATCTAAATATGATTGGTTCTCCTCCAAGAGTATATGGATCAAAAATCTTATTCCTATGATTTCTCACTTTTATTGGCTGGCATCAAAAAATTGGCTATTGACCATCGATAATTTAATAACCCATGGTATGATTTTGCCCAACAGATGTTACCTTTGCAAATCCGCATGGGAATCAATCAATCACCTATGTCTAGAGTGCCCCTTTTCTTGCATTGTCCTGTCCTCGATCATGTCAAGTGTATCCATTTCTTGGGTTGCTCCTCAGTTTATCAGTGATCTTATTATTCAATGGCCAAACCCCTTTAAGTCCACTTGTCTGAAGTTTTGGTGGATGATCATTCTCCCTCACTTTATGTGGTAAATCTGGTTGGAAAGGAACAATCGTGCTTTTTGATATTCGTGCCATGACTTGAAGTTGATTTCTTTGAGAGTTGTCATGTTTACCTCAAAAAATGCTAATATCATTCCTTCGGATAATTGTCCTTCATCCCCGTTTGAGATTCAAGTGGCAAGTTCTGCTAACCTATCTTTTGAGATTTTTGGTCATCCCCAAGTTGTTGTGGATAGATCCCTGGTTTCATGGATTCCCCCCTCCTCATTGGTTCAAGCTAAATTTTGATGGTGCTTCAAAAGGTAATCTTGGAGCTGTGATTGTGGAGGAGTGATCTAGGATGACAAAGGTCGACTCATTTTGGCATATGCGAAAAAACTTGGAGTCCAATCTAATAATTTTTTTGAGGCTTGGGCAACTTTTCAAGGCATCCAAATGGCCATCGATCTCAATATCTAGTACCTAATAGTCGAAGGAGACTCCTTAAACACCATAAAATATTTTAAGGGGGTCTCGAATCCTCCTTGGAATGTGGGACCAACCATTAAAGAGTCCATTGTCCAGCTAAGGGCGATCAACAATAGGTGTATTCAACATGTGTATCGAGAAGGCAATCGGGTGACAGATACAATGACAAACTTTGGCTTAACTGTTCAATATTTTTTGACGTGGCAGGGGAATCTTTCCCAATGTATTGTTGATTCTTGTAGTGAACTTGTCGCTACCAATGATGATTAATGCCATGATTAATGTATTTATGGATGATCCCAAAGATGACGAGGACTACATCCTAGAGTAAAATAGCTGGTCCTGAACGGGATTATCCCCTTTTGTTTCTTGGGATGGTCTTTGTGCTCTCCCTATCTCTTTGTATGCGATTGTTTGGGAAGGTCCCTACGATATCTATGTTGTTTTTGTTTTTTGTTTGTGCCCATGGGCGGTATGTTTGTAATAGTTTAGACTGTTTTAGTTTATGGATTCTACGAATGGTCCAATTTTGGCTTGTTCTATAGGGAGTTGAACCTTCACAGGATCCTCCTTGTAGCATGTTATAAGGTTTTGGGTCCCTTTTAAAACCCGTTACTAATAAAAAAAAAAACTTCTCTATTTTGTTAATGGCTACTTCTCTATTTTGTTTGTCAATGAGGAAGATAGGGAGGATATTTTTCAAGGAGACCTTGGTTTTTGGTAGGTCAGGGCTCTTCATGAAGCCTTGGCATACCAAGTTCAAAGTTGAAGAAGAAATGTCATCAACTGCCCCTATTTGGGTCCGTTTATTTGGTCTTCCGGTATAATACTGGAGTCCAAAGATATTTGCAAAAATTGAGAATTTTTTAGGAGTTTTCATGATGAATTTTGATAGCACTTTACACTTAGAGCATATGATTTATGCAAGGATTTGTGTTTTGATTGATTTTGATAAACCACTTCCAGAGAAGATTACTTTACAATATGAGAAAGAAATATGGGAGCAAGTAGTAGATTATGAAAACATTCCATTTAGACGCAAAATATGTCATGAATATGGTCATCTAGCCAAGGATTGTCCACATAAGGTCCCTAAAAAAGAGAAAGAGGATGGGGACTTGGTAGGGTTTCAAAGGTTTCAAATATCTAAACTAAAAACCTCCAAAAAAAGTAGCAACAAAAGAGAAAATATTAATTTCACCTAACACCTTTGAAATTCTCTTCACAAATGAGCAAGTAGATGATGAGGATGGTCGGTCAAATGGAAACAGTAATTATGGAAACACATTTGGATGGAGAGAGGGAACATGAAGGATTGCATGATGAGAAAAAACTAAAAAAGCTTGCCCTGATGCTGAGAAATAATAGTCAAAGAGAGCCATCTTAGTCAATTTTAAACTATAATAAAAGAACAATATAGAAAATCAACCCAAGTGCAAAACCAAAGGGAAAATTCAAACTACAAACAAAATGGATCCTCAAAAAGACCATATAAATTCCAATAGTAGTGTCGTGGTTCTAAGTAACCATCCTATAGTCCCAATTGGAATGAAGCAAGATACAAATAAAAGGATGATGATGCCTTAATCCTAAGGGTTTATAGGATGGGTGTTATCCTACAGTCTCTTGATGGCAATGTCGGAAGCTATGGCTAATTTGCTAAGCAATTTCTATTATTTCTAGTAATTTGTTTAGCTATGGTTTAGTTTTAGTGTTATCTTTCATGGTCTGATTTGTCAATAGCTCCATTGGTTTTTTTTTCATGTTTTTGTATCTATTTATTGTTTCTGTTTTGTTATGTTGTTTTTTTTGGTTTTATGTGTGTGGTTCGTGTTCTATTTTTTTGTTGTAGTGTATTTGTTTCATTCGGTTATTTTTGTTATGGTAGTGTTGTGTTTTGCTATTTTTTATGGTTTTTTCTATGTTTCGTGTTTTTTTTTGGGGTTGTCTTTGTTTATGTATGTGTGTGCTTGTTTTTTGTGTTTTAGGCATGCTCCTTGAGTGTGTCGTAGGTGGGTTTTTTTTTGTGCGTTTATTTGTGTATTTTAGGCATGCTCCTTGACTGTGCTGGAGGTGGTAGGCCAGGTGCAAGCACTAGACGATGTTTTTGGAAAAAGAGATACTCCTACCTCCTTGGGTCTTATCTGAAAGTGGCATTCCTTTTGAGATGTTTTCCACAAACAAATAAATAAATATATTTTCCACACTAGCATGCTTGTGTTAAAGATGATATTACACTATTGAAATTCAGTGTGTATTAAAAACACAATTTCATTGTCTATGTAATGTCCCTTTAGTCATTAGCTTTTATTTAATAGATATATATACCACTGTGATAGAAACTAAAATAATATTTCTTTCCTTCCTGTACAAAAAAATCATGGTGTATAACTTTAACATTAGATATTTTGAAGCAAAATCCATGTTTTGAAATCATACAATAGGCTCTTGAAGTTGGTGACCATGTCTTAAATTTATTGTTTTATTGTAGCCCATCCTTTTCCAATACTCCCTACATGAGTTTGTCAAATCCTCTTTGTCTAGCTTTCATTTCTCTAAAGAGGATGTACCTAAGGGTTTTCACTTTTGAAATAAAAAAAGAAGTCTATTCTTGGGATACATATAACCAATGGCCAATAAAATTTGATAATATAATATAAAATTGGGGGAGTCTACCTACCTCCTTATAACTTAACACCATATAGAAAATTAGGACAAATTCATAAAGACAACCAGGAAGTGATTTCTAACACACTCTCTCTAAAATGAATTAAATTGGTTGGTATGGTCATGCATTACCTAACCCTAGTCTCATACATCGTAATGAAGAAACATGAACAAATCAATGAAAGTATTCAACCTTAGGTCTACACATTTCTACCAAAATTGTATTCCAGTTCCATGAAACTTTGCATCATTTCATATCATTGTAAGCAATATTATCCAACAACATCAATTGTAAACTTTTAATTAAAATTTGAGCTATTTAAATTATTTAAATACATATTAAAATTATTTTGGCTAAAAAGAAAGAAATAAATTTATATGAATGTTTTATTGGAATAAACCCAACATTCATTTATTCATAGTAGAATTATAATATACAAATGCAAATTCATAAAAAATAGATAAAGTTTGGATTTAATGGTATACAAAAGAACATGGACATTAGGAAACACAAACTAATAAAAAGGTTAAAAAAATTGTTATATATATATATATATATATATATATATATATTAATTATTGTTATGAATACCACAAATATATTCATATCATCCACATATTTCAATTGAATTTTCTTTTTGCCTTCTTATTGAAGTAGATTTAACTATATTTTATTTGATCATTGCTTTATTGTAATAATTTTTTTTTTTTAATTTTAATGTTAAAGTGATGCTATGCTAGGGTAGTGCTAGATTGTGTTGTTACAAATATGGTATGTAGTTAGTGTTAGACTTTTTTTTAATTTGAAAAAAATGTTATATTCCACACTATGATGGTGTTAAAGGTGATTTTACACATGTGAAATAGTGTTTTTTTTTTGCTTGAGACAAAAAGGTTGTACTCTAATCCCCATCCTTAACAAATCACAACTCTTTCCTTTAGAATTTGAGAGTTTATAAAATATTCAATTCTCATCTCAATTGAGATGTTATAGTTAGATACCTAGATCTTTTTTCATAAAAAGCTTAAAATATTAATATTCATATTCTAGTTCTTCTTCAATTTTCTTTGTAAATACAAATATCTAGCATTCTTCTTGATATTTTCCAATCTTGTTCATCCATCCATCCAAGTGAAATATTGATTAGTATTGGACTTTGATGATGCCAAGCTGTCATTGTGTCATTTGAATATCTATATTTGTTCTATTGGCTCCATGCTTCTGCTACTTTGCTTTGATATTTCAAATGATTGATCTTGTTATTCCTTGATGTTGTTGCACACCTTTTAAATCCAAAATCACTATGTCATACTTGATGTCTTTTTGATTCCATGTAGATCTATAATATTGATGCCTTAAGCCATGCCTCCAAGATTATTGTTGCTCAAGGTGGTGTGGGTGCCGATATGCTACAACCTTAACCTAACATTTTTATTTGATTCTTTACCATTGTTTTATTTGAAATTATTCTTCACAATATTCTCTCTTATGCCTTTCTTTTGATGTGTCTTTGTGCACTTCTGATAGGGCTTCCTTGGAATTTGTTGTTTCATTTCCATGGACTCTATTGTTGATATTGTAAATTCAACTCTTGAGTCTTTTGTTGGTTCTTCAACTTGTTACTTTGCCATAACTATTTCTTACTTCTCTTTGGATCCCTGTTTCTTAAGCTTTTTCTTATAAATGCAACATAGCTTGCACATTGTCATTTGTATTTTTTCCTTCTATTATACCCTCTTTATTCATTTATTTTAGTTCTCTCTAAAGCATTTTTATTTCTTGTTCATATCCTTTGATTGTGACCTTGAAACTGACTAATTTTTTGTATTGGGTTCATTGAATCAAGAATGCATGTTCCATTCATCCCAAGAGTAAATATAATTCCTTTCCTTATCAAAAATTATCCACCAATCATAAGCTTCATCTCTTAAAAATTTTATAAGTTGGCATATCAAAAAATGGTCACTAAAATATAGAGATCTAAACTTCATCTACCGTTCTAGAGCATCAATTTCATCCTTTCCAGTCAAAGTTGGTAACTCCAATATCTCAACTAAAAAAACACATAAAGCAACTAGGGCTTTGGGGAAAAAACTATGGTTTTTAAATATTTTTCAAATCTCCTCTATTCCTTTCTATCAACAAATATTTTTGTAGATTTTATTCAAAAATAAATTAAATGGCAATTGATCTGCTTACCTTTACTGATAGAGATATTTATAATATTATTCTTTGTAGTTTGAAAAAATCCTCACTATTTTTATTTTAGATGACTAACTTCATAGGGTTGTATCTCCCTCAATATTGCTCGAATCCCTTCATATGACCACTTATTTTAAATCTCTTCAAATTTCACATAAATTGGTTTTAAATTCATCTGAATCAAACAACCCTTCACAAAGATATGGCTCCTAAAATATGAGATATTTTTTCTCTAAAAAAATTACCCTAATGTTTCATTTTTGCAATCCATTGAAATATAGAGTGTATTATAAACATGGTTCCATTGTCTTTGTAATACCCCTATTGGTATTATAATTTAAAAGGAAGAACAAAGTAGAGAAATATAAAAGGGAATTTATCCTCCTAGATGAAGAAATTGTTAGATTTTGGAGCCTTAAACTTAAAGGAAATGTGATCACAAGTATAAAAATAAGCATGCAATATTATAACTATGATAAAGGAAACTTAACATGCATGAAAATATGATAGAAGACTTGATACAATGCTCTAGAAATGCTCATATAAGAAAGCTCATGAAAATTACAATGCTCCTATCATGGAGTTTGCAACTCCTCCATGATATCAAAATGGAGCTACATTGTGACTACTACTACTCTCACCTATGCACTACTCAACTCTCTCACTTGCTCTCATGAAAACACTCACAATGAGGCCTTTATATAGAAATATAGATTACTTGCCTCTCACTCAAACCTAAGACTCATGTACATGTGGACTACATGCACATTTACATCATTGCACATTCTAACACTTGTGCATTTATTGAATTACATAATAAAGCATTTAACTCCTAATCTAATCCTATTCTAAATATGTACCCATGAAGGTACATTAGTAAAGAACCAAATGATGTAATATATTCCAACACCCCCCTGTATTACATTATTTGGTTTTTGAAGACTTTAGTCTTCAATATGGATCTGCAATATGGTACTGAAGTTTGTACTCTCCTTCCTATTCAAATAAGTAGTTAGAGTCTTCATGAGAATCTATCTTGGCTGATAGAGCTTTAATTCCACGTTCATCTGTAGGCTCTTCCATTTCTTCAACTTCTTGAATATTTTGGGTAATGTGTCCTTTATGATTTCCTCCATGATATTCAAGTTGAGGGTACTGATTCTGAGAAGAATATGTCCTTTGGAACTGTTGCTTTTGAGGTTGATACTGCTTTGGCTGAAATATCTTATTTTTTTTATTTCCATAGGATGTTTGATTTCCTTGACTCTGATTCTTTGGATTAAATCTGTAGTAGTTTGTACTGTGCCCTTTCTTTTTGCATATCTGACAATATCTGTTATTCCAAGGTCTTCGTCCTTTTGAGGATGATGCCATATTTCCCTGTGGATTGTATTTTGTCACCAAAGCATTGTTAGTCATCTCATATTTAACTATATTTTCTACCTCATATTCTTGGAGAACATTGACTAACTCATCAAAGGAAATATCTTTACTTAAAATTTGCAAGGAGGTAACTAAATGCTTGTAACTATCTGGAAGTCCTCTCATGATCACTTGAACAAGAAATTTATCTTTGACCTCTTCTCCTAATGTTAATAATTTTCCTTTGATATCTGCTACCTTTCTTAGAAATAGCTCTATACTTTCACCATTGTTCATTTTTAAGGAATGTAATTGAGTTTGAAGGTTTAAAATGGTAGCTTTGTTTTTCCCTTCAAATATTTTCTCTAAGGATTTCTAGGCCTCTGTAGATGTTTTTGCTGAACTGATATACGATTGTATTTCATCTGTGATAGCAAAGGTTATTATCATTAATGCCTTAGCATCAATTTCTTCGAATTTCTGGATTTCTATATCATCTGAAATTGGTTTAGTTTTTGTTCCTATAGTAATTTCCCAGAGTTTCTCAAATGTCAAGATGGCCTTTACTTTATTTTTCCATGAGAAATAGTTTGGACCTTTAAGTAATTGAGATTCTGTAAGAATAAACTTATTTGATGTCATGATGGTCCTAGTAGTCTACCTTATATCTCCCTAGTAATGATATATGCTATAAATATGATTCACTTCTATTACTTGCAACCAAATTTTGTAGAAAGTCTTTTAGAAATGCAATTTCATAAATAAGAGTTCAATAGCTTTAGTTGGATTGTCTATGTCCAACTATAATTTTGATGCAAGCAATATCTTCAACTAAGAATCAATGCAATGATAGGTTTCTAAACTTCTAGAAATTTAGTTGAAGTAGGATTCCTTATATCTCCCTAATTAGAAGTTTTGTTTTAAAAATTTATATGTTTGCAAATTAACCTTATATCTCCTTTAAAATTTACAAATAATTGAAGCACAAATAATAAAGATTTTAATGCTTCTAATTTCTTCTTTCTTCTCAAAAATAAGTAATGTGATTTCTAGGGTATCTTCCACTACCTTATAACTCCTACTAAATATCCCTAGATTAATATTAAAGCTGATATGTATAATATTACTCCTTACAACTTTATGAAAGGCAATAAATCTTAGATATTACCTTTATATCAAGCGCTTGCTTACTATGGTATGAATTTGGCCGTCACCTTGTGGTCTCCTCCAATGATAGAAATATGTTCAATGCTTTTCTATGGCAGCTATTCATTCTTCAATGTTGTCCCTATGTCTTTCAATGTGGTCTCTACATTCTTCAATGCAGTCTCTACGTTTTTCAATGCAGTCTCTATGTTCTTCAATGCAGTCTCTATGTAATGTGCTTTCACTCCTCCTTGTTACATGCTCTTGTATAAGTGCCTCCAAAATATGGTTGTCCACTATGACAAGTGTCACAAATATTGTAAAAATGAACTCTTCTTTGGTTGGGTGTTATGGAGCGCTTCACCTTCTGGCAGGTTATGGCAAGTGGCAACAATCTTCTTCTGGATGTTACATTTTGTATGCAGTGCTTCCTTTTGGAGTTACACTTTGTATGAGCACTTCTCTTGGTGGTAAATGTTATGAAATGATTCCACCTTGTGCCAAGTGGCACTTTCTTCCTTGTAGAGTTTGTCAAGTGTCATCTTCACTTTTGCATGACCTTTACCTCCAAATATGACTTGAGAAATTCATCCTTGCTTTTACTCAACTATTCTAGTGCACTTCTGAGATGATATTTTGATTTGGATGCTTCAACGATGGCCTTGTGCGAATTTTGAGATGATTTCTTCAATGTGGATGCAATGGATTCCTCTACTTTCATTTATACTCTGCTCTAATATCGAAAATATTATGTTCACCTTGCTATTTTCTAGGTTTGACATTGTTGTGCTTCGTTTGGCTATGGTGCTATCTGGAATGGTGAACATTGAGCTTCTTCTCCAACACTTTGAATGTGCTTTTCCTCTTTGTTGATGGCTACTTGTGGCAAGACAATGGTGCTTGTAGAAATCTAATTTTCCACCACTATTTTAATGTTTTCCTTGCTCCTTTAAAACTCTCTCTTTCCCTACATTTGGAGCCCTTTTGATTTGCTCCAAGGAGCCTATTACACAAAACACAAATTGTGTATGTTTGCCCCCTGTGATCTTGAGCCAGTTCTCCTTATTTTTATAATGTTGTCTAGGGTGAAATTGAGTGTTTCTTTCAATGTTAGCAACTCCTCCTTTGCTTGGTTACTTCAAATTCAATCTTCTTATATTTATGTATTTTGTAGTCTTCTTTTGATAAGAGTAAGCAATAGAATGTTGATCAATTTATTTCTCTTGAAATGTACCTAACTTCTATTTTTCTCTTATGTGCAGGTTTAGACCTTGTAGATGATACCTTCTGCACTATTTTTGAAGACTTTGAACCAAATATTATGCAACCTTTAAACTTGAAACTGGTGCTTAATAACCTTAATGAAAATCTAGATATAAAGGCTTAACTAATAAACTTTTTGCACCTTTTGTTGCATACCTTTTTCACTTCGTAGATGGTGATGATGATGGTGATTAAGGTCACCTTAATTTGCTACCTTTTGTAATCTGAGTTGCAACTTTTGTAGGCTATCCAAAATAACTCCTTTGCACACCTTTATGCAGCCTTAAACCTTACTAATTTTCTGCCCAAAAACTGTAATTTGGTGGCTCTAAAATTTCTTTTGTATATACCTCTAAAATCTGAATATACCTTTGTCTTCTTGCTACCTAAAAATTCTGTGTTTTGTAGCTTTAATCCTCCTTTTGAATCCAATATTATCTTCTTCAATTCGCTGTCCAAATTTTCTGAAACTTGCAACACTAAATGCAATCTTAAATGTTGCCTCTAACTCCTTCAATTTGCTATCTTTTTGCTGTCCATGAGCTCTATATTTTTGCAGCTCTAAGTGTTGTCAATATGCTGCCTTTTCTTTGTTCTCAAATCTAAAAATTTTTAGATTGTAAGGCAATCAATACCTTCACTGAAAAATTATCCTTGAATCCCAAAAATTTGGTAGGATCCTCCCCCAAATTGCAGTTGAGATGTTCACTCAAGAACCCTTCAATGATGGCCCCCAAATCTCTCAGATTTGGTAGTTTTTCTATCTCTTTTCTCTTGCCAAATTCTGACTTCAAAGTAGATCTCCTCCTCAAACAATCTGTCAATATTGAGATCTATTTCATACTACCTTGTGATTTGACAATCTTCTTGCCAAACCTTCTCCTTTGGGCTTATCGTCGGATGGCGATGATTGTCCCAATTCCTTAGCTTCTTCCTTGGTAGTAATTTCTCCAATGAGTCCTTCTAAGAACTCCTTCAATGAGGCTCACCAAGCCTTCTTCTTGTTTCTCCTTGAGACCTCTCCAAGGTCCTCAAACTTGCAACTTCAAAATCTTCAATGAGACCTTCCTTGACCTCTTCAATATTCAACTATGGATGTGAGATCTTCTTCTAGGATCTCTTGAATCTATTGCTACTAAAATCTGCAATAGAACATTTGTTAGTTCTTCTCAATGCTCAATATTCCAATATGGAAGTTCTTCAATAGGGCCTTCAATGGACCTCTTCTTCAATGTGAAGTTTTCAGTCTTCAATGGAGATCACCAATCTCCAATATTTTCTAGGACTCTTCTCCTTGAGTCTCTTCAATCTTCAATGGGGTCTTCTTTCTAGGACCTCCTTCCTAGATTTGCAATATTCAATGTGGCTTCCTTGGCCACTAGATCTTCTCCTCAATCTTTCAACTAGGAGTCTTCAATCTACAAATCTCTCAATGGGACCTTTCTCCTTAGGCCTCCAAATATTCAATCCTTATTTTTCTACAACAAATAATTAATCCCTACATGAGGAAAGTAACGTCGACCTTCAAGCAATGAATATGGAGTTCTTCTCTATCTATTGTAGGAAGCTTCCCACCTTCTAAGAGTTAATTTTATACAACAAGAAAAACTTAGATGATAGTAACCAAATGGTTTTCCTAAAAACTTCTTTTCTTTCTCTCAATGAAATATTAGAAAATAAAAATTTCTATGACTCTAAAGAAAATAATCTTCACTAGTTGGATTGCCAATCTAGTGGATGCAATGTTGAGTTCTAGTCTTCACAAGTTATTGCAACTCTATGGAAAAACTCTAGCCAAATATATCATGTGGCTTTCTCTACTTTCTATTCTTCTATCTAGAGCTACTTCTATCAAAAATCTATTGTGATGGTATTTGCATGCAACGATGCACTATGGCTGATCCAGTTTGCAAATACTCAACAATAGCAATGGTGATCACTTTGTGATTTCCTTTGATCCACCATGGCTTTGATACCACTGTTAGATTTTGGAGCCTTAAACTTAAATGAAATGTGATCACAAGTATAAAAATAAGCATGCAATATTATAACTATGATAAAGGAAACTTAACATGCATGAAAATATGATAGAAGACTTGATACAATGCTCTAGAAATGCTCATATAAGAAAGCTCATGAAAATTACAATGCTCCTATCATGGAGTTTGCAACTCCTCCATGATATCAAAATGGAGCTACATTGTGACTACTACTACTCTCACCTATGCACTACTCAACTCTCTCACTTGCTCTCATGAAAACACTCACAATGAGGCCTTTATATAGAAAGATAGATTACTTGCCTCTCACTCAACCCTAAGACTCATGTACATGTGGACTACATGCACATTTACATCATTGCACATTCTAACACTTGTGCATTTATTGAATTACATAATAAAGCATTTAACTCCTAAGCTAATCCTATTCTAACTATGTACCCATGAAGGTACATTAGTAAAGAACCAAATGATGTAATATATTCCAACATAAATAAATGGTATAAGGAAAGGAATTAATAGAGATTCCTTGTTGGCCCCATGGAACAAATTCATAGTATATATCATCAAATACATTACATGCAAAGGGATTTACAAATGTGGAAATCCCTTTTATTTTCCCATCATTGTTATCTTTTATCACACATAAAGCATGGTAGCAAGTGAATATCCTTTTTTTCTATTGAGAGTCATTATATACCATGAGTAGCGAGGTGTAAAAGGGTTAGAAGAATTCCTTACCCCACTAGGACTTATTAGATTACTAGTTAGGGAGGTTGTGAGTAGGAGGTCAAATGAAATGTGACATTAGTTATGGATAATAGGGAGGATTTTGGTAATGTATGTGTTGAGATAAAGATCCTTATTGAGATAAATATCCTTGTTAAACGATAATCCTATAATGAATCAATAAACCCTATTGCACTAGAGGATCCCACTACATTTAATACCTTATCCATACCAAATAGTTCTATAAATCCAAAGATAGAATTAAGTAGAGTCCCTAAAATTATAACAATAATTAACTTCTTAAAAATATAAAAAATAAAAAATGCGACGTTCATCCTCCACATTATTTAGAAAAAACCCTTTATTTATTTACTATGCAACCAATACCTCCTTAATATCTTATTGTAGAGCTACCAAATTAAAGTTCTAAAATGGTAGTTATATATTCTCCACAAGAACCACCAACCAATATAATAGAACCATTTCCCCTAGAAGTTCCTATAGAGACACCTACATACGCACCTACATAAATGCTCATTATTAATAACTTTGTAGGACTATTAATTAGGACACAATGATATATGAAGAGAAAATAAATTTGGAAGCTAATATTAAGCCATTTATAAAATTGAAAATTAAGGGCAAGGCACCTACAAAAGTCAAGTGTGAGTCTAAACTAGATACAAAACCTATGATTAGGCCACTTTTTGCTCCACATCTAAAGAAAAAAAGATAACTAGGATCAATGTACTGATTCTATTGACATAAGTGGATACTCTACTATAGTCAACCCCTAAGCAATTGGTTTGGCAAGCTTCATCTATAGAATGAAATGAAATATATAGCTTATATATGGAGCTATATATTATAAAGGATGGGATGGCCATGTAGAAGGAAGATTAAAAATCATATGATGAGGGGTGCATTTCCTTGGAAAGGTAAATAAATAAAATTCTATGGGATGGAAGTAGTACTTGGAATTATTCACTTACAAAAATAAGATCAACTTGAGTTTCAATAATATTTGGGAAAAAAGGATAAGGAGGTAGATAATTTAAGAAACACGTTTTAAAAAAAGAATAAATCTTATAAGAGAAAGTTTTATGACTAGGAGAGATAGCAAAATAAATGGTTAGTTGTAGACAACCTCCCAAGGTCTATGCACTTTATATCAAGCAAAAGTCACATTAATTACTCAAATAAGCACTCACTAGATAAACCAAAGATATTACTATGCATATTTTTAATTTATCTCCTTGAGGATAACGAAAACAATATACATGAATTTTTTAATATCTTTCTTCTCAATACTTGGAATAATTGGAATTCTAATCCATATGTAGGGTATGTCATTCTAATATCCTTTTGTTGTACTATAAAAATTAGACACAATGGTTTAGGAATAACAAGGTATATCAACTAGCTAAGGGGCATGCCCATTTAAATATAAGGATTATACATATTAGGGAAACATAAAATAGAAATCAACAACATCAGTGAGAAATCAATCCTAGGGTTTCACCATAAATGTCCCAATTCCAGGAAAAAAATAATAATTTCCATTCCATATAGGGACAACAGTATAATGATGCCCTTGAAGGATCAAAATATATATGGACATAACTACACATTACATTAAAGAGGTTGGACCCTTACTCTTTCCTCACCATGAGAAGAGTGATAGTTATAACAAGATACTATGTAGGGACAATTTTAGTAATTAGGGCTTAATTGGATTGGGTTATGGTTCAAAAAAGCTATTATTTGATCACCCCTATTAGATTTTATGTGAATTTTGCCATAGGATTGGACTAATGAGAATTAATTTTTTGGAGATATAGAGGACATAATGAGATTCTACACTTTAGATGAAGACATCTTCCCAATATCTTATGATCTACTATATGAATATAGAATATAGATAAATAAGATGGTGAACGAGGAGATATTTAGCTAGAATGATAAAAATACTTTTGTTTCATAAGAATGTGTAACCCCTTGAGTAAGGGAAATATGATGAGTTTTATAACTCTTTTTTTATATTTGTTGCACAATTTTCCTTTATAATTATCCCTATATTTTTATTGTAAACTAATAGAAAATCTCTTTTTGTAGCCCCAAATAGAAACTTCTTGGTTGTTTGATGTAATAGAATAATTAATAGTTTTTACAATTAACTTGCATAATCCTAATAAGTTGAAAGAATATTGATAATATAGGTATTGATATATACCTCTATGTAAATATTCCTATTAGTTATTTGTTTTTTTATAGCAAATAGAATTTTAATGGTCCAGAGACTATTTACGTATGGAATGAATGGATATGGATAACATAAAATATTTATCCTAAAGAATGACAATTGTAGGAATGAAAGTTGTAAGATTTTATGGAATATTTAGGAGAACAATATCTATAGGAAACATTCAATATGCTCCAAATTTGAATTATATAAATCCATAGAGGATTAGGATGAAGAACCTATTTATGTACTACAAGTATGACTAGTAATAATTCAACTATGTTACTATGTTTGCAAGGAACACAACTTGCTATCATTCTATTATAGGCTAGGTTAGTTTAGTATTTGTTCTTATATTATAATAGTAGGAATAATAGTTGTAGCATTTTAATAGAGAGAAACATGGTGAAATACTTGTAGTCTAACCTTACTTGGCCAAGGATAATAGTGATAAAGTACCTACGATTACTCTTGATATAGCCTTTGGAAAAAAACCTTTGGGAATTACCTATGTAATCCTATAGACATTCTATATGTAATCCTATAGCATCTTTCTATGTAATCCTATGGGAATATTTCTATGTTTTCCTAGGGGTATTCTTCTATGTAAGCCTATAGGAACCATTATATAAGCCTACGATCATCTTCATGTAAACCTAGGGGAACCCCTCATGTATCCACCTTTAGTGATATTGATTAATCCACCTCTATGGATAACCTTGATTAAGGATATAATATATTTATTATATTATAATTTAACCTTTAATTCAAGTTATGTTAGCTTGAGGGTAACATCTAGTTGAGGATTTGGTATTGCTATAAATACTCCCTAATAATTGATCCATTGTATTAATTTATGATATGTGATATTGTGGGGGAACCTACAAGCACTCACTCCTTATTCATTATTTATATCCATCTCAATTATTTCTTTCTTTATTTTCATATGTATGCTATTCTATTTCACTTTTCTTCCTTTTTGTATATAATTGTGTTGAATATATATTTTAGCATGTTTTTGGAAAGTATTGTGAATTTCAACATGGTAACAAAGCCAAAAAAAGTCTACTTTGTTCAATTACACAAAAATAATATTTAAGAAAAACCTTGGTATATGTGGATAAACTATTAGTTCTAGTAGATTCCTAGTGAAGTTTTAGGGGGGTCCTAGTTCAACATTTTTTTTTTTTTTATCCTTTGATGTCGTTTTTTTGCATCCAAAGAATCCATTTTTTCCCTCCAAAATTTTAAATTTTAAAAGGAATATTCTATTTTATAGTGTGAGAGGAATGGACAGTGTTCTTGCTTTTTATCTTTCATGGTTTGAAATGTATTGAAGAACATAAGATTATATTGGTAGGGGGGGTGAACAGTATAAGATAAAAAATTTCTCTTTTCTTTCCAAAACAATAACTTCAAATAACATCAATGCAATAATGAAACAATATACAAATCACCACACACATGAGAGATAAATATTTTACATGGAAACACCCTCTTAGGAGAAAACCATAGCAAAATATTGCTTACAAATTTCTTTAGTAAATATCGTGGGCACCAACCCATAGGAGACACCAATCCCCTATTACAAGTTCATTGACACCAATCCACTAGAGACACCAATCCCCTATACAAGTTCCTAGACACCAATCCATAGGAGATACCAATCCCCTTGCTCAATTTCATGGACACTAAATAACACAAGCTTATACTGAGAGGGGGGGTGAACAGTATAAGATAAAACTTTTACTTTTCTTTCCAAAGTAGTATTATCCGATATTAACAATTGCAATAATGAAACAATGCATAGATCATCACACACATAAGAGACATAGATTTAACGTGGTTCACCCAATGTGGGCTACATCCATGGAGAAAATATTTCTTATAAATTTTCTCAACAAATATCTTGGGAACCAATTCCCTATTACAATGTTTATGGGCACCAACCCAAAGGAGACACCAATCCCCTATGCTCAAGTTCGTGGACACCACTCCATAGGAGACACCAATCCCCTCTGCTCTAGTTTTGTGGACACCACTCCACAGGAGATACCAATCCCCTCTACTTCTAGTTTTGTGGACACCACTCCACAAGAGACACCAATCCCCTCTACTTCTAGTTTTTTGGACCTCTATCCATAGGAGACACCAATCCCATTTGTTCTGGTTCGTGGACCTCTATCCATAGGAGACACCAATCCCCTTTGCTCTGGTTCATGGACCTCTATCCACAGGAGACACCAATCCCCTTTGCTCTGGTTTGTGGACCTCTATCCATAGGAGACACCAATCCCCTTTGCTCTAGTTTATGGACCTCTATCCATAGGAGACACCAATCCCCTTTGCTCTAGTTCATGGACCTCTATCCATAGGAGACACCAATATCCTTTGTTCAAATCTACTTTAAGCCTACTCATAAGGCTTGCTCAAATATTCTCCAAGCCTACTCATAAGGCTTGCTCAAATCTACTCACAAATTCTCAAATATTCCTCCACAAGGCTTGCTCAAATATCTCACCAAACTTCTTAATTACTCTAAGCCTCTCATAAGGCTTGCTCAAATATGCTCACCAAACCTACTCAAATCTCTTCAAGCCTACATAAGGCTTGCTAAAATCTACTCCAAGCCTACTCACAAGGCTTGCTCAAATCTACTCACCAAAATCTGCTCAACTTGCTCAAGGCTTGCTCAAATATGCCTCACCAAAATCTGCTCAAATCTTCTCCAAGCCTACATGCAAGGCTTGCTCAAATTTTCTTTACAATCCTGCTCAAATCACTTCTTAAACCTGCTCATAGATCTGATCAAATCTACTCACAAATCTACTCAAATATTCTTAGAATTTAAGCTTCACAACTTTTCTCAATTCTCCATTTTCTCAAATATCTCCTCAATTTGCTCTCTTTCCAAACCTTTATACAAACATTCCTTATCTATCTTGCATAAGATATCAATGCTTATATCTATTCTTCAATGTGCTTTATTTTACTAAAGTAATTTAGACATATTCTACCCAAATTATTTTTCTTCATGAACATGTACAGAATTATAGGCACTAAAAAATTCTCAATATGTTCTTCACATTCATTAAGTCTATCGCTTTCACATATCTCACATTTATTACATTTTAAAGGTAGCTCTAGTCTAGCACTTGATAATTGAACTAGTATTTGCTGATTTTCAACTTCACTCCAAAACCAATCACAATGCACAAGTCCTTCTCATCTATTCACAAAATCAATCATGAACAATGCACATGTCTATTTTTTTTATATACTCCCAAATTCAATCATGATGATGCACAAATTTGCTTCACAAATATGATCTATAACTCTTGCATTTTTATTTCCAATATCACTCAAAACTAATGCACCACTTGTTCACAAACCCTAGCACATATGTTTCCAATTTCATTCAACAATGATGCACAACTTTGTTCTCAAACCCTAGCACATGTGTTTCCAATTTCATTCATCAATGATGCACAACTTTATTCTCAAGCCCTAGCACATGTGTCTCCAATTTCATTCAACAATAAAGCACAACTTAGCTTTCACACTCTAGCACAAATATTTCCAACAATGCACATAAATTAATCCTTATATCTCCACCTTATGACTTAAAACTATTTTCTTCAAACAACACCACTTTGAGTAGGAGTTAAAACACCATACCTCAAAAATACCTTGATGATGATGTGCCTTCAAAAACCTATCTCAAAATAATTTCCTTCCTTTTGCCACTTCAAAAATAGGTTAGCAAAACTCCTTTTCAAAACATTCACATAAAACCCTCTCAAGAAGATGTGCACAATAATACCTAAAAATAATGCTTCATAACTCCTTTTTGGTTTCACAATATAAAGCCTTTAATAATGAACCAAACCCCTCAAAATATCATGCAAAAATACAATCAACAAAAAGACCACAATACACCTTATGTCTCCTTTCTAAAGTGCCAAGTACAATATATCAACAATGCCAAATACAATAAATCTTATACACCTTATAACTCCTTTTTTTTAACAATCACAAATAACTCCCTCACACATTACACCACATACAATTTCCAAATGACACAATACACCATACAACTCCCACTTTGATATATATAAATAATTCCCTCAACAAAATACAATTTTCACATACACCTAATACACCTTGTCACTCCTGCTCAATTAATTCAATTCAAAATCAAAGACTTTATGCACTCCCGTGACCACCTCAAATTAAACCAAAACAAAATTTAAAAATTCAAATACCTCATATGTGATTGCGATTCAAAACCTTGACCTCCCACACCATAGTGCTTCCACAAGCACCTCTAATCGGCTACACTACCATAGTAGGTAGCACTAAAAATGGGGTGCATCAGATATAAACCTTATGTCCTGCAATAATCCAAAACTCAACCCATGAAAAAATGATGTCAGAACGTTTTGACCCCATGACCCTTCTCTCAACAGCGCTCATGCAAGCCAACCAACCACTAGGCTACCCTAGATGGGTGAGACCCAATCGGTGTGCACACATATTTGACAATGCCAACACCTACACACCTTGAAATTTTTTATCTCTTTTTATCTCTATCATTCGTAAAAAAATCATGCACGAAAATCATTAACGAAATGCTTGCCACACTCTTTCAAAGGTGAAAGGGCAATGTATTTATATGCTTTGTAAAAACATCTTCGAATTTTCCAAGGTCGGCTTATATTTTGAAACCTCCAAAACGTTGGCACATTTGGGTTTAAATATTATAACATAAACTTTATATTATAATATTAAAAATATTATAATATTATTCTTTTAAATCTTTGGCCTTAATATTTAAACCTTGCCTCCTATTTTAAGTCTTGGCCTTTTTCTTTTAAACCTTGGACCCAAACCACTTTTAAAAAACTTTGTCCCAATCAACCTCTTTGACCTTCTTTATAATATTTAAATTAAATATTATAAACCTTTTCTTGCAATAATTTTCCTTGCTTTTGAGATATACTTGCCTTGAACCTTTCCTTAAAAATATTTGCCTTGCTTTGCATTATGAAGAATATTTTGCCTTGAGTGCCATGCACCTTTGACATCAAAATATTTTTGCCTCATGTACCCTTTGACATCAATGACAACTCAATATTTCCAACAATCTCCCCCTTTGTCATTGATGGCAACCCTACAAAAAAATCTTCTTTTACTGCAATTGGATTTCCAAACTGCTCCCCCTGAGAAGCTGCTCCCCCTCACTGAAATTCTCCCCCTTTGACATCAATGGCAAAGGGCTCCTTGGGGCTAAAAATAAAACACTTAGTGCAGCCCCCTCACCACCTCCTTTTCTTGAGGTGATTAATTATGGGATGGGAGTGAAACTCCCAAATTACTATGCTCTTCTTCTTTTTCAATATTTTTCCAAACTTTTGAAGTCATACCTCTTTGAACATTTTGAGCACCCTTTTTCTTGCTTGTCTTTGGAAGTTCCAAAAATTTTGTTCTACACCACTTTGCTCTATGCCCAAAATTATTGCAATTGTAACACCTGATGTTGTAGTCTTTGAAAGGTGCAAATGAATTCTTGGTGAAGCTATGATCATTCTTACCATAAACCCTGCAATGTATAGCTTTATGACCAAAATTATTGCAATTGAAACACATGATGTTGTAGTCCTTGGAAAGTGCAAGTGACTTAAAATTTCTCTTGTTGAAGCCATAATCATTTTTATCATGAACCCTGCAATGTATAGCTTTATGACCAAAATGATTACATGAAAAACAATAACCTTGGAAGAGATATTCATCTTGCCTTGATCTCATGTTTCTTTCTTTGCTTTTCTTGTGATGGTCCCTGTTCCTTGATGATTCTTTGTTTGCTTCCTCTTTGATGCTACCACTTCTCAACTTATCAGTATAGGTCTTAGGCTCTTCTTCAAATACCTTCTTTGATGCTTCTATTTCTTTTGAGCTTGACTCCTCTTCTTGTACCTCTTGACTTTCCTCAAAGCCAAGTCCAGTATTCATAAATGGAGATCTCTGTGTTTTGATAATATCATCCAAATATTTTGAGCTTTTCCTAAACTGATATATCTTATTATTAAATTTTTCAAGTCCCTTCCTTAGAATGACAACTTCATGTTCTAATCTTTCACATTCTAGTTCTTTTGCCTTTAACTGTTCAACCATACCTTCTTCAACTTTCTTTGCCTCTTCAACCTTCACTTTTAAGTCTATGAGATCTTGTAGGAGCTTTGTCTTTGTTTCCTCATCCTCTTGAACTTGAGCCTTCAATTCTGAATTCTTCTTTCTAACCCTTTTCAATTCTCCAAGAGTAGCAATAAGTTCCTCTTCTATGTTAACCATGGTTTCTTCTTCATTTTTTGAATCTTTCTCTTTTTCTAGGTCTTTGATAACAGGAGCATCTTCATTCTCTTCTATGGCCAAAAATAGGATTTCCTCCTTTTCACTATCGGAGAAGCTTTCATCACTTTCACTGGAAGTACTGCTTTCTTCTTCAGCATAAAAACTCTTCTTGTGCCTTTGAAAAATCTTCTTCTCATGCTTGCCTTGACCATGCCCTTTTTTATTTTCATAATAAAACTTTCTTTCCTTCTTTTTCTTGTAATCCTTTTCTTCTTCACTACTGCTACCTCTATTTTTTGGATAATTAGCTGCATAGTGACCAATGTTACCACAACTAAAATATTTCACAGTCTATATACTTTTGTATTTTCTTGGACCCTTTTTATTTCTTCTCACAAAGTTAGCCTCTTCTTCACTACTTGATTCATCACTTGATTCTTGTTCTTTATTCTTTTCCTTCTTTGAAGCTTTGAATGTTGCCTCTCTTTTTTATGTTTGTTCTTTTTCTATCCTCATCTCATAGGCTATGAGAATTCCATGTAACTCATCCATGCTTAAAGTTTTGAGATCCTTCATCTCTTCTATTGCTGAAACCTTTGCATCATACCTCATAGGGAGTGACCTCAATATTTTTTGAACAATAGTAGATTCCTCAATATTTTCTCCAAGTCCACGAATAGTGTTGACAACCTCATCAACATGAAGTAGATACATAGCAATATCTTCATCATCTTTCATCTTCAAGTCTTCAAACTTCCTTCTGTGTGTTTGAAGTTTTACCATTTTGACCTTATCATCTCCTTCATATGTTCTCTATAACTTATCCCACATTTCTTTTGTTGAAGTACATTGCATGACCTTTACAAACTCTGATTCACATAACCCACTCAAAATTGCATTCATTGCCTTGGCATTATCTTCATATGGTTTCTTACCACTTGCATCTGTAGGAGGAGTTGTAGATGGTGTGAATCCATTTTCAATGGATTGCCATGTATCATATCCATGTGCCATCAAATAAGTCTTCATCCTTACACTCCAGAAAGCATAGTTAGTCCCATAAAACAATGGAGCCTTATTTGATGAAAACCCTTCCTTATGAACCATGTGTGTTCCTGTAAGATCTTCCTTCAAGTTGTTAGGCTTTCATGAAGGAACCCACTCTAATACCAATTGAAGAACACAAGCTTATACTGAGAGGGGGTGAATAGTATAAGATAAAACTTTTACTTTTCTTTCCAAAGTAGTATTATCCAATATTATCAATTACAATAATGAAACAATGCACAGATCATCACACACATAAGAGACATAGATTTAACATGGTTCACCCAATGTGGGCTACATCCATGGAGAAAATATTTCTTATAAATTTTCTCAACAAATCTCTTGGGAACCAATTCCCTATTACAATGTTTATGGGCACCAACCCAAAGGAGACACCAATCCCCTATGCTCAAGTTCATGGACACCACTCCATAGGAGACACCAATCCCCTCTGCTCTAGTTTTGTGGATACCACTCCATAGGAGACACCAATCCCCTCTACTTCTAGTTTTGTGGACACCACTCTATAGGAGACACCAATCCCCTCTACTTTTGGTTTTTTGGACCTCTATCCATAGGAGACACCAATCCCCTTTGTTTTAGTTTATGGAACTCTATCCATAGGAGACACCAATCCCCTTTGCTCTAGTTCATGGACCTCTATCCATAGGAGACACTAATCCCCTTTACTCTAGTTTATGGACCTCTATCCATAGGAGACACCAATCCCCTTTTCTCTAGTTCATGGACCTCTATCCACAGGAGACATCAATCCCCTTTGTTCAAATATACTTCAAGCCTACTCATAAGGCTTGCTCAAATCTACTCCAAGCCTACTCACAAGGCTTGCTCAAATCTACTCACCAAACTACTCAAATCTACTCCAAGCCTTCTCACAAGGCTTGCTCAAATCTACTCACAAAACTACTCAAATTTCAAGACTAACAAGGCTTCTAAATATCTCACCAAACTTGCTCAAATTACTCCAAGCCTACACACAAGGCTTGCTCAAATCTGCTTCAAGCTACTTACAAGGCTTGCTCAAATATTCTCACCAAAATCTCAACTTCTCAAAAATCCAAATCATCCCTCTCAAACTCTCAAAACTTCTCAAACTTCACCTACTCATAAACTGCTCACAACTTTCTCAACTTCTCACACTGCTCAAATATCCTCCCAACTACTCATAAAACTTGCTCAAATATTTCAAATCTTGTATAGAAAAATTTTATCTATCTTGCATAATAATGTAAGCTTATTACTTCTTCAATGTGCTTTCCTTAACTAAAGTAATTTAGACATATTCTACCCATAATTCTTTTACCTCTTGAACATATAGAGAATGATATGCACTAACAAATACTCAATATGTTCTTCACATTCATTAAGTTTTTGCTTTCACATGTCTCACATTTATTACATTTTAAAGGTAACTCTAGTCTAGCACTTGATAACTGAATTGGTATTTGCTGATTTACAACTTCACTCCAAAACCAATCATAATGCACAAGTCCTTCTCACCTACTCACAAAATAAATCATGAACAATGCACAAGTATGTCCTTTTTATATACTTCCAAATTCAATCATGATGATGCACAAATTTGCTTCACAAATCTGATCTATAACTCTTGCATTTTCATTTCCAATATCACTCAAAACTAATGCACAACTTGTTCTCAAACCCTAGCACATATGTTTCTAATTTTATTCAACAATGATGCACAACTTTGTTCTCAAACCCTAGCACATGTGTTTCCAATTTCATTCATCAATGATGCACAACTTTGTTCTCAAGCCCTAGCACATGTGTCTCCAATTTCATTCAACAATAAAGCACAACTTAGCTTTCACACTCTAGCACAAATATTTCCAACAATGCACATAAATTAATCCTTATATCTCCACCTTATGACTTAAAACTATTTTCTTCAAACAACACCACTTTGAGTAGGAGTTAAAACACCATACCTCAAAAATACCTTGATGATGATGTGCCTTCAAAAACCTATCTCAAAATAATTTCCTTCCTTTTTCCACTTCAAAAATAGGTTAGCAAAACTCCTTTTCAAAACATTCACATAAAACCCTCTCAAGAAGATGTGCACAAGAATGCCTGAAAATAATGCTTCATAACTCCTTTTTGGTTTCACAATATAAAGCCTTTAATAATGAACCAAACCCCTCAAAATATCATGCAAAAATACAATCAAAAAAAATACCACAATACACCTTATGTCTCCTTTCTAAAGTGCCAAGTACAATATATCAACAATGCCAAATACAATAAATCTTATACACCTTATAACTCCTTTTTTTTTAACAATCACAAATAACTCCCTCACACATTACACCACATACAATTTCCAAATGACACAATACACCATACAACTCCCACTTTGATATATAAATAATTCCCTCAACAAAATATAATTTTCACATACACCTAATACACCTTGTCACTCCTGCTCAATTAATTCAATTCAAAATCAAAGACTTTATGCACTCCCGTGACCACCTCAAATTAAACCAAAATAAAATTTAAAAATTCAAATACCTCATATGCAGTTGTGATTCAAAACCTTGACCTCCCACACCGTAATGCTTCCACAAGCACCTCTAACTGATTGCGCTACCATAGTAGGTAGCACTAAAAATGGGGTGCATCAGATATAAACCTTATGTCCTACAATAATCCGAAACTCAACCCATGGAAAAATGACATCAGAACATTTTGACCCCATGACCCTTCTCTCAACAATGCTCACACAAGCCAACCAACTACTGGGCTACCCCAGATGGGTGAGATCCAATCGGTGCACACACAGATTTGACAATGCTAGCACCTGCACACCTTGAAATTTTGCTGTCTCTTTTTATCTCTGTCGTTCGCAAAAAATCATGCACGAAAATCATTAACGAAATGCTTGCCACACTCTTTCAAAGGTGAAAGGGCAATGTATTTATATGCTTTGTAAAAACGTCTTCAAATTTTCCAAGGTCGGCTTATATTTCGAAACCTCCAAAACGTTGGCACATTTGGGTTTAAATATTATAACATAAACTTTATATTATAATATTAAAAATATTATAATATTATTCTTTTAAATCTTTGGCCTTAATATTTAAACCTTGCCTCCTCTTTTAAGTCTTGGCCTTTTTCTTTTAAACCTTGGACCCAAACCACTTTTTAAAAACCTTTGTCCCAATCAACCTCTTTGACCTTCTTTATAATATTTAAATTAAATATTATAAACCTTTTCTTGCAATAATTTTCCTTGCTTTTGAGATATACTTGCCTTGAACCTTTCCTTAAAAATATTTGCCTTGCTTTGCATTATGAAGAATATTTTACCTTGAGTGCCATGCACCTTTGACATCAAAATATTTTTGCCTCATGTACCCTTTGACATCAATGACAACTCAATATTTCCAATAGACACCAATCAATAGGAGACACCAATTCCCTAGCTCAAGTTTGTGGAAACCAATACACAGGAGACACCAATCCCATTGCTCAAGTTCATTGACGTCGATCCACAGGATACACCAATCCCCTTGCTCAAGTTCATGGACACCAATACACAGGAGACACCAATACCCTTGCTCAAGTTCATAGACACCAATCCAAAGGAGACACTGATCCCCTTGCTCAAGTTTGTGGACACCAATCCATAGGAGACACCAATCCCCTTGCTCCAATTCATGGACACCAATCCATAGGAGACACTAATTTCCTTGCTCAAGTTCATGGACACCAATCCATAGGAGACACCAATCCCCTTGCTAAAATTTATTCCAAAACCTTCTTACAAATCTTCTTACAAAACTGATCTATAACCCTTGCACATTTACTCCCAAATTCAATAATAACCAATGCACAAATCTGTTTACAAAACTTAATCAATAATGGCATCAAGTTCTTCACCTTTGCTTTTTTCAACTAAAAGCAATTCAAACATATTCTACCCAAAATTATTTTATCTTCATGTTGGTCACGAATCTGCCACAGGAAAGGATTTTACAAGTGCGCCCTAGACCCGGCCAACATTGAAAGGCTGGAAGCAAGAGATGGCTCCCAGACCAATCTCCAGAGTGGGCTGGTTCCCTTTACTATTCTAAATTTTATTTGAAGATAAGGGTTGCTGGAAAGAAATTTAAAAATGCGGAAAGAAATGGGAAATATGGCCGTAGCCGAAGTGATAAGATCAGGAGAACAATAGCAAAAAATCTTGAAGAACAACAACAACAAGTAACAGAAAGCATTAACTTAACTCTCACACAACCATATGCAGATAATCCCTCCAATACTACACTCCAGGAATCATACCTTAAAAGCAGTATTTAAATCCAATATACAGAATTTAAATGCAACAGCCGTTAAAGAATAATAATGCTATTAGAAATGCGAAAGGACAGAAAGGAAAATCACCCATACAACTATTCGATGAATTAGAAGCCAACTCTTTTATTCCCGCAAATGTACTTTCAGTTTCTAGCAGAAAACTCCCAACCTCTGCAAATGAGGTTTACATTGGTTTTTATAGAGGGCCGTCCTCTTTGCAGCATTTAATATTTGCCACCGACCTTCTTGAGATCTACAATTATGCCACCGAAAATAAGCACATGATCCCCTTAATCGCAGCCTTGAAGCACCACAAAATTGAATGCAATTAGACGTCAACGGTCACCTTCATTAAATTTGTCTTTGAACATGTGCATGAAACCGTTGAAACAACCCACGAACAACAGACTTCGAACAAATAAAATCTTCAATTTTGGTGGCCTGGACGCTTCTTCAACCTTGACCGCATGGGAAATCCGCAAAACATTAAATTCGGGCAAGCATTTAATCCTTGGAAATCGAAAAAAAACTTATCGGGCGTTCATACTGTGCTTTGGCAGGAAACTATCGCAGGTCGCGAAAACGCGACGTCTTCATCTTGCTCGGTCTTATCGCCAAAAGTGCAGCGAATCGCTACAACTTTCATGTTTTTTGCTTTCGGATCAAAATGGCCGCGATTTTGGAACAGGTAGCGATATCGCTACGTCTTTCACTTTTCGTACCATTTGCCACTTTTCGTCGCGAAAATGCGACATCTTTTACCTTGTCGGAACCCTTTCTTAAAAGTGCAGCAATCGCTACAACTTTTGCTTTGTGACTCCTCTTTCAACAATGCTTCGCGATTTTGGAACATGTGCGCGCATCGCTGCAACTTTTACTTTGTTTGGCCTTGTCTCGAACGGTAGCGATATCGCTACACGTTCTAAACTTAACTCCTTCGAAAAAAATGCAACATCTTTCGCATTGTTCACTGTGTGCTCCTTCCCAAGAGTGTAGCGAATCGCTGCGCTTTTATCCCTTTGACAACCGTCCCGCGATTTTGAGACATGCAGCGCATCGCTGCAACTTTTTGACTTAAGCCTTTTGAAACCACAGCGGCCGCGATAACGGAACGTGCAGCGCGTCGCTGCACTTTTGAGTTTAAGTGCTTTCTTTAATAGGTGCAGCGAATCGCTGCACATTCGAGCTCAGACTCCCCTTTGCACCAATGCTCCGCGATTTTGGAACGTGCAGCGCATCGCTGCAACTTTTGAGTTTAAGTCGTCGGCTGAGTTTTTTGTCACGATTTCGCGACATTTTGTCGCTCGCCCTCCTTTGCTCGTTGCAAGTCACGAAAATAGAACACGTCGCGATATCGCGACGGTTTTGCTTAGCTGCATGCGTTGACCGCGTTGACCGCGATTTCGCGACACGTCGCGAAATCGCGACAATTTTTGGACTTAGTCTTTTTGCTCCTTTTTTCATCAAAACCACATCCAAGCCAGTATAGAAGTTAAATATGCAACAACTTAAACATTAATACTTCAATCAATGAAAATCAATGTGGCAAAAATGCCAACATTCTTGGTGGCTCGCGGGGTATACAGCTCGCTGTATGCAAGGATCCAGGCCTGAATCCATTGGGCACAGAGTCATACTAGAACAGGAGGCCGGCTGCTGTGATACATTTCAGGGGACTGCTGCAATACTTCTGCTGAAAAGCTGAAAGAACCTGCATATAACCGATTATGGAATGAAAGAAATGAAATGAGATAATGGAGTGAGCTCCTGCGATTGCGCAGGCGGTGAATGCAAATGGAATGATGATAATAATGAAACGATATAGAGACAAAGCGATGTGGTGGACACAGCAATAGAATGCTGCCATACTACCAGCTGCAATGGATGTGGAATTAAAGTGAATAAACTTAGGGAATGGAAATGAAATATGAAGGCTGTGGAATGACAATGAACTAGACTGTAAATAAATGCGTAAAAAGATAGAACTTAGAGGAAAGGGATAAGAAAGAACGGGAACAATGAGAATGGGGAAAAGAAACAACAGCCGTGGCTTACTTTTTTTTTTTTTATTTGCAGAAGAAAAAAGAAGGAGAAAGATGAAGAAAGGAAAGAGGGGAAAAGAGGGAAGGGAAAAGAAGAATTTTCTGGAAAGCCACCAACTGCTGGGAAAGGAGAAAATCACAAAAACACAAAAGACACCTACAGCTCGTAAGCAACAAGAACCAAGGCGATAAATAAAAGCAAAACATGTATATATATATATATTTTTTTTTTTTTTACTATATACAAACTTATACTGAACTGTCAATTCATGAAGTATAGGCCTTCGGATGAAAGCCATTTACTGGAAATTGGAAGTGGGTTGCCCTCCAAGTCTTCGAGGTAGAACAAATTTGCTGCACCTGTGCCGGTAATGCGGAAGGGACCCTCCCATAAAGCATCAAACTTCTTGTGATTCCCAGGTTTAGCTTTGTTTTCGTTCCATTTTAACACCAAATCTCCTGTTTTGAGTGGACGATCTGCATAATGTTTACAAAACCACTTAGACATACCCTGTGTGTGTTTGACAAACTCTTCATATGCCTCAGAACGCTGTTCTTCTAACTGCAACAATTGAGCTATCCGCATATCCAAGGAACTGATATCTGTTTCATCGTCCTGAAAAGCCTGCAACTGCTGCAATACTGGCAACTCAAGATGAACAGGCAACCTTGCTTCTTTCCCATAAACTAGGGCATAGGGTGAGGTCTTGATGGACTTCTTAACTGAAATTCTATCTGCCCATAAAACTTGATTCAGTAAAAGGTGCCATGATCTCTTGTTTTCTCCCAAAGACCTCTTCAAAATCCGGAGCAAATTTTTATTTGTTGACTCTGCCAAGCCATTCCCCTGTGGATAATAATTGGAAGATGTTTTTAGGAAAATACCATACTTGTTAGCAAACTCAGCTAGTTTAGCTCCAATGAATGGGGTCCCATTATTCGTAATAATGGCATCAGGAATGCCAAAGCGAGTAGTCAAGCCTTCAATAAAAGATATCACCACAGTCTGATTTGCAACCTTTGTTGGGATAGCTTCAGACCACCTTGTGAAATAGTCTGTAGCTATCAAAATATACCTATGTCCAACTGAGGAATTAGGATCAATAATTCCAATGAAATCCAACCCCCACTGCTGAAAGGGTGCTTCAACCTGAATTGGATGCAAAGGCAGTGCTGCATTCCTTACTCTTCCTGTGTATCTCTGACATTTGTCACAGGCTTGCGCAATCTTGAAAGCGTCTGAAAACAGGGTCGGCCAATAATAACCAGCTCGGATTATCTTCAAAGCCATCGGTCTTCCAGCAAAGTGTCCCCCTGATAGACCAGAATGAAACTCTTCCAAGAGCCTAACCTTTTTTGATTCTTTAACACATCTTAGAAGAACACCATCAATATTCTTAAAAAACAATCCTTCTGATAACAAAACATACCGAAGAGCTTGCAGACGAAATCTCCTCCTCTGTGAAGCATTCAACTGTGAAGGACATCTACCAGTTGTGAAGTAATCGATGAGGTCTTCTGTCCAATCCTTTTCCTGAATTAAGAAATTCATCAAATTGTCATCACTGGCAAGATTTTCTGTTTGATGTTCAACTATACCAGAGGCTGCCGTTTTTGCCAAATGCTGGCATAAAGCCTTACCACGCACTAGCTTAGTTGGATGAATTTCAACATCAAATTCTTGGATCTTGGTGACCCAACCAACGACGTTTATCACCCAACTCTCCTTGAAGAATGAAATTTCTTACATCAGGATGAATCACATAAACAATTGTTCTGCTCTGAGATATAAAATGCTTGAATTTCTTAAGGGATTTCATAACCGCATACACCTATTTTTCAATGAAGTTATACTTTGCCTCATGAGGTAGAATGACCTGGCTAAGGAAAGCAATGGGCCTTTCATTCCCATCGTCTCCTTTCTGTGTAAGAACCGCAGCATAACTTTCTTCTTCTCCAACTGCATACAAAATGAAATCCTTCGAGTAGTCAGGATTAATCAGAACAGGGGCCTGTGCTATTCTTTCCTTGATTTCCTGGAATGCTTCTTTTCTTCGAGCTGTCCATTGGAAATTTGCATCCTTTTTCAACAATTCAGTCATAGGTTTTACAACCTGGGGCAAAATCGGAAATGAATTTCCTAATGAAATTGATCTCGTCCAAAGAAAGACTGCAGCTTCTTTTTTGTTTGCAGGGAGTGACAACTTATTTAATGCTTCAACTCGGGCTGGATCTATTGCTAATCCATCCTCTCGAAATTACATGCCCCGTAAGCTTACCTTCTTTTACCGCAAACACCGACTTCTTTGGATTAATGGAAATCCCAAATTCCCTGCACTTTTCAAAAATCTGTCTCAGGTGAGAACAGTGATCCTCCCGTCTATGTGAAAATACTGTCATGTCATCAAGATATATCACAATGATCTTGTTCAACAATTCCTTGAATGCAATGTCCATGGCTCTTTGAAAGGTAGCTCCAGCATTTGATAGTCCGAAAGGCATTCGCTGATAAGCAAAAGTGCCCCATTTTGTTGTAAATGTTGTCTTGTACTGATCCTCATCTTTCACCCAAATCTGGTTATATCCAGAGAATCCATCCAACAGAGAAAAACGTTGAGCTCCAGCCACAACATGCAGTATTTGATCTATACGTGGCAAAGGATAATGATCCTTCAATGATGCACGGTTCAAGTTTCGGAAGTCTACACACAATCGTATGTCTCCATTCTTCTTTCGAACCGGGACCAGATTGGCAACCCAAGTGGAATGCTTAACTGGATAAATAATTTTGGCTTGCAGCATTTTTACAAGCTCAGCCCTCATCAACATCTCAATCTTTGGATTTACAGGTCGCTGTTTTTGCCGAAAAGGTCTGACTCCTTCCTCCAATTCAATTGTATGCTGCACAATCTATTTATTGTAGCCCTTCAAGTCTTCATAGCTCCAAGCTACAATATCAGAAAACTCCTCACACAGGTGCTTGATCTCTTGCAGTTCTTCTGGTGTAGAATCAGTTCCAACCTTAATCGCTTTATTAGGCTCTAACTCTAACTCCATGTACTCCTTTTTGTCAATCTCGAGCCGATGTTTTTTGGACCGATCATGCTGATCAAACAAGCTTTCCAGAGTTATAAGACCCTTCGGAATATGATTATTCCGTAACTGAATGAGACCTTCAGCTTCTTCGTGCTCCAAAGTTCTCCCTTCAACAGTAGCAGCTTCATGAATCAAGAAATTGACAATCTGCTCATCATCTTCGAAGACTTGCCAGAAAGTTTCTTTGTCGGGCACACTGGGCCTGTATACCATCCTTACTGTCTTGGGTTTCTTCATTACTTGTTCAACAGGGGAAAAATTGGCTCCAAGAGATGCTAAAAGGTCTGCATGTTTATTCATCTCTCGGGAAACAACTTGAATGTTTAGAGTCGTAAAAAACTCAAAGAGGTCCCACACCTGATTTCGATATGCTTTAAGGTAATGTTGCTTAGCAATGCACCTATTTGTGATCTGGTTTACAACAAGCTCAGAATCACCAAAAATCTTGAGTCGTTCAATTCCTAACTTCCTTGCTTTCTTTAAACCCAAACATAATGCTTCATATTCAGCAGCATTGTTAGTACAACTCCATGTAAGACGGTATGAATATGTTCTTTGGATACCAGAAGGAGAAATCAAAACAATACCTGCTTCGGCACCGTTCTTGCATCTAGCTCCATCAAAATATAGCTGCCATAGTTGGTCTATAACAACATTCTGATCAACTTGGTGTGAAAATTCTTGCTTTGTATCACTCTCAGGCTTTTGGATGGCATAACAGCCGATTTCAGTCTCCAACATAGCATTAAAATTAAGCATAGAAAACTGATCATCCAACTGAAGATTATCTAAAACTTCTCTCATCAAAACAGAATCCTCGGATTCTTCAGTAAGCATGTGGACAGACTGCATGTCTTTTTCTGCTTCTTCCAACTTCTCGATATGAAAAGGGGAAGGTTTTTCATTCTGAATCTTGAGAGGTCTACCCTTGAAAGGAATTTCTAAATGAGAATAATCTAGTGCCAGATAACCCCCCAACTTTGCGGTAAACTCCCTGGATAAACACATACTAAAGTAGGGTTCTAGATCTACCACAACAATTTCTTGGATAACAGTAATTTGGGGCATAGTATGAAGAACAATTGGAACATCCTTGATCACACCTACTATTTTTATAGGAGTACCATCCAATTGCAGAACTCCAGGACTACTCCGTGTATATTCCATTCCCATTGCTTCACAAACTCCCTTGGGCATGACAACTTGTAGCGACTCCAGAGTCAATCATGCAGTTATGCACAATCCAACCTTCTATTTGCAATGATAAATAAAATGGAGGTGGTCTATTTTTCCCAGTAGCAGAGGTGGTTAAGGTTTGAGCATACACTGTCTGGGTAGGACCTTTTTCATTATCCTTTACAGATTTTAATGATTCCTGTAATAAATCTACTTGACCAGGCAACTGCAAAGCATCGTAGAGGCTTACCTTAGCCGGGGTCTTTTTTAGTTCTTCAACAATGTTGTATGCAACTGCGGCAGAGTCCTTCTTTTTAGCAGGTTGTTCAAATCTGGTTCGATATCGCTCGTGTGGCTTCCACCCTTAGCCTCTTTGTCGCTGAGGGATACTTCAACTTTTCTCGAGCTTGCTCCTCTGCTTCTGATCTTGCTGGTGCAGCTGCAGCTTTTCCTTGAACTCTGTGAGAAACAGGATCCTTTGGCAAAATAGGCATATCAGACTTTGGAACTGGCACAGGAGCTTTCACTGGCTTCTTCACCTCGGCCGGCACTCTTAACGGTTCTAAGTCCATGGGATCAACAGTCACAGGCTTCTTTCCAGTCCTTGTTAGAACTGAAACTTGATCTTCCACTGGAGACATCAAACTATGACCAGCTTCAGAAATCATATTAACTTGTCCACCCGAAGAACTAGCAGCCAATGTCTGCACATAATTCAGATGGACCATACAAGTATCCTCTCCATGAGGGTCATTACAGGTCGAGCACCAATACATTCTGTCTGCAAGGGCTGGATCTTCATTTACCAAAGCAGTTAAGCTTTTTTCAGGTGCTTTACTAGTCGAGGCAGCTTGGTCTCTAGTAATTGCAGGAGGTTGAAATCTCCTTGGCTGGAAATCTCTCTCAGCTTGCTTCCTCTCAATGAGTGTAATCTTGTTACCCATGGCCCTAATTTCCGAATTGGCAGACTTTACCTCTTGCAATAATGTTGTATAAGGATCAGGGTTCACAGGTGCAGGAGGTGCTGGCAATGGCAAAGGAGCTGGTGGTGCAGGCAAAGCTGGAAATGAAGTGGAAATGGGAGATGGCTGAGTGCTGGGTGCAGGAAGCGGCAGAGGAGCTAAAGTAGGCAACTGAGGAGCTGGGACAGGCGCAATTTGAGGTGCTTTAGAGCTCCATGATGGGGTGGGATACATAGATGGCATGGGCTGTGAAAGTGAACCAGAATGTAAATACTGAGGCAAATCTGGTATAATAGGCATAGTTACCTTTGGAGGAAGTCTCCCTATAGCAATCAGATCAGCTTCTGCTTTTATGGCTTGCTCAAACAACTCTGGAAATGTTGTCACATTGGACTGCCTAACAGCCCAACCGATATCTGTGTTGAACGCTCTGAGGTAGTACAGTGCAGCCAATTCCTCAGCAGGCCGAAGACCATCAGGAATTCTGTGCCAGGTTCTGGTAAACCGAACGTTGAAATCAGCTATCTCTTCTTGCGGGTGCCTCTGGATTACAGTAAACTGATTTAACAATGAAAAGGGGTCAGCCTGTTCATGGAAATTTTTAACTAGCAGATCTCCTAGCTGATCCCACGATGTTACAGTGCCTGGTGGCAACGTTCGGTACCAAAATAGCAATTTACCTCTCAAAGAGCATACCAACAACTTCACCATTACATCCTCATCAGTAATATCATGGATGGCCGCTAGAGAAGCTACATCATTTATGTGTTCATATGCAGTCTTACCCGTACCATCATAAGTTGGCAAAGCCTTCAGAGCAGCCTGAGGGACTGGATTCTGAGCCTGCAAGTTCAAGGCTCCAGAGCTGTTCCATGCCAAGAATTTCCTGGGTGGGGGTGGAGGATATTGTGCCATTGGAACTAGTGGATATGGTTGGGAAGATGAAACACTAGTAACAATACCAGAGATTTGTGTAGCAGATGATGGAAGGGATGGAGAAACTAACCTAGAATGCTCACCACTTCTTGAACCGTCAAGCTCAAAAAACTCGACAAGATCTCCAAATTTCTTGGACCGTGATCTCGTGATCATGAAGTACAACTTTCACTGCATCCACGTTCAGAGATTCCTGAGTACAACAGAGTCACCAAATGCTCTAATTTTTTAGTATGAAGGCGAACATTAAACCTTCAACACTATGGGGTCTTTTAGAACAGAAGAAATCTGTCCCACCGGGCGTGCCAAAAATCGTTGGTCACGAATCTGCCACAGGAAAGGATTTTACAAGTGCGCCCTAGACCCGGCCAACATTGAAAGGTCGGAAGCAAGAGATGGCTCCCAGACCAATCTCCAGAGTGGGCTGGTTCCCTTTACTATTCTAAATTTTATTTGAAGATAAGGGTTGCTGGAAAGAAATTTAAAAATGCGGAAAGAAATGGGAAATATGGCCGTAGCCGAAGTGATAAGATCAGGAGAACAACAGCAGAAAATCTTGAAGGACAACAACAACAAGTAACAGAAAGCATTAACTTAACTCTCGCACGATGTATGCAGAAAACCCCTCCAAAACTACACTCCAGGAATCATACCTTAACAACAGTATTTAAATCCAATTATGCAGAATTTAAATGCAACAGCCATTAAGAAATATAAATGCTATTAGAAATGCAAAAGGACAGAAAGGAAAATCTCCCATACAACGCTTGAAAAATTAGAAGCCAACTCTTTTATTCCTGCAAATGTACTTTCAATTTCTAGCAGAAAACTCCCAACCTCTGCAAATGAGGTTTACATTGGTTTTTATAGAGGGCCGTCCTCTTTGCAACATTTAATATTTGCCACCGACCTTCTTGAGATCTACAATTATGCCACCGAAAATAAGCACATGATCCCCTTAATCGCAGCCTTGAAGCACCACAAAATTGAATGCAATTAGACGTCAGCGGTCACCTTCATTAAATTTGTCTTTGAACATGTGCATGAAACCGTTGAAACAACCCACGAACAACAACCTCGAACAAATAAAATCTTCAATTTTGGTGGCCTGGACGCTTCTTCAACCTTGACCGCATGGGAAATCCGCAAAACATTAAATTCGGGCAAGCATTTAATCCTTGGAAATCGAAAAAAACTTATCGGGCGTTCATACTGTGCTTTGGCGGGAAACTGTCGCAGGTCGCGAAAACGCGACGTCTTCATCTTGCTCGGTCTTATCGCCAAAAGTGCAGCAAATCGCTACAACTTTTGCTTTGTGACTCCTCTTTCAACAATGCTTCGCGATTTTGGAACATGCAGCGCATCGCTGCAACTTTTTACTTTGTTTGGCCTTGTCTCGAATGGTAGCGATATCGCTACACGTTCTAAACTTAACTCCTTCGAAAAAAATGCAACATCTTTCGCATTGTTCACTGTGTGCTCCTTCCCAAGAGTGTAGCGAATCGCTGCGCTTTTATCCCTTTGACAACCGTCCCGCGATTTTGAGACATGCAGCGCATCGCTGCAACTTTTTGACTTAAGCCTTTTGAAACCACAGCGGCCACGATAACGGAACGTGCAGCGCGTCGCTGCACTTTTGAGTTTAAGTGCTTTCTTTAATAGGTGCAGCGAATCGCTGCACATTCGAGCTCAGACTCCCCTTTGCACCAATGCTCCGCGATTTTGGAACGTGCAGCGCATCGCTGCAACTTTTGAGTTTAAGTCGTCGGCTGAGTTTTTTGTCGCGATTTCGTGACATTTTGTCGCTCGCCCTCCTTTGCTCGTTGCAAGTCGCGAAAATAGAACACGTCGCGATATCGCGACGGTTTTGCTTAGCTGCATGCGTTGACCGCGATTTCGCGACACGTCGCGAAATCGCGACAATTTTTGGACTTAGTCTTTTTGCTCCTTTTTTCATCAAAACCACATCCAAGCCAGTATAGAAGTTAAATATGCAACAACTTAAACATTAATACTTCAATCAATGAAAATCAATGTGGCAAAAATGCCAACACTTCATGAGCATATAAAGAATGATATGCACTAATGTAGTAAGCTTCAAATGGCCAATATGTTCTTCACATTCATTAAGTCCATCGCTTCCACATATCTCATATATATTATATTTTAAAGGTAGCTCAAGTTTAGCATTGGATAACTTACTTGTGTGTTGACTTGGATATGCTCATACCTTGCTCTTCTTCCACTATCATGTGTACCTTTCCTTCTTCTTGAGATGACTGAATTGTCCTTCCTTGTTAATTGAATGCTTGGGTGAATATGTGCACTTAATTCGCTTACTCTATTCTTTGAAACCTTGACTTGTTCCAAATTTGTGCCCTCCAAATCTGCCTCAATAATGATGATCTTCCTCTTGCATGTGCTTTTCAAATTTGGTCAATAATTCTCTTTTTTCCTTCTTGATTTAAATATCAAATCAACCACTTTAAACCCTTATCACTTCTTTCAAAAACATACACAATAAAGCTTAAAAATAACTCCTTATATATCCCTTTTAAAACTTATAATATAAAGCTTTATTCTAACAACATCTCCTTTATATCTCTTTTTATGATTTATAAAAAAATAACTTTATACAAACAACATCTCCCTTTTATTAAATTGTAAAAATGAAATCACAACATTACACCTTATATCTCCCCTTTTATTATTTACAAAAGTCAAATCACAACATTACGCCTTATATTTCTCTTTTTATAATTTGAAAAAATTAAATCACCGAAGAACACAAGCTTATACTGAGAGGGGGGGTGAACAATATAAGACCTCTTTTTACTTTTTCCATTATACTTCAAAACAGTAAAGAAATATACCCAAAGCAATATCAAAGCAATGCACAATATCATCCACAAAGTGACACCAATTTTAACGTGGTTCACCCAGAATGGTTGGGCTACGTCCACAAAACTTTTCTCTAAAAGTTATCTCAAAGTTCTTTGTGAATCCTTCCCAATTACAATGTTTATGAGCCTCGGCCCAAAGGAGATACCTTCCCCCAATCAAAATTTATGAGCCTCTGCTCAAAGGAGATACCTTCCCCTCAATCTGAATTTATGAGCCTCTGCTCAAAGGAGATACCTTCCCCTATGCTCTGGAAATGATCCCTCAGAAGATCAACTGCCTCTACCTCTTGCCAGCACGTGGAACTCCTTTCCATCGAAGACCTCCTGTCCTCAATGCTTAGCCTAAGAGACCTTTGCCTTCTATGATCACGTCCATAGCAGCTCATCAACCTATACCAAACACAGTTAGTCGATCTAGTACAAGTCTTTCTCTATCTGTCAGATCTGTCCAACTCTTGAAAAAGTCAATCCTCTGCATACAAGCCTTCTCAAAGACTTGCCAAATCTATCCTCAGGTTCTTCTCATAGAACAAATGCACCTCTGTCCTCAAGTTCTTTGATAGAACTATCAACTTAGCTCACAAGTCCTCTTCTAGGACCTGTCCAAATCTGCTCACAAGTCCCCACTGGAACCAGTCCAAAATTGCTCACAAGTCCCCACCGAAACCTATCCAAAAACTGCTCACAAGTCCCCATCGAAACCTGCCCAAAAACTGCTCACAAGTCCCCACCGAAACCTGTCCAAAAACTCAGCAAGCTCACCAAGAAAAACTTTCTTAGTAGGAAATCACAAAGTGAATTGGTATAGACCCAATGTGATTTTTCAAACTCATAGAAGCATAAAGAGAATTTTTAGAGACTCAATATGTTCTATACTCAACTCCCAATCTCAAAACTCAACTCAAATCAACTCAGCTCAATCTCAATCTCAAATCTGAAAACTCAACTCAATATCCGAAATGGATAGGATATAATGCTTTCTTTCAAGAACATGAAACCCCAACAATTGCCAACTATGCAAAGAATCACATAACAATGATACTCATGTTCTTTTCACCATCAATTAGGGCTTCAAAAACAATGCTCATCAAACAAGGTTCAGTCAACACCATTCAAATCAAAACACAACCTTGAAGCATTTCACAATCAACATTAGAAAAGGAAACAAGTAGAACTCCTTTTCTCTCCAACATTATTTGAAAAAAAAGCATCCACCAACTCAAATCTCAATAGCACAAAACAACTTTTCAAATCATCAACAAAGGAGTAAGCCCAACACTTTAACCAAGTAAAGAATAGCTTGATTATAACCAATTTAATGAAAGCTAATGTCAATCTCAAAGCTGCCCACTTAAGGTTTCACAAATTCACACAAGAAGCAATTTTAACCTTAAAACATCATGCTTTCATTTCCATAATCAACCAAAAACACTCTCAACATTACAAGAAATATTTATCCCTTATACACCTTATTTATCCCTTATAGTCTTATCAACAATAAACTTTATCTCTCATAAGAATGCAATAAGATAATGCAAACAACACTTTCAAAAGAATATTTTATCAAAAATAAAACAAACTTCAAAATCCTTATAACTCCTAAGCTATTTTTCTCTCTAATAAACTTCCTCCATCCGCAAAATACACTAGCAAAAATTAATTTTGAAAATACCTTGGCCAACACAAAAAATCGTGCTATGGAGAAATTTGCGCATGAACTCTAACACCACATGCTGCGTCAAATTCAACGAAGAAAAACCCTTTCACGTTATTCGAATGCGGAACCTCTCGTTCGGGTAGCGCGCAAACAACCTAGCCGCTACCGGTGCGCCAAAGGCGTCCGGTGAGGTTTAAACCTCACTCTATTTCCCTTGTACCTTCTGCACCAGGGCTAAAGTAAACAACAGGCCTCCCTGTCTTCTGACGTGAACGACGACGACGAAACCTTATGGCGGATACAAAAAATGAACGACGGATATCCGAACAACGGATCACAAAATCTCAGCGAGGAAGAAATCGAACATCAGATCGCAAATTCACAGTGAGCAACACTTTTCGAAAATGTGGATGGGATAATCTTTGATCTTCATCGTGGGAGATTTATATGCATATTTCCCATAAAATCTTGACGTCGACGAGGAGTTTAACACATCGGTGGAGGAGTTTAACACGTCGGCGGAGGTCTTGGCTAGCACCCACAAACTTAGAACATAGCGCCATAAAAGTTAAGACATTTGCGCCATGGGTTAGGAGAACCCAATGCAAACAAATAAATTAATATTTATTTAAAAATAATTAAAAGGAACCTTAACAAGGTTTTTAATTATTTAAATAAATACTCCCTCCTGGACCCAAATGCATTAAACTAATGCATCCACCTGTAATCTTTAAACCTGTCAACTTGGGGTTTACAAAAGACCTTTGAAACTGTCATGTCGTAACCTTCATCAAAACAAGTTATTTGACATCAAATCAAATTCCTTCAAGAGCTTCTTGACATCAATGACAACTTATACACTTGAGCAAAGGCAATGTACCCAAAGTACCCAAAATTTCCAACAATCACAATATTACACCTTATATCTCCCCTTTTATTATTTGCAAAAATCAAATCATAATACTATGCCTTATATCTCCCCTTTTATCAAATTTAATAAAATAAAATTTATAAATATCTTGCACAGCCACGGATGGGATTCGATCCCTTGACCTCTAGAAGTGTAGTTACCTAACACAGGCTCATGACCAATTGTGCTAACGTAGCACATGAAACCAAAAATGCACTAGTGAATATTTAATTCCTTCATTGCTCTATCTTTAGCTCTTTAGAAAACATGCATCAAAGTGATTCAACCCCTTAACCTTCTGCAACACAACACTCTAGCTCGGGCTATACTATCAACTAGGCTAACCCAATGAATACCTCGAATAGAAAAACACACCAAAATAGGCATCAAGGGGTTTTGACCCTTAAACCTTCTACACAATAGTGCCTTAGCACGAACTAAGCTACTGATTGGTATAAACACTCGGTTGGGATAGAAGTGGCACGAACAAATAGTTAAAGTCTTCTTTCGATTTCCAAACTTGCACTCCTCTCCTCCCTCATTTTGCTTGTTGCATATTTCCACTCGATTGATATTCTTAAAATTCCATACATTATCCAAAGTGAATTTAAGGGCTTATATTTATATGCTTTTTCCATTCATGCCCAACGAAGTTGGTCCAACATTTAAATATTTAAATTTTCAAACTCTCTTGCATGGTGCGCTCAAGGAGTTTGGACCATAATTTTAATTTTAATTCCTTTTGCATTGTGCACTTAAGGAGGTTACCCAACATTTAAAATTATAAACTTTAAATATTTAAACTATATTTAAATCCTTTGATTTAAATATAAACCTCCTACTTTAATATTTAAATATTATTTAAATATTAAAGCACCCTTGAAGATATCTGCCTTGCACTTAATGACAACTCAACATTTCATCCTTGAAGATATTTCTACCTTTGACATCAACATTTCATCCTTGAAGATATTTTTGCCTTTGACATCAATGACAACTCAATATTTCTAACAATCTCCCCCTTTGTCATTGATGGCAACCCTACAATGAAATTGACCTTTATTGAATAGGATCACAAGCTACTTCCCCTGACTAGCTACTTCCCCTTACTAAAATTCTCTCCCTTTGACATCAATGGCAAAGGCTCCTTGGGGTTGTAATATAAGACACTTGACAATGCCCCCTTCTCCCTGCTCTTCTTGAGATGTTCAATTATGAGATGGGAGTGAAACTCCCAAATTACTATGCTCCTCTTCTTGTTTTATTTTCTTTCTCCAAAATTTGGAGGTCATACCCTTTTGAACATTTTGATCATTCTCCTTCTTGCTTGACTTCAGAATTTTAGGGAACATTGTTCTACACCATCTAGCTATATGCCCAAAATTATTACATTTGTAACATATGATGTTGTAGTCCATGAGAGGTGCAAATGAATTGAAATTCCTCTTGGTGAAGCCAAAATCATTCATAGCATGGACCCTGCAATTTACAGCTTTATGACCAAATTGGTTACATGAGAAACAATAACCATGGAAGAAATATTGAAACCTGTCTGATTGCCTTGGAGGATATTACTGCATGGTTCTCTCATTGTTGTTTCTATGATGGACTTTGTTCCTTGATGATGCTTTGTTTTCATCCTCCTTGATGCTTCCACTTCTCAATACATCAACATAGGTCTTAGGTTCCTCTTTAATCATTTTCTTTGATGCCTCTATTCCTTTTGAGCTTGACTCCCCCTTTTGTTTCTTTTGACTTTCTTCAAAACCAAGTCCAATATTTATAACCGAAGATCTCTGTGCTTTGATAATATCACCCACGATTTTTGTGCTTTTCTCAAACCTATGTAGCTTATCATTAGATTCTTCCACTTCCTTCCTTAGAGAGACAACCTCATGTTCCAGTTTTTCACATTCCAACTCTTTTGCCTTTAACTGCTTAGCCATACCTTCTTCAATTTGCTTTACCTCTTCAACTTTAACTTTCAGGTCAATGAGTTCTTGTGACAACTTTACCTTTGTCTTCTCATCCTCTTGTACTTGAGCCTTCAATCTTGAGTTCTTCTTTCTAACCCTCTTCAACTCTTCAAGAGCAACAACAAGTTCCTCTTCTATGTCAACCATGGCTTCTTCTTCATTTTCTGAATCTTTCTCTTCTTCTTGGTCTTTGACAACAGGAGCATCTTCTTTCTCTTCTATGGCCAAAAATAGGATTTCTTCTCTTTCACTATTTGAGAGACTTTCATCACTGCTGCTGGAAGAACTGCTTGCTTCTTCAACATAAAAACTCTTCTTGTGTCTTTGAAATATCTTCTTCTCATGCTTGTTTTGACCATACCTATTTTTCTTTTCATGATAAAATTTTCTTTCTTTCTTTTTCTTATATTCCTTTTCTTCTTCACTACTACTACTTCTAGCTTGTGGGAAATTAGATGCATAGTGACCAAGGTTACCACAATTAAAATATTTCATAGAATGCATACCTTTATGTTTTCTTGGACCCTTCTTATTCCTTCACACAAAGTTAGCTTCTTCTTCACTGCTTGATTCTTCACTTGATTTTGGTTCCTTATTCTTTGTCTTCTTTGAAGCTTTAAATGTTGCTTCCCATTTGGATGTTTGATATTTTTTAGTCCTCATCTCATAGGCTGTGAGAATTCCATGTAGCTCATCCATGCTTAAGGTTTTAAGATCCTTCATCTCTTCTATTGCTGAAACCTTTGCATCAAACCTCATGGGAAGTGACCTTAAGATTTTTTGAACAATCTTAGAGTCTTCAATATTTTCTCCAAGTCCATGAATGGTGTTGACAACCTCATCAACTCGGAGTAGATACTTGGCAATATCTTCCTCATATTTCATCTTCAAGTCTTCAAACTTCCTCCTGTGGGTTTGAAGTTTTGCCATTTTAACCTTGTCATCTCCTTCATATGTTCTTTGTAACTTGTCCCATATTTATTTTGTTGAGGTGCATTGCATGACTTTCACAAAATCTGATTCACATAACCCACTTAATATTGCATTCATTACCCTAGCATTATTTTCAAATAGTTTCTTGCCATCTCTATCCGTGGGAGGAGTTGTAGGTGGTGTGAACCCATCCTCAATGGATTGCCATATATCATAGCCATGTGCCATAAAATAAGTTTGCATCCTTATGCTCCAGAAAGTATAGTTAGTCCCATCAAATAATGGTGCCCTATTTGATGAAAAACCTTCTTGGCTAGCCATGTGTGTTCTTATAAGATCTTCCTTCAAGTTGTTAGGCTTTCACGAAGGAACCCACTCTGATACCAATTGAAGAACACAAGCTTATACTAAGAGGGGGGTGAATAGTATAAGATAAAACTTTTCTCTTTTCTTTCCAAAGCAATAACTTCAAATAATATCAATGCAATAATGAAACAATGCACAAATCACCACACACATAAGAGACAAATATTTTATGTGGAAACACCCTCTCGGGAGAAAACCATGACAAAATATTGCTTATATATTTCTTCAATAAATTTCATGGGCACCAACCCATAGGAGACACCAATCCCCTATACAAGTTCATGGACACCAATCCATAGGAGACACCAATCCCCTATACAAGTTTATGGACACCAATCCACAGGAGACACCAATCCCCTTGCTCAAGTTCATGGACACCAATCCATAGGAGACACCAATCCCCTTGCTCAAGTTCATGGACACCAATCCATAAGAGACACCAATCCCCTTGCTCAAGTTCATGGACACCAATCCATAAGAGACACCAATCCCCTTGCTCAAGTTCATGGACACCAATCCACATGAGACACCAATCCCCTTGCTCAAGTTTGTGGACACCAATCCATAGGAGACACCAATCCCCTTTCTCAAGTTCATGGACACCAATCCATAGGAGACACCAATCTCCTTCTCAAGTTCTACACCAATCCATAACACCAATCCCCTTTCTCAAATCTGCTCCAAAACCTACTCAAATTTACTCCAAATATTATCTATAACCCTTGCTCATTTACTACCAAATTCAATCATAACCAATGCATAAATCTATTTAAAAAACTTGATCAATAATGCATCAAGTTCTTCATTTGCTTCTTCAACTAATAGCAATACACACATATTCTACCCAAACATCTTCAAGAACATATAGAGAATGATATGCACTAATGTAGTAAGCTTCAAATGGCCAATATGTTCTTCACATTCATTAAGTCTGTCGCTTCCACATATCTCACATTTATTACATTTTAAAGGTAGCTCAAGTCTAGCATTGGATAACTTACTTGTGTGTTGACTTGGAGATGCTAATACCTTGCTCTTCTTCCACTATCATGTGCACCTTTCCTTCTTCTTGAAATGATTGAATTATCCTTCCTTGTCAATTGAATGCTTGGGTGAATATGTGTACTTGACACCTTGACTTATTCCAAATTTGTGCCCTCCAAATCTGCCTCAATGATGATGATCTTCCTCTTGCATGTGCTTTTCAAATCTGGACAATAATTCTCTTTTTCCCTTCTTGATTTAAATATCAAATCAACCACTTTAAACCCTTATCACTTCTTTCAAAAACATACACAATAAAGCTTAAAAATAACTCCTTATATCTCCCTTTTGAAACTTACAATATAAAGTTTTATTCTAACAACATCTCCTTTATATCTCTTTTTATGATTTGCAAAAATAGAACTTTATACTAACAACATATCCCTTGCAAAAATCAAATCACAACATTACACCTTATATCTCCCCTTTTATAATTTGCAAAAATCAAATCACAATATTACACCTTATATCTCCCCTTTTATCATTTGCAAAAATCAAATCACAATACTATACCTTATATCTCCCCTTTTATCAAATTTAATAAAATAAAATTTATAAATACCTTGCACAATCATGGATGGGATTCGATCCCTTGACCTCTAGAAGCGTAGTGCCCTAACATGGGCTCGTGACCAACTATGCTAACACAACACATGAAACCAAAAAGGTGCAAGAGAATATTTAATTCCTTCATTGCTCTATCTTAAATTCTTCAACAAAATGGCATCGAAGAGATTCGATCCCTTAAGCTTCTACAATGCAACGCCCTAGCTCAGGCTGGACAACCGACTAGGCTACCCCAATGGATGAAACCAAAGGTGCACGATATAATATTTAACTTCATATCTATGCTACCTCGAACAACAAAATACACCAAAATAGGCATCGAAGGGATTTCAATCCTTGAACCTTCTACACAACAGTGCCCTAGCATGAGCTAGGCTATCGACTGGTCTAACCACTCGGTTGGGATAGAAGTGGCATGAAAAGATAGTTAAAGTCTTATTTTGATCACTGCTAAACTTGTGCTCCTCTCCTCCCTCCTTCTACTCGCTGCCTCTTTCCACTCGATAGATATTCTTCGAATTCCATGCATTATCCAAAGTGAATTTAAGGGCTTATATTTATATGCTTTTTCCATTCACACCCAACGAAGTCGGCCCAAAATTTAAATATTTAAATTTTAAAACTCTCTTGCATGGTTTACTCAAGGAGGTTGGTCCATAATTTTAAATTTAATTTCTTTGCATGGTGCGCTTAAGGGGGTTGCCCAATGTTTAAATATTAAAATTTTAATTTTAATATTTAAACTATATTTAAATCCTTTGATTTAAATATAAACCTCCTACTTTAATATTTAAATATTATTTAAATATTAAAGCACCTTTGAAGATATATGCCTTGCACTTCAATGATAACTCAACATTTCATCCTTGAAGATATTTCTGCTTTTGACATCAACATTTCATCCTTGAAGATATTTCTGCCTTTGACATCAATGACAACTCAATATTTCTAACAAGATCCATAAGAGAACATATATTTTTTAGTTATTAATGGTGCATGGTGATGCAATAGTTATGGACTTGCATGCCAATTTTTAGGTCATGCATTGATTTGTAATGACATGATTGTTTTACCTATTTTTATCTTTGGTAGATAAGCAAGGTATTTTATGGATGATAGTCAATGTAGTGGAATTATTCAAACATATGGCTAGTGCATTAGTAATACTCACATATTTTAACTTGGAGGTTCTAGGTTTGAATCACGATAATATAGAGGAACATTGGCATTGTTGGTGCATTGATTTTTAGATGTGTTTACTAGTTCTACCTTAAGGGGAGTGCCTTTCTATTTGGGATACATTTGCATTTATGGAAAAATGGTTATAGGCTTTGTTTAAAAATGGTAGGTTTCACAATCAAATATCACCATTGTGCTTCTTGTGAATGATATGTTATTTATTATTTCATGGGCCTTTCCCTTCTTTTACAAGTCAAATTTACAATTCAATTTTTTTTGGGTGCAGTTTATATTTAAATGGCACATGGAACACACTTGTCTAGGATTGCAAGCCTAGGTATCTCACCATTATAAAGACTCAAGATCAAGTTCCATCGGTGACATGGACTAAAATTTAAAAATTACCATTAAAAATATATATGTATGCGTAATTGGATTCCAACCAATCCTTCTAATTCAAATTTCACAATTACATTTATTATCCACCATCCTAGTTAGTAGTCCTACTAGTGAATGATGCTAGAAGAGGTGGAATCTAGAGGTGACAAGTGGCAGTTTCCAATTGGTTAATTTTTTTTTCTGAGGTCTATTATTTAATATTTTGCTCTTTTTTTATCTCTAATATGTCCAAAATTCTAGAGGCCATAAAATTTGCATACAAAATATTTAGGGACCTCCTCTATTTAGTTTATGGTTTCTACATATCCCCTTGTTGTCTCTAGGAGAGAGTCTCTTAGGACCTGATTTGGAGGTCCTCTCTTTTTGTATTTTGTTTTTGTAAAATGTTTGGGGATCCTTTCAAACCCCTTCCTTCAATATATTAAAAAATATTTGCATAAAAAAGTATTTTGGGTCCACTTTTGTAAATTACATAATTTATTAAGCTCTATATATTGGTGATATTAGTTCAAAAATATATTTTCCCTATCCAAAATGGACATATTTGGCATTCTCCTCTTTAACTCTAGTGTGTTAAGTAACTCCAATAGTTCATTATCTTGGAAATTAAAAAAATTTACTTACATCCATTACATGTATGGTCTAAAATCCTTCTTCATCAAGAAGGTCATAGGTTTGAAACTCATTTCCTCTCATTTCTTTTATAGTAGTCAATATTTGATGTCTTCAAGAAGTACCTAACATCTAAATTCAACTGATCTCATTGGTGTAGTGATTGATTAGTTGTACTATTTTTGAGATATTTTAACTCCCTATGTTTATATTTATCTTATCTCTTTGTGGGTGTTCACTCCAATTCCAACAACCATTGGAATGGTGGTTTATAATATTCTGGAAAACAAGAGTAGGTTTTGGATGATTTAAGGTATGCCTTATTCCTATGGGCCCTTTTATCTATTGGGGTTGATTATTAAAATACCTACTTATTGCTTCATAATCTAGATACTTTCTCTTGATATTATAGGAAATATTTAAGTCATCATATTTCATGTTGAAGATATTCTCATAGAAAGATTAAAATCTTGATCTAGGAGGTAGAGTCATGACTTCATGTTTGAAGAGAGGTTGATCCAATTTATATACATTTGACAAGAGAATATAGTAGGATCCGTTGGTCCATTAAAGCATTCATTATGGATGGGATATGTACTATCTCTAATGTGTTATCTCCTTGGCCTTTCAATTTAGATTATGGGGAGGTGTTCAAATATTTGTAAGCTAACATTATTAGGCCAAGAGCAATAATAATGAAGTACCTACAAGTGTTCTTGATGTAGCCTACATCCAAGTGTTATATAATGTAACATATAGGCATATTTCTATGTAATCCTATGGGCATATTTATATAATCCTACATGTATATTAGTGTATACCTATAGGCATATCTATGTAAGCCTATGTGCAGTTTTTACGTATTCATCCTTAATGAAATTGGTTAAATCACCTTTATGATTAACCTTGGTTAACAGGTTTAATACATTTATTATATTGTAAAATAACCACCAATTCAAGTTATGACAACTTGAGGTTAACCTTTAATTAGGGATTTGGTATCACTATAAATACCCCTAATGAATGATTCCTTGTATTATTTCATGTTAAGTCAAATCGTGGGGTGCTTATAATCACCTACTCCTTATTCCTTCTATTTATTTAAGTTATTATATATTTCTCTATTTTTATCTATATTCTCTTATATTTGGTTCTTGTTCCTTCTTTTTCCTGTGATTGTGGTGAATATATATTTTATAATGTTTCTAAAAATTATTGTGTTGCGTATAGATGTTAGTAAATTTGAAAAACCAAAGAGATAGTTAGTGAACATGTAGATCAAAATGTACCCTTATTTTAACTTATAAATAAACAAAAAATCCATATTTATAACTCAATATTTATGCTTTTATAATAGTTGCTCTATCTTCTTGTGGTTGGGTTTGCTATAGAGATAATAATAAGTAACCTAATTTATATGTTTTATCATGTGTGTTAGTGTAGTTATAATTATTATTGAGATTATTATTCTAATCAAACCAATTATTCCAAACTTAGTGGCATGTTAATTTGAGTTTATTATACTAGATTTATATTTATGTGTGTAATAATTTAGATTACATTTCAATTGCATGTGATATCATTAAAAAAAATTATGGATTAACTACTTCAATTATATTATTAATGTAAGTGATTTGTGAGTTTATATTTCTAAAAAAAGTTATATTTTAACAATTTTTACTTTCTATTTAATTATTAGATCAAATAAACAAGTTTTCTAAGAGTAATTTGCATACATACTGTTGAAAGTGTGAACGCGTCCTCATAACAAGCTGCCTCGAAAAGACTTGCTCTAGTGTGAACGTGTTGTGGTTTTTTGAAATGTCGGAAATTTGTCGGAACGATTTTTTCTCCCCTCCTCCTCTATTCCTTCCCCTTATTCCTCCTATTTTTTCTCCTCTTATTCCTCCTCTTATCTCTCCTATATTCCCTTTCTATCCTCCTTATATCCTATACTCCCTACATCAGTTGTGTAATATAGTTTAAGTAAACTATATATATATGGCATGTAATCTAAGGTTTGAATAATAATACAAGTTTTTAAAATCAATGTGTAGTCTCTGTATTTTAATTGACCCTCACATACATACTATAATGGGATATGGGAAGTAGTTTTGACCTAGTGATTACAATAGACTTTACATCTCCTTGAAATTTTGTGTACTCTAGTTGACAATTAAAGTGTCCATAAATGTTATTTTAATAACCTTGATAAATGCTCAAGTAATTTGGTATGATAGTCATCAAATTTTTATTGGAGGATTTAAATCAAGACCTCTTCAAAATAGTAGGATAAGTCTAGTTCTCTCCTCACAAATTCATTGATATCCATTGGAGGAGATTCTATGTAGAGTAATATACGTCAATAACCCCATGATCATTGTTTTACCTATCATGGCTATTGCTAGATTGATTCCGAGTTTGAACAACATATATCTTATGGTTAGAATTGTGTTATACTTTATTATCAAAGACTTTGTCGTCATTGAAGGGTACTTGCTTGTCAACTTGACCACCCATGTTGGGGTCTATGCAAGAAGACAAGGTGAGAATGCTAAATCAAATTAATGATCCAAACTCATAAGAAGCATTTCATGTTGGGTTCACCAACATGTTTTACTAGATATGTATGATCCAAGGAGGTCACTTTAATATATATAAAAATGTAACATAAGGTCAAGCTAAAACCAAGCAAAACTCTAAGAAGTGTGTCATGATAATAATGTTGTGATTGGGGATAGTCTAGTTATATCTAGTATATGGATAATATTAGGAGTAATAAAGATGAAGTAGGGGTAGAAGATAAACAATTTTTATTAGTGATGGTTTACTTAGGTCTAGTATATGGGTAACCCTAGGAGCAATAAATATGAAGTAGGGATAGAATACAAATAAGATTACTATAGGGATAGAATAAAAATAAAGACATTACAACCAATAGAGAAAGTATGTAGTAAAAAATAAAGCAAGTGCAAGCACACCATTACAAAAGCAATAAAGAAAGAAATATTAAAGAGATAATAAAAGGAGAGAGAATAATAATAACCTAGGGTGAACATGATTTTATTCTTAATTGAGATGTCCTTAATCCTTGAGGATGTCCTTGTAGTCTAAGAAACTTGATATTTACCAAATTGGTTGATGAAGAGGCACAACCAAGGTGGCCTTAAGATAAGGACCCCTTCCTAGGAAAAGCTTACTACTTTAGGCGAGAAGGAGAAGAATAAGATTATTATTATGATTCAAGTAGTATGTTAATGCTATTATAAAGAGCGAGGAATAGACTTGCAAGAGTCTTAGTGATTTGTATTAGAAGGAAGAAGGAGAAAAACCCATATCTATATTCATATTCTAAATAAATAGATTAAATATAAACTTTCACAAATTTATTGATAGAATCTATAAGAGGTGAAGATTTGGATTTATCTTAAAAATAAAAATAATCCACTATGTATAAGGATTGATTATCTAAGTTCAACTGAATCGAATAATAATTAAATGAGATATTATTTCATCACCTAATATGAATTTGAAAAAATGAGTATAAAAGTGGCTTTTAGATATTCCAAAAGGGTTGGATACAATTTAATTTTGGGAAGTGTACTATATTACGATCATGGTTTTTTATTGGGGTGGTGTACTAAGTAGTTCTCTAGGATGACACTCTTGTTTGAAGGATTTAGGGGATGGATAGGGCTATGTTAGGTAATCTAGTGAGCCTACAAGATTACTAGGTGCTATGAAGAATTTTAATCCCATGGCTTGATCAATGTGTAGGTTCCTATGGGGATTTATGCTTTGTAACTTAAAGGCCTGCCTAATACACCTATGCTTATATTTAAGTAATGCTTATGTCATATTTGGAATTCCAATATCCTATATACATCTAGCCTCCATCGGGTGCTCACTTTTCCATGAAGTAAAGAAATAATAGAGTGCCTTAGGAAAATGATGTTATCAAAAATACATGAAAGAAAGAATAACATATAGTGGCAACATTATTTGGTCTAGAGACCCCCATGGATAATTGAGATATTTTTTTTTTTGGTTGGTAAAATTATATTAAAAGCGGGTTTTGAAAGGGCCCCAAAACCTTTTTACAATAGGTCAACCGACCAAACAAAAGGCCAAAAACAACCAATTTAAAAAATCCTGCCCAAAAGGAAACAAGAAATTTGGAAAATCTCACCCAACAAGAAACAAACATAATTGAAAAATCCCACCCAGCAGGAAGCCAACAATTTGAAAAATCTTGCCTAGCGGGAAGCCATGGGAAGCCACCAATTTGAAAAATCCCACCCAGTGGGAAGCCACCAATTTGAAAAATCCCACCCAGTGGGAAGCCACCAATTTGAAAAATCCCGCCCAGTGGGAAGCCACCAAATTGAAAAATCCTACCTAGTGAGAAGCCATCGATTTGAAAAATCTTGCCTAGCGGGAAGCCTTCGATTTGAAAAATCTTGCCCAGTAGGAAGCCACCATTTGAAAAATCCCATAGGAAACACCAGGAAGGAGGGCTGGGACACACACGAGGATGCAAGAAAATTGGTATTCCACACAGGAAAACCAAAAACTGCTCCAAAAATGGGAACAACCAAATACTGAGGAAAGAAGCTAGGATCCTGCCATGGGACAACTCGAGAAGGCAGTCCAGAAAGTAGCATCCCCCAAAAAGCTTGGAAAATGGAACAAAAAATCTGAAAAATCTCCATAGGCTACAAGATCCCCTTTAAAATGAGGTTGAGCTACGAAAGTGCTAGATAAAGCTAGATGTAGTAACAAAAATGAAACCGCAAGCCTCGAGAAAAAGCTTGGGAAGGTCCCAAGGAATCTGAACTGAAGGAGAACATGGAAAATAGGTTGCAGGAAAGAAGCACAGGTCCCCTCATAAGATCGAAATATGTAGCCAATGTCCCAAAGCAACCTCCATATCTTCCAATAAATGCTTTTGGGAACCAAGATAGGAATTCCAAAGGGAACTCAACAATAGGAAATGCACACGACCCCATCCCAAGCCGAGAAAAAATGCTGAGAAACCCCAAGAAGACCAAACTAAGAAAACCAAAAGGAAGATTCACTGAAAATAAAGCACATGGTCCTCCCCAAGACCAAAAAAATATAGTGAAATCCTCCCAAGAAGCACAAGGATGGAGTCAAGCCCCAAACCCAAAACCATGATGCTCCAAATCTGAAGACCAACTAAAATCTGGCACCAAGTAGAAAACCTACAACAAACTAGGCCAGACCTGAGAACAACAGGGAAAAGGGTCCCTGAAGCTCAATAAGAAACCTAGGGAAGGTCCCAAGAATGTCCCAAAATGGGGCATGAGTAGGAAACCTTCAATCTAGCTAGGAAAGGGCAGACACGTGGAAAAGTGACCTCCCACACCAAGGAAATTGTCTGCAACCACAACCAACCAAGAAATAAGATAATTGAGATAAATTTGATACAATTCAAGCATATAAGATAGAGTGTGTGGATGAAATATATTCATGAAGATACAAGAATGAAAAAAACATCCTTGGTTGAAATTTGGTGCCTTGAGTATAGAATGTTGAGTGAGTGGGGATTACATCCATTGTTAAAAATTCAAATTTTATTGAGGAAACATTCTAATAATGACTGAAAGTAACCTAAATATATGTTAAATATAGTTAAATAGATTGAAATATTAGACTATGTTGGTCCTACTAATATAGATGAGGGGAGCAAAGGACAATTGTATTATCTACTTTACCCTTATTAGTTAGAAGAGGATGCATATAGAAGGTAGGATTTTAAGGATTTGTTATGAAGTATGATCTGGTAAGTAAATTTAGAATTGAATTTTATATATACATGTAGACTATTATTATTATTTTGATATAGAAATAGGTTGATTGGGTGACAACTTGGGTTTACTGAGGACAAAGGGATTCATTTAGAAATTCTAACTTGCTAAGTTAATTTTTTGTTGCGTGAATTAGTTTGTCTATGACTATAAAGAGTTGAGGTATATTTGTCCATTTTTACATGCTTAAGGTAATTTATTTTTTCTATTATTTTTTTATGAGGGTGCAACTTTTTAACAAATGATGCTCTCACCGATTATTAATTGCTCACATCTTAGCATAACACTTGTAATTTTAGTGATGTTATTGAGTGAGTGGGGGTACCATGTTGTTCTCCCACATTGAGACACCTCAATTTTAGTGCTTGTTTAAGTCCATTAGCAGTAGATTTCTAATATATAGGTATGATTATGTGCATTATTAGTTAAGACTTTGATTTTGGATATGCTAAAGGTGATTTTAGGAAAATGAGAAGATTGCTTAGGGGAAGATAATTTTTCCAAATATCCTCCATAATTTTTGCATAAAGAGGCAAATGGCACATGTATAGATGGGTTTCTTGGCACTTCTTATAGATTGGATCTATGAGAGTTTCCCTTAATATCAACCATATGGGTTTCCTCAAAATATTGAGCAATTAGAGTCATTGATTTACCAATTGGATTGAGGTATAGATGTGAGGATACAATGGATCAACATCCCAATATTGGAGGAGATTGACCCAAATAAAGATGTGATATGGTGTTTATATCCACTCAAGGCAATCAATAGCATAAAGGTTAGAGAGGCCATGTAGTAGGAGTTCACCTAATTGTGTGGGAGATGCATACATGTATTTTCTTTGGTACACAATGTAGAGAGGTCTTATGGGGTTAGACAAGGTAGGGTGGATTTGATAATAACATTGTGTTGTTAATAGATAGACTAGAATAGGTGGATGTAAAATGGAGGATAGTAGAGTAACGTGTTAAGGTGATGAAATACCATTTAAGGGAGATTGCCACATGAGGTAGGACGTAGATCATGCATAGTGAATAACATCTAGATTGCATTCATTGTATAAAAGAAAAAAGACAAAGATTTACCTACTAAGTAGAATATATTAGCATATAATGGGTAGTGTACAATAACCTCTTCAATATAAGAGGGATCATAAATATGTACATGAACTATACAGGGATGTATACATATCATTTTTTTTGTGGTATATTTTATGCATTATGTTTTCATGCACTTTATTTATTTTCTTTTATTTTTTATTTCTCCAATTACTTATGGTAAGGAATAAGGGAAACAATGATTAAAAAATGGCTAAGGATCATAAGAAATAAATCCTCATCATGTATATATGAAAATCTTGGACATGCAAGCCTTTATAGTAACTAGTCATAATAATTATAAGGGAATCATTTTTGTTATATGAAAAATGTTTATCAAGGGAATAGCTTTCGACATGGATGAATAAAATTATCTAAACAAAAAATGAATAATAGTTTAGAAATCACAAGCTTGGTATTCCTTATTTGTCAAATATTTTGAACTTTTATACTTTATATTGAGAATAGTAAGAGATTTTCATCTTTGCAAAAATGTTATCCACGTAATATGTGAACACAAGAATGTAAGAGCATCTAGAAATCCATGTAGGATGTGCATATGAAGTGTTCCATGAAGGAGGATCAATTATAAAGAATACATGCTCCATGAAGAAGGATCAAATATTTATAGTGCATGATCTCATAGGAATGGATATAAACACATAGAAGCACATAGAAGAGATATAACATAGTACAATGATACAAGCATAAAAATAGGAATAATTTGGTAAGTCATATATTATATTCCCTATTGCTCCATATTTCCTTTATGATTATCTTTTGATTTTTATTTTTAGTGTGATTCACCTATTTTTGAAAAAAATAATGCTTTTATTTTTTTTATTTTGTTCTTCTTTATTCTGTTTTAAATGGTAAATAACATTGTTTATTTTGTCATTCTATAGGTCTAAGGTGCAATGGAGTTGTATTGTCAACCATAGGACTAGTGCTATAAACATTATGAAGGTACTATAATTATTTTCAATGTAGGACACAAATAATTTTATGTGTATTATGTAAAAATAATAGAACCCATGATAAGAAGAAGCATGTACTAGGTAAGAATAAATTTTACTAAGTAGATAAGATGTCATGTAGAACATTTTGTATTATTTTGCAAGAGTATTTTGACACTATTTTTTATGATTTTTTGACAAGTATCCTTTAATATCATGCTATTATATTAATTAACTAAAAGGAGACTTAATAATTTCATCTTACAAATTACAAATATTTCCTAATAGTGCTTAAAAGATAGAATGGGGAGACTAGGTATGGAAGGGAAAATATTGTTAGTACAATGATTAGCAAATGATATTTGGTTATTATTGATACTCTAAGAAGTAATTACACTTGGTTAGAATAAATCCTAGTATTATGAAAAATAATAAAAGTGCATTGAAAGAGACACCCTCTAATGAGGATGGGAAGGGGGCACAAAGCCCTTGGATACATAGACTAAAAGAGTAATGCACTTAGAATAGTAATCCTAACAAGTACATTCATTAATAGTATATGCAATAAGGTCATGCAATCATTTAGCCTCAATAATGATAAAATATAGATCCCATTGAGAAGAAGAATTTTTTCTTGCCACAAGTAGGATTTTTTTATCAAATTATCTTCTAATTTTTAAAAGGATCCATTTGAGATATTAAAAATGTATTTATCACCTTTACGACATGCCTTAGGTTAAAAAAAGTGCAAGGGGATCTTAGCATAAAATCACATACAAGATATATAGGATATATCTTAGGAAAAGAGTGGCCAACTGGGTTAGGATGATGGGGTTCAATATTTAGACTTATATTACATGCAATACTAGGTAATTTACTCAAGAAGAACATTGATAAATGACTCAAAAAAGGAGTAGCTTTTGGTCTAGCATAGATCAATCAGTTAACACATTCAATTTTACTAGGAAAAATTTGGTCCATGAGATGATCAACAGAAGAGCAAAAACTAATGGTAAAATCCTTGACTTTAGCATTTAGTGAGAAAAATTGAGCATAATAATTGTGACAAGATAAGTTGGACTCTTTATGAGGAAAACTATGGTTATCTTTGGATTTTGGAAAGAAGATAATTTATATTCACTTAATGTTTTGGGATGCCTAAATTTTCATCTTTATATATTTTGTTCTCATGATAGAGTTATTTATTATTTAGGAATAATAAGTAGGAATATTTAGACACCTAAAACACGTCATGTCGAGGTGACTACTCATATGGGACATGCTAGAAGACCATATGGAAGACCTTGGATAGATACCAAGGTATAGCAGTGGTTTTTACCACTCATTTGGGCACCTTTGCCTAGTCAGTGCTAGCCATTGCTGACACCCATGGTTAGCAGATCTGACCACGCTTGTCAGCCGTGGTCAGGCCTCAAAGTCAGTTGGCCTTTGACCGATTCAAAGTTGGTTCCAAATGGTCATTTGGTTGCGGATTGGAGCGGTTTGAGTGAGGAAGGTTCTGGATCTTTCCGTCCAACAAACTCAACTGCCCATTCTTGATCTTGGCTTCCTCATGAAGCTAGGACATAGCCCTCCAAGGTGCTATAAGAACCCCTCTCCAAATTGGGAAAAGTCTGGAGAAACTTTCAAACGAGCATGACGAAACTCTATCAAGATAAACACTCACTTGTGTTCTTTGAGAGAAAGCTTTGTCATTGCAATTGAGATACTAGAATGGCAATTCAAGCCATGGAGGTCCTAGGAGGCTAGGAGAGCCAAGAAACATGAATTCTTACAATCTACGCATCATCAAAGTAATTCAACCACCAAACCTATCAGAGGACATAGAGGCGACCCTTGACCATCAATTTGTCAAGGAGATTTGAGGATTTAGCCCTTGAATTGGAGGACAAACACATTTCAAGCCTCATCATGGCTGTCAGCCATGGCTAACAGTGCTCACCATGCCACAGAGCCATGATCGAGGTATAATCCCTCATTTCCTTGATTTTTAGTTTAGCAATCTGCTTTAGTATGTTAGATTAGGCATTTTACTAGTTCATTTACTTTCTTAGAGATTTTTGACCGTAGGATTTAGGAGTTTTATGCATCTTTCCTTCATGATTGTAAGTAGGATACTAATGAATATTTTTCATGTTATAATTCTTTCATTTTATTAATTAGGACCTTAGATAGATTGATATATGCTTCCTTTCATGTTTCTAATAGCATATTTTCATGTTTTGAACTAGGTTATTAGTATGCTTTTATTCACTTTCTTGATTATAAACTCTTTATATCATCTTTTGATATTATTTCTCCTAAAAGCCTCATCAAGAGAGGCATCCTTTGTTACTAATTGCTTCTTGTTGTTTATTGCATGTAGGACTAATAGGGTTTTGACATGCAAGGCAACAAATACCTCTAATCATGGAGAAGAAGGTCATCGACACCTTGGAGCAGTTCGTGTCATTCTAAAGGCATTTTGATCACATCTACCCTTGAGAGGGATTAGATACTATTGTAATTGATTGTATCACATTGGGTATCCCTAAGAGGGATGGATTTGTAATTTGACTCCATTTGAAATTAATAAAGGATTCCTTGTATTCATTGTTATTTCTTGTTGTCAATTTTTGCATGCTTATTTGTGTATCTTTCATCAATTGTAATAGTTAGATTAGGTGTAAGCCTTTTTGGTGGTTACAGAAGGTGATCATGATGGGAATTCTACATAAAATACCATAGATCACTAAATTTTAGGGTTTGTGATGATAGGTGCTAACCGTGGGTGACAACCATGGTCAAAATTTGTAACCATGGCACAGACCCATGGGTAACAGTCTCAACCATGCCACAGAGCCATGATCAACATCTGATAGGCCGTACAATAGGGAGAAAAAGCTTAATCGGATGAGGATCTGAGGTAGGATCCATTTTTCTCTGATTTTCCCTATTTCTCTATCTGTGTTTTTCTAGAAAGTCAAAATTGCTAGCATAATTAGGGAATGCGACAAGAAAGAAAAATGCATTGAGTTCCTAGGTCTTTTCTTAGGTTCTACTAGTCACTGCTAGGAACAATGGACCTCTGAGTGCAGTCCGCCCTAGTCTCCAGTGGTCTAGGCCCTTCTTGTATGTTGGTTTGCTTGTGTGAGGCCCATCTAGTGGCCACTTCATCATTGTCATTAGTGTGCATTTGCTTTGAAAAGTCATATAGCTTAATCATGCATACTTTTGAAAGTTAAACATTCTTTTTAATTTGCATCACATATAGAAGAGTCATGAGTGTTGTTTTATGCATTTACTTTCATGCAAAATAAAAGGAACCACACACACCATGACACACTTAAATGCTAGTGAGTTGGAAGTCACATCCAACCACTAGTAGGGTTCAATGATGGTGGTAGTGATTTCCATCCGTTGGCCCAACTCCCTCGAACCTTTTGTTACTAGACCAATACCAGATCCAAGAACCATCATCATAGCCCATGGAAAATTTGCATGTATCTCTCTTAGGAGAGGTATATAACTGACTATGGGTGAATTGGGTGAGGACCGAGAGGACCTGTGCTCCCTGACCATGTGTGGATTTCATTACCACACATTATAGGTGGGATTACGTGACCTGGAGTTCATAGCCAGGTTGTCGAGCTACGAGCATACAGGTGAAAGCCCTTTAACAATTGAGTATATCATCAACATATTTGAAAACATGATGAGAGGTACTTATTGATACAACAAATTGCAAAACACATCAAATAGTTTAGGGTTCACTTAAAGCTTTAAAAGAGATAATCACCATTGTATTCTTTGTGTGCTAATAAAATTCAAATCTAGACATAGGATACTCACTATGGTGGCTACACGGAGAGGCCAACCCAGGCATAGATCCGAGGTCGAGGTCGAAGCTCCACCCAATGCACAACAAGACGCGCAACACCCTCAATCATAGAATCCTCTTGAACATCATTCGATGAGTATTAGAGGGGATAATTCTATGCATGGGGATCTTGTTGAGACTACCCCGGTATGAGGAGCTACTAGACACTCCTCGAGACATAGATCAAAGCAGGGAGCTTCCCAACATGGGGGTTCTAAACATGTTAGTATTTACCATGACCACATTCCATGTGCATCCATGGGATCTACTAAAGAGTATGTCATCGAGGGATCTAGATTGGTACCCCTCCATCTGATAGCTAAGGGAGGCTTGAAGCCCCCAACATCTGAGTATAGATGAGTTTAGGATCCACCCATTCAGGGGCAAATGGATAGGGCCACTTTCGAGCATAGGCCCACTCAAACTCCCAACAAGGGTGAGCCTTGTAGGATCACCATAGATGTATCCAAAGTGGGAGCCAATGGTATGCCACCTCATGAGCCATGGCATAGCAGATAGTTGGATGGTTTGGGTAAGGTTCTAGGGTAGCTAGGTTACAAGCCTACTCCTGCATCTTCTCGCTCTGCAAGTGTGCATAGCGGTAGTACCATTAGGACTATCAGAGAACCTAGAGAATGCTCCAAGCATTCTCGAGATATGCATGCCCCTACATCTCATGCAGGCATAGAGTTTAGGCAATAGTTAGACATGAATGCCATCTTCATAGACAAGGGCAAGAGCGTAGCAGATCAGTCCATTGGGGGACACACCCACAAAGCCACTCGAATAGAGCACACACACTAGAGGCCTCATACGATTGATCGTATAGATAGATCTCACAAGCTGGTGTCAGAGCAGAGATGTCAGATCCTCCAAGACCAATTGGAGGATGTTCATGCAGAGCAAGAATACCTCAAAAATGAGAACACTCAGAGGCAAAGGTTCATAAGAAAGTGTTTATATGAACAACGCATGCATGAACAATGCATCCTTGATCAAAAGGAGCATGTTGAGAGGGAGGATCGACTGGCCAATGTCGGTTTACATCCCCGTAGTGAGCATAGGGAGCGTATTGATAGACGAGTTGCTTCACAACCCGATTCACACCCTGAGTATATAGATGCCCATACTCGCTACACATCCCAACATAGAGATGGGTACCCTCCGCCCGAGCATCATGGGCATAGGTAGTACAAAGAAGAAGTGGGAGATGAATTAGATCAAGAGTATCCCAAAATCTCCCAATTCGAAGAGGAGGATGAGCCTAATCCTTCACCTCGATCGAAGAGGAACGTACCTCCAAAGGTACCTCCAAGGCAATCCATAGAAGAGGAGTTCTTATCTTCGCAGGCTTATAAAGTCTTGGCAGAAAATGTCAAAGCTATAGAAAAGCAAGGAATAACTTATCAAAAGCCAACCTTGAATAAGATTCATAATGAACCTTTATGCCCATCAGTGCCTATTCCAGCTTATCTCGAGCATTTTGAAATGCCTAAGCTGGAAAATTTTAGAGGAGAGGAAGATGCTCAGGAGCACGTCATGAGATTTTTAGACATGTGCTTTCAGATTGGAAGCAATGATGCCCTACTCCTATGGAATTTCATCATGACCCTCTCAGGCCCAGCTTGAGAGTGGTTTAATCAACTCAAGAAGCATAATATCACCCATTTTGAGCAACTGGTTGATGCATTTCTTGAATGCTTCTCCTTTGGCATCAAGAAGAAGGTAAACTTATCCGAGCTGGTTGCTTTAATGCAACATGATGATGAGCTAGTTATGGATTACGAGAAATGATGGAGAAAGATGATGGCAAAGCTACCATTTTCCATCCCTACTACTGAACTGACTAGGATGTTTATGAAAAGTTGTGCAAAGCACATTTTATTATTGTTACAATTGTAGTAGTATCAAATGTTTGAAGAGGCTTTGGTGCAAGCCAAAGTGATTGAGGATATCAAGTTACAGGAGGGTAACTTGAAACTCAAAAATAGGAAGGAATGGAACAAGAAAAGCACTGAGAAACAATAGGCCAAGCCGGCTCACGTCAATCAGGTGGTTCTAAACCTTCAGAAAGGAGATAAGGGGTAACAACAATGAAATTATCAAGCCCAACCTCCCCCTATGCAATATGATCAGTGCAACAACCAGAGGGGTAAGGACAAAGAGAGATACCCTCCTCACATATTTATATAATTATCAAAATCATTGATAATGATCTTCCATCAGCTATGCGAGGCAAAGGCAATAAACTTACCAGAGATCAAAATGATAGACCCTAATCAACCCAAGCCTAAGGGGTATAAGGATGACCAATATTGCATATTTCATCGAATGAAAGGTCATGACATAGAGGTATGTTGGTCTTTCAAACATTTAGTGCAGAACATGATTGAAAAAGGTACGCTTCTTGTGGATAATCCACAAGCACTAGATAATCAAAATATGGGGATTTACAAGAATCCTCTGCCCAACCATGAGGTGCCTAGGAATAATGTTGGCCAAGTCAATCAAGTATGAATCGAACCACCAACCCATGGGTTCATCGAAATGGTCAATGTCATCACAAGACATGCGAGGTATGAGAGACCAAATCAACCTTCGGCTCCTATTAGAGTCCATGTTGCACCTCCTCCAAGGCCAGCCCAACATGTACCAGGCCCACCAACTAGACCAATGGTGACAATCAAGAGTAGGTTAGTCCAAAACCTACAGATAACTCCAACAAAGTTGATGATTTATGAGCTGATTCAGTAGTCCCCCAAGCATAGGGAGATGCTGATGGATATTCTAAAGTCCATAGAAGTGTAGTCCTAGGATCCTGAAGCATTTACACACTTCGTGGGACACGTGCAGTAGTGTCAGGAGTCGGTCATACAATTTTATGATCATGAAATCAAGATGGTTTCCACTATCATGGTGGACCCACCGCTTCACATCATTGCATGTGTGAATCACATACCCTTCAAGTGGGTTTTTATTGATACAGGATCATCAATCAATATTATCATGACCAAGGCATTAACATACCTAAAGTTACCAAAGATGCATATCATACCTTCTGCCTTCACGTTGAGAGCTTTTAATGATGCATTATGCTCAACTGTTGGCATGATAGTCTTACCTATTTAGGTGGGGCTAAAGACCATCCCCATGATGTGTCATGTGATTGAAGGTGCTATGCAATATAATATACTTCTAGGATGGCCTTGGATAAGAGAAATGCATTGTGTCCCCTCTATTCTCCATCAATGTATCAAATACGTTCATGAGGGATAGGTTCACGTGGTACCTTCAGATGAGGAACCATTCAAGTACGTGAATCTAGCTGATTTTTCAAGGGATTTCATGCTCCCCTCAATGCACCTGGACATATGGCCAGTGACACCGATCAAAGAGCCAGGAGGTAAAATGAAGGAAGTGTGTGCAAAACCTACAATATCCACATCTCAATGATCGAAGCACATGATAACTGCTTCTACCAGACCATCTACATCTATGATGCATCGGGATGATGAGAAGCTAAAAGTAAATATGGGTGAAAAAGAGATAAAGTGAGCACCCAAACTAGTTGTGATCGAGGTTCCTACTCCCATGGAAGTAGAGGATGCTCAAGGAGAAGTCGAAGAGGCACCTCAGCCTGCTTCACCTACATCTTCAGTAGGGTCATCTGCACCATAGGTGATAGTTCATTTGGTTAACCCTAGATTGGGGGAGTACATCATGCAGAATGTGATGTTCACACCGATTATCAAAACTGCACATGATATGGGCTGACCATGAGCCCATCACCTTCCTGTAGGGATGGTGGTACCATTGGGGGTGCCCCCTAACCAAACTAATTTTATTTATGGAGGGCTCAACCAGATTACATCTCGCACCCCCATGGATGAAGATGATGATGAGCCATTCACTATGAATGTGCATTATCTCTCTAACCCAAAGTACGCCTTATGATATTTTGAATGTTACCATTGGCATGGTTACGGTCTTGGGTTATCTGAGTAGGGGCATAGGAGGCCTTATGAACTATAGTATCAATTGCCTATAGATAGGTTCAGGTTAGGATATCATGTTAGAGGATAGGATGAACTACTTATGGTATATTTGGACCACTTGTACCTCAGCTTGGGGGAGGAAGTCGATATTAATCCTTATCACCCCAATCCTTTCATATTTCATTGGGATAATTGGATAGTGTCTTATGTCACTATGGAACCACCTGAGACATATCATGAAGATATCTTGGTGGAGACTGGTCTAGAGCATATCCCAAGAGATAACTTGGGTGAGCAAATCCATGCAGTAATCGATGACACAGGCCTACGAGTTTACAATGCTAGTACAATGGTAGCCTCCAAGTCAGAATATCATTCTGACGAGGACATAGCAGAGTCCATATCTCTAGAGAGGGGGACCTAGCTACGTGTATGACATGGATGATAATGGTGAGTCCTCAAATAGTGAGCAATATGAGGATGAGACTGAGTTGGCCTATCTAGGCCCTCTTAATTTATGTCATCTATTACCTTCGAAGATAGTCATCGAGGATGATCAATCCTCCATGAGCGATAGTAGCTATCAGGAGTTGGCTTACAGGGGGCCCCATCTCCCTAACTCCTTAGTGCCAGTAGGTAGCAGTGAAGGCTTTCATTATGATAGTGATGACGAAGATGAAATAGAGAGAGCCTATTTAGGACCTCCTTACTTGCATCATCGTAATGCACCGTACACTATAGAGGATATGTATAGAGATATCAATATTCATCCTCACCTCAGAGGAAGACCACCTAATTTGGATAGGATTTATCATATGGTCTTCCTTGATCCACCAACATTTAGAGAGCTCCTTGAGCCTAGTGATCCTGTGTTCGAGTCTATCCATAGATCGGATCTAGAGATCCCCATACCCCCAGAACCACATCTCGGGGATGGAAGTTATACAAACTTAGTGTCACATGCACGTGGTCCTGGAGATATGATCCATTCCATCAATATGATCTCCATTGATTTGACCACTCCACTTCACAACCCAGCCGATCCTTCCAAGCCATTGCATCTGAATGTAGATGCTATCGATTGGGATCATGCTGACTCACCACTAGAGCCTGAGGATTTCTTCCCTAACGAAGAAATGTTGCAACCTTTTCACTTTGTGCTAGGCTGTGCACATGATGTTTATCATGCTGAGGATGCTTCCAATGCGGAACCCATAAACCCAACAGATGACATCCACTTGATCCCTACGCCTCATCAGCTTGAGGAGGGATCCCACATGTCAGTAGAGGAAACCTTTGAAGTGGATATCAGTAATGATCCCACCAATCCAAGGAAGGTTAAATTTGGAGAAATTTTATCTCTTGATGAGCATGCCAACCTCATCCCTCTACTGAGAGAGAGACCTGATCTCTTTGCTTGGACTTATAAGGACATGCCAGGTCTAGATCCAAAATTGGTTACTCATAACCTTTCGCTAGATCTTTCAAAGAAGCCAGTCAAGCAGAAACTCAGGAAGATGCATCCGATAGTAGCCCTAATGGTAAAATATGAATTGCAGAAGCTGTTGGATGTAGAGTTTGTCATTTCCATCGACTATCCAGAATGGGTATCAAACATGGTGCCTGTAGGAAAACTTGATGGAAGGATCCGTATTTGTACGGATTTCAGAGACCTCAATAAGGCAACACCAAAGGATTCATTCCCGTTGCTCGAACATAGATGCTCTCGTAGATGCAACTACGGGTCATGAAATGCTCTCCCTAATGGATGGTTTTTCTGGTTACAACCAAATTTGGATTAAGCCCGAAGACCAGCATAAAACCATGTTCATAATGCCATGGGGAACATTTTGTTACAAGGTTATGCCATTTGGTCTCAAAAATATTGGTGCCACATATCAACGGGCTATGACATATATCTTTCATGACTACATGCATAAGATCTTAGAAGATTACATCGATGACTTGTTGGTGAAGTCATTACTACGTTCAGAGCATGTTGAGGTCCTGAGAAAGGTCTTCGATCACCTGATAGAGCATAATGTCAGGTTGAATCCTAAGAAGTGCGTATTTGGCGTAACTTTAGGAAAGCTCTTAGGATTCATCATTTCAAAGTGAGGCATCAAAGTTGATCCAGAGAAAGGTAAAGGTAATTTTAGAAATGCATCCACCCACGAATATCAAGGAATTAAGAAGCCTTCAGGGCAAAGTAGCATCCATCAAGTGATTTATCGCATAGTTATCGGATAAATATCGACCCATGAATCGATTTCTACACAAGGGGGTCCCATTCAATTGGGATGAGGACTGTCAAGCAGCCTTTGCTAAGATTAAGCAATACCTGGTGACACCGCTAGTGCTAGCTCCACCAAGACTAGATGAGCCTTTTCTGCTATATATATCGACAACTGACTTTGCATTAGGGACCATGTTAGCCCAAAATAATGTGCAAGACAAAGAGCAGGCCATATATTACATTAGTTGAACCTTGGTGAGTTACGAGATAGGATATGCATATGTGGAAAAGCTATGTTTAGCAGTAGTGTTCACTATAAAGAAATTGTGACATTATATGTTAAGTCATACGACGTATGTCATATCAAAACAAAATCCTTTGCAGTATATGATGAGTAAAATGTATCATAATACATGTACTACAAAGTGGATCATGCTATTGATAGAATTTGATTTGGAATTCATTAGCCAAAATTCCATTAAGGGATAGGTCATAGCTGATCAACTGGCTGAGGCACCTCTTGAAAATAGTAGGCCCCTCACCATTGAGCTTCCTGATGATGCAATTTTTGCCTTATCAGAAGCACCCAAACCTGAAGAGCTAGATAACAAAGCTGATAGTTCTTCGATGGTTCGAAGTGTGAGCAAGGGGTGGTGCAGGAATAGTATTGTTCATGCCGCAAGGTGCTCCTATGCCCTTGTCATTCAAGTTGGACTTTCCTTGCACTAACAATAATATTGAATATGAAGCCCTAATTTTGGGCCTCCAAATAATTGTCACCATGAAGATTAAAAGGTTAAATATCTTTGGTGATTCCCTTCTCATTGTTAACTAGGTGAAAGGACTTTTTTAGTGTCGGTGTCCTATCCTGAAGTCTTACAAAGATCTTGTTGATAAATATTTAGCTCAGTTGGAATGGTATGACATCGAGGCAATCCCTCGTTCATCGAATATATTTGTAGACACTATGGCATATTTGGGATCCTTAATACCTTAGAATCATATCATGATTTTACTACCATCCACGTAAAAATATTGTCACACTCTATTGTGCAATGTGAAGCTTTGGATAACAAAGAGTCAATCAACATGATTCAGGTAGAACCAAACCATGAATGGTTCTATAGAGCTAGATATTTTCTCAAGAGAGCATCCTGGGGGTCTTTGATCTCGTAGGATCCTACGGGGAGTGGTACTACCATTCACCATAAGGTTGTTTCCTAGTCTGCATTTGTGAATGTTGAACCATAGGGGGAACATGTTGTCTTGTCAGTTGAGGTTGAGAGCTATCAAACTGGATATATACGACTTCCTTAAGCTTGGTGTAATCCCTCAGGGATTGTCATGTGTCGTGAAGTGCACATTTAAGTAGAAAGTGATAAAGTATGTCTTGTTAGGAGATATTTTGTATCATCGAAGCTATGATGGAGTTCTCCTTCATTGTCTTGAGCCCCAAGAATCATCTTGGGAAATTTTGCAAGCTCATGATGGTACGTGTGGTGGCCATTTCAGCGGCATGGCTATCATCAAGTGCATCCTTCGCATGGGTTATTATTGGCCCACTATGGAGAAGGATTGCAATGTGTATGTCAAGAAATGCATTAAATGCCAGCATCATGCTAATATTGTGCACCTGCCATCACAGGCCTTACAACCCATTCAAGCGGCTTGGCCATTTTCTCAGTGGGGTTTGGATCTCATCGATAAGATCTCTCCTCCATCATCGGGCTGACATACATTTATTATTATGGCTACTGAGTACTTTACTAAGTGGGTGGAAGCAATCCCGTTAACAATGACAACTGGAGCATGTATTGCTGAGTTCATACTCACCAATATCATAAGTCATTTTGGGATACCATCCAAGATAATTTTGGATAATGGAATGTCATTCAAAAACAAAATTGTGAGAGCTTTGATGTTTAAGTACAAGATCAAACATAGTTTTGTGACTCCATATTATCCACAGGCAAACGAGTAGGCTGAAGCTTCAAACAAGATAGTGGTATCCATATTGAAAAATATGGTACAAGAGCACCACAAATATTGGCACATCCAGCTACCCCTTGCATTATGGGCTTATAGGACTAGTATTCGGACACCCACTAGGGCAACTCCATTTTCACTAGTATATGGCATTGAGGCCATTATGCCCTTAGAGTTGGAAATTCCAATGTTGCACATCGCATTGAAAGAGTTCATCGATGATGACACCGCATGACAAGCTCACCTAGATCAATTGATGCTACTTGATGAACATCACGTGAATGCCCTAGAGCATCTCCACGTTTATCAAGAGCACTTAAAATGAGCTTACAATGACAAAGTCCATCTGAGAGACTTTGAGGTTGGTGATCTTGTGTTGAAAGAGAACCAACATAACTCAAATCTACCACTAGAAATGTGAGACAAATTTATGGCTAATTGGTTAGGTCCGTATATCATCTTTGAGAATATTGGACCTGGGACATATCGCTTAACATCGTTGGAAGGAGTTGAAGAGCCTGAACCTCTCAACATCCTTCACCTTAAAGCATTTTATACCTAAAACCATCAAAAGGCCCCAAAGGCATCTGTAAGCCCTTTGGTCATCCAATAAAAGGCTCCAAAGGCATCTGTAAGCCCTTTGGTCAAATTAAAAAGTAATAAAATCTAAAAAATTTGGAAAAATATCAAAATTCAAAAACATTGCATTACATTTCATTTGCATCATTACATTTCATTTGCATCATCGCATTCTAATTACCACATGCATTTCATATTGCATTGCATTTAGGCATATTCATCCATCACACTTGCATTAGGATAAATTGTGTTTACAATCTTACAAACGACACCACATTTGTGTTTCAATCATGCATCTATGCATTATATTTTTCATCCATTTATCACCCTTGTGAGTAATTGTGTTTTTCAACACAACCCTTCTTGTTGCTATGAAGAATATACTAAGGTTTTCTGGTCATTCAACCATACTTAGTGGTCTTCTTAGGAGTTTGGTAGAAAGCTTGCTTTGCTTTTGTAGATGAGGTCTAGTTTGTATAGCCCTTAGCATATCAAAATCCTATCACTAATCAATAAACTAAACAATCCTAATAAGGACTAGGGGAAGATGAATGCTATAAAGTGGGACCAGGTATCCTGATGTGAAAAGTTTATTCTTGCTTATCCCCTTGTGCGGACGGTTCAGGAAATGTTGATAGTTGGCAAAAGGACAAGCTTGCCCCCTACCTGAATAAATCCCTTGCTTACAAATAAAGGAGCAAAATCCTAGAATGAATTCCCCAAGTGAAATTCCAAAGTTAAATCCTTAGAAATCAAATCAAATCAAGATCAAATTCAAAGTGAAATCCTATCAGTATCAAATCCCTTGCTCAAAGAAGAAAAATAGATATATATATATATAAAAAAAAAATAAAAGTACAAAATAAATAGTGGTTTTTATCACTAAAATAGAAGTACAAAATAAATAGTGATTCTTATCACTTTACATGAGCAAGTATCCCAAAAAATTAAAGAAAATAAGGGGGCGAGCTTGAATCCCTAGAATTGTCAGTACTACCATACCTTACGCATGATGATATATCTGATACATTAGCATTTCGCTTTTGTGCAGACCAATGTTTGAATGTGGAAGAGCTAGCTTCAGGTGTCCTGTATCACCTAGTAGTCTAGTCCAACTGAAATCTAAACCTAGGATTGGATAGACATTTGAGGATCCCCAATCTTAGCAATGGGCTGAAAGAATCCCACTTGACATCGGGGTATGCTTATGCCTTATCTAAATATACTCATTTGCACACATAGGGATAATGAATAGTTAGGGTCTATCCTAGTGAAAGCCTTATGTTTTAGAAGCCTAGTATGGTCAGTATACAACTTTTGATAAGTCAACTAGGGTGTTTGAGTCTCATGGAAAACCTCAAAAATTCCCAAATAGCAGCAAACAATTTTCAATGCAATCATCAAAAATCAATTTTCTTTTATGAGAGTTTGTTTATTAGAAATTATTTGTAATATAGGCTAGATACCGGATGGATGTCAAAAATGATATTTAAATGGCCACTGACTATGTTATACATATTCTTTTAATTTACAAAAGCTTATGAACAGAAACAATACATCATTGCATCTCACATATGGGTGCCCAATTGATCAAATCATATAATAAGATATAGCAATTACATCTCATGATTGTTATACATTCGGTGGTGTCATCCATCAGATTGTCAAACTCATATTGCATTCATACATGATGTTTTAAGAGATTAAAGCATACATATCCATTTCAAAAAAAAACATTATCAAAGAAACAAAGAAATTATGCAATACATACATGGCATAGATTATGTCATAGCAACATAAATTAAATGCATACAAGTATAGTAAATTAAACATGCATTTAAACATCATATATCACATTCATATACATTCATCATAAGTAGTCCATCTACACATATATATCATTGCATTTAAAATCATACATTTATCATCTATCTAGTGCATGTCATCCATACATCACATCATATAGCATAAAATAAGCATCGCATCTAAACATTGCATCCATATGCATCTCATAAAACATAAAATAATAAAAACAATAAAATGACACATATAATGAGTCTCAATGTCATATCATATATATATATGTATATCAAAAAATAGATAATAAATAGTACACTGGCATGTGTCAAAAATACCTATAGGCTACATCTATGTAGGTCCTTAACCTTACACATAAAAATGGTATAATAACATCTATGATATCTATACTAAGTAGCAGCACCTGCACCCCCACCCTGAGAGGCTCCATTGTCACCTCCACCATCCCTATGAGTCCTCCTCGAGCTAGCACTAGAGGTCCTCTCTGACCTATGAGATCTATGACTAGAGCTCACTGATGACTACCCTGTCTCTCGAGTGTGAGTCCTCTGAGACCTTGAAGCTATGGGTATCTCCAGAATCTCACCCTCGAGTAGTCCAATCGCTCCTCTCAGAGTAGAGATGTAGGCAGCACTCCATGCACCATCATCGATGTGCTACTGCACCAAGGCCCTGAGTCTCCTGATCTCTGCTCCCTGGTCCAACCTTGCTAATCCCTGTGTTGTTGGTGCTACTAGTACTACTAGCACTACTGGTACTGCTAGAGCAGCTAGAGGTGCTAGAGCAACCTATGATGAGGAGGGATCTGACCTCCCACTCTGAAGTGCAATAATATGTGCCATCATAGCATCTACCTATGACTGTAGGAGGATGCACTGCCCTATAACCTTCTGGATCTCTACATCTGTTGTAGTGATCCTAGCCTGTAAAGCGGTCTTCTCCTCCTCGTAGCTGTGCCACTATGTCTTCCCTACTATGAGTCAAGACTAGAGATCCCCCACCTTTTCCTCTAAAGTGGTAATGGTGGTATCTCAATGTAAGAGTTGTGTCTATAGAGAGCCTACCTGAGTCTGTAGGCTAGCAACCTGGGCCTTGAGCTACCCAATCTCACTATCTGGTGGTGCCTCACCCTCCTCAAGAGTGTCACCCTCCTCCAACTGGTGGTGCCTCCTCTATAGCTCCCTCACCCCATCCACCCTCAGTCCTCTAATGGACTTGGTGCCCATGAGGATCTACCTCTGCACCCTCTTGCCCTCTACTACATCATCTAGGACCCTACCCAAGGGGCCCTCAAAGCCCCGCCATACCCTGAGTGTCCACCATGTGTCATACTCTGTTGTAGTCCCTACATTGGTCAACCCTGACTCCTAGAAGTCATCATCCTCCTCACCCAATGGAGTAATCCTAGGCCAGGTCAAGTCCCTCTCTAGGTGGAGGTCATGGTAGATAGTTGGTAGCTCTGGTATATCCTGCCTGATGCCAAACTATCTAAGGATGTGAGAGAAGTAGAAGAACTCTTGTACCTTGAACTTACATTCGAGGAGCCATCTATCTCTGTGTGCCCTATGTAGCCAGTCATTAGCCTCCCACCATGGAGGGCAGTCTAGGTAGGGGTGCCACTCAATATGATCCACCTACAACCTCGAGAACCATGCAATGTAATGAGTCAGGTCCCTTGCATGAGACCTACTCTTGAAGCCCTCCTGCTCGTGAGGCCAGCATGCAGCATAACACTGGTGCACAATTGCAATGGTGCCAATCCTTAAAGGTAGCTTAGTGGGATGCTCGATCTTGATATGTTGCCACCCCTAGATCTGTAGTAACAAGTTGCACCCAATGCCAACTCTGCTCCTCTAGGTAATCTGGTACAACTCATTATAGAGCTATGCTAATAATGCACTCCCCTAGGATAGGATTAGTGGATGATCAGTGAGACTCCGTAGACACCAAAATCAGGTAAATCGGATAGGACTACCAGTGCACCAAATGCATCATCCTATCGACATCATATGACCTCACCAAGGGTAGTTTCTAGGGTCAGAAGGCATCCTAGGATAGTTTTGGGAAGGTCTCCACTAGTTTTGGGAGCCTTAGAGGCCCTGGTTTGTGATCGTCCCTACCAGGGATGGTCATGATTAGGGTTAGGATTTGTGGCCGCTCCTGCCTAGGATGGTCACATATGACCATCCCAGGCAGGGATGACCCCCAAACCCACCTACCAAAAAGTAGGTGGGATCGATATTGGCAATCAAATCTTGCCAATCTCGACCCCAATTAGTGCCCATGCTGATTGGGAGTGGCCTGGCACAATTTGGGCTGCCTAATGGGTTGCCCAAATGGGGCAACCTTCCCAAACCCATCCAGGGCAACCTTGGACAAGTGGCAAGGGTTGCCCTGGATGGGCAACATGCCATTTTGGGCATTAGGGCTCCAATTGCCTATAAATTGGAGCCTTACCTCAACCAAAAAAGGAGGAGAATGGAATGCAGGTTTGGAGCAATGAAGTGCTACTAGAATTGGGAGAGAACCGGTGTTACTTACCTCACCCCTTTTTGCAAACTTTGTGCCCCTTTGCCTTTGAATCCCTCTTCCCTCGTGAAGGCGATTTGAAGGATTACAAAACCTACCAACCTGATTACAAAACTGGTCTGCTCTAGCATAGATACAGACCCCATTTGCCTAAAAACCTAATTAGTGAGCTCTAGAACTGATCCAATAGGGATTGGTGGCCATTTTTGAAGCGGACCTGCTGACCATCCTGGGCAGGAGCGGTCAACAGTCATGACCATCCCTAACTATGATGGCCATAAAATATGTAGGGATTTTGCCCTAGATTCCACCATAGGAGTCTTCAATAGGTCCTCCCCTAACCCCTATCCAAATTTGAGCTGATTTGGAGTTGATTTGGTAGGGTAACCGACCGTTTGAACGTCGTAGGGTGAGGTGGACCAACATTAAGGCCTCCATCATATTTCACCTGGTTTGGTGCCTAAATGACCTCAAAATGATCTAAAACTTGGCTAGAGTAATGTTAGAACATAGATATATCTATTTTATGCATTTTTATATGTTTTTATAGCTTATATTGCTTTCATTTTATTTTATTTTGATGGATGTATGTTGTTTTCCATTATAATATCTATGCTATTAACCCCCTTTCAAGCTCCCATGTGTGTAGATTGTAGGATTGAACAAACCAGGAGCTAGAGGTATAGGAATAAACCTCAACATAGCTTCTTCATGGGAAGAGGAGTCAACCATTGGATGCGCCAACATCAATTTACCACCGAGGGATAGGATCCCTTAGTACCATCATTTTCATTGTTTGTATGGTTGATGTATCACCAGTTTTAAGCCTCCATTAATGGAGTGCATCTTGTAATCAAAGTTCTGAAAATAAAATTAATAAAAGACATCTTATTGCATTTCATTTGGTTATCAGATTCATCTTTTGTTGCTTTCTAGCTTAGTTTCATTATATGCACTCTTTTTGGCCTATAAGGCCCTTAGCTTAAATCTGCCTGTTTGAAGGCCATACAAACATAAGTAGAGGTGTATCCATTGATTTTCTACTTCTACAGTGGTGATCACGATGGTAGGAACCTTATATTCCTTGTTGTTTTCACTTTTTGCAAAGGTTTAACTCACTTTTGCCATTTTTGTGTTGCAGGTCAGAGTCGTTCCTGCTGAAAATGACCCCTGATTGTGACCGTCCCTGCCTGGGACGGCCCCCAAATTGACTGGTCTGTGACCATCCCTACCTGGGATGGCCTCAAAACTAGGAGGTTCTACAGAAAAAATAGAGAACCAGCAGGTCCAGGTCTGTTCAATTTTCTATTTTCTATCAATTTCTGCAAATTTTCTGTCAAATTCCAGCAAGTTTGAAAGTTTTTTTTCATCTTCCTGAGTGCCTAGAAAGGTTAGTTGCTTTCCAAAATGTAATTAAAATCACAATTTCTAAATTTGGAAAAACAAATGCAATCCTTCCTTTCTTGCTCTTTCATGGCTGATTGAAGAAAAGTTGCATAATTCACCTCCAAGAGGTCGAATTCATTTAGGGCTAGTATAAATTTGATTATATTTTATGCTACTAACCTCTTTCTGAACATAAAATATTTTTACATGCATTAGTGAAAGATCATGTGCTTGCTTCTTTGCTTATATTTCAAAGTTATAAAAAGAACAACACACACCACTTAGTGTAAGAAACGTTGGTGAGTTGGAATTCATCCCCAACCATTGATAGAGTTCAATGATGGTGGGTTTCATCTCCATCCATTGACTCAAATCCCCTCGAACCTTGGTTACATAGACCGTCGGGCCTGAGATCCTTTCGTACCCCAAAAAATTTGCATATACTCTCCCTTCGGGGAGGTATGACGCTGACTGGGGGAAAATGGGTGAGGGACTAGCAGGACCAGTGCCCCTTGTCTATGTGTGGACTTTCATTGCCACATACAGGGGATTTACGTGACCAAAATTTCACTACCAATTGTCGAGCTATGGGTATACTGGTGAAAGCCTCTTAAACTTTGAGTATTACATCAACTATCAAAAACATGATAAGAGTTCTCTTACAAATACAACACATCTTGAAACTCACAAAATAGTTTAGGATTCACATAAAACTTGTAATTCAAATAATCATCTTCTTGTTGTGTGTTCCTATTGTTTGTTTGTTTCTAATTCATAAAAATTGTAAAAGAACATAATCACATAGTTGATAGAGTTTTAGATATGGTCATCACCCGTAGCCAAGCCCATTCATGGGTGGAAGTTATGGGGAGTAGACAGGAAGACATTCAGCATCTTCGGTATGGCCCTGAGGAGATGCTCATTCCTCCTCGGAGACCATCTACTCATCCTAGTCATCCTCTAGTGAGTAGTTTGGGACCTAGTACACAAGGGACCCCTCATAGGGGCAACCCTACAGGCGAAAGTCCCAACATAGGGAACCCCATCCACAATCATCGATTGGTTGATGATTGGATGGTTAGTCCTACTGAGACTAGGCATAGACATAGGCCTAACCAATGAGGGACCTCTATATGGGGTACCCCAACTGGTGAAGGCTCAGAGTCAGGGAGTTATCTCCCTAATAGAGATCACATACATACCTCCTCTTTTGGAGAGAGGGCACGCCATGATGCACCCACAGATAGAGTGATCCCATGCATTCATGTGCCAGTGAGATCAGCTCCATAGTCTATAGTGAGGGAGCAATCCCCACCACCCAGAGTAGGACTGAATGATCATCTTAGGTTGTCGAACCATCCTACTCCTAGGCCACCACCAAGGGATGAGTTTGAGACTCGCCCTAGTGGTAGGCCTAATCCTACTCCTAGGCCATCACCAAGGGATGAGTTTGAGACTCACCCTAGTGGTAGGCCTAATCCTACCCCTAGACCACCACCAAGGGAGGAGTTCACCACTCACCCTAGTGGTAGGGTGAATTCTGCTTTACCCTTCCTCATCTATGAGGGAGGAGATGAGAGGGATCAGATTCCCTCTCCCTTATCTCATTCCACACAGGCAAGATGCAATTCTGTGCCTGTAGTTTATGCTGACTACCAACGTGAAAGGCAATAGAGAGTCAATGCGAATACCCTCCATGAGGAGAACCTCACACCTGATTTCGAAGAAACCTTAGCGTATGGTAGATACCCAAAAGAGAGGGTACAAAGACCTTCTACCACAATACAGATCAATGATATGGTAGAACGGTATGCTAGACATCAAGCTAAGTTTAATCAACTTTGCTCTGACAAGCAATGCCTCGATCTCTTAGATAAGAGATAAAAACTAGAAAGAGAGAGGCTAGAGAATCAAATCAAAGAAACCTTGCATCAAGGGGCTCAAGCTCCCAAAATGCATAGGGAAGAGAATAGACCGAGGTAGGTGCACCAAGGTAGGCCTCATAGGCCCAATCCTCCACTGCCTCCTAGACCAAATAGGCCAGAAGAAAGAGTACATCATAGGCCTAATCTAGAGCACCTTCAAGAGGCGTTAGTTCCTCCATGTAGACCACTGCCTGATACACCTATCGGGGTCTATGATGACTTAGAGGACAATGAGGACTATGTGGATGCACCATATGAGCAAGTGGAAGATGCATATCGACCACCCCCACACCCACATAGAGTACCTCAGGCACCTGTCAGGGTTCGAAACAAAGAAGAGGAGATCAAATCCTCGCCTGCATATCAAGCTTTGTTAGAACACCTCAAATAGGTCGAGACAAAGATAGTGGCAACTGGGACTCAAAAGCCCATAGTTCGCCAGCTTAAGTGCCAACCATTACACCCATCTATTCCTTCTCCCGTATACCCTGAGCATTTCAAGATGCCCAAGTTGGATCGGTTTAAAGGAGAGGAAGATGCTCAAGAGCACGTGACATGATTTCTTAATCTATGTTTTAGCATTCATGACAATGATACGTTGCTCTTGCAAACCTTTTTAGGCACCCTATCAGGGCCAACCAATGAATGGTTCAACCAGTTACCTAAGCATAGTGTCCATAGCTTTGAATAGCTAGCGGATGCATTCCTGGAGTGATTTGCTTTCAATACCAAAAGGAAAGCAACATTGATCGACCTCACGGGGTTGAGGTAGTATGACAATGAATCCATAACTGATTATGGGAATAGGTGGTGAACGCTTCTTGCCAAGCTACCTTACCTAATCCCAGAAAGTGAACTCTCTCGCATGTTTTCCAAAAGTTTCTTGAGACTAGTCACTGTTGTACTATAGCTCCAGTAGTTCCTCACTTTAGAAGACACCCTAGTTTAGGCTAGGAATGTCGAGGAGATAAAGATACAAGAGGGGGAACTAGAAAAACCCAAAAAGGAGTGGACTAGAAATCCAAAAAATAGCTCGACTGCCCAAAATCCAGCTACGGTCAATCAAGTGGCCATAAACATCCCTAGGCCTATTCAGGAAATGCCTCCTCAGAAGGCAAATTATAAGGCCCAACCTCCTCCTACTAGTTATGACAATAACGATGCAACAATAGCAAAATAGAGAAAGCAAGAGCAAAAGAATCGAGTATTCATGCCTTTCTCTGAGTCTTTAGATTCCCTATTTGATCGCTTGATGGCGGCATGAGTGATGGGTCTTCCAGAACTCAGACCAAATGAGCCAGACATGGGAAAGCCCAAGCCTATGGGTAGATTCTTAGATCAACAATGTAAATACCATAGGCAGAATGGTCACAATATCTCTGGGTGTTATGCTTTCAAACACCTTGTTCAAGACATGATTGATAGGCATGAGCTCAAAGTGGATGCTCCTCTAGCGCCTAAAAACCAAAATATGGGGATATACAAGGACCCACTACCATCTCATGATGGCCAGGCTATGCCTGCTAAGCCTATAAATGAGGTGAAGACCACACCCCCTCTGCAGGGTTATGTGGGAATGATTAGCATTGTGACTCACAATAAGAGATACCCTAATCCAGTCTCACCACCTGCAGCTATGAAGGAGGGACCTTCAACGTCACAATCCAATCCAATGGTGGTACAAGGCCTTCCATCTAGGCCCATATTAACCATAAAAAACAAGCTAGCACAAAGCTTGCGGATGACTTCTGCAAGATTGTCCATATATGAATTAATCCAACAATCTGCTCCACATAGGGAGGCATTAATGGACATCCTAAAGTCGATCGAGTTGCAACCCCAAGAGACAAACTCCTTTGTAGACTTTGTGGGGCATGTGCAATAGTGCAAAGAGCCAGTCATCTCGTTCTATGAGCATGAGCTCAAACCAGTTAGAGGTGACTCGGTAGACCCTCCATTGCATGTTATTGCAAGTATCAATAGTCTACCATTCAAGAGAGTGCTAATAGACACTGGGTCCTCAAGTAACATCATTACGACCCATGCTTTAAAGCACCTTAAATTACCAGCATCGCATGTTGTAGCATCGACATACACATTGAGAGCATTCAATGATACTATCTGCTCTACTATCGGCACTATTGTCTTACCTATCCAGGTAGGACAAAAGGTTATATCTACCCTTTGCCACGTGCTAGAGGGAGAAATGGCCTATAACATCTTGCTAGGTAGGCCATGGATTCGGGACATGAAGTGTGTTCCTTCCATCGTGCATCAATGCTTAAAATACACCTATGAAGGGAAAGTCCATGTAGTGGACGCTGATCAAGAGCCCTTCAAGTACTGCAACATGTTGCAACAAATGCCAGAGTCGACATTACCTTCGACTCTAGTGGACTTCAAACTAAATCCATCAGTACAGAGTCCACTCCATTCTCCATTTCCATCATCATCCACTCCATCCTCATTAGAGACCAAATATGACATTCCATCGACGTCGTCGAGTCCTCTTGAGAGGAATATGTCGAAGAGGCCTATTGATGAGACCCCGCCCATAGTCTCGACCATCTCATCGGATGAGATTACCTCTTCAAAAAATGAGGATGTAAATCCTCGCTTGCTAAATGAGGAAAGCCCACAGGAGGTTCCTATTGAGCATGCTCAAGCCTCCACTTCATCCCTTCCATCTTCTTCTTCGCAAGTGACAGTGCATATGGAAAACACTGGCATGGGGGAGTACATTGTCATAAATGTCACAACTCTCCCAGCAATCGAGTCAGTACAAGACATGGGAAGACCTCGTATTCCTATAGGCAGCATTGTTACTTTAGGTAAAGCCCCTACCCAAATGAATTTTGTATATGGGGGCCTAGAGTTTGGAGCAATCACACCTCTTTCTCAGGAGGAAGAGGATGATGAACCTTTCTCAGAAAGTATATCATATCTTTCAAATCCTGACTATGCCCTAAAGTATTTGGACAAATGCAATTGGCGTGGTTATGGACTAGGAATTTTTGAGCAAGGCACTCGCGTACCTTGTCAGCCATAGTATCAAATGCCATACGATAAATCTAGGTTGGGGGTCAACACGTGGGTTTCTATTGAATTCTTAGCAGAAGGAATGGAGCGTATGTGCATCAATGCAAAATATGAGCTTGCACATGACCCATACGCCAACTCACATCACCTTCACTCTTTAGGGGATTCCTTTCCCCAAAACTTAAGAGACCAGGGGTTTTCCAGTGACATGGCTCAATCCTATGAAATAGGAGAAAGCTCACACACCCTGGAATCAGAAAGTGAATAGGAGGATCCAGGTCCTCCTGGCGAGTGGACGAGTGATGATGAAGAGGACTATGGTATAGCGCCAATCAATGATCCAAGCTCAGATGAATATTGCGCTCAAGTTATCCCTCTAACAGAGAGGGAAGACCAATACCTTCGTAGATTCAATAACAACCATCCCATCTTGTGGCATTTTCTTATGCAAGAAAAGCAAGTTAGGGACATCCCAAACATCTTACCTTTAGGAGATCAAGAGGATGATTACATTCATAATCTCTTTCCTGATCGAAACCCCATCTGATGCCAACTACTACCAAGAGAGGTTCAGATACCTCCTCCCCCATGTAGACGGCCGCCATTCATTCCATTTCCACCCGAAATCCCCCCCATGAGTTATGGAACCACCACAGGTTCCTAGACCCACTCGTTACCCACATGGGAATCATGACACCATCAACATGATTTCTATAGACCTGGATTCTCCTTTGAGAAATCCGAGTAACCCTCTTAAGCCTTTATACCTCAACCGTGAGGTAATTGACTTTGAGAGGGCTAACTCTCCCCCATCACCATCTGAGTACTGGCCTTGCGAGGAAATGTTCCAACCATTTAAGTTTTCTCCAAGTACTACTCAAAATGTCTTCCAAGCTGAGGCAGAGCTAGATTTTCCTATGGAAGAGGTGAACCTCGCTAACGACATTCACTTGATACCCACTCCACACCAGTTGGAAGATGGGTCTCATATGTCAATTGAGCCAACAATTGACAAGGATATCGGTACCGATCTCGATAATCCTAAGATTATCAAGCTTGGGGAAAGTCTATCCCCAGCTGAGAGACAAGAGTTTATGCAAGTCCTACAGGAAAGGATAAAAGCTTTTGCTTGGTCGTACAAGGATATGCCAGGACTAGATCCAAATCTAGTCATGCATAATCTCACGGTTGATCCATCGATTAAGCCAGTTAAGCAGAAGCTACGCAAAATGCATCCGATAGTAGCCTTGATGGTTAAAGATGAATTACAAAAGTTGTTGGATGCAGACTTCATAGTCTCAGTAGACTACCCACCATGGGTATCGAACATGGTCCCCGTTAAGAAGTCGGATGGGAGGATTCGCATTTGCATAGATTTTTGAGATCTTAATAAAGCGAGTCCCAAAGACGAGTTTCCTTTGCCCAACATCGATGCGTTGGTAGACACAATGATAGGGCATGAAATGCTTTCCCTAATGGATGGTTTCTCTGGATACAATCATATTCGTATCAATCCAGAAGACCAACTAAAAACAGCATTTACAACGCCTTGGGGAACATTCTGCTATAAGGTCATGCCTTTTGGCCTTAAGAATGTTGGTGCTACTTATCAACGCACCATGACATGCATCTTCCATGATTACATGCATACTATAATGGAAGATTATATGGATGATCTGCTGGCAAAATCTAAATTGCGCCAGGATCATATTGATGTACTATGCAAAGTGTTAGATCACCTCATAGAGCACAATGTGAGACTTAACCCCAAGAAATGTGTATTTGGAGTCACATCAAGAAAACTCTTGGGATTTATAGTTTCAAAACAAGGAATCGAGGTTGATCCCAACAAGGTCAAGGCAATAATGGAGATGTCGCCCCCCAAAACTATTAAGCAGCTACGTAGCTTGCAAGGAAAGGTCACATCCATAAAATGCTTCATAGCGCAATTATAGGACAAGTGTCGGCCTATGAATAAATTGCTTCACAAGGGGGTCTCATTTCAATGGGACAAAGAGTGTCAAGATGCCTTTGATGCAATCAAACAATACTTGGCTTCGTAGCATGTATTGGCTCCACCGCGACCAGGAGTGTCATTCTATTTATACATCTCAGCTACTGAGGTGGCATTGGGCATCATGTTGTCCCAAAAGAATGAATTGCACAAAGAACAGGCTACATACTACATTAGCCGCACCCTAGTCAGCTACGAGATTAAATATGCATACGTAGAGAAGCTATGCTTAGCAGTGGTATTCACCATGAAAAAGCTATGCCACTACATGTTGAATAATACCACGTATGTCATATCTAAAGAAAATCCATTGCGGTATATGATGAGCCAAACTTATCATAGTACTCGCACGGCGAAATGGATAATGCTATTGACAGAATTTGATTTAGAGTTCATTGGACAAAAATCTATAAAAGGACAAGTCATAGCTGATCAATTAGCAGAGGCTCCTCTCCAAAGCGAAGAGCCTCTAAGTATAGAACTTCTCGATGATGGAGTGTTTCATATGATAGAATCACCTGATTCATCTGAGCCTGAATCCCAGGCTGACATCACTCTATTCTTTGATGGTTCTAAATGTGAGCAAGGGGGTGGTGCTGGTATCATGTTATTTACACCGCAAGGGGCTCCCATACCCCTTTCATTTAAACTTGATTTTCCATGTACCAACAATAATGCTGAGTATGAAGCGCTAATCATTGGCCTTCAAACAACTATCACCATGAAAATTACGAAGTTGAATATCTTCGGTGATTCCTTGCTCATAGTCAACCAGGTAAAGGGGATCTTTCAGTGCAAATGCCCCATCTTGCAAGCCTACAAAGCCCTTGTGGACAAAATTCTGGTAAATTTTGAATGGTATGATATAGAGGCACTCCCTCGTTCAGCTAATCATTTTGCGGATACAATGGCATCCTTGGGATCGCTTATTCCCCAAAACCCTTCAGATGATATCACCACCATTCAGGTAAAAATGCTAGCGCAATCAGCGCCTACGCGTGAAGCACCTAAATTCCCACCAGAAGTCCACATGATTCAGATTGAACCTTCCATTGAACGGTTCTCTCATCTACGCAACTTTTTGGAAAATGCCAATTGGGGGACTTTGTTCCCTGAAAATTCTTTTGATACAAGCACCACGCTATATCTCAGAATTCATTCGCAATCATCATTTGCGAGAGATGAATGTCAAAGGAAATGCATGATCCATACAGTTGAGGCTTCTTCCCAACAAGACTGGGCCTTGCCTATAAAATATTATCTTAAGCTAGGAAGCATCCCGCCTGGATTGTCGTAGGCCGTAAAGCGAGCATTTAAGAAAAAGGTGGAAAAATATGTCTTGATAGGAGACATTATGTATCATCGAAGTTATGAAGGAATTCTCCTTCGTTGCTTAGACTCACAGGAGTCTTCTTGGGCCATTGCCCAAGCACACGATGGTACATGCGGTGGCCACTTTAGCGGCATGGCCATCGCTAAGTGCATACTTCGCATTGGTTATTATTGGCCAACTTTAGAGCGAGACTACTATGCTTATGTAAAGAAGTGCATGAAGTGTCAGCATCATGCAAATTTGACACACGTACCTTCATAGGCCTTACAACCGATTCAAGCGGTTTGGCCATTTTTGCAATGGGGGTTTGACCTAATCGGGAAGATCTCACCTCCGTCCTCAGGTCACCACAAATTTATCATCACGATGATTGAGTACTTCACCAAATGGGTGGAAGCAATTCCCCTTACCATGATGACTGGACCTCGCATTGCGGAGTTCATATTGCATAATATTATATGTCATTTTGGTATTCCATCCAAAATAATATCGGATAATGGGACACCATTTAAGAACAAGGATGTGTGTGCGTTAACTGAAAAGTATAACATACAACATAGTTTTTTGACTCCCTATTATCTGTAGGCCAATGGGCAAGCAAAGGCTTCTAACAAAATAGTAGTTGCCATCCTCAAGAAAACTATCAGAGATAGCCATAAGGATTGGCATAATCAACTACCTCTTGCCCTGTGGGCTTACCACACTAGCATTCGGACCCCCACTAGGGCAACTCCATTTTCACTAGTGTATGGTGCTGAGGCAATCATGCCTCTCGAGCTAGAAATTCTGTCATTACGAATATCTATGCAAGAATTCATTGACGATGATACTGCAAGGCAAGCTCGACTCGATCAACTAACGTTACTTGATGAACGACGCGTTAACACCCTCGAGCATCTACGTGTTTATCAGGAACATCTTAAGAGAGCTTACAACATGAAGGTCCACTACCGTGACTTTCAGGTTGGAGATTTAGTTCTAAAAGAGAACCAACAAAACTCGAACTTACCATCCCATTTACGGGACAAGTTCGTAGCTAATTGGTTAGGTCCATTCATTATTACAAGTCATATTGGACCTGGAACTTATCACTTAGCAGCTATAGAAGGGAAAGAAGAGAAAGAACCCATGAATATTCAGCATTTAAGGCCTTTCCATGCCTAGCTAGCACCATCAAAGGCTCCTAGATCATCTATGACTGTCTAGGTCAAACCAAAATGCCCCAAAGGTTTCCCATAAACCCTTTGGTCACCCTAAATGCTCCTAGATCATCTATGACTGTCTAGGTCAAATCAAAATGCCCCAAAGGTTCCCATAAACCCTTTGGTCACCCTAAAAGGCTCCTAGATCATCTATGACTATCTAGGTCACAACCAAAATGCCCCAAAGGTTCCCATAAACCCTTTGGTCACCCTAAAAGGCTCCTAGATCATCTATGACTATCTAGGTCACATCCAAATGCTCCAAAGGTTCCCATAAACCCTTTGGTCACCCTAAAAGGCTCCTAGATCATCTACGACTATCTAGGTCACATCAAAATTCCCCAAATGTTCCCATAAACCCTTTGGTCATCCCAAAATGCTCCTAGATCATCTACGACTGTCTAGGTCACAGCTAAAAGCTCCAAAGGTTCCCATAAACCCTTTGGTCACCTAAAAATCCCCAATGGTATCCATCAAACCGATTGGTCAACTTGTATATCTTATCAAAAAATTCAAAAAAAAATCAAAAATCATCAAAATAACAAAAATAATGCATTGCATATCATCGTAGTCACATCTTAGTGTCATTTGCATTAGGCATAATAGTCGCATCATGCATACCTAAAAAGTTGATAACAAGATGTCTAGCACCAAGTATGTACATTAGGTATTTGTCAAAATCATAGTTGTTAAAAGTCAGTTTTATCACCTATCCATTTTACATTAATACCACAGTTACATACCACAATATGTGTTCAGTCACTTCAAATTAAACCATTGTATAAAAGCGTCAATAAAGTTGTTGGTCACTCACCCATGTTTTGTCATTTGGTCAACTTTTGTAGAAAGTTATAGTGATGTTTTAAAAGGTACAACTCTTGCTTAGGTCATACCTTGTATATATCAAAATTCTAACATCATGCTACATTAAATAAATCCTAAGTACAGTACAAAGTAAGATGAAAACTTAATAGTAGTATAGGTTATTCCAAGCAAAAAGGATTATCCTTGCTCATCCTCCTGTGTGAATGGTTCTAGGGTGTTGAGAATTAGCAAAAGGACAAGATCTCCTTTCTCATAGGTCCCTTGCTCTACAGTCTAAATTAGAGCTTGTATCATTTGCAAAAGAGAAGCAATAAAAGCAATAGTGATTATCATCACTTATACAAATCAAAAATAAAAAAGAGAAGTACATTATTACCAAAGAAAACAAGTGGTCTTCACCACTACCAAAAATAAAATAAAAGTGGATCTTACCACTATCATAAAATCCATTGCTTGCTAAATTACACAACGCACATTCCCTTAGTGATTCAACGCAAAAGAAAGGAATCAAGATTTTGAATCCCTAAAATTCTTAGCATCAGAGAGCCATAAGGTGATCCTCATTCCAGGTTTGGTGGATAGCCTACTTGCAATGATGGGGTAGCCTCCCACATGATGATATGTTTGTCCCATAAGCATTCGCTTTGTATAGACCAATGTTTGCATTAGGATGAGCTAGCTTGGAATAATCTATATTGCCTAGTGGTCCAATCTAACAAAGTGCAAAACTAAGGATAATGATGCGTATAAAGTTTCCTCTACTATAGGTGTGATTCGTCAAACCTATTTGCACATTAGAGATTATTTTATGCGTTATCATGGTAATTAATTAATCTACAAACGAATATAGGTTATCTTGGTTACCTTAGCAGGGTTTGTACCTTAACAAAAAGTCATAACATAATTATTACACAATTATAGACTAAGTGCTTAAACATGGTTGAGTTTCACAACACAATACATGTCCCATAACATATTATAGTATCTATTCTATTTGTACAAAATTCAGTATACATTTATCAAAACCAAGTTATAAATGCCATCATAGAGTGTCATAAAAATAACATGAAACGATAAAATACATTTTGTACAAGCTACAGGGCTAGCATCAAAAATATCAACTCATATTAAATCACAACATGTCATTTGCATATTCATTCCATTTTCATCTCGCATATAGATCATCAACATATACATTTATCATCTAACTAAATGTATCCCATCACAATACATCAAATCATCTAAATAAATGCATACATGATAGACATCATAAAAGCATATAGACATGCATACATCGCATACATCAATAAAGGACATCATGATGATCAAAATAAAAACCATGTATATATCCATATATATATGTGAACCAAAAATACATCATCATGTCCATCATATCCCCCAAGGGCTACAAAATAATTGGGTCCCAAAGCCCACATAATTTTCATCATAAAAATCCCAAAATAGAGACCCATCTGTCTCAAATAAAGTCATGCACCTCCATGACTAAGTGCCATGACTCTCTCCTCTACCCTTGGTATGAGTGCATCATGAGCTAACATATCGGCTCCCTCCTGGTCTATCAGTCCATCTCACTGAGCTCGATGGTCCCATCCATGATGACTTCCCTACCTCACTTCAAGACCTAGCCACTGACCCAATAGCCAAAGCTCTATCTGGTAGGCATCCCTGGAGATGCATGATCTCATCCTCTAACAGTCTAGTGAAGACCTACTCCTCCCGATAGCGAATGGTCAAACTCTCCACCAAAACCTATAGTCGCTCTACCTCACCTCGTAGTCTCACCACCTCATCACTGCTCGATGCACCCTACCCTGAGCCCTACACCACAACCTGAGACCGAAATGCTGCTATCTCAGCTTGCCTGCCTCTAGATCTCTGTAGCCTACCTCGCTATCTCAGCCTTCATAGACTCTAACTATACATGAAGAACTGACACCTCAACATCTCACCTAGAGGCCTCAGTCTGACCAGTCTATACCTATGCATGAAGGAGAGCACGCTTCTCAGTGTACTCCTCCCATAACCTGCTTAGCTCCCCTCATAATTTGGTGATAGTGGCATCTCATGTCACTAGCTCCCCATCTAGGTCTCACTCATCAGGTGCATCCATACCAAACCCCTCTACATCTTGGACGTCCAATAAACCAACCCTGGCATCCTCCCTACGAGGGTGAACATGTCATACCTCTGCTATATCTAGAGCCTGAGCCTCCTGAGATACCTCTCTGAGGTCCTCTCTAGGTGCATCCTCCTCCATAGCAGCATCGACACCCCCTCCTAGTGGGCCATCCCCATGCCATATCCACATAATCCACCAAGCATCATACTCATCAGTAGTACCGACATCATCCACATATGGTATGTCTATCACTGGGTCTGACTCCTCACTGAGGGGCTCTACAATATGCTCCTCTAGTCCCCTCTCCATGCCTCTATGCTAATATACTCGTGGCTCACTGGATAACCCCCGACATAGCTTGAACTGTCAAAGCACGTGGTCAAACTGGAATTACTCTTTCCCAGTTCCATGCCTCCCTACCATCTATCTACCGTGTCTCACTCGACGCAAGTGTATTGTAGCCTCTGGCCATATAGGGCAATCTCTATAAGGTCTCTAGATAATATCCTCCACCCAGAGCCATTCAAAGGCATCAACATAGATCTCAATCTGTCTAGCCTAACATCGACTGCCACAATCCTCCCTCGTTGTCTCCTAGAGTGTAGCATAACCAATCTCTCTGTCCTCTAACTGAGCTCGCATCATCCATGGTAGTCCCCCTGGGCACTGCATTGCAATATGAGACCATCCCTAGACCTGTAGTAAATAGCTACATCATATCCCCGTCCATCTGTGATAATGAATCTCGCAAATCTCATCATAAATTTGTGTGAGTAAAGTTGGATCCCAAGCCATAATCAAAGGTTGCTCTAGTGTGCACTCACATAGAGCATACACTAACTCTAGTAGGTTCCAAGGGAACCTAGCTCTTGAGGAGTCTGACAATAGTTGGTTGCTGATAAATGTATCAGCAATGTATGTCTATTTTTGAAGACCTCCATCTAAAACCAATCCACCACTAACAAACCTCCACTGAGTAGCTCTATAGCTACCTCCTCCCACCTCTCTCTAAAGTACCGCTACAAGACTGCCTCGTGTTGACCAATAGGTGTGATGAGGATCAGACGTCCCTCAATAGGGATCTGAAGTATCTTGTATACATCCTCGAGGGTAATTCCCCAGTAATAAAGTGAAAGGTATTTGTATGGGGATCCCATAAATCTATAAGTGTAGTAATATAAGCCCTATCAGCCATGACGGGCTTCAACTGAGTCACCTGCTTGAGTCCAATGGCATCGACCCATACCCAATCATCAGGTGTCAACATACCTATAGCTACCATGAACATATTCGAGACCCTATTTTGACTCTTAATAATCTGCTAACATAAAAAAAAAAAAAATGGGTCACTCAAGTGCACCAAAAATGCACTTTTTACCCTCCAAAAGCACCTAAAAAGGGTCACTTTTGACCCCAAAATGGGCCATTTTTGGTCCAACTTATGGCTATACAAACCAAGGATGACCCCTAATTTTGTGATCATCCCAAAAAAGGACAACCATGCGCCACCTTCCCAGGAAGGTATGGCCCCCAATCAGGGGCAAAATTGGGGCAAAACGAGCCCCTAGAAACCCTAAAAATGCCAGAAAATGACTAAAACAATGCTCTATAAATGCAAAAAAAATGATTTTTTTTGCATGAAAATTAAAAATATACCCTAAATGTGTTATTTAACTACACTTTAAGGGTTCATTACCAGCTAATTAAAGAAAAAAAATCAAAAAACCCTAAGAAATTATGATTCCTTTCTAAAAAAAAAGAGGAAAAAGCATGGAAACATACCTATCGTGCACCGGCTCTGCCATGTGCTACACCATGGCCTGAATGAATGCTGAAATTTAGATGTTTGTATAGCACTTCACCGAAGAACACAAGCTTATACTGAGACGGGGGGGTGAACAGTATAAGACCTCTTTTTACTTTCTCTATTTAACTTCAACTTCGCAAAGCAATGAACCAATAGCAATATCAAAGCAATGCATAAAGCAACACACAATGAGACACCAATTTTAACGTGGTTCACCCAACATGGGCTACATCCACAAAAATTTTCTCTAAAAATCTTTCTCAAAGTTCTTTGGGAATCCTTCCCAATTACAATGTTTATGAGCCTCAGCCCAAAGGAGAAACCTTCCCCTACTCAAGTATTTATGAGCCTCTGCCCAAAGGAGAATCCTTCCCCTCCTCATGAATTTATGAGCCTCCTGCCCAAAGGAGAATCCTTCCCCTCCTCACGAATTTATGAGCCTCCTGCCCAAAGGAGAATCCTTCCCCTCAGCTCTGGAAATGATACTTCAAAAGATCACCTGCCTCTTATTCCGCTAGCACGTGGAACTCCTTTCCATAGAAGACCTCCTGTCCTCAATGCTCAGCCTCAAGAGACCTCTGTCCTCACTGATCACCTCCACAACAACTCATCAACCTGTACTAAACATAGTCACTCGGTCCAAAGACAAGTCTTCCTCACTCTCAGATCTGTCCCAAGCTCAACTCATAAAGCTTGAACAAATCAATCTCTGCTGCACACAAGCCTTCTCAAAGACTTGTCAAAACTATCCTCAGGTTCTTCTCAAAGAACCACTTCAACTCTGTCCTCAAGTCCTCTACCTAGGACCTATCCAAATCAGCTCACAAGTCCTCCCTAGAACTTGTCCAAATCAGCTCACAAGTCCTCACTAGAACCTGTCCAAATCAGCTCACAAGTCCTCACTAGAACCTGTCCAAATCAGCTCACAAGTCCTCACTAGAACCTGTCCAAATCAGCTCACAAGTCCTCACTAGAACCTGTCCAAATCAGCTCACAAGTCCTCACTAGAACCTGTCCAAATCAGCTCACAAGTCCTCACTAGAACCTGTCCAAATCAGCTCACAAGTCCTCACTAGAACTTGTCCAATCATAAAGTTACTAGAACCTCGTCCAAATCAGCTCACAAGTCCTCACTAGAACCTGTCCAAATCAGCTCACAAGTTCATCAAGAAAAACTTGCTTAGCATGAACCCACAAAGAGAATTGTTAGAGACCCAATGTGATTCATCAACCTCATAGAAGCATAAAGAGAATTGTTAGAGACTCAATATGTTCTATACTTAACTCCCAATCTCAATCTCAAATCTCATAGAAACATAAAGAGAATTGTTAGAGACTCAATATGTTCTATACTTAACTCCCAATCTCAATCTCAACTCAATCTCAATCTCAAAAGAATAAGATAGATGTAGTATGCTTTTCTCAAGAACATGAAACACAACCCAACAATTGCCAACCATGCAATATCTCATATAACAATGATACTCATGTTCTTTCCACAACCAATATCTTTTCTCAACCAATTAGGGCTTTAACAACAATGCTTATAGACAAGGTTTAACCAACATCATTCAACTCAACATTAACCTTGAAGCATTCAACCAATCACTACATGAAAAGGAAACTAGTAGACATCCTTTTCCCTCCAAAGGTATTTGAACAAAATAGCCACCAACATAAATCACCAATGCAAAGAATAACTTGCTCAAATCAATCTCAATGGAGTAAGCCCAAATCATGTATCAAGTAAAGCATTAACTTGATCAAAACAACCTCTATGGAAGCAACTCAACCATCAATCTCAAAACAGCCAACTAAGGGTTTCACCATCTCAATGCAAGTAGCAAGACTTACTAACATAAACCCTAGTGCAAAAATGCTTCCTCTTCCTCAACCAGAATTATGCATTCACCCAAAAAACTCATCAATGATTTTAATGCATAAACAATCTTCAATATCCAGAAAATGGGATTTACACCAACAAGAATACCTAGTAGACAACCTTTTCACTCCAAACTCAATTTCAGAAAATACACCATCAACAATATACATGGAAGAAGTTGCCCATACCTTTGTTTGAGGAAGAAGAGAATAGTTCTTCAACCCGTTACCAACACCACCCTCAACTTTGCCACCAAGTTAGGGTTAGATCATAAAAGTAACCACAAAAATATTTATTCCATAAAACACCTTATGACTCCAATCCTTAGAAGTCAACTACCAAAAAATATAAAGCATACAAACAATATATCCTTTTACACCTTATTTCTCCAAATTAATTAAACCATGCTCAAGGAATAATAGCTTCTAAGCAAATCTCACTCAACAATCAAGCCAAAAATCTCAACCACACACTATCAACCTTATATCTCCAAAGAAGCATTTAACCTTAAAAATAATTTTAAATAAATCTGCCCAACCACTTCTTCTTTAACAAAATGCAGATTTTATTTAAAAAACCTTACCAAAAAAAATGCTTCCAAAAATCGCGGGTCAACAGTGCCTCCAAAAAATCGGAGCGCAAAAACTCTTCTCACACTCCACGGCGGGAGTCGAACGCTTGACCTCCCTTCAAGCGCCTTCGCAGAATAGTCATTGCCACTAGGCCAACGATGCTAGCTTGAAGGCTAGCAAGAGTCTCCTTCTCCTTAACCCTTTGGCGGCGGATAAACGTGGCAAAAAAATGATAGCCGTAGCTTTTACTTCCCAACTTTTGCACAATTCGAATTTCTTTCACACCATTGCTTTGGACTATAGGTTATGGCTTATATAGCCAAACTTCCATGCTATGCACGACGTCGACGGGAGGATAATTCAAACTTTTCGAATTAATATTATTTTGGCACCTTCGAAACAACTTTAGGGTTTATGAAACCCTTTTGATTATTTAAAAATAATCAAAGGTCTTTTAGACCTTAGACCTTAGGTGGAGAACCCATTAAATTATTAAAATAATTTAATCACTAAATCAAATAAATAATTAATTAAAAAACCTTAAAAAGGTTTTATTAATTAAGTTATTTAATTAATAAGTGTCTCCAACCTTTGCATTAAGTTGAGAGTGGTTTTGAGAAAAACCCTTAATGCATCCACCTGGTTTTAATAAAAACCCTTAAACCTGCCATGGTTTTGATAAAAACCTTTTCATCCGCCACATGGAATCTCTCCGAAATCTTCTAGAAAATATTCTTTGGAATCTTCAACCTTTGAAGCCAATAAATCCTCTTGACATTAATGCCAGTTCCTTTTGACATCAATGACAACTCATAGACAAGAAGCTAGGATCTCAAACCCAAAATTGCCAACAATCTCCCCTTTGTCATTGATGGCAAACCATGCTTCTCAACAACACCGAAACTCAAAACTGCTGTATAGAAATTAGCTCCCCCCGACTTGAGGCTCTCCCCCTTACTCATATCTCTCCCCCTTTGTCATCAATGGCAAAGGGTCACCTTTGGGGCTTGGGACTAAGAATGAGCCTCTTAGCTTAGTCCCTCCCCCACCTCCTGTTGAGGTGATTAATTTTGGGGTGGGAGTAAAACTCCCATTAGGCACTCGATCATCATCATTGTCTATAGCTGCCTTACCATGTCTTCTCTTGTTCTCCTTGTCCATATTCCTGTTCCTATTCATGTCACCGTTGTTGTTCTTGTTATCATTCCTGTTCTTATCCATGTCTTGATTCTTGTGCCTGTTCATACCCATGTCCCTGTTCCCATACCTTGGAATTTTAGCTCTACACTGTCTAGCTATGTGACCTTCATTGTTGCACTTATAACAACTAACAATTTTATTTCTTTGAGGCATACCCGATCTTTGACTCCATCCTGTTCTGACCAACCCCTGTTCCTCGTTATTAGCCTTGCAATAAACAACCTTGTGCCCAAACTGTTTACAAGAGTAGCAATACCCTTGAAAGAAATTACCACCTCTTGAATCTGTCATTTACCTTCCTCACTTGAGTCATGCAATGTGAAGCCATGTGACCAAACTTGTGACAAGCAAAACATCTGCCATTAAACTTTCCTTGATTTGACCTCTTAGGTCCTGTAAACTTTCTCCCCTTTTTCTGATTCCTGTTTTCTGATTCTGTGCATCTATCACTCAAGGACTCTTTTTCTGAAGTACTTTCCTCATCAGAACTCTCTTCCTTTCGGAATCTCTTACTAGATTCCCCAACAGAGTCGCCAACCTGTTCCATGTGTTTCTTACCAAAACCAAGACCTGTTTTATCTGTTGTCCTTCTTTGATCTTTGATGATTGACTTTACCTTTTTGGTGCTATCTTCAAACCTCGTAAAGCTTCTCCTTGTACTCTTTAGTTTCCTCTTTCAAGGAAGCCACTTTCTGTTCCAACTCTCTACACTCAAGAACCTTAGACTCTAACTTATCCTTAAGTTTCTGTGTCTTAGCTATAGAGAAGTCAAGACTTTCTATAAGCTCATCTCTCTCAATACAACATTCATCCAATTTATCATTGAGTCTAGCATTCTTCTTTCTTTCCTTTTTCAAAGCACTAAGAGCACTAACAAGTTCAGCTTCAAGATCTACTTCACCATCCTCTATAACTTCCTCTATTTGTTTACCTTTTGAAACATCAATGACTTTTTCAGATTTCTTATCACTAGAGGTGCTACCCTTTTCTAAAGCCATACAAAGATCTTCCTTACAATTTTTCGAAGCATCCTCATACATAGTATAACTAGAAATCAATCCATCATTTGTGCAATCATCCTCAAGATGTCCAAAATTTCCACATCTAAAACATTTCATAAGGACAAATCTATGTTTCTTTTCTTCTTCTTTTTCCGTTAGGAACAACATCTCATTTCCAACATCACTTGAAGAACTTTCACTATCACTACTAGAACACTTACTTGCCTTGTCTAGGTAGAAAATTTTCTTGTGTTTGTGAGAGTACCTCTTTCCTTGATTGCTTTGCTCATATTTATTCTTCCTTTGATGCCTCGTGCCTTTCGTAATCCTTGCTCTTATAATCCTGTTTATCTTCATCACTTTCATCCTTGGCAAGCAAGACAGCTTAGTAGCATAATGACCAAACTTTCCACAATTGAAACACTTGACATATTTCATACCTTTGTGCTTTCTTGAGAACTTGCCCTTCTTGCTGTAATATGCCTCTTCATCACTAGAAGACTCATCACTATCTTGAAGCTCTTTACCCTTGGATTTCTTGGTAGCCTTGAAAGCCGCCTCCTTCTTAACATCAACCTTCACTTGAGTTCTCAACTCAAATGCTGCAAGTATACTATGAAGCTCATCCTTTTTCAACTTATCCAAATCCTTAGCTTCCTCAATAGCAGAAATATTTTCACTAAATCTATTTGGAAGAGACCTCAAAATCTTATCACAAATATCATTTTCAGCAAGCTCAAGACCTAGTTCCTTCATAGAGTTAACAATCTCATCCATACGAAGCATATAGTCACTAATATTTTCTTCATCATTCATCTTGAGTTGTTCAAACATACCTTTGAAGTGTCTCAACTTGGCCTTTCGAACATTTGCATCACCTGTATGAACCACCTTCAACTGTTTCCACATTTCACTAGCTGTCTTGCAGTGAATCACCTTGGTAAGATCTGCCTTCTATAAACCCTTCAGGATTGCATTCATTGCCTTTGAATTGCTATGATGTAGGAGCCTCTCTTCCTTAGTAGAAGGACCATGCTCAGGAATGGTATACTCATCCTCAATCACTTCCCAAACTTCATTTCCAAGAGCCATAAGATGAACCTTCATCCTAGCACTCCAAAGCCCAAAATCTGCCCCATCAAGAATAGGTGCTGCATTACCACTTGTAGATTCCATTGTGTTCTTTACAATATTTTCCTTCAAGCTGTTAAACTTTTCGAAGGAACCCGCTCTGATACCAATTGAAGAACACAAGCTTATACTGAGAGGGGGGGTGAACAGTATAAGACCTCTTTTTACTTTCTCTATTTAACTTCAACTTCGCAAAGCAATGAACCAATAGCAATATCAAAGCAATGCATAAAGCAACACACAATGAGACACCAATTTTAACATGGTTCACCCAACATGGGCTACATCCACAAAACTTTTCTCTAAAAATCTTTCTCAAAGTTCTTTGGGAATCCTTCCCAATTACAATGTTTATGAGCCTCAACCCAAAGGAGAAACCTTCCCCTACTCAAGTATTTATGAGCCTCCTGCCCAAAGGAGAATCCTTCCCCTCCTCATGAATTTATGAGCCTCCTCCCAAAGGAGAATCCTTCCCCTCCTCATGAATTTATGAGCCTCCCGTACAAATGAGAATCCTTCCCCTCAGCTCTAGAAATGATACTTCAGAAGATCACCTGCCTCTTATTCCGCTAGCACATGGAACTCCTTTCCATAGAAGACCTCCTGTCCTCAATGCTCAGCCTCAAGAGACCTCTGTCCTCACTGATCACCTCCACAACAACTCATCAACCTATACTAAACATAGTTAGTCGGTCTAGCACAAGTCTTCCTCACTTTGTCAGATCTGTCCCAAGATCAACTCATAAAGCTTGAACAAATCAATCTCTGCTGCACACAAGCCTTCTCAAAGACTTGTCAAAACTATCCTCATGTTCTTCTCAAAGAACCACTTCAACTCTATCCTCAAGTCCTCTGCTAGGACCTGTCCAAATCAGCTCACAAGTCCTCCCTAGAACTTGTCCAAATCAGCTCACAAGTCCTCACTAGAACCTGTCCAAATCAGCTCACAAGTCCTCACTAGAACCTGTCCAAATCAGCTCACAAGTCCTCACTAGAACCTGTCCAAATCAGCTCACAAGTCCTCACTAGAACCTCTCCAAATCAGCTCACAAGTCCTCACTAGAACCTGTCCAAATCAGCTCACAAGTCCTCACTAGAACCTCGTCCAAATCAGCTCACAAGTTCATCAAGAAAAACTTGCTTAGCATGAACCCACAAAGAGAATTGTTAGAGACCCAATGTGATTCATCAACCTCATAGAAGCATAAAGAGAATTGTTAGAGACTCAATATGTTCTATACTTAACTCCCAATCTCAATCTCAAATCTCATAGAAACATAAAGAGAATTGTTAGAGACTCAATATGTTCTATACTTAACTCCCAATCTCAATCTCAACTCAATCTCAATCTCAAAAGAATAAGATAGATGTAGTATGCTTTTCTCAAGAACATGAAACACAACCCAACAATTGCCAACCATGCAATATCTCATATAACAATGATACTCATGTTCTTTCCACAACCAATATCTTTTCTCAACCAATTAGGGCTTTAACAACAATGCTTATAGACAAGGTTTAACCAACATCATTCAACTCAACATTAACCTTGAAGCATTCAACCAATCACTACATGAAAAGGAAACTAGTAGACATCCTTTTCCCTCCAAAGGTATTTGAACAAAACAACCACCAACATAAATCACCAATGCAAAGAATAACTTGCTCAAATCAATCTCAATGGAGTAAGCCCAAATCATGTATCAAGTAAAGCATTAACTTGATCAAAACAACCTCTATGGAAGCAACTCAACCATCAATCTCAAAACAGCCAACTAAGGGTTTCACCAACTCAATGCAAGTAGCAAGACTTACTAACATAAACCCTAGTGCAAAAATGCTTCCTCTTCCTCAACCAGAATTATGCATTCACCCAAAAAACTCATCAATGATTTTAATGCATAAACAATCTTCAATATCCAGAAAATGGGATTTACACCAACAAGAATACCTAGTAGACAACCTTTTCACTCCAAACTCAATTTCAGAAAATACACCATCAACAATATACATGGAAGAAGTTGCCCATACCTTTGTTTGAGGAAGAAGAGAATAGTTCTTCAACCCGTTACCAACACCACCCTCAACTTTGCCACCAAGTTAGGGTTAGATCATAAAAGTAACCACAAAAATATTTATTCCATAAAACACCTTATGACTCCAATCCTTAGAAGTCAACTACCAAAAAATATAAAGCATACAAACAATATATCCTTTTACACCTTATTTCTCCAAATTAATTAAACCATGCTCAAGGAATAATAGCTTCTAAGCAAATCTCACTCAACAATCAAGCCAAAAATCTCAACCACACACTATCAACCTTATATCTCCAAAGAAGCATTTAACCTTAAAAATAATTTTAAATAAATCTGCCCAACCACTTCTTCTTTAACAAAATGCAGATTTTATTTAAAAAACCTTACCAAAAAAAATGCTTCCAAAAATCGCGGGTCAACAGTGCCTCCAAAAAATCGGAGCGCAAAAACTCTTCTCACACTCCACGACGGGAGTCGAACGCTTGACCTCCCTTCAAGCGCCTTCACAGAACAGTCATTGCCACTAGGCCAACGATGCTAGCTTGAAGGCTAGCAAGAGTCTCCTTCTCCTTAACCCTTTGGCGGCGGATAAACGTGGCAAAAAAATGATAGCCGTAGCTTTTACTTCCCAACCTTTGCGCAATTCAAATTTCTTTCACACCATTGCTTTGGACTATAGGTTATGGCTTATATAGCCAAACTTCCATGCTATGCACGACGTCGACGGGAGGATAATTCAAACTTTTCAAATTAATATTATTTTGGCGCCTTCGAAACAACTTTAGGGTTTATGAAACCCTTTTGATTATTTAAAAATAATCAAAGGTCTTTTAGACCTTAGACCTTAGGTGGAGAACCCATTAAATTATTAAAATAATTTAATCACTAAATCAAATAAATAATTAATTAAAAAACCTTAAAAAGGTTTTATTAATTAAGTTATTTAATTAATAAGTGTCTCCAACCTTTGCATTAAGCTGAGAGTGGTTTTGAGAAAAACCCTTAATGCATCCACCTGGTTTTAATAAAAACCCTTAAACTTGCCATGGTTTTGATAAAAACCTTTTCATCTGCCACATGGAATCTCTCCGAAATCTTCTAGAAAATATTCTTTGGAATCTTCAACCTTTGAAGCCAATAAATCCTCTTGACATTAATGCCAGTTCCTTTTGACATCAATGACAACTCATAGACAAGAAGCTAGGATCTCAAACCCAAAATTCACTTCAGCTAATCACCTTTCTCCTCCTCTCCTCTCCAATTTATGAAATCAAGTTGCAATAATGAAGATTTTAGGGCCATTTACCTTTTTATATAAAACTCTAGGTTTGCGACCGTCCCTACTAGGGATGATAATAAAAATTGGGGGCTATACCTGCCTAGTACGGTCATAAAAATCATGGCCGTCACTAGGTGTGACGGCCACAAAAAAAATTGAATAAAAACAATTCAAAAACAACAAAAATAGGGTCAAAAACCCACCAAAAACAAGGCAAATGAGGCCATTTTCAAAACTGGTCTTAATAATTCCAAAATAGGTTTGTGAAAGAATTATGTGACCCTAATTGAATCCCTAAGAAGGACCCCAGGGCTGTACCACTCCACGGGTACCCAATTTTAGTCACTTGCGCTCTCAAATTTGACCAAAAATAGTTAGAAAAATGAATAAAAGTGCATAACGAAAAATGGGAGAACCATGAAATTATTCCAAAATCATCATATGGTGTCAAGAAACTCGTTTCTTTGTACATTGGGCATTCCCTCATCAACTCATCGCCTAATGAGGTAGTCATCATAATGATTTCAACAATCGAATCAACAAGAGAACACTGAAAAGTGTTAAAACTCATGCATCCAGAAGAGTCTTTGCTCAAAGAAAATATTCAAGCCCATGTTGGGTCAAATAAAAAACATAAAATACAAATTAAAATAGGCTTGGCTCTCCTTGCGATCTAGGGTACGAATCCTCTAAGAAGGCTCTTCACACACTTGGCAGGACTTGCAAGGATACAAGGCGCCAAGACCTAAGTATTCCCGAAGCCTAAAAGTCCTCATACAAAAAGGTCTAGGGATACTTGCAAATAATTAGTCTATGTCAAAGGTAATGATTCCATTGATGTATATTTTCTTTTTCACAGGAGAGACATCATGAGTTGGTTAGGTTTAAAAAAAAAAACTTAATCAATTTACAATTTTGGTTATATATTTTTTCTCTGCGCTTTCTCAGATAAAGCACATTATAAAAAGGGGCAACTGTAGACACCAAAATTAGGTAAATCGGATAGGACTACCAGTGCACCAAATGAATCATCCTATCGACATCATATGACCTCACCAGGGGTAGTTTCTAGGGTCATAAGGCATCCTAAGACAGTTTTGGGAAGGTCTCCACCAGTTTTGGGAGCCTTAGAGGCCCTGGTTTGTGACTGTCCCTACTAGGGATGATCATGATTATGGTTAGGATTTTTTGCCACTCCTGTCTAGGACGGTCATATATGACCATCCCAGGTAGGGATGGCCCCCAAACCCACCTGCCAAAAAGTATTTGGGATCAATATTGGCAATCAAATCTTGCTAATATCGAACCCAATTAATGCCCATGATGATTGGGAGTGTATTGGCACAATTTGGGCTGCCTAATTGGTTGCCCAAATGGGTAAACCTTCACAAACCCATCCAGGGCAACCTTGGACAGGTGGCAAGGGTTGCCCTAGATGGGCAACATACAATTTTAGGCATTAGGGCTCCAATTGCCTATAAATTGGAGCCTTTCCTCAACCAAAAAAAGAGAAGAATGGAATGTAGGTTTGGAGCAATGAAGTGCTACTAGAATTGGGAGAGAACTGGTGTTACTTACCTTGCCCCTTTTTGCAAACTTTGTGCCCCTTTGCCTTTGAATCCCTCTTCCCTCGTGAAGGCGATTTGAAGGATTTCAAAAACTATTGACCTAATTACAAAATCGGTCTGCTCTAGCATAGATATAGACCCCATTTGCCTAAAAACCTAATTAGTGAGCTCTAGAACTGATCCAATAGGGATTGGTGGCCATTTTTGAAGTGGACCTACTGACTGTCCCGAGAAGGAGCGGTCAATAGTCATGATCATCCCTAACTATGATGAAAAAAATCTGTAGGGATTTTGCCCTAGATTCCACCATAGGAGTATTCAATAGGTCCTCCCTAATCCCTGTCCAAATTTGAGTTGATTTGGAGTTGATTTGGTAGGGTAAACGGCCGTTTGAATGTCGTAGGGTGAGGTGGACCAGCATTAAGGCCTCCATCATATTTCACCTGGTTTGGTGCCTAAACGACCTCAAAATTATTTGAAACTTGGCTAGAGTAATTTTAGAACATAGATCTATCTATTGTATGTATTTTTATATATTTTTATAGCTTATATTGCTTTTGTTTTATTTGATTTTGATGGATGTATGTTGTTTTCCATTATAATATCTATGCTATTAACCCCCTTTCAAGCTCCCATGTGTGTAGATTACAGGATTGAACAAACCAGGAGCTAGAGGTATAGGAATCAACCTCAAAAACTTCTTCATGGGAAGAGGAGTCAACCATTGGATGTGCCAACATCAATTTACCACAAAGGGATAGGATCCCTTAGTACCATCATTTTCATTGTTTGTATGATTGATGTATCACTAGTTTTAAGCCTCCATTAATGGAGTGTATCTTGTAATCGAAGTTCTAAAAAGAAAAATAATAAAAGATATCTTATTGCATTTCATTTGGTTATTAGATTCATCTTTTGTTGCTTTCTAGCTTAGTTTCATTATATGCACTCTTTTTGGCCTATAATACCCTTAGCTTAAATCTGCATGTTTGAAGGCCATACAAACATAAGTAGAGGTGTATCCATTGATTTTCCACTTCTACAGAATCATGAGGACATAAAAAACCCTATATAGGAGGTTCCAAGGGAACCTCACTCCAGAAGAGTCAAGTAGGATGACCTGTACGATCAGATGCATGAAGACAACTATACACTCAGTGAAGATCCCCACTGTATACCAATCCTCAATGTGGACCCCTCCATGGTCCGAGTTGCACTCCGCCTCCTCGTTGCATTGTCCAAATATTTGATAAAATACTATCCTCTTCGCCTCAGTCGGTGAATATGTGATGGCCTCACCATCCATAGGGATATGAAAGATGCGATAGACATCCTCCAAGGTAACTATCATCTCACCTATCAATAGGTGAAAGGTATTGGTCTGCATATCCCAGCGTCAAGCCAATGTAGTCATGTAGGCATGGTTGGCCCAGATAGTGGGGAGGCACAAGACAGCCAAATCCCACAACATTGAACCACTCATGGTCCTCGTAAGAGAGGGCACCGTGAAGGTTATGAAGGATATCAGATTCCCTCACCCTGGTAGTCAAAGTCTAGCATAGAGGATAATAAGGCAAAAACAATTAAAAATAAAACCAAAATAATCAAAAACAATTTAAAAATGACAAACAAAAGTAAAAATCTTGAAAACATAAAAAACAATGGAATAATGCACTTCAAAAAATCAAAAAGATCAATTAATTTTGCTAAAAATCAAAAAAAAATGGAAAAAAATTAAAAAATTGCTAAGGTTGTCGAACCGTGGTTCAGACCCGCAATCGGGATGGCGGTAAAAATTTTGACCTTTTGAATTTGAACCCCACCATGGCTGATAGCCACGGTCCCCAAATTGACAATTGAGAACCGCACCTACCAGCCACGACTAGGAAAAATGACCTTTTTAGGGTCACTTTCCATCCTGAGACACCCCGAAAATTAAAAATCCCTCCCCTCTAAGCTAACCTAAGCTAATAGGTTCATTACCGGTAGTTTAATGAGGTTAATTTATCCCATTACTTAATGAGGTTTATTTTAAAAATCGTTAAAAACAAATAATGAGCGGGATGCCTACTTCTACCTTAATAGCACTGACTACTCCAGGTTGGTCCACCATCGGTGTGGATAAGGGTGAGGTCAAAATGTGGAAAGGTTTTGTATCAATTTTGTCTTCTTCCCTCTCAGAGCTCTCAAATTTTCAAATGCTACAAGAAATAATGAAATTTTTAAATTGCGAAAAATCCTTAAATATTTCCAATTTTGGCCCTAACCGTGCCTGACAACCACGGTCCCCGAATTAGGATTTTTTGCCCATGGGTTTGACCCACGGTTAAGAAATTTAAATTTATTAGCTACTTCTGACAAGCGTGGTGAGCAACCTATAATAAATGCTCTCAAATCCCATCGTGGGAAATTCTAAAATGCTGAATTAAAAATACCCACCTGACCAAAATTGTAAAAAAATTCACAAAATAACAAAAACAAATCAGATAAACTAAAAGCCAAATGTGCCTCATATCTAGTAATTTACCCTATACACTTGGCGATTGTAGTGTCTTGCGCTCCATGGAATCTAGAAAGATGAGTAAATTACCATAAGGATATTTGGGGAAAATTCATCATCATTGAATTGATATGCTTCATTTCAATCCCTAGGAAGGCCTAGACGACCGGACTACTCCACGGGAACGAAGCAATCATATCACTTCTTCTATGAAATTTTTAACAGATCATTAAAAAATGTGATTCAACACATTCCTAATTGGAATTGCTATCAATTTGATTCCATAAGAAATCCATTAAGGCTGGACCACTCCATGGGATAGAGATGTACAATTACTTTTAATAGTTGCAATCATAGTTGATAGGCCTAATCAATTATTAAATGCTAAATATTATTTTATTCAAAGTCATTCATAGTGGTCAAATGACTCGTCGCTTCATTTAATTGTCATTACCCTCATCAACTTGTCGCTTGAGGGGGTAGTCATAATATCATAATCATAATCAAAGTCAATAGAAGATCCCTTGATCTTATCAAATTGTGTTCGTCTTATGAATCATTGCCAATGACTATCATAAGCTTACCCTTTGCTAGGGCAAAAAGCAAATATGACAATTAAGTTAGTAGCTCTCCTCCTTTCGGATATATATGGCATAGAAGCCTATAGTAAGCCCTGAGCTACCTGATCGCTACTGGAGCTTGCCAAAGCTTTGCAAATTTAAGCCTTCCACCTAGTTGGAAGCAATGATTCTAGGATGCACATCCTTTTGCTGGACCCTGAGCATCTAATGTTGATTAGACTAATGATCATCATGCAACCTACAACATCGTTTTAAGAGGCCTATTTTTTATAAATGTTGTTCGATCTCACAACACATCTCAAAAGGGGTATCTCGTAGACACCTAAAACGTGTCATGTCGAGGCGACTACTCATATGGGACATGCTATAATACCATATGGAAGACCTTGGATAGATACCAAGGTATAGCAGTGGTTTTTACCACTCATTTGGGCACCTTTGCCTAGTCAATGCTAGTCGTTGTTGACACCCATGGTTAGCAAATCTGACCATGCTTGTCATCCACGGTCAGGCCTCAAAGTCAATTGGCCTTTGATCGATTCAAAGTTGGTTCTAAATGGTCATTTAGTTATGGATTGGAGCAGTTTGAGAGAGGAATATTTTGGATCTTTCCATCCAACAAACTCAACTGCCCATTCTTGATCTTGGCTTCCTCATGAAGCTAGTACATAACCCTTCAAGGTGTTATAAAACCCCTCTCCAAATGGGGGAGAAGCTTGGAGAAACTTTCAATTGAGCACGACAAAACCCTATCGAGATAAACACTCACTTGTGTTCTTTGAGAGAAATATTTGTCATTGCAATTGAGATACTAGAATGGCAATTCAAGCCATGGAAGTCCTAGGATGCTAGGAGAGCCAAGAAACATGAATTCTTACAATCTATGCATCATCAAATTAATTCAACCACCAAACCTGTCAGAGGACACAGAGGCGACCCTTGACCATCAATTTGTCAAGGATATTTGAGGATTTGACCCCTAATTGGAGGGCAAACACATTTCAAGCCTCACCGCGGCTGTCAGCCATGACTAACAGTGCTCACCATACCATAGAGCCGTGGTCAGGGTATAATCCCTCATTTCCTTAATTTTTAGTTTAGCAATCTACTTTAGTATGTTAGATTAGGCATTTTACTGGTTCATTTACTTTCTTAGAGATTTTTGACCATAGGATTTAGGAGTTTTATGCATCTTTCCTTCATGTTTGCAAGTAGGGCATAATGGATATTTTTCATGTTATAATGTTGTCATTTGCTTAATTAGGAGCTTAGATAGATTGATATATGTTCCTTGCATGTTTCTAATAGCATATTATCATGTTTCAACTAGATTAGCATACTTTTATTCACTTTCTTGATTCCAAACTCTTTATGTCATCTTTTGATATTATGTCTCCTAAAAGCCTCATCAAGAGAGGCCTCCTTTGTTACTAATTGCTTCTTGTTGTTTCTTGAATGCAGGATTAATAGGGTCATGCCATTCAATGCAACAAATACCTCTAATCATGGAGAAGAAGGTCATCGACACCTTGGAGCAGTTTGTGTCATTCCGAAAGGCATATTGATTACAGATATCCTTGAGAGGGATTAGACACTGTTGTAATTGATGTATCAAATGGGTATCCCTAAGAGGGGAAAATCTGTAATTTGACTCCATTGAAATTAATAAAGGATTCCTTATATTCGTTTTATTTCTTGTTTTCATGCATGTCTATTTGTGTATCTTTCGTCAATTACAATTGTTAGACTAGGTGTGAGCCTTTTTGGTGGTCACAAAATCATCATTGACAAGTTGGAATAGGTATGAGATTTAGGATTCACTTGCATTAGAAGGATTTTGGATTTCATTATAAGCAACTTGAGTTTGATATTTTTTGACATTAAGTAGGTAAGTATCATTCATATGTGTAATAATATTGTCCAATTTTTTATTTATCAAAGCATTGAACATAATTATTTTTAAAAAGGGTTGTTTGGTATAATTGAGTAATGAGTCTTTGTAAATCTCAATATTTTTATTCATTAGGTGTGGAGGGTTACCATTAGAGACATACCTCCTATCCAAAGCATCAAATCTAGATTTTCCTTCAATTTTAGTACCATCAAACCTAAAGTGTTCTTTGAAGAGAGTGTCATACATAAATGTTTTGAAGTGATGACATGCCTGAAAGGAATTTCGAGGAATATCATGCTAAACATAAAATAAGTCATCACGAAAGCTAGAATGGTTGGGATTCTTATTAGCCTATGTAAGTGGAATTTTAAGAATACTTGGGCATTAATTTTTAATTTCTTTTCATATTCATAGATACGAAAACATAAAAGATATGGGTTTTTTGTCATTTTTTCTCTCATTGCTCCTCTTTTGATTTCTTATAGATGGGATGATTTTATTGTTGTTCTATTATATTACTTGTGATAACATATTTTGATTCATCACAAATTATTGATTTTGTCACCAATAAAACCTCTATTATTGTTAGAATTACCTATTAGAAAACCTTTATTTTCTAGCATTCTTCTAATGTTTGTTGCATATAGTATTGCATCACTCAAATTATTGAGGTTTAATTTTGATCTTTATAGACTTTCTAATTTGAGGTAAGACTACTTATATAAAAATATTTAATAGCAATGCCATTTGGATGATTTTTGACTGGAATCTAAGGTCATTCCATCTTATAATAAATACATCAATTGTCTCATGTGGATTTTGTTTTGCTATAACAAATTTACAAATTTCCTTGTTAGACATCGTATTACCTCTAAATATAGGCATAACCATGTCAACTAGTTATTCAAAGATACACATAAAAACTCTAGGTAGGTTCATATGCCACTCCAAAATGAGACTCTTTAATTATTTTATAAGTAATTGTATGGTGGAATTAGTTTTATATCCTATCCATTATCAATATATATTGAATAACCCACCATGAATTTATTTAGCTAACCTAGTTCTACCATAAGATAGGGGAAGTGCTAGAGGTAATCTTGCATAATTATGAGGAGATATAGGTTATTTAAACTATTAGTTATGCTTAGGATTTTATATTTGCACCACTGTAGTATATTATTACCTTATCATGAGTGGTGGAGGCATAGTTATTGGAATTTGTCCCAACAAGTATAATTATGCCACTGAGTATACTTGTGCAAGTTTTTGTTGTTACACTTATTGTTCAACTTGTTATTGTTATCAATGGATTTATATAACTTACATATTGTTATTTAGACCCTTTTTCAATTTACTAAGCCTCTTATTTTTAGAAAAGAAATATTGCACAAGTTCATCTTACACCTCATAAACATTTCGTAGTAGTTCTCAAAATATGAAACAAGAAAACTAGTTATGCAAGGGAAACTATTATAGTATAATGATAATAATACAACACTCGAATAGCATTAATATAGGTATGTACAATAATATTATTTAATTTTTGGATCATGCGAGCACGAGCTAGGAGGGAGTGTAGTAGCGAGTGCGAGCACAATATAGGAGGGAGTGTAGCAGCGAGTGCAAGTGCAAGCTAGGAGTGAGTGCAGCTAAAAATGAGTGTGAGCACAAGTTGGAAGTGAGTGCAATCAAAAGTGAGTGTGAGTGTGAATGCAAGCCAAAAGCGAGTGCAACCAAAAGTGAGTGCAACTAGAATTGAGTGCAACTGGAAGTGAGTGTAGCCAAAGTAAGTGTAATCATAAGCCAAGAGTGAGTGTAGTCAAATGCGAGTGTGAGCACAATTCAGGAGTAAGTACAACAAAAAATGAGTGTAATCATGAATAGGGAGTGAGGAGGAAGTGTGAGTAGATAGTAGAAAGAAAAGTTAATATAATCCACTATGAGCTAGGAGAAAATGTGATCAAAAAGGGAGTGCAAGCCAAGATTTAGTCATGGGGAAAGAGCATTGGACTAATTCAAAGTGCATCAATGCTTCAAATCCTTACCATGAATACGTAGAACATTATTTTCTAAAATTAAATAAAGTGAAGGAACGCTAAGAAAAATAAGATACAAGATCTATTGTGAGCCAAGAGGGGTGTAAACCAGGAGCAAGTGCGAGGTAGAAGAGAGTTCAAGTTGGGAGCGAGTGCAATCCAAGAGGGAAGGTGAGCCAAGGAGTGCAAGCCAAGAGCAAGATCCATTAACTAGTATGGAAGGAAAGTCATATTTGAAAGCTCTAATGGGAAGTCAGGATGCCCTAGTTAGAAGTATGTAGGTCCAAGTTAGAGATAAGCAGAAGAGCAAATACATGGAAGTTTGATTCAGGTAGCAGATGTTACACCAGAAGTGAGTATCAAGGATGAGATGATTGAGCATGATATAATGGTTCTTAAAAGTAGAAGGTTAATATGTAAGTTCTATAGATCATGGCTAGGGTTTTTGGAGATTAAAAATTGGATCAAGTGGAAGTAGGAATTAAATACAAATTACTCAATGACTTTTCTTCCTAAATTTTTTTCTCATCATATTTTCTAGTTTAGAAATTTGGTATAAAATAATGGTTGGTGGTCCATGGTTAAGGGAAGATATGCACTTTATTTGAGACCATGGAATGAATTTTTTTCTATTGAGACATAAAATATTAAGAATATTTTAATTTAGGTTAGTCTTTTTGTACTTCCATATTAGCTTGTGGCAAAGGATGTTATGAAGATTATTGGAAATACCCTAGGGGAATTCATCAAGGAATGACTAACTACTAAGGAGTGAAATCATGCTATATAGACTCGAATATGTGTTGCTATGGATATTTCAAAACCTTTGCCACAATTCATTAAAATAAAATTTGAATCAAGAAACTAGGATCAAGAAGTAGATTATGAAAATATCACATTTTGTTGCATAATTGTATGAGATTTGACACACGACAAGAGTTTGTAAAGTAAAAACTATGAAGAAAGAGACCAAAAATTCTAGCTATGAGATAAAATTCAAGATAAATAAAGGAAATATTATAATAATAGAAGTTAGATTAGATCAAGTATATTCCACTTTAAAAATAAGAGACAAAGAAAGCCTATCTACCATATCATTTGGCAAGTTCAAAAGAAATTATAGGTGCAAAAAAACATGTGGAGAGAAATCCTAAAACAAAGACAACAAAAGAGATCAAATTTATTCCAGGTAAATCATCTTCATTTTTCTCAAGTAGTACAAAATCCTCTCCAAGTAATAAGAGTGATAGGAATGAAGATGTTATCCCTTGCACTTCAAGGTTTCAAGAGCAACATAATAAAGAAATAAGGATGGAGGAAACCCATAACAATTTAGGTTTCTTAGAGCAGAATAAGAAGGTAATTGCTATAAAAGAGCATCCTTGAACTTTAAAGTTTCTAGGGAAAAAAAAATAAGATTGTTCTTTTTAAAGTTATTCCTTACACTGAAGATCCTTCAGAACAAGACAAACCTAAAGATGATAAGTATTACTATGAGCACTGTAAGAAGATTGAAGAGATTGATGAACTTGAAAGTATTGTTGGGAATTAAAAAAAAAAAAAGGAAGACCCAAGAAGAAAAAATAAAAAGAAAAAGAAACTCGGAGGGATATTGATATGGGAAAATAAAAGCAAATAGCACAAGTTCTAACAATAAGTGGGGCTAAACCCACAAATAAAATGAAAACTAACAATGAAAATAATATCTTGAAATATTAGGGGAATGGATAAGAACCCTAAAAAGAGGTATTAAGAAATTGTGAGGTTGTTATAGATAAGATATTTATAGATATATAAGTTGGATAGAAAATATTTTAACCATTAGCGGTGTTGAATTTCATCTTGGAAAATTTTAAATTTTAGAAGTCATCTGATATAAAAGGAGTTGATTGTGTAAACTTAGCATTTTAAGGAAGATGAAGATTTATAGAAAGACAAATGAAGAATATCTGTGATCGAAAGGTAAAGTTAGATATGTTTTAATTAACTTGTTGGAAATGTAATGAGAGCAATGTAATATATATTTTTTGTAATGGGAGTGGCCCCCAATAGAAGCCTCACATAGCTTATTAAAAAAATAGTATTATTTTCTTTTTCATAAAAATATTGAATATAGTCATTTACCACAGGGTCTTGTTAGATATGATCCAATAAAGGATCTTTTTATATTTTAAGATTTTAATTAATTGGATGTTGAGGGTTATCACATAGTGACATGCCTCTTAGCCAAGGTATAATATCTATATTTTTCTTCATTTTAAATAGCATTATTATCTAGAGAGAGTGTCATATGTATACTTTTTAAAATGATGACTTTCTTGAAAGGGATTTTTAGGAATACCATGCCAAAAGTAAAATAAGGAATTATGAAAATTGGATGCTTGGTATTCTTGTCATTCTATGTAAGTGGATTTTAGGATGTGTTATATTTTCTTTCTCAAGATTTTCCATAGTCATAGGAAAAACACTATAAAATTTATGATTTGTGGTGGATATCATTTTTGTTTCTCCTTATGGGTTTTTTTCATGAAGTAGACAAGTTGATTTTATTGTTGGCCATTTGCATCAATGGTGATAACATTATTTAATAATTGCATATTTGAGGTTCGAGGTGTAGACCAATTGGTTCATCCAACCCCATAAGGGGGGACGGAGGTCCAAGGTTCAAATCTCGGGCCTCACCGAACTGAACGCTTTTCCCTTTCTTGGTGCTTTCAACGGCGTAAAAGGTTTAAAATGATTGTGGCATGGTAGTTATAGGGGCGAACTGCGTGAAGATCTGTGTGGTGGCTTCTGGGGTGGACAGCATAGAATACTGTGGCGGCCATAAAAGCTGGGCAGCTTGCCCGGATTCATGGCAACTACAGATTCCACCATGTAAATTAAAAAAATAAAATAATAATAATTGGATATTAGTAATTTTATCACCAATAAAAACTCTATTATTATTCTTAGGATTTTCTATTACAAAAGCTTCATCTTCTAATTATCAAATTTCATAGTCCTTTATAGAAATGAATGGAATAAATCATTACCGAGTGTTGCTTAATAAAAGAAATTCAAAATATAAAGAACACAAATATAATTGGGTGTTTATAGATGTCAAATGATCTTCACTAAATAAAATGATATTATATACCAACGAATAATAAAATTATAGGTGATAATGGGTATTTATAACCAAATACATGATGCCTTTAGGCCAAGAATATGAGATCGACCATTAGGAATAAAATACTACAAGAGATTATAAAAAATATGTTTCACAATGTTTACATGGGCCCAAAGGGAAAATATAACAAATACAAGTACAAATAGTCAGTTGTGGCCTCAAGAGAATCTTAACCACTATATATTCCAACATCCCCTCTTAAGATGAAAGATGGACATGGAGAAAGACCGTTATTTTGGATCCCCTTAATGGACACTCTTCAACTCTAAGAAGCTCCTACGCACACACACAAGTGACCTTGGGAGTGATTGTAACAACACTCCTTGGCAGGACTTGATCTAGAAATTTGATTTATGTATAGATGTGTGGATATTTAATGCATTATTCTAGATTATTTAATCAAGATGAGTTGAATGCTTGCTAAAGTTAGATATGCTATTTTTAGAAATATGTTATTTTTAGAATATGGTACTATTGATGAATTTTGTGGTTGCAAGATTAGGTACACTCACGAGTGGATTGGTATGAGACAACCACCAAAAATGAGAGTAATAAGAAAAAGGAAAATTATGGATTTTAATCAATCTAACAACCATAGGAGTAATATGCAAGCCTATCATGTAGAAGTCTTTGCATGTGTGTATGTGTGGCTATTATGCATAAATGAGCAATGAGGTTGCTATGAAGGAAAAAGAGTCCTTACCTTGAATTCAGGAGATCCCTTCATAATTGGTTGATAACCTTGAAGTTATCATAAATTCTCCTATTTAGGGAATGACTATGATTATGCATATTTTCTTATTGATTGATTTTTAATTTGGGAAAGGATTACCTTAAGCAAGAGCCCTTGTGTGCTTAGACTCTTAATTTATCTTTGGATGCATTAATACTTATGTTTATTAAAGTGAAGTATTATTAATAATGATGATGTTAGAATTATTAATACTTAAAAAAATATAAATGTTAATATATAATATTAACAATAGGTAAGAAAAATGTCCGAGGTGTAGACCAATTGGTTCATCCAAACCCCATAAGGGGGCGGAGGTCCAAGGTTCAAATCTCGGGCCTCATTGGACTGAACGCTTGTCCCTTTCCTGGTGCTTTCAATGGTGTAAAAGGTTTAAAATGATTGTGGCATGGTGGTTATAGGGGCGGACTGCGTGAAGATCTATGTGGCGGCTTCTGGGGCGGATAGCGCAGAATACTGTGGCGACCATAAAAGTTGGACAACCTGCCGGATTCGTGGCGGCTACCAATTCCACCATGTAAATTTAAAAAAAAAAAAACAATAGGTAAGAAAATCAATAATAGTAAAAATTTAGTTAATACTATGAAGGAGTAGATAAATTATTTATATCTTATTAAGATAAGATTTTAAGTAACGACATATTTAATTAATAATAGTATTAATTAATAGAATAGAAGAATTTTAATATTAGAAAGGAAGATTTGTAATATTAGTAATAACACCTCTATCATGGGATAATTTAGAGGATCAAGTGGTGATCAGACCAAACACTATCATAGAGATGGAGGATTAGCTTATAGCAATTCGGCTAAGGCTCAAAGAATAAACCAATCACCATAAGAGCTATGTTGATTTGAAGAGATCACCAAGGTAATTATTTGTAAGAGGCAGAGTTTTCTTGAGGGCAAGATCCATAAAAATTTCCATTAAGGAAGTTGGATCCTCATTATGTTAGGTATTTCAATATTATTGATAAGTATAGTAGCCTATAGGTTTGTTTTTCCACCCAATATATCAAAGATTCATGCTATTTTTCACATATCCCTACTTAGGAAGTATGTTACTGATCCTTTTCATGTTTGGAATGTGTTAAAATTGTAGATGGTAGATCCCATGGACATTAAGTTACGACCTACCAAGATTCTAGGGTTTCATTCCAAGATATTGAGGAAATAAACCTTAGATCAATGTAAAGTCTAATGGGATCACTATTTGGAAAATTGTGCAACTTAGGAAGATGTTGAGGAAATGAGGAAGCAATTCCTATATTTATTTGAATGAACTATATATAAATTATTTTTAAGAAACACAATGGACTATGTTTAGTCCAAAGAGAGGAGTATGTAATGACCCTCCTTGGTAGGACTTGATCTTGACATTTGATTTATGTATTGATGTGTGGATATTTAATGTATGATTATACATTATTTAATCAAGATGAATCAAATGCTTACTAAAGTTAGATATGTTATTTTTAGAAATATGTTATTTTTAGAATTATGTTATTTTTAGAATATGATATTGTTGATGAATTTTATGGTCACAGGATCGGGTACTCTCATGAGTGGATTGGTATGGGACAACCCCTGAAATTAAGAGTAATAAGAAAAATAAAAATGATGGATTTAAATCAATATGACAACCATAGGGGTAATATGCAAGCCTATCATGTAGAAGCATTTGCATGTGTGTGTGTGTGTGACTATTATGCATAAATGGGCAATGACGTTGCTATGAAGGCAAAATATTACTTACCCTAAATTTAGGGAATCCTTCATTGGTGGTTGATAACCTTGAAGTTATTATAAATCCTCCTGCTTAGGGAATGACTATGATTATGCATATTCTCTTAATTGATTGATTCTTAATTTGGGCAAGGACTACCTTAAAGAGACCTTGTGTTCTTAGACTCTTAATTTTTCTTTGTATTCATTAATTCTTGTGTTTCTTAAAGTGAAGTATTAATAATAATAATGTTAGAATTATTAATACTTAAAAATATATTTTAATGTTAATAGATAATATTAACATTAGGCAACCTAGTTAATAATAGTATATATTTAATAATATGAATGAGGAGTAGATAAATTATTTAAATATTATTAAGATAAGGTTTTAAATAAGAGCATATTTAATTAATAATAGTATTAATTAATACAATGGAAGAGTTTTAATATTAGAAAGGAGTAGTTCTAATATTAGCAATTTTTAAATTCATTCACTCAAATCTTATATAAATAACATTAACAAAAAAAAAGATATAAAGATATACTGAGCACCCCTATGTACCATAAATAATATCTATAATATCCATAGATAGAAATCATAACACCCTAAACTATTGAACAAGGAAGAATTCAAAATGAACGAGAGTGAAAAGGTGGTGAATCATGTTTTGCAAACATTCTGATTTGGTGGATGGTAGGATTTTGGATGGTGATCCGATGGTGGAGATGTCTAGTGATGAGGGGATCTATTTTAAGCTCAAATACCCCTTGATTCCTATAAATATAAGAATTGGGATCCTTAAAAGTTTAAAGGTAGGTCCCAGGTCCCGTTGAATAGTTTATGTAAGATTATCGGACCTCATACCTTAGCCCATGATCATACCAGAAAGGAAGGTGGGAGTCACGTGAACCCAAGTATTTCCTTCACCAAAGTAGAAACAAAGTCAAACTATGATGACAAGAAATAAGTTCATTTTGATCTATCTTCGACTTCTCACAAGCTAAGTATTTTGAGTGAAATTATCAACATGGCAAGATAAGAGGTGCTTGGGACCTGGTTGGTAAATTCCAGGGTAGCAAACCAAACCTAGACTTGATTAGAAGTGGTCTATGGTAAAATGGAAACCTTTGGGTTCCCTTGATATTGTGGCCATCCCTAAAGCATTTTTTCTTATCAAGCTCAACTGTGAGGACTCTAGGCATATTTTAGAATGGGAACCCTAATTTTTTGGTCAATGGGGCTTGTTTATTCATAGATGGGGAACAAATTTCAATCCCTATATCCAAAATATTAATCTTGTTCTGCTTTGGGTAAGACTATAGAATATACCTTTGTATTTTTGGTATCATGATGTCCTTAGAGGAATAGAAAAATATATCAGATATTTGGTTTCCATTGATGTAGTGACAATGGAAAAGACTCGAATGGTCTTTGTGAGGCTTTGTATTATGGCCAACCTAGAGGTTGACCTACCATATTCTATTGAGCTAATATCTAACCTAGGTACTTGGGTTCAACAGATATAATATGAAAACAAGTCGGGGTTGTATCCAGGTTGTGATAAACATGGTCATGCCTCAGGCCATTATCCAAACCAGTGCTCAAAGGTGATAGCTAAAGTGAAAAATAAAAATAAAATATAGGTCTCGAATAATACCAAATCAAAGTAGTTTATAACTAAAAAAAAAGTGGACTCTACCCCAAGTACAGAGAATACCCCTCTTATTCCAATGACTAAAATGGTAAATGATAATGGGGCACCCTTGAAGGATAAGAATTTAGGTTTTGAGTCTAGCCCAAATAAGTTGGAGTCAGAGCTTCCTAAAGATGATATCCTTAGGATGCCAGGGCCAAAAACTACATGTCATATTGGTCCTTCACTACTTGAGGTAAGCCCAAAAGACCTTATTCTCCATAATTCCTTTGAGGGTCTTGAGGTGGACGAACCTATGGTTCAACAAGTTTTGTTCTTGAAAACTAAACAAACCTCCTCTCCTAGAATAATTTTGTAAAAAGGTTCATCAGGACTGAAAACCAGAAGCTACCACAAGGGTTACGTTGATATAGGAATTGAGAAGAAAGTGGGCAAGCCCACTAATAAATCATTGTGGAAAAAAAGAAACACGTTTTGAGATTTCCAATGGTTCTCAGGCTCTTCTAAAGATGAAAAAATCCAAGGAAGTAGGAAGCAGATAGTTGAAATTGGAAGCATTTAGATCTTTTGCCCAATCAGTGGCTGGTGATGAGAAACTATCTACCAAATCCTCCAAATGAAATTTCTTTCTTGGAATATTTGAGGACTAAATGGATCCTCTAAGAAAAGTTTAATTTTCTCTGTTCGAATAGAAGTAGCTTTGGATATTATTTTTATTCAAGAATCAAAAATAGAAGTAGATTATATTGAGTTTATTAAAAATACCATCTAGAAGCAAGTAGGTTTTGTAGCCAGTCCTACTATTGATACTTTCAGGGGACTATTTTATTTTTGGGATCTCTCAAAAGTAGATGGGTACATTAATTCATCCTCAGATCGATTCATCAATATATTATTATTTTGCAAATCTTCTAATAGAAAATAGGTTATGTCTAACGTCTACGCTCCAAACACAAGACCCAATAGAAAATCCTTTTGGTCCTCATTGCTTGAGATGAGGGAGATTTTTAAGGAAGAAGCTTGGGTTTTAGCCAAGGACTTTAACTACCCTGTATTTCCTTTAGATAAAAAGGTGGTAATTATCCATACGCTAGAAGTATGGAAGATTTAGCATACTTCATGAGTCATGATGAACTGATGGATCTGATCTTAAAATGTCCAAGGTTCACCTGGAGCAACAAACAATTAGGTGACCAACTGATTCTTATTAGGCTCAATAGGGTGTTGATATCTAAGCAAGGGCTACCACTTTTTAGGGATGCATCGCTAGTTGCCTTACCTGAAACTGGTTCAGACCACAATCCTCTCTGGCTTGAAAATCCTTTAAAATCAAAATTCTTCCCCAAGCTATTTTATTTTGAAGCCATGTGGTGTTCCCACCCTAAGTTGGAAGCAAATATTAAGGAATGGTGGGCTTTGCTTGTATCGAGGGTAGGAATGGTTAATATTGCAAATAAACTAAAACTAATTAAAGGTAGATTGAAGGCTTGGAATAAAGAGGTGTTTGTGGACATCTTCAAGTAGAAATAATCTCTCAAAAGTCAATTAAAAGAGCCAGATCTAGTGGTTGAAGATATGGGCCTCTCAGTTGATATTAGGAGCAAAGAAAATGTTTTGTTGTAATATCTTCATAATACCTTAGCCAGGGAGGAATTGCTATGGAAACAAAAATCTAGAGCCCTTTGGCTCAAAGAAGGTGATCGAAATACCAAATATTTCCACACCTCAACATTGAGGCATAGGAGTTTTAATAGAATTTGTGAAATTATTAGAGAGGATGGTTCAAGTTTTGTTAACATTCACGACATCTAAACTAAGGCAATGGCATTTTTTAGCTCCTTATTGGGTTCCAAAAGTTGTAGATATAGAGAAGCTAAAGATGTTCTTTTGAGGTCTATTCCTAGGTTAGTCTCGAGGGAGATGAATTTGAGCCTTGAAGCTCCATTATCAGATGATGAGATCAAAGCGATAGTGTTTGGAATGGGAGCCCTAAAGGCTCTTTGCCCAAACAAATTTCTCCCCTTGTTCTTACAAAAATTCTTACACATTGCTATTATTGATGTCTTTGAGGTGGTAAGAAAGACCCAAAGCTCTAATCTAATGCCTTTCAGGGTGAACTCCACATTTTTTGTTCTTATTCCAAAATCTACAAGTGTCAATAAATTTAGTGAGTACCGACCAACTAACCTTTGCAACCCTTTATATAATATCCTCTCCAAATTATTAGCCAATAGGTTGAAGCCATTGATGCCTCTCCTCATTGATAAAGCTCAAAGTGAATTTGTGGTTGGAAGACAAATATTGGATGGTGTTCTTGCAGTGCATGAAATTATTCATTCAATTCAAAAAAGTGGTAGATTCGACCTCTTTCTCAAACTAGATATGAGCAAGGCGTATGATAGAGAATATTGGGAGTTTCTAGAGGAAGTCTTGTTAAAATTTGGATTCAGTAAAATTTGGACTAAGATCATGAGAGCATGTTTATCCTCTATTAAGTTTTTAGTGCTAGTTAATGGTTCTCCCACTGGCTACTTCAAGAGCTCTAGAGGTATCCATCAAGGAGACCCGCTTTCACCCTATCTCTTCATTCTTATGGGTAAATATTTGGGCAGGTCCATTCTAATGGATTCCACCATTGAAGACCTCAAGCCTACCCTCATGATCAACCCAATCATGCACCACTAGTTTGTGGATGATATGCTACTATCCTTTTTAGCCTCTGTGGTTCAAGCCAAAAAAATCAAGAATATCCTCATGTTATTTGAGAAAGTAGTTGGTCAAAAGATCAATTATCTAAAGAGCATGTTGTATTTATTAAACACTCCCTTAGCCAGATAGAGGAAGATAGCTAAAATTCTTGGTTGTGGTATAGCGGAATTCTTGGCCACTTACTTGGTCTTACCTTTGTTTACTGGTAGAATGTAGGAGAGCCTTTGGGATCCTATGGTAGAAAGATTATAGAAGAGATTTTCCAGTTGGAAAGGTGCATTACTGAGCCAAGAAAGGAAGATTATTATGGTCAAGGTTGTTCTCCAAAGTATTCCTATTTATTTTATGTTCATATTCAAACTCCTTATTAAAACCCTTTCTAAGTTGGAACATATTCAAAAATACTTTTTATGGGCTGGGGATGATGACCAAAGAAAATTTCATCTGGTGTCTTAGAGCCAAGATTGTTCCAAAAAGTATTTTGGAGGTTTGGATCTCATGAATATCAAGATTATAAATGAAACATTAGTTATGAATCGAGGTTGAAAACTACTAAAGAATAAGGAGATGGAATGGACCAATTTCATTACCGCAGAATACTTGAACAAATTAGGGAGCTTACTAGTGGATCCCTTCCTGTAGAGGGTTCTACCTTCTAGCATACTCTATGCAAATCCAAAGAAATTTTAATCAAAGGAATCCAATGGACCTTGGATAATGGAAGGTCCATTGATTGTTGGAATGTTTCTTGGCTTCTTGATCATCCTCTTTTATAGGATTCCAATCTGGCATTGACTATAACTCTTACCAGGATACTTGGTTGGTCCAAAGTAGCAAACTTCATTGAAAATATTAAGGGTAGGAGAGTCTGGAAACAAATTCCTTCTTCCATTGGTAGAAAAGAAGAAAATATTGCTTGGAGCTCTATATTTAATCTACTCAAGCTACAGGTTTTAAAAGCGCAAAAAGCAAAAGATTTTTTAATTTGATAGGGTGAGAGTTCTGGATCATTCTCAGTAAAATCATCTTATTATCTTGACTCCCATGCCCCCCTCTAGATTCCTCCTTGCAAAGTCTGGTTTAGACACCTAACTCTGAAGATGAATGTTTTTTATTGGTTGGTCATCCAAAAAAAATGCCTCACTATTGAGAATTTGCACAAAAGATGAATGATTCTCCCCAATAGATTTTACCTTTATGAATCTTCCAAGAAATCGTCTTCTCACCTCTTTGCTCAATGTCATTTCTTGGTGATTGTTATGGAGCACATTATTCACACTTTGGGAGTCTAGTGGATCTTTCCTTTCTTAATTATTGATTTTTTATCAAAATGGTTCCTTCCATTCAAATCCTGACATCTTACCTGGTTCTGGAGATTCTTGCTTCCTTAAGCTTTTTGGGGAATCTGGTGGGAACAAAATCAAAGGGCTTTCAAAACCTATAAAAGGGATCCATAATCTGTTTGCTTGAAGGGTATTGGGAGTGTATTTGAGAATGTTGTTTTCTATCTCCTAGACTTAGAGGGTGGTAGGGATGATAAAGAAAATTTGAAGTACCTTATTGGTTTCCATTAGAATCCAAGGCCTATGGGGATCCCTCACAGAAATCATAGGGATTCCATGAGATGGGCTCCACCCCCTTGTATATGGGTCAAGCTCAATTTTTATGGCACCTCAAAAGGAAACCCTAGTCTTGTTGGGGCTAGAGGATTAATTAGAAATGATAGAGGGGATTTGATTGCAGCATATGTGGAGTTCTTATCTATCCAAACTTCTCACTTTGTAGAGGCTAGAGCCTTGTTCCAAGATCTTATGTTAATTTACTCCTTGGGATTCCAAAAAGTCTTAGTGGAAGGTGATTCACTCAATATAATCAATTTATGCAATTCCTCTAGTCCCCCAAGTTGGATGATTTCTAATCTGATCTATGAGGCTAACAAGATTCTTTATTCTATAAAGGAAGTGCACATACAACATATATTCAAATAATGTAATAAAAATGCGAAATTAATGGTTAACATAGGTCTCTCCCAAAAAAAGTTAAAGGTTTGGAATACAATTTTTCTTCAAAGCCTCCAAAGCTTAATTATCAATGACCTTGGATGTGTTCAGTTTTTTTATTGTTGAAAGGAGTTTTTTTATTTCTCTCCTCCTCTTGCCTCTTCCATCTTGGTTTTTAATCTCTTTGACTCATAATGCTCTAGGGTGAGTAGAGGTTTGGGTTTGAGCTATCATGGTGGCTTTCAACACACTTTTAAATTTGAAAGTGCCCATTTTCATGCCAAAGCAATTAGATTAAATCCTCTCATGGTGGATAGAAGTTACAAGATGTCTTTCTCCTTCGATGGGTTTAGGCGGTGCCACATCTATTATTTTCCCATGTGTATTAGTTTCATCATTCCTCTTCATGGTAGCCCATCTATTAGCAGCCCAAGGGGTCATGGTACTTATGCCTTTCTTTTTGTGGACTAGTGGGGTCCATCTGTAATCATGGAATAGTTTGATTAGGCATTTTGCAACTCATTTCTAGCATCCAACTAGCCACCTAGGTTGAATATTTGCCACCTCAAAAGTTGCTTTGGTGGAAATTTTATATCCTACCTCATGTTCTTGCTTTTATTTAACTCTTTTTCCTAGAAGATATTTCATAATTTTTCAAGGATATCCTTCCCTATGTGGCTTAGTGACAACTCTGCTAATTGTGGTTGTATTGGAAACTATCCTTTTCTCCCATGGCATTCACAAGGGAAAATAATCCCCATCCATGCACGCTTATAAAATCATGATGATAGCCTTGAGATCCTTGGGTTGATAAGAGAGCTCGATTTTAGTCTCGAATCACATTGTAATCCTGAAAGAGCTTACATTTTTTTTTGTGGTGATGTGTCCCTTGGAAATTTTTTCAACCTCTCATTGAAACTTATTGCCAAAGACAGTTCAGGGTCTTATGTTTGCTATTTAGTCTTGGTGAGACATTTTTCAGTTTAGAGTACGGTTGGAGGACTTCATTTGATTCTTGTGTTCCTATTAAATAGTGTTTCAACATAGGATAGAGATCTATGCAAAAGGATATCAAGGTCCCTCTAGAGCCAAGTATATTGAATATTGATAATGAAGAAAGAAAAATAATGCGAAAAGGTGGTTTGTTGGATTATCTTCAATACTTTCATGGATACCATAGAGGTCTCTCTAGAACATTAACGCACTCATGGAGGAGAGGGTGGGTCAAGGCTGGTGGTCTGGAATTTTAATTCTCAATGGAATTAGTGGGTAAGGTGACAGGTCTTCCTGTAGATGGTGCAAGGCACAATCATAAAAGACATTCTCTCAAGAGAGAATGTAGTTTTTTTCGAGAAGTAGGGGAATATTTGCCAAAGCTGCAAAATGGATATGATGCTAAAGCTCTTAAAGCACAGTGTAATCAGGTCATTTTTTTTATAATGGATTACTTCACTTTGGACACAAATAGGAAAGTGTTATGTAGCTTCCATATGATGTTCCTGAATCAGCTCAGGAGGAAGCGACTCATGAATATCCTTTTTTTTCTTTACCATTCATTGGCAAAATTGTTGATGGATGTAAGGGGAGGGAAAGGGATAGACCCTACCCATCAAGGGATGATCTTTATGACCTTTGAGTTTATGGCAAAATATAAAGGTATACTAATGGAGGAGGCGTTTACAAAGATCAAGTTTCACAAGATCCTTTTGACTCTTAATCCACCCTTTTCATCATCCAGGGATACAAGGGAATCTTTAGAGTCAGATTCTAATGAGTCTATGAATCCCTTTTCCTCTAAGAAAGTAAAGTCTAAATCCAATATAAGATCAATAATAACCCCTAGTTCTAACAAAGGTGGCCATGCACAAAGATATAAGTGGATTTATTTGAAGGCTAGGAAGACTGAAAACTCCCTTATTTTAGTTGAGGTGATTGACTGAGAGGATAGCCTTCCAACGATGAAAAAATTCAAAGCTCTCTATTTCTTCAAAAGAAACCAAAGAAATATCTCCTCCTTTGGGCCTTGAACCTCTTGACATCTCGCCATCCCGAAGCACTCTCAAGGAGAAATACCAAGCATTGCTCTATGCTTTTCAGGTGGTTATTGCTTACATCTAAGATATTTGTGGAATGTCTCATCATATTAAGGAAGATGCGGGTCTCAAGTAGGCTCTGGAGATTCATTCTCCTCTCATATTATTTGTTATGTTTGGGCTTCATATCCTATGTTTTGTGGGTTGTTATCCACCCTATCATTTTGTAAGTTTTTGGTTTTCCTTTGTTATTATTTCATACAGATTGTATTCTTAATCTTAGTCTCAGCCTGTAGATGTGGTGCTCCTTTTTAACTGTGGTTTGATCCACATGTTTCTTGAGCAAATGTTTGTCTTAGTTTGTTATGCTTGTTTGAGGTTTATGACATGGTCCTAATATCTTTCTAATCCATTTTGTAATAAGGTTTGGGGTCCCTTCCAAAACCCCTCTTACTATCTAATTAAAAAAATATTAACAATTTTAATAATTTTAATATTAGAAAGGAAGAGTTCTAATATTAGCAATTTTTATAATTTCAATATTAGAAAGGAAGAGTTCTAATATTAACAATTTAAATAATTTCAATATATAGAAAGGAAGAGTTCTAATATTAACAATTTAAATAATTTCAATATATAGAAAGGAAGAATTCTAATATTAACAATTTAAATAATTTCAATATAAGGAAAGGAAGAGTTTTAACATTAACAATTTTTAATATAGTTTATTTTTAACACATGGAAATCCATGAGATATTAATAATGCGACTCTTATTCTAAAAAAAATTAATACATGGAAATGCAAACACTATATGTATGGTTGGCTGCCATGAGTTGGGAGAATTTTTTTGGATATTTTTTTTGAGAGCAGTCAAAAGGAGATCAAAAGAAAGAAGGAAGAAGATGAGGAAATTTTAAAGGGTGAAATGTGGATTTTATCTTCGAAACCAGGTCAATTTCTAAGTTTATTTTCATTATAAAATTGCAATATTTTTTGTTGTATCTTATGCATGTTCTTGAAAATGGGTGTTAAGTAAAATGCCTTGATTTTACATCCAATAGATTATTTATAGATTGCTTGATTGCTGGCCTATCCAGAAAAGATTATTTTAGATTGCTTGATTGATGACTTGTCTAGAAAAGACTTTTAAAAGATTATTTTAGATTGCTTGATTGTTGATCAATCCAAAAAAAAAGTTTTACAAATAATATTTTTGATTGCTAGCCCATCCATAAAAGATTTTTAGAAGATTATTTTTAGATTGCTTGATTACTAGCGATTTTTAAAATTTTAATTTTGATTGCTTGAATGTTGGCCTATCTAGAAAATATTTTAATAGAATATTTGAATTGTTGGCCTAAAAAGAAAAAATAAAAAGTTCTTGAAATTATTATTATTATTTTTAAATAACCCTTGTTGCTAGTCTACGTTTTCAAAATAGGTTTTAAATTATTATTTTTTTTATAAATAATGCTTATTGCGGGACTGCTGGTTTGTGTTTTTGGAATGGGTTTTATAATTATTATTTATTTAAATAATGCTTGTTGTTGGTCTGCATTTCTGAAATAGGTTTTAAATTATTATTTTTAATAAATATTTCTTGTTGTGAGACTCCGTTTTCTGTTGGTCTATATTTCTAGAAAGGATTTTAAAATCATTTTTTTTTATAAATAATGCTTGTTGTTGTACATTTGTAGTCTCATTTTTCTTATTTTTATTGCTTGCTATGGATTTGTGAGTATTATGTTGAATGGAAAAAGTAAATTTGTGCTTTAGCTTCTTGTTTAATTGTTAGTAGGCATGTATATTGATAAGAAGTTCATGCATTAAACAAAGTTATACTTTATTTTAGATCCATGTTGTATCCATAGTTTGAACTTTGTTTGCATTAATATTGTTGTTTAAGAAAAGGGGTTTTACTTAATCTAAAGAAGTTTTTCTTTCTTATGTATTTATGAGGAGAAATGTGTAGTTATTTTTGAATGGTGCTTATTTAGGAAGTGAATAGAACCTTAGTTATTTACATATAAAAATGCAATAAAAATATGGATTCTATATGTATGAAAAGAAGAGTAAATATTTTATAAATTAAATAATGGTTTTCCCAACACTTGAATAGATATGAAAACCATTATTGAGGGACTGTCTAAAAATGCATTATTGGTAGGATTGTATGTTTTATTGCTTAGTGCATGTTAGGCTTCCATAAGTAATTCAAAATTTGTCTTGATTCCTAAGTTTTTATCAAAGTTCAAGGGAGATTTCTTTCCATAAAAGTGATTATGAGAAGGTGGTATAGAGGCTACTTAGGCAGATTGGCTCTAATATATTTTGGAATGAAGAGTTGTTATGTAAATGGAAGTTTTGTTATGTAATACTTAGATAATATTCTTGAATAAATAAAGCTTGGAAGTCTTTATGAAAAAGCAGTGTTCCACGAGGACACGTCCCCCCCTCTAGGGGATGTGTCCCCTCGTTTCCCATGTCCCCCAACACGAGGGGATGACAAGGGGTATGTTTCCCCCTGTACCACTTTTTGGGAGACGACTAGGAAACGTGGCCTCAGCCGTCCCAAGGATGTTCCCTTTTTTGGGGCATCCTCGAGGATGGCTAGGTCCCTTTGGGGACGCTCGGGCCATCCCTAGGGATGGCTGGGCGTCCTCGAGGACTAAGATGCCCAACAGTCCCCAAGGACGCCTAGACATCCCTAGGGACGGTCTGAGCATCCCCAATGATGCCCAATTGTCTCGCACGGCTGGGCATCCTCTCCCAAAGGGGAATAAAAAAAATTAAAATTATATACTATTCTGGTCACAATCATTTGGTGTCCAATCATTTCCAAGATCAAAACCCTATTCCTGGGATGGTCAAATATCGTGGTAAATTCTGCGGTGAGAGGTTACTACTATGGCTACATGCTCAGCTTCCAAGTCTACAGTAAAGATCCAGGAGAGTTGAGATCTGCTGGCCATGAATTGGACCCAAAAAATGTGCGGATGGCCTGTCTGTCCAATTTTTTTTTGAAATCTACTTTTAAATTTTTAATATTTTAGCTTCATGCGTAAGTAGTGCAAATGAAACTATACCCACCGTTATTATTTTGAACATGCTGCGTATCTACTTATTCACATCATAAATTTGACTTAATGTTCAGGCTGAACCTAATGGCTGAATTTGTTCAAACTTGTTGGGTATTCGGTTAAATCCCCATGATTTTCGAACTTCATACATGAAGCTCGTTGAATCTGATAATACAGTTTGCAAGTCGTAACTGGAGAGAATGAGCCTTTCCTAGTGTTGCTATCCTTCTGCAATGTTGCTCTACAAGCTGATTTCGTTGTCATCTGTGGTTTGTCTGTCTGATTCCTTTATTGTTCTTTGAGGGCAATTGCAGGAATAGTTGTGGTCAAAGATGCACTGCTTCTAAAGTATGCAATACTGATAATTTTTGAACTTTAGAGAAAATAAAGAATCTGGCATTGAGCATGCAGTATGTTTGCATCTATTTTGTAGCAACGTTCTAGCATAAATAAGTGTATAAATTTTGAACATTGTTTGCACTTGATATCCTTGGCTGAACCTTCAAGTTATAGTTGTTGAACTTGAAACAATTAAATGGCTGCACTTAGTAACTAATATGAATTTCCTAATACCACTTATGTGTTAGTATTTAGTAACTAATATGAATATGAATGGCTACACTTACATAATTGATTACTAATATCATTTTTGTTGGGTGTAGAATTTCGAATGTGTAGATTATTCTAAATTTCTAAAAAAATTCAATTTTTATAGTATTATATCAGCCGTCCCCCCAATCGTCCCCGAGTCGTCCCCTAAAATCGGCCTGTCATCCCCTGTCGTTCCTCGAAACCCGTCCCCCTATCCCCCCATCCCCCCATCCCCCAATATCGTGGAACCTTGTGAAAAAGGTATGGAATGCTTGGTTCTTTGAGAAAATGAAAGGATGAGTTGGTTTATGAAATATTTTTCAATATGTTCTTTATTGTTGATACGGAAAGAAAAACTATATGTAGTGAGTAGATCTTTTAAAGCTTGTTTTACTATAATTTTAATTTAGAGAGATGTTTTTTTCTTACTAGCATTATATTTGAAAATCATAAAAGATGTTAGCATTATGACTAATTAAGCATATTTTTAATTTAAACAGATGTTCCTCTCATGCTAGAATTATCTTTAAAATTTGCTTAAGATGCTAGCAAAATATTCTATTTAAGTAAGGTTTAAGATACCATTATTTGAAATATGTTCTTCTTTGTGCTTAGCCTTGGGGTTGGATAAGAATATTTGGGGCATATTTTTAAATCATAATAGGACTCTTGAGTTAAGAAGGTAACCCAATCCTAGAAGGAGTTGTGGTGATACAACATTTGGGGTAGTGAGAATCCTGTAAGGAGTTGTAGTGATGCAATAGCCAAGTGTTTGATAATATAAGAGGAGTTGCAATGATGAAATAACCAAATAGTTGTGAATGATATACCTTGAATGATGAGACTTGGGTATTTTCAAAATGGTGAGGTCTTGGGATATTATTCACAAATTAGTATAGTGGTGACACATTGAATGGTGAGGATTGGATGATCACGTCCATTATCGGGTGAGTGGTAATGGACTTAGTTAGCTTCAACTCAAAATTGACCAAAGCCAACCCCATATGCATTCCAATATATATAAGACACAACCACAATTTGAGTTATTATTGCCATAGATGACACTCAAGTGGACAGGAGTTGCCAACATCTTGTATTTTTTGGGTTCACATTTTTAAATCTCACTATTTAGATAGGATGTCAATAGTGGTCCCCCCACCTTTCCCATATCCCCATCAATATAGGATAACTTAAGCATGATGTTGGGATTATATTCTAAGACCCATAACACTTAAAGGGTTATTCATATTCCTTAACCCTATATAAGTGTATATATGTAGGATATTTCTAGTGTAATACCTTGGTGGTTAGTTACCACACTTCATCGACTAACTAAGGCCATTAACACTCATATGGTAATGAACATGATCACTTGATCCTCATTGTTCAAGGTATCACCATTATATTGATTTATGAATAATATCCTAAGACCTCATCATTTTGAGAACAACCAAGCTTTGTCATTCAAGGTTTATCATTCACAACTATCTAGATATTACATCACCGCAACTCCTCTTAGATTAGCAAATACCTAGCTATTGCATCATCACAACTCCTTCAATAATACTCACTACCTCAGATGTTGCATCATCACATCTCCTTCTAGTATTAGGTTACCTTCTTGACTCAAGGATCCTATTATGGTTGTAAAACATACCCCAAGGATTCCTATCCAACCCCAAGGCTAAGCACAAAGAATAATATCTTTCAAATAATGTTATATTAAACCTTACTTAAATAGAACATTTTTCTAGTATCTTAAGCAAAATTCAAATATAATTCTAGCATGGGAGGAACATATTTCTAAATTAAAACATGCTTAATTAAGAATAATGCAAACATTTTCTATCATTTTCAAACATAATGCTAGCAAGAAAGAAACATATTTCTAAATTATAACTACATTAAAACAAGATTAAAAAGATCAACTCACTACATATAGTTTTTCTTTCCTTATCAACAATAAAGAAGTTCTTTAAAAAGAGTTGTAGCCCTAAAATTTTTGTACTCCTTTCCTTCAGGTTAATGGATCTGCGCCTTGAAGGGGAATGGAAAATAATGAGTCTACACCTCGAAGGAGAAGCACTTGATATCGTGCCCTCTTTGGTGATTGTTGATGAATTGGATGGGTTCACCGGGAAACAATTGTATGGCAATTTTCATGCCTAGGTTGGGAGTTGTTTGATGGATTTATTTTAATTCACTCACATTCAACTAGTTTTGCCAAATACAACTAATTAACACTATATGTAATTTTATTTTCAAATGAAGATAATACATAGCATAATACAGAAGATAAAATAGATGCAATGCTTAGTATTAAAGAAATTTCAAAGCTTACTCAATTCGAATGGCTGATTTAAAGTCTTTTTACTTGATGCAAGCGATATCGGATGTTGCAGGGTGATATCAAACATCTGATATGATATTGACTGATCATATACAATCAGAAACCTACAATTTCATATATTGATATCAAAATACATATTTGCAGCATAATATGCATTCAATTAAACATGAATTAAACTAAATGAAATACATTATTTGTAACACTTGCATGAAATCGATATGAATCTATATTTTGATTGCAATTAATGATGTAAATAAGATGTTAGATTGATATAAGTGTGATATAACTACAAAAGCTATGTTTAAATGAAATGATAAGCAGCAAATATGATCTTATAAGTGCAAAATAGAGGGATAGAAATGCAAACAACAATTCGAAAGTGCCCCCAAGAAGCTTGTAGATGATATCGAACATTATAGGGCAATATCGGATGTTGTAGAGTGATATCAGATGTCCGATATTGTATCATACCAACCGATACGAAGCTTTGAACCTACAAAACCTGCAAAAAACACAAAGATAATAAAAATACAATGGGAAATGAGGGATGATAAATGCTTAGGGATCCAAGGGGAATCTAGGGAGAGTGCTTGGATTAAATAAGCAAAGGTAAGTTAGGGGGTTGGGCTAAAAAACAAGAGGAGTTATGATTTCTTCCATTCTGGATGATATCAACTAATTTGATACCATAACATTCGCATCGTTAACAAGATACAGATAAGGGGTGCTAGAACGGATTTTATCCCTTTGCTATTCTGGGTACTTTTTGGTTTTGGATGAAATCGAACATTTGATTTTGTACAATAAAGTCTGATATCGTATCAGATGACCGATATCATTCAAATAGAGCTGATATTATCAGGAGGTTAGAAACAAAATTGAAACGAATGCAAAAATTAAGATAGGAGGTTAGAAATTAGTTTTAATTAATTTTTTGAATGTTTTTGACTTAGGGTAAATTGATATGAGTCAATTTTAGCTATTATAAGAGTTCATATACCAACTCATCCTTTCGTTTTCTCAAAGAACCAAGCATTACATACATTATCATAAAGGCTTCCAAGCTTTATTAATTCAAAAATATTATCTAAGTATTACATAATAAAACTTCCATTTACATAACAACTCTTCATTCCAAATTACATTAGAGCCAATCTACCTAAGTGACCTCTATGCCACCTTCTTTTAATGATCATTTTCATGAAAAGTAATCTCCTTCGAACTTTGAGAAAAACTTAGTGATCAAGACAAATTTTGAATTACTTATGCTAGCCTAACATGTAGTACGCAATAAAACATACAATCATGCTAAACATGTATTTTCAAACAGTAATTCCATACAACCCGAAAAGAATCCCATACTTTCCTCAATAATGGTTTCCTTATCTACTTAAGCATTAGGTACACCATTATTTAATTTACAAATTATTTACTTTTGTTTTCATACATATAGATTTCATATTTCCATTGCAGTTTTATATGTAACAAACTCAGATTTTACTCACTTCCTAAATAAGAATCAATAGAAAATAACTACAAATTTATCCTCATAGATACGTAAGAAAAAAAAACTCCTTTAGATTAAGTAAAACCCTTTTCCTTAAACAACAATATTAATGTAAATGACGTTCAAACTATGGATACAACATGGATCTAAAAAAAAAGTTATACTTTGTTTAATGCATGAACTTCTTATCAATATACATGCCTACTAACAATTAAAAAAGAAGCTAAAGCACAACTTTACTTCTGAAATTCAACATAATACTCATAGATCCATAACAAACAAGAATAATATGTAAAATAAGATTACAAATATACAACAAGCGTTATTTATTAAAAAAAATATTTTAAAACCCATTTTGAAAACACGGACCAACAAAAAATGTAATCCCACAACAAGCTTAATTTATAAAAAATATATAATAATTTAAAACCTATTTCAAAAATGCAGACTAGCAACAAGTTTTATTTATTAAAAAACAATTTAAAACCTGTTATGGAAACTCAAACTAGTAGAAAATGTAAAACCACAACAAGAATTATTTAAAAAATAATAATATTTTAAAACCTATTTTGGAAACGCAGATGCTCAGCAAGTGTTTTTTTTAATATAATTTTAAGAACTCCTTTTTCTTTTCTTTTAGTCTAGTAATTCAAATATTCTATTAAAAAAAAATTTAGACAGGTCAAAATTCAAGCAACCTAAAATAATATTTCAAAAAATAATTCTGGATAGGCCAACATCAGGGTTATGCATAAGGGGTCAAACCCAAAATATCCTTGTAAAAAATTTGTGAATCCGTTACGAATCCCTGGCGAATCTAGGTCAACCTCTTGTAGGAGGACATGGCAAATTATCTTAATTTTTGAAAAAATTTGAAAAAAATGGCGATAATCGAGGATCGGGTAGCGACTAGGGTGGAAATCGAGGACCTGGTAGCGGCCAGGGTGGAAATCGAGGACCGGGTAATGGCCAGGGTGGAAATCGAGAATTGGGTAATGGTCCGGGTGAAATTTGTATGCGGTAAATGGTCCGGATGTAAAACTATGACCGTTCGGGTGAAAAATATCACCGGTTAATGGTTCGGGTGAAAACTATGACCGGTTAACGGTCCGGGTGTAAAACCATGACCGTCCGGGTGAAAATAATGTCCGATTGGCGGGTCGAGTGGAATTCATTGGCCGGCCAATGATCCGGGTGGAAACCATAAGGTTGTAGGCGTACCGGGTGGTAATAATCATCAGGCCAACGGGCCGGGTGGAATTTATGTCCGGTTAATGGATCGGGTGTAAATCATAGGTCGAACACGGATCCGGGTGGAAACCATTTTTGGGAGACATCCCGGTTGGTAACCATCATCCGGCTAATGGACCAGGTGGAAATCATTTACGAGGCTTGACCGGGTGGAAAGCAAGATCCATCACTGGACCAATTTGTACTATGCCACGTGTCAGGTGATGCTTCAGCAATAGTGCATGTCGAATGACTTTCTGCCACGTGTCCAAATCCTACCATTTCTATCTATAAATAGACATTGTGAAGTCATTTTTTTGGTTACATTTCTGTGTTTGCTCTTCCACTTCCCATTACACTGTCTCCCCACACTTTAAGTTTCTCATTTTACTTAATCAACAATGGCCACCTCTACTGGTACACACACTGCAATAGGAAATTTGGTTTTCAAGAATCCTACTTGCACTGCGATGACAGATTTGTCAACCTCCCCTGGTTATGACAATACGTGGCTATCTACATCAGGTTTGTAGCACTTACTTACAATATCGTAGTTCAGGATGGACAAGCACCTGTTGCAGTGTATCATTGATGGTTACGACCATGACCATGCAACAGTGAATGTCCTATTTCGAAATAAACAAGTGTCATTCACCATCACACCTACCAACATACAGAGGTTAACAAAACTTCCACACAAGCATTTCCCTGTCGTGTCTACGAAGTTCTCAATGGCTAAGCGTGACAAACAATACTTGGAGGATGAGTTCGACCTTTCCTGGAAAGTTGTTGAAGGTAATATTCATGTCAATTATTTTTGTTATTGTTCCAAATTTTACATTTTTTATTTTTCATCTAGTTTTTTTTATGCGGCTTCCGTGGCTAAGTCCAAGAGAGACTTAACAATATCCTTCGTTGCAAATAAAGATCTGAAATCCATTATTGAGTTCTTCCAAGCAAGACTATTTTTGTTTGGAAGAACAGAACTTCCATTATGGGCATTGACCTATATTGTTCACATTGTTCAAGGCGTGCAATTCGACTGGTGCTCATACATTTTAGAACGCATTAGAACAGAGTTACATGGCATCGGGACAGAGGATGTCAAAATGGTTTCGACCGTGAACTTTATTTTAGCTCTTTTTTATGAAATTTTTTATGATTTAAAAAATACTAAAATACCAACAGTTCTGCACCCCACATTGCTGAATTTGGGTATGAGTTTAGAGGAGTTGAGGGTAAGTCCATATTTCATTCATTTTTTTAATATATTTTAGGTTTGTTTTTAGTTTTAATTTTTTTAGACCTGATTGCAGAGAAAGGTTGTGACAAAAATTAAAAAACATGATGCTGGTGTAAGGGGTCACATGCATGAGGCTTGTGGTGATTCTAAATAAAATGAATCAGAATCATCACCATTGTCGAGGCCAACAAAACGTACATGACAGGTCACAATTACTCCTCATCACCCTGAAGTTGAATCTAGTCAGATCAACCGTCCTACATGTAAGTTTCAATTTCAATATTTTATCATTATACTTCTTAGTGTGTTACATAAAATTAAGTTTTTTTTAATTTTCATGTTTTCAGAATTCTACACCGGCACAACCCCCATCCGCAACATTGTACAAGAGATTCAATCGTCGTCAGGTAAATCATTCTATTTACTTGAAGTTTTTTTTTTATTTTGGAAAATAATTTCCCAATTTCTTATTTGAATGTCACTGGTCAGGTGGCTCTCAAGATCAAATCGTGAGAAGCCAGGAAAGAGAAAATATGAGGCCACCACCAGCACGACATCAACCACAGGTGCAGCAAATGAGAGGGCAAATCAATATGGCCCATGGAAGGGGAAAAATACTTTTGCAGCCAATATCGCAGGGTGTTTTCCCCACTTTTTCTTTTAACACAAGTCAAGTACCGGATGTGTCCACTGCAAATCAGGGTTTAGATAATATTCCCCTTGATGATGAATTTTTTTTGCAAGGAAAAATTGAGGGCTTTCAGGTGACAAAGGTGCTTGAAGATGCACATACAGAGGTAGACGAAACAATACCCTCAACAGTTGAGCAAACGGTATCCGTTCCTGCGATGGAAGCCCACTGTCATCCTCAATTCGAGGATGAAAAAGTTAAATTTGATATTAAATCTTTTGTGTGTGATGGTATTGAAGCAACCCTCCAAGAGAGGGTGCTTAAAAATTTACAAAATATGAAACAATGGGAAGTTTGGGCTAAAGTGCTCATCAAGCAAATAAATGCCCATTACAAAAACTTTAATAAAAGGGAGAATATTTTCTCTCGATATGAGAATGAACCAGAGAAGCTTACTGGTCTGCTACAATAGGAAACATCAGGTTTAGTGACGTGCATGACTTCATCCGATGATGAATTTTTAAATATTATGTTGAATAGAATTGATAACATCAATGCTGAAGCCCAAGCATACTATAACCAATGGGATTTCAACAAGAAAATTGTTGATGTTGCTTTAGCTGCAAGAGATGTGGCCGAGGTGAGAATTTAGTTGCATTTTTTCTTTTGCTAACTCTACTAACTCATGTCTTGAAACTATTTATATCTCTGAAATTATGTCATATAACTGTACTAACTTATGGTTTTTTTTTGCAGTCAAACTTTGAAAATTTGAAATTACAGGTTCAAAGCATGCAAGTCAACATAGAGGCTACAAAAATTTTCTGGAAACATCCATTATAATGAAGAGAATAGCCCAACAAAAAGTAAGAGATAATAACATTCTAAAAAAATATTTATGGGAAAAATTGAAAGTGGATCCGAAACTATTGATAAGGGAAGGACTAGAGAAAAATCCTAGTTTGAAAGAGCTTCAGGATCCTGCCAAAGAAGATGTTGGGCTATTGGAAAATTTCAAGAAAGGACAAGAAAGTTTAGTCAGATCCGGAGCACTGCCAACGCCTGGTGTAGAAAATGTAGAAAAAGTAATAGAACAGGCAGCTCCAGGAGAAACTATTGCAGAACACACATCGACAGTCGTAGAACATCCAAAAATTCAAACATAGTCTCAAAAATTTCAGTGTTGGGAGGAAGCTTGTGTTGTTTTTCAACACAGTTAAACATTAAAGACATCTTTATATATTATAAATCTATATATTTTTTTTTTTTGGTTTTTCGAATATATATATATATATATATTTGTATTTACATGGTGTGAATATGAACGCCATGACAAATTCGGGTAGGTTGTCCATGATGATCTTTTTATGGCCACCTAACAAGTATTAATGCGGTGTTTGCCATATGAAAGCTCGCCTTGTTTACATAGATCTTCATGCATGTTTTCCCCTATAATCACTCATGCCATTTCAATCATTTTAAACCTTTTATGCCCACTAAAAGCAACACGAAAGGGACAAGCGTTCAGTCATACGAGGCCCAAGATTTGAACCTTGGACCTCCGCCCCCCTTATGGGGTTTGGATAAACCAATTGGTCTACACCTCGGACCTTTGGGACTAAGACAATGTTGTGTAATAAATCATAGTTACAATTCATATAGATGAAACACTCTTGTGATGACAAATAACCAAAAATTCATATTGAAAATGAATATGATAACTAACAAATACATATTGATCAATGTTGTAAATACTTGTAAAAAACTTACAATTCATGTAATTGAAACAAACAAATACTAATATATCAGGAAATTAAAACCATTTCAAAACCAACAAAGGACAGAACATGAAAACTTCTTCATAATCAAATTTTGTGAAATCTAACAAATCTGATACAATATTGTAAAATTTGATATCAAATCAAATCCAGTTTATTGTAAATTACTAGAAAAATCACAAAACCGGTAAAAACCCAAATCAGGTAGCTGAAACATACAATGCTCAGCTGTCATATCTGTTGTGAAATGAATTCAACTTGTGAAAAAAATCACAAATCAGGAAGCTTAAACAAATAATTTTCTGCTTGTTCAGCATCAATATATAGCATATTGGATAGTTGTGTCTCCGCATTCTGATCACTACGAGCATCATTATCTTCCATATCGGTCATATTCAACACACTCCTATCTGCAAGGGAATTCCATAATACAATTGCCCTATCATAGGGAAAAGTTTCCAACTCATAAGATGATACATAAATTCTCAAACAATTTTCCATTTTTTTGTCCAGCCTATTACGAAGCTTTGATTTCACAAAAGGTAGTGCATTGAAAACCCTCTCGTCTTCCATTGGTCCCAGAATCAATATTTGACATAATTCATATAAATAGAAGTATTCACTTATAGTATCTTGTAGGATAGTACTTGGATACAATATTTGCCACAAACGTGCAATGGAACCAGTCTCATTGATGTCATTCAATAATGTTATTTGACTAACCATTGTTCTTCCAAAATGTGCTGATTGTTCTTTCAAAAAATAAATTTAGTATACCATTGATTGTAACACCATTGATTTCCATAATTTTACTGAAATGTTGAATAAGTATCATCATATATTTAACAAACAACTCATTTGTAGTATCGAAGTCACTATTAGAAGCCCAAAACATGGGGTTAACCACACCCATCGCCTCAAGCAACTCATCTCTCTGAAACCGATCTCTTATCTCACTTGTCAAAGATTTTGCTATATTGGATAAATTTTTTCTAATTTTCTATAAAACAACATGAAATCTATTGAGTGTTACAGGAACTTGTTCAATATTGTCCATACTTATACTTGATTTCCTTTCAAAACAATAAAGAGGTATCAAATTTCCATGGTTGTTAATGCAAAGATGATCATTGATGTCAAACTTCAAATAGCTTCCTAGATCGTTCGCGTTTGTCAATGTATTCCAACTATGAAACAAGGGATATTTAAAATCTGCTTTGAACACATAAATTTTCAATAACAAGACATATTTGTTTTCTCATCCTTATGAAATCAACTATATAGATGGATCTCTCTTATGCAAATTTAATCAATCTATTCATTTCTTGTAACATTGGAAGAATACCACATAACATCAGTAGGGTTTCAAAGTTAGTCAAACGAAACAATAAATCTTTTGCCTTATCAACTCTCTAACTACTTGTGTACATAAACCCTATTAATGATTGATATTCTGTAAAAACTCTATGTGCAGGTTTATACAATGAAATCCACCTTGTATCTACATATTTTAACATTTTATTTCCTTCTGTAACTCCTAGTGCAAACTGTTGAAACTCTGAAAATCTTTTTGGACTGCAAGAAAAATAAGAATATATTTCATGAATGAGGTCTTCCACTCTCGCAACATTTTCAAAAGTGCTCACGATTTTATATGTAATATTGATTCTATGAGCCATGCAATGAATGGGTACCATATATGGTGTAATTGTGGTTTGCAGTCAAACACAGAGACCGCTCCTATGCCCTTGCATAATAGCAGCTCCATCAGCTCCAACGCATATTAACTTTGTGGCTATGTCCATGTCATTCATTCTCACAATATCTTTTAAACTAGTCACAACAATATTATAAATATTTTCTGCATTTGAATTTTCCACCATCTTATGTAATCCTAGCAAACTAGGTTGCCTGACATTGTTTTGGAAAGTATACACATGCATACAAATCCAAGATGTGTTGTCCACAGTCGTCACCTCATCAATAGATAGTGAAATGAATTTGGAATGTTTTACTTTTTCCCTCAGGTCCTCCTTCTCTACTAATGATAGACATTTTACCATTTTCCAACCACTTTGATTAGACCAATGGCAACTCAGAATTTTTTGCAAACCAGCCAGCTGAAACAGGTGCTTATAATCAATAAAATCGGACATGGGTCTACCCTTCTTGAGAATACTAAATACAATAGCAAATTGTAATCCTTTTACCCCTAAGGTGATCTTTTCCATTTTTTGAAAATGGGCTTCAATTGTTGCACCTTTCTCAACAAGAGATTGTTGTTCCTTAAAGTGATTTTCATATTCTATTACATATATGACATGCATACATTCTGATGCATCCTTCCACCTAACTGTTCTAATAATTTCTCCATCACTTCCTTTAACTTTTACATAAACTTTGCCAGCATGTTTTTCTATTGTATCTATCTTATTTTGCAACCTGTGCTCCTTGCCCAGTTTCCAACTACAAATTTTGCATCTACATACTTTATCATAGATTTGGTTGTCATTAGTTAGGATGGACTCTATCCATGGAAATTTTTGTGCCCATTCATTCTTAAATGCCCTTCCAATAGCCCAGTAAGATGCCTTCCGCTTTTTATTTTTTTTGCTTGTAGATTCAAAAGAAGATGGTAATGTATTTGATTTATCACTCTCATTTTCAACTATGGTATTTTGAGGATTATCTTCAAGTGTTTGTTGGATGTCATTGTTAAGATAATTTTCAATAGAAGTCATCTCTTGGGGATGAATATCTTCAAGCGAAGGCATATCAGGGTCCACAAGGTTTTCTGCATAGTAGCATACAGTAATATTCTTAATTATTTTTTAATTTAACAAAATAAACTAACAAACAAAAATATAATTTACATCATCATGTTGCATGCAATATGGATAGAGGCACACTAACAATTTGAGGAAGAAGGCATTATTTAAAGTAACAAATACACCTAACTATTAAGTAGTAAAAAATCATGTGTACTTTGAATTTGCACAGTTGTCGATGGGTCACTCGATTTCAACATATGGCTAAAATAATTTAGGATACTCTTTCTAGATTTGGCCCCTTTCTTTGCATCGCCAGTAGGTGACATTTTACTTGTAAAGAAAAAAATTCAATTTAGAAAAGTAATAAAATATTGAACACAATATTGTATTTAGAATGAACGTATAGATGGTTGGTAGAAAATAGATACATGTTTCCAATCATTCTTTATTGTGATATTTTTAGAGTATTCAAATACTCTATTTTCTGGAGATAGTAGTGTAACTAATAAGTGCAAAAAACCAATCAATATAAAATTTGAAAAAATTATAAGAATTTTTTTTGTTTATGCAAAATTTAATCAGAGATACAAATGTTGAAAAAAATAAAATTCTTGTACAAAATGGACAAGTAGAGCATCACAATGTACATAGAGAACCAAAGTATTTGTCTATTTAAAAATCTAGTAACATAAAAGGGGTGAATCAATTGACTTATTTTCAGTAAATGGTAAAAAAAAAGGAAAATAAAAACCAGATATTACACGACAAAAAAATAGATCACAGATTCAAATGTCTGAAGAGAAACAGAGTACCTGTTGTAGGAAAAGGTTCGTCTGAAAAGAGACCCAGAGGATCGATAATCGGTCTAGGCGAACGGTCTAAACTTCTTGCGGTCCGGGTAAAAGTATAAGTCGGTAACGGTCCGGGTGGAAATTTTTGCCGCAGTCGATCCGGGTGGAGTTTTCAGTTCGACAGTCGATCCGGGTGGACTTTTCAGTCCGACAGTCGGTTCGGGTGGAGATTCAGTGAGACAGTCGATCTAGGTGGACTTTTCAGTTCGACAGTCGGTCCATGTGGATTTTTTAGTCCGGTAGCCGGTCTAGGTGGAGATTCAGTGCGGCAGATGGCTCGGGTGGAAGTGACCCTCCGAGAGATATAAGTTCCTATCGCCGGTCCATATGGAGATTCAGTGCGATAGACAACCCGGTTGGAAGCTAAATTTCGGGAGATATAAGTTCCTATCGTCGGGTCGGGTGGAGAAATATGTCTTGTCGATCCGGTTACAAAACTCTGAATACTGAATCCGAGCACACTTTTTGCATTAGAGTACTTTTCGAATGTTATAAATGAAAACTATCTCTGGGTTGTTACTTATATAGTGGTATAGTTAGCGAATTTGATGGGATAATTTTAAAATTTATTTATTTTTTGTGAAAAATACTCCACGGCTTAGGTGGGAGTGTCGATGAATTTAAAAAATAATACGTAATACTATTATCAATGCACGACGAATAGATACTTCTAAAAAAAATTGATCCGAAAATTTTGGGCGAAGGGTCGACGTCGAGGGTCCACCAAAAATCACAAATTTGCATTTTCAAAAATGCTAATCTTCGCCCAAATTGCGAAGATTCACCGTTAAGAAAAACGCTGGCCAACACTCAAGCAATCTAAAATAATATTTCAAAAATATTTTCTGGATAGGCCAACAATCAAGCAATTTAAAAATAATCTTTTAAATTTTTTTTTTCAAAAGCAATCACAAATATTCTTTAAAAAAAATTTTCGGAGAGACCAACAATCAAGCAATCTAAAATAATTTTTTAAAAATATTTTTTGAAGAGGCCAACAATCAAGCAATCTAAAAATAATCTTTTAAAAATATTTTTTGGATGGGCTTGCAATCAAGCAATCAAAAATATTCTTTTAAAAACTTTTTTGGATGGGCCAGCAATCAAGCAATCTAAATAACCTTTTAAAAACTTTTCTGGATAGACTAGAAATCAAGCAATCTAAAATAATATTTAAAAAAATATATCAAACAAACCAACAATCAAGCAATCTTTAAAATAATTACAAAGGTATTTTACTTAACATCCATTTTCAAGAACATACATAAGATATAGCAAAATTATTACAATTTTAATATAAAATCAAACTTGGGAATTGACCTGGTTTTGAAGATAAAATCCATAGTTTTACCATTTAAAATTCTCTTCTCTTGCTTCTCACTGCTCTCCAAAAAAAATATCCAAAAATCTTCCTCTTAACTCTTGGTAGCACACCATACATATAGTGCTTCCCAAGGAGAGGAGATCAAAGGGATAAGTTATTCCATTTCCATGCATTGAACCTTATTTAGAATAAGAGTTTAATTATTAATGTATCTTGAGTTCAAATGGATAGATAAGTGTAAGGCTGATTTTAAAACTCTAAAGAATAAGCTAACTACAACATCAATTCTCAAGATACCGGACCCTCTTAGAAATTTTATAGTGTGTGCAGACACTTCCTTAGAAGGTCTAGGTTGGGTGTTGTCCTAGAATGAAGTTACAATAATATATAAGTCTAGGAAACTCAAGAAACATAACTTGAATTACACTACATATGACCTAGAGTTAGCAGTTTTTGTGTATGCACTAAAGATCTAGAGACATTATTTGTTGGGGAAACCATTTGAGCTAAGGACAAACCACTAAAGTATAATGTATATCTTTACCCAAATAATGTTGAATGTGATACAGAGAATCTGGATAGGGTTCTTAGCAGAATATGAATTTATTATTAAGTATATCAAAGGAAAAGAGAACAAGTTTGTAAATGCCTTGAGTAGGAAAAGGCACATAACGACATTGACCTAGAGTCGTTTAGATTTGATGGATAAAGTAAGGGAAATGCAACTACAAGATTAGTATTTCATTGAAATCTAGGCTAAAATTGAGAGAAATCCTAAGAAAATAAAAGATTTAAAAAATATGGACTTTTATTCTTCAAAGATAGGGTTGTCATATCCAAAACTAGTCATCTAAGAAGGATGATTATACAAGAGGCACATAGTTCTCTTTATTTTACCCATCCAAGAAGGGCAAAGATGAGAGAAAACAAGAAAAATACCTTATATTGGTTAAAAATGAAACATGATATCACTAGTTTTATTGCTAGATGTTTGGAGTGTCAGAAGGTTAAGGCAGTGCATCAACATCCAACAAAGAAATTATACCCACATGATATACCTACTTAGAAGTGGCAAGTTATATCTATGGATTTTATTGTGGGTTTACCTAAGACTAGGTACCAACATGATGCAATACTTATGGTGGTTGACAAGTTGACCAAGGTTGCATAATTTATATTGAGAAACATCAAAGATGATGTATTGGTCATGGCAAATAATTTTGTCAAGGAAATTTTTAAGTTACATGATTTTCTTGAGGTGATCATATCGGATAGAGATTCTAGGTTTACATCAAAATTTTGGTTGGCTCTTCATTATGCAATGGGCACTAAGTTGAACATTAGTTCTGCTTACCATCCAAAAATAGATGGGCAAACAAATATGGTTAGCAATTTAAATAATTTCAATATTAGGAAAGGAAGAGTTCTAATATTAACAATTTAAATAATCTTAATATTAGGAAGAGTTTTAATATTAACAATTTTTAATATAGTTTTATTTTAATGCATGAGAATTCAAGAGATGTTAACAATGTGACTCTTATTATAAAAAAGATTTAATGCATGGAAATGGAAGAACTTATCCCTTTGATCTCCTCTCCTTGGGAAACACTATATGTATGGCTAGCTGCCAAGAGTTGAGGGAAATATTTTTGGATATTTTTTTGGAGAGCAGACGGAAGGAGATCAAAAGGGAGAAGGAAGAAGAGAAGGTAATTTCAAAGGGAAAAACTACAAATTTGATCTTCAAAACCAGGTCAATTCCTAAATTTGTTTTCATATTAAAATTGCAATCATTTTTGTTGTATCTTATGCATGTTATTGAAAATGGGTGTTAAGTAAAATGCCTTGATTTTACATCTAAAAGATTATTTATAGATTTTCCTTGATTGTTGGTCTATTTGGAAAAGTTTTTAAAATAATATTTTTTATTTCTTGATTGTTGGTCATCCAAAAAACATTTATAAAAGATTATTTTTAGATTGCTTGATTGTTGGCCTGTCTAGAAAAGATTTTTAAAATATTCTTTGATCGTTTGAATGTTGGCCTATCCCAAAAAGTTTTTAATAGAATATTTGAATTTTTTGCCTAAAAAAAAGTTCTTGAAATTATTATTGTTTTTTAAATAACGCTTGTTGTTGGTTTGCATTTCCGAAAAAATGTTTAAAATTATTTTTTTAAATAATGCTTGTCGTGGGTTTGTGTTTTCCACTGGTCTAAGTTTCCACAATGGGTTTTAAAATTATTTTTTTAATAAATAACGCTAGTAGCTGGTCTATGTTTTGGAAACAGGTTTTAAATTATTATTTTTAATAAATAATATTTGTTGTGGAACTGCAATTTTTGTTGGTTTATGTTTTTAGATTTAGTTTTTAAATTATGTTTTATAAATAACGCTTGTTCTTTTACGGTTGTAGTCTTGTTTTGTGTATTCTTCTTACTTATATGGTTCTATGAGTATTATGTTGAATGTTAGAAGTAAAGTTGTGCTTTAGCTTATTATTTAATTGTTAGTAGGCATGTATATTGATAAAAAATTCATTCATTAAACAAAGTTATTCTTTTTTTAGATCCATGTTGTATCAATATTTTGAATGTCATTTAAAGAAAAGGGGTTTTACTTAATCTAAAGAAGTTTTTATTTCTTATATATTTGTGAGGAGAAATGTGTAGTTATTTTCTATTGGTGCTTATTTAGGAAATGAGTAAAACCTAAGTTCTTTAAATATAAAAATGTAATGGAATATAGAATCTATATGTATGAAAAGAGGAATAATGGTTTTACCAAGGCTTGAGTATAGAAGAAAACCATTATTAAGAGAAATATGGGATTCCCTCCAAGTTGCATAGAATTATTGTTTGAAAATACATGTTTGGTATGATTGTATGTTTTATTGCTTAGTGCATGTTAAGATTGTCTTGATCCCTAAGTTTTTCTCAAATTTTGAGGGAGATTACTTTTTATGAAAAGGATCGTGAGAAAAAGGTAGCACAAAGGCTACTTATGCGGATTGGCTCTAATGTATTTTGGAATGAAGAGTTGTTATGTAAATGGAAGTTTTGTTATGTAATACTTATGTAATAAAGCTTGGAAGTCTAAATGAAAAAGGTATGGAATGCTTATTTATTTGAGTAAACAAAATGATGAGTTGGTTTATGAAATATTTTTGAATATGTCTTTATTGTTGATAAGGAAAGAAAAAGTATATATAGTGAGTTGATCTTTTTAAGCTTGTTTTACCGTGGCTTTAATTGAGGATATAATTTATGCTAACATTATGTATAGAAATTATTAAAGATTTTAGCATTATGATTTATTAAGCATGTTTTAATTTAGAGAGATGTTTCTTTCTTGCTAGCATTATGTTTGGAAATCATAAAATATGTTAGCATTATGATTAATTAAGCATGTTTTTAATTTAGAAAGATGTTCCTTTTATGCTAGCATTATATTTGAAAATTGCTTAAGATGTTAGCAAAATGTTATACTTAAGGTTTAATATAACATTATTTGAAAGATATTTGTCTTTATGCTTAGCCTTTAGGGTTGGATAGAAATCCTTGGGGTATGTTTTTAAATCATAATAGGACCCTCGAGTCAAGAAGGTAACCCAATCTTGGAAAGAGTTGGGTGATACAATAAAAAAGTATTTGCTAATCTGGGAGGAGTTGTGGTGATGTAATAACCAAATAGTTGTGAATGATGCACCTTGAATGATGAGGCTTGGGTTTTCTAAAAATGATAAGGTCTTGGGATATTATTCACAAATCAATATAGTGGTGATACCTTGAACAGTGAGGATCAAATAATCACATTCATTGTCAGATGAGTGGTAATGGCCTTAGTTAAAAACTAAAGTTTGGCAACTAAGCACCAAGACATTACACTAGAAATATCCTACATAGATGGACTTATGTAGAGTTAGGGAATATGCATCACCCTTTAAATGTTATGGGTCTCAAAGGATAATCTCAATGTTGTGGTCAAGTTGTCCCATATTGGTGAGGATATGAGAAATGTGATGGGATTACTATTTATGTCCTTTCTAAATAGTGAGGTTTAGAAATATGAACCCCAAAAATATGGGAAGTTGGCCATTCCTATCCACTTGAGTGTTGTCTACAATGATAATAACTCAAATGTGGTTATGCCTTATACATACATACATATATAATGGGTTGGAATTAATATTTGAAAATGTTGAGCAAGTTGCAGCAAAAGTATTGTCATTGTTGTCAACACAGTTAGACAGATCAGTTGATAAACTGTATAGGCAGTCATACAGATCAGTTGATGAAGTATACAGGAGTTAGAGCAAGTTGCAACAACAGTATTGTCATTGTTGTCAACACAGTCAGACAGATCGGTTGATGCAGTGGACTGGAGTGCAGAGGATACTCAGAGTATGTTCAGTGAAGTTATATGCTTATGAGGGTGTCTTTGATGATTGGGTGAAGTTGTTACAAGTTGCTACATATTTTACAAGAAGACCGAAGTGGCCCATATGCAAAAGATCAAAGAAAAAGACAAGTAAGAAAAGTGTCACGATATCGCGACATGTGGAGAAGAAAGAAAAACTGTCGCGATATCGCGACATGTTGAGGAGAGAGAAAAACTGTCATGATATCGCGACATGTTGAGGAGAGAGAACAACTGTCACGATATTGCGACATGTTGAGGAGAGAGAAAAATTATTGCGATATCGTGACATGTTGAGAAGAAAGAAAAACTATCGCGATATCGCGACATGTTTGGAGAGAAAGCACAAGAAAGAAAAATTGTCGCGATATCACGACATGTTTGAAGAGAAAAAGGCAAGTAGAAAAAGTGTCATGATTTCGCGACATATTGCAAGGAAGATTGTATGGATGAAAAAGTGTCACGATTTCGCGACATATTGCAAGGAAGATTGTACAGAAGAAAAAGTGTCGCGATTTCATGACATATTGCAAGGAAGGTTGTACGGACGAAAAAGTGTCACGATTTCATGACATATTGCAAGAGAAAGAGGAGAGAGAAAAAGATGTGATTTTGCGACATGTTTCATTTTCATGGTCCAAAGCGAAGAGAAATAGAAGAGAGAAAAAGGTGTCGCGATTTCACGATATGTTTCATTTTCGCGGTCCAAAGCAAAGAGAAAGAGGAGAGAGAAAAAGGTGTTGCGATTTTGCGACATGTTTCATTTTTGTGGTCCAAAGCGAAGAGAAAGAGGAGAGAGAAAAAGGTGTCGTGATTTCATGACATGTTGCATTTTTGCAGCCAGAAGAGAAGAGAAAATGCAAGGAGAAAAAGTGTCGCGATATCGCGACATGTATTTTCGGAGGCCAAAGCAAAGAGAAAATGCAAGGAGAAAAAGTGTCACGATATCGTGACATGTATTTTCGGAGGCCAAAGCAAAGAGAAAGTACAAGGAGAAAAAGTGTAGCGATATCACTACATGTTGTATTATCATGAGCCAAAGAAAAGAAAAAGCGCAAGGAACAAAAGTGTAGTGATATCGTTACATGTTGTATTATCACAGGCCGAAGCAGAGAAAAAGCGCAAGGAGCAAAAGTGTAGCGATATCGCTACATGTTGTATTTTCGTGACCCGAAGGCAAGAGAAAGAGTACGGAGGCAAAAGTGTCACGATATCGCGACATGTCGCATTTTCGCGACTCTAGGAGGAGAGAGAATGTAAGAAGGCAGAAGTGTCACGATATCGTGACAAAAGTAAAAAGGAAGAGTACAGAGGCAAAAGTATCACAATATCGTGACATGTTGTGTTTTCATGGGTACAAGCAAACAGAAGTGGCAAGGAGGCAAAAGTGTTGCGATATCGCGACATGTTGTGTTTTCGCGGGTATGAACCAAGTAAAGCTACAAGGAGGCAAAAGTGTCGCGATATCGCGACATGTTGTGTTTTTACGAGTACAAGCCGAGAAGAGGACAAAGAGGCAAAAGTGTCACGATTTCACGATAGGTCATTTTGGTGCAAGCTAAGAATAGAACCCAGTTGAAATAAGATATGTGATCATTAACTGAAGTTATGTAGCAGTTACAGCTGTTACAAAAGAAAATCATGTAGCAAATTTAAGAATAGTCGAAGAAGGAGAAAACAAACAGTCGTATATATAGAATCAAATATACATGCATGCACAAAAAAGAATACGAACAGTCATGACCAAGAAGATGAACAATCATGGTAGGGGTATATGTGTAAATTCGTAACATGCATTGTGTTTGATGAAAAGCCTACTCTATATATATACAAAAGCAGTTACAGTCGAAAGGCATTACAACTAACAAGTGGCACATGAGAAATGAAAGGAGTTATAGAAGAAGTCGATACGACAGTTACAGATCCAGTTACAGAAGAATATCACACAGCTAAAATAAGAATAGTGAACTAAAGTCAGTACGATAGTTACAGGGGCAGTTACGGGTTGCATGCGAGAGTCAAAACTTTGTTATAAAAGGAGGTCTACGTGGAGAATTAATATGCCACTGAAATTGAGTGAAAGTGCTACTGAAAAAGAGTGAGAGCGCTCAGGGTTAATGTGAGAGGCGCACGAGAGGCGAGCTAGAGAGGTGTGCGATATGTGAAGAGTGGGCAATGTTGAGAAAGCAATAGACCAGTCAGGGTCTTGTAAAAGTGAAGGCATCTTTATGTCAATCTTCTAGATTCAAAATAGAAGTCCAAGTTGGTGCTTGGCATCAGGGGTTGGTGCTCCTTCCAGTTGGTTCTGGTAAATCAAGGGTTGGTGCTCCTTTCTGTTGGTGCAAATAAATCAGTGGTTGGTGCTCCTTCCAGTTGGTGTTGGTAAATCAGGGGTTGGTGCTCCTTTTTGTTGGTGCAGATAAATCAGGGGTTGGTGCTCCTTCCAGTTGGTGCTAGTAAATCAGGGGTTGGTGCTCCTTCCAGTTGGTGCTAGTAAATTGATTGTAAAGTTATTGCTTTGCAAAGGCTGGATTTGGATGGGAGTCCAAACAGTCTATTTTTGAGGAGTAGCCAAAACTGGTGAATCTTGGTACATTTTGTGTTGTGTGATGCTCTCTTGTTATATTTGCTTTATGTCATTTTAAGCTTTCATTGTTTAGACATTAAGAATTGAAGATTTAAGTTTTAAAGAGCCACACTGATTCACCCCCCCTCTCAGTGTCATTGTGAGACTAACAATTGGTATCAGAGCCAGTTTTCCTTATCAGGCTAAATCAGCTAGGGTTGATCTTGGATTAGTATGCAATGGGTAAGAAGAATAGATCCTCCTCAAATAAGGCATCTCAGTCAGTTTTAGTTCCTGTGGAGGAGAAAATTGAACTAGAAAAGGTTTAAGAAGTGAATTCTGAAGTATGTGATGAAAACCTTGAGGCTGAAGTATATCTAGAAGGTGAGTTGATCGCTGCACTTGAATAATTGGGTATAGAAAATAAAAAGAACAAAAGACTGTCCAAGAAGTTGGAAGAATATGGGGATAATATTGAAGATCTCTTCTTACAAATTTAGAAAGCCAAGAAAATAGAAGCCTTGAAGTCACGCCTGGATGATAAAGGCAATGTATGTAGCAAACATGAAGAAGAATCTAACAAAGTTATTAGTGATCTAAAGCTACAAGTAGAAGAGTCTAAAAGGACTAAAGAAACTCTTAGGTCACATATCAATGAGAAAGAGATTGTTTGCTGCAAACAAGAAGAGGAGATTGTTTCATTGAGGAAACAATTAGAAGAGGCCAATACAAATCTCAAATTTGAGAAGAGCACAGAGTTGCTAGATAAAATGATAAAGCAACAAAGAAGCCCAATGGTTAAACTTGTTCTTGGATGTGAAGTTGAACAACCTTCATCTTCTAAATCTACAGAGAAGAAGAAGTCTCTGCTGAAGGATCAAAGTAAGAAAAGCTTGAAGCTGAATCTTCAAAAGGAAGAAAATTGTTGGCAATTTTGGGTACCCTGAGTACATTGCCTTTGCCTAAGTTTAGTTGTTGTCATTGATGTCAAGGAGCTCTTGGTAGTTGTTGTCTTTGATGTCAAGGAGTTCTTGAAGCAATTTGATTTGTTGTCTAAGTAGGTGTTTTGATGAAGGTTTCAGCCTGTCAGTAAGTCTCCAAGAAAATCAGAGTAGCCCAGTTGCAAAAGATCCAGAAAAATATAAGTTAGAAAAAGCTTGCAAGCTGTTGGAAAAACTGTTGCAATTTCGCAACATGTTTTAGGAGAGAGAAAGTGCTGGAAAAACTATCGCGATTTCGCAACATGTTTGAGGAGAGAGAAAGTTTTGGAAAAACTGTCATGATTTCATGACATGCTGGAAGGCAGAGATGAAGCAGACAAAACTATCATGATTTCGTGACATATTTGAGGAGAGAGAAAGTTCAGACAAAAGTGTCACGATTTCACAACAAGTTGAGTTGGCAGTGTTGAGTTGTAGAAAGTGTCACGATTTTGCGACAAGTTTCAATGAAGTTGTACGGATGCAAAAAGTGTCACGATTTCACGACAGGTTGAGTTGGCAGCTTGCAGTTGGCGAAAGCATCACGATTTCGCGACATGTTCCAGTTTCACGAGCAGTTGGGAGAAAAGTGCTTAAGGCAGCAAAAGCGTCGTTATTTCGCGACATGTTCCAGTTTCACGAGCAGTTGGGAGAAAAGTGCTTAAGGCAGTGATAGCGTTGTGATTTCCTGACATGTTCCAGTTTCATGAGCAGTTGGGAGAAAAGTACTTAAAGCAGCGAAAGCGTTGTGATTTCGTGACATGTTCCATTTTTGCTGGAGCAAACCGATAAAAGGTTGAAGTAGCAAGAAGTGTCACGATTTCATGACAGAATTACAGATGATGTCAGCAAGAGGCAAAAGTGTCGTGATTTCACAATAGAAGCGGAGAAGAAGGCTTTGAAGTCTAAAGTGTCACGATTTCATGACAAAGTTGCTGATGATGTCAACAAGAGGCAAAGGTGTCACAATTTCACGACAAAAGTGGAGAAGAAGGCCTTGAAGTCCAAAGCGTCATGATTTCGTGATAGAAGTGAGATGACGTTAGTGACAGGCTAAAGTGTCACGATTTCATGACAGAAGAACTAAGGAAGCAGTCAAAAGCAAAAACGTCGTGATATCGCTACAGCAAGCTAGAGAAGGTGTACGACAGGCAAAGGTGTCGTGATATCATGACATGTTGAAGTTTCACGCTAGAAAAGCTATAGAACAACAGAGGCGGTTGAAGCCAACAGAGTTAAACTTTGCCGACAAAGTGTAAGGTTATACAACCGATAATTGTTTTAAGGATATTCAGTCGACTAAGATCAAGAATTTAATCATGAATTATTGCTATAAAAGGAGGACTATTTTCGAGTTTCATGTATCGAATGTGAGCGTTGAGTTTGCGTAAGTGAAGTCTGCTATGCACAAAGAGCAGTCGTATCGAATCGATCGAAGTGTGCGTTCGAAGTGCGACTTTATTAGAAGTAGAGTGTAGGAAGAAGTTCGATCGAGGAGAAGCAGACTGTGCAAAGAGGGTGATGTTGTGACTGCACATAGGTGCATAAATTGCTATGCAATTGAGTTCTATAGTACTTACATAGAATGTGTAAAGAAATCAGAGTGTGCGAAGACTGTGCTGCGATGGATGTGCAACAAAGCAGAAGCTAAGTTGAGAAGAAAGTGTTGCTGCATTTTGTGAAGATTGCACTACTGTGTTTGCACAGAAGTTGAGAAGATAGTGCTGCTATAATTTGAGAAGACTGTGTTGCTGTAGTTGTGCAGACAGTGAAAAGTTATTTTCAACCAAGTGCAGAAAAGAATAGAGGAAGAGGACAATTGTGCCAGACCGAAGGACTGTGTTTGGTGCAGATAAGAGGACCAGCTTTGCACTGACAGAGTTGAGGACAGAGATATCCAGCCAGAGCAGGGAAGACAGGTGTCTTCTATGGATAGAGTTCCACTTGCTAAGGTCAAAGGAGATAGAGGTTTTCTAGAGACTCACCAGTAAAGCAGAATTAGGGGAAGGTGTCTCCTTTGAGCTAAGGCTCATAAACATTGTAATCGAAAAGGATTCCCAAAGGACTTTGATACAACTTATAGAAGAAAAGTTTTATATGTGGAGTAGCCCACCTTGGGTGAACCACATAAATTGTTGTGTCTCTTTGTGGATTGCATTTTGTGCATTGTTTTACTACTGTTATTACTGCTATCTTATTCTACATGTTAATGGTTTGAAAGCTGCATTGATAGATAAATTTAAAAGTGGTCTTATACTGTTCACCCCCCCTCTCAGTATAAGCTTGTGTTCTTCAATTGGTATCAGAGCGGGTTCCTTCGAAAAGGTTTTACAGCCGAAAGGAAGAACTGGTTAAGAACACAATGGATTTCTCAGGTGGCAATGCAGCACCTATTCTTGATGGATCAGATTTCGGTCTATGGAGTGCAAGAATGAAAGTCTATCTAACGGCTCTTGGTAATGAGGTATGGGAAGTTATTGAAGATGGGTACACCATTCCTGCAAATGGTCCTTATACTAAATAATACAGGCTCCTACATCACAGCAACTCAAAAGCCATGAATGCAATCCTGAAAGGTTTGTAGAAGGCTGATCTTACCAAAGTTATTCACTACAAGACAGCTAGTGAAATATGGAAACAATTGCAAGTTGTTCATATAGGTGATGCAAATGTCCGAAAGGCCAAATTGAGACATTTTAAAGGTATATTTGAACAACTCAAGATGAATGATGATGAAAATATTAGTGACTACATGGTTCGGATGGATGAGATTGTGAACTCTATGAAAGACTTAGGTCTTGAACTTGCTGAAAATGATGTGTGTGATAAGATTTTAAGATCTCTTCCTAAAAGATTTAGTGAAAAGATTTCTGCTATTGAGGAAGCCAAAGATTTAGATAAGTTGAAAAAGGATGAGCTCCATAGTATTCTTGCAGCTTTTGAGCTAAGAACTCAAGTGAACATTGACATAAAGAAAGAGGCAGCTTTCAAAGCTACCAAGAAATCAAAAGGCAAATAGATTCAAGAGAGTGATGAGTCTTCTAGTGAGAAAGAAGCATATTACAGCAAGAAAGGCAAATTCTCCAGAAAGCACAAAAGTAAGAAAAATATAAGATGTTTCAACTATGGAAAGTATGGCCATTATGCTACTGACTGTAGTATTTCCAAAGATGAAAGTGATGAAGATATACAGGATGTTAAGAGCAAGGATTCTAAAAAGTACAGGTTTTACAAAAAGAGCAAAGATGAGTACATCAATCACAAGAAAAGCAAAGATGAGTATAGCAATCATGGAAAGAGGCATTCTCACAAGAATAAGAAGAGCTTCTACTTAGACAAAGCAAGTAAGTGTTCTAGCAGTGATAGTGAAAGTTCTTCTAGTGATGATGAAAATGAGATGTTCATTTCAGAAAAAGAGGAAGAACCGAAACATAAATTCATTATCATAAAATGTTTTAGATGTGGAAATTTTGGGCACCTTGAGGATGATTGCAAAAATAATGATTTGGATGCTAGTATGTATGAGGATGCTTCATAAAACTACAATGAAGATGCATGTATGGTTTTTGAAAAAGGTAGCACCTCTAGTGATAAGAAATCTGAAAAAGGCCGTGATAATTCAAAGTGCCATCAAATAGAGGATCTTGAATGTGAACTCAATAATGCTCTTAGTGTTCTAAAAAATGAAAGAAAGAAGAATGATAGACTCAAGATTAAATTAGATGAATGTTGTATGGAGAGATATGAACTTATAGAAAATCTTGTAGTCTCTATGGCTAAGTCACAAGAACTCAAGAATGAGTTAGATTCTAAAATTCTGGAGTATAGTGAGTTAGAACAGGAAATGGCTTCTTTGAAAGAAGAAAATAAATATTACAAGGATAAACTCTATAGATTTCAGGACAGCTCCAAGAAGGTTAAGTCTCTCATCAAAAATCAAAGAAATCCAACAGATAAAACAGGTCTCGGTTTTGTTGAGCCGCACAAGAAACAGGTTGGGGAATCTAGCAAGAGATTTCAAAAAGAAGAGAGTTATGTTGAAGAAAGTATTTCAGATCATGAGTCCGTAAGTGATAAATGTGCAGAAATAGAAAACATAATTCTGAATGCCAAGAAGAAGATTTTGGGACCCAAGAAGTCGAATAAAAGAAAATTTCATGGCACATGTTTTGCATGTCACAGATTTGGTCACATGGTTGTACATTGCATGACTCAAGTGAAGAAAGTAAATGACAGTTTTAGGAGACGTAATTTCTTTCAAGGGTATTGCTACTCTTGTCAACAATTCGGGCATAAGGCAATTTTTTGCAAGGCTAATAATAGGAAATGGGTTAGTCAAAACAGGCAGATTCAAAGAACAGCCATGCCTGAAAGAAATAATATTGTTACTTGCTATAAGTGCAACAATGAAGGTCACCTAGCTAGACAGTGTAGAGCTGATCTTCCAAGATACAGGAACAGAAACAACAGTATGAACAAATCCAAGGATCAAAACATGGATAAGAACAAGAATAACAACAGAAACAAGAAAAGTAATATGGACAGGTTCAAGGATCAAGGTATGAAAAAAAATAGTAATGATGAAAGGAACAGAAACAACAGTATGAACAGGTCCGAGGATCAAAATAGTAACAAGAACAACAATGTGGAAAAACAATTCAAGAGAAGGCTCGACAAAGAAACAATAGACATTAATGATGATGAGTGTCTAATGGGAGTTTCACTCCCAACCCTATTTTAAATCACCTTAATAGAAGGTGGGGGAGGGACTAAGCTAAGAGACTCATTCTTAGTTCCAAATACCAAACGTGACCCTTTGCCGTTGATGACAAAGGGGGAGAGATTTGAGTAAGGGGGAGAGATATGTGTAAGGGGAAGTGCTTCAAGTGAAGAGAAGAGCTTCAAGTCAGGGGGAGCAAAACTTCACGAGATTGATTTCATTTTTGGCTCTTGAAGATGTGTTTTTAGTAAAGGGTTGCCATCAATGACAAAGGGGGAGATTGTTGGCAATTTTGGGTACCCTGAGTACATTGCCTTTGCCTAAGTTTAGTTGTTGTCATTGATGTCAAGGAGCTCTTAGTAGTTGTTGTATTTGATGTCAAGGAGTTCTTGAAGCAATTTGATTTGTTGTCTAAGTAGGTGTTTTGATGAAGGTTTCAGCCTGTCAGTAAGTCTCCAAGAAAATCAGAGTAGCCCAGTTGCAAAAGATCCAAAAAAAAAAAGTTATAAAAAGCTTGCAGGCTGTTGGAAAAACTGTCGCAATTTCGTGACATGTTTTAGGAGAGAGAAAGTGCTGGAAAAACTGTCGCGATTTTGTGACATGTTTGAGGAGAGAGAAAGTTTTGGCAAAACTGTCATGATTTCGTGACATGCTGGAAGGTGGAGACAAAGCAGGCAAAACTGTCGTGATTTTGCAACATATTTGAGGAGAGAGAAAGTTTAGGCAAAAGTGTCGTGATTTCGCGACAAGTTGAGTTGGCAGTGTTGAGTTGCAAAAAGTGTCATGATTTCATGACAAGTTTCAATGAAGTTGTACGGATGCAGAAAGTGTCGCAATTTCACGACAGGTTGAGTTGGCAGCTAGCAGTTGGCAAAAGCATCGCGATTTCGTGACATGTTCCAGTTTCACGAGCAGTTGGGAGAAAAGTTCTTAAGGTTGCAAAAGCATCACAATTTTGTGACATGTTCCAGTTTGACGAGCAGTTGGGAGAAAAGTGCTTAAGGCAGCGATAGCATCGCGATTTCGTGACATGTTCCAGTTTCACGAGCAGTTGGGAGAAAAGTGCTTAAGGCAGCGAAAGCATCGTGATTTCGTGACATGTTCCATTTTCGTTGGAGCAAACCAAGAAAAGGTTGAAGTAGCAAGAAGTGTCACGATTTCACGACAGAATTATAGATGACGTCAACAAGAGGCAAAAGTGTCATGATTTCATGAAAAAAGTAGAGAAGAAGGCTTTGAAGTCTAAAGTGTCGCAATTTCATGACAAAGTTGTTGATGATGTCAGCAAGAGGCAAAGGTGTCGCGATTTCATGACAGAAGCGAAGAAGAAGGCCTTGAATTCCAAAGCATCGCGAATTCATGACAGAAGTGAGATGATGTCAACGATAGGCTAAAGTGTCACGATTTCATGACAGAAGAGCCAAGGAAGCAGTCAAAAGCAAAAACATCATGATATCGCTACAACAAGCTAGAGAAGGTGTACGACAGGCAAAGGTGTCACGATATCACAACATGTTGAAGTTTCATGCTGGAAAAGCTACAGAACAACAGAGGCGGTTGAAGCCGACAGAGTTAACCTTTGCCGACGAAGTGTAAGGTTATACAACCGACGATTGTTTTAAGGATATTAAACCGACTAAGATCAAGAATTTAATCATGAATTGTTGCTATAAAAGGAGGACTGTTTTCGAGTTTCATGTATCGAATGTGAGCGTTGAGTTTGTGCAAGTGAAGTCTGTTGTGCGCAAAGAGCAGTCGTATCGAATCGATCGAAGTGTGCATTCGAAGTGTGACTTTTGTAGAAGCAAAGTGTAGGAAGAAGTTCGATTGAGGAGAAGCAGACTGTGCGAAGAGGGTGATGTTGTGACTGCACATAGGTGCATAAATTTTTGTGCGATTGAGTGCTATAGTACTTACACAGACTATGTAAAGAAAGCAGAGTGTGCAAAGACTGCGCTGCGGTGGATGTGCAATAGAGCAAAAGCTAAGTTGAGAAGAAAGTGTTGCTGCATTTTGCGAAGATTGCACTACTGTGTTTGTGCATAATTTGAGAAGATAGTGCTGCTATAATTTGAGAATATTGTGCTACTGTAGTTGCGTAGACAGTGAAAAGTTATTTTCAACCAAGTGCAAAAAAGAATAGAGGAAGAGGACAATTGTGCCAGACCGAAGGACTATTTTTGGTGCAGATAAGAGGACCAGCTTTGCAGTGACGAGTTAATGACGAGAGATCTCCGACCGGAGCGGGGAAGACAGGTGTCTTCCGTGGATAGAGTTCCACTTGCTAAGGGCAAAGGAGATAGAGGTTTTCTAGAGGATCACCAGCAAAGCATAATTAGGGGAAGGTGTCTCCTTTGAGCTGAGGCTCATAAACATTGTAATCGGGAAGGATTCCCAGAGAAATTTGATACAACTTATAGAAAAAAAGTTTTATCCATGGAGTAGCCCACCTTGGGTGAACCATGTAAATTGTTGTGTCTCTTTGTGGATTGCATTTTGTGCATTGTTTTACTACTGTTATTACTGCTATCTTATTTTGCATGTTAATGGTTTAAAAGCTGCATTGATAGATAAAGTTAAAAGTGGTCTTATACTGTTCACCCCCCCCCATCTCAGTATAAGCTTGTGTTCTTCAAAAATATCAAAGGAGATCTACAACAAAGCAACCACGACAAAAGAGGTTCTATCACTCTCACTCTATTCATAATAATACTTTTAATGGCTATTGTTTCAAATGCAACCAGTATGGTCATAAGGCAATTTATTGTGGTTTGAATAATAAATCAAAGAGTTATGCTGGTAGAAATACATATGTTGAACACCATGTGAAATGTTTTAAATGTAATGGTCATGGGCACATAGCAAATTTTTGTCCCAGAACTTTTGTATCTAATCTAAGGTAATACATTAGATTTCATCAGACACAAAGAATGCAACATAGACATGGAAGAAATCATGTGCATCAGAGAAAGGAAAATAATCATCCATCAAGGATGCACAAGAGACAACCACCCGATAGAAATGGTTTTTCACATTTGATGGTTTATGCAGTAGAATGTTATAACTGTCATAATTTTGGGCACACTGCAAGAAATTGTCGAAGTACATTTGCATCTAATCAATTTTAGGGAAGAAATTTCAACCAAATGGAATGAGACAAAATAGAATATTTCTTGAAAAACATGCAAAAGCTACTGAAAAAGAAAAGTCAAAACAAGAGCCCAAAACTGTAATCAAACCAGAGTGGAGAAAGAAAGAAGAGAGGAAATCGTGTCTCCTTGGACTGAAGCATATTACTCCTCTATTGCACTAAGCAGCTACAGGTAGCACATCCTCAAGGGGACCAATGTTAAAGTTCTATTTTAATGCTCTTATGTATGTGTGTGGGTATCTAAGGATGAAAGGAAAGTAGTTGGGGAGTTGTCGTATAGTTGTCAAAATGTGTTTCAGTTCATGTAGATGTTTGTGGAGATAGTGTCAAACTGATGTGTTTCAGCAAAACATGGTGAACAACTAGTTTTTCGATGCAGCAGCTAATAGGCGTTATCTGAGATAGAACTTGCAGCATAGATCGTTTGGTATAAGAGAGCATCAATTTTCTCTAAAGAAGTAGTCGTGATCAAAGAGATGCCAGAGTCAAAGCAAACAGTGGCACTAGCACCCAATTGGTCAAGAGTACCAAGTGGCACATGCAAGACAGAGAAGTTGAGAAAATAGTGCCCAGGTGGTGAAGCGCCAAGGAGGACAAGATGCCTATGCAACTAAGAAAGTCTTGCATTATTTGAGAAATGTGATATATTGCCTGAGCAATCCCTTGATCGTAGTGAGGAGAAATGCTCCCTGGAATCGCATGAAGAACGTTCGTCTAAAACATTGAGTAGACTTGACATATGTCCTAGCAAGAAGCAGAATACCGAGAGTTGATGACTGCATGTAGATTGAGGTTCCAATGCTAGATGTAACTATCCACTGTCAACACCTGCGTAGGCGATAAAAACATTCATGGCAGCCATTAGAAACCAGAGACATTGAGCTGCACAACAAACGCAAGGCAAAGTCATTAGTCACGGAGGAGGTGTCAGTCAAGAGGCCAAAGGAAATTGTGGAGAGTGTCGATGATAAAGTTGATGAAGTGGATTTGATTTGAGATTGCCATTCATTTTGAGTACTACTTGAGCATGATTGATTGAGCCTTTGAGAAGGCCTTTGGGAAATAGTTGTGGTATAGTGTTTGATGCTTACACAGAGTTGGTTGATACATACTTCGACTAGGGTCTGTGATAAAGGGTTGTTCATTGAGGTGTATGGTTGAGTTGAGTTGAGTCTCTAACAATTCTCTTTATGCTTCTATGAGATTGATTTGAGTTGATATTGGGATTTGAGTATAGAACATATTGAGTCTCTAATAATTCTCTTTATGATTCTATGAGATCTAGTTGATATATTGATTGAGCATTAAGTATAGAACATATTGAGTCTAACAATTCTTTTTATGATTCTATAATATCTAAGCAAGTTCTTGGTGAGATTGCTAGAGCAGGTTCTTAGTGAGCCTATTGACTGGGTACAGAGGACAAAGTATCAATGGATAGAGATCCAGCAGCCAACACAGTTGAAGATATATCTGAGTGAGGGACCACACTTTCAGGGGGAGCATTTATATATTTGATTATCTTTTTGCTCATGTTTGTAATTTTTACTAACGATTGGTATTGCTAACTGTAATAACTTGTGCCTGAGAATGTTGTGCATGGAATCAGGGGGAGTCTACAGTAGCCCTTTGGTATTATTGTCAAAGGGGGAGAAGAATTACAAGAATTATAGGAGATTGCATGAGTGTTGCCAACAATTCCAAAGGGGGAGATTGTTGAGCAAGTTGCAGCAAAAGTATTGTCATTGTTGTCAACATAGTCAGATAGATCAGTTGATAAAGTGTATAGGCAGTCAGACAGATCAGTTGATGAAGTATACAGGAGTTAGAGCAAGTTGCAGCAACAGTATTGTCATTGTTGTCAACACAGTCAGACAAATCGGTTGATGCAGTGGACTAGAGTGCAGAGGATACTCAAAGTATGTTCAGTGAAGTTATATGCTTATGAGGGTGTCTTTGATGATTGGGTGAAGTTGTTACAGGTTGCTGCATATTTTCCAAGAAGACCGAAGTGGCCCATATGCAAAAGATCAAAGAAAAAGACAAGTAAGAAAAGTGTCGCGATATCGCGACATGTGGAGAAGAAAGAAAAACTATCGCGATATCATGACATGTTGAGGAGAGAGAAAAACTATCATGATATCGCGACATGTTGAGGAGAGAGAACAACTATCGCGATATCGCGACATGTTGAGGAGAGAGAAAAACTGTCGCGATATCGTGACATGTTGAGAAGAAAGAAAAACTGTCACGATATTGGGACATGTTTAGAGAGAAAGTGCAAGAAAGAAAAACTGTCACGATATCGCGACATGTTTGAAGAGAAAAAGGTAAGTAGAAAAAGTGTCGTGATTTCGTGACATATTGCAAGGAAGATTGTACAGACGAAAAAGTGTCACGATTTCGCAACATATTGCAAGGAAGATTGTACGGATGAAAAAGTGTTGCAATTTCACGACATATTGCAAGGAAGGTTGTACAGATGAAAAAGTGTCGTGATTTCGTGACATATTGCAAGAGAAAGATGAGAGAGAAAAAGAAGTCACGATTTCATGACATGTTTCATTTTTGCGGTCCAAAGCGAAGAGAAAGAGGAGAGAGAAAAAAGGTGTCGCGTTTTCATGACATGTTTCATTTTCGCGGTCCAAAGCGAAGAGAAAGAGGAGAGAAAAAAGGTGTTGCGATTTCATGACATGTTTAATTTTCACGATCCAAAGCGAAGAGAAAGAGGAGAGAGAAAAATGTGTCGCGATTTCGTGACATGTTGCATTTTCACGGCCAGAAGAGAAGAGAAAATGCAAGGAGAAAAAGTGTCACGATATTGTGACATGTATTTTTGGAGGCCAAAGCAAAGAGAAAATGCAAGGAGAAAAAGTGTCACGATATCGTGACATGTTGTATTTTCGGAGGCCAAAGCAAAGAGAAAGTGTAAGGAGAAAAAGTGTAGCGATATCGCTACATGTTGTATTATCGTGGGCCGAAGCAAAGAAAAAGTGCAAGGAACAAAAGTGTAGCGATATCGCTACATGTATTATCACGGGCCGAAGCAGAGAAAAAGCGCAAGGAGCAAAAGTGTAGCAATATCGCTACATGTTGTATTTTCGTGACCCGAAGGCAAGAGAAAGAGTATGGAGGCAAAAGTGTCACAATATCGCGACATGTTGCATTTTTGCGACTCTAGGAGGAGAGAGAATATAAGAAGGCAGAAGTGTCACGATATCGTGACAAAAGTAAAAAGGAAGAGTATGAAGGCGAAAGTGTCGCGATATCGTGACATGTTGTGTTTTCGTGGGTACAAGCAAACAGAAGCAACAAGGAGGCAAAAGTGTCGTGATATCGTGACATGTGTTTTCGCGGGTATGAACCAAGTAAAGCTACAAGGAGGCGAAAGTGTCGCGATATCGCGACATGTTGTGTTTTTGCAGGTACAAGCTGAGAAGAGGACAAAGAGGCAAAAGTGTTGCGATTTCACGATAGGTCATTTTGGCGCAAGCTAAGAATAGAACCCAAATAAAATAAGATATGTGACCGTTAACTGAAGTTATGCAGCAGTTACAGGGGCCGTTACAAAAGAAAATCATGCAGCTAATTTAAGAACAATCGAAGAAGGAGAAAACGAACAGTCGTATATATAGAATCGAATATACATGCATGCACAAAAAAGAATACAAACAGTCATGACCAAGAAGACGAACAGTCATGGTAGGGGTATATGTTTAAATTTGTAACATGCATCGTGTTTTATGAAAAGCCTACTCTATATATATACAAAAGTAGTTACAGTCGAAAGGCGTTACAACTAACAAGTGGCCCATGAGAAATAAAAGGAGTTACAGAAGAAGTCGATACAACAGTTACAGATGCAGTTACAGAAGAATATCATGCAGCTAAAATAAGAACAATGAACTAAAGTCAATACGACAATTACAGGGGCAGTTACGGGTTACATGTGAGAGTCAGAACTTTGTTATAAAAGGAGGTCTGTGTGGAGAATTAATATGCCACTGAAATTGAGTGAAAGTGCTGCTAAAAAAGAGTGAGAGCGCTCGAGATTAATGTGAGAGGTGCGCGAGAGGCAAGCTAGAGACGTGTGTGATATGTGAAGAGTGGGCAATGTTGAGAAATCAATAGACCAGTCAGGGTCTTGTAAAAATGAAGGCATATTTATGTCAATCTTCTAGATTCAAAATAGAAGTCCAAATTGGTGCTTGGCATCAGGGTTGGTGCTCCTTCCAGTTGGTGCTGGTAAATCAGGGGTTGGTGCTCCTTTCTGTTGGTGCAGATAAATCAGGGGTTGGTGCTCCTTCCAGTTGGTGCTGGTAAATCAGGGGTTGGTGCTCCTTCTAGTTGGTGCTGGTAAATTGATTGTAAAGTTGTTGCTTTACAAAGGCTGGATTTGGATGGGAGTCCAAACAGTCTATTTTTGAGGAGTAGCCAAAACTGGTGAACCTCGGTACATTTTGTGTTGTGTGATGCTCTCTTGTTATATTTTCTTTATGTGGTTTTAAGCTTTCATTTTTTAGACATTAAGAATTGAAGATTTAAGTTTTAAAGAGCCACACTGATTCACCCCCCCCTCTCAGTGTCATTGTGAGACTAACAAAAAATGCATATTTTTTATGATTGCATATTTTATTTCTTAGTGCATGTTAAGCTTAAAAAATAAATTCAAGAGTTGTCCTGATCCCTAAGCTTTTCTCAAGGTTTGAGGGAGATTTATTTCCATGAAGAGGATCATGAAAAGAAGGTGGTGCAGAGGCCACTTAGCTAGATGTGCTCTAATATATTTGGGAATAATAAGTTGTTATGTAAATTAAAGTTTAGTTATGTAACAATTGGTTATTTCTTTATTGTTGAGTTTATAAGGCTCAAAAGTATTTATGTAAATGTTTAGAATATTTGATTTTTAAGCAAAGGAAATAATGAGCCGTATTAATATCTTTGAATATATTTTCATGGTGAAATAAAAAAAAAGTTATATATTAGCATTATGACTTATTAAACATGTTTTAATATGAAGAGATGTTTCTTTCATGCTAGCCTTATGTTGGGAAATCATAAAATATGTTAGCATTATGATTTATTAAGCATGTGTTTAATTTAGAAAGTTGTTTCTTTCATGCTAGCATTATGTTGAGAATTTGCTTAAGATGCTAGCAAAATGTTATATTTAAGTAAGGTTTAATATAACATTATTTGAAAGATATTCTTCTTTGTGCTTAGCCTTTGGGGGTTGGATAGGAATCCTTGGGGTATGTTTTTAAGCCATAATAGGACCCTCTAGTCAAGAAAGTAACCCAATATTGGAAGGAGTTATGGTGATGCAACATCCAAGGTAATGTGAATCCTGGAAGAAGTTGCGATGATGTAATAGCCACTTATTTACTAATCTTGAAGGAGTTGTAGTGATGTAATAACTAGATTATTATTAATAATGTGCCTTAAATGGTGAGGTCCTAGGATATTATTCACAAATTAGTATAGTGGTGACACCTTGAATGGTTACGATCACATGATCATGTTCATTGTTAGGTGAGTGATAATAACCTTATTTTTCCCGCAAAGGTGTGGTAACTAAGCACTAAGGAATTACACCAGAAATATCTTACATAGATGGAACTATGTAGTATTAGGAAATAAGAATCACCCTTTAAGTATTATGGTCCTTAGACGATAATCCCAACATCGTGGTCAAGTTATCGTATATCAATGGGGATATGTGAAAAGTGGGGGGACCAATATTGGAATCCTTTATAAAAGTAAATTTTAGAAAGGTGAATCTAAAAAATATGGGATGTTGACCACTCCTATCCATTCAAGTTTCATCTGCAGCAACAATAACTCAAAAATAGCTATGATTTATATATTAGAATATATTTGGATTTCTATGTGAACCTTGTTTAATATATATATATATATCAAGTTGGTTTTGGTGGGTTGTTACAATTAGTATCAAAGCCTAGGTTTAGGTCGTAGGACACAAAGCTTCCATGTAGTAAACCTAGGTTGAGCCTTGACTTGATGTGTTACTTTGGGAAAACTTACTCTTCTAGGGACCTTAACTTGATTTGGAATATAAATGGTATTGCATGTTGTTGGGACCAATAAAACCAAGGTATATAAATCCTAGAAAGTATAGTTTTCTACTAGGAATGACACCTTGTGGAAATGCAACTATGACCAAGAGAATTAGCAAGGGAATGATAATGGTCCAAGTTAGTTTGTGGGAAAATTAAAACTAGCTAAACTTGTAAAGCACATTTTATGAAAAATAGATCCAACTCTTTTTTTGGATAGGAGATGACACCTATTTTTAGAGGAGGATCATCCAAGAAGTCAGGATTAGCTACACATGAAGATTCTATAATTTGTCTCCAAAATAAATCTAGAATTTTAAGGGAATCCAACAAAATGATGGAAAATATTACATCAATAGTTAAGTTACTACAAGTACAAATGGAGCAACAAAAACAAATGTTGAAAACACTGGAAAATTGGGAACCTAGTAATAGGGAATCTGAGGGTAGACAAGAAAATGATCCTATTACAATACCTCATAAGGAAAAAGCTTTATTTGAAGCTAATATTTCTAGGGACCTTAAGAATGTTAAGGTACATAAATTTAAAGGAAGAGAAGGGGTGATGTAGCTGAATCTTAGCTAAATGAGTTGAAAATTTTATTTATCTAAAACCTAAACTGTGTGGTCTACTCTTCATATTTAGGATACAACCTTAGAATGGTGGAATATATTCAAAGTAGGCAAAGGAATCGAAGCTATGGACCTTAAATGGGATAGTTTTGTTAGATAATTTAAAAAGATATTCCTATCAAAATAGTTTTATGTAGAGAAGTTTGAGGAGTTTTCTATACAAGGTACTTTGTTTGTGGGGGTATATCACCAAAGATTTGTTAAAATTTTGAAGTATGTTTTGGATTATGATATCAATGAGAAAATGAATGTGCATAAGTTCATACTGGGATAGATCCTAATATTAGGATAATAATTAATTTGCTGGAACCCAAAACCCTACAAAAAGCTTATGATTTGATCAGGCAAGAAGAGGTCAATATTCAAACCAAAAAGACCTTCAACTATATAGGGTTGATAGAGGTAAAGAGTGTGGGTTTTATAAAATAGGATAAGGAGAAAAACAAGAAAATTAAAGAGAACTCTAAGTTTGGGAATATGAATAATGCTTGTCTATGGTAGAGACTACCTTACCCAATGGATCCACTATATGGAACTTATATGTAACACCACTCCATGCTTTTTATATTATCTTAAGGATGGATTGGTTGAAGGCTTATAGAGCCTTAATCAACTTCCAAGAGAGGTGGATGGATTACATCAATAAGGCTAGGAAGAGAGTAAATATTTAAAGTAGGCAAGGGTCTTTTCGACTTCATCTATTATTAGCTATGTAGCTAAAGAAATCCACTAAAAGAGGTGGTATATTATATGTAGTTAAGATAAATGGAAATACAAGTGAAAAGGGACATGAGAAAATATTTAAGAAATATCCAATTTTGCATTAATTTAGGATGCATTTCTAGAAGATATTCTAGGCTTACCACCTTGATGTGAATTTGAATTCACCATTAAACTAATACCTAGAGCTAAGCCCATTGACAAGACACCTTACATAATAATCCCTATTGAGTTACATGACTTAAAGGTGCAACTTCAAGATTTTTTGGAAACTAATCAAACTTAGTATGTTGTCTTGGGATGATATAGTACTATTTGTGAGAAATAAGGATGGTTTTTTGAGATTGTGCATCAATTATAGGATGTTGAATAAGATGGCCATCAAGAATAGGTATCCTTTGCCAAGGATAAATGAAATATTTGATCAATTAAAGGATGCCACCATATTTTTAAATATTGATTTGAGATTAGGATACCATCAACTAAGAATTTATTAGAATGATACTCATAAAACACCATTTAAGACTAGATATGGATACTGTGAGTTTAAAATATTGCTATTTAGATTGATATATGTACCAACTTTTATGAATATGATGAACAATGTGTTCAAAAAATATATAGATCGGTTTGTTTTGATATTTTTAGATGATATCTTGATATATTCTCACACCAAAGAGGAACATGATCAATATTTAAGGTTAGTGTTAGAGGTGTTGAGGAAAAACCAACTATATGGAAAGTTGTCTAAGTTCATTATTTATGGCATATCATATCTACAAAAGGAATTGCTATAGATCCTTAAAAAATTGAGGTTATTTTGAGTTGACCTCCATCGACAAATGTGTCTAAAGTTAGAAGCTTCATGGGGCTCACTAGTTATTATAGGTGTTTTGTGAAGGATTATTCAAATATTTCCTACTCTATCACTAACACTTAGATAAAAGAAAGAGAGTTCAAATGGATAGATAAGTGTGAGGTCCCCTTCAAAATTTTGAAGACCAGGCTCTCTTGAAAATTTTATAGTGTTTAAGGATGCTTCCATAGAATTTTTAGATGGGATGTTGTCCTAGAATTAAGCTATAGTAGCATATAAATCTAGGAAACTCAAAAAACATGAGTTGAATTATGCTACACATGATCTAGAGTTAGTAGTAATTGTGCACGCACTAAAGGTCTAGAGACACTATTTTTTGGGAAAACCATTCAAGCTAAGGGCATACCACAAAAATGTATATCTTTACCTAGCCTATGTTGAATGCGAGACAAAGAAGGTGTATAGATTTCTTAGTAGAATATGACTTTGGTATCAAGTATATCAAAGTATTAGAGAATAAGATTGTAGATGCCTTAAGTAGGAGAAGGCATTGAGTTTCATTGACCCGAAATCATATAGACTTGATGGATAAATTCAAGGAAATACAACTACAAGATCAATATTACATTCAAATCCATTTTAAAATTGAGAGAAAACCTAAGAAAAATAAGGATTTCAACATAAAAAATGGACTTTTATGCTTCAAATATAGGGTTGTCATACCCAAAATTTGTGATCTAAGAAGGATGATTATGTAAGAGGTACATAGTTCTTCTTATGTTTCTCATGTAGGAAGGGAAAATATGAGATAAAACATGAAAAATACCTATTTTTTAGGAAATAAATAGGTATCACTAGTTTTATTGTTATATTTTTGAAGTGTCAGAAGGTTAAGGCAGAGCATCAACATATAGCAGGGAAATTATACCCACATGATATACCTACTCAAAAGTGGCAGGTTATATCCATGGATTTTATAGTGGGTTTACCTAAGACTACGTACTAACATGATGCAATAATTGTGGTTGTCAATAGGTTGACCAAGGTTGTATAATTTATACTAGAAAACATTAAGGATGATACATTGATCATGACAAATAAGTTTACCAAGGAAGTTTTTAGGTTACATGGTTTTCCTAAGGTGATCATATCAGACAAATATTCTAAGTTTAAATCAAAATTTTGGTAGGATCTTCATTATATAGTGGGAACTAATTTGAACATCAATTCTACTTACCATCCAAAAATAAATGAGAAAACAGAGGATTAACCAAGTTCTAGAAGATATGCTTCACATGTATTGCATGGATTAAAATTCTAAGTAGAATTTTTTTGTATCTAGTTGAATTTGCTTATAATAATAGATACCATGCATCCTTAAGGATAGTTCCATTTGAAACCTTGTATGGAAAAAGATGTAGAACACCTCTATCATGGGATAATCTAAAGGATTGGGTGGTGATCGGACCAAACACTGTCAAATATATGGAGTAGCTCATAGTGATTTGACTAAGTCTCAAGGAAGCAATTGATCACCAAAAGAGCTATGTTGATCTGAAGAGATCACCAAAGGAATTCTCTATGGGAGATAAAGTTTTCTTAAGGGTAAAACCCATGAAAAGTGTTTTCAAGTCAACTAGGTTGGATCCTCATTATGTTGGGCCTTTTGAGATTATTGATAATATTAGTTTAGTAGCCTATAGGCTTGCTTTACCACCCAATATTTCAAAGATCTATGATATTTTTCACATATCCCTATTTAGAAAGTATGTTGTCGATCCTTCTTGTATTTGGAATGTATCAAAATTGTAGATGGTATATCCCATGATCATTGAGGTAGAACCTATCAATATTCTAGGGTTTCATTCCAAGATGTTGAGGAAATGAACCCTAGATCAGTGTAAGGTCCAACAAGATTACTATTTGAAAAATTGTGCAACTTGAGAAGATGCTGAGGAAATGAGGAAGTAATTCTCATATTTATTTGAATAAACTATATATATATATATATATATATATATATATATAATAAGAAACACAAGAGACTTTGTTAAGTCCAAGGGGAGATTATGTAACGACCCTCCTTGGGAGGACTTGATCTTGACATTTGATTTATGTATTGATGTGTGAATATATAATGCATGATTCCATACTATTTAGTCAAGATGAGTTGAATGCTTGCTAAAGTTAGATATAATATTCTTAGAAATATGTTATTTTTATAATATGATACTATTGATAAATTTTGTGGTCATAAGATTAGGTACTCTCGCAGGTGGATTGGTAAGGGATAACCACCAAAATTGAGAGTAATAAGAAAAAGGGAAATGATGGATTTTAATCAATCCGACAACCATAGGGGTAATATGCAATCTTATCATGTAGAAGTCTTTGCATGTGCATATGTGTGACTATTATGCATAAATGGGCAATGAGGTCACTATGAAGACAAAAGAGTCCTTACCCTAAATTCAGGGGATCCAATCATAGGTGGTTGATAACCTTTAAGTTATCATAAATCCTCTTGCTTAGGGAATGGATATTATTATGCATATTTGCTTATTGATTTATTCTTAATTTGGGCAAGGACAACCTTAAGCAAGGCCCTTGTGTGCTTAGACTCTTAATTTATCTTTGGATGCATTAATACTTGTGTTTCTTATAGTAAAGTATTATCAATAATAATGATATTGAAATTATTAATACTTAAAAATAATAAATATCAATGTTAATAGATAATATTAACATTAGCCAAGAAAATTAATAATAGTATTAATTTATTTAATACTATGAAGGAGTAGATAAATTATTTTTATCCCTTTAAAATAAGGTTTTAAATAAGGGTATATTTAATTAGTACAATGGAAGAGTTTTAATATTAGAAAGGAAGAGTTCTAATATTAACAATTTAAATAATCAGAGACCTAGGAACCTTGGGGGAAGCCAACCCTTTGAAAAGATAGTAGTCTGCTTCGAATCCTCTGAGTGCATGTCAGTTCGATGACGATGGTACGAACCTTGAGCAACCGATGGTCCCCATCTCATGCTGGGTCAACAAGAACGAGATGGATAGGTTTGTTGAGAGCAGTCCCTATGGTTTGAACCCTATGCTGGCCAGTTACTAAAAATAGTGGTTGTAACCAACTCTCCTATGTAACCCAAAAAAAAACAATTTAAATAATCTCAATATTAGGAAGGAAGAGTTTTAATATTAGCAAGTTTTAATATAGTTTCTTTTTAACACATGAGAATTCAAGAGATGTTAATAATAAGATTCTTATTCTAAATAAGGTTTAATGCATGGAAATGGAAGAACTTATACCTTTGATCTCCTCTCCCTCGGAAACACTATATGTATGGCTGGCTACCAAGAATTGAGTGGAATTTTTTTGGGGATTTTTTTTGGAGAGTAGCTAGAAAGAGATCAAAAGGAAGAAAGAAGAAGAGAAGGGAATTTCAAAAGGCAAAATTATGGATTTTGTCTTCGAAACCAAGTCAATCCCCAAATTTGGTTTCGTATTGAAATTGCAATCATTTTTGTTGTATCTTATGCATGTTCTTAAAAATGGGTGTAAGGAAAAATGCCTTTACTTTACATTTAAAAAGAATATTTTAGATTAGTTGATTGTTGGTCTGTTCGAAAAATATTTTTAAAAGATTATTTTATAGATTGCTTGATTGTGGGTTTTAAATTTTATTTTTGATTGTTTGATTGTTGTCTGAATTTTTTTTTTTTTAAGTTTATTTTAGATTGATTGATTTTTAGCAAGTCCGAAAAAAATTTAAAAGGATATTTTTTATTGCTTGATTTTTAGCCTGTCCAAAAAAAAATTTTAAAATATTTTTGCTTGATTGTTGGCCTGTCCAAAAAAAAAATTAAAATATTATTTTTAGATTGCTTGATTGTTGGCCTATCCAGAATTTTTTTTGAAAGATTACCTTTAGATTGTTTGATTGCTTGAAAGATTACCTTTAGATTGTTTGATTGCTAGCTTGTTCGAATTCTTTTTTAAATAAATTATTTTAAAGTGCTTGATCGCTGGCTTGTTTGGAAATGAAATTTAAAAGATTAATTTTTTAATAAATAATGCTTGTTGCGGGTCTGTGTTTTCTACTAGTTTGAGTTTCTAGAAAGGGGTTTTAAAATTATTATTTATAAATATTGCTTGTTACTGGTCTACATTTATGAAATAGGTTTTAAATTACTTTTTATAAATAATTCTTGTTGCAGGTCTATGTTTCTGCTGGTCTGTGATTCCATATTGGGTTTTAAAATTATTGTTTTAAATTATTTTCTATAAATAATGCTTGTCACAAGTCTATGTTTCTGCTGGTCTATGATTCCAAAATGGGTTTTAAAATTATTCTTCTTGCTTCTATGAATTTGAGTATTATGTTGAATGGCAAAAGTAAAGTTGTGCTTTAGCTTCTTCTTTAATTGTTAGTAGGCATCTATATTGGTAAGAAGTTCATGCATTAAACATGGTTATACCTTATTTAGATCCATGTTGTATCTATAGTTTGAATTCAATTTGCATTAATATTGTTGGTTAAGAAAAGGGGTTTTACTTAATCTAAAGAAGTTTTTCTTTCTTACGTATATATGAGGAGAAATGTTTAGTTATTTTCTATTGGGGCTTATTTAAAAAATGAGTAAAACCTGAGTTCTTTACATCTAAAAATGCAATGTAAATATGGAATCTATATGTATGAAAAGAGGAGTAAATATTTTGTAAATTAAATAGTGGTTCTCCTAAGGTTTGAGTAGATAAGAAAACCATTATTGAAGGAAGTATGGGATTTCCTCTTGGTTGTATGGAATTATTTTTTGAAAATTGCATATTTTGCATGATTGTATGTTTATTGCTTAGTGCATGTTAAGCTTGCATAAGCAATTCAAGAGTTGTTCTAAGCCCTAAGATTTTCTACAATTTCGAGGGAGATTTCATTTCGTGAAGAGGATCATGAAAAGAATGTGGTGCGAAGGCCACTTAGGCAGATGTGCTCTAATATATTTGGGAATGAAAAGTTGTTATGTAAATCAAAGTTTAGTTATGTAACAATTGGTTATTTCTTTATTCCTAAATTTATAATGCTTGGAAGTCTTTACGTAAATGCTTAGAATATTTGATTTTTGAGCAAAGGAAATAATGAGTCATATTGATCTCTTTGAAGATGTTTTCATGGTGAAATGAAAATAAAAGTTATATATTAGCATTATGATTTACTAAGCATGTTTTAATTTGGAAAGATGTTTCTTTCATGTTAGCCTTATATTGGAAAATCATAAAATATGTTAGCATTATTATTTATCAAGCATGTGTTAGAATTAGAAAGATGTTCCTTTCATGCTAGCATTATGTTTAAAATTTGCTTAAGATACTAGCAAAATGTTCTCTTTAAGGAAGGTTTAATATAACATTATTTGAAATATATTCTTCTTTGTGCTTAGCCTTTGGGGGTTGGATATGAATCCTTGGGGTATATTTTTAAGCTATAATAGGACCCTTGAGTCAAGAAGCTAATCCAATCCTAGAAGGAGTTGTAGTGTTGCAACATCTGGGGTAATGTGAGATTTAGAAATAATTATGGTGATGCAATAGCTAGGTATTAACTAATTTGGGAGGATTTGTGGTGATACAATAACCAAATAGTTGTGAATGATGCACCTTCAATGGTGAGGCTTAGGTGTTCTCAAAATGGTGAGGTCCTGGGATATTATTTATAAATAAGTATAGTGGTGACACCTTGAACTATGAGTATCGGGTGATCACATTCATTTCTAGGTGAGTGATAATGGTTTTAGTTAGCCCACAAAGGTGTGGTAACTAAGCACTAAGATAATACATCAGAAAGATCCTACATAGATGGACTTATGTAGAATTAGGGAATAGACATCACCCTTTAAGTGTTATGGGCCTTAGAGGATAATCCCAACATCATGGTCAAGGTGTCCTATATTAGTTACAATATAGAAAAAGTGGAGGGATCACTATTGGTGTCCTTTATAAATGGTGGGATTTAGAAACGTGAACCTCAGAAATATAGGATGTTGGTCACTCTTGTCTACTTGAGTGTTATCTATAGTGACAATAACTCAAAATATGGTTATACCTTATAATTATACTAAAATGTATTAGGACTTATTTGTGAACCTTATATATATATATATATATATATATATATATATATATATATATATATATATATATATATATATATAGACATAGATGGTTTTGGTGGGTTGTTACAATGATCTTAGTCAAGATGTTTGTTGTTTACTTGAATGTAGACATAGAAATTAGATCTAACATCCCATGGGTGTGAAGTTATTTTACAAAGTGCATCCATATATCAATGTGGTTTGTCTACTAATAAAATATAGGATTACAAACAATTTGAATAATACTCTAATTATCACAAGAAAGGGTAACAAAAAAACTTTTAGGAATACCAATCTTCTCTAGAATCATTAGTATCCACCTAGGATGCATAGCTAATTTATTAGTAGTACAATACTTAGCCTTTGTGGAATATTGAAAAATGATGGACTAACATGTAGAACACCATGAAATTAGGCCAAATATGAAGTAGAACACAAATCTTGTGGTAAACAACCACTCATCCAAATCACCTATCATTCAATATTTGAAAATCCTATAAAAATTGGAGATGAACCAATAAAATAGTTTATGGACATATGATAGGTCCCTCTAATATATCTAAGAGTCTATTATTCTACTATCCAATGACTCTCCTGGGGTGCTTGCATGTACTTGAAGAAATAACTAATAGCAAATTCTATATCCATTCTAGTGTGAGTGAGATAAAGTCTTCCCATGAGAGACTGGTATATAGTGACATAAAATAAAGGTGTGGTGCAATCAACCCAAATTTTTAGACCTAATAAAAAGGTAGTCTAAGTAGGCTCCCACTCCTCCATCCTAAGCCACTAAATAATATCCAAAGCTTATTTGGGCTAAGAAATAGTAATGCTAGAGTGTATCTAATCAATCTAAATTCTAAAAAAATAGTACAAAAGAACCAAATCTATCATCTCAAAGGTGAAAAAAGGCATGAATTCATATCCTAATTAGATTAATGGAGCTATTATTGATGATAAGATCATCAACATACAACACAATCACCAAAGTTTCTTCATACTAATGTTTGATGTAAACATCATGTTCAACCTCACATTGCTAAAATCCACAACTAAGGAAAAAGAAATTTATTTTATCATACCAAGCACAAGGAGCCTACTTAAGACCATACAAAGATCTAGTCAAGCAACATACCAATGGATTTGGGGCATCTAGCTCAAAACCAAGTAGCTATAGTATGTAGATTTCCTCTTGAAGTTTCCCATGTAGAAAGGAACTCTTCATGCCCTATAGACACCTAATTTTGGTACACCAAAACTCCTAAGAAGTCACTAGACAATAAAACGAACCCAATTGACCATTCTACCCTAAATTTTAAGTACTTATTTCTCAAATAGAAAAATCAATGATGACAAAAAATATTGGCAATGAACTTACGAGTCCTAGTAGAAAATTTGCTTGTCAAACTTTCCTATCTAATTTAACTTTTGTTGCAATAGTTCATCTTGTAAAAATCAAAATGACAAGAATATTGGTAGCAATATTGATTTACTAGTAGTGATTTTGCCTCAACAAGTATAAAATTTCAATTCTCCAACCTTTTCAATCCTCCTATCATTTATGAGCCTAATCTCACCTTGAATTTGTATTCCCACATAGTAGAACCCCAAACCCAAGAGTGTCTATTTTGGTGATATTTCATTAAAGGATCTTGATCTATTTCAAATTCTTACAATATTTAATCCTATCAACATTCAATACCTTTTCCATTTCTAAGGATCCATAGTTTCCTATAAAACCAACACTTGGCATCATCATTTTATCAACACTTTTTTATGCACCAAAACCTTGTTGAAATTATTTTATGATTGCCTTGCTTATCATCTAGTTCTCATTCAAGCACTTGGAAAAATTTAATTAGAATCTAAGTTTACTTGCAAAGGGGCAAGGAAGGAAGAGAAACTTGCTACTTTCTTGGTTGTATCTCTTATTATTATATTTTTTTATTAATTAAAAAGGTGAGGGTTTTGAAAGGATCCCCACAACCTTATACAAAATGCTCCTAGAGGATCCTCAAAACCAATGACCACCATGTAGTCACCCAACCAAGAGAAAAAAAAAAACCGGATTCAGGCCATTCGAATCTAGCCAACCTACAATCCTACTTGCAGGATTAAAATACACCTATGCAAGGAAAAACAACCAGTAAGTAATCCAACAAGGACCCATCAACCAACTAGTATAGATGAACAACCAACCAAAGTCTCAAACCTAGGGCTTGACTACCACATCCACAAGCTCATTCTTTCCTATGGATATTTCCTCTAGGATATAACTCCCAAAATGGCTCACCTCCTTAGTGAATTCCACAATAATATTGAGGGTTCCCAAAATTGACCTCTGCTTTTCCTCCACCAACTTGATTAGATAGGCGTGCTTATAGGAGCCCTTAGTTTTGGAAGTAGAGCAGATCTCCACATTTGAAGGCTTAGCATTTTTCGTTACTTTGGTTAGGTCCTTTGAATCAAAGTGGACCATCGTAATAAATGAATCCTAATTTTTTATTTTCTTTTCAAAAAATATTATTGAGTGTCTCATCTTTCCCCCCCTTGCTCCTTTGGAAGTCATCGAAATACCTCCCGATATTCTACTACTTTTAGCTACTTTGAAAAAATTTGAGGGACTCTCCTCCTAGTCATACTCTAAGGAGTTTGAGAGTGGCCTTTTGGAGCTACATAGTTTACCACCTGATATCACACCTTTAGAGGATATTGAGATTCCCCATGATATCCTTTTATTACTAGCCTTATTAAGAGAAGAAATGAGGCTCTCTCTTTCACTTGAGTCACTAGATTCACTTGATTTGGATAGAGTCTCCTGAGTGAATATGGTAGGTGGGGGGATAGGCTAGGATTTGATAGCCTTTAAATTTTTTACCACATTTCTCTTTTTAGCCATATATTCAAAATTAACAAGGCTAGATCCTGGTGGAGTGGGTCCAGGCCTCTCCTGCTCATCATGTCCATCATTGATTTTTGCATCAAGTAAAACATAAATGTTGGAAATTTCATCCATCTCTCTCTTCTCAACTAATTAAGGAATATAACATGATAGCTCCTTACGACATATTTATATGGGTCCAATATAAAATAGACCCTGATGACAATAATCCCTTGGTCCCATGAGGATTTAAGGGTTTTAGTACTAAAACCATTTTGCTCCTTCAAGAGGTACTCATTCTCATCCAAGAAGAAACTCAATTCTCTAATTAAGGAATTTTTGTTCCTATTGTGGCTATAACCATCAAGGGGAAGGCCCATAACTTTGGTAATAAGATCTGCATTGATTTTAAATTCCAAGTCCTCCACCTTGATTGATCTCTCATTCCATGAGTAAGCCATGCATCTGGATGGAGTGTTCAAGTACGCTCTCTCTTCAATATTAAATAATTTACTCACAAAAATTAGATGCAATTATCAGAATCATAATAATACCACAGAAAAAATATTAATGTATAACTTAAATCAAATAACAATGAATATTTCACCACTCAGGGAGGGCACATCCCTGCCTTAAATTCCAAGTGCAATAACGCAGATGAAATATTGGAAAAATAATAAAGTGATATGAATGTTAAAATAAAAATCCAACTTATATATATAAAATAATCACTCTTGGAAAACATAGCTGACATGGCTATGTTTGGTATGTAGCATGAATCCCCTCCTCGGAAAGCTTTGTCCTCAAAACTGGAAAAGACTGTAAAATACTTTCAGATTCCCAAGTCACATCTTCTTCAGGTAAGTCCTACCACTTGATGACGAACTCTTGGATGTGACGAGATCCTAGTCTACATGTTCTGGTTTGTACAACTGCTTTTTGCTGGCGATATATACACCCTTCTTCATCCAACACTAAAATTTTGATAGATATTGTACTTTATGGCCAATCACCTTCTTGATACAGGAGACATGAAACATTGGATGTATGCATGAGGATTGGGGCAACTCTAGTTGATATGCTACTTCCCTAATGTGACACACAATTCGGTAAGGCCCATAAAATTGCAAAGCAAATTTTGACTTGATTTTATCTTTAAAAACATTTTTTTATAGGATTGTAAACGTAAGAACACCATATCACCCACATTGAATGTTATTTTCAAAAGATGCATGTCTTGTTGCTGCTTCATATGATTCTATGCTTAGACCAAATTGTCATTCAGAATAGTGAGCATTGATTATCGCTGTTGAAGCCAATCATCTACTTGGGCCACTTTGGAGGAGCCTGGTACATAATCTACTACTGTTGATGGCTTAGTTCCATACAATGCTTCAAAATGAGACATCTTGATGGAATAATGGTAAGAAATGTTGTACCACCATTCTACCAATGATAGCCACTAACTCCATTGATATTTTTATCTTGTACAAAACATCTTAGGTAAGTACCCAAACATTTCTTAACTACCTTTGTTTGACCATATGTTTGTGGATGGTATGCAGAAGACATGTTTAATTTGGTACCATTAAGTCAAAATAATTCTTTTCAAAAACTGCTAGTAAAAATAGGATCTCGATCACTTACAATATTTTTGGGCATTCCGTGTAATTTAAAAATTGAATCCATAAATACCTTGGCCACTTTGCTTGCTGAAAATGAATGTTGTAAGGCCTGAAAATGAGCATATTTGGAAAGGCAATCAACTACCACAAAAATTATTGTTTTACCTTCTGACTTAGGAAGACCTTCAATAAAATCCATGGAAATATGTTCCCACTAACGATCTGGAATAGGTAACGGTTGAAGCAACCCTGGTGACTTGACTATTTCTCCCTTATTGCATTGGCACACTTCACACTCTGCTACCCATTGCTTGACCTCTGCTTTTAATCCTTTCCAAAAATGTAGGTTTTCAAAAATCCTGAATGTCCTGCTGATGGAGAAGCATGTGACTCCTCTAGAATCCGTGATTTGATTGTTGAATTGTGTGGAATGTAAATGTGATTCTTCTTGCATAATATTTTGTCATCATATGAGAAAAGAGGGTGCTTAGATGAACCCATAGATAATTATTGAATTATTTGAGTTGTTTCACTGTTGGACAACCATTCTTCTGGTAACTGAGACACCCATTGAGAACATGGTCCTAAAATGGCATTAATGACTACTTCATCTTCGTATTTTCTGGATAATGCATCAGCTACCACATTTTTTTTTCCTTTCTTATATTCAATCACAAAATCATATCCCAACAATTTAGTCAACCACTTATTTTGTTCAAGATAAGAAAACCTTTGTTCTAGAAAATGCTTGAGATAGTTGTGATATATTTTTATAATAAAACGACTATTGATTAAGTAGTGCCTTCATTTCTCCACTACGTATAGAACAGCCAACATTTCATTTTCTTATGTGGATCTACCCAAATTCTAACCTAAAATTTTCTTACTTTTGAATGCTAAGGGATGACCCTCCTACATTAATACTGCCCCAATACCTATTCTTGAGGCATCACATTCAATGACAAATGGTTTTTGAAAATATGGAGTAACCAGAACTAGAGTCGTACACATTGCTTCTTTGAGAGCCTTGAAGGCTTGAGTAGGTGCATCAGGCTAATGAAAAAGCATCCTTCTTGGTGAGCATTGTGAGAGGACCCGCAATTTTACCATAGGTATGCACAAATTTACGATAATAGATAGTGAGACCCTAAAAACCATGAAGTTTCTTGATGGTTTTAGGTAAATGCCAATCTTAAATTGCCTTAATCTTATTGGGATCCACTTTAACACCTTCTTGAGATACTATATGACCGAGGTACTCAAATTCTTGAACACCAAAGGAGCATTTAGATTGTTTGACAAACAACTTTTCCTTGTGTAGGATATGAAGAACTCTTCCCACATGTGATAAATGATCCTTCCATGATTTACTATAGATGAGTATGTCATCGAAGAAGATAAGGATAAATTTATGGAGGAATGGATGAAACACATGGTTCATGAGGCTTTGGAATGTAGATTGGGCAATAATGAGACCAAAAGGCATGACCAAGAATTCATATTGACCTTCATGAGTTCAAAAAGCTATTTTGGGAATATCCTCTTCCCTAACTCGGATTTGGTGAAACCCTGAACGTAAGTCTAATTTGGTAAAGAATTTGGCACCATGTAGTTCATCTAGTAAATCATCAATGACAAGAATAGGAAATTTATCTTTGATCATGATTTTGTTGAGAGGATGAAAATCTGGACACATACGCCAAGAATTGTCTTTTTGAAGAGCCAAAACTACTAGTGAGGAATAAGCGCTAGTACTATGATGGATGATACCATGTTCTAATAGTTCTTGGAAAATATTCTCAATTTATGTTTTTTGGGGTTGGGGATATCGATAAGGATGAACATTAGGTGGAATAATTCCATGCACTAGGTGTATGGCATGGTCATGAGATCTTTTGGGTGGTAGTCCTTTTGGTTTCTTTAAAAACCTCCTCATAGTTAGCCACAATATTTTGGAGATCTTCTACTTAGATTTCTGGCATATCTTGTTCTAATTTTTCAATGCAATTGATTTAGGCTATGAATCCCCCACCATATTTTCTTAATATATTTTCCATGCTATGTGACCTTATGATTTTTTATGGAGGTGTGGGCAATCCTTGAAGACGAATAGTCTTTCCATTGTCTTGCCATTTCACAAAGCGATGTTTGTGATTAAAACCAACTATGATTTCTAATTATTCCATCAATGCAATGCCTAAAATAAATTCTAAATTTCCTAATTCCATAACAAAGAGAGGACCTTGCAAAGTATACGTACCCATTTGTAATGAAATTGAAGATGTCTTACCTAAGATTTAAGAAATTTCCTTGCTTGTCGTTTTGACTTGAAATTTGTCTTGACTAGATGAGTAGACATGCAAATTTAATGCCCTGAAAAGTTTTGCATCAATAAAGTTGTGAGTACTTCCTGAATCAATTAATATTGTTACCTTATTTTTCTTAATGAACCCTGCCATCTTGATTGTATTGTGAGAGGATAACACCATAAGAACATGTACTAAAATAGTCATGGTATGTTCTTCAGCTACAACCTCCTTGTGTTCACTTTGGTCATCGACTATGGGATCCTCAAGTGTGTTGTATTCCTTTGTTTCCTCACCTTCCTTGTTTGCATATTCAATTTTAAAATTTTGTCATGGTATACACGCTTGATCTTTTGGATGATTATTGTGACATTTGTAGCAGAAGTACCCTGATGGTTGATCTTTTTTGCGAAAAGTTTTTTTGCAGAATTAAGGTCGATCATATGAATCACATCGTGTGTATGGAACTAGTTGCACCTTCATCTCTGTCAAATTGGCCACCCTTATACACTCATCTAGCTTGGATGGATTTTATAGGTCCACTTTGACTTTAATATTTGCTTTCAATCCATATCAAAAATTCATGACCACCACATGTGGTTGTAGGTCTTGTGCATAGTGAAGCATACTAGTGAATTTTGAGATATAGTCCCCTACTAATCCTGTTTGCTTAAGTGACAACAACCATACTGTGTATGAACCTATGGGACCTTTGTCGAATCTGTGAATAAATGTGTCCTTAAAATTATCCCAAAAGAGAGCCCGATGGTCATTCTCATGTTTGTACCATGTAAACCATTGATAAGCTTCAGTGCCTAATTTGGTTGTCGTAAAAGGAACTTTTTCCTCCTATCGAAATTGGTAGAAGTCTAATATGCCTTAAATTTTGACTATCCACCCATGTGGATCATGACATTCAAAGGTGGGTATGTCAATGCATGGATAATTGACTCTAGTAGGGCCTCTTGGTTGGTGGTGAATAGTGTTCCTATCTTGTTCCACATTATTCCTTTGTCATTGGATGTGAGTTTGGTAAGGTCTATCAGAACCCCTTTGTTGCTCAAAAACTTCTTCATTACCCATATCCTAATTATTTATGTGTTCGTTAAGATTTGAGGACTGATTATTATGACCTATTTGGTGTGTATAGTCTTCATAGTGAATGTCAATACTCCAGTGGTTGGGACTAGGAAGATTTGGTTGGGGTTGTTTGTGGACTACTTGGTTGAAGCTGGTAGTCATATTCTTAATGCTTTCTATTAATTGGACTAACAATTCATCAGTGACCTTGGGGCGACCATTTTCTACTTGAGTGAGGTTCTCTTGTGAGGAGTTTGAAGAGGTATTGGATGCCATTTTGTTGATCAATGGATGACCCGGATTATAACTACCGATTCCAAAAGGAGAAGGAGAATTTTTTGTACCTTGGCTTCGACAAGGTCTTCTTTGTGATTCTAAATTCTCTTTTTTGGAAGTCTCTGAGCTTGATAGTCGACTTTTGGACCCTTTGATCCACTTTATGTTCATGCACTTTTCAGAATCTCCTGCTTAGGAGCCTTTGAGCTTCAATTTTCTGCAAAAATATTGTTAAATTGCCAAAAAATTGTATTCTGCACAAATATCGCTCCAACTGCAATGCGAATTTGAATTTTTGGCTCTCCTCCTTTCGAATTTCAGAATAACTTTTGAATTGGTAACTTTCCACAATATCTTGACAACTTTTAACAGTTTCTTGACAACTTTTCAACAATAGTTTTCTACAATTTTTTGGATAATTTTGACACGCAAACGGGCTAGGAGATGAGGGACGGATGGAAGGAGCACCCGATACTAGGAGATACAATACCAAGATGACAACTAAGATATGAGGAGAATATACACAACACCAAGATGATAGCTAAGTTTTGAGAAGAGGAAGTGACAGCTCATATAGGGAGGAGAAAACACAACTCAGATAGGGAGGTGAGAGAGGGAGAAGACCGACAACTCAAACACACTCTGACAGGGAACACGACACAACATGACAACCCGATGGAATACAAGACCCAACTCGATCAAACTAACGCTAACCTAGTAGAGAAGAGACACGAGACCCAAAACTAGACCCCCTAGGCAAAGACACGACTTAAGACTACAAAGGACCCAACTAGCAATATGACTTAGAAGGACTAGAAACTATACTAGATACGTGATACGAAGCAACCAGATCCAAACAACTAGATACAACAAACAGAGGACCAGATGACAACTAGATACCCTTTTTTGACGATATGTGGTACTGAAGAGGACAATAATGTGACAAATCGGACAAAGGACAACAAGGATTACATGCACGAGGGAGGCTTTCCTATGTGAACGAAGTCACATGTAAATAGTTAAGCCTTCATCGTTATAAATGCTACTTTGTTCCCCGTACACGATGTGTGGGATAATTGTCCCATAAGCAAAAAATATAAAAAAAAAAATTAATGTACAAACCCTAATTTTTTGGTGTTTAATCTAATCTTACCCTGTGATTGGTCCTTTGTGCTCGAAATGAAATTGGGTTCGTAGAAGAACGTCCATGATTAATTGTGATCCTTTGGTATTCCCATTGCATTGGTTTAAATTACTCTTGGTGAATGGTAAGGACTGTGCCTGATGCATTTAGCCACCCCTGGATTCACCTTGTCTATTATAGCATCCCCTATAGCTCTTACGAAGCAAACGTGTGCATAATCTAATGCCAATTATCCCTATCACTGACGCGTTTCTCCGTTGTTATTTTGAGGCTACGTAGATGTTAGAGAGGTGCTTTTGGTTGCTCATCTTAAGCATGCTTGGTTTTGACGTTGTTACAACCGAATGAAAATCCCATGCCCCTCGATGTTGATGCAGTTGTCACCGGATGGAAGACCCCGCACCTGCCCTTCGCCTGGTCTCTGATACCACTTGGAGCAATCAAGTACGCTCTCTCTTCAATATTAAATAATTTTCTCATAGAAATAAGATGCATTTCTCAAAACCATAATAATACCACAGCAAAAATATTAATTTATAACTTAAATCAAATAACAATGAATATTTTGCCACTTAGGGAGGGCACGTCCCCGCCTTAAAGGCCAAGTGCAATAATATAGATGAAATGTTGGAAAAATAATAAAGTGATAGATGAATGTTAAAATAAAATCTAACTTATATATATATATATATGAAATAATAACTCTTGGAAAACATAGCTGGCATGGCTATGTTTGGTATGTAGCACTGGATAAAATTATATTATAACCATGAAATTTTTGGATACATCCTAGAAGGCCACCCCACTTCAAAATTCTTTTAACTTCCTCATAAAAATTTAGAGAGGTCAATTTCAAACATAATTTTAAAAGGAGGGGCCTTAGGTTTGAATTATTAGCCTTACCCATCAAGGAAGTAATATACCAAGGACAATTGGGATATTGAACTAAACCAATTCGAATTGAAGTCGTCTATGAGAAAAATTGTTAAACCAGGGATGGTTCATGAAGACTTACCCACTCCTTGGAAAGAGGTGATGAAATAAGTTATGGAGTACATCACTGTGGATGACCCTGGTTCCCAATTTATAAGATTCCACATTACATTCCTGAATCATATCAGGGAAGTCAAACAGCTGAAAATTCCAAAATTCTTGTACTTGTCCATGGATTACTCCATTAACACAACCCACTCAAAGAAGGAGGAGACTTGGCCCTCTTACCAAGGGCTATTCAAAGTCTTGTATGTTCATATTATGAATAAATTTCCTAAAGTAAATGTGCTACCATAGGATCAACAGGTTGAGACCACATAGGAGGATATGTCCTTCACTCCTATATCTAAGATTCACGGTTCCAATAGGAAGAAGATGGATGAAGGTCATCGGGATGTTGAGATATCAACATAAAATAAGGGTAAATTTGAGGCTACTCCGATGATAACTTCTCAATGCCTCAAGAACAAAGATGTTCAGAACCAAGGAAAGAAGTAGGATGCGGTCGAGGATGAACCTGATCATCCTGAAAAGAATATTCTCCAAGAATATGTAGTAAATACCACCACTACTATGATTGTTCACTTGGAGAATGCTATGACAACAATTATGGAGGCAATTAATCAATTGAAATTGCATAGGAATGCTCTAAACCTCTTGTTCTTCTGTGACAACTTCGTAGAAGCTACTCCAACAAAGACCGCTGTCAAAGCCAAACCTGAGGTCAAAGATGATGATGTCATGGAAATTGTAAAGGACATATTCAAGGATGTCCCCAAGGATGTTAAGAAGGATGTCAAGGAGGATGACATCAAGGATACTGTAATTGCCTAGTTGGTTGTTTGTCTTGTGGTCTTAGGTTTCTGTCCTATCAGGGCCTTTTCTAGTTTTACCTCTAGCTCTTTGGGTTTGCTCATGTTTTCCTTTACGTTTTTAGGTTTGCATGGATGCATTAATTTTTTTTTAGGATTGTGCATCCTTTTCTCCTACTAATGTATCAAGGCGTTAGGGTACCTTTAAAATGCCCATATTAATATAAATTTTGTTAACTTATCAAAAAAATATACCAAGGACAAATACTCTCAAGAACAAGAGATACTATCAAGGTCTAATTGAGCTGGTGATCTAGGGAGCTCTGATAGTAGCTTTTAGAAAGGTCTATATTAGGGTTTCACTTAAGGTGAGAGGAGGGTTGTTGTGTAGGGCAATCATAACACTAATTACTAGATCATCCAATGTTCACAATGAATAATAATGCAACTGCCACCTTGAGATAGGATGACAAGGCCACATATTCACACATCCATTTACGAGTTGATTCACTTTCAAGGTTAAGAATTCAACCTTATACTCCTCCTAAGGTTTATTACCAAATCTAGAAACTTTTAGAGTCTAAGGTTATCTTAAACTAAGATGACGCTAGCCATGGTACTGAGGAGTCATTCTAATTATTTTTCTTGGTGCATGCTACCTCAAAATCCATAGCCATATCACCCAAATAAGGAAAAATCACCTTAAAAAAGTTAAAAAACACAAGGGGCAAACCAATTATATAAATGGGATGTGGTGTCAATCTAATTTTCCTCTAGACTACAAATGATACGTGAGTTAGGTACATTCCAAGTGATTATCCTAGCACTTCCTTTTTGAGTGGTTATAGCAAGGCTAAACAAAGGAGACAAAATAGATTTTTGGACCTAAGAGAGAGGTCCACCATTAAGGAAGTGAACTTCATGACAAACTTTCACACCTAGAATCTAATTTAAAAAATAATTCAAATATTGGATGGCCAACAGACTTTGGCAAGGCTGATATGGATACCTCTTAGCAAGAAATTGGCACCCACTTTAGATTCCCACTAGGACACTTGAGAGGAGATCAAAGAATCTCTTCATTTAATAAGCACATTAGCTCTTCCAAGAAATTGATCCTCCACACTGACAAACCTTGCCGAGTGACTCCCTAATTAGCCATATAGTCCACAAATTTATTCCCCTCTCTGAATATATGGTTCCCCTTGGATTACCTTTAGAAGTACCATAAAAATTGAGCTTTAACCATCCATAGGGAGTGGGGTTCCAACGAACAACAAGACTTGGATTTAGAGATGGGTTAGAAGGATTAACACGGAAAAAACCTAGAGCTAGCTCCAATTCAAATTCAGTGGTAGGGGGTCTTAGGGGACCTCTACCCAACTTAGGGAACATAGAGAAAACATTCTCCACCGAGCTCCACATAATTCTAAGACCCACACTAAGTTGGTTGTGCCTAGAGTTTTGAAAGCATAAGAATTTATTTCTTTCCATAGTCCCCAAAGGAGATGAGGGAGGAGGAAAATCCAGAGGTATTTAAGTCTTGGTGAGAGAAAGAGGGGACCCATTGTAAGCATAGGTCTTCAAGTGAATCTATAAGCACCCAACTAACCCCTAATCTCTCCAAAATAGTAGCATAGGCACCTCTAAAAAGGAGGCAACTGGTGAATAGGTGGTTTATCATCTCCAACTCAGATTCACATAAGTAACATCTATTGGGAAGATCCCCATATTTGTAGATATTCTCTATAGTCAAGATCTTATTTTGAAAAACCAACTAAAAAATAATGTTGAATTTAGGAAGAAGATTCTTGATTTAAATTCTACAGTTCATGATCCAATATTGGAACTCCTGTTCCAACAATGCATATGTTGATCTAACAATAAAGGATCCATCACTTTCTCCTGACTATATGACTTCATCTTCCACATCAATGAGTTTTAGCACTTGAAATTTCAATAAATTCAGCTATAAACTCCTAGGTCACTAGCACCTCTTTGTTCCCTATGATCATGTGTAGGTCGTTCTATGTTTTTCATCCATTGAATTAGTAAATAAATTATTCTACTTTATAATACCTCAAGACAATGAATGAGGGCTCAACTATCACAATGATTAGGTTTGAAGCTAGAGGTTGATCAGTTAACCACGAATTAGTCCACAAATTGATAATTTTACCATCACCCAGTAGCCACCTACTTCCTAAATACAACAAGAATTTTGAATTTAATAAGATCTACCAAAAATGGGACCCATCATAAGGTATTGGATTTAAGAGGAAATGTTCAAACCGATATTTAGCCTTTAGAATGCTAACCCAATCCATTGAATCATTTTTAACCACCTTCCAACCTTTTTTGGCAATCAAGGCTTTATTCATTCTCCGAACATCCTTAAGACTAAGGCCCCCTCTCTTATTATGACTATAGGACTGGTCCCAAGAAACTATGTGGAATTTACCTCTTAAAGATGACCCAATCCAAAGGAAGGCTTTAAGGATACTTTTGAAATAATCTTGTCAAGGAGCCTAAAAATGGACATGAAATAAATGAGGATGCTTTGAAGGGAATTTCTCACAAGGACTGATTTTCCAGCCTAGATTAGGAGAGCCCTTTTCTAGGCAGCTAACTTCTTCTGCATCCTCTTGATAATAGGGTTCTAGAGGGAATCTAGCATATGACCATGAAACAATGGGAGGCCAAGGTAGATTGTCGAAATGCTGGAAATGCTACATCCCAATATACTTGCAATATTTATTTAACTTTTCACAAGTGTATTCACACAGTACAACTTAATTTTGAGGAAATTAATATTCTACCCTACCACTCTTTCAAAGCAAACCAACACTCTTTTAATCTCCCTATTCTGAATCATGGAAGTCAGACAAGATAATAAAGTGTCATTTGCAAATTGGCAATGAGAGATTGGATCTCTTGAAAGAGTAGGCTTAAGACATTCAGTGGAGTAATTCGAGGTAATGGATCTTCCCAACACCTCCACCATTAGGATTAAGAGGTAGGGGATAGAGGATCCATTTGCCGAATTCCTTTGTATGTTTTAAAGAAACCAATAAAATATTTGTTTACTAGGATAGAGAATCTAGCTGAAGACACATAATAAAAGATCAAGTCAATATAGTTCTGCCCAAAACCAAACTTTTTTAAAACTTGGAAAAGAAAGGCCCAAGAGACCCTATTATAAGCCTTGTTCATATCGAGTTTGAGAAAAAATCTAGTCCTACCAGTTTTGTGGATAGAGTGGATAAGCTCATTCATAACAATGGCACCATATAAAATCTATCTTTTGGCTAAAAAATTGCTTTGATATTTATCAATAAGGAGAGGAAGGAGCGGTTTAATTCTTATTCTCATTTTTATTCACTTAGATTAATCTTAGTAATCCTTTGAATTCCAATCATTTTTTGCTATCATTTTGTTTTTGCTCATCTTATTGAATGTTTAATTTCATATTCCCCTTTCACAACTTTAACTCATGTACATTTGATAGCTTCACTTGATTTTTACAACATTTTTATAATCCCTCGGGATATATAGCCTTCTAGATATTCCTCGCACCCATATCACATCATATATTTTAGGATATGGTTATTTGTCTCTATTTTTTTCTATTAGAGCAAAAACACTATCAATCTTACAAGCAATGTTTTTGTCATTTTCAAATTTTTGTTGTATCTCTAACTATCATCAGATTACGCAACCCTTTAGGGTAACATGAAATGAACATTTAATAATATATTACAAATCTTAGTATTCTATTTTTTTGTTTCATTTGTATAAGGTAAAAATGTTGTTGACTTACTTATAGATAATGTTTTGTCCACATACTACAAGCATTTTACACTTTTCTATCAAAACTACAAGACTAACCATTGAAGAAAGGTAATTATATATATTTACCTAACTAGGAAAACCCCCTTGCACTAAATTTTTTGTCTAGTGTATGTATTTTTTAGTTTTACATGAAAATGCTGGTGGCTTTGTTCTAGGCAATGATTTTTTTGATAGCGAATTCATGTTTCTAGTAGAGATTTTACCTCTAATAAAAAATAAAGTGCACCTAGTTCTTAACCTATAATTTCTACTTCTATAGCATAGATTTGGTTCTCTATTGTAGATTTAAACTTTGTGCTTTTTTTTTCTATCACATTAATTATTGGTGGTATTACATTATTTGGTACTAAGAAGTACCATTGAGTACTATTGTAAATATCTATATTAGGAGTGAGTTTAATATTTGAGTCAATAGTAGGTGTCAAGTTATGAATAGTATTTATGTATCATGTAATTATGTGTGAGTTGAGTGAAAGGTGTTAATTGTGCAAGTGTGAAAGGTGTCAAGTGTGCAAGTGTGAGTTATAAGTAAAATGTGTCAAGTGTACAAGTGAAGAGTCATAAGTGATAGGTGTCAAGTATCAAAGTGAAGAGTCATATGAGTGTGTCAAGATGTGAAGTGGGAGGTTATGTAATCATGATATTATTTTTCATAATGTGAGGCATGTGAAAGGTTGCATCTCCTATGAGTTAGAGGAAAGGAAAAATTAAAATTAAAATTATATATTAGAGATAAAGCTCCATGCTATGTAATCTGAGTGAGATTTGAATATATTATTATATGTGAAATTTGATCAGTAAAGCTTGTTATTTTGTGAAATATTAGTGATATTATAGAGTGAATTTATGTAAATGATATTGTATGATTTTATGAGATATTTAGGAATATTTGCTAACAATGGTATCATATCCATCTTGGATCAAAGCTATGTTGGTGAGATATTATTGGAGAAGAGAACTTGGAGGAGGATATTGTGTGAAAGGATATTGTTGGATGTGTAGAGAAAGAAATTAGGTCGATGTGAGAAGATTTCTAAGAAAGTAAAGCAACTGATTAGAGGAATTTAGAAGAGCGTGTAAATGACCAAAGCCATTGAACAAGAGTGAAACTGGATTTGGAAGAGCAACAAAAATTCATGGAGGAATGTGTAGGAGGAGTGGTAGATAGTATTTAGAGGAACAAAATAAGGTGACTATGGAGGAAAGTGAAAGCTTGAGACTAGATAGCCTGGACAATATTGTTGAGAGTAACGCATGAAGATATTACTGTGAAGAACATAGAATATGATATTGTTGGAGAAGGCTTATAGAGATACATTGTAGAGGAGATGAACATTGAAGAAAAATATATATTGCATGAGATTTATGAGGTATAGATATACATAATGAATATTTAAGGATAAGAGAGATAATATTTTGGAGGATTGTGTTGAGGTTTCAGGATGAAAGCCACAAATGTGAAAAAAAACATTCACTATCCAAAAGAGGCTAGCAAACCATTTGTTGACTAGAGAAGTCTAGAGTGCAATACAAGAAATATTTGAGAGAGCTATACATAGAATATATTCATAGAAGTAGGCCTCAGTACTATAATCAAGCAGAGAAAAAGGAGATTCATGTAGAAAAATAGTCTAGTAGAGACATATGTGAAGAGGAAGGTGTAACACCTTTTAAGTCTTTGAAATAACTTATAGCATTACATCTAATATATTCACATGAGAAAGAGTATAATTTTCTTTGACAAGATGGTTATCTAAGCACTATGAAGTTAAGAAACATATTGGGTAAATTTAATTAGTTTGGGACACATATTTGAATGCTTGGACTTATACAGTGTAAAATATTAAAGTGTTGTTTGATTTACTTTTTGGGAGATATAAGGAGATTTTTAATTAATGATTTAATGAAACGAATGGAGGATTAAGTAATAAATTAATTTAAGATATTAATTAACTAAAGGAGAATATTTAGAATTAACAAAATAAAAAATTTATTTGAGAGAGCTAAGAAGCAACCTAAAATTTAAAGAGTGAATAAATTTAATTTGAAAGAATTGAAAATTGAATGATCGATAAAGTCTGCTTAGAAGATGAAATTTGAAAATTGAATTAATGATTATTTGCAATTCGAGAAATAAGAAGGATTTGATAAAATTGATTTGGTGAAGAAATTAATTAAATAAAAAATATTAAACTTCAAAATTAAATTTTGAAGTTATAAGAAATGGAAGAAGAAGAAATGGCAATGGTGAAAGGAAAGAAAAAAACTTCATCAAAGGAAATTGTAGTTAAATAAAGGATTTCAAAAGATCATTTGAAAAATATCACTAAAGTTGAAAACAATGGATCACCAAAATCAATGGAATATCTACAACTCATTTACAAGAGAACTAAAGATAGAATGTCTTTAATACTTCAACATTGTTTATATTGGCTTCTCAAGAATGATAATTACCATATAGATAGGGCTATGGTTATTAAAATGAAAAGACAAGAATTGAGGGATAAAACATTAATAAATGATGCATATAATATTCAACAAAAGAAAGAAAGAAAAAAAAAAGATATTTTAAAAACATGTGCAATGTATGAAAATAATATCAAGAAATGTGTCATGACCCTCCCTTGGTGAACTTATTCATATGATGGACTTATGAATTGATATGTTATTTTAATGATGAATTGTATGGCTATATGATGATTAGTTGTTGTAAACAATTATTTTATGTAAGAATATGATGTTGCTAATAGATTTGCACATTTGCAAGAATAGTTAATCTCGTGGGTGGAAGAAAGGATCAACCACCAAGAATGAGATGCCATAAGAAAAGGGAAATGATGATGATGACTTATTCATAAAATAGCTTAGGGTAACATGGATGAATACCCTTTCATGTAGTTGCATATCATGAATTGCATGTGGAAAACATATCATCGATAAGGAAGTTGTTAATAACAATGGAGTCGATAGGGAAAAAGTTGGTAACCTTGAAGTTACTAAAAGACCTTATGCATATGTGACCAAAAAATAGACGTAGTAGATCATTCTGAATGTGTGATCATTGCTTTATTCCTTTACTTTGTGGATGAGTATGCTTTGTGATAGCTTAAGTTTTGATGAAACTTGATTGCTTTTTAATAATCTCTCTTTGGTTGGGGTTCTATTTGATGAGAAAAGTTTCATCGCAAAGAAAGGTTAAAAGGTTGATTATTAAGCAAGAAGGTTTGGTTTAATCTTCTCTAGAAAATGTCATCATTGTTAACTAACTCTAGGTGGTGACATTAATTTGGAAACAATGAATTATTATCATTATGGTTGATTTTATTGCTTTAAAATAGATATAAAAGATTTATCTTTTGTTTGACATTATTGTTTTAACATTAATAATGAAGGATTATTATTCTTGTTTGAATTCAATAATGACTAAGGATTTTTTAGTAATGTCTTTTATTAATGATTCTTGTTTTTGTTTACTTTGGGAAAAGAAAGTGTTTCTTTAAAGGGAAGGCTCATTAAGTAAGGACTTAATGACTCCAGGCTTGGTTGTTTTAACTATTAAACTGCATTTTAATGAAATTGTTTACTTAGCTAGCAATCAAAATTATTATTTAAATATTTTACTATGTCTATGAAAAGAGTTTTGGAATATTATTGCTTGTTGGTTGATGATACTCCTTCGTGCTCCGAATGGGGGGAGTGCATAATGGTTAGTTGAGATTATGTGCAACCCATGAAGACACCCTTGGAGAATGGGATGATGGGAGTGAAAAGGTATTCTTGGTGGATGTTCTTGGATGGCGGTTAAAAAAAAGAAAGGAGCTGAGAATTTGGGGAGAGGATGACACAGTGGAAAGAGAGCATGCCATACAAGGAGGATTGACCTCTTGGGAGCTTGCGTTTGATAGTGCAGGAGTCTAAGGTAAGATTGAGAGCACCCTTCTTGTTGTTTATTTGAAAACTTAGAGCCTACAATATTTTTCCTTTGACTTCGTTGATGGTGAACATAGTCCCAATGCTCTAGTTTGAAATGTCATGGTGGATTTTTATTAGATTTTGCTTTTGGTAGCTGTGCATGTCAGTATAGGCTACTGCTTACTTTTCCTCTTTCATAAGTCTATGTTAAGTTCTTCCATTTTTGAATTATCTTCCAGGTGTGCATGTTTTAGATCATTGCTATATTTTAAATGCTATTTGGGCTTGTGTTCTTGCACCTGGTTCATCTAGCCATGGATGAAATGATGGTGCTCTTGTTTATGTAGTATTGTGCATAATCAACACCAACCTTGAGCAAGTCGTTCAACCTTATGCTTGAGTCTTTTAATTTTTACTACCTTGGCCATTAGTAAGGTTTAAAAGTTGTTTATTTACCTTGCTCTCTTGTTATGCCTAGGTATTGCAAACTATTTTCCTTGTAGTCAGTGCCTTACCGTTGTGTGTGGTATGTTTTGGTTTTGACCAGGAGCGACATCGCTTTGTGTTGCGCAGTTTGCTTAGAATTATTCTGAGTCATGCTTGGTTCATCTTTAATTTGTGCGTAGATGGTTTTTGAGTTATAATTATTTGGTTGGGCTTCATGATGGTTGTTTATGCTTATGCTAGGTTAAACCTAAAAGAACTCAACCTAGGTATTTAACTTTGAGTAATGCTTAGCTCTATCTTTTACCAATGTTAATTAAATAAAGAAATTATGGCTTTGACAGAATAAGGAATGGAATAGTATAGAAGGATAATTATTTTGTTAATTAATACTTTCTAAAATCTATTTCTTATGTTAAACATTGTTGTGTTTTGTTAAATTTATTATTGAATAACTAAAAAGAAAGACAATGGCAGATTAAGGTTGGATGTGGAATCTAACCCCAAGATAGAGAAAGTATGGGCTTTCTTTATATTTTGTTTAGATCTGGTTTTTCTTTTCATATATATATATACAAAAAATCTAAAATACTTGGGTGTGGAACCCTTGCATGAAAAGAAATTATGGGGTTTCTATTTGAGGTGATAATTTGATATTATGTTGAAAAGAATCTGTTACTTATGCATCTTAAAGAAAGGTAAATGTAAAGTAGGAAATGGTTGAACTCTTTGCATTTGTTGTGATGCATTGAAATAAAATAGCATGCATGTAGGGTATGCACTATCATGTTAGAAAGTTGTTTTGATCCCTTATCAAGTCTCAAACCTTGGTGTAAGCTTGTGAAGATCAGCAAGTATGGTTTAATTCAAGGAAGGATCATGTGTGGTTAAGATGATGTAATTATTTTATTTGAGATTCAAATAATATTGTAATGGCAAAGGTAAAAAATATGGCCTATGATTTGTAATATTTTTATATGATTTAATTGCCTCTAAAAGTTCCATCTATGCAGTTCTAAATGAAATGAATTCTTGGTTATCATTAATGAATGATAGTAGATGGTGGTTTACAAAGAATTAGAGTTGTTCCTAAATGTAAATCTAATCGTGATGTATTGCTTTAAAGATATGATGAATGAATATTATATTAGATGATGTATGATTTACAATGGAGCAAAATGAAATGTTATTTGGTTTTTATCTTGCTTTGTGCAATTTGAAAGTAAAGACCTTTTATTTCAAGTAGTATGCTTGACTACTTTTAATGCATCTAAAGGAATAAGATGGTTTATATTGGATATAAGCAATAATGATTATGAAGGAAAACTTGGTTTGTTATGGAAAAAAAGTATGAGTTGATTTATGTTCCATTTTGGTTATAGGAATAAGTTTGGGAGGGTGAACCTAGCTTTTCCTTATAGATAAACCTAAAAAGACACAACTGACCAAAGAAGTTATAGTGGCGTAACTCTTAGGGAGCATGCAATGAGTACTACTCAATAAAGGAATTTTGAGGAGTTTTCATAAGATGGTGAGTCTTTGAAATGGGGGTTTGGGTGGTTTAACCTGAATCTCCTACTCATCCATGGAGGATTGGAACTCATTGACATGATGGATTTAGTGATGGTAACCAAGGTAGAATGGCCTATAGGTTCCATGTGAGTCTATCTATGTGGAGTAGAAATCACCTTAGATATTTCATTGGGGAGATGGAAATACTAAGCACTAGAAGTCTAGTGTTTCACCATGGAGGTGTAAACAACTAGGTATAAGGGCATTACGCTAGATGAGATATCATAGAAGGACTTATGATGACTCTTGGAATAAAGCATCCCTTGGTCTCAAAGGACTGAGATAGGGTTAATCCAATGCTATGGTTAAGTTGACCTACATTCATGGAGAGTGCATGGGAATGGGGAAACCATACAAAGGCATCCTTCATACTGTAGAGGTATACAAGGTAAACCCTAAATTATTTATGGGAGCTTGGCCTCTCCTATCCACTCAAGCGATGTCTACAATATTGTAAGGCTCAAAATGTGGTTAAGCCCTATGGAGTTATAAATCCTATTGTGGAAACATCTTAGTGAATCATGTCTTTCCTTATTTATAAAAAAATGTTCTTACTCAGGATGGGTAAGTTTTAGGGTTGTTACACTTGGTATCAAAGCTTTAGGTTGTAGGACTAGAAGCATCAGTGGAGTGAGCTAATCATCTTACCAATACCAATGAACTGATTAGTGGATGATACTATGTCGAGGATAGTACTACAGGGGATGTACTTAGCTTTTAGTTAGAAGTACAATTTGAAGGATTGAATTACAACCTAACTAAAGTATTTTGTGTGACTAGGAAGATGGCACCAAGATTGAGAAGAGGAAGAAGAGGATCTTCCATACCATCAAGGGAACCTAGATAGAATAGCACCGAGGAAAGACCTTTGGGTGAGAGTTTGAGAAACTCGAACAGGGAGGTGGAAAACCTCACAACTTTTGGTTTCATTATTGTAAGAATAGTTGGAACAACAACGAGCTCAGATGAACCAACAAATATAACTATTGGAGTCAATAGTGAATCAGAACTCATAGAACAAGGACTCTAAGGTTAGACAAGAATATGACCCTACTATAGAGGAACAAGTGACCAGAGCTCTAGTTGAGGCAGAGTTGGCCCAAGAGATGAAGAAGGTAAAGACCACCATTTTTACTAGAAAAGGAGGAGGAGAATCAATTGAAGCTTGGTTGGGTGAGTTGGAAACTTACTTCTCAATTAAAAACCTTTCATCAATGACCCAAACAGTGTGGGCTACACTACATTTACAAGAAACTAGGTTAGAGTGGTGGAATACATTCAAAACTAGCCAAAATATTAAGGCCATAAATTTGAAATGGGAAGGCTTTGTCTTAGATTTTCAAAAAATATTCATCATTAAATAATACTATTTAAAGATATTTGAGGAATTTACTATGCTCCACCAGGGGACAAAGACTATGGAGGTGTACCACCAAAATTTTGTAAAGTTGCTTAAATATGTGCTAGCTTATGAGATAGATGAGAAAATGAAGGTGCACAAATTTATCTTAGGATTGGAACCTAAGATTAGATCTGAGGTCAATATGCTCCAACCAAATATGTTGTAGAAGGTGCATGATCTAGTGAAGCAAGCAAAAACTAATTTGCAGCCTAGCAAACCTCACTTCAACTATGTTGACCTAGTCAAAGTAGATCGACAAGCACTACGAAAAAGGTAGAGTGTTGGTTTCTTGAAGTGGGAATAGGAACAAAATAAGAAAAGTAAGACCAACCCAAAGTTTGAAAGAAAGAACAATGAAAAATAGGGGAGTTTCAAGAAGAAATTCTAAAAGAAATATAATGACAATAATACTTCTCAGCCTCAAAGACAACAAAGTTTGATACTGGTAGATAAGGTAGAGGAACAAAAATAGGATAGACACCCTGGTCCCAAGGGTGGGTGCTTTGACTGTGGAGGTCCTCACTATGCAAATAGATGTCCACATAGAGTAGGATCAAGCAAGAAACTAGAGGAACCTAACCATAGAATCTATGCAACCATAGGTAACCAAAACCTTGATGGGTAAGCTACACCTTTACTCCTGAATGGTAAGTTATTTGATAGAAGTGTCAAGATTTTAATAGATAGTGGAGCAACGGATAGTTTCATCTCTTCTAGTATAGTCAAGGATATGCTAAAAAGATCAAGATTTTTGGCACAAGGGTGGAAAGTCGAGTATGGTTCTGGGTAAACCTACTCAGTGGATCAATGTTTTCCTACAACCGAGATCACCCTACCCAATGGCTCTACCTTATGGCACTTATATGTAGCTCCACTACATGCCTTCAACATCATCTTGGGGATGGATTGGTTAAAAGCTCATAAGGCCTTGATTAACTTCCAAGATAGATGGATTGACTACACTGACAAGGACAATAGAAGATTGAGAATCATTAGTGAACAAGGGTCATTTCGACCCCAATTGTTGTCAGCAATGCAACTAAAAAAGACCATGAAAAGAGGGGGAATGATTTTCTCTATAAAACTAAATGAGGTTGAGAAGGATAAAAAGGAAGAGGTGTTTGGAAAACACCCAATCTTGCAAGAATTTAGGGATGTGTTTCTTGAAGATCTTCCTAGACTTCCTCCAAAGTGAGAGTTTGATTTCACCATCAAATTAATGCTAAGAATGGAACCTATTCATAGAACTCCATATAGGATGAATCCTATCAAAATGCAAGAGTTGAAAGTACAACTTCAAGGGTTTCTAGAGAAGGGGTTGATCAAACCCAATGTATCACCTTGGGGTGCACCCATCCTTTTTATCAAAAAAATATGGATCACTCAGATTGTGCATTGACTACCAAATGTTAAACAAAGTGACCATAAAAAATAGGTATCCTTTGCCTAGGATCAAATATTTGTTTGATCAATTGAAGGGTGCAATAATATTTTCTAAGATTGACCTAAAATCAGGCTATCACCAGTTGAGAATTCATGAGGAGGACACTCACAAAACTACTTTCAAGACTTGGTATGGGCATTATGAGTTCATAATGTTGCCTTTTGGATTGACCAATGCACCGATAACTTTCATGAATCTAATGAACTATGTATTTAGGAAGCAGTTGGATAGATTTATATTGATATTTTTGGATGATATATTGATATATTCTAAGACTAAGGAAGACCATGATAGGCACTTGAGGATAGTGCTTGAGTTGTTAAGGAAGAACTAGCTCTATGGCAATTTGTCGAAATATGACTTTTATGTCCCAAAGGTACAATATCTAGGGCATATCATCTTTGTATAAGGAATTGTAGTAGACCCCAAGAAGATTGAGGCCATTTTGAGTTGGCCACAACCTACTAATGTGTCCAAAGTTTGTAGCTTCATGGGTATTATAGGTTATTATAGATGATTTGTGAAGGATTACTCTAAGATCACCTATCCAATAACCAATATTCAAAGGAAAGGAAAGGAATTTAAATGGATAGATAAGTGTGAAGCTACTTTTGAGTTACTTAAGCAAAAACTGACTACCACACCTATACTAAAGATTTTGGATCCTTAGGGGAACTATTTAGTTTGTATTGATGCATCACTAGAAGGGTTAGGAGGAGTGCTATTCCAAGATGAATCAGTAGTGGCATATAAATCAAGGAAACTCAAGAAGCATGAGGTGAATTATACCACACATGATTTGGAGCTAGTAGTAGTCGTGCATGCACTCAAGATGTGGTGGCACTATCTGCTAGGAAAACCTTTTGAGCTATGAATCGATCATCAGAGCTTGAAGTATATCTTTACTCAACCTATGTTGAATGCTAGATAGAGAAGGTGGATTGAGTTCTTAGCTGAGTATGACTTTGGTATAGAATATATCAAAGGAAAAGAGAATAAGGTCATTGATACCTTGAGTAGAAGAAGGTATATAGTTGCACTGACCCGTAGTCATATAGACTTGATGGACCAATTCAGGAAGGTGCAGACACAAGATCTATTTTGCAATGACATATGGGCAAATATGGTAAGAAATCTAGAAGAAAATAAGGATTTCAACATAAAATATGGGATTTTGTGTTTCAAATATAGAGTTGTCATACCTAAGAATGGTGATTTAAGGGGATTGATTATGCAAGAGGTGCATAAATCTCCTTACTCTTCTCATATTAGAGGGGCTAAAATGAGAGAGAATATGAAAATGACATTCTTTTGGCCAAGTATGAAGAAGGATATCACTGAATTCATTACTAGATGCATGGAGTGCTAAAAAGTAAAAGTTGAGCATAGGCATCCAATAGGATATTTATACCCACATGATATACCTATGCAAAAATGGTAGGTCATATCAATGGACTTTATTATGGGATTACCTAAGAATAGGTACCAACATGACGCAATTCTTGTGGTGGTGGACAAGCTGACCAAGGTTGCGCACTTTATACCAGGGAGCATGAAATATGATGCTCTAGTGGTGGCTAATAAATTTGCCAAAGAGATATTCAGGTTACATGGGTTTCCTAAAGTGATTATCTTAGATAGAGATTCTAGATTTACTTTTGCATTCTGGCAAGCTCTTCACCATGCGGTTGGCATGAAATTGAACATAAGTTTTGCATACCATCTAAAAATAGATGGTCAAATAGAGAGGGTAAACTAGGTCTTGGAAGACATGCTTCGTATGTACTGCATGGACTAGAAGTCTCATTGGGAAGACTTTTTGCATCTGGTAGAATTTGTGTACAATAATGGACATCATGCTTCCTTGGGTATGGCCCCATTTGAAGCCTTGTATGGTAGGAAATGCAGGATGCCTCTCTCTTGGATAATCTAGAGGATCGAGTAGCCATCGGGTCATATGTGGTTTGAGAGATGGAGGATCAGCTTAGGAGGATCATGCAGAGGCTTAAGGAAGTTGTCGATCGTCAGAAAAGTTATGTCGATCTTAAGAGATCACCTCGAGAGTTCTCTATGGGAGATAGAGTATTCTTAAGAGTAAAGCCCATGAAAAGTGCCATAAAATCTACTAAGTTGGATCCCAGATATGTTGGGCCCTTTGAAATTATTGAGAAGATAAGTCCTATAGCCTATCATCTTGCCTTGCCACCCAACCTATCAAATATCCATGACACTTTCCATGTATCCCTGCTTAGAAAATATATTGTTGATCCTAACCATGTATGGAATGTTTCTAACTTGTAGATAGTTGACCCCTCAGTGATTGAGGTGAAACCTATGAAGATTTTAGAGTTCCATTCCAAAATGATGAGGAACCGAACTCTAGAATAGTGCAAGGTCTAGTGGGACCATTATTCTGAGAGAAATGCCACTTGGGAGAAAGTGGTTGATATGCAAGAGACACTTTCCTTTTATTTGAGAATGAAATGTAATTTTGGTTTTAATTATAGGATATTGATGAAACATAGAGGATTGTGTTTAGCCTAAGGGGGTAGTATGTCATGACCCTCCCTTGGCGAACTTATTCATATGATGGACTTATGAATTGATATGTTATTTTAATGATGAATTGTATGGCTATATGATGATTAGTTATTGTAAACAATTATTTTATGTAAGAATATGATGTTGCTAATAGATTTGCACATTTGTAGGAATAATTAATCTCATGGGTGGAAGAAAGGATCAACCATCGAGAACGAGATGCCATAAGAAAAAGGAAATGATGATGATGACTTGTTCATCAAACAACTCAGGGTAACATGGATGAATACCCTTTCATGTAGTTGCATATCATGAATTGCATGTGGAAAATATATCATCAATAGGGAAGTTGTTAATAACAATGGAGTCGATAGGGCAAAAGTTGGTAACCTTGAAGTTACTAAAAGACCTTCTACATATGTGACCAACAAATAGACATAGTAGATCATTCTGAGTGTGTGATCATTGCTTGATTCCTTTACTTTGTGGATGAGTATGCTTTGTGATAGCTTAAGTTTTGATGAAACTTGATTGCTTTTTAATAATCTCTCTTTGGTTGGGGTTCTATTTGATGAGAAAAGTTTCATCGCAAAGAAAGGTTAAAGGGTTGATTATTAAGCAGGAAGGTTTGGTTTAATCTTCTCTAGAAAATGTCATCACTGTTAACTAACTCTAGGTGGTGACATTAATTTGGAAACAATGAATTATTATCATTATGGTTGATTTTATTGCTTTAAAATAGATATAAAAGATTTATCTTTTGTTTGACATTATTGTTTTAACATTAATAATGAAGGATTATTATTCTTGTTTGAATTCAATAATGACTAAGGATTTTTTTAGTAATATCTTTTATTAATGATTCTTGTTTCCGTTTACTTTGGGAAAATAAAGTGTTTCTTTAAAAGGAAGGCTCATTAAGTAAGGACTTAATGACTCCAGGCTTGGTTGTTTTAACTATTAAACTGCATTTTAATGAAATTGTTTACTTAGCTAGCAATCAAAATTATTATTTAAATATTTTACTATGTCTATGAAAAGAGTTTTGGAATATTATTGCTTGTTGGTTGATGATACTCCTTCGTGCTCTGAATGATGAGGGGAGTGCATAATGGTTAGTTGAGAATATGCACAACCCACAAAGACACCTTGGGAGAATGGGATGATGGGAGTGAAAAAGTATTCTTGGTGGATGTTCTTGGATGGTGGTTTTTAAAAAAAATAAAGGAGCTAAGAATTTGGGGAGAGGACGACACAGTGGAAAGAGAGCACACCATACAAGGAGGATTGACCTCTTGGGAGCTTGCATTTGATAGTGTAGGAGTCTAAGGTAAGATTGAGAGCACCCTTCTTGTTGTTTATTTGAAAACTTAGAGCTTGCAATATTTTTTCTTTGACTTCATTGATGGTGAACGTAGTCCCAATGCTCTGGTTTGAAATGTCATGGTGGCTTTTTATTGGCTTTTGCTTTTGGTAGTTATGTGTGCTAGCGTAGGCTACTACTTACTTTTCCTCTTTCATAAGTTTGTGTTAAGTTCTTCCATTTTTGAATTATCTTTTACGTGTGCATGTTTTAGATTGTTGCTATATTTTAAATGTTATTTGGGCTTGTGTTCTTGCACCTGGTTCATATAGCTAGGGATGAATTGATGGTACTCTTATTTATGTAGTACTGTGTGCATTCAACGTTGACCTTGAGCAAGCCGTTCAACCTTATGCTTGAGTCTTTTAATTTTTACTACCTTGGTCGTTAGTAAGGTTTGAAAGTTGTTTATTTACCTTGCTCTCTTGTTATGCCTGGGTATTGCAAACTATTTGCCTTGTAGTTAGTGCCTTAGCATTGTGTGTGGTATGTTTTGGTTTTGACCAGGAGCGACATCGCTTTGTGTTACGCAGTTTGCTTAGAATTGTTCTGAGTCGTGCTTGGTTCATCTTCAGTTTGTGTAGATGGTTTTTGAGTTATAATTATTTGGTTGGGCTTCATGATGGTTGTTTATGCTTATGTTGGGTTAAACCCAAAAGCGCTCAACCTGGGTATTTAACTTTGAGTAATGCTTAGCTCTATCTTTTACCAATGTTAATTAAATAAAGAAATTATAGCTTTGATAGAATAGGGAATGGAATAGTACAAAAGGATAATTATTTTGTTAATTAATACTTTCTAAAATCTATTTCTTATGTTAAACATTGTTGTGTTTTGTTAAATTTATTATTGAATAACTAAAAAGAAAGACAATGATAGATTAAGGTTGGATGTGGAATCTAACCCTGGGATAGAGAAAGTATGGGCTTTCTTTATATTTTGTTTAGATCTAGTTTTTCTTTTCATATATATATGAAAAAATCTAAAATACTTGGGTGTGGAACCCTTGCGTGAAAAGAAATTATGGGGTTTCTGTTTGAGGTGATAATTTGATATTATGTTGAAAAGAATTCATTACTTATGCATCTTAAAGAAAGGTAAATGTAAAGTAGGAAATGGTTGAACTCTTTGCATTTGTTGTGATGCATTGAAATAAAATAGCATGCATGTAGGGTATGCACTATCATGTTAGAAAGTTGTTTTGATCCCTTATCAAGTCTCAAACCTTGGTGTAAGCTTGTGAAGATCAACAAGTATGGTTTAATTCAAGGAAGGATCATGTGTGGTTAAGATGATGTAATTATTTTATTTGAGATTCAAAGAATATTGTAATGGCAAAGGTAAAAAATATGGCCTATGATTTGTAATGTTTTTATATGATTTAATTGCCTCTAAAAGTTCCATCTATATAGTTCTAAATGAAATGAATTCTTGGTTATCATTAATGAATGATAGTAGATGGTGGTTTACAAAGAATTAGAGTTGTTCCTGAATGTAAATCTAATCATGATGTGTTGCTTTAAAGATATGATGAATGAATATTATATTATATGATGTATGATTTACAATGGAGCAAAATGAAATGTTATTTGGTTTTTATCTTGCTTTGTGCAATTTGAAAGTAAAGACATTTTATTTCAAGTAGTATGCTTGACTAATTTTAATGCATCTAAAGGAATAAGATGGTTTATATTGGATATAAGCAATAATGATTATGAAGGAAAACTTGGTTTGTTATGGAAAATAAAATTATGAGTTGATTTATGTTCCATTTTGGTTATAGGAATAAGTTTGGGAGGGTGAACCTAGCTTTTCCTTATAGATAAACCTAAAAAGACACAACTTACCTAAAGAAGTTATAGTGGCGTAACTCTTAGGGAGCATGCAGTGAGTACTACTCAATAAAGGAATTTTGAGGAGTTTTCATAAGACGGTGAGTCTTTGAAATGGGGGTCTAGGTGGTTTAACTTGAATCTCCTACTCATATATGGAGGATTGGAACTCATTGACATGATGGATTTAGTGATGGTAACCAAGGCAGAATGGCCTATAGGTTCCATGTGATTCTATCTACATGGAGTATAAATCACCTTAGATATTTCATCGAGGAGATGGAAATACTAAGCACTAGAAGTCTAGTGTTTCATCGTAGAGGTGTAAACAACTAGGTATAAGGGCATTACGCTAGATGAGATATCATAGAAGGACTTATGATGAATCTTTGAATAAAGCATCCCTTGGTCTCAAAGGACTAAGATAAGATTAATATAACGCTATGGTTAAGTTGACCTACATTCACAAAGAGTGCATGGGAATGGGGAAACCATACGAAGACATCCTTCATAGTTCGATGGTATACAAGGTAAATCCTAAATTATTTATGGGAGCTTGGCATCTCCTATCCACTCAAGTGGTTTTTACAACATTGTAAGGCTTGAAAAGTATCTAAGCCCTATGGAATTACAAATCCTATTGTGGAAACATCTTAATGAACTATGTCTTTCCTTTTTTATAAAAAAAGGGTTCTTAATCAAGATGGGTAATGTTTAGGGTTGTTACAAAATGTAATCACTACAATAGATTTGGACATGAAAAAGAAAAATATTAGAATATTTATCCCCATAAGTTCTATGGAAGAAATAATCATCCTCAAGAAGATTTTTGGCACAATTAAAAATATTATAATAGATGGAAAAAACTATTTCTGATGAGACTCGATAAACTTCTTCAAAAACTTATCTTTATAATAATTTTAGAAGCTATGAGAGCCATTATCAAAGTAGGAGCAACATGGTCTAGTTTGGTAGGACCCCATCCTAACATTATTATGTAATGATCCCTTTCCAATGTGGGGACCCAATTCGAACGATATATTGTAATATTTTGTAATGGTAGGTCTAACTTGAGGTGCCTAGACAAGTGGGGTCATTTCATGTAACCCTTGCAAAAAATACAATTGTTTGTTTAATAGAATATTCTAGCTTGGGTAGCACTTTGTATGTAAACCAAATATTGAGTGTTAGGTTAGGGTTACATGAAATGAATATTTAAAAGACAAAGGGGCATAAAAAATGTATTTTTTTGCATATTAAATCAAAGTATTGAATGAGGTTTCCTCCTTGAAGAGACCAATGATTTTGTATTATGATTTGTGAGATTAATATATATTTATGCATTCACATTTCATATTGCAATATTCTATTCTTTTATGAATTACTACTTTTATTACAATATCTATGTGGATGTGTTTATTCCTAACAAAGCACTTTCTAGGGTCATGTTTTATTGTGACTACAATAATTTTTGCCCTGCCATTTCCACGATTACGTATAAATTTTCCATGTTTTTTTTTTGTTTATTATCCTATTATAAAAAAAGAAAATAAAAAAATACATTATTTATTGCCTTTTTTTTTCTTTTATTTAGTTTAATAGGTTAGAAACCCTATGTTGGGGGTTTTTAAATATTATAGAGGAGCTATCGTTATTGACTAAGCTAAATTGCCCATAAAGTGTCTAGTGAAAAGGAGTGATCATGTCCCAATACCCAATCCTCAAATAAAACTTATATATGGAATTAAGCTCCTGTGTATCTTTAAGTATATTAGGAGACACCCTAGGAATAGGAGAAACCTTTAACCATACAAATATTTTTAACTATGTATCTATCCATAGTGCACCGAGCATAGCATTAATAAATATCACCCTCTCGTATTGTCAAAGAGGTGGGTAGTGTGCTCTAGGGTATGCATGGAATCCTCCTTGAATAGTGGCCTAAAATACTGGTCCAAGCATTATTTTTCCTCATTGTAGTATAATAGAGGGTTATGGATAGTATATACACCTTGGCCTAGAGTAGCCTAATTTTGTTGAATGTTTAAATCAAATGCCATAATCCTACAATAAAAAATTAAGCATATTAAAGATACTACAATATCACATAATATACTAAATTAAAATAGATGAAAGAAATTATGTGGGAGGTAAAAGCCAAGACATTATATATTAGTAACAATTAAGTAACATTTTAGCCAGGGCTATGTTAGAGTATATCACATTATGTAGGTACATGTCAATGTACCACCTTGGGTACATTATTATACTAGGAGTTTATCTTAGGTTACTTGAGAAAGAAGTAATAAAAGCACAAGTTTCAATGTGCAATGATGTAAATGTACAAGGAGTCCACTTGTACATGAGTCATAGGAAAGGTAGTTAGGAAGAGTAAGGGTCAAGCAACCTATCTACTTATATATAGGGCCCATAGTGTGCATACATAAAGATCAACAAAAAAAAAGATATATCAGATCAATGTGTGTAGCAGAGTGTGATCACTACTATGTAGTGAGTAGGTACAATGTAGTTTCCATTAGAGTTATGGAGTGTTTATTTCCTCCATTACATTGCATTGTACTATTTTCATAACTTTTTATTAATAGCATATTTCAATCATATTGTAAAATTCCATTATATTACTTTTTTGCATATTTACATCTTGTGATTGCTTTCTCCCATATCATACATCATCAAAAGCTAAAAATGGTATCAGATCTATGGTAGATCATATAGGAATAGGAAGAGCCACAAGAGATATTAAGAGAAGATAAGGAAATCTCAGTTCTATAATTATTTAGATTGCATTTGGCTAGAGTTTTTCATAGAGTTGTAGAAAAACTTTTGAATACTAGGACTCAACATTCATTCCACTAGATTGAATAATCAACAAGTAAGATTCGTCACTTAGAATTTCATCCATTACAGTCATAATACTTTGTTGTAGGAAAAAGAAGATTCAAATAAAGTTGGAAATCTTCCTATAGAGAGCTAGGAAGAATATCATCAAAATCAATCCAACACTAGAAGCAATAAATGGAAGAAAAGGAGATTCTTGAAACCTGAGGGAAGTCCTATTGTAGACCTGTGTAATGCAAAATAAGAAAAGGCCATAGGAGCCTTGTTCTATATCCAAAGGAGAGACTCCAGAGAAGATTCTAAAAGAGGAGAGGATATTGGTGATCTCCATCAAAGAATCTAGATAACAGATTGAAGAAATCAACCTGAAGAAGCTAAAGAGACCCATATAAGGTCCTATTAAAAAACTCCCAGTTCTAGAAGATTGGAAGTTGGTGATCTCCATTGAAGCCTGCAATTTGTAGAAGTAAAGAAGGAATAGCAAGGTCCTATTCTATATTCCAAAAGTAGTAGATTCTAGAGATTTAAGAGATATCATAGCCAAAACCTCCATGGTAGAAGGTTGAATAATAGGTCTCATTGAGAAGACCAAATAGATTACAAGATTGAATACCTTAGAGAGGTCTCCAGGAGAAACAACGAGAAGTATTGGAGAGCCTTATTACATAATTTGAGAGCCTTATTGCATAATTTGAAGAAGTAATTAAAGGAGTTTCTTGAAGAAATCATTGGAGAAATTCACTACTGGAGGAGAACCTCCTAATAGTGAATAAATTGGGACAATTATCACCATTCGGCAACAAGCCCAAGAGAGGAATATTTGGAAAGCAATTTTCCAAACTTTAGAGAATACCAAAGGAGACCTTAATACTTTTAGATTCTTGAGAACAAAGCCCAAATTGAATCCAGAATTCAATAAGAATGTTAAAGGAGAACACCAACAGAAGAAGCCTACCAAATCTAAGAGATTTGTAAATTGTCTTTCATAGCTAAGAAGGCACATTACGGAGATAGGAGTTTGCTAAATCTACAACAAAATACTAAAGGATTATTGGAGGATAATTCCAACTAAAACACTTTAATTTTTTAGGGTACATCCTGAAGGATAAGTTGAAGCCACCTACTATAGTTTTAGGGCATCAATTTAGAGTGTTTCAAAAGCTACAATTAGATGAAGAATTTTTCTAGATAGCCAAGAAGAACTGCAATTACACCAGATAAAATGTAGCAACTTGGTGAATCAAAACATCAAGATCTACTTCATCTTTAGATATAATTAAAGGTATGCAACTTAGGTGCAAAGTTTTAATTACTTGAACACTTGTATTCAGTTCATTACTTAGCTTCATTAAGCACCTTATTAAAATCTAAAAGTTTAAAGAAAAAGTTTGCATTTTAAAGTCTTCAAAGGAAGTGCAAAAGATAGTTTTTGTTAAGGGTTATTACATGCTCATTAAACTAGGATTTGGATATATTTTGAAAGAAAGAAAAATATCATCTTCTTGTTATCAAGTTATAGAATAGAATAATATGTTAATTTGAAAATACTATAGAAGCATTTAATATTTCTTTAAGAGTTATCATTAGTGCATATTATAAGGGACATCCCTCCACTTGGATGAGGCACCCTTGGTGACTCACCCTAACTACCCTATATATGTGGTAACCCTAGCTAGCCATTTTTCAATTCTAGATTTTCACTTTATTTCCTTTAAAAACCCTAAGGGGCCTATAAAGGCACCCTCATCCCATCAACCAAAGGAGGTTGGAAAATACATTGTCATGTTGTCAAAATCTTTGCAGGAATTTACTTGCGCACTTGAAAGTTAGATCAGTGATGTCCCATATATAACCTTACAATTTCATACAATTATTTTCAAACCACCCATTGACATTTACATAGAGACAATCACCCTCTGGCAGTTTCTCAACTGCCCTCCCATGGTTGGCCAGCCCAACCCATGGGCCCGCGTTTGCTCAAAAAATACCAAACTATTTTTGGTCATATCTCAATCATCCAAACTTGAATTGAGCTAAAATTTTTAGGGTAGGTTTCTAACATTTCCTAGTATATCTCCACCAATTTTTAGGTCATTTGGAGTAGCAGAGAGATAAACACCCACCTACATTTGGCCAGCCCCACCTGCGCACCCACGGTTACTCAAGAAAGCATTTCAACCATTAACAGACAAATTGGAAGAGGTAAAACACAACAAGGTCTTTTATATTAATGTTTTATGTCTTTTTCATTTATTTATCATATTATGTAAGCATATTCATTCAAGGTTTTTGTATCTTTCATCCATATCAAAACATGCCTCACATAGTGGAGGTCCTTCATGTGGTACTAACTTCTTTTATTGTTTTCAATCATAATTGTGCATGTGACAGGTTTTGAAGGATGTTAAAGAAAGGATGGAATACAAGGATACACAAGCCCATACAAGATATTTATGGTACCAGAGAACACCATCAACAACCATCATCAATTGGATTTTCCAAAGGTGTTTCCCTCCCCTTTGTGCATGTTGTACTTTGGCAAAACAAGTAAGCAATACTTCTTTGTAATTAGACCCCTACAATTTGGGTTATATCATTATTGTAAAGGGAGGAGACCCAAGGATCCCAAAATTTTAATGCAAAAGCATTTTATTTCATTGCAATCGCTTGTTTCAGTATTTCATTTTTTCAGGATTAGTCAGTCAACAAGGTATCTAGTTTAGTTTTTTTCTATTTCATGTGTATTGTTTACAGTCTCTGCAAGCACTAATTTCAAGGTTTTATAGCATTTTATTTTACTCATATCAATAGGTACTATTTACCCTTTTGTTTGCATTTACATGTGTGCAAGTTATAGGTTCTTGGGCTACTGTTGAAGTAAGGATGGTTTGCATGAATACCCAAATCCATCTAAAACCTTAATTGGGTCAAAGAGGAATATTCACCCATCATTCCACTGGATTTGCCAAAGGGGTTCTACCCATTTGTACACATTGTACTTTGATGAAAACAAGCATTATTTTGTAATAATACCCCTACAATTTGGGGTAAATTATCATCGTAAAAAGATATATCAAGGCTCATGAAAGTCCAATACAATAAGCATTTTTGTCAACCTTTATTGCTTATCACTTTTATTTCAATTTTCATCATTTGGGTGCATATTTTTGTGTTTGAAAAAGGACAAGATGTTGGAGTCATATTTATACCCGTGAAGGAATGCCAATTCCTTTATAATTCAAAATCGACTTTCCAAGCACAAACAATAATGCAGAGTATGAAGACCTCATATTGGGGCTTAAATCAACATTATCTATGGGCATTAAGTGCATAAGCATCTTTTGTGATTCCCAAATAGTCATTTTTCAAGTGAAGGGAACTTTTTTTTGATCAGTTAAAAAATTTGTATTCAAAATAGGTTTTAGTAGGGACCCAAAACCTAATTACAAGCAGGCTAAAGAAGTCAAGTATCCAAAATAGAACAACACAATACACAACCCTTCAAAACTAAAATGTAGCAAATAATATCCTTGAAAATAGCCACCAGACCATGGAATAAACAAATATATCCTTAAGAAGAATGCAAAACCAAAAAGAACACTTCAGATAGCAAGGATGAAGCATAAATCAAAACTATGCAAAAGGAAGTCCTTAGGCTTCTTGGGTTTCTTCATCTAGTTCTGGTTCATCTCTAACCTCCTGATGCTTGTCATTCAACATCTCCATGTTGACATATTTGTCCTCATCGTGATCATCCATAGAAGCAACAATAATTTGGACATCCATAGCCAGAGCTTTAGTAGGAGTTTTAGCATAAATGTTAACATTATCCTCAGATAAAGCCTTCCTGAAGAAAAATAAATTTAGGGAATTGCACAAATTGGTCAGTTGAGAAAGGAAATTGGAGACAAATTTAATGATAAACTACTACATGCATTGATCAGGGGTGTCCTTATCCTCATCCTCTGACTCGACGATCAGGGATTCCTTCTTTTGGGCCAGGTTCTTCAAAAGGATAGAAGAGTGGATAATTTTTGGCTCGGGCTCAGGTGATTCACTTTTGGGTATCTTTCTCAGCCTATGGATATTTTCAATCACCTTTAATTATTTAGTAGAAAGCATAGGAGTGCCCGAGGATTGAGGAGTAGTCTAAGATGAGCTAGGATTTATGGGGCTAGGCTTAGCCTTTTTATCAGGGGACATGATGATACCTTGTGGATAGTGAATTAACTAGTGATTGAACAAAATGTTAAATAGGCCTTGGTGAGTAGGCAACTCAGAGCCATTTTTATTTTGACTATGTTCAATGGCATAGATGATGGAGTTAAACAATAATTGAAGGATATTCACTGGGTTTACTACCCAAAATGGTTGAAAAATGCAAAATGAAAGCTACAAAGAACCTTATCAGGGTTGTCAAAAATTACAAACTCCATGATAGGCTTTAACACATTGCCCTAAGGAAAAGGGAGCTCCTCATGGTGAATTCCCACCCAAGATTTTTTGCACAACTCCTTGTCCTTAATCTCTTTAAGCTCAACATCCCAATTATGTTTCTCTTTGCAAATTGATCTACCTTTGGCTTGTTGTCCAGTGAGCTTGACCAAAGTCTTAATGTCAACATCATACATCCTATTGTGAATGGTCACTCTACTATTATCCCACAAACTCAGGAATACCATAGTAATCTCAAAATTTTCCCCTTTAAATTTTTGAAAAAATGGGAGGAATCCCCTACCAGAAAGGATGGCTTCAATAATTGAGTCCATATCAACACAATAAGGCTCAATGAAACTCATGGCTGCAGCAAGGGAATAACTTCAGGGATGAGCTTGGGTTAAGCAGGTATGGAAATGGATTGAAGCAAGGCAAAAATAAAAAGAAATAGCCATGATATTGAAAATGGAAATAATCCAACCGCCTTCTCGATAAGGGTGTCAAATGAGTCAAGGATGGGAAAAATTGCATGACCCGAGGAACTTATGATAGAAAAAGCAAGCAAAATCATGGAAATGAAGCATGTGGGAATCCATTCCAAAATGTTAGGAACCTCCTATTAAAATAAAGCACACTCACACAAAAGACTAAAAAATAACTCACATACATCAAATAACTCAATATCACTATGTAGAAATCAATTACAAAAATGAAACGATCTCACAGTAACACTAAATCACGGGCCTCTTCGAGGGGGCAACCTCCTTCAATATTTCATTAGCTTGCAAAAGGATAATCTCGTACATGGCTTCATGTATTTTTAAAATAAAAATTCATGCAACCCTACCTAAATGATCAAGAGGTGGCTTACATGCAAAATGCCACTTGAGCTAGAATCTTCCACCAAATGGCGGTTCCAATCTTGATAAAAACGGTTACATGAAATGGTACCACTTGGCAGGGTATATTACTACATCGGTTACAATATTGATAAAAACTATTACATGAGATGGTACCACTTGGCGAGGTACCTTTATTGCCACCTACATTACTAAGTATTACATAATAACATAAAAATAGGATCCCTATGTTGAAAGTGGGTTATTACATAGGTAAATGAGAGTTACAATATGGTGTTAGGATATGATCCTAACATGTCCTTCCCCTTCAAAAAGCTATATCCTCAAAGCTGAAATTGAGAAAAATGGTGTTGGAGTTGATGGAGAGACTTCCATGTAGCATATTTTGGTTGGATCCCACACCACTGAACAAGGACTTCTATGATGGTACGATTGTAGAGAATGTGGGTGCGGTGATCCAGCAACTATTCTGGTTCAAGTAAGATGGAACCTTCCTCATCCAATTTTGGTAATGCCAATTGAACCTGTACCTGTGTGCCCACAACTTTATTGAGAGATGAAACATATAAAATAGGATGGAGCTTGCAGGTGGGCGAAAGAGCCAATTTGTAAGCAGTAGAACCAATCCACTGTAGGACTTGGTAAGGCCCATAGAATTTTTTAGTAAGTTTTTGGCACTGATGGAGTTGGAGGGATGATTTTTTTGTATGGCTACAAGCGAAGTAAAACCATATCACCCACATAAAAGCTATGCTCGGATCGATGTTGGTTGTCCTATTATTGCATTTGGTTTTGGGCCATATCCAAATTATGCTTCAACTGGTGAAGGACAACGATATGCTAGTGAAGAGTAATATTGACTGCCTGGACCCTGGAGCTACCTGGAATGTATGAAGAAGGCATGGGTGGAGGGCACCCATAAACAACCTCAAAAGGAGTGAGTTTGGTAGTTGTATGATAGGACGTGTTGTACCACCATTCGACCAAAGGAAGCCACTTCACCCATTGAGAAGGATGATCTGATGCAAAGCAATGAAGATAGGTCTCCAAACATTTGTTGACAATATCAGTTTGACCATCCGTTTGTGGATGATAGGATGAACTCATTTTGAGCTTCATTCCCTGCAACTTAAACAACTCTTGCCAAAAATGACTAGTGAAGGTTGGGTCTCGATTGGACACAATGGAGGTGGGCATACCATGAAGGTGAAAAATAGAATCGAGGAAGATTTGGGCAATGGTGGAGGTTGTGTAAGGATGGGCAAGGGGACAAAAATGAGCATACTTTGAAAGGTGATCCACTACAACAAGAATAACAAAATTACTACCCAATTTAGGTAACCCTTTGATAAAATCCATAGAAATATCAGTCCAAATATGATATAGAATGGGCAAGGGTTGAAGAGTACCCGAAGAATGAATTATTTCACCTTTCACCCATTGGTAGGTATCACAAGCTGCCACGAAGTCACGGATGTCCTGGTTCATCCATTTCCAAAAGAATGTGTGCTTGAGGCATCCATACATTTTGAGAAATCCAGAATGACCAGTAGAGGGAGTAGTGTGTAGTTCCTTCATGAAGATGTCGTGAAGTGGCGATACTGGGGGAATAATAAGGCATTGGTGATAACACAAATCTTGGCCATCCCAATTGTAGCCTGGGGATGAATTCATATCAGCTTGAAGTGAAGCCATCAAAGCTTGCAGGTCTTCATCTTGAAGTACCTCTTGTCGTAAGGAATCTATCCATTGGGGGACAGGTGCGAAGATAGCACATATCATACTGAGGGCCTCAAATTGATGAGAGAGAGAATCAACCACAAGATTTTTTTTGCCCTTCTTATAGGTGATATCATAATCATAGCCCATGAGTATAGAAACCCAATTTTGTTGTTCTGGGGTAGCAACCCATTGTTCTAAGAAATATTTGAGACTCTGATGGTCTATTTTAATGGAGAAATGGCACCCAATGAGATATGGTCTACAATGGGTGACAGTATGTAATATGGCCAACATCTCCTTGGCATATGTAGATTTTACCAAATTATGCTCAAAGAGTGACTTACTGGTGAAGGCTGAGGGTCTCCCTTCTTGCATCAATATTGCCCCAATACCATGATTGGAGCGTCACTTTCAATGACGAATGGTTTAGAGAAGTATATCATGGCTAGAATAGGTGGGGTGGTCATGGCATGCTTTAATTCAAGAAAGGTTTGATCAGTGGATCCTGTCCAAGTGAAAGAGTCCTTATTTAACATAGATGTGAGAGGAGCTACTATTTTCCTATAATTACGAATAAATTTCTTGTAATAACCTATAAGTCCTAAGAATACCTGAAGTCCTTTGAGAGTGTGGGGTTTTTCCCAGTCCTGAACTGCTTGAATCTTCTTAGGGTCGAAGTTGACACCATCTTTAGAAATAATGTGTCCTAAATACTCCACTTCAGTTAGACCAAAGGATCACTTAGACCACTTAGCAAAAAGTTGATGTTGGGCCAATAACTATAATGTATTATCCACATGGGTAAGGTATTCTTCCCACAAGTGGCTATAAACCAATATATCATCAAAGAAAACCAATATGAACTTCCACATGAAGGGACTGAAGATGTTGTTCATAAGGCTTTGAAATGTGGATGGTGCATTTGTCAAACCAAATGGCATTACCAAGAACTCATAGTGACCTTCGTGAGTACAAAAAGCAGTTTTTGGAATATTCTCATCCTTGAGCCTGATTTGATGGTACCCCGAATGAAGGTCCAACTTGGAGAAGTACATAGCTCCATGTAATTCATCTAGAAATTCATCCACTACCAGAATGGGAAATTTATCCTTAATGGTGATCTTATTGAGCTCACGATAGTCTATGCACAATCTCCACAAGCCATATTTCTTGTGAACTAGCAAAACTGGAGAAGAATAGGGACTAGTAATAGGTCGAATGACATCTACCTTGAGCAATTACTATACCATCTTCTCAATTTCTAACTTGAGAGCATGAGGATACTAGTACGATCTAATGTTCAATGGTACACTACTCGAAAGTAGTGGAATAGCATGGTCATGACAGCGACGAGGTGGCAGTGTAGTTGGTTCTCAAAATATGCCATTGTGCTTGGTTAGAACAAGTTGCAAATCTACTGGAAGTGGATTTGTTGTAGAAGTGGGTGGCTGAATTGAAAATATTTGTGCAATGATCCCATGGGAGGACTTTTTCAACAACTTCTCCATGTGATTGGAACTAATAATTTGTGTAGGGCCAGCCTTGATACCCTTGAGGGTATATGTTTGTCCATTTTATGAAAATTGTAGCCATAGTTCTACAAGGTTGTAGGAGAAAGTGCCCAAGGTGCTCATCCATTGGGATCCTAACACAACGTCACATCCTCCCAATTGGAGGGTGAACATATCTTGCTTGATTTCATAATCCCCTATCTGAATTTTGACATTTTGATATTTACCTTTACAAGGTAAGGTGCCTCCATGACTTCAAAATAATTGCATTAGTGTATATAGCAGTTGGTCCATTTGGCCACTTGAGGATCAATAAAGTTGTGCGTACTACCTGAATCAATAAGAATTGTGAGACATTGGCCTTTGAAATAACCCACAACTTTCATGGTTTGTGGGGTGGTAATCTCAACAAGAGCATGGACTAAAATTTCTACTAGTGTTTCTAATGGTTCCTCTTCCTGTGGAGTTGGTGCCTCATATGTATCACTCTCCTCATCACTATGGTCACTATTTTCTGGTTCCTCCACATCTATTAAAAATAATCTCTTATTTGCACATCTATGCCCCTTCGTAAACTTTTCATCATAATTATAACATAACCCTTGGGCATGATGCACATCCATTTCCTATGTAGTCAACCGCTTGGGAGTAGGAGGTTTATTATCAGTATGGTTTTAGACACGAGGAGGGAAAGAAGGTCGGTTATGCAAAAATTATGATGTCTGCCTTTGATCTAAGAGTTTAGATTCATCCAATCGGGCTAAAATGATAGCCTCCATCATGGTGTGGGGTTTGAACATCTTGACTTCAGCCTGGAGATCATCTCGTAACCCACTAACTTATAAAAAATCTCTCATTCAAACCCTTAGTTTTATTGACCAATTTCTCAAATTAGGTCTGGTAATCACGAACTGAGGTGGTTTGTTTTAGCTTTTTCAGTGCACCTATAAAGTCATAATAATAATTAGGGCCAAATCAAGTGAGTAGTTGGGACTCAAAGTCCTCCTAGGATAGATCAAGGTTAGCAACCCATAGCCATTGGAACTAGTGTAAGACCTCCTATTCTAGGTTGAAGGAAGCCATCTAAACCCAATGATAGATAGGGACATTATGGAGTCAGAAGAACTGATCAACCCAACATCCTTTCCACTGAACTTAAGGAAGTCTAATTTAGGCATTCTGAAGGTTGGATCCCGATCAAAGTGATTGTCATATGGTGTTTGTCGACCTCATTCAGAGTTTTCAACATGGTGTTCAGTTTTGGTACTATCATGCAATTTGGTCTCCATCTCTGTGAGTTGTTCTTCTAAATGAATTCTAGTGTTATTTTGATCTGGTCAAAGCTCTTGAATCTCTATGCCTATATTATTGTTTTCATAGGTCAAGTCAGTAATGTTGTAGGTTGGCCAATAATGTGCCCAAGTCTAAATCCTTTTGTTGTTGTCCTCGAGTGTCGCTTGCCATTGCGGTCCCTCTTGTGCTGATTTACTAAAAATAGACCTCAAATTTTTAGGAGTTACTATTTTTAGTAAGGGTCCAAAATTCAATTTGGAAAATGAGTTGCAACACTGATTTTAGGATAGGGTCCACTCCAGTGGTTGTTTGATCTGAGCGCTCAATGAGGACATATACTGGATTTCTTGACTTGTGATCTCCTGTTGGTTGCAAGTTGATGTCAAGGTAATTTCTTCCACTTGTACTTAAAACTTCACCAATGAGTCCTTGAGGGTCTTTTGTGCAGAATAACAAGTAGATTCTGTTCCCAAAAAAAATGATCAATTTGATAGATCGATGAAAAATTATGGCCTTGGCAAGAAAAATCAAATTTTACTATTTTTAGAAATTTGGTGAAAATTTTGACCAGGAGCTACCAAGGACAATTTTTTCTGGAATAGACTGTAGAATTTTTTGCTAATTTTTTGAGTCAATCTAAGCTCTGTCTGAAGAGATATCCCTATTTTAATAAAAGTTTAATGCCTTTTTTTTTTCCTGTGTTGACGAGTCTACTGGTGTTCTCTGTTTTTATTTGGAGTTGTGGTTCAAAATTTTCCCTCTGGAATCAACTGTCACTGACTTGTGTAGTTTGTACCCTAACCACCGTGTCACTCACTATTCTCTGTTCCTATCACCTGTACTAGGGTTACTGACATAGTTGTTGCTTCTGACCTTAGGGAATTTTTTGACACTAACAACTTTGTTTCTGACACTAAAAGTCTGCAATTCTAGAATGGTACAAAGGACTATTACTGTCGTTGTCCTGACTGTTCAGATTCTAACCACAGGTTGTTTCAAACACTTGCAAAAAAATTTCTTGACTGTTGATGCATGTAAGTTTTTTTATGTGATAGGGAAATCCTTCTCCGTATGCTCACTTTTGGGATGGTGAATGTAGGTTAGCAGAACAAGGATGGGTTTATTTGCAAGGGGGTGATACTTTGCTTTTGTTTTATTTTCATGAACCAGGTATGCTAAGGTAGTATGTAATACCCATAGGTCCTCTGTTATACCGTAGTGACGAATAATAATGCTCGGACTAATATTTTAGGCCACTACTCAAGGATGATTCCACACATACCCTTGAGCACACTATCTACCTCTCTAACAGTACGGGAGGGTAATCGTCCGAGATGTTGTGTCCCGTGGACTATGGATAATACAAGGCCAAAAAGCTTCCTAATGGATACAATATTATTTAAGCCTAGATTGTCTCCCGATATACCCGAAGATAATGGGAGCTCAATTTCATGCACAAGTGTTGTTTGAGGCCTGGGTATTGGAGCCTGATCACCCCTCACTTCACTAGATGCTTTATGAGCTATCTAGCTTAGCCAATAACAACAACTCCACGATATTTTAAAACCCCCGACACAAGGTTTCTAACCTACACAACTATTGTATTTTTTTTGGTATTTTTTTTATTTTTTGCAAAAAAAATGATTGTATTTTTTGGATTTTTTTTATAAAGGAAAAAAAAAAATAAAAAACACACAAAAAAATTATACCTAACAGGTAAAATGACTGGAAAGAATCATCTTAGTTGTAGCAGAACTTGGCATTGGCTCTGATACCACTTGTTAGGAACCTACTATTAATATAAAGCACACTCACACAAAATACTGAAAAATAACTCACATACATCAAATAACTCAGTATCACTATGCAAAAATCAATTACAAAATGAAAAAATCTCACAGTAACACTAATCACAGGCCTCTCTAAGGGGGAAACCTCCTTCAATATTTCATTAGCTTGCAAAAGGATAATCTCGTACATGGCTTCATATTTTTTTAAAGGAAAACTTCATGCAACCCTACCTAAATTCTCAAGAGGTGGCTTACATGCAAAATGCCACTTGAGCTAGAATCTTCCACCAAATAGCGGTTAAAATCTTGATAAAAATGGTTACATGAATGGTACCACTTGGCGAGGTATCTTACTACATCGGTTACAATATTGATAAAAATGGTTACATGAGATGGTACCACTTGGCAAGGTACCTTTATTGCCACCTACATTACTAAGTATTGCATAATAACATTAAAATGGGATCCCCACGTTGGAAGTGGGTTATTACATAGGTAAATGAGAATTACAACATGGTGGTAGGATAGGATCCTAACACAAACCCCACATGATGGAAAAATCAAACTAGGAAAAGAAAAACGAGGGTAAGACATGAGGGAAGGGGCCAACATGCATGGAGTATGAGGGAAGATGAGGGAAAATAAAGAAGAGAATGGGAGAAAAAATGGTATAAAAGCGGATGGGTAAGAAAACCACGGGGAAAATGGGGGAGCAGATGATGGATAAGTGGAGGCCAACGTGGAAAAGAAGTAAAATGAAAATAATGAATGAAGAAAATTCATAAAAAGGAAAACCTGGAAAGGTGGTGGATCGGGAAATAAGGTTGACAAAACCAAAAAAATCAACTAACCCATGAACCAAGGTTACATGGGAATTGATGAAGAAAGGAGCATAGTCAATGAATATTTGTCCTATTTTAAGGGAAACTGACTTGCTCCACGTCAACATTGGTCTCACTTGAAGATAAAATATCTTGCTCCATGACTACCTCCAATCCCTGCGAAAGACTATTGGTCTATGTCATAAGATCGATCGAGTGGACACCAATATTAGTCAATTTATCATTTGCCTTATTGCTTTCTCTGAAAGTGTGCTGAAAGATTATTTATTGAAAGGTTTGACTAATAGCTCTTGCTTCATTAATACAATTTCTTATTCTCCAAAAGGAATTTTTGAATTTTTTAAATAATTGATGATAGTCAAAGAATCACCTTCAACTATGAGCTTATCAGAATAATCTTTAGCCAAGACCATGCCACACCACAAGGCTCTAGCTTTAGCAATATGATTCGTTTGGCTTCCCAAAAAATTAGTAAAATTAAGGATGACCTTGTCACTACAGTCTCTGAGGATACCCCCAGCTCCAGTCATTCCCTGGGTCGCCCTTGCCAGCACCATCAAAATTTAGTTTAGACCAACCTAAATGAGGGGGAATTCATTTGGACTGACTTTTGGAAATAGATGAAGGAATTATACGATAATCCAAAAGAGGAAAATTGAGAGACATGCCCAGGGAAGCTTCAAAATGGGAAGTAGGATTGGACGAAAGAGGACAGAGGGAGGCATTTTATGTAGCAATAGAAATATTTTTGATCGAGAAACAATCTGAGCTTAACGTAATATTAGAAAATGTTCTCCTGTTTCTTTCAAGCTAAATTTACCAAAAATAGTGATGGAGATAAAATTGCCACAATAGTTTGAGATGGATGTTACAAAAAGGATTCGACCATTGGGTGAAAAGGTCAACAATGGAGCATGGTTCAACCCAAAGGATGTGGAAGAAATCAAAAAGTTTATTTAGGATGGAATAAGAGAAAGGACAAGCAAGAAAGAGGTGATGGGGGGATTCCCAATAATACAAGCAAAGATAACACTTGTTAGGGATAGGGAGACCTCTTTTGATAATGTTTTCAATAGTAATAATCTTATCCTAAGTAGAAACCCAAGCAAAAATGGTGATTTTGGAAATCAGGTATTTTGGCCATAAGAGATTAAAGGGGATAAGCGGCTCTTCATGGATCAAAAGAAGTTGGTAAGCAGATTTGATAGAAAATTCTCCAGAATCAGTGAATTCCTAGAAGATATGATCATGCAGACTCCCTGAAGGAATGACTGAGGAGTTGAGAAGAAATTACAGTTCTCTAGATTCCTTAGGATGGGTAGGACTGCTGATAATTTTCCAAATCTTTCTATTATGCTGAGAACTAATGAAATTGGAAACTTTTTGACCAAAAAAGATATCAGTATAACCCTTGAGGACAACAAAATGAGGATTATGTATTAGAGGTTCTCCTAAAATCCATTTATCATGCCAAAAATCAATTTTTTGACCATCACCTAATCTCCATCTGAGACCTCTTTCCACTAGGAATCTAGCTTGCAAGATTGATTTCCAAAAGAAGGATCCTCTGGAAGGGATTATTACATTGAGAAAATCCAAGCCTTGCAAGTATTTATGGCTAACAATGAGTGTCCAATCAAAATTCATATTCTAAATTAGTCACCAGGCCTACTTAGCTAGGAGGGCTAAATTCAGGAGGTGGATTCTTCTAAGGCCAAACCCTCCAGAATGTTTTGGCTGGAAAACTTTATCCCAAGCAACAAGGTGGAAATGTTGTTTGTTTTTAGACCTAGACCATAAGAAGTTCTTTTGTATTTGCTCAATATTATGACAAACTCCTATAGGGACTTTGAAAATAGACATGAAATATATGGGAATGCTTTGAAGAGAAGCTTGTGTAAGGGTGACCTTACCAGCTTGAGACAGTAGATTCCCTTTCCATTCGTATAATTTATTTTGTAGTATTTCAATAATATTATTCCACATTAAAGCATTAGGATGAACTATAAATAGAGGGAGATCCAAATACATAGCAGGAAAGGATGAGACCTAGAACTCAAGGATGCAAGATATCTTGATCTATATTTGAACAAGAGTATTATAAAAATAAATATTGCTTTTTTAAAAGTTTATTTTTTTTCGAGCTACATTTTCATACAATAGTAAGATATCTTTGATAACCATGACCTAAAAAATAGACACAAATGTGGAAATAATTGTGTCATACACAAATTGCTGATGAGAAACTGGTCTGATTTGTGAAGCATATTTTATGTCTAAAATGAGGTTAAGGCTACAAGTTGCCTTAATAGTTATTCCTAATGCTTCAACAACTAATATAAAAATCAAATGGGATACATGATCTCCTTGATGAATGTCTATGCTACTCATAAAATAACCTGCAGTAGATCCATTAAAAGGCACAAAAACCCATGATGTGGAAATACACCCTTTGATTAATCAACCCATTTAGGATGGAACCCAAATTTGAGAAGGATGGCAACAACGAAATTCTAGTTGAGTCTGTCGTAGGCCTTGTTCATATCCAATTTTAACACAGGCAATTTTTTTAGCATGATGAACAAAATGAAGGGCTTCATGAATGGTAATAACTCCATCAAGGATGGACCTCCCTTGAATAGAGCTTCCTTGGCTAGAGTCAATAATGGTGGGGAGGATATCCCTCATTCTGGATGCAATGGCCTTAGTGAGTATTTTGTAAACCACATTACACAAAATTATAGGCATACAGTCAGTCATGGATTTTGTAGTTGAGATTTTTGGAATGAGATCAATGAAGGTTGAATTGAAGCCTCGAGGAATATATTTTGAAGACTAAAATTCCCTGACCGAGTAACAAACATCAGGATCAATTATATTCCAAAAATTTAAAAAAAACCAAGAAAAACCATCCGGGCTAAGGGCCTTATAAGGATGCATAGAAAACAGGGCCTGATAAATCTCCTCATCAGAAAAAGGGGCCAGAAGTTTAGAATTTTTAAATTCTAAAACCAATTGAGGAATGTGATAAAGCATAGAATTCAGGGCAAGGTCAGAGGGTGGCCTGCTCTCACCAAGAAGATTGGTGAAATAAGAAATTGCTTCCTCTCTGATTTCCAGAATATCAATAGTAGTGGATCCATCATTTTTAGCAAGCTCTTTGATTCTATTATGGCTTCTATTTCTCATAGTGGAAGCATGAAAAAACTTAGTATTTGAATCCCCTTCTTTGAGCCACAGAACTCTGGATTTCTATTTCTGAAAGGTTTCTTCGCAAACCAGAATATTATGATATTCTTCTATGATGCTTCTCTCCTTATACCATATTTTCTTCTCACACAATCCAGCCTAGATTTTGTTCTCAATGGAAAGGAGCCTATCCTTAATAGATTGTTTGATTTAAAAAAAATTCCCAAAAACCTTTTTGTTCCATATTTTAAGATTTTCTTTAATATGATTTAATTTCTAGGCAAGACAAAATGAAGGGCATCCTTGGCCAACCTGTTACCACCAATGAGAAATTTTGTGCCTGAGGTCTGGATGCTGAGTCCACATTACCTCAAATATAAAAGGACTTATGAAAGGGCTATCTTTTACAACATCCAATAAGAGGGGACAATATTCAGATCCAACCTTATCCAATGATTGAAGGTTAGCATCTCCGAATACTTGAACCGCTTTTTGGTATAGGAAAAATCTATCCAGTTTGACTTGAATAAGCTAATTTCCTGATCTTCTATTGTTCCAAGTATATTTGGCATTTTTGATATTGACATCCATGAGGTTATTAGCATTGAAAAATTCAAGGAAATCTTCCATACTTTTCTCAGGAAACCTAGTACCTCCACACTTATCTGAAGGATAAAGAGAAGAATTGAAATCCCCAGCAAAAATCTATGGGACGTTGTTGAATGATTCTTTGATACTACTGATGATATCCCAAAATTGATCTCTATCATATAAATAATTAGGTGCATAGATGTTGTACAAAATCCATGAGAAATTGGTATCTCTATCTTGGAACATAACACTTAATATTCTTTCACTGGATTGAATCAATTTTCCTTCTATCTTTCTTGGATCCCATAAATAGATGAGACCTCCTGATGAACCTCTTGCTTGATTGAAGGTAAATTCTCCTTTACTCCATATTTTCTTTGTAGCAAAGGTAGAATTATGTTGATCAAGTTTAGTTTCTTGCATAATGAAAATTGTAGGTCTTAGTTCTCTTCTTAATGAGCTAACAACCCTTTGTTTGGTTAACCCATTAAGACCTCTCACATTCCATGAGAGGATATTCATTTGGGGACTTTAGAGGATTTCTTGCCTCCCTTGCCATTGGTTTGGGGAGGTTTGGTACTTTTTGGTTCATCACGGGCTTGAGAACTAATAGGGGGAAATAAAGTTTTTTGGATGCCATTGGCAATGTCATCCTGAACTTTGTTTTTCCAATGATCACTTGTAGAAGGTCTTCCCCATTTTTTATCACTCCCATAGTCAATTGGGGATTTCATGGAACTACGAGTGTGTTTGGGACTAAAATTTTGAGGAATTATTTGTTCAACTACAAGGCTGGAAGACATGAGATTTGAAACTTTTGTGGGACTAACAGTCTCGGGAGGAGGAAGGGAAGGCCCAAAATTTGTAGGGGAATCAAGGTTTTGAGGAAGTTGGAGCTCTAAATTTTGGATAATTTGTTGATTCTCTTGCTCAAACAGATTTGGATCAGCAAGAACTAAAAATTTATTGGGGCTATTAGTAATAGGACATACCTCTTCACTGGTTTCTGGAGAAGGGGATGGAGATGTAACAATCTGCTTTCACCTGTCTATTTACTGCACAAGATCTGGAGGATCTTTATTATTCTTAGGTTCATGAATAACAACTCCTTTATTTTTAGGAGGAAGTCCCTTCTTAGACGACCTAATTCCTTTTTTTGGTCCTACGGTCTTCCATCCATGAGGATTATTATTTGAAATTTTTGGCCCTGACTTCTTCTAGCCCTGAACATTACATCTAGTGCCTTTATAATCTTTGACAGGATCTTCCATAGATTTAGCCTTCAGGGAAGGGTATTGACTCTGAAGATGTCATTGTGTATGATATTCTATATAGAAGGCTAGTTTATTTTCATATTCAATGACCTGTTTACAATAGTAAGAACTATATTCCAGCTCCACAAAGGTTGGAAGCTTCGAGTCAATATTTGCATTGACACATATTCTAGCAACAGCCATCCTGGTCCTAGCTAGGGTTGCATGGTAAATATCTACCAAAGTTCCAATAGTATTGGCAATGTCAAAAAGGATATCCTAGTGCTAAAACTACAATGTAGAGAACCAATATTAAAACAATACCATAAAATAACAATGAAATTGCTAGTAAAATTTGATTAGTATGAGATTGACAACTTGCATTGTTCGACTAACAGGTTTGTGGATGCAATGGCTTCTCTAGGATAATTAATTCCAAAGAACAAAAATGGGGAAGTCCAACCACTCATCATCACAATAATGTCCAAATCTACAATATCATGAGAAGAATCTAAAGGTGAAAATAGTGTTTGTTTCATTCACGTAGAACCATATGAGTCTTGCCTTAGTCAAATAAAGGAATTTCTCAAGTTTGGGACCCTCCCATAATAATCTTACTGCAAAGAGAACTTTCAAAGAAAAATTATCTCATTACACTCTCTTGGGGGATGTGTTTTATAGATGTGGTTATGATGGAATATTACTTCAATGTCTAGATCTTGTAGAGTCACAAAGAGCCATATCTGAAGCCCATGATGGTACTTATGGTGGCCACTTTAGTGGAATGGCCATTGCAAAGCACATTTTATGCATGGTTTATTATTGGCCCACCATGGAAAGCGATTGTTTCCAATATGTTAAGAAATATCAAAAATATCAACAACATGCCAATTTGACCCATGTACCATCACAAGCATTACAACCCATTCAAAGCCTTTGGATATTTTCACAATGGTACCTAGATTTGATTGGTAAAATTTCACCTCCTTTTTCAGGACAACAAAAATTCATCATCACTACCATAAAATACTTCACTAAGTGGGTCGAAGTGATACCAATTACCACTATGACTAGACCTCAAATTGCAGAGTTTATACTCCAACATATTATCTATCATTTTGGGATTCCCTTGAAGATCATTTTTGATAATGACAAGTCTTTAAAAAATAAGTATGTTCAAGAATTATGTAACAAATATAATATCCAACATAGTTTCGTGACCACCCACAAGAAAATGGATAAGTTGAGGCAATAAATAAGACCTTGATAGTCATTCCTAAGAAACTTGTCAAAGAGAACCATAGAGATTGCAATACTCAAATCCCCTTGGCATTATGGGCTTATCGCATAAGCATATGAACGTCAACAAGGGAAACTCCATTTTCATTGGTCTATGGAGCTGAAGCAATCATGCCTCTTGAGCTCGATATCCCTTCTTTGCGAGTCGTAATACAATAATTCATGGATGATAACACATCTAGGCAAGCACATCTTGACCACTTACACTCTTTGATGAAAGTGGAGACTATATTCCCTTATACTTTATCAACTCCAAAGCTCTATCTTAAATCTACACTAAACATAGTCCTTCGATTTAGCACAAATCTTCTCAATATCTGTCTCTGGTGTGGCACAAACCTATCCTCAAATTTTTACCAAAATCTGTCCTCAATATTTGTCCTCAAATCTGTCCTCAAATATGTATTGTAAGCTTCCACAAAATATTACACCAATATGCCCATAATTCTTCTCTAAGACTTACCTCAAATTTGCTCAACAAGTCCTCACTAGAACTTGTTCAAATCTGCTCAACAAATCCTCACTAGAACTTGTCCAATATCATAGAAACATATAGAGAATTGTTAGATACTCAATATGCTTCACATTCACAAACTATCAATCACTTTCAATTTCTCTTTTATCATAGAAACATATAGAGAATTTTTAGAGACTCAATATGTTTCACATTTATCAACACTCAACCTATTTCTCAAATCAATTAAGAAAATAGAACAATTTGTTTCAAAAAACTTGAACTATCACTTCAACACTTCCACTTGACTAGGATCAACCAACTCTACTCAGCCAATCACTCAATGAATTAATCCTTGCTTACAAACCCTAGTCCAAGCATATGAACACTAACTCAAATGTTTCCAATAATGTTTATCAATCAATCTCACATAACAATGATACTCATGATATTTGCAAACCCTAGTTCAAGTTCTTCACTCAACCAATCACTTCAACAACAATGCTCATAAAACAAGGTTACTCTCCTTAACCTCTATTCCAGAAAACCTTGAAGTATTAATTCAACACATACTCAACAATGCTTACCAAAAAATCCTTTTCACTCCAACTTTGCATTCATAACATTCAACAATCACTCACTAGGAATATGTGCCCATACCTTTTTTTTTATGTAGAAGTGCCCTTAGAAAACCTATCTCAATCACAATTTTCTTCTTTCCAATCTCAATAGTTAGATGGCAAAATATCACTCTAACACTTTCTCAAAATATTCCTTAGGCACAAAAATAATCAAAGCTCAAATAAACCTTATTGCTCCTTATTGAAATTAGCATCCATCAAATCATACATGAAAAATAATTATTTAGATGCACCTTATAATCTCCAACTTAAAATAATATCCAACACCACAAAACCTCAAGAAATATTTCTTAATCACCTTATTACCCTTTTCAACCACTAAAGCAAATATCACCAAAATTATTTTGCATCAACCTTATAACTCCCCTTAAAACCTTACAAACCAAATAAACTATGCAAAAATTAAACTTTAATAGCTCAACTTAATTCCTCTGAAATTTTGGCATCAACAGTAAATAGCATACCTTTGTCCTTTACCCCAAAAGGGTTTCGGTGAGTTTCAAACCACTATCTCCCCAAGCACCAAGCGCCTTAGTGCTTTGGTGCCCACCGTGTGGGCTATAGGCACCCACGTGAAGGAAGGGAAGCCTCCTTCCTTTTAAACCTTTGTCCACCGTCAATTCCAAATAAAAAACACACTACTATGGATTCGAACCTCCACCACTTGCTGCCCTACACTTTGCTTCTGATGCGGTTGCCAACTGTGCTACCAGTGCTTGGTGACCAAGGTACCAACCTTGGTGAATAAAAAAATCTCCCTCCTCTTGACACTTAAAAAAATAAAATCCTCTTTGATCGTATAGCATAATTCACACATTTTCGCATAGCATGGAGATTAATATCGAAGGCATATATATTTTTTGGCTAAGATGGAGGAGTCCTCCTTTTATACACATAATAATTTTTACTCCCCACATCGACACTCGAATTCGAAATTCAAATTTTTATTTAATAACCCACCTTAGGGTTATTTTAAATTAACATAAATTAACTAATAATTAATATTAAAATTAATTAATAATTAATTTAAATAACTTATAAGTTAAGTATATTAATTAATAAATAAATTTATAATAATAATTACATTAATTAATTTAAACTTCCATGTATAATATTATAAAGAAATATTATAATATTATTCACTTGGGCTCCTTCTTTGCACTTTGGACCACATCTAACTCCCTGGAATCGGGTCTTGATCAACTGATAACGGAATATCCTTTTGCACTGATTGGAGAACCTAAAACTGATACTGCCCACTGAAATTGCCACTGACTGGTGTTGAAAGCTTGACATCAATGCCCACTCACTCTTGACATCAATGATAACTCATCTACTCAAAATATCCAAGAATATTCCCCTTTGTCATTGATGGTAACCCAAATTCTTTTTACCAAAACTTGACCTTTTTCCTAATCTGCTACCTCTGGGAAATTTCTCCCCCTGACTCAATGCTCTCTCCTTAAACCAAATCTCTCCCTCTTACTCAAATCTCTCCCCCTTTGACATCAATGGCAAAGGGTCACCTTTGGGGCTCGGGGATAAGAATGAGTCTCTTATATTAGCCCTTCCCCCACATCCTCTTGATGTGGTTAATTCTGGGGTGGGAGTATTACCCTCAGTTTTCCTCGAAGATACTCAAAGGTCTCCTTTGAAAGTGACTTAGTGAAAATATCTGCTATCTATTCCTTTGTAGTAAAATATTCCAACCTGACCTGTTTATTTATCACCTGTTCTCTTAGAAAATGATACTTGATCAGAATATGTTGTGTCCTGGAGTGCATCACTAGATTCTTTGAGATACTTATAGCACTTGTATTATCACATAATATGGTAATAGGATGATCATATTTTATCTTGAAGTCTTCCAGAGTTCACTTCATCCATAATACATGTGTACAACTAGCTACTGTTACAATATATTTTGCTTCTGTTGTAGATAAGGATACTGAAACCTACTTCTTACTTAGCCAAGAGACTAAATAGTCTCCAAGAAAGAATGCTCCTCCACTTTTGATTTTTCTATCATTAATGCTACCAGCCCAATCTGCATTTTTTTATGTTGAGTGTGAAACTATCACTTTTGGGATACCAAAGCCCAAAATCCATAGTCCCTTTTATATACTTGAGAATTCTCTTTACTGCTGCCACATGTGTTTCCTTAGGTGCTACCTAAAACCTTGCCACTAATCCCACTAACTACACTATGTTTGGTCTTGTAGCTATAACATACAACAAGATGCCAATCATAGATCTATATAATATTTTATCTACCTCTAGAGATTCATCATCCTTAATTTGCATCATGTGACCATGGGGGTACTTACCGGTTTGCAATCTTCTAACCTGAATTTCTTTAGCATATCTTTTATATACTTGGTTTGTGAGAGAAATACTCCTTTCTTTGATTGTGAAATCTGAAGTCCAAGAAATAAGGACAACTCACCAAGCATAGACATATCAAATTCATTTTGCATGTTCTTTGCAAATTCTTTACACATATTATCATTGTTTACCCTAAAAATGATGTCATCAACATAAACAACCACAATTAGTAGATTATTTCCTTCATTTTTTATGTATAATTTGATGTTCGTTATTCCTTTTCAGAATTCATATTCCTAAAGATACTTATCCAATCTTGAGTACCATGCTCTAGGAGCTTGCTTTAGACCATCCAATGCCTTTTTCAATCTGCATACATGATCTAGTTTATATGTTAATCTGAATCCCTCTGGTTGTTTAATATCGACTTCTTCTTCTAGAACACCATTTAGAAATGTTGACTTAACATCCATATGATATACCTTGAAGTTTTTAAAACTTGAGAAGGCTAAAAACATTCATATGGCTTCAATTCGTGCAACTGGAGCAAATGTCTCATCAAATTTAATTTCCTCTACGTGTACATAACCTTTGCACACTAACCTTGTTCTATTCCTCACTACATGTCCATCTTCATTTAACTTATTTTTGAAAACCCATTTTGTGTCGATCACATTCTTGTCCTTTGGTCATGGAACAATTTCCCAAGTCTTGCTTTTCTTTATATGATCTAATTTTTCATCCATTGCCTTAATCCATAACTCATATTCACTTTCTTGATTGAAATACTTTATCTCAATCTTAGATAGCAAAGAAAAATTTGCTTGTTGATATGGTGTTATTATCCTTCTCCTTGTTTGTATTTCATCTGGATTCCCAATGATTAGATCTTTTGGATGATGCTTATGTACATACTTGTATGGAGTTTTAGGAAGAAGTCTTTGTGTTTCTTCTTCTTCTTCATATTATTCCTCATGACACTCTTCTTGACAACTCCTATCTTCTTGATACACAAGTTGTTGAACTGGTTCTCTTAAATCTATCTTCTCATCAATTGTTACATTTATACTTTTGACAATAGTGTGTGTTCTCTTGTCAAAGCATCTATAAGTTGTACTCTTAGTGGAATAACCAAGAAAAATTCTCTCATCACATCTTGGGTCAAACTTGCCTAAGTTTTGATCTTCTCGTCTTATGTGGCACTTGCTTCCAAAAAATTTGAAGTTTTTTATAGTAGTCGGTCTTCCTTTCCAAAGCTCATAAGGAGTCTTGTGATGGTTTACCTTCGTTTGAGCCCTAGTGATTATATATACTATTGTGTTGACTACTTATGTCCAAAATCCATCTAAAATTTTGGACTCATTTAACATAGCTCTAGCCATATTCTCAATGGTTCTTTTTTTCTTTCAACTACTCCATTTTATTGAGGAGTTCTTGTAGTTGAGTATTCTCTCTTGATTCCATGTTGTTCACAAAAATATATAAATTTATTTGAGGTAAATTCTCATCCTCTGTTAGATCTCAAACACTTAATCCTCTTGTCGGTTTCATTTCCAACAAGTTCCTTAAATGATTTAAAATTTTCAAATGCATTTGACTTCTCTTTTAGGAAGGCTGCCCAAACCAATATAGAGTAATCATATATAAACAATATAAAGTAACTCTCACCATGAATACTCTATGTTCTAGTAGGACCACATAGATCATTATGTATTAGACTTAATGGCTCAGATGACATATATCCCTTTGACTTAAAGCATGTTCTAGTTTACTTTCCATGTTGACAAGGTGCACAGATTATGTTTTATGGCCTCTTTAGCTTTGGTAAATCTCTTACAGCCTTCTTATTGTTTATGTTGACTATGTTGTCAAAATTCAAATGACCCAATCTCCTATGCCACAACCAACTCTCATCTTCTTGTGATAAAAAACACTTTTCCCCTTTGATCTCACTAAGCATGTATAGATTGTTTGGAGTTCTTCTTGCGTTTGCAATGACTTTTACAGTTTCTATTTTTCTTATCTCACATCTATCTGGGTGAAATATAACCATATGACCTTGATCACAAAGCTGAATTACATTAGCAGATTATGTTTTAACCCTTTGACATACAACACATTTTATGTTCTTGTTTTCCCATTATCTAAGCTCAGAGTTCTTATACTGAGAGGGAGGTTGAATAGTATAAGATTAAAAAAAAAAATTCTTAATCCAAATGATAACATCAACAATATTAAAGCAGTAAACATCACACAACACACACATAAGAGACACGATTTAACGTGGTTCATCCAATGTGGGCTACTCCAAGAAGAAAATATTTCTTATATTTTTTTCTCAAATAAATTCTCTTGGGAATCCTTTCCCTACAATGTTTATGGACCTTTGTCCAAAGGAGACACCAATGCCATAATCAAATTTGTGGATCTCTATCCTCTACTCTGTCTGGTGATCTTCTAGAAGAACTGTTGCCCCCACTGATCTGGCTAATGGATATCTATCCACTAAAGACACCTGTCCTCACTACCCTGGCTAATGGATCTCTATCCACTAGAGACTATCGTCCTCTATATTCTGCCACCTCCAAAACTTTGTCTTAAATATGCACTAAATATAGTTCTTCGGTCTAGCACAAATCTGCTCAATCTCTATCTCTGGTCTGGCACAAACTTGTCCTCAAATATGCACCAAACTTTATCCTCAAATTTATCCTCAATATCTATCCTCAAATTTGTCCTCAATATCTATCCTCAAATATGTATTGTAAGCTTCCACAAAAGCTTACACCAATCTATCCACAAGTCTTCTCTAAGACTTACCTCAAATCTACTCAACAAGTCCTCACTAGAACTTGTCCAAATCTTCTCAACAAGTCCTCACTAGAACTTGTCCAATATCATAGAAACATATAGAGAATTATTAGAGACTCAATATGCTTCACATTCATAAACTATCAATCACTTTCAATTTCTCTTTTATCATAGAAACATATAGAGAATTTTTAGAGACTCAATATGTTTCACATTTATCAACACTCAACCTATTTCTAAAATCAATTAAGAATATAGAATAATTTGTTTCACAAAACTTGAACTATCACTTCAACACTTCCACTTGACTAGGCTCAACCAACTCTACTCAACCAATCACTCAATGAATTAATCCTTGCTTACAAACCCTAGTCCAAGCATATGAACACTCACTCAAATGTTTCCAATAATGCTTATCAATCAATATCACATAACAATGATACTCATGATCTTTGCAAACCCTAGTTCAAGTTCTTCACTCAACCAATCACTTCAACAACAATGCATATAAAACAAGGTTACTCTCCTTAACCTCTATCTTGGAAAACCTTGAATCACTAATTCAAAACATACTCAAAAATGCTTACCAAACAATTATTTTCACTCCAACTTTGCATTCATAACATTCAAAAATCACTCACTAGGAATATGTGCCCATACCTTTTTTTTGATGTAGAAGTGCCCTTAGAAAACCTATCTCAATCAACATTTTATTCTTTCCAATTTCAATGGTTAGATGACAAAATATCACTCTAACACTTTCTCAAAATATTCCTTAAACACAAAAATAATCAAAGTTCAAATACACCTTATTGCTCCTTCTTGAAATTAGCATCCATCAAATCATACATGAAAAATAATTATTTAGATACACCTTATAATCTCCAACTTAAAATAATATCCAACACCACAAAACCTCAAACAATCTTCCTTAATCACCTTATTACCCTTTTCAACCACTAAAGCAAATATCACCAAAATTATTTTGCATCAACCTTATAACTCCCCTTAAAACCTTACAAACCAAATAAACTATGCAAAAATTTAAACTTTAATAGCTCAATTTAATTCATTCAAAATTTTAGCATCAACAGCAAATAGCATACCTTTGTCCTTTACCCCAAAAGGGTCTCGACGAGTTCTAAACCATCATCTCCCCAAGCACCAACCGCATTAGTTCTTTGGTGCCCACTGTGTGGGCTATAGGCACCCACATGAAAAAATGGAAGCCTCCTTCCTTTTAAAACTTTGTCCACCGTCAACTCCAAAAAAAAAATACATTGCCACAGATTTGGACCTCCACCACTCGCTACCCTACTCTTTGCTTCTGCTACAATTGCCAATTGTGCTACCAACGCTTGGTTACCAAGGCACCAACCTTGGTGAATCAAAAACTTTGCCTCCTCTTAACACTTAAATAAATAAAATCCTCTTTGATTGTATAGCACAATTCACACATTTTCACATAACGTGGAGATTAATATCGAAGGCATATATATTTTTTGGCTAAGATGGAGGAGTCCTCCTTTTATACATATAATTATTTTATTCCCAACATCAACACTCGAATTCAAAATTCAAAATTCGAATTTTGATTTAATAACCCACCATAGGATTATTTAAAATTAACATAAATTAACTTATAATTAATATAAAAATTAATATCTGCTTGTTGTGGTGTAGTGGTAAATGACCTGGGTGCTGGTAGAGGCTAACCCAGGTTCCATTCCCCTTGTATCCATCCTGCAGATATATGGTATAGTTAGGAATGTCCTATGTGCTGGTAGAGGTCGACAAGGCTCCATTTCTCCTATGCCTAAACTATTGAAAGTGGCACCTCGAAAGGGGTGTTTTCCACTATAAATTAGTTTTTTCAACAAGTAGTTTTTAAAATGCAAAAAGGGAAAACCCCAGGTCCTGATGGTTTTCCTATTGAGTTCTACCAAGATTTTTGGGATATCCTTCATGTTGATTTATTAGAGGTGGTGGAAGAAGCCAGGAAATCCAAAGAAATTTTGAAGCTTATCAATAAAACTTATATTACTTTCTTTCAAAAGCTCAAGAGGTTGATCATATCTCATCTTTTAGACCTATTGCTTTATGTAATGTTCTTCTCAAAATTATTACTAAAATCATGATAGAAAGGTTGAAGCCTCTTTTGCATAATATTATTTCCCCAGAGCAAGGGGGATATGTGGAAGGACGTCAAATAGTAGATGAGATAGTTCTTGCTCAGGAAACCATCCATTCCATGGATATGCAAAATTCTCCTTCTATGTTCATCCGGTTAGACTTATCCAAAGCTTATGACAGAGTGGATTGGCACTTCCTTATCAAAGTTTTGAGGCAATTTGGTTTCTCTAAGGATTGGATGGATTGGATTATGGGATGTATCTCTTCAGTTTCCTACTTAGTTATTATCAATGGCAGGCCTTCTCAGTCTTTTCCAACTTCCAGAGGTATTAGGCAATGTGACCCGCTATCCCCTTATTTATTCATCATTCTTGCTAAATGCTTGGGTAGGACTATAACCAAAAAGAGGGAAAACAATACCCTTGAGGGAGTTACCATTTCTCATGGAGCTAGACCTATCTCTCATCTTCAATTTGTGGATGAATCTACCCTTTTAGGTAAAGCTACAATTAAGGAAGCTTCTAATATTAAGCAAATCATTAGCTGTTTTTCTAAGGCTACTGGGTAGTTGATCAATGAAGACAAATCTAAAGTTATTTTCTTTCACTGCTCTGCTAGATAGGAATCCATGGTCTTGGATAAATTAAGATATAAGAAGACCTCTCTTCCAATCACTTATTTAGGTATTCCCATAAATATTCAAAGGCAAAAAAATAAAGATTGGAATTGGTTGTTGGACAAAGTCAAGAAGAAAATTGGAAAGTGGACCAACAAGTGGCTTTCTTCAGGGGTAGAATCACCTTGGTAAAATTAGTCCTTCAAGCTATTCCTATTTATGTTTCTTCCATTTTTAATATCCCAAAGGCTGTTCTTCGAGAATTGGATCAAATCAGTCATCGTTTCCTTTGGAGTGGTACTAAGGAGAAAAGAAAATGGGCCTTGGTGAAATGGGATACTTTATGTCTTCCTAAAAGTGAAGTGGGGTTAGGATTCTAGTCTTCAATTAATAACAACAAAGCTTTAGCTACTAAATTATATTGGAGGATGTTGCATAACCCCAATGCTCTTTGGGCCAATAATCTCCGTGCTAAATATCTTGAGAACAAAAGTCCTGAAGACCTTGTTCGCTATCAACTTCCTACCAAAGGTTCTCCCATTTTAGAAGTTCTTAAGACTGGTGAGGATTTGATAAAGAAAAAATTATTTTGGATCATTCATAATGGTCAACATGCAAATTTTTGGACAGATTCTTGGGATGGTCACAAGCCTTTGATAACTCAGTTTCCCGATTGGAGGCCTTGGATGGAGGAGCTTCACCGAGATAATTGGATAAAGGTGGCTAATAACTTGTCGGTACCATACTGGTAATTCAAAGGTTGGTAGATATTGGATCCCTATTGATGACTAGCCTATTCAAATCCCAGAAAGGCAAAGACAAGATATCCAAGGCATCCTTCATATGAGATTCCTCTCTTGGTCCCATGAAAAATATTGTTTTGGATGGAACAACACTACTAAGGGTGAGTATTCAGTTGCTCAAGGTTATTTGACCTTATGCCATAATAATCCCAACCATTCTTCTGACATATTTTCTCAATTGTGGGCTCAAAATCTCTGGCCTAAGGTGAGGTTCTTTAATTGGCTTTTATTGCATCGTAGGGTGCGTACTGGTGAGCAACTTATGAAGCGTGGTTTTCATGGCGCTTTTAGATGTGAAATGTGTGAAGAGAATGTAGAAAATGTCAACCATATTTTTATTGAGTGTACTTTAGCCTCTGAGCTATGGAGGAGAATGGCAACTTTACTTGGCTTACAGTGGTCCAATTTTTTCACTTTTGATCAGCTTTGGAGGGATTGGCCTAATCAAGAGGGTGTTGATCATTTTATTAGGTAGTTAGTTTGGATGGGTTCTACCATTCTTCTTTGGAATATTTGGAATGAAAGGAATAGCCAAATTTTTAATCAAGATAGGAAGGATATTCACTATATTTGGCAAAAGACCATAGCCAACTTAGTTGAATCAGTCCATCAACTCCTTAATCACCCTCAAAACTCCCACCAAAGATGGGATCAAGTGATGCAAAGATTGAATATTAAACCTTCTAAGGGCAACCAACTTAAAGGGAATGTGAGTATTAGTAATATGGATAGGACTAGAAATTGGCAACCTCCTCCTAAAGATTTTTGAAAATTCAATACTGATGGAACCTCTAGAGGGAACCCTGGAAAATCCAGTGTGGGAGGAATTGGTAGACTTTCAGATGGCTCCCTGGTTTTTACTTTTGCTGAGAATTTGGGTATTATTTCCAATAACCTTGCTGAGGGGTATGGTATCCTTAGAGGCCTTCAGGAGGCTACTAAGGTTGGATGGGAAAAGGTGTTAGTTGAGTCTGACTCTCAACTTATGATTAATCTCTTGAAGACTCCTTCTAAGAATCATAAGGTGGATTGGATAATAAAAAGAATTATTGAGAAGATTTAGTTAATCCAGATGGGATTTTTGAAAGTTGATTACAATCATGTGGTCAGAGATCAAAACAAGAGTGCTGATGCTTTAGCTAATTGGGCTTTGGACAAAGGTGATCTTACTTGTTATGGCCACCCTCCTATATGGTGGGCTTCTCAAATTAGGGAAGCTCTTCTTTCTATCATTTATTTGGATGGCTCTAGTTCTGAAGGTACCTAGTTTCTTCTTGTTTTTTTTTTTTTCTCTTTGGTTCATTTAGTTTTTTTAGTTCCCTAGCTCATTCTCTTCTTTATTTTGTTTCCTTTGTTGATTCTTGCATTAATAGTCTTCTGGTCTAGATAGGTCATTGTTTTGTTCATTTTTTTTTCTTTTGTCTTCTTTGTTTTTTTGTTTAGTTTTTTAAGGTGGGTGGGTTATTTTGTTTTGTTTTGTTTTTGTGTTCTTTGTGTTGTTTTTTGTTGTTCTTGTGTTTTTGTTGTTTTGTTTTTTTTATGTCTTTTGTTATTGTTCTTGTGTTTTTTTCGTTCTTGTTCTTAGGTCTCTCTTTGTTTGTGTTATTTCATTTTTTTATGTGTGACTATTTTCTATGTTTTTTGTTTTTGTTTATCATCTGTTGTTGGTTGTTTTTATTTTTATTTTATTTTTTAGGTTTTGGTTGTGTTTATTTTTCATGTTTTTTTGGGTTATGTCTTTGTAGTGTTATGTTGTTTTTGTCTTGTTTGTGTTTTGTTATGTGGTTCTTGTGTTTTTCTATGTGGTTTGTGTTGTGGTTTATTTTATCTTATTGTGCGTGTTTGGTTGTGCTTTTGGTTTTAACACACTCAAGAAGCATGTTTTTTATTTTATTTTATTATTTTTGTTGTTATTTACTTTTTTTAATTTGGTTTTGTTTGTTTGTTTGCTCCTTGAGTATGTCAAAGGTGGTAGGCCAGGTCCGAGTCCTGGGTGTTTTTGGCGAAATGGATACCCCTGCCTCCTTGGGTATTACCCGAAAGTGGCATCCCTTTTGGGATGTTTTCCACAAATAAAAAAAATATATTAAAATTAATTAATAATTAATTTAAATAACTTATAAGTTAATTAAATTAATTTATAATAAAAATTATATTAATTAATTTATAATTAAATTATACTTCCCTATATAATATTATAAATAAATATTATAATATTATTCACTTAGGCTCCTTCTTTGCACTTTGGACCACATCTGACTTCCTAGAATCGGGTCTTGGTCAACTAAAAATGGACTATCCTTTTGCACTGATTGGAGAACCTAAAACTTATACTGCCCACTGAAACTGCAACTAAATGGTTCTAAAAGCTTGACATTAATGACCACTCACTGTTGACATCAATGACAACTCATCTACTCAAAATGTCCAACAACATGCATCCACATCATACAAACACCCACATTAAAAATAAAAAGTGCAATACAAATTGATCCAAATAAAAGCCATGTTTATGTATATATAAACCTCATAGTACAAAAAATCACCCAAAATGTTGTATACATCAAATAACTAAGGCTCAAAATAAAAAACAAAAACTATAAAAATAAGTAATAAGCACTCCTAGCTAGCATCACCATGACCCCTAGGAGGACCCTAAGTTGATCCTTATGAACCTAACAAAGCATGAAAACTAGGAACCCTAGAGTGAGAATTGCCAGGCCTCGACTCACTCTGCCTAGATGATCCAGAAGATGATGAAGAAGGATACACAGGTAATAGAATATGATGTTGAGCAAGGGTGTCCTCGAGCAGCTCAATGTACCTAACCTATGCCCGTGAAATAGAAAAATCTTGGATGTAGCATACCTCTCATTGCACTATCTTAGTGTGAAGAGACGCAACCTTAGAACCATCACCACCTGCATCAAGAGCCACTCGTAGCCCCTCCATATCGCTAAGTATTTGAGCTATTTTAGTGTCCTGAGCTACTAGTGCACTATATAATCTCATAATATTTGCATCATAAGCTACTATAGCCTATGAATGGTGATCCCAATCCTCACCCAAGCTATCATAATCTTCATGGAGAACATCCCAAGCCTCCTCAATATGCAACTAAGGTCCGTTAGAAACCTCCTCCATAGCATCTATATCACTACCTCCATCCCCAACACCACCCTCATCACCATCACCCCTATTCTTAGTACCTATATGTGAATTTGTATCTGACCTAGCTCACCTCCTACTATCACTACCTTGATGGTATAAATGTCATTGAGTAGTCTACTCACTGGCATCTTGGTCATCACCACTCACTACATCATCAATAGCCTAAATAGGTGCCCATGGAGGCTACAAAGCAAACCAGACATTGTACTTAGTTGTAGTTCTAGCATCATCCACATCTAGAGTATCCATCGCATCATCATCATGGTCATCATCCATAGTCCAAGGATGAAGATACAAAGGAATACTAATATCATCACCCTGATGCCTATAAACAGCTAGAGAATTAGGAACTCCCTAAACCAATATGAATTATCACATCACCTGGGAGAACTAAATAAACTTCCTCTCACCATGTTGCCTAATCACCCACCTCCCATACCTTGTCCATCAAAGTTGTGCCACATCATCATCCCAAATGATGCCACACCATGGTCGCAAAATGATATCACCACTAGTCAATACTACCAACATATCTTGATACTCTTGACCACTACAGCTAGGGTGACTTGGTAGAAGCTCCTCACTGGTCTACAAATGAAGAGCACAAGAGCGTGGGTGATACCACTCACAAGGTAGACCCTCTGGTCTGATGGCTTTGGCACCATCTCATCATGAAAGAGAGATAGAGAGAGAGAAACATATCTTATTAAGTATAGAAAAAATAGATCACATGAGGGTGTGAGACCCTTTATATAGGAATATGGATTCCTTGGCCAACACTCTACCTAGTTGTACAAGAGACAACTTGCACATATACAACTTGCATATTGACACTTGTGCATTTATTACATTGCATGAAGTAACTAGATAAATTTCCCCTAAAGTAATCTAATGTCCTAAGTATGTACCTTGGAAGATACATTTACATGGCCCAAATGATGTAATATACTCTATTTCTAACACCCCTGTATTACATTATTTGGGTATTGAAGACTTTAGTCTTCAATATGGAGTTCTCTTGAATCACATAGATGATATCTAAATGTTTGAAACTTGAATTTTCCAAGTACTTATTTAAATATGCCTGCCAACTAATCTTCAGTAGAAACATACTTGAGGATGATATACTTGTTATGAAAATGTTCTCTTATGAAATGACATTGAGATTCAATATACTTTGTTCTTTCATGTATGATTGGATTCATGATCAAATTCAGTATTCCTTGATTATCATAGAATATCATAGTGACATTATTTTTTTATTTCCATGTCAGATAGTATGTATTGTAACCATAGATCTTCATAGGTTGTATCTCTTGTTGCTTGATATTCTACTTCAGTTGATGATTGTGCTACTATATGCTATTTCTTGTTGTGCCAAGATATGGTTCCTGATCTGAGATAGAAGACATAACCTAAGGCATATTTCCTATCATCAATAGATCCAACATAATCTGAATCTAAGTATTCTTATAGACAAAAATCTTTTACATCCTTCATATAAGTTAATCCATTATTTGTAGTCTTCTTGATATATTGTAATATTCTTTTTGTAGTTTTCCAATGACTTTCTCTTGGTTCTTGCATAAACAGTGAAAGATATATTACTGAAAATGCTATTTTTGGTTGGCTATTTGTTAAGTATAGAAGACTTCCAATAAAATGATGATACAATGTTACTGAAACCAATGGTGTTTTATCATTTTTGGATAGTTGAAACCCTTGTTCCATTGGTGTATCTTTTGGCTTACCCTCTATCATTATATATTTTCACGAAGAGCTTTTGCATATTTTTATTGAGTGATAACTATTTTGTTTTTCCTTGATAAATATCTAGACCAAGGCAATAGTTCATTAGTCCCAAATCTATCATTTCAAATGCTTTTTCTAGATCCTTTTTGATATCATTTATTAACTTTTTTGAACTTCCAATAATTACTATGTCATCAACATATACTATGAGAATCAAAATATCATTTCCAATATTCTTGGTATATAGATTGGGATTTGTTGTACTTATTTTGAAGTTATGATGTAATAGGTGATTTTTGATCTTGATGTTCCATTCTCTGGGAGCTTGTTTTAATCCATATAGATATTTATTTAATTTTCATACCTTACTTTCCTATCCTTGAATGACAAAGCCTTTAGGTTGTGTCATATAGACTTCTTCTAAGTCACCATTTAGTAATGCACTTTTTACATCCATTTGATGAAGTTTCCACCCCTAATGTGCTGCTAGTACGTAAACTATTCAGATAGTAGTCATTCGAGTTGTTGATGCGAATGTTTCTTTGTAGTCAATTCCCTTTGTCTGAGTGTACCCTTTGGCTACGATTCAAGCTTTGAATTTATCAAGTGTTCCATCTACTTTGTATTTGATTTTGTAAACCCACTTGCATCCCACTATATTCTTTCTTGGAGGTAGATTTACTAGTTCCCATGTCTTATTCTTCTTGAGTGATGCATATTCAGATTCCATGGTCGTTTTCCAGTATGAGTCTCTTAGTCCTTGAGGAGTTGATGTTGGTTCCACTATGTTACTTATTATTCCTTTGTTCATTTTGGTCATGTTGTGATTTTTAGGTCTTTTAGAGGTAATATATAGCATTTTTTCTAGATTTGATTCTTTGAGAGTGTCTTTGAGCCATATTTGTTCTTTTATAGGCAGTTTTGTTGAATCTTCCATGTCTTGTTCAACTAATTCTGACTCTATACTCATTGTATCTTCTTCTGGTAGATTTAGGAGGACTTATATGTTACCACTCGATTTATCTGTGTTGTTTCTGAAATTTTTTTTTTTATTATTTGTGGAAAACATCCCAAAAGGGATGCCACTTTCGGGTAAGACCCAAGGAGGCAGGGGTATCCATTTTGCCAAAAACGCCTAGGACTCGGACCTGGCCTACCACCTTTGACATACTCAAGGAGCAAACAAACACGCAAAACCAAATTAAAAAAAGTAAATAACAACAAAAATAATAAAATAAAATAAAAAACATGCTTCTTGAGTGTGTCAAAACCAAAAGCACAACCAAACACGCACAATAAGATAAAAGAAACCACAACACAAACCACATAGAAAAACACAAGAACCACATAACAAAACACAAACAAGACAAAAACAATAGAACACTACAAAGACATAACCCAAAAAAACATGAAAAATAAACACAACCAAAACCTAAAAAATAAAATAAAAATAAAAACAACCAACAACAGACAATAAAAAAAAAACAAAAAACATAGAAAACACTCACACAAAAAAAAAATGAAATAACACAAACAAAGAGAAACCCAAGAACAAGAACGAAAAAAACACAAGAACAATAACAAAAAACATAAAAACAAAACAACAAAAACACAAGAACAACAAAAAACAACATAAAGAACACAAAAAAAAAAACAAAACAAAAGAACCCACCCACCTTAAAAAACTAAACAAAAAAACAAAGAAGACAAAAGAAAAAAAAATGAACAAAACAATGACCTATCTAGACCAGAAGACTATTAATGCAAGAATCAACAAAGGAAACAAAATAAAGAATAGAATGTGCTAGGGAACTAAAAAAACTGAATGAACCAAAGAGAAACAAAAAAAAAAAACAAGAAGAAACTAGGTACCTTCAGAACTAGAGCCATCCAAAGAAATGATAGAAAGAAGAGCTTCCCTAATTTGAGAAGCCCACCATATAGAAGGGTGGCCATAACAAGTAAGATCACCTTTGTCCAAAGCCCAATTAGCTAAAGCATCAGCACTCTTGTTTTGATATCTGACCACATGATTGTAATCAACTTTCAAAAATCTCATCTGGATTAACTGAATCTTCTTAATAATTCTTTTTATTCTCCAATCCACCTTATGATTCTTAGAAGGAGTATTCAAGAGATTAATCATAAGTTGAGAGTCAGACTCAACTAACACCTTTTCCCATCCAACCTTAGTATCCTCCTGAATGCCTCTAAGGATACCATACCCCTCAGCAAGGTTATTGGAAAGAATACCCAAATTCTCAGACAAAAGTAAAAACCAGGGAGCCATCCGAAAGTCTACCAATTCCTCCCACACTGGATTTTCTAGGGTTCCCTCTAGAGGCTCCATCAGTATTGACTTTTCCAAAATCCTTAGGAGGAGGTTGCCAATTTCTAGTCCTATCCATATTACTAATACTCACATTCCCTTTAAGTTGGTTGCCCTTAGAAGGTTTAATATTCAATCTTTGCATCACTTGATCCCATATTTGGTGGGATTTTTGGGGGTGATTAAGGAGTTGATGGACTGATTCAACTAAGTTGGCTATGGTCTTTTGCCAAATATAGTGAATATCCTTCCTATCTTGTTTAAAAATTCAGTTGTTCCTTTCATTCCAAATATTCCAAATAAGAATGGTAGAACCCATACAAACTAACTGCCTAATAAAATGATCAACACCCTCTTGATTAGGCCAATCCCTCCAAAGCTGATCAAAAGTGAAAAAATTGGACCATTGTAAGCCAAGTAAAGTTGCCATTCTCCTCCATAGCTCAGAGGCTAAAGTACACTCAATAAAAATATGGTTGATATTTTCTACATTCTCTTCACACATTTCACATCTAAAATGGCCATGAAAACCACGCTTCATAAGTTGCTCACCAGTAAGCACCCTATGATGAAATAAAAGCCAATTAAAGAACCTCACCTTAGGCCAGAGCTTTTGAGCCCATAATTGAGAAAATATGTCAGAAGAATGGTTGGGATTATTATGGCATAAGGTCAAATAACCTTGAGCAACTGAATACTCACCCTTAGTAGTGTTGTTCCATCCAAACCAATCTTTTTCATGGGACCAAGAGAGGGATCTCATATGAAGGATGCCTTGGATATCTTGTCTTTGCATTTCTCGGATTTTAATAGGCTAGTACTCAATAGGGATCCAATATCTACCAACCTTTGAATTACCAGTATGGTACTGACAGTAATTAGCCACCTTTATCCAATTAGCTCGGTGAAGCTCCTCCATCCAAGGCCTCCAATCGGGAAACTAAGTTATCAAAGGCTTGTGACCATCCCAAGAATCTGTCCAAAAATTTATATGTTGACCATTATGAATGCTCCAAAATAATTTTTTATTTATCAAATCCTCACCAGTATTAATAACTGCTAAAATGGGAGAACCTTTGGTAGGAAGTTGATAGCGAACAAGGTCTTCAGGACTTTTGTTCTCAGCATATTTAGCATGGAGATTATTGGCCCAAAGAGCATTGGGGTTATGCAACATCCTCCAACATAATTTAGCAGCTAAAGCTTTGTTGTTATTAATTGAAGACCGGAATCCTAACCCCCCTTCACTCTTAGGAAGACATAAAGTATCCCATTTCACCAAGTCCCATTTTCTTTTCTCCTTAGTACCACTCCAAAGGAAACAATGACTGATTTGATCCAATTCTCGAAGAACAGCCTTTGGGATATTAAAAATGGAAGAAACATAAATAGGAATATCTTGAAGGACTGATTTTACCAAGGTGATTCTACCCCCAAAATAAAGCCACTTGTTGGTCCACTTTCCAATTTTCTTCTTGACTTTGTCCAACAACCAATTCTAATCTTTATTTTTTTGCCTTTGAATATTTATGGGAATACCTAAATAAGTGATTGGAAGAGAGGTCTTCTTATATCTTAATTTATCCAAGACCATGGATTCCTGTCTAGCAGAGCAGTGAAAGAAAATAACTTTAGATTTGTCTTCATTGATCAAGCTGCCAGATAGCCTTAGAAAAATAGCTAATGATTTTCTTAATATTAGAAGCTTCCTTAACTGTAGCTTTACATAAAAGGGTAGAGTCATCCACAAATTGAATATGAGAGATAGGTCTAGCTCCATGAGAAATGGTAATTCCCTCAAGGGTTTTGTTTTCCCTCTTTTTGGTCATAGTCCTACCCAAGCATTCAGCAAGAATGATGAATAAATAAGGGGATAGCGGGTCACCTTGCCTAATACCTCTGGAAGTTGGGAAAGACTGAGAAGGCCTACCATTGATAAGAACTAAGTAGGAAACTAAAGAGATACATCCCATAATCCAATCCATCAAATCCTTAGAGAAACCAAATTGCCTCAAAACTTTGATAAGGAAGTGTCAATCCACTATGTCATAAGCTTTGGATAAGTCTAACCGGATGAACATAGAAGGAGAATTTTGCATATCCATGGAATGGATGGCTTCCTGAGCAAGAACTATCTCATCTACTATTTGAGGTCCCTCCACATATCCCCTTTGCTCTGGGGAAATAAAGAGGCTTCAACCTTTCTGCCATGATTTTAGTAATAATTTTTAGAAGAACATTACATAAAACAATAGGTCTAAAAGCTGAGATATGATCAACCTCTTGAGCTTTTGGAACAAGATTAATATAAGTTTTATTGATAACCTTCAAAATTTCTTTGGATTTCTTGGCTTCTTCCACCACCTCTAATAAATCAACATTAAGGATATCCCAGAACTCTTGGTAGAACTCAATAGGAAAACCATCGGGACTCGGGGTTTTCCCTTTTGCATTTTAAAAACTACTTATTGAAGCTCATTGATAGTAACAGGAGCATTCAAAATAGAGTTCTCCTCAGAAGTGATAAGAGAAGGGATTACTTGAAGAACATTTTATTGTGAAGCTGAGTCAAGAGAAGTAGCAACAAAAGGATTGGAAAAGTAATCAACAACAATAGAGTTCATGCCATCCCAAGTATAAACAACATCTCCAGAATCTGATTTTAAGGAAGAAATAAAGTTGTGAGATCTTCGAGCTAGAAGAGATTTGTGGAAGAAATTTGTGTTTCGATCTTCTTCTTTGAGCCATTGAATTCTAGATTTTTGCTTCCATAAGATTTCTTCTCTTTTTCCCATTCCTCTAACTGAGTTGTGAGTTTAATTTCATCTGCACTTCTCTTCTCTATGAGGCCATCTAAACGGATTTTCTTATTCAAATTTTCAATATGAGCAATAACTTCATGTTTTTTTTTATGAACATCCCCAAACTCTTTCCAGTTCCAAGTCTTGATTTTGGATTTAATGTATTGCAGTATTTTGGCAAAATAGAACATCTTAGTCCCATGCCTAGGTTTACCTTCCTTCCACCATTGTTGCACACGAGGTCTGAATGAAATTTCTCTAAGCCACATTAATTGAAAATGAAAAGGAGAGAAACTCACATTGGTTTTCCACATTTCCACCATGACTGGCCAATGATCCGAACCAGCATTATTAAGAGTCTTCACTTTAGGAATGTGACCATGGATTAAGAAATTTTCAGAGAGCAAAAACCTATCCAATCTCTCCATTATACAAGCTAAGACTTGCCTTCTATTAGACCAAGTCATAAGGCCATTATCTGGTTGGATATCCACAAGATGGAGGTTTGTAATATATTCGCTCATGAGGTCAGTATTTTTGTCCAAATTTCTATTTCCCCCCATTTTCTCATCCAGAGAGAGGATGGTATTGAAATCTCCTCCGATCAAGATCCAAGCTTTAGGAAAATGAGAGATAATATGAGTAATATCCTTCCACTGTCTCCTTTTTTCCTCCAAATAAGTTGGGGCATAAACAGTAATGCAGAGCATAATTTGGTTGGAATGTCTACTTTGAATAGCTATAGCCAACGATCCCCAACTTCCAACCATATGGTGAATAACTACCTCTTTTGGGTCCCAAATACAAGCAATGCCACCTGAAGTCCCTTGGGAACTGAGGGAAACCACTTTTCTAGCTGGCCAAATTTTACTGGCAATTAAGTTCATATCCTCCATTGACATCTTTGTTTCTTGAAGTAAAAAAAGATGTGGATGATTTATCTAAATCATTCTTCTAATTTCATTTTGTTTTGAAAGACTCCCTTTGAGTCCTCTAATATTCCAAGTGATGATCTTCATTAATACCAGGGCTAAAAATGTTGGGAAGGGCATTAATCTTACCTTCCTCTACAAGTTTTTCACCTTCTTTTACCATATGATATTGATTGGTCTTGCGACCTACTTTTTGATTAGATTCCATCTTCAAATATTTTTTCCCTATTTCTTGACTTATTCCAATTGAATTTGAGATGGCTTCTAACCTTGAAGAATGCTCATACACAACCAAAATTTTACTAGATGGTTCAATGGAGTCTATATTGGGACCTGCATTATTTGAAGTTTTGACATTTGAAATATTGTTTTTCTTGTGTAAATTTTCTCCTTTTTTTTTCTGTTGAAAACCTTTGATTTGTTGGTTTGTCTCTGAGTTATTTCCTTCATATTTAAATTGTGTTTCTAAGATTTCAGTTTCCATTATTTCCTCTTCCTCACTTGGGACATCATTTGTGGAAATATTTCAAACATATTAGCAAATGACTTTGATTGATCCTTCATTACTGGTTTTTTCTGAGAGTTCTTCTTCTTAGGTATTTGGAAACCTGCTGAGTTTATATCTTCTTTCTTTTGATCGGGAATTTTATTTGGGCAAGCATTGGCCAAATGACCATATTCATGGCAAATTCTACAATGAAAAGGAATGTTCTCATAGTCCACTACTTGATCCCAAGTGTCTTCCCCAAATTGTAATGTGATCTTTTTAGGTAGGGGTTTGTCAAAATCCATTAAAACACAAATTCGAGCATAAATAATATATTCAAATTTTTGAGTACAATCAATAGTCATCATAAAAGTTCCTAAAGAGTTTCCAATTGAAGAAAAAACAGTAGGATTCCAAAATTCAATAGGGAGGCCAAAGAGTCTAACCCACACAGGAGCTATAGAAGGCATCTCTTCTTCGGCTTTAAATTTAGAATGCCAGGGCTTAAAAATTAGAGTTTAAAAATTATATTTTAAACCCAGGTGTTGTAGGTGAGTTGGAGAGGAGAGGGCAATCCTCCAAGGGAGGTCCCAGGTTCAAATCTCCACCCTACCAAAAAGTTGAATTGAGTACCCAAAATCCAATTGATATGTTGGTACGAGCAGGGGTCGGGTGCGACCCCGGGTGACTTTGATGGTGTAGAACCCCCTGTTCGTGGTCTCTTAGACCAAGGCGGCCCCACAAGGGGTTTTTCGCTTTAAAAAAAAAAATAGATTTTAAAAATTAGAAATTAGAGTTTAAAAATTAGAAATTAGAAATTAGAAAATGATCACTGGCAGCTTCAAATACTAAATGCAAAAAAAATATAAAAACAATAATACAATAACTAAAAATTCATAAGTATTCAAAAAAAGAAACACAAATTTAACACTATAGATAGTGCAAATTAAACTTTCTCATTAATCACCAAAACCGGTTTCGAGGCATCACAGCCTCTCATCAGTTGGTTTGTGAGATAATAATGGAATCTATGCTAATGTAGACTTTCTTTGTAGATGAATCTAGTATTATGTATCCTATAGATTCATTGTCATAGCCAACAAATATCCCTGTCATTATTATCGTCAAACATGCATGTAGGATTTACATCCAAAGATCTTTAGTTTTGGAACATGCATGTAGGCTTTACATCCAAAGATCTTTAGTTTTTCTATGTTAGTATTTTGTCCAAACCATGCTTCTTCTAGTGTAATATGCTTGAGTGTTCTTGTTGGTAGTTTGTTTTGTATGTAGACTATTGTTTGTACTACTTCGGTCCAATATTTGTGATCAAGTTGTGCTTCTTTTAACATACATATTACCATTTCCATTATTGATCTATTTCTTCTTTCTACAATTCCATTTTGTTGAGGTGAATATGTTGTAGTAAGTTTTCTTTTAATTCCATTTTCTACAAGCAATGAGTTAAATTCTTTGGAAATAAACTCTCCTCCTCTATATGAATGAAGTGCTTTTATAGTATTTCCTGATTCTTTTTCAACTTAAAGCTTAAATTTTTTGAAATAACTAAATGCTTCTAATTTGTACTTCATGAAATATACCCACATTTTTCTAATGTGATCATAAAAAAAAAATTGAAAGTATTTATGTCCTCCAACACTATCAACTCCTATTGATCCACATAAATCTATATATATAATTTCTAGAGGATGTTGAGCTCTGTGTTGATGAAGTTTGAAAGGAATTCTATGTTGTTTTCTTGCTAAGCATTATGGACATACAATAGTTTATGGAGATAAGTTGGGTAGTCCTTCTATCATTAGATATCTGAATAATTCTTTCATTGATGTTTCACTAGTATGTACTAGTCATTTGTGCCATAGTTTTAAAGCATTGATTGAAAGAGTTGAGTGAATAGTAGTGTATAGGATAAATAGACCATTTTTATAAGATCCTTATGCTATCATACTTCCTTATCTAGATATGTGACATTGTTTTCTGCTAGTGAGAACCTTGAATTCTATAGTTAAGTCTTGATTCATGAGTTGAGAAACAAAAATAAGATTGGTAGTTAATCTTGGAACATACAAAATATTTTTTATTATACCTCTTTCATCCTTAAGGTTTATAGGAATATTTCTGATTCCTTTCACTTCATATGTTTTGATATCTGCTACAACAATTATTTTTTCATTTATTTTCTTCAAAGAGTTGAACCAATATATGTTTCCTATCATATGCTTACTTGCACCTGAATCTATATACCAATACTCCATGATGTTGTTATTGTTAGGATTTGTGAAATACCTTATGTCTCCCTAGAGATTTTAGGAATATGATATAGTGCTTTTGTAAAATGTAGTTCAACTTTGGTTGATTTTGTATAGTTTTTGTAAAGATCAAAAATCAAAATTTCTAGCACCTTATTACTCCTATTGAACTAAGCACTTTTCAATTTTGAAGAGGTTTTAATGTTGGATTTCTTTTGTCCCTTTTGAGAAATTTTGAGACAAAAAAATTATAAATTTCCAACCTTAACAACAACAAAAAAAAACCTAATAACCTCCTTTTTAATCCTTTGGATTTTATTCAAGTGTTTCTAATTTTCAATAACCTAGTTTGATGTTGTAACCCTTATCACTCCCAAATTTGGAAAATTATAAAATTAATAATATTTGCAAAATATTAAATAATTTAATCCTAAGTAGAATTCCTTATTTCTCCTAGTTAAATTGCAAATATTATTTCAATTTGATAAGTTTTTCCTTATGTTTTTTGCTTTCAAAATCTAAGATTTGATCTTAGCTTATAACCCTTATATCTCCCTAGAGTGAAAGAAATAATAAATGGGACTTAAATCATACCTTTGAACGTTGTATCACCACATTGTTTGGTGCCTTTTTCAGTTGAATATAACAAAACTTTAATGTCCTCCTTTGGTGCTAGAAACAATGCTTATGCTTTGGAATTCCATAGAATAATTTCTTGCTGTAAATATGGAGAGGTTTGACCTTCAATACCAAGCGATTTTAATGCTTCCTCTTCCTTCCTTCCATGTTGTGCTTTCCTCTACTTTGATTGTGCTTTCCTATGCTTTGATTGCGCTTTCCTATGCTTGACTGCTTTGGACTTGAGCATCTTTTTATGGAAGAAATATCTTGAACTATGTGATAAGTGTCACATATATTACATATGAGCGCTCCACCTTTCTTAACGTACTTATTTCCTTCTTTAACGCTTCTTTATCACTCTATAACATATGAGCACTCGTGTGGGTACTTGTGTGAGGCTTGTAGAAGATAACAAGTGTCACCACTTCCTTGATATTCCTTGTAACTCCTACGTGAGGTTTATTGAGCGTTGAAAGATGAAATTATGCCTTAGAAAGTTTATGATAAGTGGCATTCAAGATCTCTAAATGAAGTCCTTTGCTATAACTCTTCCAAGTAGAATATTATAACTCCTTTTGTATGCCTTTCCTTAGCTTGCTTTATTTATTGGACAACAAGCAATATTTTCTTTTGCAATTGAATTGATGAGGTGTTATGGATCTTCGAATAGCGATTTTGGTGCTTCCTTTGGTGGACGATCTTCTCCAAGTTTACGACATTGAATTTAGCACCTTTTCTTCTTGTCTTCTATACCTTCAATGTTTTTATTTCTATGCTTCTTTGTAGTGTAGATAACCTCTTGTTATGTTGTCCACACCACATTGGTAGAAGTAGATTTTTACGCCTTCTCTTTGTAGATGACCACTCTTTTTGTCTACATAAATGCAGCTTGATAATAGCCTTATGTGGGCTTTGATTTTGTAGGTTTGTTCATCCAAGATATGTGGAGAGTGAGAACTTTGAGTGGCTCCTTTTGCTATGGAGAAGAGTGCTAATGTTTGGCCTTCCTTGGCTGGCTTACCCTGTAGATATTGTGCCTTTTGAGGCACCTTCAAATATTCTCTCTTTCTACGTATAACATATTTTAGAAGTGCAATACCATACAACCTTATATGTTTATAAAACCATCTTTATTGCATCTTTTCTTGCACACTTTTGCAAGTCTAAAATTATGGTTTTGTAGCAAATTTTTGAATACAAATATGAGGGTTTAGAGGATGTCTCTTTGGATAGACTCCTTACCATTTTTTCTTGGATACTTTGATGATAAATCCAAGCCTTAATGATGTATATAGAAGCTTCTTTGTAGCCATAATTTTATTCCCTTTGTACCATGCAATTAACCTTGTAATGCTTTGGATTTGGGACTCACCAAGTCTCAATATTTGAAGCTTCTATTTCTGATTTTGGTTAGTTGTCTTCTTATCCTATATTTTGAGTATTCTAACCTATTTTTGTGGCTTCACTTGGCCACTAAGTATTGCAAATTTTTGTGCACTAAAAGTATCTTTATACACTTTGAAAATTTATGATTTTGTGCCCTTCTCAAGTACACAAAACTAATCCTTTTGAGAGCAATAGAATAGTGCAAATGAATATAATAATTTTTCACTTTTAATGAACTAACAATTTCACCTTATCACTCCAATCAACTATCAAGATAATTTACTTAATAAATTTACTGCAACTAATCAAGATTAATTTGAAATGAACCTTCAATAATTATTCTACAATTTCACTACAATCAATATTATAGGACTTAGTCTTCTTTTTATTTTTCCAAAGTAGATGATAGGTAGTTGATATATGTAATACTGAAATCTAATCAACTCCTAATTAATGTGCAAATGAACCTTAAAAATAACTTTTCTCTTTTTGCACTTTTTGAAGACTGTAATCCAATTTTTCTTCTTCTTGTAACTTTAATCTAAATTAAGGTGCTATAACAAATTTGATAAGTCATCTAATTAACAAGTTTATTTGCACCAAAAGTTCCTTACCTTTTTAAATATTTTATAGTTCTTTTGATTCTTCTATAGAGGATGTGAATATTGGTGTCTAAGATCACTAAGTTGCTGCTTCGAGTAGGATCTTGTATCTTTTTGTAGACTGTCCTAAACAACTCCTTCTTCTCCAAAATATGGTCTCAAACTTTTTTTCATGAGCCTAAGATTTGGTGGCTTGTTCTCCTCTTGTGGTCTCCTCCTTCTACTATAGATTTGGAGAAGTCTTTGTCTCTAAAGCATTGCCTTCTCATTGTGAGAGGTAATGTTCAAATCTCCTAGATTTGGTGAGCTTCTTTTGTCTTCAAGTCTTCTTGTCGAATTATGACTTTAAGCATGATCTACTTATTAAGATTCTGAATATCTTGAGGTCTTCACTAGATTCTTCTTCTTCTCAAATTTGGCACTCCTTGTCAAATTCTCCTTCTCTTGGGATTTTTGTCGAATGGCGACAATTGTCCCAAGTCCTTCACTATCAGGGGCTTCTTTGCTAGCAATGTTTGCAAGGACATACGCAAACAGTAACAATGGTAGCTTTCTCTATTTCTCTCTGGATTCAACCTTGCTCTGATACCACTGATGGCTTTGGCACCATCTCATCATAAAAGAGAGAGAGAAACATATATTATTAAGAATAGAAAAAATTGATACATTCGAGTAAGGGTGTGATATCCTTTATATAGGAAGATGGATTTCTTGGTCAACACTCTACCTAGTTGTACAAGAGACAACTTAGACATATACTAACTGCACATTGACACTTGTGCATTTATTACATTGCATGAAGTAACTAGATAACTTCCCCCTAAAGTAATCTAATGTCCTAAGTATGTACCTTGGAAGATACATTTACATGACCCAAATGATGTAATATACTCTATTTCTAACATGGTCATGCAATCCTAATGTGCTTCCATCCCAAAATATGAATAAGTTGCAACCAAGTTCCTTTTGCTCATGCGTCTTCACCTTATAAAGCTCCACATATAACTAGTAAATTAGGGTAGGAGACCAATTATCGACTCAAGACTCATCAATCATATCAAGAAAAAGTATCACCTAGTTCTAAGGGAACCTAGCCCCCATACTATTAGGCAACAACATGTTACAAGATGTACATAACAAAAGTAGGAAGTGCTCTTAGCTTCATCTCTTGATACATCTACAAATACTGAATCCTACCTTTGTTCACATCCACATCTTCCAACCCGTCACTAAATAAAGGCCTCAAATCATGCTCCTTGTCATGGTCAACCCAAATTGATAATTTCACAATAGAAACTTATAATATGCGGTAAACATCCTCTAGGGTAATTGTAATCTCCCCTATTAGAAGCCTAAATGATCGCATTTTGGTATCCCACCTCTCCACCAAAGTGGATAAGTACTCCTCATCCACTCTAACCACCTCCACCCACCCACATCCATCCAATATCACATCCTCTAGCCACTTCGAATTATCCATAGTAAGGGCCTTTCACACTCGAGTAATGATAGGTGATCATCAATGTTGAGCCTCAATAAACTTCATCTACAAAAAAAACATAAATTCAAATCAGTCTAAAAATAAATAAATAAATAAAAACATAAAACTACTTTCACTATGCATTTTTTCATATCAAAAGCATCAAAAACATAAAACTACTTTTATTATGCATTTTTCATTTCAAAAGCATCAAAAACAAAAATAAAAACAAATTTCCCTCATGCATTGGATCACCCCAAAAAAAAAATATTCAATATGCATTTTATCATTTCAAATAGCATCAAAAACACAAAAACACTTTTTTTTCCTATATGTGTTGCATCATCAAAAAAAACTATATTCATTATGCATTTTATCATATCAAAAGAAAATACAATTGTGCACCCACATTTGAAAAATCTTACCTCTGACACTTGTACCCCAACTCCAACTTCATCCAAGCTGCAAACCTCTATCCCACTGGCCACTCCACTTGTATCACCAACTGCCTCCATAACTCAAAATATCTCAACCACTCAAGAAATAAAATCAATCACAAAAATAAATCCCATTTCTCTTTCATACCTTTTTATAGTCGTAATTCACGATGGCAAACGTGCTTTCACATTTTTCAACCGTGTTCAACCACCCACCTACGTTTCGTAGTATTTAGTCGATCACTCACATTTGGCAATGTTCAACCACTCGCTCACATTTTGTGGTGTTCAAACACACACCTACATTTGGAGGTATTCAACTATGCACCCACGTTTGAAAAATAAAAGCACAACATAACACAAAATAAATTCATTCAAATCAACAAATTGCATCATCATCATCTCAAATAAACCTTGTATCTAGTGATTTACTCTAGTCACTCGGTGGTTGCAGCGATTGGTTATCCATGCAATCTGATAGGATGGGAAAACATTGCATTCAATAATTAATTAGTTTGGTCCCTCAATTTTTGAGTGTGATTGCATTCAAGCAAATTTTCCCAAGGTTGTCATTAAGCCCTCTCCGTGGGGTTACAAATGCAAAAAACTCTATCACAACTCTCAATTTGGTAAGAATTGCTAAAATCACTAAGGTGTCCAAGATCCCATAGTGACTAGTTCTTTTAACACCATATCATTTGGTAGGAATTTATAAAGACACTATGGTACTCAAAATCCCACAGTGGTTGGTTCTTTTACCACATCATCTTGCACTCCATTATTACCAAAGGTAAGTTTTCAATAATACAAAAACCAGCCCAAACTTGGGGCAACCAATCTGATATTGATTTTCAAGCATTGGCATCCACCACATCCACCCATTTCTCATCATCCACATTTTGTCAATTGTCTTGTGGGTTTCATTATTCACCCATTCATCAATTGAGGGGTAAGCTAAAATCATTTTTTTTTCAAAATTCATTCATTTTTACATGTTGAGAAGATTTGAGTCCATTTCTCCATCCAATAAAACTAGGTGTCTCTTTATTTTTGCATCACAATGTTTTTATGCAATGTGGTATAAAAAGAGGCATCTGTAGACATAAAAATCTAGGTACTGCAAAACCAAATTCATATAGCACATCCTAAATTTGCATAGTAAAATTATATACCTAAGTCTAAGCTTAGGTATATATATCATGCACATTAAAAGTATTTTCTAGATTTTCTAAATCTAGAAAATCTGCCTAGGATACCCTACCTACCCACTAGACATGTGTCCTAGCCACATCACCACCACCCCTTGGATGAGGTACCCTTGGTGACTCACCCTAACTACCCTAAAGATATGGCAATCCTAGCTAGCCACTTGGCAATACTAGCTTGCCACCTCTCATTCAGTCCAAAACTCCAAGGGACCTATAAAGGCACCTTCATTCCATCAACCAAAAGAGGCTAGAAAAAATCACCATTATGCTACCAAAATTCCTATAGGAAGTCACTCGTGCACTTGGAGATCCCTTCACCAAGGTCCTCGATCAAATCCCAAATATTTTTTCCCTTCTCATAAAATTTCCCACCAATGTTTACACAAAGGCAATTTTTTTTTATGGTTTCTCAACCACCCTCCCATGGTTTGCCATCCCCACCCACATGCCCATAGTTGCTCAGGAGTGACATTTCAACCATTAACAAATATATCGGGACTACTCAATCAGTAAGGTATCTGTTTTTGTTATTTTTTGTTTCCTATGCATTGTTTATAGTCTCTGTAAGCACTAATTTTAGGGTTTTATAGCATTAGCTTTCACTCATATCAACAAGTGTTACTGACCCTTTTTGTTTGCATTTACATGTGTGTAGGTTACATGTTCTTGTATTGTTGTTGAAGCAAGGATGGCCTGCATGGATACCCAAACTCATCCAAAACCTTAGTTGGAGTAAAGAGGAATACTCACCCACCATTCCACTGGATTTTCCAAAGGGGTTTCATCCCTTTGTGCATACTGTACTTTGATGAGAACAAGCATTATTTTGTAATAAGACCCATGCAATTCAGGGTAAATTATCATTGTAAAAAGAGGAGATCAAGGCTCCCAAAAGTTCAATAAAAAAATAATATTTGTCTACCTTTATTGCTTGTCTCTTTTATTTCATAATTTGAGTGATATTTTTGCTTATATATTTAACCCAAAATAGATCATTAACCATTCCATTATTATTAATATCTAATTTTCTAATTTAGATCATTCCTCCTATGATAGCACAGTTTGACAAATGCAACTTACATCATTTCATTGTTCCTCATTATATAAATAATGTAATAGACTCAATCATTCATTCCATATATAAATTGATCATTTCCCATCCATCAACTCAAAAATATGCTCTAATATTTCTAAGCAATATGCATTGATAAAATATCATACATACAAGAGTTACTACAAAAACTCATAATCATTTCATGAATATCAATTCAAATTTTAAGTGCATTCAGTTGCCATATCCCATAACAATATATTAAAATATTAGTCAGGTTCATAATCAAATCCACTTGCATTTACAACATACTACCATAAGCAAAAACCACATCACAAATCACATAATACCTTGATTACCCTGGGAAAAACCTCGAAGGAAACACCCAACCTTAAAATCCTCTTTTATATTAATCTCAAAAAGTTTGATGTTAGACATTGGAAGAACAGTCCATTATATCTTCCCTTTAACATAGACATCTCTATTTTTTATTTAAATATTTACAATAGGGATTAATTCCATAAATATCAAGAGTAAATAACTCAACTAATTAAATAAGGCACTCCTCAGGCCCACAACTACAACATAAGAATTATGTTATCTTAAGTCCACACCAAAATCAAACTATAACCACATAAATAAAGCCATATTTCATTCTCTAATACCAAGGCCAACCCAAGGCACCCCTTTTCCTGAGTTCAAAAGTCAACAATTCATATTAGCAAAAATAGTCTAAACCACTATGCAACATCTTTGCTGCATTCGATTGTTTACTTTCTAAGATATTCAATTTTCAAAATGATAGCCAAAGACATCTAATAAAATATCAACAAATGAGATTTCCTAAAGCAGTAATCATACTTGAAAACAATATTTCCTTTTATAAACAACAAACTAAATTATTATGAATTATCTACAGTGAGTAATCAACACATACTATCACATTTTATATTTAGGATACTACTCCAAAATGACTTACCCACTTACTAGATTATTCAAACTTCATTTAATTTACTATGATATAACCTTAGAAATATTTTCCACTTACAATGTCACACAAAGCTTAGTACCTAAGCCATTTTCTATGCTTCTAATTGAATCTAGATTGTATTGATTCCTCCATCAATTAACAAGTGGACTTCAATCGTTCCTTCATCATAGGAAGGTGTAGATTAAATGGAGCTAACAAACTCCATGATTTGTAAATTAACATAAACTTACATGGTGAGATAAAGCTTCCTTTTCTAGTAGGAGTGGTCTTACTCACTCTTATGTCTACTACACAACAAGTTATCTCAAATTTGCACCTCACTATAATTTCCTTAGGAAATAATATTTCTCCTATGTAAGTCTCTCATCATCATTTACCAATCCTTTTCGAAGAAAAATAATGGATAATTGTTGTTTGCAATTTGGCTAATGCATCATACATGCTATCATTAACTCATACTTGAGTTCTTCTACCTATATTAACATTATTAAAAGTTTCTAACATAGTGCTAAGCTAATGTCATAATGCGAAACTAGAGTACACAGTCACTTGCACTTCTTTTTAAAGAAACACTCAATTTAAAGCCACCTAAGCCTAAAATACTCGGTTAGCGAGTTCTAGGTAAAGACTACAGTGCATGGTGAGATCCATCATGGTCTCCCATAATACTTTTAGTAAACTTCACCATCTATCGCTTTCACCAGATAACTACCAAAGCTTCATAGTTGTGACTCTAATATCTAAACTAGAAACCTTATGCTCTCAACGATAACAGATTCCCATTTGTTTTAAATATAGATTTTTTATGTCAAATTAACTACCAGCAACACCCTATTGAGTCAACTTCTCATAGCAACATGCATAGAAAGATTTTTTAAAATGTAGAGTTTTAAACCAACCAAACTTGATTCTAAAAACCCGCTTCGGTATATCTACTACTTACAAATGAAAGGAACATTAAAATAGAATTCTTAAAATATGTCTAGGAAGGCCTTAGCAAAGCTTATATTTGAATGCCAATAAAACCTACAAATGCCTTTTCCAAAAAGCCTCCTGATGCTCACATATTTGCTCACTCTGTTCCTTTCCAATGCTCCTCCAGACTACAACCACTCTCACTCACGAATCCCACTTCCTTTTTCTCTCCATGTCTTCCCATATGGATCTCTTGGAGAGTTAGTGGAATTATTATGGATTCCATAAACACCACTGGATCATGATGTAAAAATCTGTTTGAGATCATTTATTGCTTTTCTCATATACTCTAGTTGTTTATTTAATAACCAGTCCATCCTAAGGTAAGGTGTAATTCCTTGTTAAATAAACAAAGGTGTTAAACCTTCCAACACCACATATTAGTTCAAACAATATTCATTTCTACCTTGGAGCATGAGAATGAATATTCTCACTAGGATTAAATGAGTCTAATTACTTGTTTCTAAAACACCAAATAAAACCATTGCCTCTTTTCTGAATTTAAACAAAAATAATGGTGTCAATCAAGAGCTAAGTTTTCTTACAATACTTTAAAGAACTTAAAGCATATACTATCTCAAGTATCTACTCGTATTGTGGTTAATCTATTTGTTGGACCTTATCTAGATGAAATTATGATGCAACACCATATTCCATCTAAAAAATATATTTCCTTCATGCAAACTTTAGAATATGCGACTATACATATTGGGAATTTCATCCATGATAATCCAAGTTATTCGATAAATAGTTCAATCAAACATTCCCTGGTATATTTGCTTCGATGATTAATCCATCCTTCCATTCACAAGAAAATTTGTCCCTAAAAAAGTGTAGATCTATCAGTAGCATCACATTCATTAATATTTATACATGTATATATATATATATATATATATAATTTGCAGGTTTTAAAACATAAAATAATTAAGCATTTCTTTGATGAGTTATATCACATTTCCATAAAACAAATGTCCTACATAACTAGTCATGAAATAGCCAATCATTCCATTTATAAACCACATAGCAAAACATAAATCCATCTAAAGAAAAATATGCTAAGGGAGGGTCATGACATCCTCCCCTCCTTAGTTTTAACACAATCCTCTATGTTTCATCATAGTTTAAACATAAAATAATAATTACATTTTATTCAAAAATAAATGGAAAATGTTTTTGCATATCTGCTACTTTCTCCCAAGTAGTATTTCTCTTAGAGCAACTGTCCCACTGGACCTTGCATTGCTCCAAGGTTAATTTCCTTATCGATTTAGAATGGAACTCAAGAATATTTACTGGTTGAACCTCTAAAGCCTTTAGATCCACCATTTGTATTTTAGAAAAGTCCTACACATGATTAGGGTTAGCTATATATTTTCTAAGCAATGAAAAATGAAAGATGTCATGAATCTTTGACATACTGGATGGTAAGGCAAGTTGATATACCACAGGATTAATTTTATTTATAATTTCAAAGGATCCAACAAAATGTGGATCAAGTTTTATGGACTTAATAGCACTCCTTTGGTCTCACCCTCAGAAATACTTTGTCACCCACCATAAACTCTCTTGGTGATCTCTTAAGATCGGCATAACTTTATTGATGATCTGCAACTTCTTTACGTCTTAATATGATCATCTTCAATTTTTGTTCCATTTCCTTGACTATATCTGGTCCAAGTACAACCGTATCCTTTAGATTATCCCAAGATAATGGTATCCTACAACTCCTACCATATAAAGCTTCAAATAATACCATGCCCAAGGTTGAATGGTGACCGTTGTTGTAGGCAAATTCTACCAACTATAGGTAATCTTCCCATTGGGTTTTTTGATCCATATAATACATACGAAGCATGTTCTAAAACACTTGATTCACCATTTTAGTTTACCTATTAGTTTTTGGGTGATATGTAGAACTGATGTGAAGAACACAAGCTTATACTATGAGGGGGGTGAACAGTATAATGCCAATTTTTACTTTTCTTTCCCAATAAATATTATGCAATGTGTAGATAGAAATATCAATAGCAGTAATCAAAGCAATGCATAAATCACCACACACAATAGAGACACCACAATTTATGTGGTTCACCCAATGTGGGCTACTCCACAAAGAAAATATTTCACTAAAATTTCCTTAATCAATCTCTTGGGAATCCTTTCCCTATTACAATGTTTTATGGACCTCTGTCCAAAGGAGATACCAATCCCCTAAATCAAGTTTATGGATCTCCATCCATAGGAGAAATCCTTCTTCTCTACTCTGGTTGGTGATCCTTTAGAAGACTATTACCTCCACTACACTGGCTTGTAGATATCTCTACACTGAAGACTCTTATCCCCACTCAGAAGACCTATCCTCACTACCCTAGTTGATGGATATTTATTCACTGGAGACCACTATCCTCTTTGCTCTGTCACCTTCAAATATTTGTCTCAAATATGCACTAAACATAGTCCTTCGGTCTAACACAAATCTATTCAATATCTATATCTGGTTTGGCACAAACCTATCCTCAAATATGCACCAAAATTTTCTCCACAAGTCCACACAGAACTTGCTTAAATCTGCTCAACAAGTCCACTTAGAACTTGCTCAAATATTCTCAATAAGTCCACTCATAACTTGCTCAAATCTGCTCAACAAGTCCACTCAGAACTTACTCAAATCTTCTCAACAAGTCCACTCAGAACTTGCTCAAATCTACTCAAAAAGTCCACTCAGAACTTGCTCAAATCTGCTCAACAAGTCCACTCAAAAATTATTCAAATATGCTCAACAAGTCCACTCATAACTTGCTCAAATCTTCTCAATAAGTCCACATAAAACTTAACCAATCTGCTCAATAAGTCCACTCAAAACTTTAACCAAATTTGTATTGTAAGCTTCCACAAAAATCTCACACAAAATCAGTCCACAAGTCTCCTCAAAGACTTACCTCAAATATTCTTAACAAGTCCACACAGAACTTGTTCAATCTCATAGAAATATAAAGAGAATTGTTAGAGACTCAATATGTTCTAAACTCAATGCTCAATCACTTTCTCAACTCAAATCAAAATATAGAATAGTTTATTTTATGGAACTTAAACAATCACTTTACACACCCACTTGAATAGGCTAAATCAACTCTACTCAACCAATCACTCAATGAAACACCCCTTTCTCACAAACCCTAGTTCAAGCATATAACCACCAACTCAAAATGTTTCCAACAATGCTCAACAACTAATCTCACATAACAATGATACTCATGTTCTTTTCAAACCCTAGTTCAAGTTCTTTGCTCAAAAACTTCAACAACATTGCTTATAAAACAATCTTCACATAATAATGATACTTATGTTCTTTATAAAATACTAACTCAAGTTCTTCACACAACCAATGGCTTCAACAACAATACTTATAAAACAATATTCACATAACAATGATACTCATGTTCTTTGCAAAATCCTAACTCAAGTTCTTCACACAACCAATGGCTTCAGCAATAATGCTTATCAAATAAGGTTTTAACAACAACTCTTTATTCCAAAAAACCTTGATGCATTAACTCAAACACTCTCAAAAGGAAACCCTAATCAAGTCCTTTTCACTCCAAACTTATTTTCCAGAAAACCAATCAATCAACTCAACTTATGGAAGAATGTGCTCATACCTTTTTATTGAAGATGAAGGGATCTCATAAATCTATCACAACCACAAACACTCTATGCCAAGCTCAAAGAGGTTAGAATATAAATCTTTCTCACAATATAATGTCAATACTCAATTACACCTTATCACTCCACCTTTCAAAAACAACCATCAACATACATAAACCAGTAACACCTTATAAACTCCCAACTAAAAATAAATTCAACGTCTACCAAAATAACTCAAAACCTCTTTAATCAATTTAATGGAAAAATTAACTTTGGCAAGAATCAAATCCTCTTTCCTTAAAATAACATAAATCACTTCTCAATAAAACAATATTTCAAAAACCCTTTTAACTCCAAATGGCACAAATCAATTTCTAATAAAATAATTCTTCAAAAACCCTTATAACTCCAAAAAACACAAATCAATTACCAGAAAATAATTCTTCAACAAACCCTTATAACTCCAAACAACACAAATAAATTATCAATAATAATTCTTCAACAAACCCTTATAACTTCAAACCACACCTTAGAAAAACTTTAGGCAATATAAAAATTTAATCAAAAATTACCTTTGCCACTAGTGGGATTCGAACCCATAATCTTTGCTTTCACGAGTGCTCTAGCTGTGACTTTGACTGCCACGTGCGCTAGACGTACGTTTGAGATCTTGGACACTCTTCGTCCCCTTTGTCCTAGGCTGGCGCTCAAAATGAGCATGTGCAAAAGACTTCCCTTGGTAATCGAGACACGCACCACTCCACACGAATCGATCGTGGGCTCCTCAACTCCCAACGCCTTTGCAAAACTTGCACTACTAATGGACCATCGTATCCTTTGTGATTCAACCAATATGATCTTCCCCTTATGTCTTTCACCTAGCGCTAAAGACAAGTGAATCCCTTGTCTTCTTCCTCAACGATCAACGATTGCACAAAAACATTTCCAACTTTATCGCATGCATTAAAAATATCGAGGGGTAAATTTTGAATACCTCTTTGGCATTAATTTATACATGAATTATATTTTTTGCTTAGACATCTGTGCTCCCATTTATTTGATGATGTCGAAACTTTCCAACCTTTATAATTTATAAATTATTTAAATTCTAAGGAATTTAAATTGTATAAGTTATATTTATAAACTTTAACTTTAAGGAGATTAAAGCCTTTCTTGGGTTTAAACTTAAACCTTTAATTTGTAAAGTATTCTACCACCATGGGTGTTTTAAAATCTTAACTGCCATATCAATGTGTGAGGAGACTTTTATATCCTCATAACCATTTAATCTTCCACCACGATTTTACCATAAATCCTCATAAAACATTATTTTGCCAACTTTTTCTTCAACTCTTCGCAATGTTCCTAGTGGTATTAATAGTGTGCTCCATGGTATTAATGATGTCTTCATATGTTTACTTTGGCATCAATGACGACTTTTCACCTTGACATCAATGACAACTAAATGAGCACAAAATGTCCAACAATATCCCCCTTTTTCATTGATGGCAACCCAAATTATTTTAACTAAAAACTTAATATTTCCTTTGTTTTGCTTCCCCTAGGACATTGCTCTCCCTGGCTCAATGCTCTCTCAAATATAAAATTTGTCCCTCTTAATCAAATCTCTTCCCCTTTGACATCAATGGCAAAGGATCACCTTTAGGGCTTAGGGCTAAGAATGATCCTCTTAGCTTAGCCCCTCCCCCACCTCCTCTTGATGTGGTTAATTTTGGGGTGGGAGTATTTCTACTCCTAGAAAACATTGTTCTTTACCTTTATTCTCTTTCCTTCCTATCTGATCCTTCTGATTCCTTTGACTATTTATTTCCATGTCCATATGCCTATTTATACCCATGTTCCTGTTCCTATTCCTATTCCTGTTCCTGTTCATATCCATATTCCTGTTCCTATTCATATCCATATTCCTATTCTTGGTCATATCCATATTCTTGTTCATGTTCCTATTCATATCCATATTCCTATTCCTGTTATTGTTCCTGTTCATACCTATTTTTGTAATGTCTTCTCTACACCACTTTTTTGTGTGACCATCATTGTTGCAATTATAAAATTTAATGTTATTATGCCTTGGAGGTGCAAATGTCATAGGATTTCTTCTAGTGGAGCCATATCCTCTTCTATCATGAACCCTGCAACTCATTGCTTTGTGACCAAACTGATTACATGACTAGCAATACCCATGGAAAAGTTATATGTTTCCATATTCCTGTCTTTCATGTGTCCTATACTGTGAAGCCATGTGCCCAAACCCGTGACATGAAAAATATATTCCATTTAAGTTTCCTTGTCTTGACCTCATTAGTCTCTTAGTCTCTCTTGATCTATTATGATTGTTGTTCCATCTGTATTTTATTTGTGTATTGTTTTTGTCTTTGTTGAACTCTCTATTATCCAACTCATCCTCAGATGTCTCCATTTATTTTACACTGTCTTCTTCTGAAGTATCTTCATCCGAAGCTTCTTCTCCTCCAAAACTTGAGGTTGATTCTCCTTCCTATTTCTTTTGAACTTGTTCAAATCCAAGACCTTTTTTGCTTGATGTAGTCTTTTGTGTCTTGATGAACTTATCCAAGTTCTTTGAGCTATTTTTGAATCCTTTCATCTTGATCTTGGAGTCCTCCAAATATTCTCTTAGTGGTGCCACTTCTTGTGCTAAGTTTTCACATTCTAAGATCTTTGCTTCTAACATATCCTTTAACCTTTTTGCCTTAGCCTTTGAATTTTCTAAATACTCTATAAGCAATCTTCTCTCTTCATCACATTCTTGAAATTGAATTTCAAGTTTAGAGTTTTGCTTTCTTACCTTCTTTAATGTTTCAAGAGAATAAATAAGTTCTCCCTTGAGATCATATCCATGTTTCTCTGAATATTCCTCTATTTTTTTACCTTTGTCCACATATTTATTTTCTATTGGCTTGTCTTCTATAGGATCATATTTTCCTTCTTCTAGTGCCATTAGAATATTCTCTTATGGTCCTTCAAGTGTATCTTCATATTCATCATCATTGAAACTATAACCATCCTTTGTACAACTATCTTCAAGATATCCAAATTTACCACATCTAAAAATTATTGGAGTCCTTTTCTTAACTTGTTCTTTTTCTTCAATCATAAAAAGAACTTCATCTATATCATTTTCTAAAAAACTAGCATCACTATCACTTGAGTACTTACTTGCCTTATCCGCATAGTAGCTCCTCTTTTGTCTTTGAAAGAACTTCTTTCCTTGTCTGCTTTGTCCATCCTTGGTTTTCTTCTGGTACCTATATCTTTCTGATTCCCTATTCCTATGATCCTATTTTTCTTCACCATTGTTATTCTTAGCTTCTTGAAAATCTATTGCAAAATATCCATACTTTCCACAATTGAAACATTTAACAGATTTTAGATCTCTAGATCTTCTATAGTCCTTATCTCTTATACCATAATTAGCTTCTTCATCACTAGATGACTCATTTCTTGATTTTGACTTCTTACCCTTTGTCTTCTTTATTTATTTGAATGTTGCTTCCTTCTGAGGAATAGGATCTTTTGTTCTTATCTCAAATATTGTGAGCATACCTAGCAACATATATCTTGTCAAAGTATCACCATCCAATGATACTTCTATAGCAAAAATATTTTCACTAAATATTTTTGGAAGATATCTTAATACTTTATCACAAACATCAGATTCATCAATATTCATTCCAAGTCCTTGCATATCATTAACAACCTCATAAATTCAAAGTAGATAAGCACTAATATTTTCCTCATCGTTCATTCTTAATGCTTAAAATTGTCCTTTGAGATTTCAAATTTTTGTTTTCTTGACACTCTTATCTTCTTCATATATATTTTGCAATTTATCCCACATTTATTTTGTAGTTTGACAATGCATAACTTTCATAGACTTTGTTCTACGCAAACCTCTCACAAGTGCATTCATTGCTTTTGAATTATAGTGTTGTAGAAGCTTACCTTCCTTATCTGTAGGAGGATTTACTAAGGGATCGTATCCAAATTCCACTACTTCCCAAACTTCTTGCCAAGTGCAATCAGATAGATCTTCATCATCATACTCCAATATATATAGTCACTTCCATCAAATACTGGTGCTGAATTATTTAAGGACACCTCCTTAGGATCCATTGTGTTCTTGTTAACTTTTCCTTCAAGTTTTTAAACTCTTATGAAGGAACCCACTCTAATACCAATTGAAGAACACAAGATTATACTGAGAGGGGGGTAAACAGTATAATACCACTTTTTACTTTTATTTCCCAATCAATATTATGCAATATGTAGATAGAAATATCAACATCAGTGATCAAAGTAATGCACAAATCACAACACATAGTAGAGACACCACAATTTATGTGGTTCACCTAATGTGAAAAACTCCACGGAGAAAATCTTTCACTAAAATTTCCTCAATCAATTTTTTGGGAATCCTTTCCCTATTACAATGATTTATGGACCTCTGTCCAAAGGAGATACCAATCCCCTAAATCAAGTGCATGGATCTCTATCCATAGGAAAACTCCTTCTACTCTGCTCTGGCTGGTGATCCTCTAGAAGACTACTGCCTCAACTATACTAGCTTGTGGATCTCTCTCCACTGAAGAATCTTATCCCCACTCATAAGACCTATCCTTACTACCTTGGTTGATGGATCTCTATCCACTAGAGACCACTATCCTATTTGATCTGTCACCTCCAAATCTCTATCTCAAATCTGCACTAAACATAGTCCTTTGCTCTAGCACAAACCTATCCTCAAATATACACCAAACTCTGCTCCACAAGTCCACATGGAACTTGCTTAAATATGCTCAACAAGTCCACACATAACTTGCTCAAATATTCTCAACAAGTCCACTCATAACTTGCTCAAATATGCTCAACAAGTCCACTCAGAACTTGCTCAAATCTACTCAACAAGTCCACTCATAACTTGCTCAAAACTGGTCAACAAGTCCACTCAGAACTTGCTCAAATCTACTCAACAAGTCCACTCAGAACTTGCTCAAATCTGCTCAATAAGTCCATTCAGAACTTGCTCAAATCTGCTCAAAAACTCCACTCAGAACTTGCTCAAATCTACTTAATAAGTCCACACAGAACATAACCAATCTGCTCAATAAGTCCACTCAGAACTTTAATCAAATTTGTATTGTAAGCTTCCATAAAAAGCTCACATAAAATAAATCCATAAGTCTCCTTAAAGACTTACCTCAAATATGCTTAACAAGTCCACACAGAACTTGTTCAATCTCATAGAAACATAAAGATAATTGTTAGAAACTCGATATGTTCTACACTCAATGCTCAATCACTTTCTCAACTCAAATTGGAATATAGTATAGTTTGTTTTATGTAACTTGAATAATCACTTTACACATCCACTTGACTAGGCTCAATCAACTCTACTCAACCAATCACTCAATGAAACACCCATTTCTCACAAACCCTAGTCCAAGCATATAACCACCAACTCAAAATGTTTCCAACAATGCTCAAAAACTATTCTCACATAACAATGATACTTATGTTCTTTTCAAACCCTAGTTCAAGATATTTGCTCAACAACTTACTTCAACAACAATGCTTATAAAACAATCTTCACATAACAATGATACTCATGTTCTTTACAAAACCCTAACTCAATTTCTTCACACAACCAATGTCTTAAACAACACTGCTTATAAAAAAATCTTCACATAACAATGATACTCATGTTCTTTGCAAAATCCTAACTCAAGTTCTTCACACAACCAATGGCTTCAACAATAATGCTTATCAAATAAGGTTTTAACAACAATGCTTTATTCCAAAAACCTTGATGCATTAACTCAAACACTCTCAAAAGGAAACCCTAATCAAGTCCTTTTCACTTCAAACTTATTTTCTAGAAAACCAATCAATCAACTCAACTTATGGAAGAATGTGCTGATACCTTTTTATTGAAGATGAAGGGATCTCATAAATCTATCACAACCACAAACACTTCTATGCCAAGCTCAAAGAGGTTAGAAGATAAATCTTTCTCACAATATAATGTAAATACTCAATTACACCTTATCACTCCACCTTTCAAAAACAACCATCAACATACATAAACCAGTAACACCTTATAAACTCCCAACTAAAAATAAATTCAACTTCCACAAAAATAACTCAAAACCTCTTTAATCAATTTAATGGCAAAATTAACTTTGGCAAGAATCAAATCATCTTGCCTTAAAATGACATAAATCACTTCTCAATAAAACAATCTTTCAAATACCCTTTTAACTCCAAATGGCACAAATCAATTTCTAATAAAATAATTCTTCACAAACCCTTATAACTCCAAACAACACAAATCAATTACCAAAAAATAATTCTTCAACAAACCCTTATAAATCCAAACAACACAAATCAATTACCAAAAATAATTCTTCAACAAACCCTTATAACTCCAAACCATACCTTAGAAAAACTTTAGGCAATATAAAAATTTAATCAAAAATTACCTTTACCACTAGTTGGATTCGAACCCACAATCTCTGCATCCGCGAGCGCTCTAGTCGTGGCTTTGACCATCGTGTGCACTAGACACACATTTGAGAGCTTGGACGCTCTTCGTCCTCTTTGTCCTAGGATAGCGCTCAAAAAAAGCACGTGCAAAAGACTTCCCTTAGTACTCAAGACACACACCACTCCACGTAAATCGATCGCGGGCTCCTCAACTCCCAATGCCTTTACAAAATGTGCACTACCAATGGACCATTGTGTCCTTTGTGATTCAACCAATATGCTCTTCCCCTTATGTATTTCACCTAGCACTAAAGACAAGTGAATCCCTTGTCTTCTTCCTCAACTATCAATGATTGCACGAAAATGTTTCCAACTTTGTTGCATGCATTAAAAATGTCTAGGGGTAAATTTTGAATGCCTCTTTGGCATTAATTTAAACACGAATTCCTTTTGTTGCTTAGACATTGATGCTCCCACTTATTTGATGACATCGAGGCTTTCCAACCTTTATAATTTATAAATTATTTAAATTCTAAGGAATTTAGTTTTTATAAATTATATTTATAAACTTTGACTTTAAGGAGATTAAAGTCTTCCTTGGGTTTAAAATTAAACCTTTAATTTGTAAAGTATTCTACCATCGTGGGTCTTTTAAAATCTTAACTGCCATATCAATGTGTGAGGAGAATTTTATATCCTCATAATGATTTTAATAAAACCATTTAATCTTCCACAACGAGTTTACCATAAATCCCCATAACACATTATTTTGCTAACTTTTACTTCAACTCTTCACATTTTTCCTAGTGCTATTGATAGTGTGCTCCATGGTATTAATGACATCTTCATATGTTTACTTTGGCATCAATGATGACTTTTCACCTTGACATCAATGACAACTAAATGAGCTAAAAATGACCAACATGATGTTTATCCTAGTGCCAATGGCACAATGTAAAACCTACCAAAAATTGGATGTAAATCTCAAATATCTATCTAAAATGATCACTTTTGGAAGACCATGAAGCCTTAATATTTCCTTGGAAAATATGTTAGCCACAACCATGATGTCATCCTTGGTATTTCTATATATAAAATGTGCAACTTTGGTCAGTTTGTCGACCACAACTAGGATTGGGTCATGCTGGAATCTGGTCTTTGGAAAACCTATAGTAAAAACCATCAAAATTACTTACCATTTTTGCACTGGTACCTCATGAGGTAACAATAGTCCTACAAGATGTCTATTTTATGCCTTAACTTTCTAGCACTCAAGGTAGTGGTTGATAAATTCAGTTATGTCCCTCTTCATTCCTGGCTAGAAATTTTTCTTCATATTCTCTCTCATTTTTTTCCCTCCTAGGTGAGCAAAATATGGTGATTTTTGTGCTTCATTCATGATCATTTTTCTTAGGTTACCGGACTCAGGAATTACTACCCTATCCTTAAAGCACAAGAAACCATCCTTGATGCTGAAATCCTTACTTTCCTCAGGTTTCTTTTCCATATTTTCTTGAATATGATTGCAAAACACATCCTAATGTTGCATTTCCTTAACATATCCCATCAAATTGACATGGATATGCATTAAAAAACCGTGTATCTTCTCCTAACAATGCATCAACAACTTTATTTTATTTACCTTTTATATATTCAATACCAAAATCATATTCAATGAGAAATTCCATCCATCTTATCTACTTGGCATTTAACAAGGGTTGAGTAAATATGTATTTCAGATTTTTATGGTCTATCCCCAACTGAAAGGGTTTCCCTAACAAAATGTTTTGCCAAATTTTGAGAGCAAAAACCACTGCTGCCAACTCCAAATCATGGGTTGCATAATTGACCTCATATTGTTTTAGTTTCCTTGGCCCATAAGCCACCACTACTTTATCCTAATAGAACACTCCTCCCAAACCTTCCAATGATGCATCCGTACATACAATGAAATTACCCAGTGGGTCTGATATATTTATTATAGGAGATGTGGTGAGTTTCTATTTCAACATATCAAAGACTACCTCACATTTATCCATCCAATTAAATTTTGTATCCTTCCTCCATATATTAGTTATTGGAGAGGTTATCTTGGCATAATCCTTCACATAACACCTATAATATTTGGTCAAACCCATGAAACTTCAAACTTCTATCACATTTGTGGGCGACGACCAATTCAATATAGCTTCTATTTTCTTAGGATCCTCTGCGATCCCCTCTACTAATACAATTGGCCCTAGATATTGTGCTTTTGACACATAAATTTCACACTTGGATAGATTTTTGTATAACTAATTCTTCCTTAGCAGTTCTAGAATAGTTCTAAGGTGTTGGTTATGCTCTGACTTATTATAATAATAAATCAAAATATCATCTAAGAACACAAGAACAAATCGGTCTAGAAGCTTCTTGAAAATTCTATTCATCAAGTTAATAAAGTTATCGGTGCATTCGTTAGACCAAAATGCAAGACAATAAACTCATAATGTCCATAATGAGTCTTAAAGGCTATATTATGGGTATTCTCTTTGTGGATCCTTAATTTGTGATATCATGATTTAAGATCAATTTTTAAGAAAATAGTGACATATTTGATTTGATAAAATATATCTTTGATTCTAGGAAGAGGATATCTATTCTTGATGATTACCTTATTCAACATCCTGTAATCTATGCACAGTCGAGGAACCATCCTTCTTTATAATGAATAGCATAGGTGCACCCTAGGGTGACACATTCAATCTGATTAATCCCTTCTCTAGAAACCCTTTTAATTACACTTTCAAATCTTGCATCTCAATCGGATTCATTCTGTAAGGAGCCCTATGTATAGGTTATGTTCCAAGCTAAAGCTCAATTATGAAATTGAATTCATGCTTTAGAGGTAATCCAGGTAATTTCTCTTAAAATACATCTCTAAAATCCTATAGCACTGGGTGTTTCCCAAAAACCTCTTCTTTCCTTTCTTTTTAAATCTCATTTTTATTTACCACAAATATTGTCCCTCTTATTTTAATGGCTTTCTTAAGTTGCATAGCTAAGAGGATCTAGGGTTGAAAAGCCCCTTGTAGGCTATACACTCTCTATACTTTTCTACCATATTTTGAATACTCAATCCGCCTATCCTAGAAATTAATTATGGCCTTATGGGTTTGCAACCAATCCATTCCTATGACTACATAAAAAGCATGTAGTGGTGCTACATAAAGGTAACCTACAGTTGTACCACTAGGTAAGATTATTTTAGTCATAGGGTAATGTTGATCTACAAAGTAGGTTTATCCTAAGCCATACTCAACCTTCCACCCATGTGCCAAGATTCTTGGCCTTTTTGGTATATTTTTAATTAAGCTAGTGGAAACAAAACTATTTGTGGCACCACTATCAATCAAAATTCTAATATTTCTACCAAATATCTTACTTTTTATTAGCAAAGGAGTGGCTTGTCCTTAAAAATTTTGACTCCTTATTGCAACATAAATATTACATGCTGGTTCTTTATAAGCTGGTTCTTTTCCCTTTGAACTCAATCCTAATTTGAGTGGACACTTGTTGGCGTAATGTAGATCACCATATTTATAACATCCTGATTTGGGTTCGAAATGTATTTTATATTTCTATCCATCTTCTATTTTCACTGCTAGTGGGGGATTGGCCTGACCTTGCTATGGTGACATGTTATTCCTATTGTTGTGATTGTTAGGATTATGGTTCTTTCCTCGAAACCTTTTCCTAAACTTCCCTTGATTTTTGTCATTCCTTCTATCTCATTTAGAGGAGTTTTTGTTTGCATGTTCACTTTACCACTTCATAAACCCTACACTATTTATTTTTCTCAGTGCCTCTTTATCTTGCTTAGATGCCCCTTCATAACCAAAGTAAGGCTTAAGATAAGTTTCAGCTTTCCTATCCAGGTCGCAGGCCTTATAAAGAGTATTAGGTTCCCACATATTCACTTCATGCCCTATTCTAGAATCTGCTCCTAGTATAAACTTATGTACCTTCATTTTCTCATTATACATGGGCACATTAATACACCTCCATGGTCCTAGTCCCTTGTTTAAGGTTGGTAAATTCCATAAACTTCTTGGTGTAGAAGTGTTTGGTGAGGAATCCTACTTTGAAAGCTATCACACAGTTCTATTTTAAATCAACTACAACCTCAATTCCTTGTTCCCCACTAAATGTTTCCCACCAATCCAAACCAATCCCCTGTAAATGTGAAGTAGTATAGGATATTCAGGTGTCAATGGAATAGTTATTCATATTATAAAATGTCTCTATCACCTTCAACCAAGCTTCAACTTTATCACCATATTATTCTCCGTTGGACTTGGAAGATTTTATATGTTTCATATCCTTGCCCAGTTCTTCCTCTAGTCAAATTCTATCCTATTGGGCCTCCGAGTGAATTTCATTCTCTTGTCCCATTCTAGAATTTCTAGCTTGTGAATATTGATTCACTATAGCTTCCAATAGTTGTTTTTGTGCTTCCATCTGTTATCTCAGTAAGGTAATTGTTGTAGTAATATCCTACCTCTCATTATTAGGAGTATCCATACCTAAATTCGAAGTCTCAACCTCTACATTATTTTACCATGTCTACCTAGTCGATGGGGTGGCACTCCCTCTCTTTCTCTTGGATGGTATTATCCTTGGCCACACACAAGAGAGATAGTAGGGATCAATTCATAATTTCTTCCTTCAATTATTTTCTCCTACTGGTACCTATATTCTTAGTACCCTAGCTAGATAATCAAGGTCTATTTTTACAAATACACTATTATTATAGGTATAATAATTTCACAATATACATCCAATTACACTTTATCTATTCTTGCGTAAGGAAACTTGTATCCCAATGAACCAAGCACTCTAATACCAAATTTCATATCTCAAATTATTTTATCCATCTCAACCTTGAGTTTGTTTTTATTTATTTATATATATACCTATCCTAAAGCCCATGTAAAAACCTAAATATGGGATGGAATCAAATCAGGTTCCTTGTGTCCTAATATGATAAACTTAGTCCCTAAGTGAAATTGTTTCTCTTCCTTTGGAAACATCACAAGATTTACCCATCCCTACAACTTACATAGGCCATTTTATGTAAGTGCATTAGGTAATATGTATGCTTGGCTATCCTTCCCATCCTTTCTTTGATGAGCTAGATTTATTCCCTTCCATCCATTGAAGGGTACACACCAATCCCTACATCTTACTGTTAGAGTAATATTCCATTCTTTGGGATATTTACCCTTTTACTCCACTAGGTAAAATAGGTAGTATATTGCATTATACTACATAGATTATTACATTTACTTTTTACTGCATAACCATGGAGATATTTACTATTCCAAAATATCTACTGGTTAACCTAGATTAATACCTAAAATATCCTAGGTCAGATATTTTAGGTTAGTTGTTTAATCATACTTCTCTACCCTAGGTTAGTGGTTAGAAGCACGTCTCTCTCTACGCTTATTGTTAGCATGATTAGTGCTAAGGCAGTTTATTAATCTATTTTGTAACCTATATAAGGCTACGTCATTCCTAAGTCTAGTCTAATATTGAATCAATAATATTTTATTATCATTTGTGTGACTATTGTCTACATTGGCATCAGAGCCAAGGATCTTGGACAGGCCCACAGGAGGTAACCAATTTCTCACCAAACATGGTTCTCAAGGTACTGTTTGACCTGGCATGCTTCCTGAGGCATTGACATTGTCTCACCTAGCTAGTGCAGGAGCTAGGCCTGCAGAGGCTTGGATCCCAAGAAGCGGGATATATTGACATCACTTGATCTAAACTCGAGGCAAGAGATAGGAACTGATGAACACAGACTCTTGACACTGGATGTGGACCACCAGATGCGATAGACGAGACAAACAAGACTAGACTAGACTCAAACATGACTACCAGACTCTGATGATGGACTGACACCTAACCCTGACAGGTGGTCTGAATCCGGCCCACCAAGGAGGGCAAGTGTGCCCTCCTATAGGCCTGGGACCAGGCTCGATGATTGGATACCAAGCTCTAAATACTGGCATCTAACTACTATGAAGAGAGGGTAGGTGCACCCTCATTCATCTGGTGACTGACCCAATTCATGTGACCTTGGGCACAGATCTCGAGGTGCTAACCTGTCGTAGACTTAGATCATACTGGATAAGCCACCTGGCACGTTGACCTGGATCTAACCTGGCAGTCGTAAGCTGACATGGCATCGACCTAGTGTGACCTGACATGGCATCGACCTGACATGATCCGACATGGCATTGACCTGGCATGACGTTGCATCGACCTGGAGTGATGTGGTAGCAACGATTTCATCCATACCTCGTGGACCGACAGGTGGTAGGCTCTGATTAGCGGGAATCTACCAAAAAGGGCGTCAATCGATTTCCTAAAGGCAATCGACGTATGAGGTGAGACCTCCATTTTTTAAATCCCTCAGCTGCTTGAATCCGCCTGCATGTGGGATAAACATTGAAGTTTTTTTTTTAAACCTTTACCTCCCCGTGTTTGATAAAGTTCACAGTGCTCACGGATCTATCATGATCCGCCTACTTGGATCATTGGTTGTTGCCCTCGTTCCGTCGCGTGAGGTCTTGGGTTCGACCCGCGTGCTCTTCTTTGGGAAAGAAATAAATTTTTTATATAAACATGATTTTCTAAAGTTCTTTTCGCTTTAAAAAAATATATATTTTTTGATATCTTTTTATATAGTTTAGCCTGCATTGGCTTATTTAAATCAATTTTTTCTCTTTTTAAAATTGATTTTTTTTTCCAATAGCTATACTATATGAAAAAAATTTCATCATTAAACATATTCTTTAAGCATTAAAACTTAGAAAATCATTCCAGACCACCAATTTTTTGCAATACCTCCTCTCCTTCCTATAGTTTTCTCCCACATTTTTGGAGATAAAGAGACATAGGAACTCTATATTATATTGCAAAACCTAAGGCCATTTCAATTTTTTGAAAAGACATAAACTTCACCATTTCAAGAAGATTAAAAATTGGGCAAGGAAAAGGATTTTTTTTGCAACATAACAAAATTATTGCTTTTGTTTTCTCCTCCAAAGGGGATATAAGACATAATATTGCAAATTTTTTGTTGCAAACTTGAGAAGAATTTTTTATCCTCATGCTCAAACTATTTTTCGAGTGTTGAAGACATAAACCAAGTCGTGTGTCGACTGGTCTGGAAGCCTTTCAAACGCGGGTCGTGTGTCGACTTGTCTTGAAAGGAGTGCTATTTGTTAAATTTGCAAAACAAAGGGGGGAAGACAAGAAATTGTATTTCTTTTGCAAATTTGTAACACAAAAGTGAAGAGCACTTAAAAGAAAAATCAAACTTGTTTATTTTGCAAAATTAGAAAAGATAGGCAATTGTTTATTGTCACATTATTTGCAAAATTGTAAGACAAGGAGGAGACAAAAACATATCAATTTTTTGCACAACACACATTCATATTTTGTTGCAAAAATTAAAAGGTGCATTTTCGATTTTACTCGACACCTTCATTGGCAAATTAGGTGCATTTTCGGTTGCATCCGACACCTAGGTGATAAGAATTTTGTGGGCATTCTTGTTTGATTATTGCATTATTTCTTTTGCAATTATAAGTCATAGAATCAAGAACACTCCATACCCCAAAATTTCATAAATTTGTGTTAACCATTGCACAGATTTAAAGCCAATATTCACTTGATATTCTCTCCTACAAAACAAAAACCCCTAATTCACTCTATTTTTTTGGCTTAATTTCCTCAAACTGATTATCCCTCTTCAAGAGGATTTTCAAGCAGGTGCCATTAAATATCTTTTTGAGTGAATTATATTTCATCTCTTATTTGTTTGGCTTAATTTCCTCCAACTGATTATCTCTCTTCAAGAGAATTTTTAGGCAGGTGCCATTAAATATCACTTAAGAGTGAAAGAAAGATCATCTTAGTACAAATTGTAGGACCTTCATCATGGAAACTATCAATAAATACTTAAGTGATACACAATTGCTAAAGGGTCCTAACTATTCAGCATGGAAAACTAAGATGAAAGCCATCTTGACTGTAGAGGACATGTGGGATTTAGTTGATGGCACTAAAACAAGACCCGCATCACCAGGAGTAGATCAAAAAGCATGGGACAAAAAGAACAATCGTCTTCTCATGTTGATACTCCTTGCAACTACTGATGAGATCCAACCTCACATAAGTGAAGCTAAAACTGGTAAAGTTGCATGGGATGCACTTAGTACCATTTTTGAAGGCAAGAATCAATCAATTGTTCTAAACCTTCAAACACAACTTCATACACTCCATATGAAGTCAGGTGAATCAATAGAACTATTCCTCTACAGAGTGGCAGATCTAAAGTCTAAGCTTAATGCTTTAGGGGCCAAAGTTGAAGACACCATTTTGACTTCAGTAATCTTGAGAGCCCTTCCCGAATCCTACAAAATGTTGATTACATCCCTTAATGTTTCACAAAGATCAGTCACCTTTGTGGAGTTAGTCAATTTGCTTCAAACTGAGGAAGCAAATCAACTCCAAAGTGATGAAGTGTCGAACAATGCACTTTATTCAAACTATAAGGGTGATAAGAAGAAAGGAAACTTTCAAAAGGGAGGATCATCCTCAAAAGGTAAGGAAAAGCAATCTCAAAAGAGGTTTTGCTTGCATTGTAAAAAGGACAACCATGACACCAATCGGTGTTGGTTCAAAAACAAGCAAAACAAGAAAGATAAAGGCACAACACAGAAGCAAAACAAAGGCAATATTGCTAGTGAAGTGTCTAGTTCCGATTCTGATTTTGGTTCAGAAAAAGCACACAGAGTGCTCATTGCTAAGACAATATTGTAGAGGGAAAACACATTTGTCACCTTGAGCAAACACCATTTCCTCTCTCTTTTTTTAGGCTTCATAAATAGCATAAGTTTTTGTTTGAAGTACTTGTAATAAAGGGGTGTTTGTACCTCTTTTAGGCTTCATAAATAGCAAACTCTCATTGTTTGAAGTTCTTGTAACAAAAGGAGGGAATTTTCTGGTGTAAAATTGCCTAGGAGGCAATATTTGTAAAATCCTTCACAAAGCTTCTTAAGTTGCACATCTTTTGCAATTAAGGGGGGATATACTTTCTTTTCTTCACAATTTTTTGTAAAAAGGGAAGAAGACTTATAAGGGTGCATTTTTGGTAGTGACCGACACCTTAGTCATACTTCTTTCAGAAATTAATTACATGTTTTGCAACAAGAAGGGGGGAACTTATAAGGGTGCATTTTCGTTAGCAACCGACACCTTAGCTACCTTATCTTTTGCAAACTCATATTGTAAACAAAATGAACCTCGTATGAAGTGATCTATTCTACTACACCTAGCGATTGTAGCGGGTGGTTACCCATGCAATTCGGTTGGATGATGAGATTACTATAAGGACATTCGTTGGTGTGAAGACAAAGTGAGGAATGACCCACTTTTTGCTTAGGAGCAGCCAGAGCATTGTGACAGAGCAAGAACCAGCAGATCAACATCTTTTTCATTGTATTGGGATAGTTATATACTTTACCCAAATATTGTTGTATAGGAGGATGTATATGTATTACCCAAATAATGTAATAAGGGAGGATGTTAGAGTAATATTCCATTCTTTGGGATATTTACCCTTTTACTCCACTAGGTAAAATAGGTAGTATATTGCATTATACTACATAGATTATTACATTTACTTTTTACTGCATAACCATGGAGATATTTACTGTTCCAAAATATCTACTGGTTAACCTAGATTAATACCTAAAATATCCTAGGTCAGATATTTTAGGTTAGTTGTTTAATCATACTTCTCTACCCTAGGTTAGTGGTTAGAAGCACGTCTCTCTCTATGCTTATTGTTAGCGTGATTAGTGCTAAGGTAGTTTATTAATCTATTTTGTAACCTATATAAGGCTACGACATTCCTAAGTCTAGTCTAATGTTGAATCAATAATATTTTATTATCATTTGTGTGACTATGGTCTACACTTACATAGGTCTATCAATGTAAGAGCACTAGATGTGCAAGCAAGATTAATAGTACATTCTTATAACAGGTTGGTCTTACCAATAATTTTTGCTTTGACCAACACAAGAGTACTAAGCCATCTTAAGACTTGTTCCTTGCTATTAGGATTTTTCTTAGGTTCTATATGCAAAGATTCAATCTCCATCAATGCTATATCTATATTTTTGGTTAACCAATTTAGGTAACCTCACCCCCCTCATGTGAGTCTATCACAATTATGTATTATTCACTCCTTAAGATAACATAAGATCTATTTGCTTTTTTTACATAATTACATCCATGGAATTCCTTAAAAAGGTTTGAGTGATTCTTTAGATTATTGCATAACTAATTCATGTTAAGGAGCAATATACATGGTTCCAACTATTTTAAGCCTAAATAACCAATATACATAAATATATTATGAAGAAGGATTATCATTGATTTGACCCAAAACATATCATTAACCATTTCATTATTATTAATCCTTAATTTTTCAACTTAGATTATTCCTCCTATGATAACATAGTTTGACAAATGCAACTTACATCATTTCATGGTTCCTCATTACCTAAATAATGTAATAGTCTCAATCATTCATTCCATATACTAAATTGATCATTTCCCATCCATCAACACAACAATATGCTCTAATATTTCTAAGTGAGATGCCTTGATAAAATATCATACACACAAGAGTTACTACAAAAACTCATAATCATTTCATGGATATCAATTTAGATTTTAAGCACATTCAACTGCCATATCCCATAACAATATATTAAAAGATTATTCAGGATCATGATCAAATCCACTTGCATTTACCATATATTACCATAAGCAAAAACCACATCACAAATGGCACAACACCTTGAATTACCCTAGGAAAAATCTTGAAGGGAAAACCCAGCCTTAAAAGCCTATTTTATATTAATCTCAAAAATTTTGATGTTATACATTGGAAGAACAATCCATTATATCTTCCTTTTAACATTGAAATCTCTCATATTTCTTACATCTTTACAATAGAGATTAATTCCCTAAATCTCAAGATTAAATACCTCAACTAATTAAATAAGACACTCATCGAGCCCAAGACTACAATATAAAAAATTTGTTATCTTATCTCCACACCAAAATCAAGCTATAACCCACATAGATAAAGCTAGATTTCATTCTCTAATACCAAGGCCAACCCAAGGCACCCCTTTTCTCAAGTTCAAAATTCAACAATTCATATTAGTAAAAATTGTCTAAACCACTATGCAACCTCTTTGTTGCATTCAATTATTTACTTCCTAAGGTATTTATTTTTCAAAATGACAACCAAAGATATCCAACAAAATATCAACAATGAGATTTCCTAAAGCAACAATCATACCCGAAAACAATATTTTATTTCACAAATAACATACTAAATTATTATGAATCATCTACAATGAGTAATCAACACAAACTGACACATTTTATGTTTAGGATACTTCTCCAAAATGACACATTTAATTTAATGTGGTATAACCCTGTATTTCTAGTCCACTTATAGCATCACACAAAGCTTAGTACCTAAGCCATTATGCAAACATCTAATCGAATATGGATTGTATTGATTCCTCCATAAATTAACAAGTGGATTTCAATCATTCCTCCATCATAGGAAGGCATAGATTAAATGGAGCTAACAAAATCCATGATTTGTAAATAAACATAAAATTAAATGGTGAGATAAAGCTTCAGCGGTCCTACTCACTCTTACATCTACTACAAAACAATTTATCTCGACTTTGCACCTCACAATAATTTCCTTAGGAAAGAATATTTCTCCTATGTAAGTCTCTCATCATCATTTACCAATCCTCTTCGAAGGAATAAAATGGAGAAATGTTGTTTGCTATTTGGTTAATGCATCATACATGCTATCATTAATACATACTTGAGTTCTTCTACCTATATTAACATTACTAAAAGTTTCTAATATTATGCTAAGCTAATGTTATAACGTGAAACTAGAGTACATAATAACTTACACTTATTTTTAAAGAAACACTCAATTTAAAGCCACCTAAGACTAAAATACTCGGTTAGTGAGTTTTGGGTAAATACTATAGTGTATGGTGAGATACACCAATGGTCTCCCCTAATACTTTTAGTAAACTTTACCATCTATCACCTGCACCAGATAACTACCTAAGCTTCATATTTGTGACTTTAATCTCTGAATCAGAAACCTTGTGCTCTCAATGGTAAAATATTCCCATTTTTTCCAAATATATATCTTTTGTGTTAGACTAACTACCAGCAACAACCTATTGAGGCAACTTCTCATAGCAGCATGCATAGAAATATTTTCTAAAATGTAGAGTTTTAAATCAACCAAACTTGATTCTAAAAAATAGCTTCGGTATATCTGATGCTTACAAAAGAAAGGAACATTAAAATGGAATTCTTAAAATACATCCAAAAAGGCTTTAGCAAACCTTACCTTTGAAACCCAATTGAACCTACAAATTATTTTTCTAGAATGCCTCTTAGTGCTCACGTCTTTGCTCGTTGTGCTCCTTTCCAGTGCTCCTCTAGATTGCTACCACTCTCACTCATGAATTCCACTTCATTTTTCTCTCCCTATCTTCCCATATGGACCTCTTGGAGAGTTAGTAGAAGTATTATGGATTCCATAACCACCACTAGAACATGATGTGATGATCCGTTTGAGATCAATAATTATTTTTTCTCATATGATCTAGTTGTTTATTTAATAACCAGTCCATCCTAAAGTAAGGTATGATTCCTTGTTGAATTAACAAAGGTATTAAACCTTCCAACACCACATCTTAGTTCAAACAATATTCGTTTCTACCTTGGAGCACAAGAATGAATTTTCTCACCAGGAATGAATGAATCTAATTGCATATTTCTAAAACACCCACTAAACCACTATCTCTTTTTTTAATTTAAACCAAAATAAGGGTGTCAGTCAAGAGCTAAGTTCTCTTACATTACCTTAAAGAATTTAAAGGATATACTAGCTCAAGTATTTTTTTGTATTACAATTAATATATTCGTTGGACCTTATCTAGACGAAATTATGATGCAACACCATATTCCATCTACTAAATATATTTTATTCATGCACACTTTATAAAATGTGACTATACGATTTAGGAATTTCATCCACAATAGTCCAAGTTGTTTGATAAATAGCTCAATCAAACATTTCCTGGTATATTTTCTTTGATTATTAATCCATCCTTCCATTTGCAAGAAAACATGTCCTTACAATAGTGCAAATCTATCAGCAGCATCACATTTTTTAATATATATATATATTGTAGGTTTTAAAACATAAAATAATCAATCATTCCACTGATGAGTTATATAACATTTCCATAAAACAAATGTCCTGCATAACTAGTCATGAAATAGTCAATCATTCCATTTATAAACCACATAGCAAAATATAAATCCATCCAAAGAAAAATCTGTTAAGGAAGAGTCATGACAATTGGGCATTGGACTATGTTGGTCTTACTTAGTATGGCTAGCCTCCCAAATGGTGGGCTTCGCAACTCATGGATTATCTTCTTTCTATCCTTTCTCTAGATGTCTCCAATTCTAGAGGTACCCAATTCCTTTTTCTTTGTATTAGCTTCTCTTTGGTTCAGTCAAGGTTTTTTTAGTTTCCTAGCTCATAAAGATCTTTCTTATATTTTCTCTATTGAATATTGGCTAAAAGGCTTGATGGAATAATTTGTTTGAAGATGTAATATGTTTTTTTCTTCATTTAATTTTTTTTTGTGTGTTCTTTTGTGTTTTTTTCATTTTATTTTTGTTGTTTTTTGTCTTGTGTTTTTATTTTATTTTTGTTGTTTTTTGTGTTGTTTTGTTTTTTTGTGTGTTTTTTGTGTGTTTTTTGTGTTTTTTTGTTGTTTATTGTTGTTTGTGTTTTGTTGTTGTTGATTGTTGTTTGTGTTTTTGTTGTTTTAGTTATGCTCTTTGAGTGTGCTCAAGGGGGCAGGCTAGGTACGAGCCCAGGGTGTATTTTGATGGAATAGATATCCCTACCTCCTTGGGTCTTACCTAAAAGTGGCACTCTGAAAGGGGTGTTTTCCACAAAAAAAAGAAGGGCAGTGATGCTTCTATTTTCATTATATAATATAAGGATGAGCATGAAGGTGAAACCTCACATGAACATATTGCTATTTATTTCACCTATTGGACCTTCACGTCTTTAAAGAAATAAATATAATGACACTTGATGAAGAATTGCCATATCTTGAATAAATATAATGGCCAATTTTGTGGAAAGTACACGGTTATTAGTGATGGATTTTATTTATAGATGGTTAATTATGGAGAAGTAACAATTGGTTCCTCATTATTTGGAAATTGTTTTGATGTACTAGGTGTGAGGCACAATCTTCTTTCTATTCATCACATCATCCATACTAAAACAATGTAGAGTTTTATCCCATAAAATGAGTGACTTATGACATTGATGATGGTTTTAAGACTATGACCTTGAGATACTTTGATTATTATAATAAGAAGTATAAGTCTAGTGGGCCTCCTTTTCATTCTTATTCCTTAAAGAAGAATGAATTTGGCGATATGGTGAATAGTGAAGATAACATCAATAGACATTAGCATGGGAATACTAGTTATGGATTCTTGAGGTAGAGGAACCCATATTAGCTAAAAGACTATAAAATTTAGATGTGAGAGCATGTTTCTCTTCCCCCATGGAAAGAACATTATTGATTGTTAGAATATTGGTCCTTTATCTTATAGAAATAATATTAGTGATAGTTGAGATATTATTCCTCTATATAAGTGTAAGAACATTGATAGTTGTTAAGATATTATTTGTAACAACTCAATCTTTAGAATTTCTAAAAATAACAATATTTTTTTCACTATTAATGTTATATAAGGTAAAATTTGTAGTCTATTCTAATTACCAAGCAATAAATTTTTTTATATTTTAGGTGTATTATTCCTTGCTCATAATTATTCCACAATAGTGCAAAATACTTCAATAAGTTTCATGTTGTCATGATTCAAATGAAATGATAATTTACTACTTCTTTCCATGTCCTCGATAAGACTAATGAGCATTTAAAACTCTTTTCAATGCTTAATATAGGACCATCAATTTTGTTGGTTTAGTCCTCTTGAATGTTCCAATTGGTGATTGTTAAGTTTTAAATTATTCCTCCACCTTCAATGTTTATTTGTAAGACTAGTAGTTTGGTTACCTAAACTTAGTTTTGTGTCCTATTGTGGGTTAGTATGTTTTGGTTTTGGACTTCCACGTTCCATGTCTATTTATGACAAATGGTTTTACTACCTCCCTTTTATATCCATTAGTGGACCAACGATATATACCTTTCAACTTATAGGTCCATTTGAATATTAGTGGAATTATTATTTTAAATCCCTTTCATATCCAACTTTCAACTAGTGAGACAGGCTATCCACCTTCAAAGCCCACTCCAAGACTAGTGGAATTATTATTTTAACTCCCATCCATGTCCATCACTGTACCAATGAGTTAGAGTATCCAACTTCAATGTTCATTTAAAGACCAATCAAATCATTATAATAACTCCCTTCCATGTCCTATTTGGACCAATGAGTTAAACTAGCCATCTTAAAAATCTATATCAAAACTATTAGAATTATTATCTTAACTTCTTTCCACATATAACTTTGTACTAATGAGTTAATATTTATGAAAAATAATTTTATCCATAAGTCTTTTACACTAAGGTCATGTTAATTTCTTGAGAAGTATTCTATCATATTCCTCTAGAATATATAAGTAGTATGAACATACTACATTCCTGCCTGCTTCTAATACTACTAGTATTGACCATTTTTCATGGATTATAAATAAAGGAGAGAGATTTTTTATAGAGGAGTGGTTGCCTTTCAAAACCCAAGCAAACACCAAAATAGATAGAATATATAGTGACATTCTTAGATAGTGGAAATTTTTTTAAGTGGCTAGACCAACATGAAAGGAAGAGTTTACTAGTCAAATCATCACTCTACATAGTTATTGAGGATCACTTATATAAAATAGGAAAATATTATATTATCATAAGATTGGTGCTACAACATGAGCACTAGGAGGTATCTAAGGAAATACATGACAACCTAGCTAGAGGACACTTTGCTATAGACCTAGCAAATAAATATTTTTAAACTATAATATTATGGTGGCATATTATTTTCAAGGATATCCATTTGCTAAGACCCACAATTTATGTCCATGGATTGGGAATCCTAACTACATAAATGATATGCCCCTCCACTCGGTGTTACCATTGCAACTAGTTAAGAAATGAAAAATAGACTATATAGGACCCATAAAGCCACTAGTTAAAATGTTTGGCACCAATTTCTTTATATCTAGCATATATTATTTAACTAGGAAAATAGAAAAAATTCTATCCAAAAATTATACTACACAAATTGTTACCAAGTTACTATATAATATTGTAATTGATTTTATATGTCCCAAAATTAGTGGAAGTGGTTAGAAAAATTATTTTGCTAACACCACAATAATATATCCATTACAAAATATATTATTAAACATTATTAAAATTTCCTATGTCATCCTCATCCTCAGGCCCATGGTTCTATTGAGGGGTTTAACAAGATATTGGACATAACATTGACTAAGGTGTATGTTGTAGGTTTAAAATGCTAGGATAAAAGAGTACCAATAATACTCTAGGTATATAACATAATCTATAAATGACTTAACAAGTTAATGTCATTTTAGTCGACCAATGGTTAGACGGAACTATGCCTACTAGCTACATAGTGCCTTGTCTAAGTTTTCTTATCACAACAAGAATGGATGATCCTAACTCATTACAAGAAAATACGATGGAGATACTAAATATGGATGAAGCAATATGAGAAGTTATATTTTATTAACTATAAGAGAAATTATTAAAGAAGTTTTGGCATGTCTAAAATCCAAAATTAAAGATACTACAAAAAGGGCAATGGTACTATTATAAAATAATAGATATAAATATTACCATGAGAAGTTGAAAATTAGGTGGACTAGTATCATACCAAATTGTTAAAATCAATTATAATGAGACTATTGAACTAGAGACTTTTAATGGATGACTCCTTGAAGGTTTGATAAATGGCAACGTTGAAGCATTATCTTCCTCAATAATAGACTAGAGAAGATAAAAATTCATGACATCATAGGGGAAGATGGATCCATGACATGATGCCATAGGACAAGATGGTTTTATGGTTAAAAAATGATCCAAAATGGTAAATGCCTTATGGGGTGTGATGACAATAAATATGTCACCAAAATTATAATGCATTAACCAAATAATCTAAGTTAATGGACTAAAATATGATGCATAAGCTAAAATGAATCACAAGTGATGGTGCAATCATCCAATCAATAATACATAAGAGATGAAGAATGATTGAAAATAGATTATATAAATAAAAACCCATGGATGGAAAAAGAATTAATCTTGCACACTTCAAAAATAATAGAGACAAATGAAATACTAATAGAATTACACCAAACTAAAATTACAATGTACCAAGTAGGAAGGCAAAGTGAATATATGCAAAATAAGAGAGGGTGCACCAATAGGATGTGGAGTAGATGAACCTCAAAAAGGTGAGAATAAACTAAGAGAGGTGGCATAGACACAATAGGTGTAGAGAACTCACTAATAGTATATGTGATGAAGAATCACCAATAGGAAATGATGTTGAAACAAATACAATGACACCAATAACATAATAGCGGTAGAAGAGAGATATAGAAGTATGGAATATTAAGACCACAATTACCTTAAGATGAGGTAAAATGCTAAATTAGGATAGGTATAGAAGATATGGAGGGTTAAGTTGGAAACATATCTCTCATTGAAAATGAAACTAACCAAAGAACCAAGGAAGCCACATAAATATCATACCCATTTGAGGAGAAATTCTTGTGTTAGAAGAAATACTATATATATATTATAATTTCAAAAGAGAAGAGAAGATAGAATCTGGTCCTAGGTAACCTTTGGGGAGTGGAAAAATAAAATCAGTAAAGGCTAAAACAATATAACCCCAAACGAATATATGGCACTAAAGAATAAATAAATTTTCCTAGGATGGTGTCATAATTAGATAAAGATGATGTCAAAATTTAAATTCAAAAGGAATTTGACACAAATAGATAGATATCACCAATATAGATGGAACTAGGTACAACTTGTTAGAGTTAGAGTATATTACATCATTTGGATCATGTAAATGTACCACCTTAGGTACATAATTAGGATAGGATATTACTTTAGGGGGAATTTATCTAGTTACTTCAATAAATGTAATAAATGCACAAGTGGCAATGTGCAAGGTGTCCCCTTGTACAGCTAGGTAGAGTGTTGGCCAAGGAATATATCTTCCTATATAAAGGACCTCATAGTGGTAGATTAGATATCAAGATCATATCAATATCATAGTAAGTTCATGTCAAGATCTTGGTAGTAGTACTCCTATATGGAGTACAATGTAGCTCTTTAGCTCATATTAATGGAGTGATCATTTCCTCCATATTGCATTGTATTTCTATTATTTCTATTTATAGTATATTTCAATCATATTGCAATCTCACTTCCTTTCATATTTACTGTATTTTATTAGGACCTGTGTTAGATCTCTCCATTGCATATATCCTCAAAAGCTAACAGTGGTATCAGAGCCATAGTGAATCGAGATAGGAGGACCTACATCCATCATAAGAGAAGTCTAGTAGGTCAAGAGGAATAGGGAGAGTTACCATTACTATTGTTGACCTGCATCTTTGAAAATTGGATCTACCATTGTGCACCGCTGCATGTGAAAGTTGTCATTGGGAATCAATTGATAGAAATAGTCACAGTAGTCAACAAGATTAGAAAAGTGAGGACTGAAATAAATCTTAGTTGCAGAAATCCTGAGATTATATTTGGCTAGAGTCTTTCCATAGAGTTGCAAAAAAACTCGTGAAGACTAGGACTCAACATTCAAGCCACTAGATTGATAAATCAACTAGTGAAGATTATTATCTCAGAATTACAAATTCTTCAATTCCAGTTTCTAACAACTTGTTGCAGGAAAAGGAGATTCAAGAAAAGTTTGGGAAGCTTCCTACAAGAGAGTTAGGAAGAATATCTTCTTAGAATCATTCCAGTGCTTGCAACAACAAGGAAGAATATTGAATATTTTAAAGACCTCGAAGAAGGTCCCATTACAAGAGTTGTAATCCTGCAAAGTGCAAAAGTAAAGAAAATGCCATAGTAGCCTTATAGCAGACTCAAGGAAGAAGAGACTCCAAAAGTTGAGTCAAGGAGGAGATAGGAGATTGGTGATCTCCATTCAAGATTAATACCTACAGATTGCAAAAGTAGAAAAGGCCATAGAAGCCTTGATCAAGAAGAAGGCCATAGAAGCCTTAATTTTGAAGAAAAATTCAAAGAAGAATTCCTGATTCATAAGAAAACTCCAAAGAAGAGTTTTTGAAGAAAATTTTAGAGAAAATTTCTTGATTCAAAAGATAAATTCTTGATTCAGAAGAAGACTCCAAAGAAGAGATCTCTAAAGAAAATTCCAGAAGAAATTTCCTAATTTAAAATAAAAGTTCTTTATTCAGAAGAAAATTTTAGAAAGGAGTTCTTGAAGAAGACTCTAGAGAAGAGTCCAAGAAAAAGGAGATTGGTGATCTCATTTAGTTATTAAATATTTTATTTAGAAGTAGCAAAATCAGATATCCAAGAAAGAAGATATCATAACCAACACTTCCAAAAGCAGAAGGTTGAAGAAAAGGTCTCAGTTTGAAGACCAGAGAAGTTGCAAGATAGAAGACCTTGGAGAGGTCTCAAGGAGATAAAAGAAGAAGGCTTGGAGAGCCTTGTTGCAGAGCTCGTAGAAGCATCGTCAAAAGAGTTCCTAGGAGAACTCGTTGGAGAAATCCACTACCAAGGAGAAATCTCCTAATAGTGAAGGACTTGGGATAATTATCACCATCTAAAAATAATCCCAAGAGAAGAAGAATCTAGTGAAGACCTCAAGAAAATCATAATCTTGAGAAGAAGAAGATCCTATTTGAAGTCAAAATTTGACAAGAATATTGAAGGAAGATTCAAACAAAATAAGCCTACCAAATCTAGGAGATTTGGAGATTGCCTCTCACAACAAGAAGGCACAATTTAGATAAAGGAGTTCTTTAAATCTATAGCAAAAAGTAGAAGATCATTGGAAGGATCAAGCCACCAAATCCAAGGCTCAAGATAGAAATTTCAAAGCTACAATTTGGTGAAGCAGGAAGTTGTTCTAGATAGCCAACAAGAAAGCTATAAATTCATCCATCTACTACAAGGTAGCAACTTGGTGAATCAAAAACACCAAGATCATCATCTACAAAAGCCATAAAAAAGGTAAGCAACTTGGGTGCAATTAGGTTCATTGATTAAACTCAAATTAGATTATTATCAAATTCCATTAAGGCACCATATCCAGATTAAAAGTTGTAAAATAATAGATTGCATTATAGTCTTCAAGAAAGTGCAAAAGGGAGAATTCATTTTAAGTATTATTTGCACATTAAATAGGATTTGGATATTTTTGAAAGAAATAAAATTATCATCTACCTATTTGCTATCTAGAAAGCAAGAAGACTATATCCTACAATATTTATTGTAGTGAAAATTTGTAGAATACTTATTAAGGGTTCATTAAGTGCATTTGAATTTTTTTTTAGAGTTTATTTATAAAATCAATAAAGTGAGATTATTGCATTATTAATCCATTAGCACTATACTAGTTATTCTTAACTAGTTACTCTCAAAAAAGTTAGTTTGTGTTTGTTGATTGTTAAGGATCAAGAGCACAAAAACCAATAGATTAATCAAAGTGTCTAGAGACACTATTTGGTGCACATAACCTACAACATTTTGTGGCCCAAATAAGCCACCAAAATCAGATCAGATTCCTCCAAGGAGTGGAGAAGAAATCCACCATTAAAATCAGCAATAGAAGCTTCAAATCAAGACTTGGTGAGTCTCAAGATTCAAAGTGCACTAAAGGCTATTTACAAAAAAGGTGCAGAAATTACTTCTACAAAAATAAGCTTCTATCTATATGGTTACAAGCTTGGGTTCATTAGAAAAATATCCAAGCAAAAGCAGAGAGGTGTCTAATCAAGGAGACAACCTCAAAATATGCCATTACCTACAAGGAAGCTGTCATAAAACCAGAAAAAATCAGATTGCAAAAAGGAGGTGCAAAAAAGGTATTTTATATACAAAGTTTTTTACATTTCTAATCTACCATACGCAGGAAAAAGGGTAAGGTTTTAAGTGCCTCAAAGGCACAATATTCTCAGGGTAAAATAGCCCAAGGTAGCCATATAATAGCACACTCCATGCAAGGGAATAGAGCCTCTCAAAAGGCTCATATCTTCTATTATTTGGATAGCCGAACCTGCAAGCAAAAAATCACAATACAAAGAAAGGAGGAGCATTATATTCAAGGGCAACATTATCTAAAAAAGGATTTCATAATAGGTTGAAAAATAAGGCACAAAATATTACATTGGACGTACGTCCAAGGAGCATCGTTGGAGTACTTCAAACTCCCCCATAGCATTGCTTGAAGTCTTCAAGATCGTTGCCAAATCCTAGCTCCAAGGCTCCAAAGGCACTGATCTCTACTCTAGCTAGAACTAACTCATTTCAAATGTCATAAAATAAAGAAAAAGTTGGCAGTATTGTGTTGATAATAAGGACATTGCAAATATATGTTGAAGAAGCATTACGTAGAAAGCTCATGCACAAAGGAAGGTGACACTTGTCACCTAGAAGGAAATATTAATGTTTCCCACACGAACACCCATCCATTGCAAGTCTGACCAAGAAAGCATTATAGGAAAGAAGGTTGGTGTCATCAAGAAGGTATGAGCGCTCATCCAAGACTGTAACATTCATTCAACAAAAAATTACAAGTGGCATTAAGCATTTTCTCATCCCTCAAGCACTCAAAGACAACCGCCGTGACACTTGTCACACATATCAATATTCTCCTTCTATTAAAGGTGCCAAAGACCAAGGAGATCATAAATACACAGAGCACATTCGTAGCCACCTAAGTTGCAACGTGGAAGAGAAGTGAAGAGCATTAAAATATCTAGTCAAGATATTCAAAGGAGGTCAAAATTCTAAGGTTGAAGCTCCACCGTCCAAACATCCAAGCCAAGGGAGAATCAACATACACCATAAGCTATAGCACCCAAGGAAAAGGTATTAAATAGGACTATCATATAGATTCGAAATTTGGACCAAATACGTAGGGAGTACAACACTAAAGGTAAGGTTTTTACTTTATCAAATTTGCTTTCATTAATAGGGAGTCATAAGGTATAATATAAGGTTGAAACATTAAGAGAAATCAACCATATTTGAAAGCAATATCTAAAGGAAATATATATATATATATATATATATAAATATATATAGCCTAATATTTGCAATATTAAAACATAGGAGAAATAAGAGTTTCTACTTGAAAAGTTAGAATTGCAAATATTATTGTTTTCTAATATTTCATATTAGGGAGTCATAAGGAATACTACATCAAGGTAGGTAATTGGAAATTAGAAACATTAAATTATTAAAGGCTATAAAAGGAGGTTTATTAAGAAAAATCAAGAGTTGGAAATTAATTGGTATACTTGTCTCAAAACACATAAAAGGGACAAAATAAATCCAACTATTAAAACCTCATCAAATTAGAAAGTGCTTAAGTTCAATAGGAGTAATAAGGTGTAAAAGAAGTTGATTTTTTCTATTCACAAAACTTTACAAAATCAACTCAAAATTGAACTATTATTCTCAAAAGCACTTTATCTATCATATAGCATATCCAAAATCACTTGGGAGTCATAAGGGTTCTACAAAACCTAGAATTTCACCAAGGCATCATCAAATCAATACTAGGGCAAATAAAAGAAGACTACAAGGATCATCATGGCATCAAACAAATTCTTTCTTGCAAAATCCCAATTACTTAAGGGACCAAACTATTTCTCCTGGAAAAATAAGGTTAAAGCAATCTTAGTATATGAAAAAATTTGGGAGATAACTCAAGGAATAGCAAAAAGACCAAACACAGGTGATACTAAAATTCAGAAGTTTGATGAAAATGATGCAAAATCCCTAATGATAATAACCTTTTCTATCACTGATGAAATAAAACCTTATATCAGTTCAGCAAAGACATCTACAAAAGCATGGAAAATCTTAGAAAATATATTTGAAGGAAAAAATAAAGCCACTATCCTTCATCTTCAAACTCAACTACATTCTCTAAAAATGAAGAGTGGTGAGAGAATAGAACTATTCCTAAGGAAAGTAGCAAATATTAAAGGTAAATTATTAACCTTAGGAGAAGAAATTAAAGATGAACTTCTTACTCAAGTAACCATGAGAGCACTTCCAAATAGCTACAAATATTTGGTAACATCTTTACAAGTCCTAAGTAAAGATACTTCTTTTGATGACCTAATCAATATTCTTCAAGAATATGAGGTAGAGAATACAGTTAAAGATGAAATGACTAACACTGCATTGGCATCAAAAGATAATCCATAGGGAAATATTGCTTCATCATCAAGAGGATGAAGACCATGGTATAACAAATATTGTCAGATATGCAAGAGAAAAGGTCATAGCACTAACTATTGCAGATTCAATCCCAAAAATAAGAATCAAGGGAATCAGATGAACAATGGAAGTAGATTTCAACCATGACAATATCAGAATCAGCAACAAGCTCAACGTCCAATCAATTATCCCCAATTGGAGTATCAAAAAGAGAATAAGAAAGGACACCTAGCTCAAAGGATAGAAGAAATTGAAGAACTGGAAGAATCTACAGATGATTATGAAGTCAAAGCTCTTTCAACAAGAACAACAGGTTATGGAGACACTAACTACTTGCTTGAATAGGTTACAAAAATAGAGAAGAAGAATACAAGCTCCAAGACAAAGAAGAAGATCCATATTGAATATTGAAATCTTCAATACCCAAATAATGTAATACAAGGGGTGTTAGAGTTAGAGTATATTACATAATTTGGGTCATGTAAATGTACCACCTTAGGTACATAGTTAGGATAGGAGATTACTTTAGGGGAAGTTATCTAGTTACTTCAAGCAATGTAATAAATGCACAAGTGGCAATGTGCAAGGTGTCCCCTTGTATAGCTAGGTAGAGTGTTGGCCAAGGAATCTATCTTCCTATATAAAGGGCCTCATAGTGGTAGATTAGACATCAAGCTCATATCAAGATCATAGTAAGTTCATGTCAAGCTCTTGGTAGTAGTACTCATGTATGGAGTACAATGTAGCTCTTTAGCTCATATTAATGGAGTGACCATTTCCTCCATATTGCATTGTATTTTTGTCATTTCTATTTATAGTATATTTTAGTCATATTGCAGTCTCACTTTCTTTCATATTTACTACATTTTATTAGGACCTGTGTTAGATCTCTCCACTACATGTATCCTCAAAAGCTAACACAACTATAAAAATTGAAAAAGATGATATTTATGGCTTGTCAAATATGTTAAAATAAAATATAAAATAAAATTTAGTAGTTAACTGGGAGGAATATCAAGAATATTTCTAGGAGCTTGATCCTAACTATAAAGAAGCACTAACTAGTCAAACCATCATGTATCCCAACCTAGTGAACCACATGAGTAGTGGTGTACAAAAAAGCCAATATTCAATAAATGACTAGGGCATTTATTAAGGGAACATGACAAAAACATAAATTATATCCCAAAAAATAAAAACTAGACATTCTATTAAAATGTCGATGTTTACAATTAGTGAGAAGGGAATTCTACCTATAATAGATTATGAGTTTAGTATGATCTAGTTTAGACGTATTTTCTATAGGAGGGAAAATGAGAAAATATCTAATGAGAACCCAACACGGAATCATAAGATAAGAACAAGAAGAAAGCTATTGTATCTTCAAAAAAATTGAAGGTGCAACAACAAAGCTATACCCAACTACTGAGCAACTCAATTTTACTATTAACGATTATCCTTATTGTTAGTGGACTTCTACACACATTTCTCCAATATAAATGGTATGGTATATAGTGAAATGAATAGAAGAATTTGCTTATATGATGGCAAAGGATTTATACCATGATGTACTCCACTTCAAATTTTAATCCCTTAAAGATATAGATGGGTCATAGAAGGAAAAATGAGGTTAACACACAATATATATGAGATTCTTAGATTGGGTGAAAATCCTATACCTACACCTATTTTGAGACTATCCACACTATTTATGAGTTGGTACCACAATGACAACCTCTAGTTGGATTAGGTCTGTCTAAAAGGTAATGGATTGTGATGACAATGTTAGGGATGTTCAATCAAGACATTGACCCAAATAAGTATGATAAGAAAGGAGCAATAAGTAATATGGAAGTATACAATTTACTCTACACTAACTAAACATTACATGCTTTTTTGACTAGAGGAATCAGAACAAGAGTTACCAAGTTTACTATAGAAGTCCTTGGAAAGCCTATTACAAGTTTCATTGAGATCTAATCATTACTAAAGGCAAAAAGATAGTATATAAGATGATGGTCCAATGTAAGCCACATAACATGGCCAAGATATTTTTGAAGAATTTTAGAGTGAACGTAAAATATTTGAAGAAGGGGAAATGACATTCAAGTTTAGCACATTTGTAATCCAACATCAACTGCAACCACCTATGTGCTTATAAACATCTATTTAATTCCTATATCAAATGTATCAATGGTAGGAGTCCAAAGAAGTGAATCAAAAACGAATTTAATGCAAAACTCCTCTATGCTAGAATTCTTAACACCAACATCTTCCATGTTGGCAGTGACAATAATGGTACTTAGGTCTATAGTAGTTAGCTCAATACATGAGATATTTGCACCACCATCAACAATACTAACTAGCTCAATGCTAGAAGCTCTAGCCATAGTTCTCATATATCAAGTTACAATGTATTGGTTAAGATATAGATAGAGAGTTCAAATTGGTTTCCAACCTAGTATTCAAGATTTCAATAGGGCACACGGGTCCTCCAAGTATATATCAACCATAGCTAGGCAATGCAGATGATGTTACCAATAATAAAGACTCGAACTGGTATATATTTGAGGAGGATGACTCTAAGAGACAAAATCCTAATGATAAAAGTGATGCATGAGAGTGAATAGAAGGATTTGATGAAGGATGCAATACAAGTGTTGTAGGTGGAGGATCAAGTAAGACAAATGGTGTAGATAACATAGAGTGTAGAATCGAACATTAGTATTAGAATTGAATTTTTACTTAAAGCCTTATTATTAAAAGCATTAACAAAACTGTTCCAAGATTTAGTTCCATAAAGGATAAAATATAGTGAGATCAAGAATACTTGAACAATATCAATCCATCTATGCAATAAATACAATAATAAATTGTGGCACTTTTGGATCATTTCAATAGTTGTACAAAGGATGTAGAAAATATGGTCTAGATGGGAAATAAAGGCAATAAGTCCACTCATGTGGTTAATCAAGAGATGGGGTAGATACAATATTAGTAGAGAAGTTAAGCATAATGAATATGGATGATCCATCAAATCAAAATTAAAAAAAAAACCACCAATCTAATAGAGACAATATCATAGAAAATAAAGGAGAAATATTGTGTACTAGCAGTGTAGCAAGCCTTTGTAAAAGACATGATGACATGTGTTGCTACACTTTAAAAGAAGATGTAGAGTTCAAAAAATAGTTGTGTACCTTATTGATAGAGAATCTTGATATACTAGTGGCAACAATTAAATATAGGATGAAGGCTAATCATCTTAGGAGTAATAAATATATGTTAAAATATCAAATGTTACAACTTACTCGTATATTAAAATAAGTAAAAAAGTATATGTTTAAGGAGTGAAGACCTCTACTACTTCCCTTCTCAAGTCAAGAAAAGCAAAACATTATAACTAACTTGCCACAATTCAAATTAATTAACTTAATAAAAAATATTTATTATTTTATTTATAACCTTTTAACCTCTAATCTTGAAAAAGCTCCACCAATACTACATAATTATTAGATCTCAATATTTTAATAAACTATAAAAATATTCCAACAATCCTCTTATCTCATAATACTTGCAAAAATTAAATTAAATTTAATATTAATATTCTCACATTATATTTAATACAAATTGTATCATCATAACACTCATTAAAAAAATATATACAAAATCTAAAACTTTTAACCTCGCAACCATCACCTCTTCACAACAATCGCACCCATCACCAACTACAAAACTAGAAACCAATATGCTTTTTGTGAGGCAAGCATTCATACTATTGCATTTATGTTTGATTACAGTCATCGACGTTTCAGTTGGACCTACTCGATAGGACAGAACAGAATAAAAGCCAAAAGAATCCACGCCATCTTTCTTCTGGTGGGGAGCAAGGGAACCACGCACCACAAGTTTTACGCAACACACTATTTGCTGTTAACTCACTGACCAAAATCTCTCTCGTGAGAAGGGCCGATTGTTTTTTCAAGGACACCTGATAACAGTTTGGCTAATCTTGCCCGCATAAAAGCGCAGCCAAGGATAGCGTAGATCTCTTTGCTCAGATGCAGCACACAATCAACAATCACCAATGAAGATTATTCATCTTATTCTTATTTTTCTTTACCAAGCTTACGCCTACGAAGCTACCGATTTTCCAGAACGACACAACGTAGGGAATTGCGATTTATTCTCAGGGGCGTGGATCTATGATCCCTCCTATCCTCTTTACCAATATCATCAATGCCCTTTCATTAGTCATGAATATAATTGCCAGAAAAACGGAAGACCAGATTCCAATTACGAGAAATGGCGATGGCAACCGCATGGCTGTTCCATTCCCAGGTTAATTAATTTACTTCCCTGGATTAATTCCATCTAAAACAAAATCCCCTCTTTCGTTCCTGCCCTGATGAATATTATTGCCATCTCAGGTTCAATGCATCTGCTATGCTGGAAAGCCTGAGGGGAAAGAGATTGATGTTTGTGGGTGACTCCATATCCCAAAACCAGTTTGAATCCATGGTCTGCCTTCTCTATTCGGCGTTTCCAAACAAAATCATCGCAGATAATCGTAGGTCTTGGAAATTGCCGGTAAGGTGTACCCATCAAGAACTCTTACCTTCTTGTTAATTTATTTATTTTTTTGTTGTTGTGAAATTGGGTTAACTCTTGGCAGGAGTGCGATGCCTCCATCGAATTTTCATGGTCTCCATTTCTGGTTGAGATTTTCAATAGTGCCGGGAAAAGAATTCTCCGTGTTGATGCCATCGACCATAATGCAAATCGTTGGTTGGAAGCCGATATCCTCGTGTTCGAGTCATCCAAATGGTGGCCTCCACATTTGGGTTCCCAGAGGTGACCCTCTAATCATTAGATAGTTGATTCTCTAATTTTTTTATTGATTTTAATCGATTTATTATGATGTTTTTCAATAGATGGGACCTGGTAATGGAAGGTAATCATACATACAAGGACATGGATCCCATTGTGGCTTACAAGAAGGCACTGATCACATGGGCAAATTGGGTATCTGAAAACATAGATCCCCTCTCCAAGCGCGTCTTCTTTCGTGGCACCACATTCAGCCATTACATCGACCACAACGGGTAAAATAACGCAATTGCCATTATTGAATGATTGCTACCTTGATGTTTGCCTATGTGTTAACTGAAGCTGGTTTTAATGGCGTCTGGAACAAATAGGTGCAAGAATGAGACGAAGCCAGACGAGGATATAACGTATGAGCCGCCTATACATTCAAGGATTCTTCGTCAAGTTCTCCACGGCATTGATTTTCCGGTCCACGTGCTTGACGTCACGCGATCAACAGCGTACCGCAAGGACGGGCATCCCTCCGTTTACGGTCTTGCCGGCCAAGGTGGGCGTGGAGATTGTACTCACTGGTGTTTGCCTGGCGTTCCCGAAAGCTGGAATGAGCTCCTTCATGTCTATTTAACTGAGTTGCGGCATCCATGCTAGACATGAAACGTTATTCGACAGTTTTTAAGAAAATCTTGAGTTGTAATAGGTCAAGTTACTATTAAATATGAAAAACTCATGAACTCCAGGGTTGAATCGTCCCTGATATTAAGTTAAAATTGAATTCCTCTTGGCTTGGCTGTGTTGGATGTACAACTCACATGCGGCATGATGCTTTGCTTTTCGTATAAGAATTATGATTCTGCAACCTTCATGATGCTTTGATTTTCGTCCCTCCATTACGCTTTTCGTTTCTCTTTTATTTTTTTTATAGGATTCCTCATCCCTATTAACATCGAGTTTGAACGTGTATGGGGGATTGGCCCTTTTGCTTTCTAAACGGTTAATGTAATGATGCAAGTCTAGTGACATATTTTTATAATTGGAATTTCGTTTTATGTTAATACCTATCTATTTATCTAATCAATACTTCTTATACATATTTTTAAAAGTAATTTGATTTTTTGTTGTTTATTTTTGTGGTTGGTGGAGAATGTAACCTGATAACCTGATAATTTAGCTAAGGAATGAGTTTCCATGCAACTGAACCAAAAGCCCAATGGTAGCTGTCCAGATTGTGGATTGTTCCGGCACATAGTTGGTGTTCTTTAACTTCGTTTCCATTTCATACTCACATTAGATAAAAAGTGTTATTCATTTTATTTTATTTTATAGAATAAAAAGTTTTTATAAAATTTATATATTAAAAATATATTATAAAAATAAAATATTAAGTTATTTGATATTTTTTAAATTATATTAGAATAAGATTATTTATAAGTTGGGATGGGACTTCTTTTAGCCTTGGTTAACAAGAACATTTGTTTCTTCCTTTTAGCTTTTTAAAAAACTTTCATAACTCTAAAGCCTTATTACTATTAAAGATTTTGCTTTATTGTTTGCAGTCTTATCCAAGCTTTGTAGTTTTCAATAAATCATTGTCCCAACATGATCTGTATACCACTTTAAGTTGTACCTCGATTGCCTTTTGTAGCTCCATTAGTATTTTTCTAATCTAACCTTATAAGGGTGTTTTCAATAAATCATTGTTGGATTAGATTTTATAAGCTAAAAACCATATTTTCCATACTTGGCACATGAATAGAAACTTAAATATCAGGTTGTTAGATGTTTCCACATGTTTGTAGCATAAAACACACCAAGACAGGCCAACAATTCCCCTATGTCTCATATTATCAAAAGTAAGAAATGCATGACAAGGTCATTTTGGAAGGAACTTTTCATATCCATCTTTAAACTCCAAGGATTCCATAACACCAAGCTAATTCATCCTCCTCATCCTTATGAGAAATCTTTCAACATTGAAAGTTATGGAATTATAATCTCCTAGCTAATTCATCCTCCTCATCCTTAGTTATGGAATTTATCTAATTATTTGACTAAACTAATGGCATTTGATTGTTTCATTAATATTATAATTATGTATAAAATATACTTTTTATAATAAAATATTTTAGTTTATAATTATTATTTTTTCTGTTGAAAAGTTGGGAGGATATTGGCCACCCTTCCCTTGAATTGAACTTAGGTCTTTGTTAGGATATTTCAAAGTTTTTTTAGAATTTATGGTCCTAGGGGATAGTGCAACGGTTCGGGATTTGGCTCTTCTTCGGGAGGTTCAAGGTTCAAACCGCAACGTGGACGAGTGTGTGAGGGGGTGGATGTGTGGTGGTTGTGTTAAATTTCCTATTGATAAGCATAGCTCTCGGATTTACGAAGGATCATGGTTGGGAGGAGACTGTTCAACCATGTGCTTTAGTCCTAAGGGTTTCTCACACTAACCAGATCAAAAAATAATAATAATTCTATTTTATCAATTTATTTTAATTTTTATATTTATTTATATTAAATATAAATTTTATTATATAATAATATTTTTATGAAGATAAATTGTTTTGGTTTGTGTTTAATCAATATAAAATAAGTGTTGTTATTGCATGCTTAATCAATACTTCATTTATATTATAAAAATGTTTCAATTAATGTATTATAAATGGTTAGATTTAATATTTAATTATGTATTATTTTATTGAAGGGAGGGGCTAGAATTATATATAGATATAGATATATAGTATTTTTTTATTGAAATATATATAGTTAACTTGATTTTTTTTTGTTATTTAATATTTTGATTGGTTATTTTAATTAGATTATTTTTAATTATTAAGAATTTGTTTTTGTTAGTAAGATAAATATCAAGCTTAGTGTTAGTGTTAACATGAACATAAAATATGTAGATATTTGTGAAGATATAAATTATTTTAAATTTTTATTAAAATTGTTATTATGTTAAAGAAGATTATTTTTACAATTAAGTGGTATTAGCTAAACGAGTTAGATTTCTTGATATTTAACAAAGAGACCAAGGTTCAAATCTTGTCAAGCGATACATGGGTAATATTCAAGCTTTGTTGTAATACCACTATGTGGTGATGATGTAATATTGTAGGCACCAAAACAGCACCAATCTGATCATGTGGCTACAAGCACTGACCGAATTGGCATACATAGCCCCTAGGGCAGCCCCCAGAGGTTAAACAGTGGTCTTAACCACTCCCAAAGCAATTTTGGAAGGTAAAAGGTCAATTTGGCACCTTTCAAGCACCCTGCTCCTTACTCGTTCCACCCTGGGGTGAATAGAATGCTAGTCGTCCCACCCGAGAATGATTAGCAACAATCGCTCTAGGGTGGGGTGATTAGCAGGTTTTACAGGAAAAAAGTCAAACCTTGACAAATGGCAACCTAGATCCGCCACTCAACTCCACCTTCAATGCATGGGAATGTGAGTGAGCATTTCAAAGCTCAAATAGGTAGTCATAAATGCAGTCATGGAGCCCTTAATCAGGGAGGAATCTTATCTCCCCTAACAAGGCATGATGGCCAAGTGGCACCCCTACATGCACATTCAAAGCAGACCTTCAGGTCTATAAAATGGTGAGTCTTCTCACCCAAAAAAGAGAACAGAGCAGGAGAATTTGGAGCAACGGAGTGCTGCCAAATTATACCCTCACCCTCATTGTGCTTCCTACATCCTTGATCTCTCTTTTGGAAGGGAGGTTATTGGGTGAACATTAGGAGCACAATCCGAACCCAAAACCCGAACGATTGGCCATAATCCCACACCCAATTTTTTGACACAACCCCCTAGGAGGTTTTGGGCCCATAACAAATGGATTGGTATCAAAACCAAGCCCCAAATGACGGGCGTCCTGCCCCCGGGCGCCCCTCGCACTATTGCAGTCCTAATCGCCCCACCTTGGAGTGATTAGAAATCTATAGTATATTTATTTACTGTTTCTTTTGCATCATGTTTTTTGTGTTTCATATATGTTGTAGTTAAAATTTCAAAGCATTCTGACTTGTTTTGACTGTGTTTTCATTGTTTTACGCTTTTACTAACATACAGGGAGCGCCTTCAGATACACAGGGCAATTGGGGTGGAATCGGCCAAATCCGACATTTTGGGTCGTCTCAAAATGCCCCATTTTTTCTAACCAAAATTTTTCAGGTTTTTTACAGGCCTCTTGATGGTACATTTGGGAGGTCACTTTTGGGCATTTTATGACAATCCTAATCGTCCCACCCCGGAGCGATTAGAAATCTACAGCATATTTCGGGACTGTTATTTTTATAGTGTGTTCATGATGATGTTTACATGCTTCTATTCAAGTTTCATATTATTTTGACATGTTTTGATCACTATTTTAATTATTTCATGTACGCATTAACCGGAGGCCTTGGGGATTACATGTTTCCCTCCATCCGCATGTGCTATTAATCGTTTGTTGTTTCTATGAACGTAGTATCTCGACACCGTAGGGGTATTAAGGAACTATAGATGCATTCATGCAAGCGACAGTGACGTTTGGCCTGCCCATTTCAAATGTGGGCACACGAAAGATCCCAAAGGGAAGCGTACCATCCGTTGGTGTAACAAAACTATATCTAACACTCTGAGCCCCTAAAAATGGGGGAGACGTATTGTAACCTGATCACAAGAAAAATTAATAAAATAGGCTGCACTTTACTTTTTCTTTACATCTCGTTTCATTCATGCTTCACTTTCCCTTTTCATGCACTTGTTCTTTGTTTATTCGTAGGACTTAGTGTTACATATGCTTTTGTTTGCATCGCACCCGATGCGCCTGTGCTTCCGTACCTAAGTGCTTTCAGTTGTGATCATGGTGGGACTCTATCCCCTGATTTTGGTATCAAGTTTCTAATCAAAACTTTGTGTTTTTTCTTGCAGGTGTTAATCCTTCAAGCGTTGGACTGCTGCTCGTGCCACCCTGTGACGAATACAGAGCTGGTATCCATTTCACCCAAGGATGAATAGGCATTCATCCCACCCTGTGAAGAATATAGATCTGTTATTCATCCCACCCCAGGACAATTAGCTCTCTGTGCATTTTATGAGCAGAAACTCAGGGGCATCTGGTGTGGGTAGAGAAGAGGTAGGTTTTTTTAACATCCTCTATAATTTTTTGTCTTTGTTTCTATGATTTTTTTGTTTTCTTTGCTTGCATAGAGAAGTCTTCTGCATGTTTTCTTTCTTTGCGCAAGTAAAAAGAACCACACACACCATGTGATAATATAAACATCAAGGAGTTGGTCGTAAAACCCCAACACTTGATCAAGACCAATGATGGATTTCATCACCACCTTGGCTTGAATTTTGCATACATAACCCCGATCGCGATTGTTGCTAGACGTAAATCCTGATGAAAGCTAACCAAGTGTAGCTAGGGTGATTTCCAGTGCATGAGGATAAGTCTTCTATGGTAGGTGTCAAAAATAGAGCGATTCCCCTTCCGTACCGCCTATGTTCCACATACAGTTCTGCTCTCGTGTACCAATAGTTTCCCTCACCTAAGGGTGGGTATATTGAGAGGTTTGATATAATGGCCTGGCAGTGGTATATTAAAGGGACAACCATTTTGGGAGATATAAGAGCCCTCATATTGCATGTACAACAAAATTTTCTTTACAAGGCTTTCAAAACAAAAATCAAAACACACTGAACCAGATTTAGGGCACATGTTTAATCTATAAACGAGATAATCACTTCTTTGTTTGTGGTGCCCCTTTTGGTTTAGTGTAGCATAAAAAATCATAAAGAAGATAAAAACATACATATCTTTTAGAAAACCACCACCATGGTGTACACCCGTAGCCAAGCCCAATCATGGGCAAAAGCGGCAAAAAGTGTACAAGGAGGCACAAGTCACCTCCATTATAGCTCCAAGGACTTGGTCATACCACCTTGGTGACCTGACCCACAAAATAGTCCACATCATACCATGACGAAACAGGACTATAGAGGCACCCCTTTGAGGGACACTCCCATTCAACACAGACCCTTTCAAGAGGAGTACATACATAGGAAGGCCCCCTTAGACACTCATTATGAGTGGCCACCATGCGATGAAGCGCTAGAATAGCATAGGGTCCATAAGGAGGGGCCACACGATTACATCATCCCTCCTCTACCCCTTATTACTGTCAAAAACAATAGGCCAGATCCAGAGCGCAAGGCTCTTCAGACAGGGCGAGCCAACTCTGCCCGGCCCCTTCACACATATGAAAGAGAGCATGAGGAAAACCACTATATTCCTCAATACACAGTGCGGGAGCAATGCGCCTCCGCACCTACTATTTATCAGGATCACCTACTAAGGCCAGAGCCTTAAGTGAATGTTCTAACCTCGACAGAGGGAAGCGACCTATAGAGATCTTGGATCACCATGACTGAGATAGACATGTAGGGTAAGAATCTAGGCCCCCTATACCTAAGACGGTGGAACAAATCGACTTGGCATTTGCCAAACATGCAACCCACCAAGCGCAATTCACGCAGCTTGAGAAAGATCAACAATAGTTAGAGCACCTATACCGTCTTAGCAAAGAGCGCATTCAGCGTCAGACGGATGAGTTGCTCCAGAACACTGTGCATGAGAGGATTCCAACCCCTCACACATAGAAGACAAAGCTTTATGAGAGGCCTAACCCCTTGATACGAGACAGGTCTCCATGACCTTATCAAGCATTGCCTCCAAGACCTCCTAGACCTAAGCGGGAGGCCACCCCTAGAGCCAATGATGGGCCCCTCCGCACGCACCCACCCATGTTTATAGGTCATGTCTAGGAACTCCTCAAGAAGCCTATGAGGAATTCAAGCAAGAAGAAGAGCGGGCTGAAACACCCTACCAAGGCAAGGGGGCGCTATCTGGCTACCCCTCCATAGGCCTTAAGTTCCCCGTAATTCACAACGGGAACAAACCAAGGAGGAAGAGATCAAATCTTTCGATGCATACAAAGTGTTGCTAGAGCGCTTAGAGTCTGTGGAGACCAAGACTTATGGGCCCTAAAATCCCACTTTATGCCAGCTCCACAGTCACCCTGTGCATCCTTTAGTGTCGGCACCCCCATACCCTAAACACTTCAAAATGCCTCAATTGGCAATTTTTAGAGGGGATGAGGATGCCCAAGAGCACGTGACAAGATTCCTGAGTCAATGCTTTGGAATTCAGGACAATGATGCTTTGCTTCTAAGAACATTTATAACCACGTTCGCAGGCCCTACCTCGGATTGGTTTACCCAATTGTCAAAGTATAGCATCAGCAACCTAGACCAGCTAATGGACGCGTTCCTCAAACATTTTGCCTTCAACACCAAGAAAAAGGCATCATTAAGCGACCTAGCTAGCCTCAGGCAGTATGAAGAAGAGACCATGGTGTCTTATGGAAATCGATGGAGGACGTTGCTTTCAAGGCTACCTTACCTCCCTCCCATGGCCGACATGACCCAAATGTTCTCAAAGAGTTGTCTGATGTCGATCGTTGTGCTATACCACTCTCGAGGAAGCCCTAGTGCAAGCCAGAATCATTGAGGATATCAAGATACAATATGGTGATATTGCCAAGCCACGCAAGAAAGAGTGGCCCAAAAATGCCAAAATTTGGTCCACACAATCGAAACCCGTCGCGGTCAATCAGGTTACCATAAACATACCAAATCTTGCATAGATGACACAGCCCCCAAAGGCTAATTATCAGGCAGTCCCTCTTGACAGCTATGAGAAGGAAAATCATAGGCAAGAGCAAAATTAGCAGCGTCATCCTAGGCAACAATTCACACCCTTCACAGAGTCTAAAGACTCCTTTTTTGACCATTTATTCATGGTAAACTTGATAAACCTACCATAAAGTCGACCCGTAGACCCCAACGCACCAAAACCCAAGGGCTATAGGGAAGACCTATATTGTAGATTTCACCGACAAAAAGGACACGACCTTTACACATGTTGGAAGTTCAAAAGCTTAGTGCAAGACCTAATAGACAACAAGATGCTAGCAGTGGATAATCTCATGGCACCAAGCAACCAACAAATGGAGGTCTTCAAATACCCCCTTCCTGCCCATGATGCATAGGCAAAGACTCTACAAGTCAATGAGGTGACACAAAATTGCCCCATGCAAAGGTATGTAGGGATGATAAGCATAGTGACACGGAACAAGAGGTACCCAAGCATAGTTGCCCCCGTTGCAGCTATAGGAGAGGTTCCATAAACGTCACAACCTCAACAACACCCTACACAACCTCCCCCACCTAGACCAATGGCCACGATTCAGACTAAACTTACCCAAAGTTTAAGGACCACGTCGGCTAGGCTCTCCATCTATGAGTTCATCCAATAATCACCACCCCATCGGGAGGCTCTAATAGAGATACTCAAAGCCATCGAGCTACGACCCCATGAAGCAAACTCTTTCAACAACTTTGTGGGACATGTAAAATGATGTATAGAACCAGTCATCACCTTTAGAGAAGACAAACTAAAATCGATGATTAGTGATATGGCGGATCCACCCCTGCACGTCATTGCACGGGTCAACAGGATTTTGTTTAAGAGGGTGTTGGTGGACACTGGCTCATCCAAAAATATAATCACAACAGCGGCATTGAAACACCTCAAGTTGCCAGCATCTCACATTGTGGCCTCCACCTATACTCTTAGAGCATTCAATGATGCGATATGCTCGATGATTGGCACAATTGTCCTGCCCTTCCAAGTGGAACAAAAGACTATTCCTACGTTGTGCCACATCCTGGAAGGTGAGATGGCCTACAATATTTTTTTGGGCCAGCCTTGGATCAGGGACATGAAGTGTGTCCCTTCGATAGCCCATCAATTCCTAAAGTACACATACGATGGGCAAGTGCATGTAGTCCTAGCAGACTTAGAGCCCTTCAAATATTGCAATGCGGTGCAACTGATGCCACAGTCGACCCTCCCATCGACACATTTGGACTTTCAGTTGAATCCATCCAAACAGGTTCTGATTTCACATACATCCCCGTTGTTAAGTCCCTCAAATCACCAATCGGGCCCATCTTCATCGTCTAGTCCTTCACCAATGACACCACCTACGATGGCCACACCGAAGGACAATGGGAAGAAGCCCCTAGAAGAGATACCACCACTAGTCTCAACCATCTCTACCAAAGAGGTGTCCAGTCGAATGGAAGTCGAGACACCTGGTTCATCCAACATGGAGTGGACTCAGGAAGAACTCCCATTTCCTCCCCCTCAACTGCCAACGATCACCGTTGAGATGGCCAATACGGGCCTGGGGAGTATCTAGTATGGAACATTGTAGCAACACTCGAACTTGTGTCCATGCAGGACATGGGGAGACCTCGCCTCCCCATAGACACTATTGTCCCTTTGGGCTACCCACCAAATTAGACAAATTTTGTATATGGGGGCCTCGACAACGACATTGAACCTTACCTGCAAGAGGAAGAGGACGAAGAGCCCTTTGTTGAGAACGTCAACTATCTGTCCAACCCGAACTTCACTTTGAAATATCTTGGCCAATGTAATTGGCATGGATATGGGTTGGGCAGATATGAACAAGGGGTGCGCGTTCTTTGTCAACCAAGATATCATATGCTATACGACAAATTAGGAGTAGGGTTCAACCACCCTCTGCCCCTTGACATCTTGGTAGAAAACATGCAAGGCCTAGGGCTAGGCAACAAGGATGGGTTGGCACAAGATCCATATGCCAATCCTAACACAACATACACATTGGGGGATTATCTCCCATTGCTAACAACCAACCTTGTGGGCCTCAACAACTCCTCCCCTTCGATCGAGAAAGGGGAAATTTCAAGAACATGCCTCCAAGAGGGATATAGATAAGGCCAAGAAGGATCTTCAGAATACGAGTCAGAGTATGAGGTAGCACCTTGGGACCCTTTCGAGTCCGATAGCAATCACTCGCAAGTGACACCCATAGATAACTATTAGGAGAACTTCTTGGCGATGTTCCCCTTAAATGCTCCAATCGAGCGATTGCCACCCCAAGAGAATCAGGTCCTCCCGTAGAGGGAGGAACAACCCCGATGGGACCAAATTAACTTGCTCGAGCAAAACGAGCCTCACATGTTGCAAACAGCTATCGAAGCCAACGAAGGCCTATGGATATTCGATAGTGATTATGAAGATGAGACTGAGATGGAATATCTCAACCATATGCGACAGCAGCAATACCCCATGGAAATTGATGACATGTTTGAACAGCTAAACATGGGGCCAAGGCATAGGTGGCACCTAAACTAAGAACAGTTGGACCAAATACTACACTTGCCACTTCAGGCATACAGAGAGCCCCCTCCGACCAGAGACCCTATAAATCCATCAATGCCAAGGGTAGACCCTATCATTTTATCCACACATAGGGCCGATCTATTTGTGCCAATACCCACAGAGCCAGATCTGAAGCACAAAGATCATCAAGGATGTCCGAGTCACCACCCACGCGATAATGGAGACCAAATTCACTTCATCAACATGATCTCCATTGACTTAATCGCCCCCATCCGCAATCCAACAGATCCAACACGACCATTATATCTAAACCTAGATGCCATAGACTGGGATCGCGCTAAATCATCACCATCCCCATTAGAGTACTGGCCTTGCGATGAGATGTTTCATTTCACCCTAGGACTAGCTCAAGATATCTTCCACGCTGAAGAGGAATCTGATTTTCCAAACGTAGATCTAAATTTAGCAAATGATATCCACCTAATCCCAACTCCACAATAGTTGGAGTGCGGGTCCCACATGTCATTCAAAGAGATGACTGACATAGACATCGGCTCTGATCTAATGAATCCATAAATCATCAAGCTGGGGGTAAGTCTATTCCCCGAAGAGCAAGCCGATTACATTGCCCTTCTCAAAGAGAAGAAGGAGGTTTTTGCATGGTCCTACAAAGACATGTCGGGGCTAGACCCACAGCTAGTCACGCATAACTTAACGCTTGATCCGAAAGTCAAGCCAATCAAGCAAAAACTATGCAAGATGCACCCAATAGTGGCCTTGATGGTCAAATATGAGCTACAAAAGCTGTTGGATGCATAGTTTTCCATCTACGTGGATTACCCACCATGGCTGTCCAACATGGTACCCATCAAGAAGCCAAACGGGAGGATTCGCATATGCACCAATTTTTAAGATCTAAACAAAGCGAGTCCCAAGGATGATTTCCCCTTGCCTAGCATCAACACATTGGTGGATGCTACAGCAGGCCACAAAATGTTTTCCCTCATGGATGGTTTCTTGAGATATAACCAGATCCATATCAATCCTAACGATCAACTCAAAACGACGTTCACAATGCCTTGGGGGACATTTTGTTATAAGGTCATGCCCTTTGGCCTTAAAAATGTTGGCGCCACCTACCAACGCGCTATGACATACATCTTCCATGATCACATGCATAAAACTTTGGAATATTATATGGATGATTTGTTGGCCAAATCTCTTTTGGGCCCACATCATCTCGATGACTTAAGCAAGATCCTCGATCGCCTCATCGAACACAAAGTCAGACTAAACCCCAAGAAGTGCGTATTTGGCATCACATCCAGAAAACTCTTGGGTTTCATAGTCTCAAAATGAAGCATTGAGGCAAATCCACATAAATTCAAGGCAATCCTTGAAATGCTTCCCCCAACCACCATCAAGCAGCTCAAAAGCTTGTAGGGAAAGGTCACGTCGATCAAGTGCTTCATAGCACAGCTATCTGACAAGTGCCGACCCATGAATAAATTATTACACAAAGGGGTAGTAATTCACTGGGATAACGAGTGCCAGTCAGCCTTCGATGATATAAAACAATACTTGGCTTCATCGCTAGTATTGGCACCACCTAGACCAAGAGTTTCTTTCTACTTATACATCTCAGCTAATGAGGTGGCACTAGGAGCCATGCTAGCCCAGAAAAATGAACTACATAAAGAACGGGCTAATTATTATCTTAGTCGCACCCTGTTTAGTTATGAACTTAACTATGCATATGTCAAAAATCTATGCTTAGCGATGGTATTTGCCACCAAAAAGCTACGCCATTACATGCTGAGCAATACGACGTATGTTGTGTCTAAGGAAAATCGATTATGATACATGATGAGTCGTACTTATCATAGTAGTCGCACGGTAAAATGGATCATGTTGTTGACATAGTTTGACATCGAATTCATTGGACAAAAGTCCATCAAAGGTCAAGTCATCGCTGATCAACTAGCAGAGGCTCCTCTCGAAAACGATCAGCCTCTGATCGTAGAGCTGCCTGATGATGGGGTCTTCCATGTCTTAGAATCACCAAATTCTGATGAGATTGAGTCACACCCGACATAACCTTATTCTTTGATGGTTCTAAATGTGAGCAAGGGGGTGGCGCGAGAATCGTATTTTTCACACCTCAAGGGGCTCCAATGCCTCTATCATTTAAACTTGATTTCTCGTGCACCAATAAAAATGCTGAATATGAAGTATTGCTCATAGGTCTTCAGACACATATCAATGTAAGAGTTCATCGATGATGACACCGCGTGACAGGCCTAGTTAGACTAGCTTACGTTGCTTGACGAATGACGCATCAATGCTCTCAAGCATTTACGTATCTATCAAGAGCAACTTAAGAAAGCATATAACATGAAAGTTCACCTGAGGGACTTTTAGGTTGGTGACTTGGTCTTAAAAGAGAACCAACAAAATTCTAACTTGTCGCCCCATCTAAGGGACAAGTTCACGGTAAAATGGTTAGGTCCTTATGTAATTGACAGTAAAATAGGACCTGGAACATACCGGCTAGCATCTCTTGACGAAATCAAGGAACTAGAACCCTTGAACATTAGTCATTTAAGGTCATTCCACATTTAAAACAGCCATGGCCCACCTCAAAACACTCCAAGGATTCCCACAATCGCTTGGTCAACCCAAAAATGCCCCAAAGATGTCCATAAACCCTTTGGTCAAACCAAAAGCTCCAAGGATTCCCATAATCACTTGGTCAAACCAAATGCCCCAAAGGTGCCCATAATCCCTTCGGTCACCCCAAAAAGCTCCAAGGATTCCTGCAATCGCTTGGTCAGCCCAAAAATATCCCAAAGGTGCCCATAATTCCTTTGGTTAAACCAAAAGCTCCAAGGATTCCTGTAATCGCTTAGTCACCCCAAAATGCCTCAAAGGTATCTATAAACTCTTTGGTCAAACCAAAAGTCCCAAGGGTTCCCACAATCGCTTGGTCAACCTAAAACGCCCCAAAGGTATCCATAAACCCTTTGGTCACCCCAAAAAGCTCCAAGCATTCCCGCAATCGCTTGGTCAACCCAAAAATACCCCAAAGGTGCCCATAATTCCTTTGGTCAAACCAAAAGCTCCAAGGATTCCCGCAATTGCTTGGTCACCCCAAAATGCCCCAAAGGTATCTATAAACCCTTTGGTCAAACCAAAAGCCCCAAGGGTTCCCACAACCACTTGGTCACCCAAAATGCCCCAAAGGTACCTATAATCCCTTTGGTCAAAACCTCTAAGGATCCGAAAGATCACTTGGACCGCACCCACTCGAGATAAACCAACTGTAGCACCCTAAAATTGGCGCAGTCAAATTGGAATAATTACATTCACCTTAGTAAATAAATTTAAATTCAAATTTAACCTCCCAAATCGCCCGTTAACCGTCGAGAAACCCGTTTCCCCTTTTTTCATGCCATTTTTAGAGGTTGTTTTGACCGTTGGACGATATCGTCGCCGATCAGACGATATCACCCCAGATTTGATGATTTTGTCTGGACTAGAACGTCCAGACGATTTTGTCACAAAACTGAATTTGCATAGATAGACTCTGTTCCAACGGGTCTCCAATTCAGGAAGAAGCGTGTCTGCGCTATTGGGACCCTTCCCCCGTTGGAGATCTCCCAAATTGGGATGATCTCCAACCTCCCAACAACTCCCCTATGCCTATTTAAACTCTAGGACATTCCCTCCCCAACCCCTGGCTGAATTTTATCTGCAAGTTGAATCCCTCTACACTAAAACACCTTAATCTTATTTTTGCACTAGTCCTATAGCAGTTTTATGTAGGTACACCACTGATTTTCAATCGGAGCCAGCACCCATCGCCGTCGACGAACCTGTCAAGATCGGAGGCGATCCTGTCAAATTCGAGACGATTTCGTATTGATGCGAGACAATCTCGACTGCAGTCCACATCGAGGCAATCAGTGCCTAGAGTTTGCTTTTCTTAACTTTGCCTCAGTTATTTTGTTTTATAAATTAGATAATCTATTTAGTTTTTATCCTATTTTGCATCTGGAGTTCACCCATCTAGTCTAAATTGCATGTTAAGCTCATAATCTGCCATTAAAGTACAGCAATTTACTTTAATTTCTGTTTTTAAACTTTGTTCAGTATTCAGTTTATTATTTAGCATATTTTGCCTCTGTTTGCATAGTAGGAATTCTTGTATTTTGCATCTGTTCTCTGTTTTGCAGGTCTCTGACGAATTTGTCAGATTTTAGACGATTCTGTCAGTCTCAGACGAATCTGTCAGATTCGGACGATTCTGTCAGATTACAGGCGATTACGTCGAATTCCAGACGATCTAGACTACTTCAAGCATCAGAAACTTCTTCAGACTTCCGGATCAAGTAATCTCCATTGGCCTCCTGCAAATTCTTTGTTTTCTACTTTCTACTCTATTTTTTGTATTCATTTAAATTGCACTTTCATATAGATTAAGTTAGATTCATCCAGCAAAACCTAGGACTTGAATGCTTAAGGATAAAACAAACTCATCAAAACACATTCCAAAAACCTAGGCATGGAAACTGCCGCCAAATGTTTCCTGGTGAACCCACCATCCATCGAAAAATCACCAAAACACACCTCCCTTGAGAGGCGGGACCTTCGTAAAGTCCTCTCGTCCGAGGTACCGCACCATCCTTTTCCCATCCTCCTTCTGGGTGCGGATCCAATGGCCTGAAGGTAGGGATGCAAAAAATTTGGAGCGATACATTTTGGTGAACCCGACGTGATGCATCATAACCTTTTGAAAACCAAAAAAATAAAACAAACAAAAAATTTAGAACATCTAAAACTTAGATGCATTTTAAAGCTCTTAAAGTTTGAAATCATGTTTAGATGGTAGCTCCTAAAAAGAGGTTAGCAGTTACTATAAACGTAGAAAACCAATTGGCGGCTATAGAAGTTAATTCTGTCCTTAGTATCCCTGAAACAAGTAGAAATCAATCCTTGTGGGACGAACTTGTCAGGAGACTTAGTCTCATCTCATCTAGGTCCACACAACTTAAACAAATCAAGAGGCTAGTCTTGGATAGAATCGTGGATCCTCATCAATTAGTGTTCTATCATGAACTTCAGAGAGCCTGCCATAGATGGTTAGCCTATAGGAGAGCTTTAGTATCTTCAGAGTTGTTCAGCTTCGAGGAATACCTTGAGAATGCAAACATTGTACACCGATTCTTAGGCCTTGTAGAAGACCAAGAAGTTGTTCTTACAGATAGGGAAATATGGAATAGAGTTCCTCATGCTGTGTTATATCGAGAGTATTGCCACGAGCTTTACTTCTATCAACCAGCATCTGAGACAGACAATATCACCATAGCCCTTTTCATCAAATTCTTAAAAGAAAACTTTCAATTTGAAGAAGAACATTTCATGACCCCTAAACAACTCGAACCTATTAATGATATTCATAAATTGTTCATAGAAGATTAGTTCATTTACTTTCAGCTTTATTATTATTGCGTGCATTTATTGTTTTATTTGCTGTCTTTATTGTATTATTTCAAAAATTTAAAGAAAACTAAAAAAATCAAAAAACAACATAGTAAAAACTTAAACATTTCATTTCAAATATTGCATTAGGTATATATAAATATATACCTTTTAATTTGTTGCATATATATATATATATATATATATATATATATATATATATATATATATATATATATATATATATATATATATATATATATATATATATATATTTGCTGAAATCAAAACTTAGCACCATGCCTAAACTTAGGAATGGTAAAGAAACTCTAGGAGAAGGAGAAGATTGGTTGCAAGATACAACTAAAAACCCAAATGTCCTTCTTGGAAATACAAATCCGGAAGGAGAAACTCTAGGTCAATCATATGAAGACTTAGGTGAAGATAAGGAACAAGAAGGAAGTGTTAAAGAGAATGAATCCTCATCCCCTAGAATAGCTCCCAATGGAGCCATCGCTTTTGACAACGCAGAACATTTTCAAAAATTTCTCAATCAAAATATCGACATCCTTAATGTAGCAGTCCGTATTGATAGAGGGGAAGTTAGTGACGCTCAAGCAGCTATAGAACGGGTGCTTGATATACACACTAATCCTTTATCTTTTGTTATCAAGAGAGTGATAAGGGTGGACCATCCAATACGGATATGGTCACTATAGCCCAAGCCATGTCAAAACAACAGGTTACCCAACCTCCTAAGGAACCTGTTACTCAACCTAAAACCACTCCTGCACAAAATAAAATTCCCTTCACTACTTTGTTCCACCAAACTATTGAGCAAAATGCTTTAAATAAACAGAAATCTAAAACAAAGCCAAATACAAATTTTCAACAATCTGGAACACAACATAATCCAACTTCAAAATTCCTCCATAACATTTTTCCTACTAAATTTTTACACAATAGTAACATGGCATCTAATCTACATGTTCCTCCATCCTATGCTCATAAAACTCAGGTCAATGCCCTACCGAATCAATATGGGGGGAAAACTAGTAATCTAGAAGCTATGGTGAAACAATTGGCTTCACGTATGGACCAGATAGATCCCTACCATCCCTCGTACAATTATCAAGAGATTTGTAGCCAACCATTGGATCCCATAGTGGTAGCTCAACCATACCCTAAACATTTTCCCATGCCCGTCCTGCCTATATATAAAGGAACCGAAGATCCCATAGAACATCTTCGCATGTTTAGGATAGCATGTCACGACATTTCGCATGATGACTTGCTATTACTAAAAATGTTCCCCAAAAGTTTAGGTGGAATGGCATTAGAGTGGTACTATCAATTGCCCACTCACTCCTTAAGAAACTTTGAAGAAACAGTTGAATCATTTGTTCATCAATTTAGTGCCTACATCGAGAGACATGTAACTATTAAAGACCTATACAATTTAAAACAAGATAAAGATGAATGTTTTGCTGATTTCTTGGCTAGATGGAGACAATTGATAGGAAAACTACACTTTGTGCTACCCTATAGGGAAATGCTAGACATTTTCATCAATAATTTACAAGAACAACTCTCTTATGAGCTATCAATAGCTACTTTGACTACCTTCGATCAAGCTATAGACTTAGCTCGAAAAGTAGAAGATGTCCTCATTAGGGGAGGCCAACTTAGGAAGAAGGATGATGAGAAAACATCTAGAAATAAATATAAAAACAAACAGGTTGTCGGTGACGGAGTCATCGACAACGAAAATGTTGCTAATGTCAATGCAACAAAGACAACGGAAAAATTCATATTGAAACCCCCTGACAAGCCTCCTCGAGAATTCACTAGATTAAACCAACCCTTGTCAACCATTTTACCTCAATTGCTTGAAAGAGGTTTAATCCAATTACCAGCTATCCAGGAACCTGACCCAAGTATACCCGGATATAGAGCTGATTTGCACTGTGACTTTCATAGAGGACCTGGACATTCTACCAACGCTTGTAAGAGATTGAAACATAAAATACAAGATTTGATTGACAATAATGAAATGGAAGTGCAAGCCTTCCAACCCAAACAAAACCCTCCTAATAACACTCAAAATACTGTTCCCCAAAATCAAAATCAAAATGCCAATCAAACTTTAGACATATTTCAACACCCTTTACCAAGACACGATAAAGAGGTAGCCAATCAAATCGAACATCATAATGTTCCCCCTCCTACCCGATATGTAGGAACCATTAGCGGACAATTACCTGTTCAGGATTCTCAAACATTTGACACAACCTTATCCCTGGTTACAACCAGGCCCTTACATAATTTTCAAACTTTTGATTCTAGTGATATAGAGTCAGATAGTGAAAGTGAAGTAGACACTATTCAATTGAATAGTTCTGAAAATGAATCAGATCCTATTCAACCTGTCACAGATGCTAATGTCCCAGAAGAACCATTTCCCAGAAGAGTCACTACTCGACCTTCTTCTAATGAAGTCCTTCCCTATGAACAAGCCATAAATTCTCAACCGAGACCGTTTCAACGTCGTCACTATAACATTGTAGGTACCATCGGAGTCATTACTCGACAACAAGCTCAAAACTCCCAACAAGAACCAAACCAGAACGATGGATCAGCTCCATTCATTTTGAAAAACCCAAATAAAGGGAATCATGCTCCTATTGTTCAACCTAAACCCCCTTACAGCATTAATGAACAATTTTCTAATACCACGGCCAAAATTTCCCTCTTGGATTTATTAAGATCCTCTCCCACACATAGGGATGAGTTGATGCTTACATTGAGCCAAATGATGGTACCTCAAAACATTCAACCTGAAGCTATGGCCAATACTATCATCACTCGAGAGATTGATTGTATTGACTTTCGGGATAAAGATATCCCACAACACAGTTTACACAAGGATAATCCCTTGTACATTACTCGCTCTAATTGGAGATGTAGTCATCAAACGAGTCCTGATTGATAATGGCTCATCTCTAAACATTTGCACCTTTGACTTCTACCAACGATTTGGTTTTAGAAGTGATGAAATGAAGAAAACTGATATGATTATCAAAGCTTTTAATGACAAAACACAAGAAACGTGTGGAGTCATTACTCTCCCATTGCAAGTTGGCCCTAGAACCCTAGAAACAATCGTGTTTATTGTACATTGCCCAGCATCGTACAATATACTTTTGGGTCGCCCTTGGATTAACGCCATGCGATCAGTCCCATCAACTTTACACCAATGTGTGAAATTTGAGTTTAAAAATTAGTTGGCCACTATTCATGGTGACCCTAGACCTTTTGATATGTGTGCTTTGGCAAAACCTGTTGGAGTGCAATTTTTCCCTGCTCTGTCATCCACACATTCTAGTTCTTCTTTTTCATCTAAAACTGTGAAACATAAACCCATAACTTCATCTATTCCTCCTCCATTAACTTCATCTTCCTATAAAGACCAACAACCTTCTAAACAAATTTTAGAATCTCAAAAGGATCTCAAATCTACAACTAATCCTTCAACTATTATTCCTATAAATTCAAAACCTTTAGACACATCCATCATACCTTCCACACCTCAAGACATAAGTAATAAACCTTCTACATCTTATGCCCTTTACGATGAACTTTTACCAGATTTATCTACAACCTTAATATCAGAAAAAATGAACGCTTTCATGCAAGATTCAAACCTTTTAAATAATTTGCCGCCCTCTCCTCATACTTTGGGCCTCCCACAACCTTTGGGAAGTACTTACCAAGTCGGGAGTTGTGCCTTCATTTATAAAGGATATGACTGGGGAAGAATCCCTCGGAATATCAAAACTCATCATGAGGGATACGCTCGTTTGTTATTTTACCAATGATTATATTAAAGCTAAACCCATGATGCTTAAAATGGGATATAAAGGGAAAGGCTTAGGACCTTTCCAAAATGGCATGAAAGAACCTTTCGAGGTAGAACCGTGGCCTGCCTGCTATGGTGTGGGCTTATTTCCTAGTAAGGGACAACCCTTTCCTTTTGAGGATGATGATCACCTCATATGCTATCAAGATTATTTGGATAGGCATGTTCATTTGCCTCTTAAAAATCAGTCATTTTCATGCAACATGCTATCCATAGCCTACCCTGAAATGATTGTCGACCCCGATGAAGAGTTGGAAGGAGATATCTTCCATGATGTCTCTGTTGAAGAGATGTTGCACAATGGATTCTATTTTGATGGTTCTATACCAACTATAGCCCATCTTGAGACCACTAATCCTCAGAATGAATTATCTAAATTAACTTTACAAGAATTACAAGAACTGGGCGTTTCACCCGCCCCACCTAATTTTGAAAGATATCTACACATGGAGGTAGAAAATGTCATTAAAATTAATATTGGAACTGAGGACAATCCTCACATGATCAATATTGGATCAGAACTAAGTCAACAAAAATAGGAACAATACATTGCATTCCTTAAAGAGTATGAAGATGTCTTCGCTTGGACAAATGAAGATATGTCAGATCTAGACCCTTCTGTCGTCATGCACCATCTAGTGGTCCATCCGGATGCTAAACCGGTTAAACAAAAACTTAGAAAAATGCATCCCAAAGTGGCTCTGCTAGTCAAAGGGGAGTTAGAAAAACTCTTGAATGTTATCTTTATACAAGCTATTGATTATGTCTGAATGGATCTCAAATGTAGTTCCAGTCACCAAAAAAGAAGCTACCAAAGTTAGGGTTTGCACTGATTTTAGAGATATTAACGTTGCATGCCCTAAAGATGACTTTCCCCTTCCAAACATGGATCAAATTATCGACTTCACCGTCGAAAGTGGGATGATGTCCTTAATGGATGGATTCTCCGATTATAATCAGATCAGGATAGCTCCCGAAGACCAGGTTAAAACAGCCTTTATTACCCCCTAGGGTACCTTTTGCTGGAAAGTGATGCCCTTTGGCTTAAAGAACGCCGGTGCAACTTATCAACGGGCTATGACCTACATTTTTCATGATATGATGCATTATATCTTACATGATTATGTAGATGATATTATAGCTCGCTCTCTTATTGAAAATAATCATTTAGATGATTTAAGAAAAGTTTTTAATCGATTACGAGAATATCTCATTCAATTAAATCCAGCAAAATGCATATTCGAGTTAAATCGGCAAACTATTAGGGGTTTTAGTTTCTTTACGTGGTATCGAAATTGACCCTCTCAAAATTGCGGCCATCACAGATATGCCCGCACCCACTAATATATCTGAACTACGAAGTTTACAAGGTAAACTTCAAGCTATCCGTCGCTTCATTGATAAGCTGGCGGACAAAATTGGTCCCTTTCTTAAGCTCCTTAAGAAGGACGTCCCCTTTAATTGGGACACAGAATGTAGAGAAGCTTTTGAACTTCTCAAACAATATCTCCTTAACCCTCCGGTGCTTTCATCGCCTAAATCTGATCGCCCATTTCTTCTATATATTTTTGCTTCGATTACTGCCTTAGGAGCTATGTTAGCTCAACTTGATGATGAAAAGCGAGAACGTGCTAATTATTACATTAGCCGAACTTTCGTCGATTATGAAACCCTCTATACGACGTTAGAGAAGTTATGTCTAGCGATCGTGTTTGCTACGCAAAAATTACGACATTACATGCTTAGCCAAAAAACGTATGTCATTGCCAAATATGATCCTTTAAGATATCTTATGAGTCGCCCTTATTTATCGAGTCGCACAGCCAAGTGGGTTCTTGCTCTAAGTGATTTTGATCTCACCTTCATAGGACAGAAGTCTGTTAAGGGTCAAATCATAGCAGATCAATTAGCTGTTGCACCCTTAGAGTCTACTCATCCTCTCATCATCGAGTTTCCGATAAATGCCTTCAATTAGAGGCGGACCATCTCGAACAATGGTCCTTATACTTTGATGGAGCCCGATGTATGAGTGGGGCTAAGTGCGGGTATTATTTTAATATCTCTACAAAAACATCTTATTCCTCTATCCTTCAAACTGACCTTTGCTTGCACCAACAATACTGCTGAGTATGAAGCTCTAATCCTTGGATTATGAGCTGCTTTAGCACTAAAAATCAAAAACCTCTTAGTTTTTGGGGATTCCCAATTGGTTATAAACCAAATTAATGAAGTTTATCAAACCCGAGATGATAAACTTCGTCCATATAAGGCCTATGTTTTACAATTGATGTCTTTATTTGATCAAATTACTTTGGAAGCCATTCCTCGAACTAGCAACCGTGCAGCTGATTAAATGGTCGCCACTGCATCTCTCTTGCCCTTGGAGTTAGACGAAGAATATGCCATTATCATAATTCGTCGACTCCAGGAACCCGCTTTAAATAAGTCATGCTTAGAGCCTTTGGATGTGTTTCTAATCAATGAAACTACTCCTGAACCTTGGTATACAGACATATTGGATTTTCTCCAAAATGGGATGTTCCCTGCTAATTCTAATAGAAACCAGCGTCGGTTATTAAGTCGGCGAGCAAGTCGATTTGTAATAATTGGCAATACTTTATATAGAAGATCTTTTGAAGGTACCCTATTAAGATGTCTAAATTTTGAAGAATCTAAATCAGCCTTGAGTGAAGCCCACGATGGATCTTGTGGAGGACACTTTAGTGGTAGTATCATTGCTAAAATGCTCCTTCGGATAGGATACTTTTGGCCTACCATGGAAACGGATGCACACGAGTATGTGCGTCATTGCGACAAGTGTCAAAAACATGCTGACCTTGTCCATGCACCTGCACAAGAGCTGCAGGCTATTTGGTCTCCTTGGACCTTTTCTAAATGGGGCTTGGATATTATTGGTAAAATCAATCCTGTGTCTTCTGATGGACATAAGTTCATCATAACCTCCACTGAGTATTTCACGAAGTGGGTTGAAGCTATGCCTTTAGCTTCTTGCACTGGTTCACAGGTATCTAAATTCATTTTTAATCAAATCATTTACAGGTTCGGAATTCTTGTGAATCTCATCTCTGACAATGGAACTCCTTTTAAAAATAAATATGTTAAGAAATTATGCCAAAAAAACAAGATTCAACATCGCTGGTCCACTCCCTATTATCCTCAGGGTAATGGTCAAGCAGAAGCATCTAACAAAACTTTAATCAAAATCCTCAAACGATTGGTCAATAAAACTGGTCGTGGATCGGCATATTCAGTTATATCCGACCTTGTGGGCTTATCGAACTAGTGTTCGAACCCCCACGGGCACTTCACCATTTGTTTTGGTATATGGTGCGAGCAGTTTTTCCATTTGAATTGGAAGTTCCTTCTTTGGCTCTGCTACTTCAAGATATCGAAGTAGGAGATGAATATCGTGCTGGCAGACTCAATCAGCTGGAACTCTTAGATGAAAAATGCATCAATGCTTTGGAGCATCTCCGTGCATACCAAAACAAGCTTAAAAGAGCATATAATAAGAAAGTTCGTCACCGATCCTTTGAGATTGGCGACCTTGTTTTAAAAGAGAATCAAAAAAATACAAACGCAACTAAAGAACTTAAATGCAAGTTTGAGCCCAACTGGCTCGGACCATACATCATTACTGCAAAATTTGAATTAGGAGCATATAAATTATCTACCTTAGATGGTAAAGAACTTAAAGAACCCATGAATATTTTACATCTCAAACGTTACTATGCATAAATTTGGTCATTTCATCCATGTATATATTTGTTCAAAGTTACTCTCTTATATTTCTTTCAATTTATAAAAAAATTCAAAAACATCAAAAACATTCATAATCATCCAAAAATCTTCAAAAACTATCTATTGCATTTATTTAAAGCACTTGTTAAGTTCTTTTTGCTCAAAAACAAAAATCAACATAAAAATCTAAAAACAACTATATGCTTGACTATGTCGAAACCAAAACAATATACAGAAGAAAGAGAGAGTCAACATTCTCAAAACTTTCTCACAAATCATTTATATATATTTTCTTACAATTATTGCAGTTATATGTTTCAACTTATCTTGGATACAATTAGCATTTATTTGGCATCCCTCACTTGCACACTCACAACAATAAATATCTTGATTTTATCTGGCATGATTACTAATCTCTCTTATATCAAAGTTCACAAAATTCAATTAACTAAATTTTGAGCATAGAGAATTGATCTTGTTATTTACTTAAACCAAGTACATATTTTCACAATAAAATGATTATATTTGTAATTTCCATGTTTTGCTACATAGAAGAACTGATTTCTTGGGCGAAAAGTTTCCCCTGCTATCCTATCATGCACATGGTCTAGAATCTTTGAGAATTGGCAAAAGGACAAGCTCACCCCTACCCGAATAAAAATCCCTTGCTCTACAGCTAATCTGAGCAAGTATCCCTAGCACAAAAAAAAAAAAAAAAAAAAAGTTCAAGAAAGAAAAAAGAGAAAAGAAAAATGTTATTTCAGCAATATTCCAAGCATTATCAAGCAAAAGAAATACAAAAAGCAAAAGCAAAAGCAATAAAATCCCTTTCCCTACCCTTTGAAAAGAAAAGAAGGGTTGATGAGCTTGAATCCCTGGAATTCTCAATTATTCGAAAACTGTGAGGTAAGCCCCATAACAGGTGGTTTGTGCCCAACCTGCTTGGCCTTGGGTAACTCCTACCATGGCGATATGTATGTCACATTAGCGACCTTCTTTTGTACAGACCTATTTCTGCTTATGGATTAGCTAGCTCTTGATAGTCCAACCTACATAGCAGTCTAATATGGTTATATGCATCTACATCATGGTTAATGAACACTTATTTGGTTTCTTCAAATCACTTGTATCATAGTATCTTGCTCAAACCTGGTAAATGAACAATACAATTGCACACATATTTGTATTTGAGAGATTTTGTCTATCATTTTGATAAATCAAGATTGGAAATGAATTCACATATGCACATAGGATTCCTTATAAATCTAATTTTTGTCTTCAAAATACATTGAAATATTATTTTTGCAACTTGTTTGGAATAATCAAGTACAATTATTTTTCATAAAGACAACTATATAATAGAAAAATCACAAATTTCTTTCAAAACATATCATACATATCATATCGACTTTCGCGACGATGGTATAGTTTCAAAACCAAAATTGAAATTATATGCCTAGCGCAAGTCCTCATTTTCATATTTTTTGTTCATCAAAAATCAACCATGCAATAAAACTATTTTCTTTGATTTTCGTGATGATGGTATAAGTCTATACCTACGTATTCTATGCCTAGTGTAAACCATTGTAAACCAAAAGAAAATCCTTTGAGATTGGCGACCTTGTTCTAAAAGAAAATCAAAAAAATACAAATGCAACCAAAGAACTTAAAGGTAAATTTGAGCCCAATTGGCTCGGACCATACATCATTACTGCAAAATTTGAATCAGGAGCATATAAATTATCTACCTTAGATGGTAAAGAACTTAAAGAACCCATGAATATTTTACATCTCAAACGTTACTATGCATAACTTTGGTCATTTCATCTATGCATATATTTGTTCAAAATTACTCTCTTATATTTCTTTCAATTTATAAAAATTTTAAAAACATCAAAAACATTTATAAATCTCCAAAAATCTTCAAAACTATCTATTGCATTTATTTAAAGCACTTGTTAAGTTCTTTTTGCTCAAAAACAACAATCTAAATAAAAATCTAAAAACAGCTATATGCTTGACTCTGTCGAAACCAAAACAATATACAGAAGAAAGAGAGAGTCAACATTCTCCCAACTTCTAAAAAAAAAAAATCATGTATATATATTTTCTTACAATTATTGCAGTTATATGTTTCAACTTATTTTGGATACCATTAGCATTTATTTGGCATCCCTCACTTGCACACTCACAACAATAAATATCTTGATTTTATCTGGCATGATTACTAATCTCTCTTATATCAAAGTTCACAAAATTCAATTAAATAAAGTTTGAGCATAGAGAATTGATCTTGTTATTTACTTAAACCAAGCACATCTTTTCACAATAAAATGATTATATTTGTAATTTCCATGTTTTGCTACATAGTAGAACTGATTTCTTGGGTGAAAAGTTTCCCTTGCTATCCTATCATGCACATGGTCTAGAATCTTTGAGAATTGGCAAAAGGACAAGCTCACCCCTACCCAGAATAAAAATCCCTTGCTCTATAGCTAATCCGAGCAAGTATCCCTAGCACAGAAAAAGAAAAAAAAAAAAAGAGAAAAGAAAAAATGTTATTTCAGCAATGTTCCAAGTATTATCAAGCAAAAGAAATACAAAAGAAAAAACAAAGTTCAAAAGAAAGCAAGAAAGAAATAAAATCTCTTTCCCTACCCTTTGAAAAGAAAAGAAGGGTTGATGAGCTTGAATCCCTGGAATTCTCAATTATTCGAAAACTGTGAGGTAAGCCCCATAACAAGTGGTTTGTGCCCAACCTGCTTGGCCTTGGGTAACTCCTAGCATGGCGATATGTCCGTCACATTAGCGACCTTTTTTTTTACAGACCTATGTCTGCTTATGGATTAGCTAGCTCTTGATAATCCAATCTACATAGTAGTCTAATATGGTTATATGCATCTACATCATGGTTAATGAACACTTATTTGGTTTCTTCAAATCACTTGTATCATAGTATCTTGCTCAAACCTGGTAAATGAACAATACACTTGCACACACATTTGTATTTGAGAGATTTTGTCTATCATTATGATAAATCAAGATTGGGAATGAATGCACATATGCACATGGGATTCCTTATAAATCTAATTTTTGTCTTCAAAATACTTTGAAATATTATTTTTGCAACTTGTTTGGAATAATCAAGTACAATTATTTTTTAAAGACAACTATATAATAGAAAAATCACAAATTTCTTTCAAAACATATCATACATATCATATCGACTTTCGCGACGATGGTATAGTTCTAAAACCAAAATTGGAATTATATGCCTAGCGCAAGTCCTCATTTTCATATTTTATGTTCATCAAAAATCAATCATGCAATAAAACTATCTATTTTCTTTGATTTTCGTGATGATGGTATAAGTCTATACCTACATTTCTATGCCTAGCGTAAACCATTATAACAATTTTTATTCCCCCATTTATCAAAACTCATAAAAACCATATGACTTCATTTTATTACACAAATTTTGTTTTTCAAAAGAATGCACATTTTCATTATTTCATGTCATTATGTCAACCTCCAATTTTGCAATGACGGTATAATTCCTAAGGAATTATTCAACAATTTTATCACACTTAGGAATTTATGCCTAGCAAAAATCATTTTTTACAAATATTTCATGCATAATATTTTTATGGAAATCTGAAAACAAACCATCATCATCATCATCATTTGCATCATCACAACAAAGTCTTAAGACAGTCTCTTAAGCACTCTTTCACTTTTCATAATATTTCTATAAATGGGATTAGCTTGACGACCGAGTGAGCAGCGACTCCATGAAATGGTCTATAATAGCGACAATGTCCTTTGAAATTATTGTTAAAAGTCCCCTTTTCTTTTATCAAATCATTGCATCACAAACAACCAATTTGTTACATCAGATTATTTCATCAATATTACAACATGACATCAAAAGGTATAAATTCTTTTCCAATGACATAATTACAAGCATTATCAAAATCAATCAATCAAAGCATCATCAATATACTCATAACATAAGTCATATGACCAAAAATATCTCATCTATATATATATATATATCTCAAAAATATATATGTACATCATCTCAGCTAGATTGGTATGCCACAATCCATATCTTGGCATACTCAATCAAGTGTCCTTCGAGCAGTGTCTCGAGAGCCCCTAGAGCTCTCAGCCTCATCTCCTCCCCTGCCCTATGGAGGACGAGGTGGTCCCATCGTACTATGTGTCGTACTGTGAGTCCTTGTCGTCGATCGAGATGAGCTCCTCAACGACCTTGTCCTGATCGGATCTGCTATGGCAGCAGGCAGTTGTACCCTCTGGCCCTCCGGCACCACCTAGTAGTATAGAGCCTGATAGAATGCGATCTAAGAAACCGACCGCAGCAGCTCCTGAGTGCTCACCCCTCCACCCCGTGCCTTGAGACGTGCATTCTCGTCTCATAGCTATGACACATCAGCATGGTGTCATGCAGCTGCATCCTGTAATGTCTACACCTGAGTCTGCAGACGATCCCTCTCTGCCCGAAGAGTAGCCATCTCGCTACTCTCTCCTGTATCCATGCCCTTGCCCTTATCAGGTGATGGTGGCCTCTATGGAGATGGGGGTCTCACCTCCCTCCTCTCCCTCTCTCTCTGTCGCGGCCGCTCTTGTGCCTGTGGTCTCCTCTGCTCTCTCTCGTCATGACCCTAGGCTGCCTCTATCGCCACCTGGTGCCGCCTCCCTATCCGATGCACGACTGCATGGATCGGGCCTTGAGCCCTCGTCATCCGAGGAGGGCGGATGCCTGCATACCAGGCATCGTAGTCATCGGCTACTCCTGCATCATCCCCATCCACTGGCTAAATGGGGGCATCATCTGCATCCTAACTCCAGAATCGTTGCATGTCTGGAGCCCCGCTAACAGTGGTGTTATCCCGGACGGTCCAAGAAAACTCATAATCCCTGAGAGATGGGATCCCCTGTTGTAGACCGAACTGCCACAAAACTTGATTATAGCGATGGAGCTCCACCTCTCCCCTCTCCATCCTCGACCAGCAGACTCACCTGATGTGAGCCAGCTCCTGTCCGTCCTCTGCCCACCCTGGATGCTGCCTCCATGGCCTCCAGGTGATCTGGTCCAGGACAAGATCATCCAGTAGTCTCCAGGACATCGAAAGGTCTATCCGCCAGTGTGATCCTCTTCGAAGCCATCGGTAGAAGACTTGGGGCCTCTCCCCGTCTATCCCTGTCAGTGGAAGCCCTATCGGCCTCCGCATCGCAATGTGCTCCCAGCACCAAACCTGTAGTAGCGATGTCATCACCAGACATCACCCGCCCTTGTACACAACCCCATAAAGGATCTTGTATAGCCGGCATAGTACAAAGCTACCCCATGAGAACCTGTAGCCGTGGTCCCGCATGTCACAGATCACATATGCCAGCATCCACGACACCCTGCACCCACTCTGGTGGCACAGCAGAAGTCCACCAATTACCCCATCCAGAACCCGTGTGAGTCTAGATGCCCCAGGCATCTGGTGTAGTGCCTCGATATTAACTCCGCCCTTCTCTTGGGCGAAGCTCGGGTCATCGCGCAACCGTCCCATCGCGTGGCCCTGATTTGCCGTAGGTGTGATCATCCGTCCTTTTATGGGGATTCTCAAAATCCTCCATACGTCCTCTAATGTGGGAGCCATCTCCCCTGTCGATAACCAAAAACATGAAGACCCCGGATACCATCTCTCTACTAGGGCTGTCAGTAGCCCCATGTCTGTGGAAACCTACGGCATCTCTGCCACATGCTACAATCCGGCTTGTGCCAGCAGATCCCACTCTGCCTGGGTGAGAGCGGCCAAGTCGTCTCTCAATCCGTCGTACTTCCACTCTCTGCTTTTTAGTAATCCTCTCTGCAAACATAAACAACAAAACAACAAACAATAATTAATCAATAAATTCCAGTAATTAATAATGCAACTTAAAGTTCAATTTCATGTAATTGATGATATTGCCCACTATTGGACGATATCGTCCCAAATTTGAGCATAATCGTCTCCGATTTCGTAGTTCGAAATCGTCTCTAATTTGACGAAATCGTCCCCCTTTCAATGATTTCGCCCTCGGGCGAAATTGTCGAAATCGGGACAATTTCATCGAAATCGGGACGATTTCGTCCCAACGACGTCGATAGCCAAAAACGGCCGCGATGCTCCAAATTCACTTAAAAATTCATCTAGAAAGCATGTAAAAGCAACTTAAATCAATCTAAATTGAGTTTAGACCCTTACCCATAGACCGCGTCGGACCTCTGCAGATCTGTGCGCTGTCTCAACCATTTTTTTGCTCCAGAGCTCTAAAAATAGTAAAATGAACAGTAACAATGAATTAGGGTTTTACCCTATTTTTCTTAATTTTATTCAACAATAATTTTTTTTGCTTTTCGCGTTTTTACCTCAAACGTTCGATTTGGGTAAAAACACGGAGGGGGCACCATAGTAAGTTGTCGTACGATTCGACCAAGAATCGTCGCCTAAAAATGGGAATAATTTTTGCTTTCTCGTAGATCGAGAAGAACTCTTCTTTAACGCATTTTCTTCAAAAAATTCGCTAAAGAGGGGGCAAAATGTAGCACCCTAAAATTGGCGCAGTCAAATTGAAATAATTACATTCACCTTAGTAAATAAATTTAAATTCAAATTTAACCTCCCAAACCGCCCGTTAACCGTCGAGAAACCCATTTTCCATTTTTTCGTGCCATTTTTAGAGGTTTTTTTTACCGTTGGACGATATCGTCGTCGATCAGACGATATCGCCCCAGATTTGATGATTTCATCTGGACTAGAACGTCCAGACGATTTTGTCACAAAACTAAATTTGCATAGATAGACTCTGTTCCAACGGGTCTCCAATTCGAGCAGAAGCGTGTCTGCGCTGTTGGGACCCTTCCCCCGTTGGAGATCTCCCAAATTGGGATGATCTCCAACCTCCCAACAACTCTCCTATGCCTATTTAAACTCTAGGACATTCCCTCCCCAACCCTTGGCTTAATTTTATCTGCAAGTTGAATCCCTCTGCACTAAAACACCTTAATCTTATTTTTGCACTAGTCCTATATCAATTTTTATGCAGGTACACCACTGATTTTCAATCGGAGCCAGCACCCATCGTCGTCGACGAACCTGTCAAGATCGGAGGCGATCCTGTCAAATTCAAGATGATTTCGTACTAATGCAAGACGATCTCGACTGCAGTCCACATCGAGGCAATCAGTGCCTAGAGTTTGCTTTTCTTAACTTTGCCTCAGTTATTTTGTTTTACAAATTAGATAATCTATTTAGTTTTTATCCTATTTTGCATCTGGAGTTCACCCATCTAGTCTAAATTGCATGTTAAGCTCATAATCCGCCATTAAAGTACAGCAATTTACTTTAATTTCTATTTTTAAACTTTGTTCAGTATTCAGTTTATTATTTGGCATATTTTGCCTCTATTTGCATAGTAGGAATTCTTGTATTTTGCATTTGTTCTCTATTTTGCAGGTCTCTGACGAATTCGTCAGATTTTAGACGATTCTGTCAGTCTCAGACGAATCTGTCAGATTTGGACGATTCTGTCAGATTACAGGCGATTACGTCGAATTCCAGACGATCCAGACTACTTCAAGCATCGAAACTTCTTCAGACTTTCGGATCAGGTAATCTCCATTGGCCTCCTGCAAATTCTCTATTTTTTGCTTTCTACTCTGTTTGTTGTATTCATTTAAATTGCATTTTCATATAGATTAAGTTAGATTCATCCGGCCAAACCTAGGACTTGAATGCTTAAGGATAAAACGAACTCATCAAAACACATTCCAAAAACCTAGGCATGGAAACTGTTGCCAAATGTTTCTTGGTGAACCCACCATCCGTCGAAAAATCACCAAAACACACCTCCCTTGAGAGGCGGGACCTTCGTAAAGTCCTCTCGTCCGAGGTACCGCACCATCCTTTTCCCATCCTCCTTCCGGGCACGGATCCAATGGCCTGAAGGTAGGGATGCGAAAAATTTGGAGCGATACACCAACCATAACAAATTTTCAAAAAAAACAATAAAATAATCAAAAATAACAAAAAAAATGGCATCTCACTTCCATGCATACTCTTAAAAATCAAAACACAAAAAAATAAATAAATAAGTTGCATTAGGCATCGCAAACATACATTGCATATTTGTTGGTCATACGGGTCAAATGCACCATAGACTGTAATTACTCGGCAATTCCATCATTTTTTGCATTTTTCCACTTTGTAAATAGTACAACAAAAATAAACGCCATCCACATTTTTCACCATATCATAATCAATTGTCTTCTAATGTATCCAAGGCTTTCGTCATTCAGCTGTCTTTAGATTTCTAGCCAAAAACTGTACAAAGTCAGACAAATTTTTACAAAGGTAGAGTTTTACTTGGATCGCACCTTGTTACGTAGCATCCCAATACAAGTTAAAACACAAAAAATTCCCAAGTTGTGTGAAAGAAATATGAAACCTACAAAGCAATCTAGGATACCATACGGTGAAAAGGTTATCTCACTCATCCCCCTGTGCGAATGACCCCAAGAATGCTGAGAGTTGGCAAAAGGACAAGCATATTCCCTACCCAATTCCCCAATAATCCCAAATTCTCAAAAAGTTGCAAATATCCAAAAAAATATATATAAAAATTCAAAGTACAAACTCAAAAGTTTGACATCAAAACCCACACAGTGCATACATCAAAAAGCACAAGAAACAGTGATTTTCATCACTCAAAATTCCAATCCCTTGCTCAAAAGAAAAAAAAATATAATAATAAAAATAAACAATGATTTTTATCACTACATACGAGAGCAGGTATCCCAATAAAAGTAAATAAAAGAAGGGAGTCGAACTTGAATCCCTGGAACTCTTAGCATTCGAAAGGTCATGGAGTAATCCTCAATACCAGTTTGGTGGATAGCTTGCTGGTCACTGGTAGAAAACCTCCTGCATGAGGATATATCTATCGCATTAAACTGTGTATAGATCAGTGTTTGCATGTGGATGAGCTAGCTTATGGTATCCTAGATTGCACCACAAATTAATCTTATTAAATATACAACAAAGGAGTTAGTGGAGCTAATTAGGTGATCCCCAGTATAGATTTGGTTGACAGCCTATCTGGCACTGGCGGTATCCTGACAACCACCACATAAAAAATTCAATCGCACACACAGGGATGTGAAATAACTTGGTCAAACTCAAGTCTGATTCGTACCTTGTTCAAAAGTCTTGGGAGATAAATGTACAGTCTTGGCTAGTTAGTTAAAACATTTGAGTCTCAAAAAAACCTTAACTACATTTTAACACAACTGTAGCACATTCCATTATTACATCACCATCAAAAAATACAAAACAAAACAAAATTATATATGCAAAGTCACTCCACAAAGAAATCACATAGCACAGAAATCCATAAACCTGTACAGTCTATGGTGCCACCGCCAAGTTATCAACAAATCATTTCATCCATTTCATATGCATACATCATATAATTAGAAATAGTCGCATTCATAATAACATATGCATACATCAACGTAAATAAATGTGCATACAAGTAACAATAAATCATGAAAAGTGTATAATCAAAAAGAAAGTCATGTATATATATCGTCAAAAATGCCCGCAGGCTACAATAAGTCGGTCCTCTGACCTCACAAAAAAATCAAAAACTCAAAAACCCTAAGCCTGGGGAGTCTGCCACCTTTATCACACAGGATCGGTGTGACTGGAACTACCCCCAATGGTGTGGGTCCTATGGGACCTCTCAGGGTGGCTATTGCCAGCCCCCGCATCATGCCCACTAGCGATACCCTCACCCATCCACCTATGACGATAGGAAGCAGACTGCTCAACCTCACTGTCCCTCGTTCGATGCAAAGATCCACCTCCAGTGAGCTCAGGTAATTGTCCACCAAGGCAGATAATATCGACCTCCAACTCCACCTAGAACTAACCCCACTCCACATCCCGTCGGCGGTATGCAACCAATGCTTCATCCCACTATGCCAACTGAGCCTGCAGGCGATCCCTCTTGGCACTATGCTCCTCATCCTATATCTGTAGTAGGTCCTCCAATCACACTATCTCAGCGTGAAACCTAGCCTCCCTATCTCTCAAGACTGCCTAGGGCATGGGCATCTCCGGGATGACATGCTGCTCCGACACCCACTACTCTGGGATGTCCTGTGTATCCAACTGCTCTGGAACCCCTACATCATCCCTAATCAATTCATAAACCTCCACCATATCCACATCATCGGGTGGAGCCCCCCAACCCTCCCTCGGTGCCTTCGCAACCCCACCACCTATTGTTGCTACATCCATACCTCCTAGAGGCCCCTCACCCTACCATCGTAGCATCGTCCACCACTGATCGTACTCTGTAGTCACCCCGACATTATCGATATTGGGGACATCAATCACTGCATCCAACTCCTCGCCCAATGGCTCAATAATTGACCAGGATAGAGTCCTCTCGTCGCCCTGACGTTGATAGATCAAGGGCTCACCAAGCAATACCTGGAAAACCCCAAACTATCGAGTCACTCAAATGTATGGGAAGTACTCCTGCTCGGTCCTGTGCCGCTTGATTAACCACCTCCCCCTACGCGCCCATTGGAGCCACTCCCCAGCCTCAGGCCAAGCTGGACAGTCTCGATATGGCTGCCAAAACACCTCCCCTAGAGCAAGATGCAAGAAGGCATCAGCATAGTGCCCTACGACACCTGCCCATTGCCAACTCTGCCCCTGCTCCTTATACCTCCACCATAGAGCAGCATAGCCAATATCCCTATCCACCATCTCCCCTCGAGTGGTCCAAGGCAATCCCTGCGGTCGCTCCATAGATATGTGTTGCCACCCTCAACACTACAACAGGTAGCTGTACCCAATCCCTTTTTGCCTACGACAACAAACCTCGTATAGCTCATCATACAACTATGCCAGTAGTGTCTGACCCCACCTCATAATTAGCAGCACTGTTTTCGAGCACTCCACAAGTATAAATACTACCTCAAGCAAGTTCCAAGGGAACCTCACACCTGAGGAGTCAGGAAGCAGCATGTTGGAGATGAGGGTCATAAGCAACGCATGCCTCACCCCCAACATGCCCTTATCAAACCACCACCGCACCAGAATCCTACCAATCAGGTAGTCCCCCTCTGCCCTCTCCATCGCCCCATCCACCCCCATATTTGTCGCATGCCCAAAGCACCGTGTCAGCATCGTCGTTTGTTGATCATGAGGAGTCGTTTGAATGGGCAGCTCGTCTATCAAAATTCATAGAATTTGATACACGTCCTCTAGAGTCATTGTCATCTATCCTATTAGGAGATGAAATGTGTTGGTGCGGGGATCCCACAAATTGATCAGGGCAATCAGATATGCCCGATCCCCCACCACAGGCTCCAGTTGTGTCACCTGCTTGACCCCAAGGGCATCAAGCCACTCCCAGTCTGCCACAGTCAGTGCATCCTACGCATCAGAAAATACCGTCGACTAATGGTACCGACTCTTCACAACCTGAAAAACAAAAACACCACAAAAACATTAAAACATGACAACAAAACAAATGTACAGCAGTGTACACAAAAATAATAAAATAACAAAAAATAATTAGGGTTTCAACCTTAATTTAAACAAAAAAATTCAAATAAACTATATAGACGAAAAACAAAGTACAGCAAAAACAAAAGTACAGAAAAACTGTATAGCAACAGTACAGATCAATCAAATAAACTGTACAGAAAAAAATAAAAATACTGAGTTGTACAGTAAAAGTATAGATAAATCAACTAAACTGTACAATCAAGAACAAAAAAAAAAATCAAATAAAACAAACAAAATCATACTAGGGTTTTTAACCTTAAGTGTAAACAAAAAAATCAAAACAACAAAAAAATCATCTAGGGTTTTTAACCTTATTATGAACACAAAAAAACAAATTAAACCGCAAAAATCATCTAGGGTTTTTAACCTTAATGATGAACAAAAAACAAATTAAAACAAAAAAATCATCTAGGGTTCTTAACCTTAATGATGAACAAAAAACAAATCAAAACAAACAAAATCATACTAGGGTTTTTAACCTTACGTGTGGACAAAAAAATCAAAAACAAAAACATTAAAACTATACTAGGGTTATTAACCTTAAGTGTAAACAAAAAAATAAAAAACAAAAACATTAAAACTATACTAGGGTTTTTAACCTTAATGATGAACAAAAACAAATTAAACCAAAAAAAAAAATCATCTAGGGTTTTTAACCTTATCATGAACAGAAAAAAAAAAAAAAAACAACATATCAAAACAAAAAAATCATCTAGGGTTTTTTAACCTTATGATGCACAAAACAAAACAAATAAAACCACAACATTCATTTAGGGTTTTAACCTTAATATGACAAAGAACAATGATAAAATGCGAGTTTTAAAAATTCATATAAAAATAAACAAAAAACAAGAAGGAAGGAGCACCTACCGGTCTCGCCTCGGCTCCACCACTCGAGGATCTGGTCCTTGAACTCATGGTGTCCATGAAAATTCGATAGCGCTCTGCTTCGTAAACTCAAACTCCTCCTCCTCACAAGTCCAAATCGCCAGAAAAAACAATTGCAAATGAGCCCAAAACCTAGTTTTGGCCCTTATATAGGCTCTTAGTACTGTAATCGTTCCACCCTGGGATGAATGCTCTAGTTAGTGCTCGTTCCACCCTGGTATGATTACAAAACTGGTATTCATCCCACCCTGGGACAATTACAGAGCAAGAAAATCAAAAACAACCAAAACTGCATCCAAAATGCACCAAAAACAGCAATAAAACTGCTAAACAAAGGCACCTTTGTGCCTATGATTCATGGCATCCAAAACTGACGTTGGGGTCAAAAATTTTCACTATCCTACTCCCTCCATATCCGTACTGATCCACGGGAGGACGGATTTTCGACAATTTCATCCCCAAAATACATCACAAAAAGGGTCAAACCCACCCAAAAATAGTAATAAAACTGCCAAACAAAGGCACCTTTGCACCTGCGATTCATGACATCCAAAACCGATGTTGGGATCACAAATTGTCACTATCCTACTCCCTAAGAAGGTTACCATAGTAGGATCGCTCCATGGGAGGATGGATTTTCAACAATTTCATCCCCAAAAGGCATCACGAAAAGGGTCAAAACCCACCCAAAAACAACAATAAAACTGCCAAACAAAGGCACCTTTGCGCCTGAGATTCATGGCATCCAAAATCGACAGTTGGGGTCACAAATTGTCACTATCCTACTCCCTAATAAGGCTACCATATTCGTACCGCTCCACGGGAGGACGGATTTTTGACAATTTCATCCCCAAAAGGTGTCACAAAAAGGGTCAAAACCCACCCAAAAACAGTAATAAAACTGCCAAACAAAGGCACCTTCACGCCTGTGATTCATGGAATCCAAAATTGATGTTGGGGTCACAAATTGTCACTATCATAATCCCTAAGAATGCTACCATAGCCATACCACTCCACGGGAGGATGAATTTTTGACAATTTCATCCCCAAAAGGAGTCACAAAAAGGGTTAAAACCCACCAAAAATAGGTCCGATTGTTGGGAAAATGCATAAGCATTCAATGGAAAACAACTAAAGGCACCCTTACAAAGTCATATTGGGTCAAGCAACTCATCGCTTTTCTCATGTCGGTCATTCCCTCATCGATTCGTCGCTTGAGGGGGTGGTCACACTTAGTCACCAATCAACAAAAATACACCTAATCAAGGAAATGGTATGCATTCAAAGAACCATTGACAAATACAATCACGCTTCTGCTTGGGGCAGCAAACAAGCAATAATCACAAGCTAGTCAAATACTTGGCATTCTAGAATCATGAACTCAAGGTTCTCATAGACAAAAGGTTGCGCCCTTTGCCTATTCATGACTGAACAATGTCCAAGATCAAGTAACACCTCACCGAAAAGGGTTAACACTTGAATTAAGCTCCTTAGTTCGTCAGAAGCAAGGATTCAAGAATGCGTGCCCTTTCCATACTTGGGGCATCAAAATTTGGTTAGGTTAATTAGAAACCCTAATCATTAAGTTCTTTGGTTATCTATTTTTTCTCAGCACTGCGCCACGCACAGTGCATCGCAAAAATGGGCATCTATAGACACCAAAATAGCACCAATCTAATCATGTGGCTATAAGCACTGACCGAATTGGCATACATAGCCCCTATGGTAGCCCCCAGAGGTTAAAAAATGGTCCTAACCACTCCCAAAGTAGTTTTGGAAGCTCAAAGGTCAATTTGGCACCTTTCAAACACCCTGCTCCTTACTCGTTCCACTCTAGGGTGATTAGAATGCTATTCGCCCCACCCCGGGACGATTAGCAGCAATCGCTCCAGGGTGGGGCGAATAGCAGGTTTTATGGACAAAAAGTCAAACCTTGACAAATGGCAGCCTAGATCCACCACTCAACTCCACCTTCAATTCATGGGAATGCGAGTGAGCATTTCAAAGCTCAAAGAGGCAGTCATAAATGCAGTCATGGAGACCTTAATCAGGGAGGAATCTTCTCTCCCCTAACAAGGCATGATGGCCAAGTGGCACCCCTGCATGCACATTCAAAGTAGACCTTTAGGTCTATAAAATGGTGAGTCTTCTCACTCCAAAAAGAGAACATAGTAGGAGCATTTGGAGCAACGGAGTGCTGCCGAATTATACCCTCACCCTCACTGTGCTTCCTACATCCTTGATCTCTCTTTTGGAAGGGAGGTTATCAGGTGAACATTAGGAGCGCAATCCAGACCCAAAACCCAAACAATTGGCCAAAATCCCACATCCAATTTTTTGACACAACCCCCTAGGATTTTTTGGACCCATCCCAAGTGTATTGGTGTCAAAACCAAGCCCCAAACGGTGGGCGTCTTGCTCCCGGGTGCCCCCTGCACTGTTGTAGTCCTAATCGCCTAACCCCAGAGTGATTAGAAATCTATAGTATATTTCTTCATTTTTTATTTTACATCATGTTTTATGTGTTTCATATATGCTGTAGTTCAAATTTCAAAGCATTCAGACTTGTTTTGATTGTGTTTTCATTGTTTTACGCTTTTACTAACATACCGGGAACGCCTTCGGATACAAGGCAATCAGGGTGGAATCATCCAAATCCAACCTTTTGGGTCATCTCAAAATGCCCCATTTTTCCTAACCACAAGTTTGTAGGTGTTTTGGAGACCTCTAGATGGGACATTTGGGAGGTCACTTTCAGGCATTTTATGACAGTCCTAATCGTACCACCCTAGAGTGATTAGAAATCTACAGTATATTTCTTGACTATTCTTTTTGCAGTGTGTTCATGATGATTTTTACATGCTTCTGTTCAAGTTTCATCTTATTTTGATATGTTTTGATCATTGTTTTAATTATTTCATGTATGCATTAACCGGAGGCCTTGGGGATTGCATGTTTCCCTCCATCCGCATGTGCTATTAATCGTTTGCTATTTCTTTGAATGTAGTATCTCGACACCGGATGGTCATCAAGGAACTATAGACACATTCATGCAAATGGCGATGATTTTTGGCCCACCCATTTCAAATGTGGGCACGCGGAAGATCCTAAAGGGAAGCGTACCATCCATTGGTGTAACAAAACTATATCTAACGCTCCGAGCCCCTGAAAATGGGGGAGACGTATTGTAACCTGATCACAAGAAAAATTAATAAAAGAGGTTGCACTTTACTTTTGCTTTACATCTTGTTTCATTCATGCTTCGCTTTCCCTTTTCATGCACTTGTTCTTTGTTCATTCATAGGACTTAGCGTTACATCTGCTTTTGTTTGCATCGCACCCAGTGCACCTGTGCTTCCGTACCTAAGTGCTTTCAAATATGGGGAGCTGTTTCAATCTCATATAACCAATTGAAGAAAAAAATATTGTTTTTTTTAAGGAAGAACGTATACTCATATATTAAGAAAAAAAAAGTTACATCATGTCAAGTTCAAAATAAACCAGCAAATAAAAACACCAGATACAACTACTTATGTTGAGTTAAAACAAACTCAAGTATTGTCATAAACCATTCTATAAATATCATAGAAAAGAGCTATAAAATGTTGAATCATAGCTAACTGATAATCAAAATACTCAAGTCTGCAGCAATAGTCTTCTTGTCTTCTAGTATCATGAAGTCTATCAAAAAAGAACCTGTATTTGTCTTTGTAGCTTCTCATATTTTGAGCAACTTGTAACGAAATTTTAAAACTTGTGAGTCTTCTAAAATACCCAGTAAGTGATCTCTGCAAATTCTAAAAAATCTCCTTATTTCTATACACCCATATAATCCATAATATCTCTGATGATAATATAAGCCAAAAATTATTCAAATGTTTTTGCATATGAGGAATAAAACCCAGTAAAATAGGTTGTCTAGTCACAGTATCATGAATGTTCCATCCCTGCATATTATACAAGAACATGTGCCAAATTTCATGAGCAAAGAAGCAATCAAAAAATATATGCTCAACAAAATTAGAAACTCTACAAATAGAACAACTCATAAGATTATTAGAATCATTCAAAATAGGCAGTCTCTGAAGCAAAAGAAGACATCTAAACCAAGATTTCTTAGATTCCAAATGACTGGACCAAATATGCTGTAAAATGACCTGACCATAAGACGTTGAAAGATCCATCTACCAAACTCTATTGATATGCATAATGATATCATTAGTATCAGCAAAAATATTATATAACTGCCTGGAAGTGATTTTATAAAACTAAACATCACCTTTCCAACGCACATTATCAAACAAAAATTGTTCATCTAAAACAAAATTAGGAGAATTCAACTGCAAAAAAGAAGTTCTTAAGAAACAGTATGTCCTTTTTTGTGAAGCAGGAAGACCATACTGAGTCCTAAGAGAATCCCAAGATCTCAAACTGCCATTATCAAGAATATCAACAAATGTTCTTATACCCAAATTGGCCCATTTTCTAGCAGAACAACCTTTTGTAAGAGCAAGAAACTTATTTCTGTACATAATATTCCACCATATAGAGCTATTCAAATAGAGGACTGAATTATCATTAACAAACCAAGAAAAATGACTACCTCTAATCATCTCTCAAGCTTTCCAAAGACTTCTAAACACAAGTGAACCAGAAGGAGCAACTAGAAATCTGCCTAGAAAGATATCACTCATGGGGAGGCCCTTCCAAGTATGGGCTTGTTTAGGAAAAACCATAAGAATATTGTTCATAACTAAAACTTTCCAAGGTTCTTCTCCCTTTATACAAGTAGCAATCCATTTAATAGCAAGGGCAATTCCTTGAAAATGAATATTTTTAAGGCCCAAACCTCCTTTTAACTTATTGATAACACACCAATATCATTTAACACTATGTTTCTTTTTACCAAAAATATTACCAGCCCATAAAAAATTCCTAATATGCTTGTGAATGTCATTAACCTAATAGGAAGAAAAAAACCAGGCTAAAGCATAATATATAGTATATGATGACAAAATATTTTGACATATCTATAGCCTGCCAGCATTAGAAAGAAATCTCTTATTCCATTTAGAAAACTTAGTAGATATCATTTCCTTAACCCAAATCCACATATTCTTAAGATTAGGATCAAGAGCAAAAGGAATGCCCAAATACCAAATTTTTCTCGTAGGACCACCCTACTGTATATTAAATTTGGCCAACCAAGGAGGGGCAACATTGTCCCAACTTAAAAAAATTGACTTGGATCTAGCAATTTTTGCACCTGAAACACTGCAGAAACAGTCAAGTTTTGCAAACAAAGAATCAAAATTTTCCTCTATCAGCTTAACAAATATAGAAGTATCATCAGAAAAATGGATGTTCACAAGATCTTGATCATTCGAGAGAACAATACCCTTAATAACAGGACTAATAACATTCTCTCTGAGCAGATAAAATAAAGCATCATTGGCTATAACAAAAGAATATTATGTTTGCACATCTGTCTAGGAAAATAAGAGTTTCACATCGTAAACTAACATTTCAAATCCTATGAATGCTAAAGTTTTGTTTGCAAGCCTAATCCTCAAAATTATGGATATAAAAAAAAAAATTAAAATAAGGAAGTCTTATAAAAAAAAATAATAATAAAGAAAAGTTATTTAAGAAATCCTTAGTTAGATGTAATGATCTCGTAGTTGAACAAAATATTTTTTTGTTAGTGTAAAAAAGAGTAAACTTAATACACTCTCCAACTTGACAAAATAAAATTCATGGAAAATAATTATCACATGTAAGATATTCAAACTTGATATGTTATATTTTTCTTAATTTTTTATTTTTATTTTTATTAGGTAAAATAAAACTTAATATGTTATATTTTTATTGATTTTTTATTTTATTTTTATTAGGTAAAAGAAAGGGTTTTGAAAAGGCCCTTGAACCTTTTACAATGAAATAAAAACTACAATGTTAAGGAAAACACAAAGACTGCAGAAAACTACATCAACAAGAACCGAGGGCAAGCCAACACTTAAAATTACATCTTCTACAAAAGTAAATGAACTAACAAAACATGAAGAAAAATAACAAAAAAAAAATCAAGAACTAAAACAAAATCTAGCCTTAAGAAAAGCTTAAGGCAGAAAACCCAACATAACAACAGAGAAACCACCAGACAGATAAAACATAGCATGACCCACCAACACCACCTGCTTGGATTTCTTTCTAATCCCCTTGACTTTTGAATGCCATGGGCCTTCCACCATTGCAAAATTTCATTGTTATCCCATGACCTCAAAGGTAGGATCCACATGATCATTATTACTAAATGAACCATCATAACACTCGAAGATCCCCTAATTCCATAATTTCTCATATTGACCTTCCACAACTTCCAAATCCAGAGCAAGAGGGTCCAAGGCTCAATAATAAAGGTACCAGTACCACTTTTCTTGACCCAAAGTTTCTTATAGAAGGTCCTCCACCATGCCCATCTTATTTCGGGCAGGAGTGAGATCAAAAATCACCTTTGAATCATTTCTCTCGATGTTGTTTGAGGCCACCATAGCATAGGAAGGAGCGGCAGGGCAGAAGGTTTATGGACCGATCCATGACCAAGGGACCTGCCAAAATCCACCTTTTTGATTACTGTCTCTGTGTCTGATTTTTAGACCAACCCATGACCGAGGATTGTCACCTCCATACTTAGATCATCATCATCCGCCTTCTCTTGCTAGCCTTCTTGCTCGGTCTCTCCATGTTCCTGCTTTAACACATCAAAAGTCCCAACTAGTCATTTTAATTGAAATGGATCCTAGTCAATTTTAGGATATTTAAAAGTGGATTGAGAGGAAACAAAAATTAAATTCATATTAGTCAATAACTTTATATTTGATTTTTTTCTCATGATCTATTCTAGCTTAAAAGTCAGGACAAAATAATGAGTAGCTTAAAAGTCAGGAAAAATTAATGAGTGATGAGTGCCATGTTTTTAAAATCATGGAATGAATTTTTCATGTTGTTACAAAATTAAATTTATATTAATCAATAATTTTATATTTGAAATATTTTTTTCTTTCTAGTTTAAAAGCCAGAACAAAATAATGAGTGATCTCTCATGATATTTTCTAGATTAAGAGTCAGGACAAAATAATGAGTGATGGCATCTAGGTTGATTTTATCAAGGTTGAATTTATTTTTTATCAGGTCATAGTTTTCATGTTAATTAGAAGGTAAAACTCATGGCTGATTACACTAAGAATGATTTTACTTCTAAGTTGATTGATGGTTCAGTTATTGACACTCGATTTAGAGTGCATGATGGACTGATTTTTTACAAAGATAGGATTTATGTTGTGCAAGAATCAAAGCTTAAAGACCATATCCTCATGGCATTACATGATGCACCATATGAGGGACATCCAGGTTTTTATAAGACCTACAGATTGGTTAGAGAGAGGTTCTCATGGAAGGGGTTGAAAGACGATGTTATGAAGCATGTAAGAGAGTGCCCCACATGCCAAGAGAACAAATCGGAAAATACATTAAGTGCTGGTCTTTTACAGCCTTTGCAAATTCCAAGCGGTAAGTGGGAAAGTGTGTCCATGGACTTTATAACAGGGCTGCCTACCGTCCAAGGAAAGAATTGCATATTTGTGGTTGTTGATAGGTTGACAAAATATGGGCATTTCTATGCTATATCAGCCTCCTATACAGCCATACAAGTAGCCGAAATGTTCTTCAAATAAGTCCTAATATTGCATGGCTTGCCAAAAACAATAATCAATGACAGGGACAACAAGTTTATGAGTGCTTTTTGGCAAGAGATATTTAGGCTTAGTGGCACCAAATTGACACCAAGCACTAGTTACCACCCTCAAACCGATGGACAAACGGAAATAGTAAACAAATGGTTGGAGGGCTACTTAAGGAACTACATCTCAGGGCAGCAAAGCGCTTGGGTCAAATGGTTGTACATGGCTGAGTTTTGCTACAACACCACTTACCATATGACCATTAGAATGACACCATTTATGGCACTTTATGGTTATGATGCTCCTAATCTCATTGATGTCTTATTGTATGATAGCAAAGTACCAAAAGCACAAGACTTCATCCAGGAACATCAAGAAATAATAAAAGTCCTCAAAGACAACATTCTAATGGCACAAAATCAGCAAAAGAAGTACGCTGACCAGCAAAGGATTGAAAGGCACTTTGAAGAGGGGGATATGGTATACTTGAGACTTCAGCCTTATAAGCAATCCTCCCTCAAATCCAGTGGGAAAGAAAAATTGAAACCCAAGTTTTATGGGCCTTATAGAGTGCTACGTAGGATTGGTGAAGTAGCATATGAATTGGAGCTTCCTTCTCATAGCAAGATACACAATGTTTTTCATGTTTCATGCTTGAAGAAAGCACTTGGGCAACACATTACTCCTTCACAGGAATTACCTCCGCTTGATGAAGAAGGCAAATTGGTCTTGGAACCGGAATCAATTCTTGAGGTAAAAGAAAAGAAACTAAGGAATAGAGTCATCCGCGAATACTTGGTCAAATGGAAAGGTCTACCAATGGAGGACTCTACTTGGGAAGGATCACAAATCCTTTCTCATCCAGCTCTGAATTGCTTGGGGTCAAGCAATTCGAGAGGGGAGGCATTGTAATGACCCAATTTGTAAATTCTCCTTGTACATAGGTGTGGTATTAGATTTAGGGGTCATGTAAATATTTTTTTGTTTAAGTCTAATGTTACCTTAAGTCAATTAATAAATAGAAAAGGGGGGGGTTATGAGGGTCATGTGGAATTAAAGGAGTTTAATGTTAATATTTAATCATTAAGGGGGACATAAGGAGGCAATTAAATATTAAATGGGAGTTAAATTAAATTTATTACCTAATCCTCCCAATGAAGAAATAGAAGCCTTGCTATAAAAGGAGGAAAGAAGCTCTCATTTCTCACCTTTTAATATCATTTTTACTCTCTACTTGCATTTGGCTCTCAAGCTGAATCCAAAACCCTCTTGAGGACGAAAACCCCCAGGAGATTATCTTAGAGGACGAAACCCCTCTGAGATTGGAGGCAAGGACGAAAACCCTTGCATCTTTGGAGAGCAAATTCACCCAGAATTTGCATTTGGGCTTAAGGAAATCAGTATTTGGTGGAGAAATTCGAGGTAATATCATGTTTTGTGCATCTTATGTCAAGGGAAACATCTAATCAGCATTTTCACAGTACCATTGCTGGACGTCCATGGTTGGGGCCTCCTTGAAGGAAGCAAAGGCTGAAATACTCACCATAAGAGACCCACGTCCCAGTTTGAAGGCTAGTTTGGCAGATTGCTGAGTTTACAAGGCACATTTCTCACCCTAGAACAGTCACTATAGCAGCTGAAGGTGCACGTCCCATGTCTGATGTGAGTTATGGCTTTTGTAGAGAAAATTAAGTGAGTTTCTAGACTGTAGTGGCTTCTACTACGCTGTACAGGACTGACGTCCCATCTAGGGAGATTCTACAGCAGTCTATGTTGATATTGGGAGTAATGGCAGCGTTTTGAAACTGACTGTGAGGTGAATGTAATAGAGATACAGCAGAATTTTCTATCAGCCAGTCAACACTCAGCTTGCATCTATTCCCAGCCATGTTGAAGACTCAGAAATGGCAGTAACTGGCTAGGAGAGCTGACGTCCCAGTCTGGTCCACCATTGTGCATCCAAACAACATCCAAATTGCTGCCTAAGGTGCAAAGTTTACATTCTTTGCTGTGTACTCAGTTCTAGTGATAATAGTAAATGTTTTTTTTTATTCAAGCATTGTTGATGCAAAGTCTTCTATCCATCAATGTTAATTGCACAAGGATGCTCGGGAATTGTTTGATGAAATGTATGTGACTATTAATGGTTGAATGTTTTTCTTTTTAATCAAATGTCAAGAACTGTACATGCATGGTAACTGTTTGACAAAATGCAAAACACCAAAACTTTCATGAAATAAGCAAGAAACACATAAAACTTGATTATAGCACATCACAGGCCAAGTGCAAGCCCTGGGTATTTTTGGTGGAATAAATACCTTTGCCTCCTTGGGACTTATCCAAAAGTGGCATCCCATTTGGGGTGTTTTCCACAAACAAATAAAAAGAGAGGCATGTGAAAGGTTGCATCATTCGAGAGTTTGAGGAGAGAAAAAGTCATGAGTATTATTATATATTAGAGAAAAAGCTCCATGTTATGTAACTTTTGAAAATATGTAATCTAGAAAATACTTTGAATGTAATTGAATAAAGTTTTATTTTGAGCAATATTTATATTATGAATGTATTATAATTATTTGCGAGTATTCTAACGATCCTAATACAATGGACTTGCATTATCTTTGGGCCCATTGGCTAACACAAACTCGACTAATTTTTCAAAAAGGAAAAAGATATATTGAAGTATTTAAAATAAAACAACTTAATAAGTACCATAAAAAATGTAAATATTAGGTTCCATGGAAATATTAAGCAAACAATTGCTTCATGTTATAGAACCCTCATGTCAATCTATTTCCTTATTAATGGGGTCCCCTACCCCTCTTCTAAATGCATGGTGCATGAGCCCTATAAAAATGGAATTGGATCCAAAGTCAATGCGGAACCAACTCCACTTAGTAATACAACTTTTTACTCATATTATCAACTGGAATTAACTCAACTAATTAAATTATTTGATGCTTCGAAGGAGGAGACCCAAGTTTGAATCTTGTCAAGCAACACATGCACAATAATTTAGTTGTTCTAATAACACTATGCGATGATGATGTAATATAGGTGGGACCCATTTAAATCTTGTATAACCAATTAAAGAAAAAATTTGTACTCTCCTTGAATGTGATCCAAAATTTAATTTGATGTAGAATATAGCCTCTTGCTCAAATTTGCTCCAATCTAAAACATAACTTGATACAAAAGTAAAGCCTCTTACTTCAGTGCAAATACTTTAACTAAAAAATTACATCACCTCTCCCTAAACAAACTTTAAAACATAATCAATAGAGTCAGATAACCTAGTTTATTTATTTAAAAACCTAAGGTGGACCTTCATTTGCTAGTATTGATAAACATTAACTAGGGTTCATGTTGGTGAGAAAAAATATCTCTATCAATTATAAACAATAATAAAATCTATTAACTAGTACGAGTGTTGGTTAGAACAATTTTTAATATATAAACTCGCTAATAAAATTAACTTACTAGCTAATGTGGAGAAAGGAGATATGGTAAGAGAGGGAAGAAGCACTTGCCTTAGTGAGGTCTTTGGGAATAGCATTAAGGAGGCAAGTTGGAGTGGCATGTATATTTTCCAGTGCACTAGATACCTAGGGGAACACATTGAAGAGGTTTAGGGAGGTTATTGGGTGGTGTGCAAATGGGAAAAAACATGTTTTATCGTATAGTGAAATATTTTAGCCATACACCTCTTTTATGGCTAGACACAATATATATAGCTAAACATCCTATGCAAAAATAGGAAATGCCCTTTCAGATCAAGAAATTCACCTTTTAACAAACTCAAAGGCCATGAATAGGGATTTTATATTAAAATGTCTATACATTTTTTTCAAATTGTAGAAATATTTGTCTAGATTTGAATCATATAAATTTTATAATATGTTAATTAAGTTTTAATATTTTTTTTGGTAGGTAAAAAAAAATTATTTACTTTTCGGGTTGAAGGGACCCATCCCTATTACATTGGGCATGAACACTACCATAAAAACAAAATTGGCACATCCTGTGAGATTTGACAGTCTGGGACCCATCAACAAACATACATACTAAACAAGCCAAACCAAAAAATAGTAGCAAACGGGGTTGAACCCCTACAAACAGTGAACACAAACCAGAACAGAGACCAACAAAACCAAAAGCAGGCCTATTGCCTGCTGCCACCTTCCCACCGCTTCTATTGGGACTCCTCCTTATCCTCCTCCTTAATGGTATCTTTCTGGTTTGAGGTGAGGAGGACCCTAATCACCATTGGGAGATCCTAGATCTCACTGGTGGTGCTAGCCAGGACTGCGCCCACCTCCTTGATGATGTTGGTAGTAGATTTAAGGTGGTCCACTGCTTTGTTGATGTGCTTGAAGGTGGAAGATCATAGCATATCCTCTGCGTTGTTGGCGGTCTCTTCATCATCATCGATGATGACTTCGGGCGATTGATGTGAACCATTTTTATCTTTAGACTTCAAACGGTGGGACTTCTTACTCTTTTGGGAGGGGCGGACAACTTTTCATTTACTTCTCAAGCTAGGGCAAGGGGGCGCTACTCCAAAGAGATAGGGTCCTTGGGAGTGGGGGCTGGGGTGGTCTCCCTCTTGGCACTGACTCGGGGGGGGGGGGGAGGGGGGGGGGGGGGGGGGGTGGGGGGGGGGGGGGCGGGGGGGGGGGCGTGGCCTTTGGGGGGGGGGCGGGGGGGGGGGTTGGGGGGGGGGGGGGGGGGGGGGGGGCCCCCCAAGGGTGGGGGGGGGGGGGGGGGTATAGGGAGGAAAAAAAACCTTTATGGTGAGGGGGCTTGTATGACTTTTTATCCCTAAAATTCTTGATGGTAACAATGATGGATCGAAAGAGGAAATCGGGGATATTGACTGGTTTAACGTCACGAAGATGGTTAACAAAAGCAAGGTGGTAGGCATGCAAGGGGTTGTCAAGGTTATCAGCAGCTAGGAACTGGATCATGGGGACAATCGTAGTGTCCCACGGGTGTGGAAGGGAAGACCGGACCACACCCCCCTTCTCCCAAACTAGGTCCTTCCCTTTATCAGGGAAGTGCTCGATTTTGTCTTTGAAATTATGCTTATCCCTTCTGACGGACCTGCCTTTGGGAGCTAAACCAAAAATTTCAGCAATAAGATAAACGCTTACCTCAAAGCGAAGCCCATGGACCTACACCGCACCGTTATCCCAAGAGCTGACGAAGTCATTGGTCACTTGATCATCGACGTCGCTGAAGAGCTTAAAAAAGGGTATGAGCCCCTTAGGACCGATCAATGCTTCAGTCACAACATCAAGCTAGAGTTTTGAGGGTTTGATGATGGCCATCATGCTAAAAAACTTTAGGATAATGGAGCTTCTATAGTGTCCTCTGCCAAAATGGTTATGGACCCACCGATGACAATGCACGGGATGGTTTGGTCGGAGACTATATAGCCGAAGCCTAAGGTATGGGGGGCAACCAAGCAATGGCTTAATTCTAAAATGGATATGGGAATGGCAAGAGAGGAGGTCAACCTTAAAAACAAATGAAGATAGGGGAGGGGTGTTGTGACATGGGTTGGGAGACAGACTGCCAGAGTGGAATGGAAAGAGTGGTCAAACGAGGCAAGCAACGGACGGAGTGGTAGGGGGGAAAAGTGGGGGGTTGACGATCAGACAATGAGGAATGGGGGAAAATGAGGGTGAGGGGTGGAGGCACGAGGAAGGCAAAGGCCAACGGGAGAGACTAGTAGCTTTGACATGATCATGGAAGCCCGCATGATTACCCATACCTGTGACACTATGGGAAATGATGAAAGGATTTAAAACACAAACTTCCTTGGTGTTGATAAACACCTTTGGTTTTAGGCTTACGCCTTTTGCATAGCACAAGCTACTATTTGGAAATTTGCTCTACATCACGATTGGCTACATCGATGATATCCTAGGGGAAGAAATCTTCCCAGATGATCAAGTTAACTTGGTTGGTTGCTTTGTTAGCCAACAGGTCTGCCACCTTGTTCGCCTCTCTAAACACATGTTGGATTGTGTTTCGAGAGCATTTTCTGAGGGAAGTTTGACAATATTGGATGATGCTTTGGATGTTCCAGCCTCCACTATTGTTGTTATTAATGTGGTTAACCACGTTTAGTGAATCTCCTTCAAAAATAATGGGGGTGGTCAAATCCTTGCTCACCTCGATGCTTCTCCACAGGGCCCAAGCTTCAGCGTAGTTTTTGGTTTGGACCCCTAATTTTTCAATGAATGCCTTGATGATGTTGCCATCGTGGTCCCTGATGACCCCTCCCACCCCAGCATCCCCAGGATTGCCTTTGGATGAGCCATCAAAGTTTACCTTGAGCCATCCTAGGGGGGAGGATTCCACTTGGTATTACTTCTAGTTTTGGTGGGAATCTGGGCTTTGGAACACTCAGTGGAAACCCCCAGAGTCTTGAGCAGGGACACCTCCATCCCAGATGAAGGTGAATCTGGGCATGGAATTAGGCTAGCATTTTTTATTGCGAAGCATAAAGCTCTATTGGCCACAACTTCTGGGTCTCTTAGGCGATCACTGAAGATGTGGTTATTACGCTCGAGCCATATTTACCACGTTGTATGGTGCAGCAGGTTTTTCCAAAGGAACTTAAGCCTAGGGTTTTGAAAGATAGTGGGCCACTGATTGAACAAGTTAGGGATGGACTTGGGCCATACCCAATTGACCTGAAACTTATTGATCAGGGAGGAAAACACATCGAAGGCAAAGGGGCAATCGAGCAAAATATGTTGGGTGGACTCCCACGCATGAGAATAGAGATAGCACCTATTGGGGACAATGATACCCCTTTTGATCAGATTGTCAGTGGTGAGGATCCTGTTGTGGACCGTGAGCCAGCAAAAATGGGCTATCTTCGGGATGAGATGCTTGAGCCAGATGGTCTTAGCTGAGACAGGGTTGTTCATGGTGATAGTTTTTTTTTGTGATTTTTCTAACAAAAGAAAAGTGGATTTCATAGATAATTGCCCTTCATTGGTACCTTTCCAGAAGAGCTTATCTGCCATCTGAGTTTCAGGGATAAATTTTGCCCTAAAAATAGCCTAAAGGGCAGACTTGGCTCTATCTAAGACCGCATTTCTAACTCTAAAATGGAGTTGCTTCCACCTATAGCTGTCATGATTATTGGTAATGAAGTCTGCCACTTTAGGCCCAAATCTGCTGTCGATGAGATGCTTAATTGCTGCAATGACAGGTTCAGTGATGAGAGCCTCATCCCTAGCCCAAGGATCATACCAGAAGTCAATGTCCTTACCATATCCAAGCTGCCACCTAATCCCTTGCTGAAGAAGGTGTTTGGTTTGGGTTATGGACCGCCAAAAATGGGACCCAATGCTAGGAGTCCCTTCATCCCTGAAGGAGTGTTGTTGTAGGTACTTCCTCTTAATGATAGAAACCCATTCCAAGTTTGCGTTGGTGACCACCTTCCAAGCCTATTTGGCTAGGAGGGCCTGGTTCATCAGGCTGATCCTATGGAGTCCCAGCCCGCCTTTGTCTTTTGGAGTGCAAACTTTGTCCCACACCATAAGATGGAACTTCTTCTGGTTGTCTGGCCCTACCCAAAGGAAGCACTTTTAGATTTTTTCTAGAGCTTCACTTACAGCCACTAGGATTTTGAAAATAAAAAGGAAATATATCGGGATGCTTTGGAGGACAGACTTCACCAGGGTGGCTTTGCCTTCTTGAGAGGGGAAAACCCCTTTCCATCATGCCAGTTTCTTATGAAATATCTCAGATGATATTGTTCCACATAGACTTGGTTGGTCTTACCTGAAATATTGGGAGGTTAAGATAGGTGGTTGGGAGAGTAGCAATGGTGCATCCCAGGATGTTTGTAATCTTGGATTACTATTTTAGCGGGGTGTTGAAGTAAATTTTGCTCTTGGTGAAGTTTATACGTTTCCCAGTGGCTTCCTCATATAGGTTGAGGATGTATTTGATGGTATTAGCTTCAGAAATAGAGGTTTTAGTAGCCAACAAGGTGTCATCCACAAACTATTGATGGGTCGACGATTGGATATTGGATGTATCCTTAATTCCAGTTATTAGAACTCTTGAGCATGCAACATTGATAGCCCTACCCAGGCTCTCAGCCAAGATAATGAAAAGGATGGGAGAGAGGGGGTCCCCTTGTATCAGACCTCTAGTGCTAGGGAAATAACCTACCATCGAGCCATTGACAAGAACTGAAAACCATGAAGAGGAGATGCATTGCGAGATTAGCTTAACCCAGGTTTCATGGAAACCAAACTTTAGGAGGACTTTGGCCAGAAAGCCCCGGTCCACTCTGTCGAAGGCTTTATTCATGTCCAACTTTAGAAAAAAGGTAGATTTTTTGGAGTTGTGGGCTGAGTGGATGAGCTCATGAATGGTGATGACTCCATCAACAATATTTCTACCCTTGATAGTACTACCTTGGTAGGGATCAATGATGGAAGGGAGGATGCCTTTGAGTCTGTTGGCCATGGCTTTGGATAGGATTTTATAGATGACATTGCACAGGCTGATGGGTCGGTAATCAGACAAGGACTTGGAACTGGGTCCTTTGGGAATAAGAGCAAGGAAGGTGGAATTAACGTCCCTGGGGATGGATCTAGAGCGCTGCATTTCAAAAATGGCTTGGCATAGATCAGGGTCAACGATGTCCCAGTAGGTTTGGAAAAATCTTGGGGAAAAACCATCCGGGCCAGGGGCTTTGTCTGGCTGCATGGAGAAGAGGGCTTGGTGGATTTCCTTAGGGTTTAGAGGGCTAAGGAGCAAATCATTCATGGCATCGAAAATGGTTTTGGGGATGTTCTCAAGGAGGGTATCCGAAGCTTGGTCGAAGAAGAGGAGTGGGAACCAAGGAGGGATTCAAAATGACAAACTACTTCTTCCCGATCTGGTGGATGTCTGAAGTGAACAAACCATCTTGCTTCAAGAGACATGTAATCCTATTAGCTCCTCTGTAGAGTGGAGATATGAAAAAACTTGGAGTTGGAGTCTCCTTCCTTAAGCCACAATTGTCTAGATTTTTGGCACTAGAAAATATCTTCCTTCCTCAAGGTATTGTGGTAATCCGACAACAAGGTCCGCTCCTCAGTTCTCAGGTTGTCATCCCCTTGACCCTACTGAAACCTGTTCTCAATATGGAGGAGCTTGTTCCTGATGTTTTGTTTATTTTCAAATATGTTTTCAAAGGTTTCTCTGTTCCAAACCTTCAACTTTGCTTTAACCACCCATAATTTTTGAGTTAGCTGGCTTGTAATAGTCCCAAGGAAGCTTTCCCCCCACCATTCAACAATCCGATATTTGAGGTCCGGATGCTGGGTCCACATTGACTCAAATCAAAAAGGGGTTTTGAACTATGATCGGTTGGCAACTTCAAAAATCAAGGGGTTGTGATCAGACCCAATCTTTAGAAGTACCTACAAGCTGGCATCTCCAAACAGGGGGAGTGCTTCCTAAGACAGGAGAAAATGGTCAAGTCTCACTTGGATGAGATCTCCACCCATTCTTTTGTTGGTCCAGGTGAACTGAGACCCTCTCAACTGGACATCCATGAGTTCATTTGTGTCAACAAACTGAGCGAAGTCGCCTATGGATTTGGAGGTTATCACATTCCCACATTTCTTCTCTAAGGGATGTAATGGGGTGTTGAAGTCCCCAGCTAGAATCTAGGGGATGTTGCTAAAATCTTCTCTCATATGGGTGAGGTTGTTCCATAGGGCCGATCTATCCTACGGGCTATTGGGCGCATACACATTCATCATAACTCAGGAATATTGGGTGTTAGCATCATGAAAGTAGATGTTGGACAGATGTCCTTCGCCTAAAATGACTCTCCCTTCCACTTTGGCAGGGTTCCAAAGATAGAGGAGTCCGCCTGAGGTACCAGAAGTAGGGGTAAAGGCAAACTCGCATTTTCTCCAAATAACCTTGGCAACTTTAGGTGACCAATGCTCATCTAATTTGGTTTCTTGAATAAGAAAAATAGTGGGACTTGATTCCTTCCACATAGCAACAGCCAATATTTGTTTGGCTGCCCCATTTAACCCTCTCGCATTCTAGGAGAGGATTCTCATTTGGAACTTTTGGAGGGTTTTTTGCCCCCTTTGCCTTGCTACGTAGGGGGTTTGGATCTCTTAGTTTCTTCCCTATTGGGCATTCCCAGTTCTTGGAACAGGGTTCATTGGGTGCCATTGGCAATGTCCTCTATTGTATCTCTGCTCCTTAGGTCAGCCCTAGAGGGCCTACCCTTTTTTTGTCACCTCCCACATCTATTTGGGATCTTTTGAAGCTCCGGGTCTATTTAGGGCTCCAAGATTCTAGGGACTCTTGGGAGGATTCGCCGCTATCAGCTTCGACATCATGAAAAATGGATGGGGAGTGGGGCGTCCCAATCCCATTGGGAGGAGAAGACCTGGGCTGGGGTTTTGGAGACTGGGGGATTGGAGGGGGGCTCTAAGACTCAGGGTCAAAATACATGGAGGAATTAGGGCATGGGGGTGGGGATGGGGGATAGGTTTTCTGGGGGATATTTGCCTTTGGGAGGGGTTGGTTCATTTGGTCTAAGGTAGGGATTTCCTCACAAAGGGGCTCCTCATCATAGTTTTTAGCATTACGACCAGAATTATTGAGTAAACTAAACTTATTGGATAAGGTAAACATACTACTTGCCTTATTCATGTCATCGACTGGAGGAGCGAGGGCCTGCTGCTTGCCTTTGAAATTTTGGCTTTGACCTACTTTGGTTTTCATCTTCTGGGTATTTCTGGGGGCCGGTCGAAGCGACATCTGGGCTTCGATCTGCACACTTTTTAGGGTCGGGCACTGGGTGGAAAGATGCCCTTGTGAGTGGCATTCGATGTAGAATGCAGGTTTGTTTTCGTACTCCAGTGGTTGGCTTCGATGAAAAGACCCGTAAATTAGGTTAACATGATCTGGGAGTTGGGTCTCCAAATTGACATTAACGCATATGCGGTCCTGCGTCAATCTTGATCGAGCGTGGGTTGCTGGATCGATAGTCATGAGTTCCCCAATCGCTTGGGCTATCCCTTGTAGCACATCCTCATGGAAGAAGTGTGAGGGTAGATTTGGGAGCCGAACCCATATGGGAGTGCAATTGATGTTCTGGGACTCCGAATCGAAGTCTGCTCCCCATTTGCGAAGGAAGAGACTTCTCCTTTCAAAGAACCATGGACCCCCTGCTAATATATGATCTGCATCCTCCTGCATGTTAAGGCGTATCATGAAGAACCCTCTGGACATAGCTAGCAGTTCCAGGCATCCCCTGGTTTTCCACTTTATCATCGCCCAGCGACGGAGCGAATCCATGTCGGGTCTTCCTCCCACAAATTTCCCTACAAGGGAAAAGGAGTCTAGGGTAGCATAGTCTTCCATTACTTCTACCGGATAGAAAACATCGCAGCCCTGAGTGATGAAGGTGTGTGGTGCCATGGGCATGGGTTTGGGCTTCCCCGTGAGTGCTTCTGCAAATGTTCCCGACCTGGTTTTACTATCACCCACCTTTGTTTTGTCCGGAGGGTCTTTCCCCCCATGAGCTCCATTCCCATCATTCGACGCTCCCGGAGCGCTTTTGCCTGTTGTTTCGGTTTATATCCCTTGGCTGGTGCTTTCGCTACTGGTGCAATTGGCGCACGCTCGCGATCCTCCTCCTTGGAGCTTACTCCCACCTTTCTGCTTCCCTCCCACCGCATAATCAAAATTCAGAATTTTGCTTGCCATCTCCCCTCATTTCAAAGTTTTAATATTTTTATTAGTTATCCTCTAACTACGTATTTTGATATAATAATTTTTTTTCAATTGAAATTTTGTTATATATATATATATATATATATATATATATATATATATATATATATATATATATATATACATATAAAGAGAGAGAAAATAAAAATATAAATATTGGGTCATACTCAACATGTTTATTTCAAAATGTAGATATATTTGTCTAGATTTGAATCATATAAATTTTATAATATATTAATTAAGTTTTAATATTTTTATTAGTTATCCTCTAACTAAGTATTTTGATATAATAATGTTTTTTCAATTGAAATTTTGTAATATATATATATATATATATATATATATATATAAAGAGGATAAAAATATAAATATTGGGTCATAATCAACATGTTTTTTATTTCAAAAAAAAAAAATTAAGTTTTAACTTGAAATCATTGGAGCAAAATGAATAAGTACACTAGAACCACATTTGCATATATGGTGAAATTCATTCTATGATTTTAAATACAAGCCAGCTTTTTCTATGGGCCATGACTTTTAAGCTACAAAAGACCATAAGAGAAAAAAAAATATTTCACATATAAAGTTATTGACTAATATAAATTTGATTATTGTATCATCTCACTTCACTTTTAATTATCTTAAATTTTTTAAGATAAATCGACCAACTAAAACCACATATGGGGAGAACTCCACACTCATCACCATTGAGAATGCTCCCACAAGAGAGGATGGAGCATATGGCTAGGCCATGATTTGCTTGTTTGAGAGGTTGGGTCAAGGTTCACCCACACATGGAAGAACTCCACATTCACCACCATAAAGTGATGCTCCCACAAGAGAGGATGGAGCATATGGCTAGACTATGATTTGCTCATTTGAGGGACTGGGTTATAGTTAGCCTGCTTCCCCTACTGCATTTCACCCAAAAGTCTACTTCTCGATTTGCAAACGTCTATGTGGTTGTTGTGCTTTATATACCACCATTAGGGCCATCGTGGGATACATGTGGGATAATAGCTCAAGACTCTCGCAGCGTAGCTCAAGGTGTTTATAATTTTTATGTGAGAAAGTAGGTGTTTATAATTTTTATGTGAGAAAGTATGAGATTGGGCAATACGAGAGGAGCAGAGAATGGACCCTAGAGTTAACAGGAGACCCACAAGGGAAATCAACCAACGAAAACCATACATAGGGAGAACTCTACACTCACCACCATTGAATGATGCTCCCATGAGAGAAGATGGAGCATATGGCTAGGCCATGATTTGCTTGTTTGAGAGGTTGGGTCATGGTTCATCCACACATAGGAGAACTCCACATTCACCACCATGAAGTGATGCTCCCACAAGAGAGGATGGAGCATATGACTAGACTATGATTTGCTCATTTGAAGGACTGGGTTATGGTTAGCCTGCTTCCTCTACTGCATTTCACCCAAAAGTCTACTTCTCGATTTGCAAATGTCTATGTGGATGTTGTGCTTTATATACCACCTTGAGGTCCATCGTGGGATACATGTGGGATAATAGCTCAAGACTCTCGCAGCGTAGCTCAAGGTGTTTATAATTTTTATGTGAGAAAGTAGGTGTTTATAATTTTTATGTGAGAAAGTATGAGATTGGGCAATATGAGAGGAGCAGAGAATGGACCCTAGAGTTAACATGAGGCCCACAAGGGAAATCAACCAACGAAAACCATACATAGGGAGAACTCTACACTCACCACCATTGAATGATGCTCCCATGAGAGAAGATGGAGCATATGGCTAGGCCATGATTTGCTTGTTTGAGAGGTTGGGTCATGGTTCACCCACACATAGGAGAACTCCACATTCACCACCATGAAGTGATGCTCCCACAAGAGAGGATGGAGCATATGGCTAGACTATGATTTGCTCGTTTGAGGGACTGGGTTATGGTTAGCCTGCTTCCCCTACTACATTTCACCCAAAGGTCTACTTCTCGATTTGCAAACGTCTATGTGGGTGTTGTGCTTTATATATCACCATGAGGGCCATCGTGGGATACATGTGGTATAATATCTCAAGACTCTCGCAACGTAGCTCAAGGTGTTTATAATTTTTATGTGAGAAAGTAGGTGTTTATAATTTTTATGTGAGAAAGTATAAGATTGGGCAATACACGAGGAGCAGAGAATGGACCCTAGAGTTAACATGAGGCCCACAAGGGAAATCAACCAACGGAAACCATACATAGGGAGAACTCCACACTCACCACCATTGAATGATGCTCCTCTGAGAGAGGATGGAGCATATGGCTAGGCCATGATTCGTCGTTTGAGGGGTTGGGTTATAGTTTGTTTGCTTCCACTAGGGTATTTCACCTAAAAGCTTGCTTCTTGATTTGCAAAGTTTTATGTGGATGTTGTGTTTTATATTCTACCATAAAAGTCATTGTAAGGTACATGTAAGATAATGGCTCAAGACTCTCACAACGCCTTAAATATAATATTATATATATAAATATAATATTAAATATACAAATTTTAGCCTTTTGGATAAATATAAATAAAATATATATTTTTTGTTTGTTGAAAAATTGTATATAAAATATTATATATATAAATATAATATTAAAGCCCTTAAGGTTAGGTAAACTGGTAGTTGCTTGTTTGCCCAAGCACTTACTAAGAAGACATCCAAGTTTAAACCTTTGGGGTAGCTTGTTTGTAAAGGTAGTAGTGTGATTTGAATCAGACGATGAAATAAAATAAAATAAGTTTGGTGGGAGCAACCCCTATAATTTAAACCCTCCGCTTAACAAATTACTAATAAAATTTGTTAATAATAAATATTACCATGACGAATGTGTATAAGAAGTATTACTCAAAAAAATAAAAATAAATAAATAAACTATAATATAATATGGTTGTAATAATATATATATATATATATATATATATATATATATATATATATATATATATATATAAATATCTAAGTCAATAAATTCAGATTTTCAGTAGACCCAAGGCTACAACCGTACTATCTTTTGAGACTGCTGCATGGAAGATTATTACTTAACTAAATTATCAAATTACATTACATTTCCCCACTAAACGACAAAAACAACCAACAAAAATCAAATTACAATATTTTTAAGGCACTCTCTGGTCTAAAAAGGACAGAAAAGACAAACGACGATTTTAAGGTTACACATGCGGAAATGCGGAATCACAATTCTTATACGGCAAGCAAAGCAGCATGCACCATGTGAGTTGTACTCCCCGGACGCCAAGAGGAATTCAACTTTATTTAATAGCAACGACGATGTACTTAGTTTTTTTTTGTACACAGTAAGTCGACAACAATCTCAGTCATAACCATCTAACACTGTAATAATTTCACCTGATCACATTTGATAGTTCGATGTTTACCTAAATCTATCTACCCACCACATCGCTCCTCAGACTTGTGACTGCCCCAATTTAGTTAAATAGACATAAAGGAGCTCATTCCAGCTTTCGGGAACGCCTGGTAAACACCAGTGAGTACAATCTCCACGCCCACCTCCGCCGCCAACACTGTAAATGGAGGGATGTCCGTCCTTGCGGTACGCCGTTGATCGTGTGACGTCAAGCATGTGGACCGGAAAATTGATGCCGTGGAGAACTTGACGAAGAATCCTTGAATGTATCGGCGGCTCATAACTTATATCCTCGTCCGGCTTCCTCTCATCCTTGCACCTATTTGTTCCACACGCCATTAAAACCAGCTTCAGTTAACACATAGCCAAACATCATTCAATAATGGTCGCAATCATTCAATAATGGCAATTGCGTTATGTTACCCGTTGTGATCGATGTAATGGCTGAATGTGGTGCCGCGAAAGAAGACGAGCTTGGAGAGGGGATTTATGTTTTCAGAAATCCACCTTGCCCATGTGCTCAGTGCCTTGGTGTAAGCCACCATAGGATCCATGTTCTTGTATGTTTGATTTCCTTCCATCACCAGATTCCATCTGTTGAAAATCATTTTAATAAATCGATTAAAATCAAGAAGAAAGTAAGAAAATCAACTACCCACAAAGTTACCTTTGGAAACCCAAATGTGGAGGCCACCATTTGGATGACTCGAACACGAGGATATCGGCTTGCGACCAATGATTTGCATTATGGTCGATGGCATCAACACGAAGAATTCTGTTCCCCGGACTCTTGGAAATCTCAACCAAAAATGAAGACCATGAAAATTCGATGGAGGCATTGTACTCCTGCAAAGAATTAACCCAATTTCACAGCAAAAATAAAAATAAAATTAACACAAGGTAAAAGCTGTTGCTAGGTAGAGTACCGGGGATTTCCAAGATGCTGTGATAGAGCTATGAGTATCTGCGATGATTTTATTTGGAAACGCCGAATAGAGAAGGCAGACCATGGATTCAAACTGGTTTTGGGATGTGGAGTCACCCACAAACATCAATCTCTTTCCCCTCAGGCGTTCCAGCATATCAGACGCGTTGAACCTGAGATGACAATGATATTTATTCATCAGGGCAGGAACAAAACAAGGGATTTTGTTTCAGATGGAATTAATCCAGGGAAGTAAATTAATTAACCTGGGAATGGAACAGCCATGGGGTTGCCATCGCCACTTCTCGTATTCGGAATCTGGTCTGCCGTTTTTCCGGCAATTATATACATGATTAATCAAAGGGCATTGCTGGTATTGGTAAAGAGGATAGGAGAGATCATAGATCCAGGCCCCTGAGAATAAATCGCAATTCCCTACGTTGTCTGGAAAATCGGTAGCTTTGTAGGCGTAGGCATGGTAAAGAAAAGCAAGGATAAGATGAATAATCTTCATTGGTGATTGTTGATTGTGTGTTACAGGCTACTGGGCAAAGAGATCTACGCTATCCTTCGCTTAGCCAAAGTGTTAGTGTTACCAGATGTCCATGAAAACAAAATCGGCCATTCTCGCGAGACAAATTATGGTCAGATAACAAATAGTGTGTTGCGTAGAACTTGTGGTGCGTAGTTCCCCTGGTCCCCACGAGAAGAAAGATTCTTTTGCCTTTTATTCTGTTCTGTACTTTCTAGTAGGTCCAACTGAAACGTCAACAACTGTAATCAAACATAAAATGCAATAGTATGAATGCTTGCCTCACAAAAAGTATTTTGGTTTCTAGTTTTATAGGTGGTGATGAGTTGTAAAAAGATTAAAAGTTTTAGATTTTGTATTTTTGGGATTTTTTTTTTTAAGTTTTATAATAATAAGATTTGTGTTAAATATAATGTAAGAATATTAAATTTAATTTAATTTTATAAGTATTTTGAGATAAGAGGATGGGTGTAATATCATTATATATATATATATATATATATATATATATATATATATATATTTAAAGTAATACTTCTTATACACATATACATTCATTGGGATTGAACCCGGGTCACATCACCGACAATGCAAGAGGCGTCCTTTTCGGCAGACCACACTCACGAGGATCATTATAATTTATTTTTTATCTTCTTTAAAAAAAAAAATTGTAATTTTATATTAAGTAAACATGAAATTTTTTACATGTTTTTTTGGCGTTTTTTCAAATTTTCAATAGCGATTTAAAAGTAAGGTCGTTTATACATCATAACTAGTTATCTCTATCATGTTAATTTCTATTCTTAGACACCTTTCCAATTTATCAACCAGTATATTTTAATCACGAACTTCTAAGTTTTTTTTTTTTTAAGTTGCTTTATTTGTGCTTGCTTTAACTAAAGTGTATTAATTCGCCCAAATAGAGATTTAGACCAGTTGTAATGCATTGGCCTCATTGAATTCCTATACTAAGCATGTACCTGGATCAATCTGAAACACCTCCTTTGAGAGTTCATCTGCTTCCCTATACAATTCTCTATAAATATGCCAAAAAGTAAAAGCTTCACTTCGATCCACAATTTTTATTTGAGAGAATATGGGTTGTAGAATCATGTTTTTTCCATTCTAAAAACACCAAGCATCCAGTTTATTACCACCTATGAGTCTCCATAAATTTGAATTGTTTGTATTCCTTTTGATTATGCCAATTAAACCAACAATTTGAGGGTCATAAATTCAACATAATTACGAGAACCTTCTCCCAATCCATCCTTGAATTTAAAATAATGAGAGTCAAAAATATATAGTAATCCTCCTGCTCCACAAATTTTAGGGACCCCTTGTCTAGCTCTAACGAAAAATCCCTAGGCCATTGATTTATCAATCTTTGGAGGGATGATTTGTTTGTTTACCTTTTTTTTTTTTTTGAAACCTTACAATTATTGAAACTTCCAATGATTTGGGAGGAGACCTACTAAGTAGGTTTCTCATGATTCTAAAAAATTATTGCATTCCTAGACAACTATACTCCCCAAAACACAAACAATGGGAGAGTTATAAAACCTTTGTATGACTTATTTTCAAACCAATATTTTAAGCACTCTCCTAAGGAATATTCTTTCCATCCTATAGGAAGCTTTAACTATGCTATAATCTCCCTCCAAACCTATCTAGTAAAGGAGCAAGCAACCAGTAGATGATCAATTGTTTCATTGTTTAACTTAGATAAATGACACCTTTCTAGACCATTCCAATTCTTCTTTTGTAATACATCCCATGTTAGAACCTTATTTTTCATAGCAGGTTATAAGAACAATCTTGTCTTCAATGGGGATTTTTTCTTCTAAAGTGTCTTCCATCATCATTGTTGGATTGTCATTGCTATCTTCCAATAGAGTCTTATACCCCAAAATTGGAGTGTAATCCATTGTAGCTCCATTCTTTGTCCAAACCAATTGATCAGTTCCTCTAGCATCTTCATATGTCCAGTTTTAATTTTTTTCACATATTCTTCCCATTGGTGTGCCTCTTGGACCTGAAGCCCTAACATTGTTGCCTCCTTCCATCCCTAACTCCAGTTTGTAAAATATTTTGGGTCAACTGCTTGGGTAAGATTTTCAATTCCCTAAGCTCTTAGAATTTGAATTACATTATTTGGAAGTTTGTGCATATCACCACAACCAATCCAAGGGTCTAATCCTTATCTTATCATTGAACCATCCCCAAGCCAATCACCTACAATATAAAACACATGAATCATTACCTTCCAAAAGATTGAAACATTATGGATTTGCTTCATTGGGACCCTTATCCACTCCTCAACTATGAGTGGCTCTAAATACTTTTCATATATGATCATATTCCATAAGCCTTCCTTTGATATTATATTTCAAACACACTTTGTTGCTAGAGTCTTTCTAAATAGGAAGATGTTCTTAAGTACCCATCCTTCATTTTCCTTGGGCTTGGCTACAGATTGTCATTTAACTAGGGGAATACCTTCTCTTTCCCTTTTCCCTATCCATAAGAACCCATAGCTTAATTGTTTATTTTTTTCCAAAAATCCTTTTGGTATATGAGCCAAAGATTGCCAATATACTAGCATTACCTCCAACACAGACTTGACCAAATTCAATATTCCTCCTAAAAGAAAGCTATTTATTGCACCATATATTAATTCTTCCTTCCACCTTCTTTATAAACCAATTCCAGTCTTGTTTAGAGTATTCATTGGGTTTCAAAAAGAACCCCAAATATTTAAACCCCGCTTGAAGATCAAATATGTTAAAGAAGAAAAATTGACCTATTATTATGGTTTGATTTTGATCCACATATTTAAAAGAGATTCTTGACTTATGTGCATTAATATGCATAATTATTTCCAAAAAAAAAAGATCTAAAGATTGTTTTAACTTCTTTGTAGGTTTTACGATTCCATTCTATGAAAAGGAGAACTTCATCTACAAAAAGTGGATGGATGACTTCCATTGTTCTACCTATTCTAATTTCCTTTTTTGTTACTTCCCTCTTGGATTCTAAAATACACCTACTTAATCCCTCAACTACCAAAAGAAATAACAATGGTGATCAAGGGTAACCTTGTCTTATCCCTCGAGAAGCTTTGAAGAACTGAGAGGTTGACCCATTAACCAAAACTACAAAAAAAATGGAACAAAGACATCCCATAATCTAGTTCACCATATGCACACAAAACCCAATATGAGTAAGTTTCATTCTTCTATATAGTCAATTTACTCTTTCAAAACCCTTAAAGAGATCCAACTTCATCACCCTTGTTGGTAGTTTCTTTGATTTTATGGTACGAATACTTTTATGAGAAACACCAATTGCTTCATGAATCTGTCTACCATGCAATAAATCAAATTGCTCAACAAATATAGAAGCAGAGAAGAACCTTTTAATTCTTGATGCAATTATTTTTGCTATGATTTTATCCACAAATTTACATAAATAAATGTGCCCAAATTCATCAAAGGAAGAAGGATTGTCCTTTTTTGGAATAAGAGCAATGAAGGTAGAGTTGAAGACTGCATTTACCCTTCCTTTTTACCTAGACTCTTCCACAATATTGAGTAGGTCAAACTCCAAAAGTTCATAGATAATGAAAAATAATTCTAGAGTCCAACGTCAAGTCCTAGACTCTTATTTTTTTGGAAGGAGGTGAAAACAACTTTGATCTCCTCCTTTAAGACTTATGTATCAACTCACCATTGGCTTCCTCATCTATAAATTTAGGAAAAAGAGAAGCTATTATATCTATTTCAACTATATTAACTTGACTAGGATCCTTGTATAGTTGACCAAAATGCCTTACACCCATGTTTGTTATTCCTTTAAAGGAGGAGACTTTACTTCCATATTGTCCTTGTAGCTCCCAAATTATATTTTGTTGTTTTCTGTAATTTGAAAAGCTATGAAAATATTTAGTGTTCTCATCCCCACTTGTAATCCATAGTGCTCTACTTTTGATACTCCATATTGCTTCTCTCTCTACCAATAATATTCTCTTCTCTTGTTCTAAACTTTTATACTTAATCCTTATTTCCTCATCTATTTCATTTTCAAAGTCATATTCTAGAAACACTACAAACTCTTCCTAAATATCCCTCAATTTTTTCTCATCCATAAATTTTATTTAAGGGCCTACTGGACCATTGTTGCCTTAACTCTTTTTAGATTTGTTGCAAATTGCATACTAGCAGATTCTATCAAAATAGGATCAAACTTCATCCATTTTGATTTGACTAGAGTTACAAAATTATCATATTTTAGCCACTCATAATTGAATTTAAAAGGACAATGTTTTTTTTCCTCTTTTGTTATAAGAAAAATGATAGGGTAGTGATCAAAGTCTCCTTCAACTTCAATCCAAGACTTCAGTCTTGAAATACCATTTACCAAACTCTCTACTACTACGAATATGTCTAGTCTCTTAGAAATTCTATCAACTCCTATCCTCATGTTTATCCAAGTCTGGATATATTTTATAGGCACTAGGTCTACCAGTCCCATGGATTGAAACTTTTTGAAGAATTAATTAGCCAATGGATCAGTTCTAGTAGCAATACACCACACTTCACTCCTCAAAAGTGTTAAGTTTAAATCACCTCCTAAAATTAAATTTTTAGCTTCTAAATTTTTTTGATCCATAAGCTTATCTCAATACTGCATCTTGTCTTTATAGAGATCATAAATGTTCACCACTATCACTATTTTCTATGCTCCACTAAGAAGAAATCAATCCCTACTCTTGAGTCAAGCAATGCAAATTTGGTTAGCCTAAACTAATTTTCCTTTCACCTTGTGACCACTTCTCTAGAGGCTCCTACAACATTAGGAGCCATAAAATCCCATACTTTAAGCAACTTACTAAGACCTTCCATCACTTTCATAGCTAGCCCTTTTGTCTCTTAAACTATCAAATCTTTGGATTATGAATTTCTACCAACCTACATAGAGCAGCTTTTTTTGCAAAGTCGACCAACCCTTGAATACCAAAGGAAAGTATTTTCATTGATTAACTATGTCAAGGATCATCCCTGCTCTAAGAATCTCCTTCAAGGATGGTTTCTTGCCTTGTTGAACTTCATAGAGGTTTTTATTCTTAGCCAATGAAGTAAAAACTCTTCTACATCTTCTACCAGTAAGAATTCTATCCCCCATATATTTATTGGGGCCTCCAATAAATTCTTCTTCCCTTAGTCTTATTCTTCCTTTTAGGGATCATATGGGATACCTATGGGTTTCTAGGGATACAGAACATTCTTGACCATAGGTAAAATGAAGTGGGGAAGCAATTTCAAAGTGATTTACTTGTGAAGCATTTTTGAAAAACTTATTAGAGTCTAAACCAAGGTCTGGATCTACTTCCTTCAAGGAATAGAAGTTCAAGGGTCATCCTTGCCCCTCAACTCCATCCTTACCTTATTCTAGTGGAGACTTTATTTTACAGACTGGTAAATATGACCATTGGTTAGTTGAGGGTCTCAAAAGAGAATTACCTATAATACCATATGAGAAATGAGATTTGGCAATAGATTTACTTTGAGATCTTGTATTTGGATCCAATAGCATGACATCCAAATCTTACTATGAGAAACATAGTCTTACTTTAGTGTCAGATGATTTTGAATCCATCCCTTGATCTAGCACAAAAATTTTTGTCTCTGCATCCTCTACATTTTCTATTTTTTTTCTTTATAATTTATAAATATATTGAGATTTAATAACTATATAATATTGGTGGAGCTCTTTCAATATTATAGGTTAGAAGGTTATAAATTAAATAATAAATACTTTTTATTAAATTAATTAAATTGAATTTTTGTAAGTTAATCATAGAATCTTGTTTTTCCTCACTTGAAAATAGGAAAGTATTAGAGGTCTTCACTTCTTAAACATATACTTATTTAATTGTTTTAATAGATGAGGAAGTTGCAATATTGGATACTTAAACACATACTTCTTACATAGTCCATCCCACTTCATACTCATATCAACAAGGTTTCCCCTAAGGAGATTATCCTTCATCCTATTCTCAATTGTTGCCACTACTATATCAAGATCCTCTATGAGTAACGTACACACATATTTTTTAAACTTTGCATATTCTCTTAAATTGTAGCAACACATGGCATCATTTCTTCTACGAAGTCTTTCTACACTACTAGTATGCAATCTTTCTCTTTTATTTTCTATGACATTGTATGTATTAGATTCTTGATATTCTTTTGAGATTTTGACTCGATGGATCATCTATACTTATTATGCTTAACTTCTCTACTAATATTGTGTCTACCCCATCTCTTTATTAACCACTTGAGAAAACTTATCACTTTCATTTCCCATATAGACCATATTTTCTGCATCATTTTTACAACTATTTAAATGATTTAAGAGTATCACCATTTATTACATTTGTTGCATAGATGGATTGATTTTATCCAACTATTCTTGATCCTATTGTGCTTTATCCTTTATGGAAATATAACCTTGGAGTAGTTATGTTAATGCTTTTAACAATCAAGCTTTAGGTAAATATGCATTTCTAGTATTAATGTTTGATTCTATAATCTATATTATCTACACCATTTGCCTTACTTGATCCTCCACCTACAACAATTGCATTGCATCTTTCATCAAATCCTTCTATTCACTATCATGCATCACTTTTGTCATTAGGAGTTTGTATTTTATAGTCATCCTCCTCAAATATAAACCAATTTGAGTCTCTACCATTGACAACATTCTTTATGTTGTCCAACTAGGGTTGATATATACTTGGAGGACCTGTGTGCCATATTGAAAACTTGAATACTAGGTTGGAAACTAGTTTGAAATCCTTACTAGTATCTTAACCAATACATTGAAACTTGAAAACAAAGAACTATGGCTGAAGCTTCTATCACTGAGCTAGTTAGTGTTGTTGATGATAGTGCAAATTTATCATGCATTGAGCTAACTACTTCAGACCTAGGTACCATTATTATTACTACCAAAATAAAAGATTTTGGTGTTGAGACTTCTAGCTTAGAGGGGTCTAGAATTGAATTCTTGTTTTCTTCAATTCTTTGGACTCCTATCGTTGATACATTTGATATAGGAATTCAATATATGTTTATAAGCACATAGGTTTTTGCAATTGATGTTGGTGTTATTGATACATGTATTGAGTTAAAGGGCAAGTTATTTTGTATATGTTGTGTCTAGACTTCCTTCATTCTCTATCTCCTCCCCTAGCCATTTTTTGTTATCACCTCCTCTCTATAGGCGATTGGCATTGTGAAGGTTCAACTAGCATGTAACTCTCTTGTAGTTATGCTTAGTTCCCTTATTGCTTTTATGACATAGAGTATCATATTCCTTATTTTCTCTTTTTGGTCTATCTTGATATTGGTGCATAGCCTCCTTGTCAAGGATACAATGATTGTGCTAGCTATTAGGCTAGCCAAGTTCACCATATACCATCCAACCTTTACTACATCCTCCAAACTCAAGATGGACTTTGCAAATTACCCCATTCCCTGTTATCCATGGATAATTGTATTACCTCTTGATATTTATCCTTGGTTGATCTATTGAGCTCCAATAATATTGTCTTCCATTATCTGTCACTAGATCTAACACTTGAATTTGATATTTTCTTTGTACTTTTCTTTGCCTTTGCCTCATTGTTTGACTTCCACAATTAGATTTTTGTTCAATGATCTCCTTTGAATAACTAGGTGGTACTATCTATGGACACCTCCACTTTGGATTTTTTTGAAATCTCTTATTTAGTAGTTCTTGCATATCCTTTCTCAATTCTTCAACTATCATTCCAAGAGCATCATAGGCAACTTACATCATTGGGGTCTCCCTTGCATGTAGGATATGTCCTTCAACTATGTGATTACTATATTCTTATTTGACCTACTTATATTTTTATCTATTTTATTGGATAGGAAGTTCTTAAATATACTTTATCTTGGATGTTAGCTCCTCTTCCATCTACCTAATTGTATTTGAAGATCAAGGTCTCACACTTATTAATATATGTGGTATATACATTTATAACCCCAACTATGATGTTTTTCTCTTTTTCTCAATATAAGCAAACAATTCAGCTACTTTTTCCTTCTAATAATTATCCACATTATTTTCATTTGGTCCAAATTATCACAATACATTCAACAACTCCTATAGAAGAAATTACTAGACAAACCCCCATATTCCAAATGTTTTTTAATGCATCCTGACATTCCTTGCTACTTACTTTTGTTTCTTGTGTTAAAATAAACTTGAGACTATAAAAAACCTCTTAATTACTTACTAAATTTTTTTTATGATTCTTATTCATACATCTAATATTCCATGATACCAATTTCATCATCACTTTTTATTTTTATTTGTGGACTTATTCTCACTTCTTGTTAACACTTGTGATATTTTATTTTGGTTTTTGAAGTCATTATCCCTTTTATTTTATTTTCTCTTTGTTCTTGCTTTGAGTGTCTTCCTCTTATTTTTCAATTCCTAACAACACTTTCATCTTCATCAATCTCTTCTATTTTATCATCTTATTCATAATGAGATATATATTCTAAAGGTTTATGCTACCTTAGAGAATCTAACATACAAGGAATAAACTAAAAAATAATTTCTTCTTTATGTTGCCACAAAAACCTAACGTAGAAGGATGATCCCCCATAGTAATTACTTTCTTAAACTACTTTGATAAACCTAAATGTTACCTTGGAAACCCTAAAGTGCAAGAATGATCCTCTATAGTAATTAGTTTTTAATACTACTATAAAACCTCATTTTTCATTGATATCCTCCATACTCATTTCTTTATTATGTTGCTCTTGAAATCGTAAAGTGTAATAAATATGCTCTATACTATTATTTTTAGCAAGGAGAGGATTTTATACCGCTTAAGAATAATGAAGATGATTTACCTATATTAAGCTTGACCTCTTTCACTGCCTTTGCTTTAAAATTTACCTCCTAGTCTTCCTTTGCACCTTTAATTCCTTCTAAATTTAAATTTGCACAATGTTCTTCCTCATCCCTTGTATCCTTTTTTTCTTTTAGTGGTTAATATAAGTAAATTCTAATGTCCTTATCCATTTAGTTAAAATAATTTCACACATAGGCCATATTTGTATTACATAAAAAATATAGGAAAGCTACATATTCCAAATTGATAACTACTAATAACACCAAATCTTAACCAACAATAACAATTTAGACCTGAATATGATATGCCAAAATGTATATCATACTAACCATACTAAATTTATTCTAACACCTCTTATAATAACTAAACTAGATATACCACAAGGTTTAGTCATTAACTCACACACAAGCATGCCTTTATAAGGTCTTACTATAAACTATCTACCATAATGGGTCTTACAACTATGCATCTTCAAGAGTATCTCTATGGTCATGATCCCATTTCACTGAACTACATGGATAACTAAACACTATAGTCATTAAGTCAATAGTGCAATGATACTGAATATAGGGTTTAATCTAGATGCATACACATACCGATGTCAAATTTCAAACAACAAATATCAACATCTAAGCATGAAGATGTTAACTTTAAAATTATGATCACCAAATACAAGGAACTAAATTGTGGAGGTTTCACACACCAAATAATGAATATTGAATACTAAAACAAAATGTTAAAACTAATTATCATTATATTTTACCAATGGTAATGTTGGATACTAAACTTAGAAGCTCCTAAAACTGAAACAAACCATTGAACTAAATTCTAGACTTCCATAAGAGGTAAGCTAGACCTGGCCAAAACTAAATGTGGTAAGTTATAAGCTAGACCAAACTCTATACTTTGTAATACTTAAGCACTATACTCTAAACCATCCAAGCAATGAACCAAGCTAGGAATCAAAGTCTTGACCAAACTCTAAAGTGTATAAACCACAAGCTAGACCAAACTTTAGACTTCACATCAAACTTTGAATTGTCCAAGTGATGAAATTTCCCTAAACCAAAAAGTGAGGCAATTTCAACCAAAGTTTTGATTGAACTTTGAAATGTAAAACATAAAACTTTCTCTAAAGAACCATCAACCAAACATGTTTCATCAACAATGCTTGTGTTCTAAGTTATCTTTGTTATTGCATTCATATCATGTGTTCTATTTTCACTTAAAGTGATGAGCATGATAATGAGCTTTAAATATCAAGTGATCTAGACATCCTTGAGATACTAGATGTTCAAAGGATATTTGTCTTGTATCATGCAAGATATCCTACAAGGCATATAATAATCCATATACCTCCTCCATGGTTATTGAAGACATAAGTTGCATTGCAAACATAGAGTGAGACATTTACCTCTTTTGAAGAATTCTCCTTCGAGCAAATATGACACTTATTCAAAACTCACTACTAAGGCTCACTTGACAATGTGACAAAATGCAAAACATCAAAGCACATGAGATTGACCATAGCATTGCTAAAAACAATTGATTTATTTAACAAACATGAACTTGACCATAACACCATAAAAACAATTATTTCATTAATTTTAAATTCATATTTCTCTTTTTTTCTTTTTTATATGCTAAATATTCTCCCTCCTTTACTATAATAATTAACTAATTAAAAATTTTGTTAAATAAATACTCCCACATGCTACCCCTTGACCTTTCTAGAACAAACATGGTCCTATACCAATGCACCAAAGCTAATGGTTGGGACATATGAAGTGCCTAAATTTAAAAAAAAAATGCCAATCAAAAAACAATAACACCAAACATTAAGATCCCCATATAAAAAATAAAAATAACTACCATGCACACTCTATAGAACTTGAACTATTGACCTTGCTATACGAAATAAGATCGTATACCAATGCACTAAAGCTAATGGTTGGATATTTGAAGTGCCAAAATTTAAAAAATGCTAATCACAAAAGAATAATGCCAAAAATTACTAAAATTATCCCAAATGATTGTTAGTAAGTTGATGAGGAGGCTTGAATTCATGACCTTCATGTTATAAATATGAATTAGGTCTTTTCTAAGCAGCTTAGAAAAGACCCAAATGTGAAAAAGGTCTTGTTCTGGTCGGCATGATTTTTTTATTATTAAAAATGTCGGCCATCCTCTCCCTACCCCTTTCTCTATATTCCCGCTCCTATTCTTCTTCCCCTTATTCCTCCTATTTCCTCTCCAACTCCCTAGCCGCCGCCTCTTATCACTCCATCTCCTTTCTCTCCCTTTCGCAGCCTCCCTTTCCTACTTCCCCGGTGCCTCCTTCTCTTTCTCCCATCGTCCCTAAATTCTTGATTCCTTATATCTCCCACCTTCTCACGTAACTCTTATTAAAAAGCCTATATAAGGCTTAGACTTGTAAATCATAAAGTTAGTTGAATTATTAATTATTTCGAAGCTCCGTTTTGTATTTTTCACTGTGTGCAATTTGCGTTGGGCCCACATAGACCGCAGATCTAGACTGGTATCAGAGCTTAGGTGAGGGCATGGTCTTCGAGGCAGCGTAAGATTCAAGCATGGAGGTGAGGAGACCTACGACACATAGAACAAGACCTGCAGCAGAGGAAGCAGAGGTCGACCTGAGAACCAAGGAGGACACCAGAGATACACATGGGAGGTCAGCAGGAAGCTGTCAGATGAACACTGAGGGTACGAATATCGATGACCAATTGAGGCACGATACGTGGATAGGAGTTCCATGCTAAGGGGATAGAAACTTGACTTTTGAGGTGTCGCGTGGTGGCTGAGTGGACTGTGCAAACGTGGTTGAGGAGCTGACGTAGTTGGGATTACGAGGCAGGAGACGATCGATGTAGAGGTGACATGTGGTGACAAGCTGGCGGTGTCGAGCTGACAGAGTAGACACGTGGCAGAGCAGAATTGGCAAAGGAGGTGCTGAGTTGTCAAGAGACGCGGACACGTGGTTGTCTGTGATTGGTTTACGAGCGGCAAAACAAAGGCTCATGATTGCCCGAAGGCAATCGAAATAGTAATCGAGGGCGCGCCCATAAAAAGCATATCTCTGTCCCTGTCCTCATGAATGTGGGACAAAATTGTTTTTTAAAAACTCCTGTCGCTGAGCGATTAGAAAACAAGGGATTTAAGTGTTTAATCTCACCAAAGGGTCTAGCGCAGTTGGTTGTGCGCGTTGATTGTTGAGCAGTGGGTCTTGAGTTCGAATCGCGCTGAAGAGGTTTTTTATAAAGGAATTTTTTTTATATAAAAGAAATTTGCGATCGAAGAGGTTTAAATAAATATCGTGCCATATTTATTTCCAAAGAAGGTCGTAGGTAGAGTGGCAGAAAGTTCCCGTTTGAAAGCACGAGGACACGGGATCGATTCCTACAAAGGTTCAAATTTTTTAGTTTTTTTATTTTTTATTAAATTTTTTGAATTATTTAATAGTTTTCTTTAAAACATATTTTTAATTATTTAAAAAAAAAAAATAATAATTAAAATATTAATGAAACTATTAAATTTTTTCATAAAAGACTTTATAAAAAATTAAAAAAAAAACTTTGTGGAGAATAGAAGTAAAAAAATTTTTGTGATAAAGTGATTAGCCTCCTAAAATTGATATGGTGTGATAGATGATCCGGTCAGCCGGATGCTACTATGCACTCTGCTCTCTGTTGAGAAGAGAGACACCTGATTCCTTTGACGAGAAAGTCCAGCGAAACGGACTTCATACAGTGTTTTGCCAGCTAGAAAACCAAGTGATTGCTCATCTGAGGAAATCGGACTCTGGATACGAGGTGGATTCTGAAGATAATATCTTCGGGAAAAGAATAGAAGAGTCTGAGACGGTTGAAATAGTACCTGAAGGACAATCGAGTGATAGTTATACCCCTACAGTGCCTGAAGTAGAATCAAGTGAGAGCTATACACCACGCTCTCCTAATCCAGAACCAATAGTAGAAGAAGAAGAAGAAGAGGAAGAAGAACCTGAAGAAGAAGAAGATCCAGTAGAAGTTGAACCTGAAGAACGAGATGTTATAGTCATCAGAAGCAGTTCCAAGCCAGAAGCAGCACCAGAAGTCATTGTGATTAGTGACGACGAAGCAGACAACTTCGCCTTTCCAGTTCTAGGCAATCCTCAAGAAGAAGAACGCCAAATCAGTGAGCATATTAAAAAGGCTAGATTTGATTTAAATCAGTGATCTCTTTTGTACTCCTTTGTACTACTTGTTTGCAATTGAAATAAAGTCTGCTTTCTGAAATGGCATCCAATACTAGTCTACCAATCCCTGAGTTCAATGGTGGTGATTACGAATATTGGTCAATTAAAATGAAAACTCTTTTGATAGGCAAAGGTCTTTGGGATGTGATTGAAGAGGGATATACTGAACCTACTATTGCTGATTGGGCAGCTTTGAATGTTGTCGATAAAAGGGCTAAAAAATAAGCTCAGAAGAATAATTCTTCCACCCTTTATCACATCCAAGCTGCCCTTGATAGAAGTATTTTCCCTAGAATAGCTTCTTTTATAACAGCTGAATCTGCTTGGAATGCTTTAAAAGAAAGTTATAGAGGTAGTGACCAAGTCAAACAAGTAAAACTACAAACCTTGAAATGAGATTTTGAAACTCTTAAAATGCAGGAGAGTGAAAAGGTTGGTGATTACTGCGTGCGTGTAAAAGCCATAGTAGATAAGATGGTCACTTTAGGAGAAGAAGTCAAGCCTGAAGTTATAGTGAAGAAAGTGTTGAGAACACTTCTTCCTAAGTGGAATTCAGTTTCCATAATTATAGAAGAATCCAAAGACCTAACCTCTCTGTCTTTTGAAGCCCTCATTGGTTCACTTCTCTCACATGAAGAAAGGTTACAACAATCTCCTTCCACAAGTTACGGAGGAGATGAAAAAGCCTTTGCTTCTCATGAAGGCAGAGGTAGAGGCCATGGCAGAGGACAATATAGAGGTAGAGGCAGAAATAATCAGAGAGGTGGAACTCCTAATAGAGGAGGAAATCAGAACAGAGGAGGATTCTCAAATAGAGGTGAATATCAGAATAGAGGAGGGCAGCAAAATAGAGGGAAACAATCAGGCAGAGGAAAAGGAGGAGATAAATCAAAACAATCTTGCTACAATTGTGGCAAACCTGGCCATTATGCTCGTGACTGTTGGTCAAAGCCTTCACAAGGAAGCAACAACATCAGAGCAGTCAGTTTGGCAATTTTGGAGAAGAGGAAGAGGCCACAAATCTCTTTCTCTCATATGGTCAGGCAGATCAGAACATGAATGATACATGGATCTTGGACACTAGGTGTTCAAATCATATGAGTGGCAAAGAAGAACTCTTTGCTACTCTAGACTCCTCATACAAATCCAACATCCGATTGGGTGATGACAAATCATTGGCGGTTGAAGGCATTGGAGCCATGGCGGTTCCAACTAAAGAAGGCATCAAGCAAGTAAGTGATATCTATTACACACCCCATCTCCAACACAATCTTTTAAGTGTTGGTCAAATGTTAGAAAAGAACTACAAGTTGCTTTTTGATGAGGGTAAATGCACCATTTTTGACAAAAACAATAGTAATAGAATCATTACACAAGTGCCAATGTCAAAGAATAGATTGTTTCCTTTAAATTTTGGCCAGCCAGGGGGAGATAAGTTAGCAAATGTTGCTATTACCAATTCAAGTGTCTTGTGGCACTTGAGATATGGTCATTTGAATTCAGCTAGTCTGAAAATGCTAACTTCACAAGCAATGGTAACCGGACTTCCCAAAGTTCAAGATAGTAAGGAAGTCTGTGAAGGGTGTGCCTTGGGCAAGCATGCCAGATCAAAATTTCCTCATGGACAAGCATGGCGGGCCAGTCATCCACTTCAGCTAGTGCATACAGACATCTGTGGTCCGATGCAGACCAAGAGTCTTGGTAACAACTCTTACTTCCTACTTTTCATTGATGATTTTACTAGAATGTGTTGGATATATTTTTTGAAACATAAGGATGAAGCATTTGAATGCTTCGTCGATTTCAAAGTAAGAGTTGAAAATGAAAGTGGATATTTTGTAAAGTGTCTTAGATCAGATAGGGGAGGAGAATACTCCTCTAATGAATTTTTGAATTTTTGTAAGCACCATGGCATTAAGAGGTAGTTCACAGCTGCCTACACTCCATAGCAGAATGGTGTGGCAGAGAGGAAGAATCGCACCATTGTGGAAATGGCAAGGTCTATGCTTCATACGAAGCATTTGACTAATTCATATTGGGCAGATGCAGCCAGGACCAGCGTACATATCTTGAACAGAAGTCCTACTTCAAGTTTGGAAGGACAAACACCTTACCAAGCCTGGTATGGTAAGAAGCCAAATGTTAAGTATTTCAGAGTGTTTGGTTCACTGGCATATTCTCACATTCCTGATGAGCTGAGAAAGAAGCTCGATCCAAAGAGTCAGGCATGCATCTTTGTAGGGTACTGTGAGAACACAAAAGCTTACAGACTCTACAATCCTAGGACTCGAAAGAATGTGATTTCAAGGGATGTGATTTTTGATGAAGGGGGAGAATGGGGTAAGCCTCAAATATTCAGTGATGATGAATCTAATGATGTAGTTTCTAAGCAGGTGCAGCAGCAGTCACCGTAGAAAGGTAAGAAGTCTCCTCCCACAAGCCCAAGTTCATCTTCTAGTTCAACTTCTTCACCAAGTCCTTCTCCGTAGAGATCAGTAAGTTCCTCACCAATGGACATCGATTCTCCATCGAGAGGTAAGAGAACTCTATAGAATCATCCATCATATCAGATGTTGGATAAAAAATTTCAAAAAGATACACTAGGAGTCAAGCTAGTGAAATGAATTATGTTCTACAAAGATTAGAAAATATGCACTTGTATGGTGATGATGTCTCCCAGCAGGAACCTAGGGGAGATCTAGTTAACTATGCTTTGTTAACTAGTGCACAACTTGAACCTTCTAGTTATGAGAAGGCTTGTACTCAGAAGATTTGGCAAGATGCCATGAAAGAGGAGATAACCTCTATAAAAAACAATGACACTTGGGAGTTGGTGAAGCTTCCTAAAGGAAAGAAACGTGTTGGATGTAAGTGGGTCTTCAAGACCAAGTTCAATGTTGATGGTAGCATTGAGAGGCACAAGGCAAGACTAGTTGCAAAGGGATTCACTCAAAAATATGGAATTGATTATGAAGAGACTTTTGCTCCTGTAGCCAGACAGGAGACTATCAGAATAGTTCTTGCTTTAGCTGCACACAAGGGATGGAAAGTCCAACACATGGATGTAAAGAGTGCTTTTCTCAATGGGTACTTGACAGAGGAAGTGTATGTTGAGCAACCATAGGGATTTCAAGAGCAAGGTAAGGAGCACCTTGTTTACAAATTAAAGAAGGCACTCTATGGCCTCAAGCAGGCACCGAGAGCTTGGTACTCACGCATTGATGGGTACTTTAAAGATTTTGGGTTCATCAAAAGCAAAAATGAACCCACGCTTTACTACTCGAATCAAGGTAATGACATCCTCATAGTTTGTTTGTATGTGGATGATCTCATTTTTATGGGTAGTAATGAAAAAGTTAATATGGAGTTCAAGCACTCCATGATGCAGGAATTTGAGATGAAGGATCTTGGCTTAATGCAATACTTCCTTGGGATGGAAGTCCATCAGACAGATTTAGGGATCTTCATCTATCAACTTAAGTATGCTCGAGATATGATTAAGAAGTTTGCTATGGAGCAATGCAAATCAGTTGCAACTCCAGTTGGACATGGGATCCAATTAAGCAAGGATGATGGAGCACCGAAAGTTGACGTGACCACTTTCAGAAGCATTGTTGGGAGTTTGATGTTTCTCGCCAACACCAGACCAGATATTCAGTATGTTGTGTCTCTTGTCTCTAGATTTATGTCTAATCCATCTGAGCTGCATTTGCAGGCAGCTAAAATAATTTTGAGATATGTGAAGGGTACATTGGATTTTGGAATCCAGTACTACAAAAGTGATACTATCAAGCTTGAAGGCTTCAGTGATAGTGATTGGGGCAGCAATATTGATGACAAAAAATCCACATCTGGAAACTGTTTTAGTCTTGGTTCGGGACTAATAACTTGGAGTTCCAAGAAGCAGACAGTAGTAGCTCTATCTTCAACAGAAGCTGAGTATATAGCAATCACTCATGCTAGTACTCAAGCTCTATGGCTACGAAAAGTATTAGAAGAAATTGGAGAGCAGCAAAGTGGTCCAACCAGAATATACTGTGACAACATCAGTGCCATTCAGTTGGCGTATAATCCTATCCACCATAGTAGATCAAAGCATTTTGATATGAAGTACCACTTCATCAGAGATATGGTGGAAACGAAAGTTGTTGAGCTTCAATACTGTCATACTTTGGAAAATGTTGCTGACATATTCACCAAAGCAATGGCCAAAGCTCAATTTGTAAAGCTGAGAGACTGTATAGTCAGTCATCTCAACTTTAAGGGGGAGAATGTTATAAATATGAATTAGGTCTTTTCTAAGCAGCTTAGAAAAGACCCAAATGTGAAAAAGGTCTTGTTCTGGTCGGCATGATTTTTTTATTATTAAAAATGTCGGCCATCCTCTCCCTACCCCTTTCTCTATATTCTCGCTCCTATTCTTCTTCCCCTTATTCCTCCTATTTCCTCTCCAACTCCCTAGCCGCCGCCTCTTATCACTCCATCTCCTTTCTCTCCCTTCCACAACCTCCCTTTCCTACTTCCCCGGCGCCTCCTTCTCTTTCTCCTGTCGTCCCTAAATTCTTGATTCCTTATATCTCCCACCTTCTCACGTAACTCTTATTAAAAAGCCTATATAAGGCTTAGACTTGTAAATCATAAAGTTAGTTGAATTATTAATTATTTCGAAGCTCCGTTTTGTATTTTTCACTGTGTGCAATTTGCGTTGGGCCCACATAGACCGCATATCTAGACTTCATGCTATAAGGGAAGGGTGCCAAGGTGATAGGCAAGATACAATGTTGTCAAAAATATATTTGAGCTTGTTAGTGCCCAAAATGTGCAATGTACATCTAACTAAATCATGGATCATGCAAATTAGAATATTCATTCTACTTGGTCTCCCTTACGAGCAACTATGAATGCCTTACAATGTCCACAACTCCACACTCTAACTACTTTCTAAGGACTAAGCACCTCCTCAAACATGGTCAAAATTCCACTATTCTTAACTATATTTCTTTCAATCTTCCCTATCTAAAATCAATGCCTAAAGCTATAAAACATCAATGTCTAACTCCATGCCTTGCTTCTTGACTTCAAAACCAAATCCCTTGTGTTCCTTGACTTCAAAACTAAAGATTTGATCTCAATCTCTTAGATAATCTCTAAGATTCATTTTCCTTTGGAAATATCCTAAATAATAATTAAAAAAATTTAATATTCATAATGCAAATTAGGCCTATTTCATGTTGTCCTTCAAAATTTTTAAGGACTAAGATTTGAACCTTCCACAAGTGAAATGCTTGAATGTAAATTTATTTTGATCCATGAAATTTTTTATGTTTGTCCTCTATGTTTCGTTCTTCCACATAGCTCAAATAAATCTTAATCATGGAACCTTCCTATTAGAGATCCAAATGCTTCTCCATTAGCATCATGGTCACCTCTCATACGCTAGATTGGGAGATAATATATCCAGATCACACACCGCTAACATTGACAAGTGCTCTTCTAATAAATAATTTAAATATTTAATTATCTAAAAAAATAATATTTTTATAGATGTCTGTATAGATATCTAAATACTTGGAATGCCATGATGTCTATAGGTCTCCTATGATGGTTGTTCAAAGAAAACTATAATTACAATTCCAATGACAAGGATATTTCTACTTGTCATGCTTGGTGTAGGTAGGTATTGTAGTTTTTACCTAGTAAAGTGAAAAAGTAAAAGTAAAAAAAAGCACAAGGAGGTGAAAAGAATTAAGAGCCACCATAATCTTGTGCTTTTTGCAATTAATGATCAACAACTAAAACCATGATATTAAAGAAATAAATTTTTGTGGGGTCTACAACAACCCCCACTAGGTAGCCCTTTATGTCAATTATGGTAACTTATCCTATCAAGCAAGCCACTAGAGTCTATATTCATGTTGCATATCAAATTTTTACCAAGGTGAATATGTTTGAATATCAAGCCATGGATATAAAATTGTGCAACAAGTTATTTGTAGATGTGTATCATGGACTACTCAATAATGATGATGTATTCCATCCAAAGTGGTTAGAAGATATCAAGATATATAAACTAGCATTAAGCAGGAATAATTTCATCTATTGATTATGGTGATTCATATTTTCCAAATCAAAGAGTTCAACAACAACATGCTCTTAGTTGTGGGAAATAATAATTAAATTCTCTTAGGTACGGTCAAAATCATTAGTATTCTAGGATGCACAAAACTAAGACCAATAATGTGTTCTTTATCTCACATATGTTGACCTTATCAAATAGATCAACCTTTATGGATCCTATGATTTAATCCTCATCCTATGCTATATTTATCAATGAAAATGCCATATGTAAAATTTTATCTCATGCATTACTTCATGCTTTGAGAAAAAAATAAACTACAAATTTTCCTAATGATGTATTCACAATATTTTTTCCTTAGATTATGCTTTCTCTGCAATTGATTTCATGATCAAATTGGCATTCCAATTTAATGTACAAGATGTTTTTGTACCTTTAGATTCTCACATGGTATAGGACCAATTTATCCTGATATACTACCTATGCTATGACTTGCAACTTCTTGTAGATCTAATTAGTGCAAGTAAAAAAAATCATAACTAATTAGTGTAAACAAAATAATCATATATATCTCTATAATATAAGTTCTAACATCACCAAATCCATTGATACACAATGATGTATGCATAAGCTTATGTGCCAGAATTGAACCTATCAACAATCTTGGAATCCTACATGATTCTTAACTTGATCACAAATTTTATCACTTTCCTTTGTTTAGCCTAGCCACAACAGTGACATTGGAAAATGAGTATGTTGTTTTGTTGGTTAAGTTGACCTCCCATATCAAAGAAATAATGAAGTCAATAAATACATCAATTATTTAAGGACCCAATAAATATTTCTCCATAGTGATATACCAGCTCAAGGCTATATAATCACCTAAAAAAATCCTTGGAACATAACCTACCAATTTACAAGCAATGTTCCAAAGAGTTCTTTCCATGAATTGACATCAAATAGTCGACAATAACCATGGGATTCAACAAGTAAACTCTAGGTGTTTGTGTGATGTATACCATTTGAAGTATTATTTATGCTTCTTCAAAAAATAGGGAATGGCTTAAGGACATGATTAAATGTAAACACTATCTCAATATCATAACCAAAGTAAAGCAACAACTCAACAAACTTTAGTCAATCAACAAGTAGTTTATCAAGAAAGATAGATATAATATTCCATGAAAATAAAGGTGTAGGTCACACCAAAAGTGTTAAAAATCCTCAAATGATATAGTTATATATTCAAACCCTTCAAATTCCAAAAGAATAAGAGGTAAGAATAAAATTTGATAGAAATCCTCCAAAAAATATATATTAGGAATTATTACAACATAGTTCATGTGACATTAAGTGTGGTATAACCACCCATAATAAGGACTATGCATCCATTAGAACATAAGGATAATTGTAGAAATTAGTTAAGGTTTGTTATGTTAAAATTGGGCATCCATTGTATTTAAATATCCATCATTTTATAATGCAAATTATTTGAAGCATTGAGCATTAACATGTAGTATCAAAGCAGGTAGAAGGAAGAGTCATATTTCCTTCTAATCCTTCTCAATATTTGACATAGAGAAGCCTCAAAAGAGCTCTTTGTTAAATAAAAAGGGGTATCAAGGTATAGAACCTTGCCATAAGACCAAGTAGATACAAGCTCATCAATATCATAGCTAAGAGATATAACAACACTTTGTTATTGGACTCAAGGACAAAAAACCTCCTAGTCCCTTCAAATTCAACTCTTCCTGGCTATAGGAACAAGAGCTTCAAGATTTAGTTAGGTATGAATGGAGGAATTTTGATGGCTCTCTTTCATATTCTTCTTGCTCACAATTTACAACTAGCTTAAAGAAGGTTAAAATTGTAGTTTCGAAATGGGTTTATCAAAAATATAAATCTCAAGAACATGACCTTATTTCATTGGAAAAACAAATTTCTGACTTCTATGACATATATATGGAAGGGGATTTTTATAAGGCTTCCAAACAACATATCAGGAATCTAGAGACAAAAAGAAGAAAATTTATTGGCTAGTAAAGAGGCAACTTGGAGACTAAAAAGTAGAGCCATTTTGCTGGAAAAGGGGGATGAAAATACCAATTTTTTCACAACTATGCAAATCATAGGAAGAACATAAACACCATTTAGGAAATTCCAATAGAATATGGTAGTGTAGCAAGGAATTTAAAAGAGAGCCAATAAGGGGTTTCACACTTCAAAAGATGTTCAAAGATCTTGAAAAGGTAAATTTAGCTGACATATTAAAGCTAACTTCTTACTTTCCAAGGTTTTTTGAAGCTGAGACAAATGAGATATTACTTTTTGATGTGTCAAAGGATGAATTAAAGAAGTATTTTAAACTCTATGCAAAAGGATAAAAACCTTGGACTTGATGGTTGGACAGCAAAATGTTTCATTGGTTTCTATGAGATGATTGAAGAGGATTTATTAAGGGTAGTGGAGGTGACAAAAAACACAGGTTTTATTCTAAAGGATATAAAATCTACTATTATAGCTCTCATCCCCAAGAAGGATTATCCCACATCCTTTGATGAATTTAGGCCTATTTCACTATGCAATTGCCTCTATAAAATTATAGCAAAATTAATTACCTCTATGTTAAAGAATATTTTTTCGGATACTATCTTAGTGGAACAGTTTGGTTTTTTGAATGGTAGGCAGATTCATGATGCTATAAGTGTGTCATAGGAAGGTTTACACTCAATTAAGACAAATAATATGAAGGCGGTGGTCATAAAATTGGACCTTTCAAAGGCCTATGATAGAGCAGATTGGATGTATCTTAGGATTATACTTTTACACATTGGGTTTAATATTCAAGCTGTAAATTGGATAATGATATGTGTGACTAATGTTTCTTTTGCTATTTTATCAATGGTTCAGATTCAAAATTCTTCACCTCTTCACATGGATCAAGACAAGGTTACCCTTTATCCCCAATACTTTTTCTATTGATTATTGAATGCTTAAGTAGGGCTCTCAGAGATGTGAAGCGTACAAGGTTTATTAAAGACATAAGGATGGGCAGATCTATTTTTTTTACTCATATTTTATTTTTGGATGACAGTTTATTATTCTACGAGGGATGTTTGAGGGAAGCCACAAGTCTTAAAGGTATCTTTGAAAACTTTTGTAATTTTACTGGAATGATGATAAACATGACAAAGTATATGATGTCCTTAAATGGTCTAAAAGAAAAGGAAGAAAATCATTTTCAGCACCTTTTCATTATACAAAATGTGATTTTCAGTCAGGTTTTAAATATCTTGGTTTTCATTTGAAACCAAATTCTTATGGGAAAAAATACTAGAGTTGGCTTATTGACAAAATAGATAAAAGAATAAATTTGTGGTGTAATAGATGGTTATCCCTTGGTGGAAGACTAAACCTTGTCAAAGCAGTCTTGGAAGCTATCCCAATTCTTTGACATGGACTGGCATACATTCCTAATGGGGTCCTTGACAACATCATAAGGAAATGTTTTAGTTTCTTATGGTTAGGGAACAGGGTCAAAGAAGGTATTCATTTAGTTCAATGGAAGCATATTGCAAAACCAAAAAGGGAAAGTGGCTAGGGACTGAAAAATATTTTTAATTTTCAGAAAGCCTTGGCTGCCAAAGTTTATGGAGAATTATTACTCATGAAAATATTTGGAAAAAAATTATAATAAAAAATTATATTGAAACACTTACCTTGGTGGAGTGGATCAAAAGCACAAATAAGTACACAAACAAGGTATCAATTATATGGAAAGCTTTGTGTCTTTCTTTTCCTTTAATAGGCAACTGGTTAGCATGGAAGATAGGTAATGGAACAGAAGTCAGGTTAGGTGTTGATGCATGGGTTGGTAGTGGAGATCAATATAAAATCTCTAACGAACTCATAGACATACTCCAAGGTCTTGGTCTTTATATAGTTACACATGTGGCCAAAACTGACGCCTCTACCATTTAGCAACAAGGATGGAAGAGGGCAAATCAGTTAGGCTTGTAAAATGACTATGCAAATTAGTGGAATGCTTTTGTGGCAAATATTATCAGTAGTAATGTTAGGATAAATGAAAGGTCCGATGAATTGATATGGACCAAAAATCCACTTACATGTAATTACACTCCAAATCTTGGATACAAAGTTTTTTTTGATAATGGGGATCATGTTGAGCAGAAATGTTGGTGGAACCAAATATGGAAAATAAAGTCTCCAATAAAAACCCACACTTTTATGTGGCTGGCCTTAAGTAGAAAGGCTCTAACATGGGACATTATCATGAGAAGAAATTGGCACGGACCCAACAGATGTACTTTGTGCAAAGAGGCTGAGGAAAATAGTGAGCACTTATTTGTGGAGTGTAAATACATCAAAAAAGTTTAGTCAGAAATTGAAATCTTAATGAGATGCAAAGATGTATGGAAAGGGCAGTCCAAAGATGAATGTTTAAAAAGTTAGTTTTAAAGAAAATATTTGAATGTATTTAGAACTTTATCGCTAGTTACAGTATGAGGAATATGGCTCTTAAGGAATGATGACATTTTCAATAATTACTCTATTCCTTCCTTTCAATGCTCTCAACAAATCTAGTCCATTTTGAAGGCCTCAAGAGAAATTATAAGTGCCAAAGGAATATATATATTAATGAAATCCATATTGACAAGTCTGGTGCATGAGGCTATTTTGATGGTGCTTAGAATAGTACGACAACTTTATGTGGGACTGGGGGTATTTTATATTTATCTGATATCCATCACATAAAATTTAAAGCAATTTTGGGGCATGGTTCAAATAATTATGCTAAATTAATTACTTTAAAATTGCTCATCATATTAGCCATTGAAAAACAGGTTGAACAAATCAAAGTTTTTGGGGAGTCTTTGTTTGTTATTAATTGTATGAGGGATTTAAAAAGGATGAATGTTCTACTTTTAAATCCAATTTATGAACAAAAAAAAGGAGTGGAAGGGGATTTCAAAGATATCACCTTTTCTCATATTTATCGAGAATTGAATATGGTAGCAGACTCTCTATCAAAATATGGTATTCACATGGAGCAAGGCAGATGTTTAAAGATGGAAAGGAAAGATGGTATTTTGTTGGGCACTACTATCAGTTCTATATACAACCCATAATTTAATACCATTTAAATTTTTGAGCCTCTTTCTTGAATTTTTTTGGGAGGATAGTGTGAATGTTTCCTTCTTCATTATCCTCTATTTTTTTCCTCTTGAAGGTTTGATCTCGATGGGTTCACAGATTTATTATTTGGTTGGCTGGATTTGTACCTCTTGTTTTCCCTGGTTTCTGAAGAAGGGTTTTTTTTATTTCTTTCTTGATGGGGTTTACCCAAAGATCGATGATGAATGCCTTAGACATCTACAATATGCAATTTTTTCTTTCTCAAAATACAAATTATGATTTTTTCTTGTAAAAAAAAACACTTTGTTATTATTTTGGAGATTTTTGAAACAATCCCTAAATAGGTAAAAAGAAAAATCTATCAAATAGGCCCAAAGTAAGTCTATAATATTGAGTTAAATACAACATCTTAGGTACAAAATGGCCACAAGATAGATAATACAAGATTGACTACCCATCTTGGGGCCATATAAACATCCTATCGAATGTTGTGATAGAAATATATCTAAGGTAGCACTCCATAGTGATTGATGTCAAGTCAAATAATTCACATAACATAAATTCAACAAATAATTCACAAAGTAAAGTATATTTTGAGTATATTTCTACATTGATCATTCTAGTGAAAAATCAAGCATCTATGATGGAGGCTAAACAACTCAATTACACGCTAAAAATATCAATGTTTGATCGAGCAAGCATTTTCTCTCAAGCATCTATGACATGTCTAAATAAAATTTAGACTCTAGATTATACATTCAAGAGTTTTCTCAATCAAGCCATAGAGGGAATTTGTTGCAAACACTAGGTTCAACTTAGACAAGGTGATTGTAAGAAATAATCAAGGAAGTTTTGAATAACCTAAAAAAAGGAAAGCATTAATAAAAGTACCAATTTTGTGACTCAGGTGAGGCATGCATGGAAAATTTTGAGGAAGCTTCAATTTATAGCACCCTTATCTAAGATCCAAGAGAGAAAAAAGAAATAGAACATGATTAAATAAACACACTAGATTGAGGAATATCATACGAATAATGTAGATATTGATACTTTTTTTAAAAGTGATACTTTTCAGACCAAGCATCAGAATATTTGTATTGTAACCCTCTTGAAAAATATAGTAAAAAAATAAATAAGGTGATCATTGATCACCTACATCAAAATTCTTGTCGATGAATGAAGATGTGCTAAACATCAAGTGATAGAACAATATCAAAAATGGACGATGAAAAATTGTAGAAGAATTATAAAAAGCAATAACTTGTACATACCCAAAACCAATCGTGCCCCCACAATGTAATCACAAAATAAACCTCAAAATATTTTACCAATGGATAACTTCAAGTGGTTTATGTACAATAACTTAGGAAAACTTCATAGAGAAATAGAAGTAGGAGCGCCAAAACAGTTTTTAATGACAAAATATTATTGTACAAGAAAAGCACAATATTCTCCATGAGGAATTCAAAATCAAATATCCTCAAACATGATTCATGAGGCACTAAAGCAAAACATATATGTTTCTTCAAGTTCATAAATTTGCTCAGTATGTCTTTGTCCAAGTCTTATTTAAAGCATTTCTAAATATCCGACACTCAGAGTGGAAGACTATTTAAATCTAATATAATCTTGATTTTTCTTTTGTTTAATACAAGTAAAAAGGAAAAGAAACATAAATTTTTGAAGAACTAGAATATTCCTAGAGGAAGAGTATTCCATCTATTTATTATTTTGCCTTACGAGACACTGTCTTCTTGCAATTTAAGGAATTATTTAAATTATGAGTATATATATATATATATACTCATTGAAAACTTTTATTGAGGACGATTCAATAGAAGAAATTTTTCAAGATTTGTGAAAGTTTGATATGGCTAGTGGTGCACCAAAGTTCCTATTGTCTGATTACCAACTATTGAGGGAAAATAATTATGTTGTCTAGAAGACCAAACTCATAACACAACTTGATTTTGAAGAAGTATGGAAAGTTGTAGATGAGAACATAATCTGTCTTGAATAAGAAGAATAAGATCATATTAAATTCAATAAATAATATAAAAAGACATGATTGATTATCATGTTTGGAGTAGCTGACAAATAACAACCATACATTTGAGATTCTACCACAAAAGAAAGATGCATAGAAAAAATTTTAGCTAGTATTTGAGGCAAGGGACCAGAATCAAATCCTATTTCTCCATAGACAACTCCATTATTTAAATATGAAGAGTGGAGAAAATCTTGAATAATTCTTGAGAAAATTTGTTGAGCTATGAGCATCACTACAAGCCTTAGAAGAAATTGTATTTGATGAGAAACTTGTTCCTATTATTTTGAGATCTTTCCCTTCTCAATATAATGTTTTTGCGATAAAATTAAATATTACTAAGCAAACACTAAGCTTTAAAAATTTGGTGAACCTACCTCAAAAATTAGAGGCCTCATATACAACACAATAAGAAGAAGAACTTCTTCTTACAAATAAAAAAATAAAGTATGTTAGGATCCCATCCTAATGTTATTTTATAATTCTCATTATTATGTAATGACCCACTTCCAACATGGGGAATCCCATTATAATGTTATTTTGTAATAATTTGTAATGTATGTGGTAAGTAAGGCACCTAGCCAAGTGGTGCCATCTCATGTAATTGTTATCAAGATTGTAATTCATGTTTGGTAGAAGATTCTAGATCGAGTGGCATTTTGCATGTAAGCCAACTCTTGAGCCTTTAGGTAGGGTTGCATGAAGCTTTCTCTTTAAAAGACATGAATCCATGTACGAATGTATCTTTTTGCAAGTTAATGAAATATTGAAGGAGGTTGCCCCCTCAAAGAGGCTTACGATTCTGAGTTATTTGTGAGATTGTTTCAATTTTGCAATTACTTTCTACATAGTGTTATTCTGTTATTGCATGTATTTCAATTATCTTTCAATATTTTGTGTGTGTGAGCTTTATTTCAATAGTAGGTTCTTTACAAGTGGTATTAGAGTGCTTTCCAAGACCGAGTTCTTTCAAGTGGTGTTGCTCAACTATTTCTGCTTATTAGGTATAATTTTCCTGTGTTTTTTTATTCTATTTTCCTTTATTCAAAAAGCCAAAAAAAATTGCAAAACCAAAAAAAATACAGTCTTTTTTTAAGTAGTTGAGTAGGCTAGAAACCTTGTGCCAAGGGTTTTAAAATATCGTGAAGAAGTTGTCATTATTGGCTAAGCTAGATAGCCCATAAAGCATCTAGTGAAGTGAGGGGCAATCAGGCTCCAATACCTAGGCCTCAGATAGCACTCGTACACGAAATCAAGCTCCCATGCATCTTCGGGTGTATCGGAAGACCATTCTAGGTTAAACAAAATTTTATCTAGTAGAAATATTTTTGACCTTGTATCATCCATAGTCCATAGGACACAACATCCCAAATGATTACCCTCTTGTACTATCAGAGAGACAAATAGTGTGCTCAAGGGTATGTGTGGAATCCTCCTTGGGTAGTGGCCTAAAATATTGGTCCGAGCACTATTGTTCGTCATTGCGGTATAATAGAGGGCCTATGGATGTTACATAATCCTCTACCTAGCATACCCTAGTTTTGTTAAAAACTTCAACCTGCAAAAACAACATCTCCCTATTCTACTGAACCTGCATTCACGATCCCAAAAAGTGAGCATATGGAGGACTTCCCTATCATAGAAGAACACACTTTGCATGCACCAACAGTTAGGATAGAGTCTACAAGTGTCTATAACAGTATAAAATATTCTAGTACCATCCAGGTTAGTGGTAGAAACAGTTAGGTCAGTGACAGTACTAGTCAGGTCAGTGATAGTAACAATCGGGTCTATAATAGTAACAATAAAAGTCGCAGTCAGGGTTAGAGACAAAACCATCAGTGTCAATAACTGTACAATACAAATTATTCCTAGATCAGTGACGTGAACATTGTCAGTAACTACAGTACAAATGATAGGACAGTGACAAGGTTGTCAGTTGACAGAATGCACAGATCAAAGATAGTTGATCTAGTACCCAATTTTTGAATTGTAGCTCCAAATCAAAAACTCACTGCACTAGTAGACTCATCAAAACAAAAATCAAAAAATAAAAAATCATGCAAATCAGTGCTATAACGAAGAATTTGTAGTGGTTTTATAATTACTCTATTTTGAGTAATTTTTAAACCAAAAATAGGGAAAAATAGCACTAAAAAAGTCATACAAAGCCCTAGACAACCCCAAAAATCCTCAAATTTGTTGTGTTATCTTAGTTAGCCCCTTCTGCACCTTTCACAAAATTTTTGAGTCCTAACTCCTTATTTTCTCAAAATTCCTCAAATTTATCATTTTCCACTACCCCTTTTTGGCCAAATATTCCACAAATACAAAATTTGATCCCAAAAATACTTTTTTGAGTCCTAGCCCATTGTGATTAGCTCGTCGCACTGATCATTTTGATATATCACACCCAAGCACTTTTTTGGACTCCTTACTAAAAATAGTAACTCCTAAAAACCACACTTCTATTTTTAGTAATTCAGTTAAAGAGGTTCAAGACTATCCAAAATGGTTGGTGGCACTCATGGACAATAGAAAGAGATAGATTCGATCACCTCATTGTTGGAAAAAATCCAAAGCACCATTGATAACATGCAACTTTCAAGTCAAAACATGATGATAGAGCTTCAAAATCTTAGAACTGATCACGCTAACTCCAGAGCCCGCATAGAAGAACAACTTGCAAAAGTTGAGTCCAAATTGCAAGGTGGTCCAAGCAAGACTGAGTACCATACTTAACACTCGTATTTTAATAGAGGTAAAGGAAGGACAACATATGACTCTCATCCTCACTATGATCATGATCCTACCTTTAAGATGCCCAAATTAGACTTTCCTAAGTTTAATGGGAAGGATGTGGATGGGTGGTTATGTCGTGTTGCTCAATTATTTAGCCTCCATGATGTTCCCATATATCACCAAGTTCAAATGGCTTCCTTCAACTTGGAATATAAAGCTTTGCAGTGGTACCAATGGTTGCAAAAAACTCACCCTAATCCTTCTTGGGAAGACTTTGAGTCTCAATTACTCACTCACTTTGGCCCTAGTGAGTATGATGATTTTACAGGACAGTTGACAAAGTTGAAACAAACTTCGACAGTTAGATATTATCAAATACAATTTGAGAAATTGGCCAAAAAAACTACGAGAATGAATGAAGGGTTCTTTATGAGTTGTTTTGTCAGTGGTTTGAGGGAAGATCTCCAAGCTGAGGTCACTATGTTTAAACCACAATCCATGATGCAGGCTATCAAGTTGGCTCATTTGGCTAAATCCAAATTTGCAGCTCATACGTGGATATCTAAATTTCCACAGGCTAAAACCTCTTTTCCTCCTAGATTCCAAAATTAGAATGAACAAAAACCTGTTACACCCACTACTGCACCCAAACGTCTAACCACTGCCAAAATGGATGCATGACATGCCCAAGGGTTGTGTTACAATTATGATGAAAAGTTTTCTCGTGGGCATAGGTGCACCCAAAAGAAGTTGTTCCTCATAGATGTTGATGAGCCTGACACCAGTGACCACAATGATGATGATATAGAATCGATCGAGGAACCACCCAACCCAATGGAAGACAACCAAGACAAACCATAGGCTGAGATTTGTGTTCATGCTCTTGCTAGAATTACTACTCCCCAAACCATGAAATTTGTGGGTTACTTCAAAGGCCTACATCTTACCATCCTGATTGATTCTAGTAGTACACATAACTTTATTGATCCCCACATTGCCAAGTAGGCAAATTGTTACGTACATTCATGTAATTCCTTTGAGGTTATGGTGGCCAATGATGGAACCTTACCTTGCAAAGGTAAATATCATAATGTTAAAGTCAATATTGGGGGCTATGAGCTCAAATAAGATATGTTTGCACTTCAACTAGGGGGATGTGATATCATGTTGGGAGCTCAATGGTTGGGCACATTGGGAACCATCTCATGGAACTTTGTCGAGCTTTGGATATGATTTTCACAGGATGGATAGTCCCACACTCTTCATGGCTCAAAAGTAGGGCCTTCATAGATTATTTGAAGATGGAGAAGTTATTAAAAAATCATGTGGTGTCATAGCTCAGATATTTGCAATCCAACCTCACCCTTCAAAGGAGGATTTCATCCCCGTAGATTTACAACTTGTTTTGGCCAAGCACAATTATGTGTTTGTTGAGCCATCAAAATTACTGCCTCCTTGCTCTCATGACCATGCTATTCCTTTGTTACCTGGAAATTCCCCACCCAACATTTGATCGTACCAATATCCTCATGCTCTTAAGTTAGAAATAAAGAAGTTAGTACAGGAATTTTTAAAATCTAACATCATTCGGCCAAGCAACAATCCTTACTCTTCTCCAGTTTTATTAGTGCACAAGAAATATGGGTCCTAGAAGTTGTGTATTGATTACCGTGAGCTCAATAAACTCACCATAAAGGATAAGTTTCCTATTCTGGTGGTGGATGAATTACTGGATGAACTACATGGGACTATGTACTTTTCCAAATTAGACCTTCATTCTGGGTACCATCAAATCAGGCTCAAGGATGAGGATATTTCAAAGATTTCTTTTCATACTCATGAAGGTCACTATGAGTTTTTGGTGATGCCATTTGGCTTAACTAATGCTCCGTCCACTTTCCAAAGCCTCATGAACAACATTTTTTACCCATTCCTTCGAAATTTCATCCTAGTTTTCTTTGATGACATTCTGATATATAGCCACTCATGGGAAGAGCATCTTGTTCATGTGGATTAGACTCTACAACTATTGGCACAATATCAACTCTATGCTAAGTGATCCAAGTGTTCTTTTGGGTTGACATAAGTGGAGTATTTAGGACACATTATCACCAAGGATGGTGTCAAAGTTGACCCCAAGAAGATCCAAGTGTTTCAAGAATGGCCGAAACCTCACACTCTCAAGGGTCTTCGAGGATTTTTAGGACTCAGATTATTATTGTAAATTTATTTGTAACTATGGTAAAATTGTAGCTCCCCTCACTTCCATGTTAAAGGACTCTTTTACTTGGTTGAGACCCGTTGAACAGGATTTCCTAGAGTTGAAGCATGCTATGACCACCACTCTAGTCTTAGCCATGCCAAATTTTTCCAAATCTTTTATCATTGAAAGTGATGCTTTTGGTCGTGGTATTGGTGTCGTGTTGATGCAAGAAGGGCGGCCCTTGGATTTCACTAGTAAAGCTCTCTCTAGCCGTAATTTGGGAAAATATAGTTATGCTAAGGATATGATGGCAATTATACATTCAGTAACCCATTGGCGACTATATCTCATTGGGCATCATTTCTCCATTAAAATGAACCATCAAAGTCTCAAATATTTTTTGGAGCAACGGGTTACCACCCTCGAACAACAAAAATGGATCTCTAAACTCATGGGCTATGATTATGATATCACCTACAATAAGGGTAAGGAGAATATTATGGCTGATGCTCTCTCTCACCAATTTGAGGCTCTCAGTATGTTGTGTGCACTTTCATCACTTGTTCCCCAATGGATCGATTCCTTATGCTAGGAGGTACTTCAAGATTCTGATTTGCAAACTTTGGTTGCCTCCCTATCCATGGAGCCTACTTCATGTCAGGGCTACACTTGGGATGACCATGATTTGTGTTACCACCAATGCCTTGTTATTCCCCACAAGTCCCCACTTCAAGAGCTCCTTATGCAAGAACTACACGCTACCCCATCTGTAGGCCATTTAGGATTTCTCAAAACATATGAATGACTTAAGCGTGTTTTTTTCTAAATATAAATAAAAAGTACATCCAATATTTTGTGGTAGCTTGTGATACTTTTCAATGGATGAAAGGTGAAATAGTGCATTCTCCAGGCACTCTTCAACCCTTGCCCATTCTTGACCAGGTTTGGACAAAAATTTCCATGGATTTTATTGAAGGGTTGTGTTGAGTGATAATTTTACCCAATTGCAAAATCATCATCACAATCAGGGTAATATCAAAAAACCCTCTCTTGTAAAGAAATTTAAAACTTCTCCAAGGTTCTTGTTTTCTTAATTACTTAAAATGTGCTTGATTGCTTGTGAAAATATAAAAATGTGCTGAATACCTCAGAGGTGCAAGTAACTATTAACAAGGGGTCTGTGGTTTGGTATTACTTTGATTTACTTTGTTCTTTGTTGTTCATAAAATTTGTGATAAAAAAATTAACATTATTGGTCCTCTATGATCATCCTGGAACGACAATTTAATCCATTTTATCTTAAATTATTAACAACTTTTATCTTGAATTGTTAACGAATTTTATCTTCTTTTGTTAAGCTTTGTTTGAGCATGAAATAAAATGACTAAATCTAACTTTGAAATGTCAATTCTGGAATGGTGATTTAATTCATTTTATCTTCTTTTGTTAAATTTTTTTATCTTGCTTTATTAAACAAATTTTATCTTGATTTGTTAACAAATTTTATCTTGCTTTATTAAACAAATTTTCTCTTGAATTGTTAACCAGTTTTTTTAATCTTAAATTGTTAACAAATTTTATCTTCCTCTGTTAAGCTTTGTTTGAGAATGAAATAAAATGACTAAATTCTAACTTTATAATTTGAAACTTTGATTGAAGATTAATTGTTCATTTTAATGAAAATTTGGAATTTATTGAAATTTCCATTTTTACATAAAATGAAATTAATTTGCTTGTTTGAACATGTGTGCAAAGTTTGAAATTTAGAACTTCTTTTAAAAATGTGAGCTTGTGTGAAACTTGAAATTGCAAAATTCCCTTTTTTAAAAATGTGAACTTATGTGAAATTCGGAATTGCAAAATTCCTTTTAAAAATGTGAACTTATGTGAAATTTAGAATTTGGAATTTCCTTTAAAAAAATGTGAAATTGTGTAAAATGAGAATTTGAAGCTTAATCTTGGAATTCACGTATCTCTTTTTGGGGTTTTAATTTTTTTTATATATATATTTATTTTATTTGATGAGATAAAAAATGTAAAAGGGCTAGGGTTAGAGAAATAAAAATAAAAATAAAACAAAGACAAGTTGTCGTAACTCTAAAATTCCACACCGAACTTGCAAACACACATACCCTGCACTAAACCAGCATTAATGTGACCCATCTTCATGCAGTTCAACATTTAATGAGGTGCAATATTCTAAGGAAAATGGTGCAATATATTAAAAATAATAGACGATTTTACCATCAGCATGCATAAAACTCACTAAATTTCCAATATATTGATAAAATAAAGATTTTAAATGAAATACATGTGCAGAATACCAAGTTCCAATGGCTTCCAATGGTGAAATTGGTGGAAAACTAGCAACTTGGGGGGAGAGTTCTTCAAAAAGTAAACTAAAATCTTGTTTGGCAGGTTGGAAAGGTAAGTTCTTAAGCATGGCTAGAAGGCTATAACTAAAATAGACTACATTACAATTGCACCTATAACTTATTTTATTTTTAATATTTCCAATAGGTATAGCATCTGAGTTTGATAAAATTCGAAGTGACTTTCATTAGAAAGAATGTGAAGAAAAATAAATTTCCTCTTTATAAGTGGGATAGGGTTTGCAAAGGAAATACTGTTAAAGGGATAGACTTGTAAAATTATAAATATATGAATTTTTTATTAGGAATAAAACTTGGTTGGAGATTATTTAAAGATCAAAGAAATATTTGTACAAAATATTACTTGAAAATATATAGATCCTATTGATGCGATAAAATTTTTCAAGAAACAAACCTATAGACACTAAAATATGGTCAATCTGATTAGGCAATCGCAAGCACTTGTTAATTGACACCATATGGCCCCCTTGGGTAACCTCCAAAGGTTTACTAGTGGTCCTAACCACTCTTGGGAGGCTCTACCCCACTTTTGGGAGCTTTTGGGTCATATAGGCATGAGCCTCCCACCCTAGGATGGTCACAGTTTCTGACCATCCCACCATGGTACGACCACAAATTGGTCGTCATGGGGTGGGATAGCCATAACCTAGCCATCCTGGGGTGGGATGGCCACAGGGTTTGACTCCCAAAAAGTCAAATGTAGACAAATGGCACCCAAAAATTGCCATTTGCCCTACCTATTCGACCATGCAAGTCATAGAATGCAATATCCTTATGAAATGCTACATGTAAGAGGCAAAATAGGGGGGTTCTCTTCTCCCTCTAATGCATGCCACCCTGTTGGCCAAATGGCGCCTCTTGTCCTCGCATGCATTTTTGCCCAAAGGACTCCTTTGGCTATAAAGTGGATCAATTTTCCATACAAATGAAAGAGAGGAGTTTTGGAGACATAGCAACAAAGTGCTACCAAGATTTCCCGTCACCCTTGCATACCATTTTCCCTCGAAATCTCTACCTAGTGAAGGATGTTTGCCAGTGAACTAGGAGGCGCGATCTACTTACAAAACTGAACCATCTGAGTGATTTTTACCACTAAATTTGATGAAAACACTATTTAGGAGGTCCCTAACCAATTCACAAAGGAATTGGTGACAAAATAAGTGCAGAACTGGTGGTCGTCCCACCCTAGGATGGTCCCTAGTTTGTGACAGTCCCAATCGTCCCACCCCAGTATGGTGGCTTATCTGTGCATGATTTCTCTACTTTAATTTTTTAGTTATATTTTATATTATCATATGATTCTACTATCCAAATTTCATGCATTTTGGAGCTATATTGAGCGATATATGGCATTTTTAGTTTGTAGGGTCTTATGCAGGTCTACGGAGGTCATCTGGAGAAGAACCTGAAACTGTTATTGATTTTAAAAATATTACTATATGAGTTCTCTTAAAATCATATTTTATGCATACTTTCCAAGTTTCATTTGATTTAGATGTGTTTTGGTTCATAAATTGCTTGCTTTGGGTTTTGTAGGTTGGAAACAGGCACTGCAAATGCGACACACCATCGGACATAATTTTGGTTCTTTTTTTGGTGATATATTCCCAAAACCATCCATTTTACATACCTCTAAAATTTTAAGTCATTTGGAGTTTATTTGGTATATGATCCATGCATATTCTCATTACTAGTCTTTTGATGCCTGTGGAGATTGCATGTTTTCATCATACGCACTTGCTATTTGATATTTCTGGTTTCCTTATGTGTAGGTGCAGGTTTATACAGCACATTATTAAGGATCACAAGACCTCAATATAAAATATACAAGCGGTAACATCATAGATTCACCCACCTCAATTGTGGGTATGAGGAAAGACACTAGATGTGCACCCGAGTTACTTGAAGGATTTTGATCCTTGGGCACCCAATTTGTAACAATTGTATCATATTTGAGCCCTTAATGGGACATCTATGTAACCTTGGATTTGATCCACCATATTAATAAGAAATCAACTCTCTTTTTCTTCATTTCTTGTTATTTGGCATCTCTTCCATTTTACTTGCATGCTTCCGTTTGATGCTCTTAAGTAGTAGGAGATAGATACATATATTTTTCATCATCATTAGGTGCACCGTTTTTCCCTACTTCAAAACCCTACCTATATTCTTGAACATATAGAACTTCATATAAAATAATTCAAAATTGATCAAGAGATATATTGGATTATCTTTTAATGAAGGGGATCCTCCAAATTTTATGTTTGATGCTTGGTTGAATCCTTATTCTCTTATTTACAAAAATGTGAATTGTTGGCCCAGGAATGTTTATCTTGGCAAGGTTCAAAGTTCAAAAATTATATTAATGTGAGAAATAATATTAGATCATGAATTTCTATTAGAAACCTAATTGGAGAAGAGGACCTCAAAGAAATAGTAAATAAGATACAAAATATGATTCAAGAGTTCTATTTGACTAATTTTATTTGAAAGGATGAGTTGGTTTAGAATCTATAAATAAATATTGGATACTTGATCAAGTTGACCTATAAAGCTTTAGAGTAATAAAATTTTCCTACTTCCATATGTTTTCCTTAGAAGAATGTTTGGTCACTTGAGGCCCTCTCTAAGGAGTCAATATTCATATTAATAGTCTAGACCAAGATTCTTAAAGCAAAGAGTCTATAAATGAGAGGATAAGATATAGAAATATCTAATCATTTATTTGTTTATTTTTCCTTTGCTTATACCATTTGGAGCCATTTTTCAATAATATGAGAATATATTTGGTAGATAAATCAATATTGAGAAAGTTGATGAAATATTGGATTAATTCTTTCAAATTTAAAGGATTATGAACTTTGTGTAGGATTGATCTAGCATCTTTTGTTGGAATTTATGGCATGAAAGGAATGATAAATTTTTAAAAGCACATCTTAAAACCATACCTAAGTTTGGAATTGTATTATCAACTCTCTTGTAGAATATTTATAGGTATGGTTCTTATCATGGGAAGTCTAAAGAGTGAAAAGTTGCTAGCATATTGGTTACAAGATTTGAATATACATATCTTAGTTACAATATTTGAATATACATGCGAGGCTCATTTGTGACAATGGAGTTAACAAAAAATTTATGTAATGATCTATGGTTAAATAAAAATTGGACAAAATCCTATGGAGGTAGTATTTATTGCAATAATGAGGACAAAATTCTTATTCAAAAACATATGAAACTTTAACTACTAAGTATGTAGACTCTAGAGAACTTCTTATAGGGATCAAAAATACCATTGAAAAATGATGAAAATATGTTTCAATTAGAGGGATTCATGAATTATTATTGAATTGATCAAGAAAAATCTATGCAGGGATTATATAAAAAATAATATTAGTTTGATGTCCTTCAACTACTGATGAGGACACTATATTGCAAATATTGGCATATTCATAGAGAATGGAATAAGGTAGTATATAATCTAGACAATCATAGTGTTGATCTTCATCTTGACATGTTTCAAATTTTAAAAGGTAAATGGTTGGGGGAGATTTTATCTCTTAATGAAAATGATATCCAGAAGTTGATTGTGGAAAGATAGTAGTTTGAGGAAGATGAAGAATATCTTTGATAGAGAGGTAAACAAAGAATATTTTTGAGAAAAATACAAGCTATATATGGTTTAAATGAACTAATGAAAATGTGATGATTTATTAATTTGATGAAAGTGGCCCCTAGTATAAGCCACACATCAATTATTTGAAAAACTAGTTATTGAAATAAAATACGTTCTATATAAATGAGTAAAATTTAAAACATTATTACAAGGTACAAATATTTGATAAAATAGCTAACATATTAAAATTATAAAGGAAAATTATCATATTGTTATAGAAGACCCAACAAAAATATGGAAATCTAACAATATAAAAATAATTAAAATAAAATTACTTGCAAATGATTTCACTAGAAAGCAGAAAAAATCAATTTATCCCTATTAGGATATTTAAATACTCCTTTTTTTATTAAGTTTGTAGTGTGGAGAAACTAGAATGAAAAATATGCCTAAGCACATTTCGTATGAATAAGCATGTGTATCATTTTTCTGTACATGTTTTTGAACTCCTATGGTGGTTCAAAGTGACTCTTTCTATTACAAGGGTTTCCAAAGGATGATTTTGAGACATTGAATTGCAATTCAAGTAGGCATGTTAACAATGATAATAAGTTTTTAAAAACAACAAATGAAGTTGGAAGCAGCAGTGGTGGCGAGCAACAACGACGGTAAAAAATTTTGCTCGAACCTAGTTGAGGGATCAAAATTTGAAAAGGGAAAAAAAGGAAAACCTAGAAAATAGGGTTTTCAATTATTTTCAACCCATAAATGGGTGTTTAAAAAATGGAACAAATGGGAAAAGGAGCGGATGAACCAAGGTTTGGAGTGACCGGAGACATACGGGGAGCGGTTGGCATAGGAATCGAAGTAGGGTAGAGCCATATTGGGGCCTTGGAAGGTATTTCAATGGATGGGGCCTTGGATGAAGAGTTGGAGAATGGATTTTTGGAAAGAAAAATCCAAGAACCACCAAAAAAAGCGGTCCTAGAGAAGGGGCGGGATGAATCAGAGGTAGACGGTGGTCAGGAGAATTGGGCCCCAGAAGTGGAACAAAAACGCTCTTGGGTCCAGGTGGTACATGGTTCTAAACCTGCTACTACTCTTCCTCCATTGGTAAGCCACTTAAATTTGAGAGTTAAAGATGGCATTCTCAAAATTCCCTCAAAGATAATTTTGAACATGAAGGCAGAAGGGGAACATAATTTGGTGGGCAAGTTTTTTGGGGCAAGGCCAAATATAGATACTATTCAAAGGTGGGCCTTCACTAGATGGAAACCAGTGGGCTACATGGAGATTGTGGTGCTCCCAAATGGGTTCTTCATGATCAAACTTACTGAGGTAAGTGACATGCAAGTAGATGGAGGACCATGGTCGATGGGAAAGCATGGCCTATTTCTCAAAAAATGGGATGTGGATTATAATCGTCACACCCAAAGTCTCAACACAGTTGTTCTTTGGGTAATATTACCTCACCTTCCCTTTTAATATTGGTATGATGAAGTTTTAATGGCTATTGCAAATGGTATTGGTACCTTTTTTACCATTGATAGGGTAACTAGGCTGAAGTCCCGTATGGTGTTTACCCGAATTTGTGTTAATGTTGATATGAATAGCAAGATTCTAGAAATAATAGACCTAACGTCCCTAGTGGGTACCTGGAATCAAAGGCTAGAGTATGAAAATATTATACCCCTTTGTGATCTTTGTAAAGGGAGAGGTCATATCTCAAGCTTTTACCCGAAGAAGAAGAAAGAGAAGAAATCTCCCAATAAGAAATTATGGCAAAGGAAGGAGAGTAAAGATGCAGAGTAGGGTAAAGGTGCGGATCTCATAGTGGATAATAAGAAGGAAGTAAGCACTTCACACCAGTCAGCTATGGTGGTTGAGTAGAAACACATGGAAGATCCCTCTTATGAAGTTGTGGTAGTCCAACACCCCTGGAGTTGTGGAACCCCTTGACTTTGTAGACACTAACTCTTTTGCTTGCTTGAGCGGAGCTTAAGAGAATGAAATGGGAGATCCAATCGAAGTTGTGGAATTTGTGGAGGAGAAACAATGGGTGAATCATTAGGGGGTACAACAAGAGAGTCTAAAACCTCTAGAAGTGGGTGTAGAGGTTAACCCTATTGACACGATTTACAAATTGGGACAGATAATATGAAGCTAAAAAAACATTAAAGGAAGATAAGCAGATCTTAAAAAATATAGAGGTGAAGCTTACGGGAGGATTCTGATTCAGATGAGGTTTCAATGACACCCTCAAGGGTGACTAGGAATAAATTAACGAGAACTCCCTTGGATGTTGGTAAGGAACACATTGTAGGTAGATCCCTTTTAACAAAGGTAAGGAAGAGGGAAACAACAACAGAGATAGCCAAAGGAACAAAAACTGTCATCAATCTGGGTGGGGGAGAGAAGAAACAATTTAAAAATGAAGGTTTTATCATGGAATGTATGAGGTATCAATGGGACTAGAAGATAGATTATTACAAATATTGAGAAGAGATAACCAGTTAGACATTTTGCTATTACAAGAGACAAAGGTGGTAGAAGTAAACTTAGCAATGGTTAAAGACAAGATTTGGAGAGGAGCATACTTTGTGGTTCAACCCTCAATGAGCTCCTTAGGAGGAATGATGTGTATTTAGAACCAAAATAAATTGGAAGAACAAAAAATTATCTCAAATGACAGATTTTGTGCTATCCACTTATTTTCAAAGGAGGATAATTTCCACTGGATCATTACAAATATCTATGTACCCACTATTGTGGTTGGAAGATAAAGGTTATGGAGGGAATTGAGTGAACTCAAGTATGTCTTTGTAGGCATCCCATGGATCATTGCAAGGGACTTAAATACCCCTTTGTATCCATATGATAAGAAGGGAGGCATTGAAGGATATTTAGAGAGTATGACTGAGTTTGGTGATTTTATAAATTCAAATGCTTTGATGGATTTGGAGCTTAGATAAGCAAATTTTACTTGGACTAATAGGCGATTGGGAAGTCAATTGATTCATATCATAATAGATAGGGTGTTGATTTCTCAGGAGAGCTTAGTGTTGTTTGGGAACACTACTCTCATGGCCCTCCCAAAAACTAGCTCAGACCATAATCCTTTGATTTAGGAAACATCAGATAGGAGAAGGCTCTTTGCTGCCCCTTTTTTATTTTAAATGATGTGGATCCTTCATTCTGATTTAGAGAGCAGGATTCAATCTTGGTAGCAGTAAGATTTTTCTGGGGATAGATTCACTCAAGTAGCAAAGAAATTGAGATTTGTTAAGCGAAACTTAAAACTGTGGAATAAAGAGGTGTTTGGAGACATTATGGTTAAAAAGGTAGCTTTACAACAACTCATGGAGTTAGAAAACTCTTTGCATTTGGGGGAGTATTCGGAGGAAGTTTGGACTAGAGAAAAGGATCTTCTATGTGATTGGCACAATACTCTAGTGTGTGAGGAGGCTTTCTGGTGGTAGAAATAAAGAGCTTTGTGGTTAAAGAAAGGGGACATGAATATGAGGTTTTTCCATGTTTCAAATCTCAAGCACAAAAGTTTTAATAAAATCTAGGAGATCAAGATTGTTGATGGTTCTTCTACAAGGGATCCTTTCCAAATTAGAGGGGAAGTTGTTCAATTTTTCCAAGACATGTTAGGAGTGGATTTGAAGTTGTATGAAGAGGTGATGAACCTATTGTTAGACCATACTCCCTTAAATATTACAAACTAGATAAATGACTATCTCCTCAGTCCCTTTATGGATGAGGAAATTAAAGAGGTGGTCTTCTCCATGAAGGGAGACAAATCTCCTGGTCCAGATGGTTTTTTTAGTGCTCTTCTATCACAAGTATTGGCACATCATTGATAATTAGGTCACCTTGGTAGTTAAGGAGTTTCAAACCTCTAAAAGGATCCCTTCTAATGTGAATTGTGCGTTCTTAGCCATCATACCAAAGATTGCAGGTGCTAATTATTTTGTAGATTACCACCCAATTAGCCTGTGTAATACTCTACAAAATTGTGTCCAAAGTCCTTGCAAACAGACTGAAGATGGCTCTCCCTTTTTTCATTGATAAATACCAAAGAGATTTTTTTTAGGGATGACAGAGTTTTTATGGGATCATTTCGATCCATGAGATCCTGCACTCTACCTCTAAATCAAAAAATAAAGGTATGTTTCTTAAATTGGATATGAATAAAGCATATGATAGATTTTCTTAGAATTTCTTGATCAAAGTGCTCAAAAATTTTGGTTTTCATGAGGATTGGATCTCTATGATGAAAAACTGCATCTCCACAGTGATGATCTCCATATTAGTTAATGGGTCTGTAGTGGGTTATTTTCCTAGCAAAAGGGGGTTAAGATAAGGATACCCCATTTCCCCTTATCTATTTATAATTATAGCCGAAGCTATGGGTAGAACCTTCACAACATCCACGAATAGAGGAGACATAGAAGGTATCAAGCTAGCTTCCACTCTGGAATCGGTCTCTTTTCAACAGTTTATGGATGATATTCTAATTTTGACAAGATCATCTCTTCCACAAGCAAGACATATTAAGATGATTTTGCATTTCTAAGAGCATGCAGTAGGCCAAAAGGTAAATTTTAATAAAAATAATATTTTTTCCCTGCTCTCCAATTGTAGATAGCAATAATATTCAACTATGGCATAGGTGATTTACCAGCAACCTATCTAGGGATACCTTTATTCCATGGGAGTATGAAGGAAGCCTTGTGATATCCGGTTATTGAACATGTTACAAAAAAAATATCTTCTTGGAAAGTCTCTCTTCTTAGTTAGGCAAGAAAGGTCCAACTTGTGAAATCCTACCTTTAAAGTATACCTATTTACTTCATGTCGATTTTTAAAATGCTAGTATCGGTATGTAAAAATATTGAACATATCCAAAGGATTTTTTTGTGGTCTGTGGCTAAGGAAAATAAGAGGATATATTTACTTTATTGGAACAAAATATATACCTCTAAAAAATATGGGGGATTGGGATTGAGAACTCTTCCCAAAATGAACAAAGATTTAATAGGAAAGTTGGGTTGGAATTTGGTGAAGAAATAAGACACTCCCTGGGTCAAAATTGTAAAAGCTAAGTATTTATGTAATTCCTCCTTTCTGGAAAACCTCAACCCCCCTAAGGGGTCTAGTTTCTAGAATCGCCTTCAATAGGTAAGACCTCTAATCCAACAGGGCTTTAGATACTAGATTGGAGATGGTGCTAACATGAGATTTTGGTAGGATACTTGGCTCTTTAAATCTCCCCTTTGTGAGATCCTAAGGTTTGCAAACTTAATAGCAATCCTGACTCCTATTTATGGACTATTGGTTCAAGATTATATTATGGAAGAAAATGGCATCAAGAAGTGGGAGTGGTTTTATGTTGAGAACATCAATGAAGACTTGCATCCACACTTGGAAAGTCTTAATTGATGCCTTGATATCTACATCCTCAGCCATTGGTTATCGAATGATATATTTATTTGGATGAAAATGAAGAGTGGAGATTATTCTATGAATTTTAGTTATAACTTGGTTGAAGGTGTATGGGTAGTGTGGCCCCATGTAAAGGTGTGGTACAAAGATATCATCCCTAAGATTACTATTTTCCAGTGGCTAGTTATGCATAATAAAATCATGACCCAGGATAATGTGAAAAGATATGATTTCTCCTTACCAAATAGATGTCTTTTATGTGAAAAAAATGAGCAAAGCATTGATCATCTACTTCTTAAGTTTCCATTTACCAAAAACTTATTTGATTAGCTCTATAGTGAATTCTAAGTTCAATGGGTTTTCCCTAGAACTATCTCAGATTTGAACTTGCAATAGGAGCCTCCTTTTAAAGGTAGAAGAATCGAGAAGGTGTGGCTTCTAAGCCTTCCACATATCTTGTGGAGAGTCTGGAATGAAAGAAACCATAGAATCTTTGAGGACTTGAAGATGGATTAGGAAATGGTTTGGAACCGAGCAAGGAGTCTCCTGATAGAGAATTTTAACACCATCCTCTTCAAGGAGGGATGGAAATCAAAGTGGGAAAGGTGAATATTGGAATGTTGGGGAGTCAAAGAGAAATTACCAATGCCTCGAGTTCATCCCAGAACTCATGCAAAATGGATACCACCACCAGTTGGATGGTTCAAATTAAATTTTGGTGGGGCCTCGAAAGGTAATCTCGGGCTGGTGGAAGATGGACGGGTGATCCAGAATCATCTGGGTAATGTAATCAAAGCCTTTTTTGAACCTCTGGGTGAACAGACAAGTCATTTTACTAAAGCAAGAGCAACTTATATAGGAATTTCTTTGGCTATCAATTGCAATCTAGATAAGCTCATAGTTGAAGGAGACACAAAATATTGTGACTATTTTAAAGGGAGAACAACCATCCACCTGGACTATTGATTTAATGATGGTGAAAGCTTGAGCACTTTTGGATAGACTCAATAATGTTTCTATCAATCATATTTTTAAAGAAGCCAACAGGGTCGCAAATGGTCTTGCTAACAAAGAAGTTATGGCAGATGCCATAAAGGAATGGGAGAATGATATCCCAGTGCACATAAATAATTTAGTTGATAATGATAATGCCACAAGAATTGACAATGGGGATCAGTAGGAAGAGTCTGCCAAGAAAGCAGAGTATATGATATTTAGATATGTAAGGTGTATGCTCATTTTCTAGTTTTGGATATGGTTAGTGAAGTGTGTTTGTTTTTACATGGTTGGTATAGGCTTTATGCTAGTGGGAAATCCTTCTTGGTGAAATGGATAGTGATTGGCCATATTTTTTGATGTAAAAGGTTGGCATTCCTTTCAAAAATGCACTTTTCCAACTTAACAAATAAAGACTTCTTTTTTGATAGGATACGATTCACATAAAGAAATGAAGTCATCTTATGTGCATTGATCGAAGCAAAATAGTTAGGAGGATTTGATGTGATAGTTGTTAGATAACCTTTGAAAATATGATGAAGTGCCTTGACCTTTGTTAATGGATGACATTGAAGTGGGTATGGAGAGTACCACTATGATGCAAGTGATAGACATTTTTTTATTTTTGACAATAATACAAGGTATTTAGAGAAATCAAGAGTATTCCTAGAGGTTTTGTGGTCCTTGTGAGAATTCAACAATATTTTGACACAACAAATTTGATAGAAAATATAGACACAATAGGTAATATCCAAATATTGTATGATAAACATTAGTTGGGCTATGTGCTTTAATATATTCAATTGATAAAACCTAAAAATAGATCAATAGTTGCATATATGTATAGTTAAAGGGATTTTTTTACACTATCAATCCAATTACTTGATGACTCCACAATTTATACCTAACCATGTCTTGCTTTGTTGACATGTTGGAAAAAGCCTAATTTGAATCAACGATGTGCAAATATTATTGTAAGAGGTATTTTTGCAGCCATTTATCTGATGATGCACTTGCTTTGTGATTAGTGCATCCACACTTCATATGTTACAAACATGTTATAGAATAACTCTTATACCTATTACAATGCACCAATGACTCACAAAGGCCTAATAATCACAAGGTTTATACTTTGCCCATTGGATTAACACATGAAATAAGGTGAAGTGACTTGGTTAATTCAAAAAAGTGACATGGGTTAGTTATACATAATAATTGACAAGGCCATGCGACTTAAGGAAAAGATAAGAAAGACAAAAAGGGTTAGGTGTGAATTCTAAACATGTTTCAACAACATTCTATCCATTGACTAATGAGGTTAGTCCATCCTATTCCATATAAGGAGGACAAGGCTCTTCTACAACTACAATTGAAATCTTAGTGCTTTTTTCGTAATATAGGTATTCCAATTATAAAATATAGAAAAAGTTTACTTTACCTTCAAAATTTTTGATGTTCCTCTTTTCACTTTATGATTCAAAGTGCATTGACATATAGAGTTTCTAGTGTTGTTCAATCTAAATAAATTTTAGTTGTGATATATAAATTCTCATCAAGGCATACCTTTTTTTGTTGTATTTTATTTTCTTTATCATTAAAAGTAATAATACCAATGATGATCTTTAGTTTTTTTAAAATGTAATTTTATTTTTAATGTGGTCATCATCTTTATAATTCCTATTTTACCCAAATTTGGCATTACTTCTAACAGTACCCTTTTTGCATCTTCTTGTTCCTCCAAAAAAGTGGATATTTTGGCATCTCCTCCTTCCCATTGAGAGGGGGACTTGGGAAATCATAAAGAACCTAAATTTGGGTGGCCATTAAGAGGGATTAACAACCATGAAGATTATTCCAAGAGGAAGATGGTACAAAAAGAAAATAAGCATGTTACTACAGTGGTAAGGGCTTTGACCTCTCTTTGAGGGGTCCAAGTTTCAAATCCCACTCAATATGAGGGGATCGAGACCCCTCATAAAAACATGTGTAAAATCATTGAGAAAAAAAATGAAATAAGCATGTAATTTATTCCAAGATGGTAAAGGTCAGTTTACAAAAATAATATGAAGAATAAAGCTATTTTATTAATATTATTATTCAAACTTTGTTTATAATGGTTGAAAGAGTTTTAAATCACAAAAGAATATTGTATAATATACCAAAAATGAGTTTGGGATCATCATAATTGTGTTCCTTTAATAAAATAAAATATTGGAAATGGATTTGAGACCTCATGCAAAATACCTGTTTTAAATTTGGAAGAGTATTGTAAATATTATTATTATTACTAATCGGAGTGAGTTGTGTTTCAAGGGATGAGAAAGGATTCATATCTCTATTTTGTTGAAGGTATCAAAATAAATATTGCTCCAAAAATCCAAAAGGATACATTTGAATTTGCTATCATCACAATTGTGTCCCCTTAATCAAATAAAATATTGGAAATAGCTTTGAGGTCTCATGCACAATACCTATTTTAAAGTTGGAAGAGTATTGCAATTATTATTACTATTATTATTACTAATCGGAGTGAGTTGTGTGTCAAGGGATGAGGAAGGATTTAGTTCTCTATTTTGTTGAAGGTATCTCAATAAAGAATTCTCAAAAAATCCAAAAGAATACATTTATCTTGAAAACATTACATCTAAAGAGATTCTAAACATATTGCAACCAAGTATCGAATCTCTAATAAGTATTTAGAAAAAACCATGAGACTAAAAAATTTACTTTTTAACTCAAATTTTTCTTCAATAAAATTGTTATTATCAAGAAAGGATATGCTTGAAGATGTTTTTTCTATTAGTAATAAGAAACTTACATCATACACTACCTCTATATTATAAGGCTTATCAACTTTCAACCATGATACATCTAGACTACTAGACACTCAAAACAAATATTATAGGAAAAGTGACCATCGTTTTTTAATGTAGTCTAGAATAGACTTTGAATTAATATACTTCCTTCCATAATCATAAAGAAATCACCTCCATACAAGAAAAGGCCTATATTTGCTAACAACCATAGACCAAATTGTAAAAACCCATCATCAAGGCTAAAAAAAAACATGAGCATTAAAATTAAATTAAATTTATATCCATTATAGAGCCTTCCAACATAAAATACCAATGAACTTACCACTAGTAAGAGGATATTACTCATGGTCTCAAGTATGTCCATAGTTTTAATTGTGAATATAACTGATTATTTCATGTATGAAATGCAACTTCCAATACAATTGTTAATATTGGTTTTAAAATGGCATCTCATAAGTTTCTTGAAGCTCATTAATGATCAACCTATGTAGGAGCCCCTTAATATATTCTTTAATGAGGCCAAGAAGACTCACACTAACCTTATTTAAAATCTAGCTATGAATGTACTTATGTAAGTCATCAAATCTAGTCCATTTATCTTCAATAGAAATTTTCAATCATGCAATGCTGACTCTTAATTTTCAAGACATGACTGTTATAGCTGGGTCAATAATGACCACAAGAAACAAAGGTCCTTTTCCAAATATATTTCTTTCTCCAAGAGGATACTATGTATCAATTGGAGTTACTTATCATTTTATGTTGGACATTAAATTTCCACTAAAAGAGAGTTAAGAGGATTTTGGATTGATGAGTTTTCTACCATGCTTTCCTCCATACACTATTGATGAATCTTATAGTTGATTTACCATGAAACCATATTATATCAAAATTTCTTCATGGTCTCCCCTTCAATAGAGAATATTAAATTAGTGCTTATCATTTTTCTTTACCTCCATCCCTCCCCCCATTATCCTTCATATGATTTCCCATAGCATCACAATGAATTTAGGGTACCACTTGGTCATGAATACCTTTTAAGGTTTGATGAACAAAATCATATTTTATTTTTCAATTAATCACAAATACTAGGGAATTTTATTTCCAAACATTTTATCCCCTCTCCATTGATATTATACTCATATCAATGCTAATATCTTCACTAAACATTAGCTTTCCATTACACATACATCTCAAGTAAAAAATGACATTATTATCATGCCAACACTATCTCAATTATCATAATATCATTTATTTTTAACTCTACAATTTACTATCAAATCTCCCCAATAGCATCCAAACATTATCCTCCATATATCTCATCAACTAGGAGATGGTTCCACCTTTAAATAAATCAAAGATACATTGTGTGCAACAACACCCTTGAAGTACTAGCTCTTTTTATATCAACACTTCATCGTTTACATAAAAATATAAATCCTTAATTCCTCTTTTTAATATTTTTCAAAGATAATTGGCCTTTCTTTTGGAATGTGTTAGGAGTGCCTTCAAGTACTATATAATAAAAGAATACGATAAGGTGGTCATGTATATTACCCATAATTTTTTAAGTTCTATTAAAAATCCATACTATGTGGAGATGATCTAAGTAAGCACCTATTAGGAACAAGAATTGGGGGGGAAAGTGGACACTAAAATGATCAAAATATGCTTGCATTGTGAAGAAAATATTTGTTGATTTAGGTTTGAATTTTCAAGCCTAACAATAATCTTGTTGAAATATGTGGACCTTTTGTAAAATACATTCATTGTGTGAGATGCAAATATTTATACAATGTGAACATTTTTTTTATAAACCACACACACATGTTTTATAAATCTATTCATCTCACCACTTTTCTCAACATGACCAAGTGAGTGGTAGATGGACAAAGGAAGGTTGAATAAATTGTGTAATATGAGTAATATATTTCTTATTTCTACTTGGATAAAATATTTAAATAATAAAATATGTATATCTAACATGTTTGAAAACAATAATATCTCTAGATTGTGGTGAGTTTTTCTAAGTAAATTTTACCCAACCATACTTGAAACTTAGAAAATTATGACATAAAACTATGTTTTATCCTTAGATTTAATGTTTAGCTTACAATTCATCAAACTACTCATATTTCTCTATAATATCTTGGTTGCAACATAGATAATATCATCAAAAAAATAAATGTCTAATGAAAGACATATCCTATGTCATAACTATCATTTTTTACGTAAATCACAACACCTTACATCATTGGAGGTAATAAATAAGAAGACACCTTTAGACATCGAAGATACATGGCATCACCTATATAAATGTAAGTCATTTTTATTCATTATGAAGAGTGCACCACACTCTTCAAGTGAAGAGCAATTGGTAACTTGCAAATAATTAGGTATAATATAAGAAAGAGAGGTTGGATACAATTAAGTAAGATGTAAGGAATAAAGGTCATGGTACAAGTGTCAAGGCTTATCAATTTATAAGTTTAACTCATAATTATGTTACTCTTACATACTACAATAATACTATAAGAGTTCAATCCTAATTTTTATAAAGTATTTACTCAAATAGGGCTCATATATTAATTGATATCCCAAGCCATTGAGTATCAAATAATTTAACCACAAAAATAATATTTTCTAATGCAAATATCCACATGATGAGACACAAATAGATTACATATTTAAGGTAGGGCAACACTGACAACAATTTTTAAGAAAGGAATAACTCCATAAGATCTCCTAAGATAAGGGCATCACTTCATGGGTAAAGAATATTACAAGCAATATTGATATCATCAATCATATCAAGTATTACTTTTGTAATGGCCTTTGCCCACAAAGTGGATTATGAGACTTTGTCCTCTCATATTTAGAAATATCATGGAGTTATTCCCTCTTTAATAAGTATTATTGGTGTTTCCCTACCTAAAGGGTATTATCTATCTTTGTCTCATGGAAGGGTTAAAAAAATTTAATATTTAGCATATTGTGGATGGTATATGTTTATGAGAATATAGTTTTGTAATAAGTGGTATCAAAGAAATTATTTTGGCAAAGTATGATTGTTTTTCAAAAGGCAAAAAATTGTGCACATTCTTTTCCATAGAAAAACTCCTAATTTTCTAGAAGCCATATATTTGCATACATATGTCCAATTTAGAATATTATAACACCATCTTGTTTAGATTTTTTTCACTTGGATGGATGGATGATTAAGATTGGTATCAGATTTCAACAATGCTTAGAAGATCGTATCATTTGGTTTATTCTCATGTTTCAAGGATAAAGTATTCTTAAGAAGAATGAAATTCATGGTACCTAGGGATAATTATATTGAGATATGATATGGGTGTTATAGATAGTTGGTACGGGGTACATATAACCCAAGATTTAGTGTATTATAATATTATATTATAATAATGAGTTGGATAAGGGTATAGGATTCAAATAAGGTTAGGGTTATACTCTTTCCAAAGTAGGATTAGATGATGGGTATATAAAGAAAATATATTTCCATTGTAATCATCAATCATCAATTATATCAAGTAGTGCATTGTAATTATCGTATCCTATGAAGTGACTTATGAGACTTTGCCTTCTCTAAATGGCACTTCCATCTTGGGAGATCTTGTGGAGTTATTCCTTTCTTAAGGAATATTACTGGTGTTGATCTACCTTAAAGATATTGTTTTTAGCTTTTTATGGTGTATGCCAAGGGAGAATACAATCACAGGATATGAAATATGCAAAAATGTAAGATGCTAAAATATGCTATTAATGGAAAGTGATGAAAATGATACAATGCAATATGGAGGAAATGAACACTCCAGAACTGATACTAAAGAACTACATTGTACCCCATCACCAATCTATATGGTGATCCACACAGTATACCTACTACTACCTACAATGATATATAATCACTCACTATGAGGCCCTTTATATAGAAATATGGATTGCTTGGCCAACACTCTACCTAGTTGTACAAGGGGACACCTTGCACATTTACAACTTGCACATAGACACTTGTGCATTTATTATATTACTTGAAGTAACTAGCTAACTACCCCCTAAAGTAATCTCCTACTCTAGTTATGTACCAAGGGTGGTACATTTACATGACCCAAATGATGTAATATACTCTAACACCCCCTATATTACATTATTTGGGTATTGAAGACTTTAGTCTTCAATATGGATCTTCTTCTCTATTTCATGTATCTTGTTCAAGCAAGTAGTTAGTGTCTTCATACCATGTTACCCTTGTTGTAAGAGCTTTGACTCCTTGATCATCTATCGTATCTTCCAGTTCTTCAATTTCTTCAATATTCTGAGCTAGATGTCCTTTTTTATTCCCTTTTCGATATTCCAATTGTGGATAATAGTTCTGATGTTGAGATTGTTGTTGTCGGGGATTATTTTGATATTGCCTTGGTTGGAATGCCCTATTTGGTTGGCTTCCATAGTTCATCTGATTTCCTTGATTTTGATTTCTTGGATTGAATCTACAGTAGTTGGTGTTATGCCCTTTTCTCCTGCATATCTGACAATATTTGTTATTCCATGGTCTTCGACCTTTTGATGATGAAGCAATGTTTCCCTATGGATTATATTTTAGGACCAATGCATTGTTAGTCATTTCATATTTCACTATATTTTCTATCTCATATTCTTGAAGAATGTTGATTAGTTCATCAAACTCTGTATCTTTGCTTAGAACCTATAAGGATGTAACTAGATGCTTGTAGCTATCTGGAAGTGCTCTCAAGGTTACTTGAACAAGGAATTTATCTTCAACCTTTTCTCCTAGGGTTAGTAATTTCCCTTTGATATCTGCTATCTTCCTTAAGAATAATTCTATGCTTTCACCACTGTTCATTTTCAGGGAATGCAATTGAGTTTGAAGATTTAGGATAGTGGCTTTATTTTTCCCTTCAAATATTTTCTCTAATGTTTTCCAAGCATCTGTAGATGTCCCTATTGAGCTAATGTAAGCTTGTATTTCATCTGTGATAACAAAGGTTATTATCATTAATGCCTTAGCCTCACTTTCTTCAAACTTTTGAATCTTTGTTTCTCCCTGAGTTGGTTTAGTTCTTGCTCCTTTGACAATATCCCAAAGATTTTCAAATGTCAGAATAGCTCTCACTTTGTTTTTCCATGAGAAGTAATTTGGGCCCTTAAGTAGTTGAGATTCTATAAGGAGGAATTTGTTTGTGGTCATGATGATTCTCTAGGTGTAAAACCTTTCTTGGCTTTTAGGTTTTGTAGAATTCCTTATATCTCCCTAGTTAAGAGATGTGAACTAATTTGATAAAACCTTTTTAGAATTAGGTTTTGTAGGCTTCCTTATATCTCCCTAATAATTAGAATATGCTTAGTTCACCTTCTAAGTTGATTTTGTAATATTTTGAGAATAATCAACTTTTTAATTTTGCCTTATCTATCCCAATGAAGTATGCTTTAATAGTTGGATTTCTTTTTGTCTCCTTAGAATGAGTATGAGATAATTTTTACCAATTATTTCCAACTCTATATGAAGGAAATTGATTTGCTTCTCTTTCCAATAGATTAATTTTCTAAATTCCAATTATATGTATTTAGTTTGAAGTAGTATGCCTTATATCTCCCTACTTTTTGAAATATTAGAAAATAATGGTATTTGCAATTTAATAATGATTTAATCAAAGTTGACAACCTTATGTCTCCTACTTGATTAATTGTAAATATGAATATTTAATATCTTGAAATAAGCTTGCTTGATAATCACTAATGCTTGTTAGGTTTATTCCAATGTAATATATCACCTTATAACAATGCAATAGTCTATATCACCTTATAACTCCAATTTTAATTAAAGCAAGCAATTTTAATTTTTACCTTTGTAAGGCTTGATGCTCTATGTATCTTTGAGTAGCTCCATGTACTTTGATGGTTGATTGGTACATATCTCAATGTTGTATTAATGTTGCTTTGACCTTGTTGTTCAATGAATGGCTTACATATTCTTCCTTTGAGCTCTACACTTTTATAATGCCTATTTTGGCTTGGTCTCCTCCTTAATGGGTGCTTATCACCATAGGAATTGAATGTTGGTTTATGATAGTCCTTACTACCTCCTTTGAATCTAATTTTAGCATGCTCTTACTCACTCGAACATTGTAATTTCTCCTCTTTCACTTCACCTTCACTATTTGTCTACACCTTGGAGTTGAATGTTTATGTAGCTATGTGGCACATGCATCTTGAGTAACATCTGAGATGTTTTTTAATCCTTCTTTGAATGATGTCCAAGTGGCCTTTGAGCTCCAATATGCATGGGGCTTCTTTCGTAATGCTTATGGTTGATTCTAACACTTTCTCCAAGTGGCTTATGGGCTCCAATCGTGAATGGAGATGTTGTAATGTTCCTTCCTATCAAATATGCTTTTGTAACTCCCTTCACTCTAATGTTCAAGTGTTTGCTAATGATATGGGCTGAGCACTTCTTGTTAGTGATGAAAAATGGTAGATTGCATGTATTTTCCCTCCAATGCTTCTCTTCTTCTATATATTCCTCTTGCCAATATAAATCTAGTTGTTTCTTGTTCCTCAATGCTTCTTCCAAGTGAGTATGAGTTGGCTCTTGATTTGATGGAGGTCTTAGGAGCTTAGAGATGGTTCTATGGTGGTTCAAGAGCTGATTTGAGTGCTCCTTCGATGGACGTCTTCTCCAAGCAAGGGCTTGGATATTGCTCTATGCTTTTCCTTTCAATTCATTGGTTTGAATGCTCCTTTTTCAACTATGCTTTTCCTTTCAATATGCTGGTTTGAATGCTCCCTTTGCAATGTTCAATAGATGATAGCCAACGTAGATAGATAATGACCCTTTTTTGATATTTTGTGCTTCAGATTGGTTGTTGGGAATACCTACTTTCATGGCTGTAAGGGTATCTTTGGACATCATAATGAGAGCTCTTTGTTACCTCTTCTCTCTTGCTTTGGATAGTGCTCCTCTACGACCGCTTGTATGATATTCCTCTCTTGTGGAGGATGTGTCTTTAAGACACTCAAGTTCTATCCTTTCTCCTACGTAGGACAAGATGTTATGGTGCAGAATAATGTAAATAGAATTGTAATAGAATACCTTGATTTGCACCTTCTCTTTTGCAAGCTTCTTTTGTTGGTTTTAATGGTGGCTTCTCTATACTATTTCTTGTAGGCAAGGGCTGATTGATGTTGTCTTATTTTCTAGACAACTCTCTCCTTTGCTTGGTTAATCTAGTAATGAACCCAAGCTAATAATCATGTAGATAATATGCCCTTGAAGGAGTAATTTTTGCACTAATATTTTACCTATAATGAGCTCTTAGTGCACCTTGAATCTGAGACTCACCAAGTCTTGATTTTTGGCTTCTATCATTGATTTAATGGTTGCCTTCTTCTTCTCCACTCCTTGGAGGAATTTTTATCTACTTGGTGGCTTCTATAGGCCACAATACCTTGCAGGTATTGAGTTCTAAATAGTGTCTTTAGACACTTTGATTATTTGTAGATTTTTGTGCCCTTGATCTTAACAATCAATACATGAAATAACCCTTTGAGAGTAACTAGTTTAATGAACAACTAGTATAGTGCAATGAACCAATAATATTTCCAACTTAATGCACTTTAAAGGTAACAATAATCTCACCTTATTGCTCCTATTAATAATCTCTCAAAGTAGTTTCAAATGCACTTAATAATCTCTACAAATTCCTTAATGTAGTCCTCTTCTCAATAATTATATAATAGGAAGAATGTATCTAACTCCTATTAATGTGCAGGTAATGAACCTTAACAGAAACTATCTTCTGCACTTTCTTTGAGGACTTAAAATGCAACCTTCTATTTTGCAACTTCCAAATTCTAATAAGGTGCTCAATGAAGTTAAGTAGTAATCTGAATAAGTGTTCAAGTAATGAACCTTTTGCACCTAAGTTGCTTACCTTTGATGATGAATATCTTGATGAGTTGATTCACCAAGTCTCTCATCTAGAATGTTGGTTGCTCATAGCTATGAATGCTTCTAGTCTGCTACTCTAAAATTGTAGTAGATGATTTTCAACTTCTCCTTCAGGATCTAGCTTGGAACTCTAAAGTCTTGTAGCTAGTAATGCTATCTTGATTGTTGTCCTTTAGTAGTCAATCTATTCACTAAAATATTGTCCTTCTAGAACCCTTTCAATAGTTTGTTGTGAATCCAAAAAATCTCTATATGTGCCTTCTTTAGCTATGAAGGACAATCTCCAAATCTTCTTGGATTTGGTAGGTTTCTTCTATCTGAGTTCTTCTTCAACCTCTTTGTTGAGTTCTAACTTCAAATAAGATTTTCTTCTCAAGAATTTGAATGTCTTGAGGTCTTCAATATTCTTCTTTGGGATTTGGCACTCCTTGCCAAATTCTTCTCCTTTTGGGCTTGTTTTTGGATGGCGATAATTATCCCAAATATTTCACTATATTTTGTAGTGAATTTCTCCAATGAGTTCTCCTAGGAACTTCTTTGATGGCTTCTCCAATTTTTGTAATGAGGCTCTCCAAGCCTTCTCCTTTTTTCTCCTTGAGACCTCTCCAAGGTCTTTAATCTTGCAGCTTCTCTAGTCTTCTTGATGAGACCTTTCCTTCAACCTTCAACTACGGAAGTGTTGGCAATGAGATCTTCTTCATGGATCTCTGGAATAAGACTTTTGATAGTCCTTCTCTATCTCTTCCAAGGATGGAAGTTCTTCAATGAGACTTTTTGTGAGTCTCTTCAACTTCTTCTAGAACAGATCTTCAATCTATTATTTCCAATGGGATATTTTCTTAGACCTCTTTAACTTCACTAGTTATTCTTGAAACTAGTGGTATGTATTCTATGTTGAGTCTTGGTCTTCACTATCTTGTGGAAAGACTCTAATATTATTTGTAGTCTTCAATGGAGATCACCAATATCCTATCTTCTTGGACTCTTCTCTGGAGTCTCTTCTAGTTCAAGGCTTCTATGGCCTTTTTTGAATAAGGCTTTTGTGGCCTTTTCTTCTACAATAAGGCTTTTATGGCCTTTTCTTCTACAATAAGGCTTTTGTGGCCTTTTCTTCTACAATGTGTAGGTCTACAATAGGGCTTCCTTCAGTTTCCTTTTTCTGCAACAAGATATTAGTAAGATGATTCTAAATCTTGTCAATGATGAATCTTCACTAGTTGATTTGTCAATCTAGTGGAATGAATGTTGAGTCCTAGTCTTCACGAGTTTTCTATAACTCTATGGAAAGACTCTAGCCAAATGCAATCTCAAAAATTTTGGAACTGATATTTGCTTCTCCTCTCAATATTTCTTGTGACTTTCCTATTCCTATTCCTATTGATCTACCATGGCTCTGATACCACTGTTAGCTTTTTATGGTGTATGCCAAGGGAGAATACAATCACAGGATATGAAATATACAGAAATGTAAGATGCTGAAATATGCTATTAATGGAAAGTGATGAAAATGATACAATGCAATATGGAGGAAATGAACACTCTAGAACTAATACTAAAGAACTACATTGTACCCCATCACCAATCTATATGGTGATCCATACACTATACCTACTACTACCTACAATGATATATAATCACTCACTATGAGGCCCTTTATATAGAAATATGGATTGCTTGGCCAACACTCTACCTAGTTGTACAAGGGGACACCTTGCACATTTACAACTTGCACATAGACACTTGTGCATTTATTATATTCCTTGAAGTAACTAGCTAACTACCCCCTAAAGTAATCTCCTACTCTAGTTATGTACCAAGGGTGGTACATTTACATGATCCAAATGATGTAATATACTCTAACAATTATTGATATCTATATTACTTTATGGATTATTGTGTTGTAGAATGTTACCTTGTAGTCAAATTATTTGATATTTAAGTATGTTTTGGATGATATATGTTCATGAGAATAAATTTTTGTAACACCTAGGACTAATTTTTACATGTATTTCATATAGGAGAATATACCTATATATCTTATGAAGGTTTTAAAGGCTTGAAATTTAATTTATTTTTGTTCTATTATTTTGCACCAAGGGTTGGAAATATGTTTGTGAGGTTTAAAATAGAAGATTAGATGATATGTATTGTGAATTGAGAGTATTTTTTATTTTGGTCATAAATAAAATTACATCAAGATAAATTCTAAAGAGCTACTATATAGGAGGAATAATTGAAAACCTACCATTTCTAGCATGGATATTGCCACAAAAATATGTAACTCCTCTCCTCAGCTAGTTATCCCATGATTCCTCTCCCTATCTATTGTAGCATTGGTATTTCCTTTGTGATTCCTCTTCCCATCCACTATTAGCATTTGCATTATCCCATAGTTTATATTCTTATCTATTATTGGCATTGTCATTTCCCCTAGTTTCTCTTCCCACCTATTCCTAGCATTGATATTGCTTACCAGTTCTTCTTCCACCTATTTCCAACATTAGAATTGATATTACCCCATGATTCCTCTCCCCGTGCTCTACTCTATGATCTAACTTAGTCTTAGTCCCTTTCATCCCTCACCCCAACATTCCTCTCAAATTGAAATGCATAGGCCTGCTTATAGAGACCATTACCCAAAAATTTTCTTATATCCAAGAAGAATATAAATTCTTTTTATTTTGGTGTATTTCCTAACATTCTAGAGTTAGACCATATTTAGATTGAGTGTTATTATCAAATAAATCACTAAATCTAATTTATTATTGGTGTATATGCAAAAATATAAGCCTTAAAAGTATAATATATGAATGCCTAATATAACAAATACTTATCCACAAGCATTCATAACCTAGTAGATTTATACATATAACCTTTAGACACCAAATGAAACTGAGATGGGGGGGTGAATCAGTGTGGCTCTTTCAAAACTTAAAACTTCAACTCTTAAAGCCAAAACAATGAAAACTTAAAAATCAGATAAAGCAAGTATAACAAGAGAGCATTCCACAACACATGATGTAACGAGGTTCACCAATTTGGCTACTCCTCAAAAATGACTGCTTGGATTACCATCCAAATCTAGCCTTTGCAAAATACCAATTTTACAATCAATTTACCATCACCCAATGGAAGGAGCACCAACCCCTGATTTATCTGCACCAACAGAAAGGAGCACCAACCCCTAATTTATCTGCACCAATAGAAAGGAGCACCAACCCCTAATTCCAAGCACCAACTTGGACTGTAATTTTGAAACTATAAGATTGACATAAAAATGCCTTCGATTATACAAGACCCTGACTGGTCTATTGCTAACCCAACCTCTCTCGTTATTCACCAAAACACCACACACACTTAAGGCTCTGCTTACTACAATTTTATGGCCCTCTTACAACCCTCTTGCTACGCTTCTTACTACACTCTTACGGCTCTCACGGCTCTGCTTAACGCTCTCTTACGACACTCTTCCAACCCTCTTTTTGTAGCACTTTCACTCTTTTTCAGTAGCACAGTAATTCTCCACGCAAACCTCCTTTTATAACAAAGTTCTGACTCTATTTTTAGCTTCCATATTTTCGCATGCAACTTATTAATAGAAACTTCTATATGTAACTCCTTTATCACACAGTATTCTCTCATGCATCCTATTAATAGTTACGGCTCTTTGTTTGGTCTTCGACTGATGACTATCAGTTTAATCATTGCTTGATGATTTCACTCCGTAACTGGCCCTATAACTATCGTTCTGACTTTAGTTCATTGTTCTTATTTTAGCTGCATGATTTTTCTCTGTAACTGCACCTGTAACTATCGTACTGACTTTAGTTAACTCTTCTTATTTTAGTTGCATGATTTTCTTCTGCAACTGCACCTGTAACTGCCATATAACTTCAGTTAACTGTCACATATCTTATTTCGGCTGGGTTCTCTTCTTAGCTCGTGCCAAAGTGACCTATCGTGAAATCATGACACTTTTGCCTCTTTGTCCTCTTTTCGGACTTCACCCGTGAAAACACATGTCGCGATATCGCGACACTTTTGCCTCCTTGCTTCTTTTGTTGGCTTGTACCCGTGAAAACACATGTCGCGATATCGCGACACTTTTGCCTCCTTGCTACTTTACTTGGTTTGAACCCGCGAAAACACAACATGTCGCGATATCACGACACTTTCACCTCCTTGCTCTTCCTCTTTACTTTTGTCGCGATATCGTGACACTTCTACCTTCTTACTTTCTCTCTCCTCCTTTAGTCGCGAAAATGTGACATGTCGCGAAATCGTGACACTTTCTCTCCTTTGCTCTTTCTCTTGCCTTCGAGTCGCGAAATCGTGACACTTTTTCTCCTTTACTCTTTCTCTTGCCTTTGGGTCACGAAAACGCGACATGTCGTGATATCACGACACTTTTTCTCCTTTGCTCTTTCTCTTGCCTTTGGGTCACAAAAATGCGACATGTCGCGATATCGTGACACTTTTTCTCTCGGACTCTCTCTCTTGCAATATGTCATGAAATCGTGACACTTTTTCTTCCATACAATCTCTCTTGCAATATGTCGCGAAATCGCGACACTTTTTCTTTCGGACTCTCTCTCTTGCAATATGTCGCGAAATCGCAACACTTTTTCTTCCGTACAATCTCTCTTGCAATATGTCGCAAAATCGTGACACTTTTTCTTCCGTACAATCTCTCTTGCAATATGTCATGAAATCACGACACTTTTTCTACTTGCCTTTTTCTCTTCCAACATGTCACGAAATCGCGACAGTTTTTCCTGCTTGCGCTTTCTCTTCGAACATGTCGTGAAATCGCGATAGTTTTTCTTGCTTGCGCTTTCTCTTTGAACATGTCGCGAAATCGTGACAGTTTTTTTTACTTGCACTTTCTCTTCGAACATGTCATGAAATCGTGACAATTTTTCTTGCTTGCGCTTTCTTTTCGAACATGTCGTGAAATCACAACAGTTTTTCTTTCTTCTCAACATGTCGCGATATCGCGATAGTTTTTCTTTCTTGCTCAACATGTCGCGATATCGCGACAGTTTTTCTTTCTTGCTCAACATGTCGCGATATCACGACAGTTTTTCTTTCTTGCTCAACATGTCGCGATATCGTGACAGTTTTCTTCCTTGTGATTTTCTTTTGATTTTTAACATATGGGCCACTTGGAAGAACCTCTTAACTCCTGTCCACTGCATCAACCGATCTGTGTGACTGTGTTGACAACAATGACAATTTTGTTGCTGCACCTTGCTCAACAATCTCCCCCTTTGGAATTGTTGGCAACACAAGTGCAATTTCCTGTAATTCTTCTCCCCCTTTGACAATAATACCAAAGGGCTGCTGCAGACTCCCCCTGAGTCCATGCACAACATTCTCAGGAACAAATTATTACAGTTAGCAAAAATTACAAACATGAGCAAAAATATAATCAAATATATAAATGCTCCCCCTGAGAATGTGGTCCCGATAGCTAGTCAGTTCTTGGGCAGCGTGACCACTCCCAATTTATTGCGTAGGTACTCAAATTTCCTTGGGCAATGGTTTTGTGAAGATATCCGCTACTTGCTCTGTAGTTGGGACAAAATCCAATTTAACCTCACCTTCCACAAATTTCTCCTTCAAAAAGTGATATCGGATAGCAATAAGTTTTGTGCGAGAATGCATAACCGGATTCTTTGAGATGTTAATGGCACTGGTGTTATCACACTTAACTGAAATTGGCTCACTGAAGTTAATGCCAAGATCTTTCAGGGTTTGTTTCATCCATACAACCTGCGTACAACATGTAGTTGCTGCAATATATTCTGCCTCTACTTGTGGATAAGGAGACCGACTCTTGTTTCTTGTTGTGCCATGTGACCAACTTTGTCTCCAAGATAGAATGCACCTCCACTGGTACTCTTTCTGTCATCGACACATCCTACCCAATCTGCATCCGAATATGCAATAAGGGTGAAGTCCTTACCTTTCGGATACCATAACCCATACTCCATAGTACCCTTCAGATACCGAAGAATCCTCTTCACTACTTTGTCACATGAGTCTCCTTGGGACTAGCCTGAAATTGTGCTACCATGCAAACTACCTGCAAGATATCTGGTTTGGTAGCTATCAAATACAGTAGGCTCCCAATCATAGATCTATACATGGTTTGATCAACATCTAGAGATTTGTCATCCTTGCTCAACTTGCAACCTGTCGTCATGGGAGTGCTAACAGGCTTACAATCCTCCATTGTGAACTTTTTTAGCATCTCTTTCATATATTTAACTTGAGAAATAAATATGCCCTTCTCATTTTGATTAACTTGTAGTTCAAGGAAATACGAAAGTTCACCAATCATTGATATTTCAAATTCTTTCTGCATCTTATTTGCTAAATATTTACACGACTCATCATTGTTGCTACCAAAAATGATATCATCTACGTATACAACAAGGACAATGAGATGGCCATTCTCTATTTTGACATACAAATTGCTATCAACCATACCCTTTTTGAACCCTTGTTGAGTAAGATAGTTGTCTAGCCTTGCATACCATGCTTTGGGTGCCTGTTTCAAGTCATACAATGTTTTCTTCAACTTGCAGACTAAGTTGGGATTATCACCGAGTTGGAAACCATCTGGCTGCTCCATATAGACCTCTTCTTCAAGTTTTCCATTCAGAAATGCTGATTTCACGTCCATTTGATAAACTTTAAAATTCTTGTGAACTGCTAAAGCCAGAAACATTCTAATTGCCTCTAGTCTAGCCACTGGTGCAAAGGTTTCCTCAAAGTCAATACCTTCAACTTGTGCATAGCCTTTATAGACCAATATTGCTTTATTCCTGACTACCTGTCCATCTTCATTCAATTTGTTTCGAAACATCCATTTAGTATCGATTATATTTTTATTTGCAGGTCTTGGTACTAACTCCCAGGTTTTGTTTTTCTCGATCTGATCTAATTCTTCATTTATTGTCGTCATCCAACTTTCATCTTTGCTTGCTTCAACAACATTTTTGGGCTCAATGCTAGATAATAGAGAGTATTTACTTACTACTCTTCTTATTTTTTGAACACCTACTATGGGGTCTCCAATTATTTGCTCTCTAGGATGATTTTTCTGCCAGCTGCCTGTTTTGAATTTCTTGTTTTCTTCCTCTTCTGAATCACTACTTAAATCATCTGAGTCAATTTTCTGTTTTTTTCTGTTTCCTTTTCCTCATCTCCTTCAATGACCTCTTCATAAATTGGGTAGTTTTCTTTATTGCTTATTTCTCGTTCCCTACCTTCATCAACTTTAACATCTGCACTCTCCACAATTTTCTTTAGCCTCTTGTTGTAGCATGTTTAGGCTTTGCTTTTTGTCGAATAGCCAAGAAAAATACCTTCATCAGCTCTATCTTCAAACTTACTAAGATTATCTTTAGTTCTTTTGATGTAACACTTGTTGCCAAAAACTTTAAAGTATCTTGATGTTGCTTTTTTACCAAACCACAGCTCATACGGAGTTTTGCTTTCATGCGTCCTCAACATGCACCTATTTTGGATGTATACCGCAGTATGGATTGCCTCTTTCCAAAATTTGTCTGCTATTTTGCTCTCAGTCAACATAGTCCGTGCCATTTCCTGCATTGTCCTGTTCTTTCTTTCTACCACACCATTCTGTTGAGGTGTCCTTGCTGCTGAAAACTATCTCCTAATCCCATATTTTTCACAGTACTCTACAAAATCCTCTGAAATGAACTCTCCTCCTCTATCTAATCTTAAACATTTAATATTTTTTCCTGTATGATTCTCAACTTGTTTTTTGAAAATCTTGAACATCTCAAATGCATCTGATTTAAGCTTCAAAAATAGTACCCATGTCATCCTAGAATAGTCATCTATGCACAAAATAAAGTATTTGTCACCATTTATGCTTTGCGTTCTCATGGGTCCACATAAATCAGTATGTATTAGTTCTAAAGGTTTGCTTATGAATTACTCTTTTGTTTTAAATGTGGCTCTAGTTTTCTTCCCCTTTTGGCATGAAGCACAAATGCTATTTAATGGTTTGCCAATGGTGGGAATATCTCTTACTGCCCTTTTTGAGCTAATTTTTACTAGATTGTCAAAACTTATATGACCGAGCCTCTTGTGCCAAAACCAATTTTCTTCTTCCTTTCCAATCAAGCACGCTCCTTCTGAATTCTCTGAGAGAGTATACAGGTTGCCAGATGTCCTTGATCTAGTTGCTATCAACTTTCCACAATTTTTTGTTCTGACTTCACAGCCACTGCTTCTTGAAAATTACTTCATGACCTCTATCACAAATCTGACTTACGCTTAACAAGTTATGCTTCAGACCAATCACAAACAAGACTTCTTTTGACTTGATTTTTCCATCACTGATCTTGACTTATCCTTTACCAACTATCTTAGCTCCATCATTATTTCCAAATTTTACAGAACCACCTTCATATTTCTGTAACTTCTCAAATTTTTGTTTGTCACCTGTCATATGACTGGAGGATCCACTATCAAGTATCCATGGTGCAGATTTATTCTGTGCTTTAAATGTTGTCTGTATGATCAAGGATTCCTTTTCTTCCTTGGGTCGCTCCTTTTCTTTCCACTCTGGTTTGATTATAGTTTTGGTCACTTGTTTTGACTTTTCTTTGTCATTAGCCTGTGCATGGTTTTTGAGAAATTTTCTATTTTGTATCAAACCATTTGGTTGAAATTTTCTTCCCTGATGTTTATTTGCTGCAAATGTACTTCGACAATTTCTTGCAATGTGCCCAAAATTATGACAGTTATAACATTCTACTACATAATCCATCAACGGTGAAAAAACATTTCTACTGGTAAAGTTTTTTTGTCCTACATTATATTTGCAATCTGAAATCTTATGTCCATAGTCATTGCATTTAAAACAATAACCAGAAAAGGAATGAGTGAACCTGGGTGATGGTCTTTGCCATTTTGTAGTGGGAGCCATAAATCTTCTTCTCCTTTGATGAGTGACATTGGTGAATCCATCATTGTCAATACTCTTCTCGTGCCTGGCATTATTGCTTTCTTTAGCATGATTCATTTTTTCTTGATCAACCCTGATTTTATCTTCATTCTTTATGGGTTCTACAGTTATGGCCTTTGATCCATTTCATGATTCTCCTTCGACGAAGCCTAAACCAAATTTGATGCCTGTAGTCCTTTGATTATTTCTAATCTTATCCAACTTCACAGAACTTTCTTTAAGTTTGTGATAACAACTCATTTTTTGATTCATCTCTTCTAGTTGCATCCTTAAACCAACAATCTCTTCTTCTAGCTTGGTGCACTCATCTATTTTCATGGTTAATTGAACTTCGATATCTTCAGATATTTTCTTAAATTTGTCTATCTGTACTTTCAAGCTGGTTATGATTTCATTGGCATCCTCAAGCTTTCTTGAACTTTTCTTATTCTTTTTCCTTTCTATACTCAGCTCTTTGAGTGCAACGACCAACTCACCTTCCAGATCTACTTCAGCCTTAGCCTCAAGTTTTTTATCAATCGTGATACTTTTTCTTTCGGACTCTCTCTCTTGCAATATGTCATGAAATCATGATACTTTTTCTTTCGTACAGTCTCTCTTTCAATATGTCGTGAAATCACGACACTTTTTCTTTCGGACTCTCTCTTTTGCAATATGTCGCGAAATCGTGACACTTTTTCTTCCGTACAATCTCTCTTGCAATATGTCGTGAAATCACGACACTTTTTCTACTTGCTTTTTTCTCTTCCAACATGTCGCGAAATCGCGACAGTTTTTCCTGCTTGCGCTTTCTCTTCGAACATGTCGCAAAATCGTGATAGTTTTTCTTGCTTGCGCTTTCTCTTCGAACATGTCATGAAAACGCGATAATTTTTCTTGCTTGCACTTTCTCTTCGAACATGTCACGAAATTGTGACAGTTTTTCTTGCTTGCGCTTTCTTTTCGAACATGTCACGAAATTGCAACAAATTTTCTTTCTTCTCAATATGTCGCGATATTGCGACAGTTTTTCTTTCTTGCTCAACATGTCGCGATATCGCGACAGTTTTTCTTTCTTGCTCAACATGTAATGTCCCCTTTTTTAGGCAGTCAATGTGCAGAGCAGATTAGCCTATACATGAGCTCCCATAGGCTAAATTAGATGTAGGGGAGCCTTTGGAGATATCAAAATCTTTGACAGAACCCAGAGAGCTCTTGATTGACTGTCGTTTGGGCTCGTTCAAAGGTTGTTTGATGGGATTTCTATTTTTAGCAGTGGCTATTTTTAGGGTTTTGGTCAACGGGTCAGCTGCAGGATTACACTTCGGCTAATTGGGTATCCATAACTGTTCACAGTTTTCATTCTAACAAGCGGAGGTCTAGTAGTTTTCAGATCAGCTAGGGTTTACAGAGGTATTTATTTTATTGTATTGATTTAATGTTTCTAGAATTGAAAACATTGTAGTTGTTGTGCCCTGGTTCAGTATTTAAAATAAAAACAAAAAAACAAAATACCTCTATATTTCTAGATTGTCTATGTTTTCACACAAATTGTATCAGCAAAATAAAAATATTGAAAATTAGACCGGGGGAGGGTCATTACAGTGGTATCAAAGCTGGTTTCCTGCCAGCTTGTGATCATATCTGAATTAGGGTTTCATGAGGAGGATTCAGCATCCCTGAGTAGATCAACATTCAAAAAAAAATTGGGCACTTTTGAAGGGTTTGTGGTGGAATTTTGCTGAAATGAAACCTAGGGTTCTTGAACATTAAATTTTTAATTGTGGATCATGGCACTATTGGGCGAAAACGAGTTGGTCGAAAGGCTTACTAATGTAGGAAGAAAACTTGGATTCATATCTCAGCCAAAATATGTTCTCTACTGTGTCCTAGGGGAGGTAGAAGATTGTTTGTATATGATGGATTCATCACATTATCAGATATTACAAGCAGCTATGACTCCGGTGGTGAAGTCTTTGGGCAAGCCTAGATGGTTGAAACACACGGATAAGGAGGTAAGACTCATGGTCACTTCTTGCTTGAGTGAAATTTTGAGAATTTCAGCTCCTAAAGCTCCTTATAATGATGACACATTGAGAACAATATTTCAGTTGTTTGTTGTTAGTTTTGAAAGTTTGGAGGATGTTACTTGTTCTCATTTCTCTAGGAGAGTTTCCATACTTGAATTATTTGAAAAAACTAGAATGGGCAACATCTTGTTAGATTTGGACATGTATGAGTTGGTTTACGAAATGTTTCATCATTTCATTGCTTCAACTAGAAAAGAACATGCTAATAATGTTATTGCAGCTATGAGAGACATTATGATTTTTATTATAGATGAAAGTGATTATATTTACCAACCATTCTTATCAATGTTATTGGACGTTTGGAGGCAAGACTTGGTTGCTTCCACTGCTGCACATGAATTGGTTAATAGTGTTGTTAAAAAATGTGAGAGGAAACTGAAACCTTTCTTGGACAATGAGGAGATTAGGGGAGAAGAGCAGCCCATGGTAGAAATTTCACATGAGGAAGCTAGTAAAGAAGAGCTTGTGGATCTAAAGAAGAATTCAGTGGAAAATTCTAAAGTTGTACCTACCCTGGATGAAGAAGAATTAAATCAGAAATGGTTAACCAAGAGATTGAATCACCACATGAGATTGTTGTGAAAGAACATGATGCAGATGAATGTATTAAAGTTCCCAAATCAGTTTGTGATGATAATGGATATAGTCTAGATTCCCAAACTAAATCCTTGGATAGAAGTGTTCAAACTAGTTCCAACTCCTTGGATTTGGAGAGTGATGTGTGGGAGAAATCAATCCCTCATGAGGATCACAATGAACATACCTTTTCAGATCAGCTCCTAGTTCCTTGGGATCCAGGTGTTTTGGTACCAAGGTATGATGAAGGCATGGAGGCCATTGGACGCTTCTCTTTCACATTTTTAGCCTTTGAAGAAAAGCGTTCAGATTTGGAGATCCTAGAAGAGAGCAATACACACCCAAATATGCCAAGTTTATTCATAATAAATGGTGGCAACTATTTTTCCAACCAACCTAGCTTAGATTCAATCTTGGACAGAGTTGAGAGTACATCTTCAGTTTTGGGGTGTTTGGATGAGAACGGCCGCCACTTGGAGTCATCTCTACATCCATTGGGATCATGGATCAGCCATGATATTACTCCCATAAGGTATGAGCTTCATCCTGATTTTTATAGCAGCAGATTGAGATATTTTGGCACTCATGAATTAGTGGCAATAATGTGTTTGATAAGACTAGTGATGTATGAGAAGTATGGGACTCTTGCACCACATTCTTCCATGCTTTTAAGAATCATATGGGCTGCATGTTTTTGGATAGTTGGAGCACTTTATGGGACTGTATTAACAAAGGAAGCACTCACAGTTGGTGATGATATGAAGCTTGTGTATAAAATTGATTACATGAATGAGGAGACAAAGATTGTTGACTCAAAATTTAAACTCTTTCTCACTCATTTCCCCTCAATGTTTGATGGTTCTATTCATTTTTTGCATAGTACAGTCTTTGATAGAAGTAGTAAACTGAGTTCGGTTGATGTTAAGGACATTGAACAACTTTTACACATTGTTGTTCATGGGATTCACAATGAGCACACTTTGTCAGAATGAAGGCATCAGCCCTTAAATGCATGGAATCCAGGTGTAAAATTCAATTATGTGTTAGTACCATCCATGTATATAGATCAGTCTTTAGATTTGTTCATCACCATCGCTGATTTTGTCAGAGTTTTACATTTCACAGCCATAGGAAATAATGAGGAAAGATGTCACATTGTTGCTAGAAGGTTTGTGCCACATATGAAGATTGTTTATGATACACAAAAGATACAATATTTGCTTATTTTAGAAGATGCATTTGCAAGAACAGTCTTAGAAGGGACGTTGGGTCAATTGGAACCTTGTATCACTCAACTTGGCGCACTACATGCCTATGATGAGACGTTGTTGTATAGGAGTTATTGGATGGTTGTGTTGGAATTTGTTACATTACTTGGTGCAATTTGGGCTGCACATGTGAAGACAACTGAGGATGCAGTATACAAGGAGTTTTGGGCAGCTTTGTGGAGGAAATTTGATGACCAAAAAACGTTGTTTTGGACAAACACTTCGCTGATTTTCAAGATTGATTTTGGGACTCGTTGTGAGGGAGAATTTTGGTACCAATAGGACTGATTGTCTTCTGATTTCTGAAGCGGCATTTGGGAAGGCTATGAAGGAAGGAACGATGGAGAAATTGAGGTCTCATTTGGCAAAAAAAAAAAGAGTTACATCTTTAACAACTTGTGAGACAGAATTGGAGACAGTATGGGTTTCATGTAGACTGATCGGTAAGGCACCAACGATCGCACATCACATCGGGTCCGATTTACTTACATTAGCTGAGTTTTCGGTGACAAGAGGAATTGCTACACCACACGTGTTTTCAGTTTTGGGTGAGAATTGTATGATGCATGTGTTTGTCCATTTTGGGAGATATAATAAGGTGTCTTTCATACTGTTAAAGGCTGTTCTTAGAGCTGAGTATGAGCATAATTTAGTAGTTTACAGGTATGCTCACTTGCAAGACATGAAGAGGGAGCATTGTCAGTTTTTGAGGAAGTTGGAGCAGCTGTTACACTTGGATTTGATGGCACATAATGGAGATAAAGTTGCATTTTCAGTTTTGATACATTGGGGGGCAAGTTGTTTTGGAGTTGGAAACATGGGAAAAGTAAAGCTTCAACCATTGACATGCACTTTCAGTCCCATTTTGGAACAGCAGTTAAGAAAAGCATGGAGTGAGGTATGTAGGAGTTTTTTGGTCATAAAACTTGACATTTATGATGTTGATAATGTTTCTCAAGGTTGGGGAGTATTGGATTTCCCTTGGGGAAAGGAAGAGGTGATGTAATTGACTTATGCATATGGAGAGCCAGAGTTTGTTGATTATAATTTCCTTTTCACTCTTTGGTGTTGATTCATTCATTACCTTTGCTAAGTTTATCACACTCTTGCATAGTACAACCATTATAAATAAAGGAGAACTGAGTTTACACATATTTGAAGAGATTAAATAGTTATTTACCATTGCTGTACATGACAAATTAGAACTACTGTGCATCACTTCAGATCTGGTCTGTGAGAGTTTGAGCCTATTTCCACTTAGTTTTTGCACAATTGTAGCCTTTGCACAGTTTTGGAATAGCATGAAGACAATCTTTGGTTAGATTGAAGCAGGTTTGGGAACAGTCTTGGATGAATGTTTGAGGCAACCTTGGGTCCACACATTGTTGATTTGCATCTTAGCCTCACACTCAGATTTTTGTGTTGATTTTTATATAGAAGTGGCAGCTGTAATAATTGTTTTGAGATTGGTTTGGGACCCTAGAATCACAGGTGGTTCTGATTAGGTGATTCTGATGATGTTGATGTTATGTTAAGTATTGTTTGAGGACAAGCAATTTTGGGGAGGGAGGACTGTAATATCCCCTTTCCTAACTAGCCACTAGGTACAATATGGACTTGCCTATACAATGGTTCCCGTAGGCAATGTCGTAGGTTTGGGAGCCTCCAGGTGTTATGGAGTTACTGTTGGACGTTCAGTTTTCAGTGTGGACAGCTTTTAGGACCGTTTCCAGCAGGTTTTAGGGGGACTTACTATTTTTAGTAAGTTGATCAGAGGCAGAATCGATGGAAACAGACAGTACGATTGAATACCTCGACGAAATGGGTATCCGTTTCCATAATTTGTTTGGGATTTCGGGGTTCAAGAGGCAGATATTTTAATGTGTAAAGTTAATTATATTAAATTAAATATTTAATATAGTTTAAATTTATAATATTTCATATGTGGGAGATATAAGGTTTATTAGTCACTTAAAAACCAAGTAGAAATATAAAAGTGACTTATCAATTGTTAATATGGTCGGCCAAGTTATGAGAATTAAAATTAAAATGTTTTATTTTAATGTTGCTTTGGAAAGAGGAAAAAAAAGGTTGACCCCTCTTGGAGAGTTATAAAAAGAGCAATGAAACTTCATTTTGGGGATCTTTGGCATTACTTATTTTCGGAGTTGTGAAGAGGTATTCTTGCAGTAGTAATTTGCAGGAGATATCTTGGCTTGTTGGTGACGAAATCCATCAGCAAGAATACCAGTGTCGGGAGTGAAAGATCTCCTCATATTGGTCAGTTGCACTCTCACTTCAAGGAGTGACTTTGAGCTTCAAAGAGAGGAATTTTGAAGGGTTTGGGTTTTTTGGGCACAAATTGAAGAGTGTTTTGGAGGTCTCAGTTGTACATTAACTTCAAACTTCTTTTCATGTCTTGGCTGAACCAAACAGGAGCATATTTCAGTTCATGGTGAATTATTTGTGTAAGGGTTTTATAAGAGAAGGCCAAGAACTTCAAATTCTAGCCTAGCCAATCTGTTTTGGAGAATGATAGAGGAAAAACATTGCAGATTTAGAGGGTTTTCAATGTAGTCATACCATCATCAGCACTCAGGTCGTACATATTAGAAATTGTGCCCTTCATCCGAGTGCCAAACACATCATATAAGGGTTGTTTTTGGTTGGGTCTTCATCATTGGAAAAAATGGTATCTTGAAAGTATAATAGCACCCTAGAGAAGCATGTCTTTGAATATTTATGAGCTAATAATGAAGATTTTTGTATGCTGACATATTTTTGAGAATTAAACAGATCACCATATTTTGGGTATTTCTTTGAATCTTGCAAATTCCTTATTTGGGTTTGTGTAATTACATGAATAGTAGATTATGTAAAAATTTCATGGCATTTGGAGTGATGGTGTGAAAGTTAGAGGTAGATTTATTTTCCAGCAGTGTGTTCTCCTTATATGCAAAAATACAAAAAAATCAGAATATTGCACAAAATCTGAAAACCTTGAAAATTTCCAAAATAACAAAACAAGGCAAAAATTTTGTATCTCAGCTTGGGTGGGATATTACAGTGGTATCAAAGCCCAACTTATTTTGCCAGCCTGTTTGGGTTCATATCTTGTGTGTTTTCTCATAACTTCTTCAGCTGAGAGTTGGTTAGTCCGGCATGAAGATGGAGCCACTAACTGATTGGAATAAGTTTTAGCGTGAGTTTTGGCAGGGTCAAAGAGAGTTGCAGAAATCCATCAATCAGTTGGCTGCTATGATGACAGATTCTTCACCTACAATTCCTCCTTGGGTAAAAGTGGAACCTACAATAACTGAATTACTTGATCAGTTCCAGCAGGAGTGGAAGGCTCATGATGATGGTTTTTGTGCCCTAATGACTTGTGAAGATTACATTGATTTACGTATGAGGCAACAACCATATGGAGATGAAAAAATGAAACTTCTTGAGAAGATGAACAAAAAATCAAAACACAATGTTGATGGAGCTGAAGATTCAAAGACTATTGTTGAAGAAGAAATCAAATCAGAAGATTAGGTTGAAGAAGAATTCATTTCTCATAAGATAGAGCATGTGGATAAGGGAGTTCAGGATAGTCACACCTTCCTTGATTTGAAGGACAATTTTTTTAGTAAAGTAATTCCCCATGAAGAGACACTTGAAGATCAGGGTAGCCTTATAGACACTGCTGAAAGGTATGAAACTATTTCTGATTATGATTTAAATAATATCAACAGTATGTTTATATTGCATGATCTTTATAAGTTTGATGATAACTACAAGAACAAGTTGTTGGTGTCAGCTGAAAAAGAAGTGCACATGTTATCTACTTTAAATGAATCAATGAAACTTGTTGAAACTCTCATCCAAAAGACACCTAAAACCCAATCAAACAAAAACATTTTCGTTGCTGATTTACAAAAACTTGAGAGTACAATGCATGAAATGAAATCGGTCTTCTTGCACATGATCAAAGACAAGGATACAGCTATCAGGTTTGCAGATGAGGACTTATTTCATGACAGGGAAACTCAAGATGAGGTGTATGAGCTCACTCTTGAGCTTAGCACGCTTAGAGATTCCTTGACGGGTGTTCGGATGGAGTTACATGAAACAAAAAAGGAACTTGCTCGCTATCATAAATTTCGGAGATCAAGAGAACAAGGAAAGAGCAAAGGAGTTTGAACAAGTAATTAAAGAACTGGATAGCATACGGGAGGACTTCAAATTAGTTCAGTCAAAGAATACTATTGTGGATCAGCAGGTTGATTGGGATGAACATAAGGATAATGACAATTTTCAGTGGGTTGACAACCCATTATTTAAAATGGATCGTGAGACATCTTTTGATAACCCACTTTTTGAGATGCATCATGATCATGGTGGCATGGTGAGGGATCTTGTGGACACACCACAAAGAGAGGAGATTAATAATGAACCAACAGCTGATGTGATGGGTGTGGGTAATTTTTTAGGTGACATGCAGTTTAATTTACACCCCATTTGGTTGAGTAGCGATCACTACAATCTAGTTATGATGATGGACGCTATCTTTTCAGAGGATGCTTTGTTGGTTGTAGTTGATTTTGGGACATGGGATCACCCAATTTACATCAGGTGGACAAGCGTTGAGTTGATATTCTTGGTTGGTGATTATGAAGACAGTTTCAGAGTTGTTCTTGCAGTTGCCTATGATGGAGATTTCATAGATATTACTTGGCATGAGGTATTTCATTCCAGCTTAGACAAGCATTTTATTTTCATGCTGGAGAATGATCATGTTATGGTGCTGTAGTTTAGCCTTGAGCTAATTGTGCACAGTGGATTTCCAGATGTGATCAGAGTGGCACAGCGTCAACGTGGTGGTTTCTTTTTGAGGATGTTATGGGATCCAGGGATTTGATGGACCTCAGCCAGGATGTAGACACTTGACTAGAGTATGTATGCATATTGCTTGAGGACAAGCAATCTTTGGGAAGGGTGGACTGTAATGTCCCCTTTTTTAGGCAGTCAATGTGCAGAGCATATTAGCCTATACATGAGCTCCCATAGGCTAAATTAGATGTAGGGGAGCCTTTGGAGATATCAGAATCTTTGACAGAACCTAGAGAGCTCTTGATTGACTGTCGTTTGGGCTCGTTCGGAGGTCGTTTGACAGGATTTCTATTTTTAGTAGTGGCTATTTTTAGGGTTTTGGTCAACGGGTCAGCTGTAGGATTACACTTCAACGAATTGGGTATCCATAACTGTTCACAGTTTTCATTCTAACAAGCGAAGGTCTAGTATTTTAATGGCCGAAGTTAATTTCATTAAGTGACATTTTAATATTTATAAAGTTTGTACTTTATATTATATAGGGTCACTTATAACATTGTAAAAGGGGCCACTTTATAAAATAACTTTAAGTGGTTGAACCTAGTGCACAAGGGGGCTTGTTGAGGGAAAATAAGAGAAAATTAGAAATTAAATTATTTTGTGTGCACAACCCTAATTTTGCCCTAATTTGGGAGAACCCTAAAAGGAAAGATTAAAAATGCTTTTGGGAGATCATTTTGAATTATGCATGGATTATTTTTTCTTCCTTCCCACTAGGTTTTGGAGAACTCTCTAGCAGAGACATTGCAGAGATTCTGGAGCTTGTGAGAGTCGGTAACCTCTTACAGGGACATTGACTTTGGGGTTGAAAGATTACCCTCAGGCCAATCAGCGATATTTCCATACAGGGAATACATTCAGACTTCATTATTTAGTCTACTGGAGTTGGGGTTTCCACACAGGGACACAGAGCTTTATACAGGGGAATATCTGGAGCGGGGCACCACACAGAGTTCCAATCTAAAGGGCTGAGCCTTCATATTTATTTATAAAGAGATCAGATTAGCTAGGGTTTATAGAGGTATTTATTTTATTGTATTGATTTAATGTTTCCAGAATTGAAAACATTGTAGTTTTTGTGCCCTAGTTCAGTATTTGAAATAAAAACCAAAAAACAAAATACCTCTATATTTCTGGATTGTCTGTGTTTTCACACAAATTATATCATCAAAATATAAAGATTGAAAATTAGATCGGGGGAGGGTCATTACAGTGGTATCAGAGCTGGTTTCCTACCAGCCTGTGATCAGATCTGAATTACGGTTTCATGAGGAGGATTCAGCATCCCTGAGTAGATCAACATTCAAAAAAAATTTGGGCACTTTTGAAGGATTTGTGGTGGAATTTTGCTGAAATGAAACCTAGGGTTCTTGAACATTAAATTTTTAATTTTGGATCATGGCACTATTGGGAAAAAACGAGTTGGTCGAAAGGCTTACTAATGCAGGAAGAAAAATTGGATTCATATCTCAGCCAAAAGATGTTCTCTATTGTGTCCTAGGGGAGGTAAAAGATTGTTTGTATATGATGGATTCATCACCTTCTCAGATATTACAAGCATCTATGACTCCGGTGGTGAAGTCTTTGGGCAAGCCTAGATGGTTGAAACACACAGATAAGGAGGTAAGACTCATGGTCACTTCTTGCTTGAGTGAAATTTTGAGAATTTCAGCTCCTAAAGCTCCTTATAATGATGACACATTGAGAACAATATTTTAGTTGTTTGTTGATAATTTTGAAAGTTTGGAGGATGTTACTTGTTCTAATTTCTCTAGGAGAGTTTCCATACTTGAATTATTTGCAAAAACTAGAATGGGCAACATCTTGTTAGATTTGGACATGGATGAGTTGGTTTACGAAATGTTTCATCATTTCATTGCTTCAGCTATAAAAGAACATGCTAATAATGTTATTGCAGCTATGAGAGACATTATGATTTTGATTATAGATGAAAGTGATTATATTTACCAACCACTCTTATCAATGTTATTGGACGTTTAGAGGCAAGACTTGGTTGCTTCCACTGCTGCACATGAATTGGTTAATAGTGTTGTTAAAAAATGTGAGAGGAAGCTGAAACCTTTCTTGGACAATGAGGAGATTAGGGGAGAAGAGCAGCCCATGGTAGAAATTTCACATGAGGAAGCTAGTAAAGAAGAGCTTGTGGATCTAAAGAAGAATTCAGTGGAAAATTCTAAAGTTGTACCTACCCTGGACGAAGAAGAATTCAAATAAAAAATGGTTAACCAAGAGATTGAATCACCACATGAGATTGTTGTGAAAGAACATGATGCAGATGAATGTATTAAAGTTCCCAAATCAGTTTGTGATGATAATGGATATAGTCTAGATTCCCAAACTAAATCCTTGGATAGAAGTGTTCACACTAGTTCCAACTCCTTGGATTTGGAGAGTGATGTGTGGGAGAAATCAATCCCTCATGAGGATCACAATGAACATACCTTTTCAGATCAGCTCCTAGTTCCTTGGGATCCAGGTGTTTTGGTACCAAGGTATGATGAAGGCATGGAGGCCATTGGAGGCTTCTCTTTCATAGTTTTAGCCTTTGAAGAAAAGCGTTCAGATTTGGAGATCCTAGAAGAGAGCAATACACACCCAAATATGACAAGTTTATTCATAATAAATGGTGGCAACTATTTTTCCAACCAACCTAGCTTAGATTCAATCTTGGACAGAGTTGAGAGTACATCTTCGGTTTTGGGGTGTTTGGATGAGAACGTCCACCACTTGGAGTCATCTCTACATCCATTGGGATCATGGATCAGCCATGATATTACTCCCATAAGGTATGAGCTTCATCCTGATTTTTATAGCAGCAGATTGAGATATTTTGGCACTTATGAATTAGTGGCAACAATGTGTTTGATAAGACTAGTGATGTATGAGAAGTATGGGACTCTTGCACCACATTCTTCCATGTTGTTAAGAATCATATGGGCTGCATGTTTTTGGATAGTTGGAGCACTTGATGGGACTGTATTAACAAAGGAAGCACTCACAATTGGTGATGATATGATGCTTGTGTATAAAACTGATTACATGAATGAGGAGACAAATATTGTTGACTCAAAATTTAAACTCTTTCTCACTCATTTCCCCTCAATGTTTGATGGTTCTATTCATTTTTTGCATAGTACAGTCTTTGATAGAAGTAGTAAACTGAGTTCGGTTGACGTTAAGGACATTGAACAACTTTTACACATTGTTGTTCATGGGATTCACAATGAGCACACTTTGTCAGAAGGAAGGCATCAGCCCTTAAATGCATGGAATCCAGGTGTAAAATTCAATTATGTGTTAGTAGCAGCCATGTATATAGATCAGTCTTCAGATTTGTTCATGACCATCGTTGATTTTGTCAGAGTTTTACATTTCACAGCCATAGGAAATAATGAGGAAAGATGTCACATTGTTGCTAGAAGGTTTGTGCCACATATGAAGATTGTTTATGATACACAAAAGATACAATATTTGCTTATTTCAAAGGATGCATTTGCAAGAATAGTCTTAGCAAGGACATTGGGTCAATTGGAACCTTGTATCATTCAACTTGGCGCACTACATGCCTATGATGAGACGTTGTTGTATAGGAGTTATTGGATGGTTGTGTTGGAATTTGTTACATTACTTGGTGCAATTTGGGCTGCACATGTGAAGACAACTGAGGATGCAGTATACAAGGAGTTTTGGGCAGCTTTGTGGAGAAAATTTGATGACCAAACAACGTTGTTTTGGACAAACACTTCGCTGATTTTCAAGATTGATTTTGGGACTGTTGTGAGGGAGAATTTTGGTACCAATGGGACTGATTGTCTGCTGATTTCAGAAGCGGCATTTGGGAAGGCTATGAAGGAAGGAACGATGGAGAAATTGAGGTCTCATTTGGCAAAAAAAAAAAGAGTTACATCTTTAACAACTTGTGAGACAGAATTGGAGACAGTATGGGTTTCATGTAGACTGATCGATAAGGCACCAACGATCGCACATCACATCAGGTCTGATTTACTTACATTCATTGAGTTTTAGGTGACAAGAGGAATTGCTACACCACACGTGTTTTCAGTTTTGGGTGAGAATTGTATGAGGCCTGTGTTAGTCCATTTTGGGAGATATAATAAGGTGTCTTTCATATTGTTAAAGGTTGTTCTTAGAGCTGAGTATGAGCATAAGTTAGTAGTTTACAGGTATGCTCACTTGCAAGACATGAAGAGGGAGCATTGTCATTTTTTAAGGAAGTTGGAGCAGTTGTTACACTTGGATTTGATGGCACATAATGGAGATAAAGTTGCATTTTCAGTTTTGATACATTGGGGGGCAAGTTGTTTTGGAGTTGGAAACGTGGGAAAAGTAGAGCTTCAACCATTGACATGCACTTTCAGTCCCATTTTGGAACAGCAGTTAAGAAAAGCATGGAGTGAGGTATGTAGGAGTGTTTTGGTCATAAAACTTGACATTTATGATGTTGATAATGTTTCTCAAGGTTGGGGAGTATTGGATTTCACTTGGGGAAAGGAAGAGGTGATGTACTTGACTTATGCATATGGAGAGCCAGAGTTTGTTGATTATAATTTCCTTTTCACTCTCTTTGGTGTTGATTCATTCATTACCTTTGCTAATTTTATCACACTCTTGCATAGTATAGCCATTATAAATAAAGGAGAATTGAGTTTACACATATTTGAAGAGATTAAATAGTTATTTACCATTGTTGTACATGACAAATCAGAACTGCTATGCATCACTTCAGATCTGGTCTGTGAGAGTTTGAGCCTATTTCCACTTAGTTTTTGCATAATTGCAGCCTTTGCACAGTTTTGGAATAGCATGAAGACAATCTTTGGTCAGCTTGAAGCAGGTTTGGGAACAGTCTTAGATGAATGTTTGAGGCAACCTTGGGTCCACACATTGTTGATTTGCATCTTGGCCTCACACTCGGATTTTTGTGTTGATTTTTATATAGAAGTGGCAATGTAATAATTATTTTGAGATTGGTTTGGGACCCCGGAATCACAGGTGGTTCTGATTAGGTGATTCTGATGATGTTGATGTTATGTTAAGTATTGCTTGAGGACAAGCAATTTTGGGGAGGGAGGACTGTAATGTCCCCTTTCGTAACTAGCCACTAGGTACAATATGGACTTGCCATTGGATGCTTCTCTTTCGCAGTTTTAGCCTTTGAAGAAAAGCGTTCAGATTTGGAGATCCTAGAAGAGAGCAATACACACCCAAATATGACAAGTTTATTCATAATAAATGGTGGCAACTATTTTTCCAACCAACCTAGCTTAGATTCAATCTTGGACAGAGTTGAGAGTACATCTTCAGTTTTGGGGTGTTTGGATGAGAACGGCCACCACTTGGAGTCATCTCTACATCCATTGGGATCATGGATCAGCCATGATATTACTCCCATAAGGTATGAGCTTCATCCTGATTTTTATAGCAGCAGATTGAGATATTTTGGCACTTATGAATTAGTGGCAACAATGTGTTTGATAAGACTAGTGATGTATGAGAAGTATGGGACTCTTGCACCACATTCTTCCATGTTGTTAAGAATCATATGGGCTGCATGTTTTTGGATAGTTGGAGCACTTGATGGGACTGTATTAACAAAGGAAGCACTCACAATTGGTGATGATATGATGCTTGTGTATAAAACTGATTACATGAATGAGGAGACAAATATTGTTGACTCAAAATTTAAACTCTTTCTCACTCATTTCCCCTCAATATTTGATGGTTCTATTCATTTTTTGCATAGTACAGTCTTTGATAGAAGTAGTAAACTGAGTTCGGTTGACGTTAAGGACATTGAACAACTTTTACACATTGTTGTTCATGGGATTCACAATGAGCACACTTTGTCAGAAGGAAGGCATCAGCCCTTAAATGCATGGAATCCAGGTGTAAAATTCAATTATGTGTTAGTAGCGACCATGTATATAGATCGGTCTTAGATTTGTTCATGACCATCGTTGATTTTGTCGAAGTTTTACATTTCACGACCATAGGAAATAATGAGGAAAGATGTCACATTGTTGCTAGAAGGTTTGTGCCACATATGAAGATTGTTTATGATACACAAAAGATACAATATTTGCTTATTTCAGAGGATGCATTTGCAAGAATAGTCTTAGCAAGGACGTTGGGTCAATTGGAACCTTGTATCATTCAACTTGGCGCACTACATGCCTATGATGAGACGTTGTATAGGAGTTATTGGATGGTTGTGTTGGAATTTGTTACATTACTTGGTGCAATTTGGGCTGCACATGTGAAGACAACTGAGGATGCAGTATACAAGGAGTTTTGGGCAGCTTTGAGGAGGAAATTTGATGACCAAACAATGTTGTTTTGGACAAACACTTCGTTGATTTTCAAGATTGATTTTGGGACTGTTGTGAGGGAGAATTTTGGTACCAATAGGACTGATTGTCTGCTAATTTTAGAAGCAGCATTTGGGAAGGCTATGAAGGAAGGAACGATGGAGAAATTGAGGTCTCATTTGGCAAAAAAAAAAAGAGTTACATCTTTAACAACTTGTGAGACAGAATTGGAGACAGTATGGGTTTCATGTAGACTGATCGGCAAGGCACCAACGAATGCACATTACATCAGGTCTGACTTACTTACATTCACTGAGTTTTTGATGACAAGAGGAATTGCTACACCACATGTGTTTTCAGTTTTGGGTGAGAATTGTATGAGGCCTGTGTTAGTCCATTTTCGGAGATATAATAAGGTGTCTTTCATACTATTACATGCTGTTCTTAGAGCTGAGAATGAGCATAAGTTAGTAGTTTACATGTATGCTCACTTGCAAGACATGAAGAGGGAGCATTGTCAGTTTTTGAGGAAGTTGGAGCAGCTGTTACACTTGATTTGATGGCACATAATGTAGATAAAGTTGCATTTTCAGTTTTGATACATTGGGGGGCAAGTTTTTTTGGAGTTGGAAATGTGGGAAAAGTAGAGCTTCAACCATTGACATGCACCTTCAGTCCCATTTTGGAACAACAGTTAAGAAAAGCATGGAGTGAGGTATGTAGGAGTGTTTTGGTCATAAAACTTGACATTTATGATGTTGATAATGTTTCTCAAGGTTTGGGAGTATTGGATTTCCCTTGGGGAAAGGAAGAGGTGATGTACTTGACTTATGCATATGGAGAGCCAGAGTTTGTTGATTATAATTTTCTTTTCACTCTCTTTGGTGTTGATTCATTCATTACCTTTGCTAATTTTATCACACTCTTGCATAGTACAGCCATTATAAATAAAGGAGAATCGAGTTTACACATATTTGAAGAGATTAAATAGTTATTTATCATCGTTGTACATGACAAATCAGAACTGCTATGCATCACTTCAGATCTGGTCTGTGAGAGCTTGAGACTATTTCCACTCAGTTTTTGCACAATTGCGACCTTTGCACGCTTTTGGAATAGCATGAAGACAATCTTTGGTTAGCTTGAAGCAGGTTTGGGAACAGTCTTGGATGAATGTTTGAGGCAACTTTGGGTCCACATATTGTTGATTTGCATCTTGGCCTCACACTCAGATTTTTGTGTTGATTTTTATATAGAAGTGACGGCTGTAATAATTGTTTTGAGATTGGTTTGGGACCCCGGAATCACAGAGTGGTTCCGATTAGGTGATTCCGATGATGTTGATGTTATGTTAAGTATTGCTTGAGGACAAGCAATTTTGGGGAGGGAGGACTGTAATGTCCCCTTTCCTAACTAGCCACTAGGTACAATATGGACTTGCCTATACAATGGTTCCCGTAGGCAATGTCGTGGGTTTGGGAGCCTCCAGGTGTTATGGAGTTACTTTTGGACGTTCAGTTTTCAGTATGGACAGCTTTCAGGACCGTTTCCAGTAGGTTTTAGGGGGACTTACTATTTTTAGTAAGTCGATCAGAGGCAAAATCGGTGGAAACAGACAGTACGATTGAATACCTCGACGAAATGGGTATCCGTTTCCATAATTTGTTTGGGATTTCGAGGTTCAGGAGGTAGATATTTTAATGTGTAAAGTTAATTATATTAAATTAAATATTTAATATAGTTTAACTTTATAATATTTCATATGTGGGAGATATAAGGTTTATTAGTCACTTAAAAACCAAGTAGAAATATAAAAGTGACTTATCAATTGTTAATATGGTCGGCCAAGTTATGAGAATTAAAATTAAAATGTTTTATTTTAATGTTGCTTTGGAAAGAGGAAAAAAAAGGTCGACCCCTCTTGGAGAGTTATAAAAAGAGCAATGAAACTTCATTTTGGGGATCTTTGGCATTACTTATTTTCGGAGTTGTGAAGAGGGATTCTTGCAGTAGTAATTTGCAGGAGATATCTTGGCTTGTTGGTGACGAAATCCATCAGCAAGAACACCAGTGTCGGGAGTGAAAGATCTCCTCATATTGGTCAGTTGCACTCTCACTTCGGGGAGTGACTTTGAGCTTCAAAGAGAGGAATTTTAAGGGTTTTTTGGGCACAAATTGAAGAGGGTTTTGGAGGTCTCAGCTGCACATTAACTTCAAACTTCTTTTCATGTCTTAGCTGAACCAAACAGGAGCATATTTCAGTTCATGGTGAATTATTTGTGTAAGGGTTTTTTAAGAGAAGGCCAAGAACTTTAAATTCTAGCCCAGCCGATCCGTTTTGGAGAATGAATAGAGGAAAAACATTGCAGATTTAGAGGGTTTTCAATTTAGTCGTACCATCATCAGCACTCAGGCCGTACATATTAGAAATTGTGCCCTTCATCCGAGTGCCAAACACATCATATAAGGGTTGTTTTTGGTTGGGTCTTCATCATTGGAAAAAAGGGTATCTTGAAAGTATAATAGCACCCTAGAGAAGCATGTCTTTGAATATTTATGAGCTAATAATGAAGATTTTTGTATGTCGACATATTTTTCAGAATTAATCGGATCACCATATTCTGGTATTTCTTTGAATCTTGCAAATTCCTTATTTGGGTTTGTGTAATTACATGAATAGTATATTGTGTAAAAATTTCATGGCATTTGGAGTGATGGTGTGAAAGTTAGAGGTAGATTTCATTTCAAGCATTGTGTTCTCCTTATATGCAAAAATACAAAAAAAATCAGAATATTGCACAAAATCTGAAAACCTTGAAAATTTCTAATATAACAAAACAAGGCAAAAATTTTGTATCTCAGCTTGGGTGGGATATTACAGTGGTATCAGAGCCCAGCTTATTCTACCATCCTATTTGGGTTCATATCTGGTGTGTTTTCTCATAACTTCTTCAGCTGAGAGTTGGTTAGTTCGGCATGAAGATGGAGCCACTAAGTGATTGGAATAAGTTTCAGCGTGAGTTTTGGCAGGGTCAGAGAGAGTTGCGAAAATCCATCAATCAGTTGGCTGCTATGATGACAGATTCTTCACCTACAATTCCTCCTTGGGTAAAAGTGGAGTCTACAATAACTGAATTACTTGATCAATTCCAGTAGGAGTGGAAGGCTCATGATGATGGTTTTCATGCCCTAATGACTTGTGAAGATTACATTGATTTACGTATGAGGCAACAACCATATGGAGATGAAAAAATGAAACTTCTTGAGAAGATGAACAAAAAATCAAAACACAATGTTGATGGAGCTGAAGATTCAAAGACTACTGTTGAAGAAGAAATCAAATCAGAAGATTGTGTTGAAGAAGAATTCATTTCTCATAAGATAGAGCATGTGGATAATGGAGTTCAGGATAGTCACACCTTCCTTGATTTGAAGGACAAATTTTTTAGTAAGGTAATTCCCCATGAAGAGACACTTGAAGATCAGGGCAGCCTTATAGACACTGCTAAAAGGTATGAAACTAATTTTGATTATGATTTAAATAATATCAGCAGTCTGTTTATATTGCATGATCTTTATAATTTTGATGATAACTAGAAGAACAAGTTGTTGGTGTCAGCTGAAAATGAAGTGCACATGTTATCTACTTTAAATGAATCAATGAAACTTGTTGAAACTCTCATCCAAAAGACACCTAAAACCCAATCAAACAAAAACATTTCCATTGCTGATTTACAAAAACTTGAGAGTACAATGCATGAAATGAAATCGGTCTTCTTGCACATGATCAAAGACAAGGATACAACTATCAGGTTTGCAGATGAGGCCTTATTTCATGACAAGGAAACTCAGGATGAGGTGGATGAGCTCACTCTTGAGCTTAGCACAATTAGAGATTCCTTGACAGGTTTTCATATGGAGTTACATGAAACAAAAAAGGAACTTGTTGCTATCATAAATTTCGAGAGATCAAGAGAACAAGGAAAGAGCAAAGGAGATTGAACAAGTAATTAAAGAAGCTGGATAGCATACGGGAGGACTTCAAATTAGTTCAATCAAAGAATACTATTGTGGATCAGCAGGTTGATTGGGATGAACATAAGGATAATGACAGTTTTCAGTGGGTTGACAACCCATTATTTAAAATGGATCATGAGACATCTTTTGATAACCCACTTTTTGAGATGCATCATGATCATGGTGGCATGGTGAGGGATCTTGTGGACACACCACAAAGAGAGGAGATTAATAATGAACCAGCAGCTGATGTGATGGGTGTGGGTAATTTTTTAGGTGACATGCAGTTTAATTTACACCCCATTTGGTTGAGTAGCGATCACTACAATCTAGTTATGATGATGGACGCTATATTTTCAGAGGATGCTTTGTTGGTTGTAGTTGATTTTGGGACATGGGATCACCCAATTTACATTAGGTGGACAAGCGTTGAGTTGATATTGTTGGTTGGTGATTATGAAGACAGTTTTAGAGTTGTTCTTGTAGTTGCCTATGATGGAGTTTTCACAGATATTACTTGGCAAGAGGTATTTCATTCCAGCTTAGACAAGCATTTTATTTTCAGGCTGGAGAATGATCATGTTATGGTGCTACAATTTAGCCTTGAGCTAATTGTGCACAGTGGATTTCCAGATGTGATCAGAGTGGCACAGCGCCAACGTGGTGGTTTTTTTTTGAGGATGTTATGGGATCCAAGGATTTGATGGACCTCAGCCAGGATGTAGACACTTGACTAGAGTATGTATGCATATTGCTTGAGGACAAGCAATCTTTGGGAAGGGCGGACTGTAATGTCCCCTTTTTTAGGCAGTCAATGTGCAGAGCAGATTAGCCTATACATGAGCTCCCATAGGCTAAATTAGATGTAGGGGAGCCTTTGGAGATATCAAAATCTTTGACATAACCCAGAGAGCTCTTGATTGACTGTCGTTTGGGCTCGTTTGGAGGTTGTTTGACGGGATTTCTATTTTTAGCAGTGGCTATTTTTAGGGTTTTGGTCAACGGGTCAGCTGCAGGATTACACTTCGGCGAATTGGGTATCCAGAACTGTTCACAGTTTTTCATTCTAACAAGCGGAGGTCTAGTATTTTAATGGCCGAAGTTAATTTCATTAAGTGACATTTTAATATTTATAAAGTTTGTACTTTATATTATAAAGGGTCACTTATAACGTTGTAAAAAGGGGCCACTTTATAAAATAACTTTAAGTGGTTGAACCTAGTGCACAAGGGGGCTTGTTGAGGGAAAATAAGAGAAAATTAGAAATTAAATTATTTTGTGTGCACAACCCTAATTTTTCCCTAATTTAGGAGAACCTTAAAAGGAAATATTAAAAAGGCTTTTGGGAGATCATTTTGAATTATGCATGGATTATTTTTTCTTCCTTCCCACTAGGTTTTGGAGAACTCTCTAGCAGAGATATTACAGAGATTCTGGAGCTTGTGAGAGTCGGTAACCTCTTACAGGGACATTGACTTCGGGGTTGAAATATTACCCTCAAGCCAATCAGCGGTATTTCCATACAAGGAATACATTCAGACTTCATTATTCAATCTGTTGGAGTTGGGGTTTCCACACAGGGACATAGAGCTTTATACAGGGGAATATCTGGAGCAGGGCACCACACAGAGTTCCAATCTGAAGGGCTGAGCCTTCATATTTATTTATACAGAGATTAGATCAGCTAGGGTTTACAGAGGTATTTATTTTATTGTATTGATTTAATGTTTCCAAAATTGAAAACATTGTAGTTGTTGTGCCCTAGTTCAGTATTTGAAATAAAAACCAAAAAACAAAATACCTCTATATTTTTGGATTGTCTGTGTTTTCACACAAATTGTATCAACAAAATAAAAAGATTGAAAATTAGACCGAGGGAGGGTCATTACAGTGGTATCAGAGCTGGTTTCCTACCAGCCTATGATCAGATCTGAATTACGATTTCATGAGGAGGATTCAGCATCCCTAAGTAGATCAACATTCAAAAAAATTTTGGGCACTTTTGAAGGATTTGTGGTGGAATTTTGCTGAAATGAAACCTAGGGTTCTTGAACATTAAATTTTTAATTGTGGATCATGGCACTATTGGGCAAAAACGAGTTGGTCGAAAGACTTACTAATGTAGGAAGAAAACTTGGATTCATATCTCAGCCAAAAGATGTTATCTACTATGTCCTAGGGGAGGTAGAAGATTGTTTGTATATGATGGATTCATCACCTTCTCAGATATTACAAGCATCTATGACTCCGGTGGTGAAGTCTTTGGGCAAGACTAGATGGTTGAAACACACAGATAAGGAGGTAAGACTCATGGTCACTTCTTGCTTGAGTGAAATTTTGAGAATTTCAGCTCCTAAAGCTCCTTATAATGATGACACATTGAGAACAATATTTCAGTTGTTTGTTGATAGTTTTGAAAGTTTGGAGGATGTTATTTGTTCTCATTTCTCTAGGAGAGTTTCCATACTTGAATTATTTGCAAAAACTAGAATGGGCAACATCTTGTTAGATTTGGACATGGATGAGTTGGTTTATGAAATGTTTCATCATTTCATTGCTTCAGCTATAAAAGAACATGCAAATAATGTTATTGCAGCTATGAGAGACATTATGATTTTTATTATAGATGAAAGTGATTATATTTACCAACCACTCTTATCAATGTTATTGGACGTTTGGAGGCAAGACTTGGTTGCTTCCACTGCTGCACATGAATTGGTTAATAGTGTTGTTAAACAATGTGAGAGGAAGCTGAAACCTTTCTTGGACAATGAGGAGATTAGGGGAGAAGAGCAGCCCATGGCAAAAATTTCACATGAGGAAGCTAGTAAAGAAGAGCTTGTGGATCTAAAGAAGAATTCAGTGGAAAATTCTAAAGTTGTACCTACCCTGGACGAAGAAGAATTCAAAAAAAAAATGGTTAACCAAGAGATTGAATCACCACATGAGATTATTGTGAAAGAACATGATGCAGATGAATGTATTAAAGTTCCCAAATTAGTTTGTGATGATAATGGATATAGTCTAGATTCCCAAACTAAATCCTTGGATAGAAGTGTTCACACTAGTTCCAACTCCTTGGATTTGGAGAGTGATGTGTGGGAGAAATCAATCCCTCATGAGGATCACAATGAACATACCTTTTCAGATCAGCTCCTAGTTCCTTGGGATCCAGGTGTTTTGGTACCAAGGTATGATGAAGGCATGGAGGCCATTGGAGGCTTCTCTTTCGTAGTTTTAGCCTTTGAAGAAAAGCGTTCAGATTTGGAGATCCTAGAAGAGAGCAATACACACCCAAATATGCCAATTTTATTCATAATAAATGGTGGCAACTATTTTTCCAACCAACCTAGCTTAGATTCAGTCTTGGACAGAGTTGAGAGTACATCTTCAGTTTTGGGGTGTTTGGATGAGAATGGTCGCCACTTGGAGTCATCTCTACATCCATTGGGATCATGGATCAGCCATGATATTACTCCCATAAGGTATGAGCTTCATCCTGATTTTTATAGCAGCAGATTGAGATATTTTGGCACTCATGAATTAGTGGCAACAATGTGTTTGATAAGACTAGTGATGTATGAGAAGTATGGGACTCTTGCACCACATTCTTCCATGTTGTTAAGAATCATATGGGCTGCATGTTTTTGGATAGTTGGAGCACTTGATGGGACTGTATTAACAAAGGAAGCACTCAGAGTTGGTGATGATATGATGCTTGTGTATAAAACTGATTACATGAATGAGGAGACAAATATTGTTGACTCAAAATTTAAACTCTTTCTCACTCATTTCTCCTCAATGTTTGATGGTTCTATTCATTTTTTGCATAGTACAGTCTTTGATAGAAGTAGTAAACTAAGTTCGGTTGACGTTAAGGACATTGAACAACTTTTACACATTATTGTTCATGGGATTCACAATGAGCACACTTTGTCAGAAGGAAGGCATCATCCCTTAAATGCATGGAATCCAGGTGTAAAATTCAATTATGTGTTAGTAGCAGCCATGTATATAGATCAGTCTTCAGATTTGTTCATGACCATCGTTGATTTTGTCAGAGTTTTACATTTCACAGCCATAGGAAATAATGAGGAAAGATGTCACATTGTTGCTAGAAGGTTTGTGCCACATATGAAGATTGTTTATGATACACAAAAGATACAATATTTGCTTATTTCAGAGGATGCATTTGCAAGAACAGTCTTAGCAGGGACATTGGGTCAATTGGAACCTTGTATCACTCAACTTGGCGCACTACATGCCTATGATGAGACGTTGTTGTATAGGAGTTATTGGATGGTTGTGTTGGAATTTGTCACATTACTTGGTGCAATTTGGGCTGCACATGTGAAGACAACTGAGGATGCAGTATACAAGGAGTTTTGGGCAGCTTTGTGGAGAAAATTTGATGACCAAACAACGTTGTTTTGGACAAACACTTCGCTGATTTTCAAGATTGATTTTGGGACTGTTGTGAGGGAGAATTTTGGTACCAATGGGACTGATTGTCTGCTGATTTCAGAAGCAGCATTTGGGAAGGCTATGAAGGAAGGAACGATGGAGAAATTAAGGTCTCATTTGGCAAAAAAAAAAAAAGTTACATCTTTAACAACTTGTGAGACAGAATTGGAGACAGTATGGGTTTCATGTAGACTGATCGATAAGGCACCAACGATCGCACATCACATCAGGTCTGATTTACTTACATTCGCTGAGTTTTCGGTGACAAGAGGAATTGCTACACCACACGTGTTTTCAATTTTGGGTGAGAATTGTATGAGGCCTGTGTTAGTCCATTTTGGGAGATATAATAAGGTGTCTTTCATATTGTTAAAGGTTGTTCTTAGAGCTGAGTATGAGCATAAGTTAGTAGTTTACAGGTATGCTCACTTGCAAGACATGAAGAGGGAGCATTGTCATTTTTTAAGGAAGTTGGAGCAGTTGTTACACTTGGATTTGATGGCACATAATGGAGATAAAGTTGCATTTTCAGTTTTGATACATTGGGGGGCAAGTTGTTTTGGAGTTGGAAACGTGGGAAAAGTAGAGCTTCAACCATTGACATGCACTTTCAGTCCCATTTTGGAACAGCAGTTAAGAAAAGCATGGAGTGAGGTATGTAGGAGTGTTTTGGTCATAAAACTTGACATTTATGATGTTGATAATGTTTCTCAAGGTTGGGGAGTATTGGATTTCCCTTGGGAAAAGGAAGAGGTGATGTACTTGACTTATGCATATTTGTTGATTATAATTTCCTTTTCACTCTCTTTGGTGTTGATTCATTCATTACCTTTGCTAATTTTATCACACTCTTGCATAGTACAGCCATTATAAATAAAGGAGAATTGAGTTTACACATATTTGAAGAGATTAAATAGTTATTTACCATTGTTGTACATGACAAATCAGAACTGCTATGCATCACTTCGGATCCGGGTCCGTGAGAGTTTGAGCCTATTTTCACTTAGTTTTTGCATAATTGCAGCCTTTGCACGCTTTTGGAATAGCATGAAGACAATCTTTGGTCAGCTTGAAGCAGGTTTGGGAACAGTCTTAGATGAATGTTTGAGGCAACCTTGGGTCCACACATTGTTGATTTGCATCTTGGCCTCACACTTAGATTTTTGTGTTGATTTTTATATAGAAGTGGCAGCTGTAATAATTATTTTGAGATTGGTTTGGGACCCTGGAATCACAGGTGGTTCTGATTAGGTGATTTCGATGATGTTGATGTTATGTTAAGTATTGCTTGAGGACAAGCAATTTTGGGGAGGGAGGACTGTAATGTCCCCTTTCCTAATTAGCCACTAGGTACAATATGGACTTGCCTATACAATGGTTCCCGTAGGCAATGTCGTGGGTTTGGGAGCCTCTAAGTGTTATGGAGTTACTTTTGGACGTTCAGTTTTCAGTGTGGACAACTTTCAGGACCATTTCCAGCAGGTTTTAGGGGGACTTACTATTTTTAGTAAGTCGATCAGAGGCAGAATCGGTGGAAACAGATAGTACGATTGAATACCTCGGCGAAATGGGTATCCATTTCCATAATTTTTTTGGGATTTCGGGGTTTAGGAGGCAGATATTTAAATGTGTAAAGTTAATTATATTAAATTAAATATTTAATATAGTTTAACTTTATAATATTTCATATGTGGGAGATATAAGGTTTATTAGTCACTTAAAAAACAAGTAGAAATATAAAAGTGACTTATCAATTGTTAATATGGTCGGCCAAGTTATGAGAATTAAAATTAAAATGTTTTATTTTGATGTTGCTTTGGAAAGAGGAAAAAAAAGGTTGACCCCTCTTGGAAAGTTATAAAAAGAGCAATGAAACTTCATTTTGGGGATCTTTGGCATTACTTATTTTTAGAGTTGTGAAGAGGGATTCTTGCAGTAGTAATTTGCAGGATATATCTTGGCTTGTTGGTGACGAAATCCATTAGCAAGAACACCAGTGTCGGGGAGTGAAAGATCTCCTCATATTGGTTAGTTGCACTCTCACTTCAGGGAGTGACTTTGAGCTTCAAAGAGAGGAATTTTGAAGGGTTTTTTGGGCACAAATTGAAGAGGGTTTTGGAGGTCTCAGCTGCACATTAACTTCAGAATTCTTTTCATGTCTTGGCTGAACCAAATAGGAGCATATTTCAATTCATGGTGAATTATTTGTGTAAGGGTTTTGTATGAGAATTCCAAGAACTTCAAATTCTAGCCCAGACGATCCATTTTGGAGCATGATAGAGGAAAAACATTGCAGATTTAGAGGGTTTTCAAGGCAGCCGTACCATCATCAGCACTTCGGTCGTACATATTAAAAATTGTGGCCTTCATCTGAGTGCCAAACACATCATATAAGGGTTGTTTTTGGTTGGGTATTCATCATTGGAAAAAAGGGTATCTTGAAAGTATAATAGCACCCTGGAGAAGCATGTATTTGAAGATTTATGAGTTAATAATGAAGATTTCTGTATGTTGACATATTGTCCAGAATTAATCAGATCACCAAATTCTAGGTATTTCTTTGAATCTTGCAAATTCCTTATTTGGGTTTGTGTAATTACATGAATAGTAGATTGTGTAAAAATTTCATGGCATTTGGAGTGATGGTGTGAAAGTTAGACGTAGATTTCATTTCCAGCAGTGTGTTCTTCTTATATGCAAAAATACAAAAAAATCAAAATATTGCACAAAATCTTAAAACCTTGAAAATTTCCAAAATAACAAAACAAGGCAAAAATTTTGTATCTCAGCTTGGGTGGGATATTACAGTGGTATTAGAGCCCGACTTATTCACGCGACTTGTTTGGGTTCTTATCCGGTGTGTTTTCTCATAACTTCTCCAGTTGAGATTTGGTTAGTCCGGCATGAAGATGGAGCCGCTAAGTTATTGGAATAAGTTTTAGCATGAGTTTTGGCAAGGTCATAGAGAGTTGCGAAATCCATTAATCAGTTGGCTGCTATGATGACAAATTCTTCACCTACAATTCCTCCTTGGGTAAAAGTGGAGCCTACAATAACTGAATTACTTGATCAGTTCTAGCAGGAGTGGAAGGCTCATGATGATGGTTTTCATGCCCTAATGACTTGTGAAGATTACATTGATTTACGTATGAGGCAACAACCATATGGAGATGAAAAAATGAAACTTCTTGAGAAGATGAACAAAAAATCAAAACACAATGTTGATGGAGCTGAAGATTCAAAGACTACTGTTGAAGAAGAAATCAAATCAGAAGATTGTGTTGAAGAAGAATTCATTTCTCATAAGATAGAGCATGTGGATAATGGAGTTCAGGATAGTCACACCTTCCTTGATTTGAAGGACAAATTTTTTAGTAAGGTAATTCCCCATTAAGAGACACTTGAAGATCGAGGCGACCTTATAGACACCTGCTGAAAGGTATGAAACTAATTCTGATTATGATTTAAATAATATCAGCAGTATGTTTATATTGCATGATCTTTATAATTTTGATGATAACTAGAAGAACAAGTTGTTGGTGTCAGCTGAAAATGAAGTGCACATGTTATCTACTTTAAATGAATCAATGAAACTTGTTGAAACTCTCATCCAAAAGACACCTAAAACCCAATCAAACAAAAACATTTCCATTGCTAATTTACAAAAACTTGAGAGTACAATGCATGAAATGAAATCAGTCTTCTTGCACATGATCAAAGACAAGGATACAGCTATCAGGTTTGCAAATGAGGCCTTATTTCATGACGGAGAAACTTAGGATGAGGTGGATGAGCTCACTCTTGAGCTTAGCGCAGTTAGAGATTCTTTGATAGGTGTTCAGATGGAGTTACATGAAACAAAAAAGGAACTTGCTGCTATCATAAATTTCAGAGATCAAGAGAACAAGGAAAGAGCAAAGGAGATTGAACAAGTAATTAAAGAAGCTGGATAGCATACGGGAGGACTTCAAATTAGTTCAATCAAAGAATACTATTGTGGATCAAGCGGGTTGATTGGGATGAACATAAGGATAATGACGAGTTTTCAGTGGGTTGACAACCCATTATTTAAAATGGATAGTGAGACATCTTTTGATAACCCACTTTTTGAGATGCATCATGATCATGGTGGCATGGTGAGGGATCTTGTGGACACACCACAAAGAGAGGAGATTAATAATGAACCAACAGCTGATGTGATGGGTGTGGGTAATTTTTCAGGTGATATGTAGTTTAATTTACACCCCATTTGGTTGAGTAGCGATCACTACAATCTAGTTATGATGATGGACGCTATATTTTCAGAGGATGCTTTGTTGGTTGTAGTTGATTTTGGGACATGGGATCACCCAATTTACATCAGGTGGAAAAGCGTTGAGTTGATATTGTTGGTTGGTGATTATGAAGACAGTTTCAGAGTTGTTCTTGTAGTTGCCTATGATGGAGTTTTCACAGATATTACTTGGCGTGAGGTATTTCATTCCAGCTTAGACAAGCATTTTATTTTCAGGCTGGAGAATGATCATGTTATGGTGCTGCAGTTTAGCCTTGAGCAAATTATGCATAGTGGATTTCCAGATGTGATCAGAGTGGCACAGCGTCAACGTGGTGGTTTCTTTTTGAGGATGTTATGGGATCCAAGGATTTGATGGACCTCAGCCAGGATGTAGACACTTGACTAGAGTATGTATGCATATTGCTTGAGGACAAGCAATCTTTGGGAAGGGCGGATCTGTAATGTCCCCTTTTTTAGGCAATCAATGTGCAGAGCAGATTAGCCTATACATGAGCTCCCATAGGCTAAATTAGATGTAGGGGAGCCTTTGGAGATATCAGAATCTTTGATAGAACCTAGAGAGCTCTTGATTTACTGTCGTTTTGGGCTCGTTCGGAGGTCGTTTGACAGGATTTCTATTTTTAGCAGTGGTTGTTTTTAGGGTTTTGGTCAACGGGTCAGTGCAGGATTACACTTCGACGAATTGGGTATCCATAACTGTTCACATTTTTCATTCTAACAAGCGGAGGTCTAGTATTTTAATGGCCGAAGTTAATTTCAATAAGTGACATTTTAATATTTATAAAGTTTGTACTTTATATTATAAAGGGTCACTTATAACGTTGTAAAAAGGGGCCACTTTATAAAATAACTTTAAGTGGTTGAACCTAGTGCACAAGGGGGCCCGTTGAGGGAAAATAAGAGAAAATTAGAAATTAAATTATTTTGTGTGCACAACCCTAATTTTGCCCTAATTTGGGAGAACCCTAAAAGGAAAGATTAAAAAGGCTTTTGGGAGATCATTTTGAATTATGCATGGATTATTTTTTCTTCCTTCCCACTGGGTTTTGGAGAACTCTCTAGCAGAGACATTGCAGAGATTCTAGAGCTTGTGAGAGTCGGTAACCTCTTACAGGGACATTGACTTCGGGGTTAAAAGATTACCCTCAGGCCAATCAACGGTATTTCCATAGAGGGAATACATTCAGACTTCATTATTCGATCTCTGGAGTTGGGGTTTCCACACAGGGACACAGAGCTTTATACAGGGGAATATCTGGAGCGGGGCACCACACAGAGTTCCAATCTGAAGGGCTAAGCCTTCATATTTATTTATACAGAGATCAAATCAGCTAGGGTTTACAGATGTATTTATTTTATTATATTGATTTAATGTTTCCAGAATTGAAAACATTGTAGTTGTTATGCCCTAGTTCAGTATTTGAAATAAAAACCAAAAAACAAAATACCTCTATATTTCTGGATTGTCTGTGTTTTCACACAAATTGTATCAGCAAAATAAAAAGATTGAAAATTAGACCGGGGGAGGGTCATTACACAACATGTCATGATATCGCGACAGTTTTCTTCCTTGTGATTTTCTTTTGATTTTTAGCATATGGGCCACTTGGAAGAACCTCTTAACTCTTGTCCACTGCATCAACCGATCTGTGTGACTGTGTTGACAACAATGACAATCCTGTTGCTGCACCTTGTTCAACAACCTTTAGACACCAAACATATGATTCCTTAAATATGATAGCTCCCATAATTCACTTAATAGTTATAGCAAAGAAGCATTATAGGTTTCCATATTCATCATAGATTCAATTTTAAAATAAATGCCAAATAAATGCTTTCTACAATGAATGTATAAGATATGGAAGTTAATTTATTTCAAAGTAAATGTAATTAATTCTATTGATCTATAAGGGGAATAATCAAAACCCTTTGAAAAATTGGATTCTCCATTATCACTAGCTATAAACTAGAAACATTTCAAATAATTTTAAAGAGCTGATTTCTCTATGATTAAGAACTACAAAGAATAATAAAAATTCATTTAAAGAGTGAGACACTTCATGATTACTATTTGAAGAGAATGATTCTTCATGATTATAGACAACAAGGAACAATAAAAAAACCTAAGAATGGGATTCTTTATAATCAACCAATTGTCAACCTTATTCTTTCCCTCGATCCTATTCCCTATTGCTTTCAGACACATAAGGCACAATGTACCAAATGTAATGTCTTCCATGATTTATTTGGCAAATCTAATAGAGTAGGTTTTCAAATTTTTGTAAACTTAAACTCATGGCTTTCAAATCCAAGATAGTGTCTACATGTGAAGAGTTGAAATATTGGGGTTAATCAACAGTTAATTAGGACAAAGTGAAATGAAATAGTTTTAAAAAAATTTAAATAGTTTTGGAAGATATGGAAATCAAGGTGGTAGAAACCAATGGAATTGATTAACAAATAGATGTGAATATAGTTGTAGAGCTTGAGTGTAGCACGTTAAGTGCATGAGAAGAGTGAGATTCTCTATGACTACCTACCATAAGGAATATAAAGTTGTAGAACATGACAAGATTTATTCTTTGGTTTAATTTTAAAAAGAATGTTTAGTGTAAGAGATTTGATGGATATAACTATGAAGTCTTCAACAAGTGCATTTAGTGATGTTGTATCATAGTTTTATGGCTTAAAGTCCCCTTATACTGATAAAATAGAAGCTAATAAATACGAATTTTTATAACAATGATTCTCCCATGTATTTGAATTAAATTGTACAATCTGTCTACAAGAGAGATATCTATATCATTGGCACTAATGAAACACCATCTAAAAGCAAATTGCCATGTATAGTGTACATTACAAATAACTTGACTCTAATAATATGTTAGGTATAAAATTGAAAACTAGAAATTTATTATTTAGTATTGCACATATAAGAAGCACTTATATAAAGATGAGACAATTTTTACGGAAGAAATCATAAGGAAAAAATTATCCTTAAATAAGAAGGCAAAATGCTCAAATCCTTGCACAACAAAACAATATAACACTCATCCTAGAGTTTAAAGAATGACTCAAACTTACTTACCAAGACAAAGTGAAATGAAATGGTTTAAAGAAAATTTTAATTAGTTTTGGAAGCTGTGGAAATCAAGGTGGTGGAAACCAATAAAATTCACTAGCAAATAGATGTGAATATAGTTGTGGAGCTTTGAGTGTAGCAAGTTAAGTGCATGAGAATAGTAAGATTCTCTATGATTGCACACTATAAACAATATAAAGTTGTAGAACATGACAAGATTTCTCCTCTTGTTTAATTTAAAAAAAATTGTTTAGAGGTATTGTGTAAGAGATTTGATGGATATAATTATGAGGGCTTTGACAAGTGCAATTAGTGATGTCTTATCATATATAAAATAGCTTAAAGTCCTCTTATACTGAAAAAATATAAGCTTATAAACTAGAATTTTATAATAATTCTTCTCCCATGTGTTTGAATTAAATTGTACGATTTGTCTACAAGACAAATAAAAAAGATATCTATATCATTGACACCAATGATACACCATCTAAAGGCCAATTGTCATGTATAGTGTATATTACCAATAACTTGGCTCCCGCAATATATTAGTTATAAAATTGGAAATTAGAAAATCCTTCCTAAATTAATTAGAAGACAAAATACTCACATTTTTACACAACAAAACAATATAACACTAATCTCAAATTATAAACAATGACTCTACTCAAAAAATGAGAAACCCCTAGACGCTTAGAGTTGGGTATCCTCATCCTACCGTAACCTCTCATAAAAAGAAAGTTGAGCTTATCAATAGGGAATTTAACACACAACCACACACCACACCACGGTTTAAACTTTGGACCTCCCAAAAAAAAAGCTAAAGCCCAAACCATTGCTTTGTTTCCCTCAAAACAAATTTAAGTTTAGATAAGTTTTTATGAGGGATCTCGGTCCCTTTATACCAAGTGGGAGTTGAAGTAGGATTTGAACTTGGATCTCCTAAATAAAAACTCAAAAACTTTTACCATCGTTATAAACTTACAACTATTTACTCAAAAATAACCTTTTTATACTTTAAAAAATAATTGTATACTTTATACAATGATTTCTTACCTTCACAATTGTACGTGCTAAAGTGTCCTAAGTTTCACGTGCATGAAGATCTTGAGTTACATAGAACTTGAAGTCGCATAAAATATACTTCATAACCAAACTCACATAACATTTATATTATAATGTATAATACTAAAATACTCATACAAAACTATCCTAAAAAGTTTCATATAAAACAACTTTGTCAATAAAATATAACTTAAAAAACTTAAAACTTGTGTTTTATTTTAAAATTTTATCTGAAAGATAAAGTGGTTAGTAACGGTTAAGTGCTTATCAAATATAACTTTAAAAAATTTAAAACCCATGCTTTACCTTAAAAATTTATCAAAAGAATAGGTAGTTAGTAACAGCCAAGTGCTTGCCAATGAACTATCCCAGTTCGATTCTTTGAAGGGTTGGGTCATGTTGACTTTGTGGTTAGAAGCAGCCAAGGTTTGCCAGTGGGTTGCCCCAGTTCTATTCCTTAAGGGTTGAGTCCAATTAACTTCAAATTTATCCAACAGACTAGAGTTTATAAAGATTCTTTAGACAACTTAATTTTTTTATATTTTAAAACAAGCTTAAAAATAAAGGTTTCTTTTACAAAATATCCTTTTTCTATATAAATATTATAATGTAAATGTTAAAACCTTAAAATTTCAAAAAAATAAAAATAAAATAAAATAAAATAAAATAAAAGTATACACTATATTTCAAATAATTATATATATAATTAAATAATTATATATTATAAACAACCTCCTCTATAAATATTATAGTCTTGAAGGCCTTGAAATTTCAAATAAAAGCCCAAGGTTCCAAAGCCTGGAGACTCCAAATAAAAGCCAAAGGTTAAAAGGTTTACACTAACTATACATATATACCCCATAAAAATCATCTCATAATCACTCGGTAAGATGCTAAGTAGATTTCTAATGCAGTTTTGCTTTGAAAATGCGCATCCCTTTGAGAGATACTCTTTTCTCTTATGAAATATGAGAGTTGAACGATATGAAATCCATGACTGCTTCACTCTTCAGATTAACTCACGTTCGCGAATCTGCTAAGACCGTTTTTAATTCCTTTCAAACACAATCAAATGCCATCAGTACGAAGTTGTGGCAGCAACAACAGCAGTCGCAGGAGCCATTGCATAAACAACAGGTCATAGACCAAGCTATAAACAATTCAACTTATGTTTCTCTCTTACAGACTTGCATTTGGAAGAATTCCTTGGCAGAGGGAAAACAAGTCCAAGCCCAGATCAATGTCAGGGGAATTATGGCAAGGGGATTCTTGGGGAATACCCTTTTGAATATGTACATCAAATGTGAAAGCCTCGAGGAAGCCCGAAAACTGTTTGACGAAATGCCTGAACGAGACGTGTGCTCGTGGACAATTATGATTTCGTCTTTTTCCAGGCAAGGGAGCGGAAACGAGGCATTGGCATTGTTCTATGGAATGCAGAGCGCAGGGGTCCAGCCCAATCACTTCACATTTGCCAGCGTATTGTCGGCATGTGCCAGCATGGCAGCCTTGGAAGAGGGTGTAGAGATACACGAAGAGGTGATCAGAGGGGGTTTCCAATCCGACGTGTTCGTAACCAATGCCCTCATCGACATGTATGCGAAATGTGGAGATATGGAACAGGCGCGACAGCTGTTTGACGAAATGCCTCGACCGGATGTAGTGTCCTGGACGGCAATGATTGCAGGTTATGCACAAAATGGGGAAGCCCAGGAGGCCTTGGAGGTTTTCAGAGGGATGCGCCTTGTGGGTATGAAGCCGAACTTGAAAACATATGCGAGTATTCTTCCTGCGTGTGCCGATGTGGCGGACCTGGAGAGGGGTATGGTAATTCATGCAGAGATAATTCGAAGGGGCTTCCAGTCCCATGTGTTTGTGGAGAGTGCCCTTGTCGATATGTATGCCAAATGCGGAGAGCTGGAGATATCACGCGACGTGTTTGACAAAATGCCTCAACGAGATATTGTGTCATGGACTGTGATGATTGCTGGCTATGCACAGAATGGAAGGGATCTCGAGGCATTGGAGATTTTCCGAGAAATGCAACGGGCAGGTGTGAAAACAGGCTTGAAGGTCTTCACCGGTGTTCTACCTGCTTGCGCCAACTTGGGAGCTCTTGAAGAGGGTAGAGAGGTGCACGGAGAATTAATTAGGAGTGGAATTCTGTCTGAGGTATCTGTGTTGAATGCCCTGATAGATATGTATGCTAAATGTGGGAGCGTAGATGAGGCACGCAAAGTGTTTAATAAGATGGGTTTTCCGGATGTTTTCTCTTTCACAGCAATGATTTCAGGATATGCACAAAAGGGGAGGGGAGAGGAGGCCCTGGAACTTTTCCAACAAATGCAACAAGCAGGAATGAAGCCAATTGCGAAAACCTTTTCCTGTGTTCTTTCTGCATATGCGAGGTTGGGGGATTGGGAACAGGGAACGGAGATCCACAAGGAGATAGTTAGAAGAGGACTGGAGTCCGATGTGTTTGTAGAGAGTGCCCTCATAGACATGTACGTAAAATGTGGAAGCATAGAGAAGGCGCACGAGTTGTTTGATAAAATGCTGCAGAAAGACATAGTTTCCTGGACTGTAATGATTGCGGGTTATGCACAAAATGGTTGGGGTGAGGAGGCCTTGAAGCTTTTTCATCAAATGCAACTTGCAGGCCTGATGCCAAATTCGAGGACTTTCGCTAGTGTTCTGCCGGCGTGTGGTGACTTGGCTGCTCTGGAAAAAGGCATGGAGATCCATGAGCAGGTAATCAGAAGTGGATTTGAGACTGATGTAATTGTGTTAACTGCGCTGATAGATATGTATGCCAAATGTGGCAGTTTACCCAGTGCACGTAATCTGTTTGACAAAATGCCTCAGCGAGATGTTGTCTCCTGGACAGCTATGATTGCTGGATATGCCATGCATGGTTTTGCAAATGAGGCTCTCAATCTCTTTGAACAAATGAAGCATTCAGGCATAAACCCAAACCATGTCACCTTAGTTTGCGTTCTGTCTGCCTGTTGCCATGCAGGTTTGGTCAGCCAGGGCCATCACTATTTCAATTCCATGAGTGAACATTATCACATAACACCTACGATGGAGCACTATGGTAGTATGGTCGACCTAATTGGCCGTGCTGGTCACCTAGATGAAGCACAGCAGTTCATTTGCAAGATGCCAATAAAACCTGATGTGTATGTGTGGAGGTGTTTGCTAAGTGCTTGTGTAATACACAAGAATGTAGAGTTAGGAGAATGTATTGCAGATCACCTCTTTGAATTGAGCCCAACAGATGCTGCAACTTATGTGCTTCTTTCCAACATCTATGCTGCAGTCGGGAGATGGAGTGACATTCAAAAGGTCCGGAAGATGATGAAAGAGAGAGGAGTAAACAAGGATCCTGGATGCAGTTGGATAGAAGTGAAGAAACAGTTGCATGCTTTCATAACAGGCGAGGGGTGACAGTTAGAATTGTAAAATTCCAGTACTCTAGACATTGTCATGCGAGAAAACGTTAGGAGGTATGTTCCCAATTATGAGATTTTTATGAAGTGCAACAGGGAAATAGAAGGAACTAAGGAGAAGCTGGCAGCTGCACGAATAGGGTTGACCAGCACTGCTGCCTGATTTAACAAAGTTGTTAATGCACAGCAATTGATTCTTTTCATGCAAATTCATATCCAGGATTCTTGAAAGGTATGCTGATTACTACCAGTATTTCAAGGATGGGTGGTGTGCTTTCATGGGAAATTTTGTCAATGGTAAAAGGAGGCAAGCCATAAACTCAGTTTTGCATTATAACTAGAAAAATGAAGGAAATGAAACCCTCCAGAAAACATTGGATTATCCTATCATGCTAGCAGAAGAATCATTTAGTTAAATGCCGTATAATAGTCTAGACAAACTGTGCATTGAAGAATTCCATACTATTATGTCTTTCTGCTTGTTGACAAAATAAACCCAATTGACATTACACACATTAAGTAAAATTCAAATAATTGCTTGGAGGCATTGATTATTTGTTTGTACGTTATCCACACAACACAAATATACATTCATACCAGTAGAGTAATTACTGATGAGCACTAGTTTTGATACACTCTTGGAATAATGAGGACTACTGTTTTATTCTTTGACTTGGCAAGATTATTACTTCAATCCACAAGATGCACATAATGTTTAAAAATGAAGAGAAACAATGTTCTTAAGAACTATTTCCAACTTATACAAATAATAAACAATTGATACACCTTATAGCAATGAAGATAATCACAAGAACTGTTGACATATTTAGAAGTCCTTTCAAACCGTCTTCTCCAATTGGATGCCGTTTTCTTTCAAGGGCAAATGCTAATGCAAATGAGAACATGTAGTGAGGGTCAACCTACACATATCATGACTCTTCCTAACTATGGTCACTAAATAAAAATGAGAAAGCATTGCATTGTTACTCCTATGCCTATCTAAATATAGGTCCATACTACACATATGAATCTATGCTTGTACATCAGAAAAAATAAGAATTATAAATAAAATTTAAACGCAGAGACATATCATTTAATCTTCATTTATCTTCATAGTCTATGGAGCAATTCAGACCTACCACATTGATTGATTTGCTTCTCTCTTCATTGCAGGTATATATTCATTGTTGGGGATCAACATTTACTCCATAGAGTTCATTGTGAATAAAGTGCCAGTATGGAAAAAATATCCATTGTTGCCATGGAGGATGTTGCAGTTGAGATGACCAGTGTACTACCAGAGAGTTAATTCATCAAAACAACACACACACACACATATATATATATATAACTTTTAAGTTATATAATAATTTTTAAAAAGTTGCTATTAAGCTAGTGATTCTGCTCATGGAATCATGCTGTTTTTTTAATTTTTTTTCAATTGGTTATATGGGATTGAAACAGGCCCCACCCATATTACATCATCACCACGTAGTGGTATTACAACAGCTTGGATATTATCCATGTATCACTTGACAAGATTCAAACCTGGGTCTCCTCCTTAAATGTTGAGGAATCTAACCGGTTGAGCTAATACCATTTTTAAAAAATTGTGATTTCTTTATTCCATGGAATCACACTGTTACTCATTTACCTGTTTGCTTTTTGTTTACAGGTTTTAATGGAGCAGAAGGAAGAACTCTTCCCATATCTCACATTTGGAGATCAAATAAGGAGATACGAAGAGACACTGGTATATTAGGGTCTAATGGTATTTCATAATGTAACTAGGCAACTTAAGTGGAGTGTGGAAATTGACATTTGAATCAGCAAATCAAACTTCTTAAATTAAACCCACATTCCTGTCTGCTGGAACAGATTATTTATTCAAATATACACGGGTCAGGTTAGTAAGTTTCAGTATTGTAGATATTATTTTGTTGCATCATTGACCAATGTCTTTACAGATGTCATGGAAGACTTTAGCGTCTCTGGCTGGAAAAGTTATGGTCTTCTGGGATTTTATAGTTGGAGATTGCTTAAGAGGATTACAATATTAAATATTTTCATCTTATATCATGTATATGTTTGCTATATATCACATGGGCAGTTACTGGTTGTAACTTGTACTTCTTTTCTGTTTACTGCTTGGGGAAATGTAGTACAACCATGGTTTGGTACTGATAATGTGACTGTTTGCATCTGTTCCACTGCAATTACTAAAATCATTTTACAGTATCTACGAAATGCAGCCTAAAGTTATGCCTCTATATACTCTTTTGAAGTTGTTTTATGTTTATTTTATCTACTCTCTTATTATTTACTCTTAATTGTTTGTTGTTATCTTATTATCCAGGTGACTAGCCTCTAATTGGGAAGAAGAGTTGTTCATCCAAAGCAAAGCAATACACTTGCTTTGGAATGAGACTATTCTTATTGGGGACAAGCATTGACAAATATGCGATCCTTAGGACAAATGCTTGTTTGATGAATATGTCAGGATACACAAAAAAAATTTCATCATAAAGGGACTTGCAAAGCATCTTAGGTGTTATAAGACAATAATAACCGAGTTTTCAAATTATCTCCTCATAATTAAGGAGTTACGAGTATCTATTATATCTTATATAATAACATAATAATAACCTAGTACTTTGCCGGGATCGGGAGTGTTTGTGGATGGGTTCGACTTTTTGGATGGTTAAGGGTCTTGTTAACTTTGTCTCTATCTAAGGGATTAAGGAAAAGCTCTTGTGGATGGGTTCGATTCCTTGGATGGTCAAAGGTCTTGTTAATTTTGTCTTTATTTAAGGGATTAGAAGTTTGCCTATTCAAAAGAAAAAAATATATAATAATAATAATGATAAAAGGAGTTTTTAAAATGGTTTAAGGCTCTTCACATCTTAGAAGAGCTGTTCATCTGTTCACAAGGAAGCAAAGCAATACACTTGCTTTGGAATGAGACTATTCTTATTGGGGACAAGCATTGACAAATATGCGATCCTTAGGACAAATGCTTGTTTGATGAAAATGTCAGGATACACAAAATTTCATCATAAAGGAACTTGCAAAGCATCTTAGGTGTTATAAGGAGTTACAGACAAATCGTCTCCTCATAATTAAGGAGTTACAGACATCGTCTCCTCATAATTAAGGAGTTACGAGTGTCTATTATATCTTATATAATAAGATAATAATAACCTAGTACTTTGCCGGACCGGGAGTGCTTTATAAGGAGTTACAGACAAACCGTCTCCTCATAATTAAGGAGTTACGAGTATCTATCTATATAATAAGATAATAATAACCTAGTACTTTGCCGGACCGGGAGTGCTTGTGGATGGGTTCCATGTTCAAGGGTTTTGTTGACAAAGTTCTTTTATGCAAAAGGAAAAAATAATAATAATAAAAAGGAGTTTTAAAAATGGTTTAAGTCTCAGAGGAAACCGGTGCACTTCAAAGGAATTTGTTTCATAGATAGTCAATGAGAGATTAATTTGCTTAACCAAGTGCGTTGATATAAAACTTTATTTACCATAAATATAAATAATTTATTAATATTTATAAATAATAAATTATTTATATAAGGATAATTATTTGTAATAATAGTACATACGATAAGATAAAGATAGATAATATTTTTACAGTAAGATAATACCAATAATATTTTATAAAAAAAAAATAACTATTAAAAACCTCCAAGATGAGAGGTCATTACGAGGGCAAAGATAATTAAAAGTTAATACTTGATATGAATGATAGATGATTCTTACAATGACAATATCCTTTCTTTGTCTATCCATCTTCTAATACTACTTTAGGAAGGGTATAACTCTACCTGTAATCGATGTCTAAATTCTTATCCAACTCATTATTATAATATAACATTATAATACGATTAATCTTAGGGTATGTGTTACCTATGCCAACTATCCATAATACCCATTTAAAGTATAATATCATATTCCCATATACTTATCCTTAGATACCATAGCATTTGACCCTCTTTAAAATTGTTTCATCGTCAAAACATGAGAAGAGACTAAACAATATGATTTTTAAAGCAATGTTGACAACTTGTACCAATCTTAATCATCTAATATCTTCAATGATGACAAGTTGTTACTCTGTGACTTAAATATCCATAATTGCTTTGTTGGTTCCATGCTTCTATTGCTCTATTTTGATATTCAAAATAATTGCTCATATGGTTCCATGATGTTGCACCACTTTGAAATAAAAAAGAACTATGTTTTTTCTCTCAAACAACCATACTTGATGCTTTTTTAACTCCATGTAAGTCTAATAATATTGATGCCCTATGCCATGCCTCTATGATTGTTGTTGCTCATGGTGTGTGGGTGTTGATATGTTGCAACCTTAACTTGATGGTTTGCTTCCTTTGGCTCCTTTTGTTCCTTTGTTTTAGATTCTTCTCCATGTTCTTCTCTTATGTGCTCTTCTTTTGATGCGTCCTTTTGGTCTTGTAATAGAGCTTCCTTGCTTTGTTGTTGCTTCTTCATTGGACTCTATTGTTGTTTTTGTTGATTTTTTGGCTTCCTTTGATGCTTCAACATTTTGTTCCTTTCTTTTAAATTCTTCTTCATGCTCTTCTCTTATATGCCATTCTTTTGGTGTGTCCTTGTGCTCTTCTAACAAAATTTCCTTGCTTTGTTGTTGCTTCTTCATTGGAATCTATTGCTGCCTTTGTTGAACTCTAAGCTTTTGATTCCTTTGCTAGTTCTTTAACATGTTCCCTTGTCATAACTGCTTATTGCTTCTCCTTGGGTACTTGTTCTTTAAGTTGAGATACATCATGCAACACTATATTTTTTTTGTTTTTGCTATAACTTCATGAACTTCTTTTGCACATTAATGTTAATAGTACCAAAGAATCCAACCAAGGATAACCAAGAATAGTATCCACATCATCCATCTTAAGAGCATGAAAACTTGAATACAAAACATATTTATCCATGATGATATTCAAATCTTCAAAAATCTGAACATTCTCACCCTCCAATTGTATGTCCTTAAATTTTGTTGTTTGAACTTGCAACCTCTTAGCCAAAGCAATTCTAAAGAAATTATATCTATTACTAAGATTAATGGAAATAAAAACTTTTTCCTTTTGAATGCATCCATGAACCTACAAAATAATTTTTTTAAATGAAATTAGATCCTTTTGATTCTTCTGTTGCTTTAATAAATCCTAAGATGTGGCTTCTTCATTTTTCTCACTATCTTAACTTTTTCCTCTTTCTCCTCGAGTATTTTTTTTCATAGTCTTCATTCCATTCCTTGAAAAATTTCCATTCTTTTTCTTTCATTTATCTCATCTTCAATCATTTCTTGTTATTTCAATGTCTTTGATGACATCCATTAGGCTATATATCTTTTTATCCTTCCCCTCAAGCTCCCTTTTTTTATCTACACATGCTTAGATTTCCATCTACTCAAGAATGCTTGATCCAATTCTTTCTAAGTGCATATGACATTACCATAGAAAAATTGTTTTCCCATTGTAAAACTTCTCCATATAAATAAATAAAGGGCATTCAAATGAAAGTGATTTATTTTCATAACACTCCTGGCCCCAGATAGGTAAGAATAACAAAACTCTTCGGGTGTAGTATTGGGGACCTTCGGGCTACCTATCTTGGGATGCCTCTTTTTAAGGGAAGGATGACTGAAGCACTATGAAATCCAATGGTTGAGTGATTAATAAGAAAGCTTTCGGGATGGAAAGGCTCTTTGCTAAACTAGGCTGGCAAAGCCCAACTAGTAAAGTCCTCATTGCAAAACATTCTAATCTATTTTATGTCTTTATTCAAAATATTAGCTAAGATCTATGATAAAATAGAGTAGATTCAGAGAAATTTTTTGTGGTATGGGGTGGAGAATAAAAAAGAATGGTGTTGGTTGCATGGGATAAGGTTTGTACAAGAAAGGAAGTGGGAGGTCTTGGCCTTAGGAAGCTGGGGAGAATGAACAATGTCTTGATGGGCAAATTGGGATGAAACTTGTAACTAATGAAAACCTCAATTGGATCCATATACTAAAGGCCAAATACCTTAGGCATGCCTCCAACTTTATTGGAGAAGAGGACCATTTGAGAGGGTCAAACTTCTGGAATAACGTTCAGCTTATTAGACCATTGCTTAGACAAGGTAAATGCTGACAAATTGGTAATGGTTCCCAAGTCCACTTTTGGACTGATAAATGGCTAAAAAACACTCCTCTTTGTGAGCATTTGAAGTTTGCTAGGTTAGAACAAGTTGTGTCTACTCAATATGGAAACTTGGTGCAAGACTACATAATTTATGATGAGTTTGGAAAACATTAGAGACACCTCCAAGTGGATGGGCTAGATTTAAGTAACCAACAGATATTGAGGAAGCTTAACATGCTTCTATGGGTCTACTTTCTTAACAACACAAGACATTTTGATTCCCTCATCTGGAAGAAATAGAAAGGTGTGTATTCAGTTTAATCGAGCTACTACTTGCTAGAAGGGGAGGGCCTAGGGTGGATGCCAACCTCAAGAGTATGGATCAAGGATTTAATTCCTAAGATTGCATACTTTTATTGGCTCTCATTCCAAAACACAATCTTAATTATGGACAATCTTTGCAAAAGGGGGATGATACTTCCAAACAGATGTGTGTTGTGTGAAAAGAATGAGGAGGATACAAATTACCTTTTTTTAGAGTGTCCCTTCACTATTGATCTCCTAAACAGAGTCCTTAGCAAGTTTCAGGTTGCATGGGTTCTCCCCAAGTCACTCCCAAACATTTGTATCCAATGGGAATCCCCCTTTAGTAGTAAGAGACTGAAAATGTTGTGGAAGTTAAGACTTCCCCATGCTTTATGGGAAATCTGGAAAGAATGTAACCATTGGATCTTCAAGGATAAGAAAAGAGATTGTCCTTAGTTGAGATCAAATCTACCAATTTTGCGATGGAAAATCTCAAAATAATTAAGTTTAAAGACGCTTGAGAGTTTGATCAAGAGAAAGAGATAATGTGTGGTTGGGGCTTGGATTTTAGAGCTTATAGTTTCGTGCCACCCCAAATCCTTCAAGGGATCAATCAATATGGAAGTTGCCTCCCCCTGGTTGGTTAAAGTTAAACTATAATGGAGCAGCAAAAGGAAATCCTAGTCGAGCTTGGGCAGGTGGGATCTTTCATGACCATAAGGGTATGGCAGTCTTGGTATATGCTAAACCCCTAGGAAGCAAACAAGCCATTTTGCTAAAACCAGGGCAATTTTTTGGGGACTATTTCTCATTGAGAGGCTTAATGTCAAAAATTTGATTGTTGAAGGGGATTTACAAAATATTATCAATATTATGAAAGGCAATAAACCTTCTAGATGGAATATTGCAAATATGATCTCAGAGGCTAAATGTAAAACTATCCCCTTGGAGAATGTTCAATTCAACCATCATGTATATAGGGAAGCAAACGAGACAACTATTTGTTTGGTGAACTTAGGAGTGTTCTTGGACAAATATCAGAGGTGGGAAAGGAATTTGTTTGGCCAGGTCTAGGAGCTAGTGAAGGTGGAAGCCGATATCTATGATCACAATTAGAATAGGGGTTAGCTGGAGGATGTCGAGATTGTTAGTCTCTTTGATGGATGACTGTTGTGTTTGTTTTCCTTCTGTCTGTTGGAGTTTTTTGTCATGTAATGGTTGTTTCTGTTAGTTCCTTCTATTTGTGAGCTCTGTTTATCTTTCTAGTAGGTTCAAATCTTGTTTGTCTTGCTTCTATTTTAGTTGTAGAGCTTCACAACAAAATATTGAAAAGGTTGTAAAAGGTTTAGGGAACCTTTCAAAACCCCTTCCTTCCAAGATAATAGAAAAAAAATGATTTCATCAAATATAAAATTTAACAATTTCAACCACTCTCACATCAATATCCCCTCTTCTAGAAAAAATATTATCTTAAAAAAAAAACACTTATCTCAACCTCAAATCTATAAATGTATATATTCATAAAATGTATGTCTCTTTGTTGTCACAAGATTGGTGCTTCATCTTCTCTTCAAACTATTCAACATCTCTCAACCTCACATAGGGTGTAAGAATATTTAACATCATCAAATAAATACTCAACATCATCAATTAATGTAATAAGTACCTAACATCTCCCCCCTTATTACATTATTTGGTAAGGCAAATATTTGAAAGTGTTGGTGTTAGGACCCTCCTAACGTAACTCTTAATCAAATTATATATTATATTGTATTATAAAGGGACACATCTCTTCACCATTCACACCTTTTAGATAAGATGTAAATAGGACAAGGAGGATGCTCCAAAGATCATAAAAAGAACATTAATTTATTATATTGTGGGTTTCTGCCTTTCAATACAAAATGTGATTCTATTCAAACAACAATTCTTTTCTGCATTCAATTCAGATTTCAAGTTGCAGGTTCATAACAACTGGATCAGAGCTAAAAAGACCTGAAATTTTTTTCCCCACCCGCTCTAGTTTCTGACAAGCCATTACTCGGCTACATTTTCTTTTCAGCACACATTCTAACCATTACTGACGGAACTGTTACACAGTAGGCCATAGTCGCCAGCAAAGGTAGCATACAAAATTTTTTGGATAGCATCACGCATTACCGGAGTTAGAAAACCCCAACAACGAGTACAGGTGAGGAAAATATCATTCGGTGTGAACAAAGAGTAGCAAGTACGCAAAATTAAAAGCGGCGGAGACAGACAATTTTTTTCGACAAAACTAATTTTTGCATATTCAACTCACTTATAAACCAACCACACCCTAAATGGCCGAGGGAAGACGATCTCAAGACACAACGAAGGAGATTGCGAAGGAGGTTTCAAAAGAAATTACGAAAGAACTCTCGCAATTTTCCAAGGAAATGAGAGACATGATGCAAGGAATGGCATTTTGGAAGGACAATTTAGAAGATAAAATCGCTACCAAAATAGCAGACCTAACCATAAACATCGCCAACTTGAATACAGATATATCCACTAAATTGGATGCTACAACCCATTCCATGGACTTAGTACAACAAAATTTGTTGCTCATGCAAAATGGACAACAGAACACTACGCCACCACAACAAACATTAATAGGGGGACCACATACATCAATCCTTCCCCGTACCACAAAACTAGATTTTCCAAAATTTGATGGAGGTGACCCCACAAATTGGATATATAGGGCAAACCAATATTTTACCTTATATCAAATTTCGGAGATTCAAAAAGTCTATATCGCATCATTTCACTTGGAACAAATTGCTACCCAGTGGTATCAATGGTATGAGAAAACAAAAGGTCCGCCCACATGGATCGAATTCACAAAAAACTTAATGTTGCGATTTAGCCCCACTAAATTTGAAGACTTCACAGGAGCCCTCACTAAACTGCGACAAACCTCCACCGTAAGGGAATACCAAGCACAATTTGATAAATTGGCGAACCTTACAACAGGACTAGATGCATCATTTTTCCAAAGTTGTTTCATTAGTGGCCTAAAAGAAGACATTAGAATGGAGGTACAAATACAAAATCCTATCGATATTATGCATGCAGTGGCATTAGCACAAATGATAGAAGAGAAGAACAATAACCAAAGGCGAATAGGAAGAGTTTTTTCAGGAAAAACACCAAATACCTACACCAGCCAAAAACTGAATAAGGTCATGCCAATTAAACGAATTAGCCAAGAAGAGCTAAAAGAAAGACGAGAAAAGGGCCTATGTTTCCACTGCGACGAAAAGTTTACCCCCAACCACAAATGCATCTCACCGAAATTATATATTTTGGACATAGTTGATTGCACTCCCAAAGAGGAGGATGACATAGAAGTGGAAGTAATAACTGAGGTTGCAGAAAAAAACCAAGAAGATAAAACAAAAATATCCTTTAACGCATTAGCAGGATACTCGATTCCACAAACAATGAAGGTAAAAGGGTATTTTAAGAAACAAAACCCTATTGTGCTCTTAGACTCTGGTAGCACTCACAATTTTATAGACCCCATTTTGGCCAAACAAGCTAATTGCTTTATATATCCCTGCAATAACTTCAAAGTCATGATTGGCAATGGAGGAAAAATTGCATGTAAAGGCAAATGCAGGAATATCAAACTCACGATGGGGGAATATAACATGAAAGCAGATATGTATGTACTACCATTAGGAGGATGTGATATTGTTTTGGGAGTACAATGGCTAGGCAAAATTCAATGGGACTTTAAAGAGTTATGGATGCAATTTATACAAAACAACCAAACATACACAATTCAAGGTTTAAAAATAGGTCCCACACAAATCGTAAGTTCCCATAGAATGGAAAATATTCTTCGAAAAGGAGGAAGAGGCATGGTTGCCCAACTATTTTCCTTGCAAAACACCACCGAAGAGAAACCAGAGGCACCTAAATTAATATAACTCCTATAGAAACATGATAAAATATTTAAAGAACCAGAGGGATTACCTCCACAACGAAGCCATGATCATGCTATTCAATTACTTCCGGGACACCAACCTCCAAATATTAGACCTTACCGATATCCATACTTACAAAATACAAAAATAGAAAAATTAGTACAAGACCTACTAAGGGCAGGGGTCATTCGACCTAGTAGAAGTCCCTACTCTTCGCCAGTCATACTAGTAAGAAAAAAGGATGGATCATGGCGCCTATGCGTGGATTTTCGTGCTCTCAACAAAATAACGATTAAAGACAAATTTCCTATTCCAATCATTGATGAACTACTCGATGAACTAAATGGAGCCGCATATTTTTCTAAACTCGATTTACGATCAAGTTACCACCAAATTCGAGTTAAGGAAAGCGATATACCCAAAACTGCTTTTCGCACCCACGAGGGACATTATGAATTCTTGGTGATGCCTTTTGGCCTCACCAACACTCCATCCACATTTCAAAGTCTTATGAATAAGGTATTTTCTCCCTTCCTTCGAAAATTTATTTTAGTTTTCTTTGACGATATTTTGATTTACAGCAAGACATGGGAAGAGCACTTAACACATATAGTGCAAGCACTCAAAATCTTGGAAGAAAATCATATAGTCAACCTTGGGGTAGACATTCTCATCTTAGCACTACTACCCATGAATATTAGATCATCCACATATAAGCACATAATGAGAATGTCTTTACCTTGTTTCATGTAGTAGAGAGTAGGTTCACTTTTGCTCCTAGTGAATCCATACTTTTGACAGTAGCCATCAATGCGTGAGTACCATACCCTTGGTGCTTGCTTTAGGCCATACAATGCTTTCTTCAATTTGTAGACAAGGTTCTCCTTACCTTGTTATTCAAAGCCTTGATGTTTTTGCATAAAAACCTCTTCATTCAAGTACCCATTGATAAAGGCACTCTTAACATCCATGTGTTGAATTTTCCACCATTTGTGGGCAGCCAAAGAAAGGACTAGTCTTATGGTCTCTTGTCTAGCAACAGGAGCAAAGGTCTCCTCATAGTCAATCCCATACTTTTGAGTAAACCCTTTTGCTACTAGCCTTGCCTTGTGTCTTTCAATGCTCCCATAAGCATTGAACTTGGTCTTGTAGACCCATTTACATCCAACACATTTCTTGCCTTTAGGAAGCTCCACTAGCTCCCAAGTGTCATTCTTTTTTATAGAGGTCATTTCCTCTTCCATGGCCTGTTGCCATACATCATGAGTACATGCTTTTTCATAACTAGATGGATCTAGCTCTACACTAGTCATTAAAGCATAGTTTACAACATCTCCCTTAGGCTCTTGGGAGTCATCATCACCATACATGTGCAAATTTTCAAGTCTTTTCAAAACTTCATTCATCTCACTAGCTTGACTTCTAGTGTATCTTTTTTGAAAATGCTTATCCAACATTTGGTAGGAGGGATGGTAGTGAAGTGTTCTCTTACCTCTTGATGGTGAATCTGTTTCCATTGGCATTGGATAAGAACTTGCTGATATTTGTGGAGAAAAACTTGGAGTAGCACTTGTTGCACTTGTTGGAGTAGAACTCTTCTTTGGAGGAGGATTTCCAGTGCTTAATGGGCTGCACTTGAGAGGAACTTGCATCTTGAGATCCATCATCAACAAAATTTTTTTTATGACCCCATACTCCTCCATCAAAAATCACATCTATGGAAATTACAACTTTGTGTGTTTTTGGATTGTAGAGTCTATATGCCTTTGAAGACTCACGATACCCAATGAAAATACATGCTTGACTTTTGGGATCAAGTTTCTTTCTTGTATCATAGGAATGTGTGCATATGCAAGACAACCAAAAAATTTGAAGTGTTTTACATTTGGCGTTTTCCCATACCATCCCTCGTAGGGAGTTATCCCATCTAAACTAGAAGTGGGCCTCCTATTCAAAATGTAAACACTTGTTCTAGCAACATCAACCCAATACATGTTACTTAGCTTCTTTGTTTGAAGCATTGATCTTGCCATTTCTACAATAGTGTGGTTCTTCCTTTTAGCCACACCATTTTGTTGTGGGGTGTAGGTAGTAGTTAATTGCCTTTTGATCCCACAATATTTACAATATTTGATAAATGCATTTGAACAAAACTCCCCTCCTCTATCAGTCCTTAATATCTTTACAACATACTCACTTTGATTCTCTACATTAATTTTTAAATCCTTGAAACATTCAAAAGCTTCATCTTTAGTTTTCAAAAAATAAATCCAACACATTCTAGAGAAATCGTCAATGAAAGTGAGAAAATAAGAATTATTACCCAAGCTTTTGGTATGCATTGGACCACAAATGTCCAAATGTACCAATTGTAGTGGATAGCTCGCTCTCCATGCTTGACCTCTTGGAAACTTTTTTCTTGAGTGCTTTCCCAAAGCACATCCTTCACACACCTCCTTGTGCTCTTCAAATTTTGGTAATCCACACACCATAGCTTGAGAAGTCAACAACTTCAAGCTTGCAAAGTTAAGATGACCATATCTCAAGTGCCAAAGCACACTTGGATTTTCTATGGCCACACTAGCAAGTTGAGCACCTCCATGTTCCCAAAAATTAAGAGGAAATAACCTATTATTTGTCATAGGTACTTGTATAAAAACCCTATTACAATTGCTTTTATAAAAAATTACACATTTTCCATCTTTAAAAACAAGCCTATAGTTTTTTTTTCATTATTTTTCCAACACTAAGCAAATTATGTTGGAGTTTGGGGGTGTAATAGATGTTGTTTACCTTCTTTGTGCCTTCCTTTTTTAGAACCTCCATGGCTCCCATGCCTTCAACTTGTAGTGCTTTGTCATATCCTAATTTGATCTTTGACTTGTAGGTGGAATCCATTGTAGCAAATAGCTCCTCTTTGCCACTCATATGATTTGAGCAACCAGTATCCAAAATCCAAGTTTCATTGAGATTTTGATCTGATTTTCCATAGGTGAGGAACAAATTTGAAGAAGTTCCTTCCTCTTCTCCATAGTTTCCATATTTATTACCTTGCCCTTCTTGAGAAGGCTTGGACCAACAATCTCTAGAAAAGTGATCAACCTTGCCATAATTATAACAAGATTTCTTTGATTTGTCATCTCCTCTTCCTCTTCCTTGGTTGCCACCTCTTGATCTACCTCTTCCTTTGCTCTTCCTCTTCCTTGTCCTCTTACTTGTGCATTGCCATGAGTCTCACCTTCCTTAGATGATAATGCTTTCTCATCACCTCCATAGCTTGATGATGTAGCACCTTGGAGTCTTTCTTCATGAGACATCAAAGAACCAATGAGAGCATCAAAAGTTAGAGTAGTCAAATCTTTAGATTATTCAATAATAATAGCAATGTGATTCCACTTATGAAGAAGTATTCTCAACACTTTCTTCATAACCACTTCAGCTTTGATATCTTCTCCAAGTGTCTCCATTTTGTTGACAACTGCTTTAACTCTCACACAGTAATCACCAACTTTTTCATCTTCTTGTATTTTGAGATTTTCAAAATCTCTCTTCAAGGTTTGAAGCCTCGCTTCACTTGATCACTCCCTTGATAGCTATATTTCAAGGCTTTCCATGCTTCTAGGGTTGTTGAACAAGAAGTAATCCTCGAAAAGATGATTTTCTCCAAAGCTGCTTGGAGATGGTAGAGAGCAAATGAATTCTTCTTTTGGACATCCTTCTTAGTAGTTTTATCAACTGCACTCAAGGTTGTCCAATCTTGAGGTTCATTGTAGCCTTCTTCTACAATATCCCATAACCCTTTGCCAATGAGTAAGGTCTTCATATTGATAGACCAATACTCATAATCTAGCCCATTGAACTCAGGAATATGTAGATTATTATTGGCAGCCATTAGTAACAAAACTTAGTAAAAAATATTTTTCTCTTTTATATTATGTTTGCAAAAATAAATTATCAAAGATATTGATTTTAAGCAAAATATATTAAATTATTAAAAAAATGTTGAAATAAATTTATTTAAAAAAATGCAAACAATTTATATATATATATATATATATATACCTCTCTTTTATGCAACTTGCCTCACTCTATAGGAGTCTTTACAGGACACGAGTCTTCAAGAAAAGCATACCAAAAACAATTTACGCTTCTTCTGTGGCTTTTTGCAATTGGAAGGTGATTCTTACACCAGACAATGCTGCTTCAGTGCCTCCGCTGCTACAATGATTTCGAATACATGCACTCTCATATCATACTTCTGCTCGATAATTTCTTTGAGTGAGTAGTACGATCTCCAAATAGACATGAGCAAACGATGTCTATTTTCCACCGAATAACAACTATTTTCCAAAGTGTCGATCTCCTTTGCGTGTTTCCACAAACACTGTTTCACATAGCAAACGTTGTCTTCACACAACATTTTCACGACTCCTTTAATGCTAGCCACCACGAGTCTTCTACATCTCCTCCTAGCAGTGAAAAATCATGTCTCCAATGTCTATGAGCATCTTCAACACCTCTATCGTCATGTCTCCAACGTCACATCTCCTCGTAGCTTAGGTATGCATGCGTGACGTTACAAATTTTTGGATCAGCACAGTCACCTCGTGGGCAGCACAATATTTCCACTGTTATGTATCAAATGCGGGCACTACAACATTCACACTATAGCAATCCTCATGATCTTCACAACGAAAACACACCAAAACATAGCAAACTTCTCTCCGACGTCTACGAGCATTCCACCATGCTCAACAAGCACCACACTGTGTCTTCGATTCATAGCAAAACATCACAATGTGACTTCACAAAAAAATTCATCATACATAGACCTTATAGACATCATATTTCTCTATGCAACATTTGTCTATAGCACATTTTTTTTAACGGTCGCCAAGGTTAAAAACCGCATAGCTGCAGATCTATCAAAAATCCTCACAACGAGCACTACACACTCGTAGCGACTAATACACACTCTACTCTCAGTGCAGTATCCTCTTGAGACGTCTTTGTTGCTCACAACACCTCTGCACCTTACTCAGACTGAACTCACTACAAAAATGATGGGCAATCCTCAGGTTTGCAACATTCCTACTTAACTATGATACCAAAATGAGAAACTTAACTCATCGTATTCATTACTTGCAGGAGATTACAATATATAGATTGAGAGAAAACCTATTTGGGCTCAACACAGTTGGAGCACCATTTATTTGTGTGGATCAAATATTAACACTGTTGGAGCTTACTCTAAACATAGACTAAGTCTAACCTACTCCTTATATGCTCTCACAATTACATTCATACTTGAGCTACGTAGGAGAACAATAATATATGCTATCAAAGTCCAACATTTCCAGTCATTCGAAAAGTCTTTCTTTTCCAATCAATCAGAAAGATCAATCTTTTTCAGTCAATTAAAAAGGCCATTCATTTCCAATCATTTGGAACATCTTTCTTTCTCAGTCAATTGGGAAAGCAAATTCCAATCTCTGCATTCCATGCAATTCATCCATGAGAACATGCTTAGAACCATGGCTATCATCCACATCATTTGGATGAGCTACCCGTTCATGACCATAAGTTCTTGCAGGCTTATCTATACAGTTTTATTGTTTTCAATAGATACTAATATCTTTATGTATTGCTATTGATATTATCGTATAGAAAACTACGAAGGAAAAACTTTACCATGGAACAATTCGAACTTTGGTATCCATCTAACATATGCTTAGTTTAATCAGACATCCCTAACAGAACGTCTAAATTTAATTAAGTATAACTCTCATCTTATCAAGCATGCTTAAATATGAACTCAACTTTATCTAGTAGAATGTATTTACTTCTCAACTCTCTCAGTAGCTATAATTAAAAACCATGAACTCATCGAAGAAAAGACTATCATAACAAATCTTATTCATTTGCATTGTCATTACAATTCGACCATAAGTTGCTTCTTCTCAAAACAAACCTATAACATCCAAGGGGTATCTGGACCTTAATATTTGGAAGGCTATCCATCAACTAAATAAAGCTCAATCATATTATATTATGTTGTAACATAAACAATCTAGAAATCCTTCACTTTAAATAGTTTTATTTCGATAATACAAAGAGTATGGCACAGAATCTGCTGGTAAGCTCCCTTAACCAGCTTGACATTCATAAACTTTCTTTTGAAAACCATTTTCTTCTCCATTTCTCTTTCTTGATGAGGTTAAGTAATATCCATTTGTTTGCAAATACTCTATTGTAATTTGAAGCTCTGGTCTAAGTAGTACTTTTGGACACTCAATGAGCAACCATAGATAAAAAAAAATAATGATCTGATGTTAAATCACCAATCCGATTTCGAAGTCAACGTTCTCCTATTTTGATATTTGCTTCAATAACCACAGAGAAGGATTGGCCTCTTTACGGGGATCAAAGATGACACCCATTCATATAGAATAGCACATCCATTTGCATGCAATGTTCATTTATAGCTACTGTTTCTTTCCATTGACAAACAATGAGTAAAATTTACACACGCACATTACGAGGATCAAATATGACACCCATTCATATAGAATAGCACATCCATTTGCATGCAATGTTCATTTATAGCTACTGTTTCTTTCCAACAATGAGTAAAATTTATCTGCTCCTTGGATCTGCAAAACTATAGCTGAATTTTTCCCGACTTCACCAGCTCTCTGATGAAGTGATACCGAATATCGATGTGCTTTGTCCACCCATGAAACACTGGATCCTTCGACAGTGCAATGGCAGAGTTGTCATAAAATATCGTTGTTGCACCTTTCGATGGATGGTTCAGTTCACCCAAAACCCTCCATAGCCATACTGCCTGGCATGCGACTGACATGGCGATGACATACTCTACTTCAATAGTGGAAAATTAAATGATCGGTTGCTTCTTGGATGCCCATGACACTACTCTCGATTTGAGATGGAATGCATACCCGAAAGTGCTCTTCCGATCATCAGTACTACCAGCCCAGTCGCTATCTATGTAGCCCACTAGTTCCAGCTGGTCTCGTCTGGCATAGAAGATGCCATGGTTGCACGTCCCATTGATATAGCACAAGATCCACTTGCCTGCTTGCCAATGTGTGTCCTTCAAAGTCTCCATAAATCGACTAATCAAGCTGACTCCGAACATCAAATCTGGCCGAGTTGCAGTCAGATACATCAGACTACCAACTAGCCGCTTGAATAGAGTTGGATCAACATTCCTACTAGAGTCCAACTTGCTCAGCTTCAAACTTGTGGCAACAGGTGTGATGGTAGGTTTGTTGTCCTCCATATTGAATCGCTTCAGGACATCCTTCACATACTTACCCTGAGAAATGAAGATGCCATCTGCTGATTGGTCAACTTCGATGTCGAGAAAATACTTCATTAGCCCTAAGTCCTTCATCTCGAACTCCTTCATGGATGTTCTGAACTGGTCGAATAGGGCATTGTTGTTGCCATTGTAAATCAGATCATCCATATGGAGACAAACGATTATGAGCTCCCCTATTTCATTTGTCTTCAGGTAGAGGGTGTGCTCATATGGGCATTTGACAAACCCATTCACCTGAAAGTAGTAGTCAATCCGACTGTACCAAGCCTGAGGCGCCTGCTTCAACCCATACAGAGCGTTCTTCAGCTTCAGGACTTTGCCATCCTATCCTTGAATCTCATAACCTGGTGGCTGGTCTATGTAGACCTCCTCCTCTAAAACACCATTGAGGAAGGCTGACTTGACGTCCATCTGGTAAACACTCCAGCCCTTCTAAGCTGCCAGTGCCAGGATCATCCTGACTGTGTCAAGTCGGGCTACAAGCGCATACACATCATGATAGTCAATGCCTGACTTCTACTTGTAGCCCTTCACCACCAATCTAACCTTATGCCGATCAACTTCTCCTTGGGCATTGAATTTCATTTTATACACCCACTTGACCCCAATGGTCTTCTTCCCTGCTGGAAGATCTGCTAGCTGCCATGTATCATTCTTCTCAATGGCGTCTATCTCCTCATCCATCGCCTTCACCCACTTTTAATTCTAACTTGCATCTTCAAACTCCACTGGATCACACTCAGTAAAGAATGCAAAGTCAGAATGTTCCTCATCTTGATGAGTATGGGTTACCTCGTAGATGTCTTGCAAGCTCCTCGTCTTCACGGGTGTCACCAAATTTGAGATCCTGCTTGCAAGTGGAGGCGACCGAGATGGTGAGGTTGTGTTGCTACTAGCACCGCTGCTATTGCTTGAGGCTACATGTGGCTGTACACTGCTCTCCTCCAAGTCAACAGACTTAATAACTACTGGCTCATGCTAGCCAGTCTTTGATTTCCAGTTCCAGGCTTGATCCTCCAAGAACTTCACATTGCGACTGATGACGAGCTTCTTCGTCATAGGATTATACAAGCGATATGCCTTTGCCTGCTCACTGTACCCTGTGAAGATGCACTTCTCTACCCTATCATCCAGCTTATGCCTCTTCTCTTCTGGAACGTGTGCATATGCTATGCACCCCAAAACTCGTAAATGAGCCACACTTGGCTTTTGATCGTTCCAGGCCTCCTGAGGATCTTGTCCTTCATGCTCTTGGTGGGACATCTTTTCAATAGGTAGACTGCACAAGTTACAGCCTCTGCCTAGAACTCATGAGGCAATCCCTTCACCTTCATCATACTACGTGCCATCTCAATGATGGTTCTGTTCTTCCTCTCAGCTACACCGTTCTGCTGCGGTGTGTATATGGCAGTGAGCTGCCTCCTAATTTTGTGATGCTTATAGAAATTTTGGATTTTGTTGGAGATGTATTCACCTCCACCATCCGTCCTAAGGGTTTTGACCTGGTAGCCGCTCTGTTTCTCCACCAGAGCCTTGAACTCCTTGAATCTGGCAAAAGCTTCTGACTTCATCTTGATGGGATAAATCCATGTCTTTTGGCTAAAGTCATCAATAAATGTCAAGAAGTATTTGTTGTCGACAAACGTGTTGGTCTGCATCGGACCACAAATGTCTGAGTGCACCAGCTCCAATGGTTGTGATGCTCTCCAAGACTGACCGAAAGGGAATGAATCTCAATGTTGTTTGCCGACTAAGCAGCCCTCACAAACTTGATTTGACTACTCAATGAGGGGTAAACCCTTCACCATCTGCTTCTTGTGCAGCAGATTTAGGCCACTGAAACTCAAGTGATCGAACTTGAGATGCCACATCCAGGTAGCATCATTCACGACTGCACTCAAAGACAAAAAAATTCATTCTGAATCTGTAGCGAAAACATCTTATTTTTCATCATGGACACAGTTGCAATCTGCCCATGCGTTGTCTCTGATGGTGTAGGTTTCATCTTTGAACTGGATAGTGTGTCCCTTCTGCACGAGCTGTCCAACACTCAGCAGATTGTGCTTTAGACTAGGCACATAGTAGATATCACAGATCTGCTTCCTCTCGTTGTGCCTGGTGCGGATGAGAATTTTACCTTTTTCCATCATGGGAACCTTGCTGTTGTTCCCCATATTGACCTCAGACTGGAATGTTTCATCTAGTTGTGAGAACATCTCCTTGTTCCCCGTCATATGATTACTGCACCCGTTGTCAAGATATCAGACATTATTCTAGCGCTCCTCGATATTGTAAGTCAGTAGCACGTTCCCACCTACATCTCTGCACCTTGCATTTTCATCTTCATATGTGTAGTGGGCTTTCTGTTGCTTCTCCTTGGCCATCCTTTTTCTGCACTTCGAGATGTAATGGCCAAATTTCTTGCAATAGTAGCATTGGACCTTGGATTTAACTTTCTTCTGACCGGATCCACCTTGTTGTTTTTTCACACTGCCTCTTCCTCCTTGCTGATGGAAGTTGCAGTTGGTCTCTCCCTCATTAGGGTTTGACCGTCCTCCTTGCTTGTTGCCTTTCCCACACCTGCCTCTGCCTCTTCCTCCTTGAGAACTAGAGGCGCCTTGGTGGGAATCTTGTCTGCCACTGTCTCGAAATGAGACTTGCGCCTTGAATGCCTACTCCAGAGAGGACTGAGATGAACGACTCAGCCTCTGCTCATGCGTCTATAGAGAACCCATAAGTTCGTCTATCGAGAGGGTTGTCAGATCCCTCGACTCCTCTATCGCTATCACAACAGAGTCAAATTTAGTAGACAGGCTTCTGAGAATCTTCTCCACGATTCTCTGGCTCTGCATGATTTCTCCATTCAACCGCATCTGGTTGATGATGTCTATCATCCGGGTGAAGAAGTCACTCATGGACTCAAACTCATTCATTTGCAGATTCTCGAACTCCCTCCTTAGCATTTGTAGTTTCACCAACTTCACCTTGTTGGTGCCCTGATACGAACTGGCCAAGATCTCCCAGGCCTGCTTTGCCTTGGTGGCTGCTGCGATCCACGGGAAGATGGTCTCCTCGACCGCTTGCATGATTTAGAACAGGGCCTTCTGGTCCTTCTTTGTATTCTCCTTCAACATGTCCTTGTCTGCTTGGGAGAGCGCAACCAGTGCTGTTGCATCTGTCGGTTCTGAGTAGCCGTTTTCGACCAACTCCCACAGCGCCTGAGATACGAACAGGATCTTCATTTGGATGCTCCAGTAGTCATAGTTCTTGTCGTTGAAGCATGGGATCTGCAACTGCAGAGAATGGTTGCTACAGGAAACCATTCTTTGGTCTCTGCATAAAGACACTGGATGGCTCTGATACCAATTTGAAGTTTAAGAGCCGACAATCGTAGCTTCAAAACCTAGCGATGACGAGAGTCGATGTTTTCTTGCAGCGACTTCGAATGTCGCTCGCTTGGAAAGTAATTCCGAAAGTCACTGACTCCCAATAGCGACGTTGGGCATCGCTCACAAAGTGAGCGACAGCAGGTGGTCGCTTGCTACTTGCGGTGACACCGGGCGTTGTTCACCAAAAGCAGCGACGACGAGCGTTGCAGGATTGCTTCAGCGACGGCAAGCGTCGCTCGTTGAGGGAAGCGACTTCGGGAGTCGCGGGCTGCCTGCGACGATGACGGGCATCGCTCGCCAAGTGCAGCACTGGTGGAAGTCACGACCTAAATTCGGCGACGACGGGCATCGCTCGCTCGCCAACACTTAGCCAAAATCTTGGCTAACTTAATTGCAGTCGGAAGTCACTCGTTGACTTGAGCAACAACAGGATTCGCCCAACAAGACAACGATCGCTGTCTCTTAGACACTTAGCACAAAAATGCACAATTGAATTTAGACACCTTTGAAATCTAAACTCGAACGCATAATGGCATAAACTATTTAGACACAGAGAAGAAAGGGCAAATCCATCCAAACACTAAAAGTACTGCTAAAGATTTTATTTATATGGATAAACTGATTACATAGCACCTCACTTGAGGGTTTACATTCATCTGCAAATACGTTTGCAGGATAAACACAGAAAACAAGAAACACCGAGACTGCTGCTCGGACCTGATGCAGATCTGTTCTCTGCTCACTAATCTGCTCTTCTACTGCTGCTCTGCGTCTAGCTGTATCCACTCTGCAACAACCACAAAATGCCAGCTGAACAAGGGTTTATATAGCTGGGCTTGGAACAAAAAAGACGGGAAAACTTCAGCTACCCACACGCGGGAAGGAATTGATGTCAGAAGCGACATAGAACACATGCGGTGTCAAATCAAACGTTTTGGCGAGCAGCCCTTTGTGGCTGCGCTAGGCTGACGATTCTCGAAGTCGCTCACTTACGGAGCGACTCATGGCTGAGAGTGAAAGTCAGGTTTAATATTTCTAACCTATCCCATTTCATACCGATGAAATTAAAACATATATTCTTTCAAAGGAGACGTCCATCTTCCATGCAATTTCTATACCACAATTAATAGTAGAGCTATTTCCATGCTAGAAGAAAAACTATAATTCCATTAAATTAAGTAAGAAACAATCATTTCGTTACTTTTATCTCATAATGGAAATTCTCAATCATGTTAAGAACATGCAAAACCCCAATAAAAACTTTCCCTTAAGCACCGACAGTGATGCTCTCAAATCGTTGCCCAGATTGAGACATAAAGTTGGGAATGGGTTTCTATAACAATATTCTCACCCAACAATGTCTACATTCAAACTTGCAACTAACAACGACTCTTTTTTTTCGATTATCAAAGACAAAACACATTTCAGCTAGGCTAGACTGGAAGTTCATTTGACAACATTACAACCATAATACCTTGAAACGTTTTCACTTCATATCTCAGGATTTATCTAAATCTTATAACACTAAGCAAAATACCTTTATGCAAAGTTTTAAATGCTTTCCTCCGCCTGGGTTTACTACCAGCTACGTTCTACCCATATTCGGCTCAAGAATTAGATATTTTCTAACGAAAGTGAGGAAAACATAATTAAAACCATTGTTATAAGTTTTAGCATCCTGAAGACGACACCAGACATCGCTAGTTTTAGTTTCAAAATTACACAAATAAACTTATTGTACAACATACTCAAACAGTAAACTAATTGACACAGTGGTATGGTAAATCTTTCACTTACAACAGTTTAGCTCCTGAATCTAACCAGATTTTCCAGCTGTATTCCTTCGAAGCGCAAGCCAAAAGATCTGGATTTCGTTCCTCATTCCAAGCCGCTTTCTTACCACCTCACCATAACATTTTTTTTTCGAAGCCATTTTTCTTCCTTTTGTTCTTCCCAGCAAAAGTTAGTCATGATCCCACAATCCAGGTTTTTCGACCAATTATCGGGTATGCATTTACTCCCCCATCACTTGGCAAACCCATTCGGTTAAATCATCAACAATCATTTCAGACAACATACAATAATTTAAAGTAACATCTCCGACTACCAGTTTCAGAGTTATCCTTAATGCAGTATCACTCTAAGAAAAACCGAATACAAAGCATCTTTTATTTGATAATAGAGAAATCCATTCCTTTAATATTTCCTTATGCCCTTTTACTCTTTTCTTATAGTTTACTACAGTAACACTAGCAAACGGAAATAGATTATTCATAAAATAAATAAAAGTAAAGCAATAAAGAATTCAAACATCCATTATCTTCACAATAAAGGTTTATGACTATCAAAACTTCATCATAAAGAAGATCATTATGCACATATAAATACAACTAAAACTTGATATTTCTTTTTTTGATATGTATTTCCATGAAAGGAGCACTCATATATGTTGCTCCCCTTCATATTCTAACAATTAACCCATCACATCATTTTCCTCAAGGCATCCTATTCTTGGTGGTTATTTCTTTCTTCCACCTACAAGAAACCTATCTCTACACATTTGTCAATTCTATTAGTAGTATCACATTCTATTATAGAATATATGTTTTATATAAACTATCCATGAAACAATCAATCGTTCCATTAAATATATTTCACATTTTCCACAAATATATGTTTTGCATAACTAATTAGCACATAGTCAAACAACTCATTAGTCAAACAACCAGCAAAGCATAAATCCATCCAAATAAAATAAAGTCTGCCAAGGGAGGATCATGATACACTGGCACTGGCATTAAGCTTTGGCTCTAGCTTTGGCATTGGCTCTCAGTTTTGAATCTAGCACTTGGCTCTAGCTCTAAAAATTCTTCGTAAACTTCTTCATTTGACTCAATCCTTACAACATGAGATTCAAACTACTTAGGATGTATATTCCTCCTTCAATTTGAGTGGACTCAAATATGATGCCCAAAAACTTATGAAGGCATTTGGTTTGGGTGGTAGAAAAATACCCACATATTTCGTAAGTAATCATCAACAATGAGTTGAGAGTGCATGTGTCCGCCATATGATTAGCATTGGTTCACACAGATCGGTATGTATGACATCCAATGGTTCTTTAGCTCTATGAGTGCTAAGCTAAAAAAAGACTCCATGTTAATTTCCTACTAGACAACCCGAGAAAACTGGCACTTCCACTACACATTTGGAGTCTTTCACATGATGTTTTATTGCATGCTTTTTGAGCATAGCCCATGTCACATTATAAATTTTGATACAAAAATCATGCACCTAAATAATCCCAAGATTGCATTGCTATATGGCAAAACTATAGTCTCTCACAACCACCAATCTTCAACTTATCCTTACTCTTTTATGAGGATAAAACCTTCTCTTGTAAAGTCCATTCATCATCTCTTTCAATTTACCCCATTTTATTACATTCAACCATACACAATCAACACAACTCTTCCCTACGTCTATGGGGGTTGTTCTCTTTTTGTTTCTTCGGCGCTAGATACTAGCCTTATGTAAATAGGGATTGGGACCCTTCAACCCAGCGATATATATAAATTTTATTACCTACAAAAAAATAAGTATTTTGTTGGCCATTTTATCTTTGTGTCAACAATATTTTTTAGAGTGATTTTTTCCATCACAAATCTTACATGGATTCAGATCCCAACACTTAGCTTGTCACATGCTTGGGTCATCCACAATGACTGCAACAAAATATTCTAGAAGTTTCATATTTCGCATAAATCTCTCTTTTCATAAACTTGGTCTCGCCACTTCTTGTTTGACCATCATAACCAAGGCCTTTGTTCTTAGGCCTTACATTTGGATTTATAGTATTTCTTATACCTTACCCATTCCTTTCGTAGTCCTATGCCATTATATCTCATTTTTCATTAATTTAGAGCCAATAACTTTGGTTCTACTTTTCAAAGCACCCAAATTCATCATCATTACTATGGTCTTCAACAACATGGTCTTTATCATGGCCAAAAAAATCAATAAGTTTGATATAATATCATGGTGTTCATCTTCAGTACAAACATCAACAATGTTCAAATAACCAGTATTATAAGCAAATTTTATCCTTTGGATAAGTTTGCTTGTATCACAACAAACAATTTTCATCATAGGCTTGTGCTCAACACAACTATCATCAACAATGTTTAAATTATTACTATCATAAGAAAAATCTATCCTTTGGATAAAATCACTTGTATCAAAACAAACATTTGCCAAAATGGGCTTGTCAACAATGTCAGTATCATAAGTGAAATCGGTCCTCTGGATAAGATTGCTTGTGTCAACAAACATTTATCATCATGGACTTAACCTTCAATATTTCATTTTTCCCCTTTATTTTGACGTTTGAAGGTGTCAAAGTGATTAATGGCATGTATACTTTCTTCACAACATCTATAAGAAATGTAACACCATTTCAAAGTGATTTTCACAAGCATTAACTTCTTTGAGAATTGTTCACATGCAACTCCTTAGCGTTAAGAATTTTTTATATTTATAAAGAACTTTACCTTTTGGAAAATAAAGATCATTATTTGGTGTTACACTTTTAAACTTCAACTTGTTTCTCTTCAGCTTTGCTAGCTTTTTAAAAATAAATATCATTGTCTGGTGTTGCACACTTTTGAACTTTTGCTTGCTTCTTGGTTTGTTTCCTCTTTGCCTTTCTCATTTAGTTAAGTCTTTGGAATTTGTTTTCTTCAACACAATGGTGAGGGTTTTTTATATCTCCCAAATGTTCCCCCTTTTAATATACCACTAGTTTGATATATCGAACTTTTCTATATACTCACATGTCCTATATACACATTGGTACATGTAAGAAGCTAGTCCTTGTGATATACATGATTGTATATAAGAGAGATCTTAAGGTACATGAAATAGAATGATACATAGTATCAAGGTAGTATTGAAAGAGATTCACCCTATCAATAACACTTGCTTAAAGAGAAATCCTTGTATGTAGGCATAACTTCCCTATATACTTGAAATTTCTCAATATCAAGATTTACATTTAGTGATAGTGATGAATATAGATACAATGGAGTGGAAAGAATCATAAAATATATAGTGTCCTTATTTATCCTCAATGATTTATAAGGTAAATTTTTAGATGCCATTACGACAACTATATTAGGCTATAAACATAGTAGCTTAACGTAACGACTTTACCTCTAAATATAAGCTAAAGGTGTCGTTTATACTTAATGTTGCAAGTGTGCTAAAGCACATGTTTGATTTGTATACAATGCTTCTTTACCATAGACCAAATTACAAATTATGACACCTAAACTACAATGACTCCTCACCATACTATCACGTAACTCTCACATTGACTTTTTTTAATTATTGACTATAAACCCTTGAACTTTGACTAATTACAACTATGACTTTTTGCACACTTAGACACTATTTTTTTGGATTTTGTCCTATTTACATTTTTTCTTGATGCTCGTTCATATTCCTTTAATAAGTTATTCACAACTCTGGCCTCATTTATCCTTGCTCTCCTAAAAAGGGTCGTATCATCTACAAACTATTATGGGTTATATTGTCGATGTTATTACTAGCCTTAACTCTGCTTATTAGCCCATAACTAAATGCTTTCTTCAAGTTTCTTCCCAATACATCTTCCATAATGAACAAATATGTTGATAGAGGATCTCCCTATTTAAGACCCCTCTTGGCTTTAAATGATTCTATTACTAGCCCATTAACCAACACTGAATATGCTACTATAGAGACACAAGATTTAATCCATTTGATCCATTTCTTTGTTGGATGTATTACATTATTTGGTACCTTGCAATATTAATGCAAGGACCATGTAAATAATTTAGACTAGAGTGTGTTTAATATTTGAGCATATAGTAGGTGTCATGTTATTAAGTGTGGAGTTATGTAGGTGAGGTATTATGTTAGTAAGTATGCGTTATATAAGTGAAGTGTCATGCTTACAAGTGAGGAGTTATGAGTTATGTGCAACCATGAAAGTATTTATCTTTAAGTAAATATGTAAGATTTATTATTATGGATTGAGAAATATGAAGAGTTAGACCTCTTGTGAGTATGAGGACATGAAGAGTTCATATAAGTGTAAAGGTCAAGAGTCTTGTGAGTATGAAGAGTATCATGTATGTATATATTGAAGAAAAAATATTGTAATAGTATATTGAAAATAAACATTGTATTCAACACATTGTTTCAAGAAGATATTTATCAATAATATTTAGTGAGTTATTGTTCATTGTATGGATTGTATTATGTGCATGTTTGTTCCTAAGATATTGTGATATCCTAGAAGAATATTAAATTAATAACAGTGGTATCAAAGCCACATTGGGTGTGTTTGATAAACACCATGGTATATGGAGGAGTTTGTTTGTTTGAAGAGAATTACAAGTTGTGAGAGTGAAATTTTATTTCAAGACTGCTGAAGGAGAGAAGAGGGGAAAGTGTTGAAGGAAGAATACATTGGACAAAGCCATTAAAAGATAATTTGAGGCAACATTGAAGATGAAGGGAATATGGAGAATATTAGTAGGACACAATAGCAAATGGAAAAGAGAGAAATTTTGAACATTTGTGTAACTTGATATCGAGAGCATAGAAGAAGAATGTATAGAAATTCAATGGGGTTGGAGAAAAAAGTGCATGCTATAGACAAGTCAAATCCTAGTGAAAATTATGAACTGAGGCAGTAACAACAGAGTGGAAAATGATTGTAAGCACCTCAGATATGACTGAGTATGTTAGGCAGGAAGCAAAGTGATTGTTTGACACAATCATAATAGTTTAAAGGCAGATAACACTTAGGCAACACTAAGGAAGGAGTTATACTTGGAAGGTAAAAAATCCAAGATATTAGAGAATGCATGGATAAACTTGATGCCCTAATTTAGAAATTAAAAGGAAAGCACCATTGCCTAAGGTATATTTTACCTCTAATTAATTATTTGAATGATAAGGCACATAGTAAAATATTGAAGGAAATATTATAAGGTGAAACATAAAGAGGCATTTATTGAATTGAAAGGAGAATATTTTTATTTTTGGAGAAAGAAATTTATAATTGGAGTTATAAGAAGATAACTATTTAAATATTATTGAAGAAAAGATATATTGTTCGATTGAAATATTGAGAAGAGAATATTATAATTAATGGGAGTTATAAGAAGAAATTAAGGAAATAAATATTTTAAGAATTGAAGAAGAGCATTAAATTATTTGAAGAAGAAAATTAATGATTAAAAATTATTGAATTGAAGAAGAAAATTGAATATTGAAGAATTATTGGATTAAAAATTAAAGAATATTATTAAAGAAATTAATTATTTGAAGAATAAGTTGTTGGAGATAAAAGTGTTGGCAATTTTGGGTACCTTGGGTACATTGCTTTTGCTCAAGTGTATAAGTTGTCATTGATGTCAAGAAGCTTTTGAAGGAATTTGATTTGATGTAAAATAATTTGTTTTGATGAAGGTTCGGCATGACAGGTTCGAAAGAAAGTAAGTTGGAAAAATGTCACGATATCGCGACATGTCGCATTTTCGCGACTTAAGTAGGAGAGAGAAAGCTTTTTAGAAAAGTGTCGCGATATCGCGACATGTCGCATTTTCGCGACTTAAGCAGGCGAGAGAAAGCTTTTTAGAAAAGTGTCACGATATCGCGACATGTCGCAGTTTCGCGACTCAAAGAGGAGAGAGAATGTTCGGAGTCAAAAATGTCGTGATTTCATGACATATTGCAAGGAAGGTTGAACGGACGAAAAAGTGTCGCGATTTCGCGACATGTTGCAGGAGAGAGAGTCCGAAAGAAAAAATGTCGCGATTTCGTGACATAATGCAGGAGAGAGAGTCCGGGAGAAAAAGTGTCGCGATATCACGACATGTCAGGTTTTCGCGACCCGAAGAAAAGAAAAGCGCTAAGGAGAAAAAGTGTCACGATTTCACGACAAGTCAGAAGACAAAGTGGAAGCAAGATAAAGTGTCGCGATTTCACGACATGCTGCAGATGAAAATGTTCCAAGTAAGAACTGTCGCGATTTCGTGACATGCAGCACAAGGAAGAGTTTGAAATGAGAAGCGTCACGATTTCACGACAGGTTGCAGAGAAGGAAAGCGTCACGATTTCGCGACAGCCGCAAAGAAAACGTACGGAAGCTAGAAGTGTCACGATTTCACGACAAATTCAAGGAGGAAGAGCTCAAAGGTGAAAGCGTCATGATTTCACGACATGTTCCATTTTCGCGGGCGTAAGGCAGAGAAAAACACAAGGCAGCGAAAGTGTCGCGATTTCGTGACATGTTCCATTTTCGCTAGTGCAAGCAGACAAGAGTGCAAGGAAGAGAAAGTGTCACGATTTCATGACAGATTGAGATGGCAGCGTTCGGTTAGAGAAAGTGTCACGATTTCGTGACGAAAATAGAATGCAGGTCTTCTATAGGAGAAGTGTCACGATTTCGCATGACAAAAGCAGAGAGGAAGGCTATGAAGACAGAAGTGTCACGATTTCGCGACAAAAGCAGAAAGGAGGTCGACGAAGGGAGAAATGTCATGATATCGCGACAAAAGCAAAGTTGATGCTGACTAAGTCAGAAGTGTCGCGATATCGCGACAAGAGCTTAGTTGAAGTCGACAAAGGCTGAAGTGTCACGATATCGTGACAAAAGCCAAAAGAAAGTATACGGTTGCAAAGGTGTCGTGATATCGTGACATGTTGTAGTTTCACGACAGAAGCTACAAAAGAGTTCCAGAGGCAGTGAAGTCGACAAAGTTAAATTTTAGCCGACAAAAATTAGGGCTTGCAGCCGACGTAGATTAGGGTTTGTTTTTGGTATAATAGCCAACTAAGATTAAAGTTTTCATCTTGAAAATTTTGATATAAAAGGAGGGTTGTTTGGGCGATTGGATGTGTAGTTGATGTGCGATGTTCGAAGATAGTGCGTAGTGCAAGAAGTTCGATCGTTGTGAGCAGAGTGCGAATTCGATTGTAGTGTGCAGAGTGCATTTCGTCGAATCATTCTGAGTGTGAAAGATCGCAAAGGAAGAAGAGTGTGCGCAGACAGTGCAAGGGTTGAAGTTCGACCAAGTGTGGGTGTGTTTGCATAGAGAGAGAAGAGGGCGTAGAGAGCAGACAGGCAAAGACGAACGAGGACATTTGTGCTAGACCGAAGGACTATGTTTAGTGCAAATTTGAGGACCAGCTTTGGAGGTGATAGAGTTGAGGATAGAGGTCTCCAACCAGAGCAGGGAGGATAGGTGTCTTCTATGGATAGAGTTCCATTTGCTAAGGGCAACGGAGGCAAAGGTCTTCTAGAGGATCACCAGCCAGAGCAGAGCTAGGGGATTGGTGTCTCCTGTGGGTTGGTGCCCACGAACTCGAGATTAGGGGATTGGTGTCTCCTTTGGGTTGGTGCCCATAAACATTGTAATCGGGAAAGGTATTCCCAGAATTTGGATTGATAAAATTTAGTGAAAGATTTTATCCGTGGATGTAGCTCACATTGAGCGAATCACGTAAATTGGTGTCTCATGTGTGTGTGATGATTTGTACATTGCTTTGGTTTTTGCTATTGATATTGCCATTGATATATTGTATAATTTTGATTGGGATAAGAAAAGTAAAAAGTGGTCTTATACTGTTCACCCCCCCTCTCAGTATAAGCTTGTGTTCTTCAATTGGTATCAGAGTGGGTGCCTTCGAAAATTTTAACAGCTTGAAGGAAAAGCTAATAAAGAACACAATGGATTATTCAAGTGGCAATGCAAGCACCTATTCTTGATGGGTCAGATTTTGGTCTTTGGAGTGCAAGGATGAAGGTTCATCTAATGGCACTTGGTAATGAGGTATGGGAAGTAATTGAAGATGAGTACACTATTCCCGTACATGGTCCATTTACTAAAGAAGAAAGGCTCCTACATCACAGACAATTCAAAAGCAATGAATGCAATCCCGAAAGGCTTACGTAAAGCGAGATCTCACCAAAGTGATTCACTACAAGACAGCTAGTGAAATGTGGAAACAGTTGCAGGTGGTTCATACAGGTGATACAAATGTCAAAAAGGCCAAGTTGAGACATTTCAAAGGTATGTTTGAACAACTCAAGATGAATGATGATGAAAATATTAGTGACTACATGCTTCGTATGGATGAGGTTGTTAACTCCATGAAAGACTTAGGTCTTGAGCTTGCTGAAAATGATGTATGTGATAAGATTTTAAGATCTCTTCCTAATAGATTTAGTGAAAATATTTCTGCTATTGAGGAAGCTAAAGATTTGGATAAGTTGAAAAAGGATGAGCTTCATAGCATACTTGCAGCATTTGAGTTGAGAACTCAGGTGAAGGTTGACGTCAAGAAAGAGGCAGCTTTCAAGGCTACCAAGAAATCCAAGGGTAAACAACTTCAAGAGAGTGATGAGTCTTCTAGTGATGAAGAGGCATATTACAGCAAAAAGGGCAAGTTCTCTAGAAAGCACAAAAGCGTGAAAAATATAAGATGTTTCAATTGTGGAAAGTTTGGTCATTATGCTACTGACTGTACTGTTTCCAAGAATGAAAGTGATGAAGAAAAATAGGATTCTAAGAGCAAGGATTCTGAAAAGCACAAGCATCACAGAAAGAACAAAGATGAGCACAACAATCAAGGAAAGAGGTATTCTCACAAGCACAAGAAGAGTTTCTACCTAGACAAAGCAAGTAAGTGTTCGAGTAGTGATAGTGAAAGTTCTTCGAGTGATGATGAAAATGAGATGTTGTTCATTTCAGAAAAAGAGGAAGAACCGAAACATAGATTCATTATCATGAAATGTCTTAGATGTGGAAATTTTGGTCACCTTGAGGATGATTGCACAAATAATGATTTGGTTTCTAGTATGTATGAGGATGCTTCAAAAAACTATAAGGAAGATGCGTGTATGGTTTTTGAAAAAGGTAGCACCTCTAGTGATAAGAAATCTGAAAAAGGCTTTGATGATTCAGAAAGCAAACAAATAAAGGATCTTGAAAGTGAACTTACTAACGCTCTTAGTGTTTTGAAAAAGGAAAGAAAGAAGAATGCTAGACTCAAGGATAAGTTAGATGAATGTTGTATGGAGAGAGATGATCTTATAGAAAGTCTTGACTTCTCTATGGCTAAGACACAAGAACTCAAGGATGAGTTAGAGTCTAAGGTTCTTGAGTATAGTGAGTTAGAACAGAAAATGGCTTCTTTGAAAGAGGAAACTAAAGAGTACAAGGATAAGCTTTACGAGGTTTCAAGATAGCTCCAAAAAGGTTAAGTCACTCATCAAAGGTCAAAGAAAGACAACAGATAAAACAGGCCTTGGTTTTGTTAAGCCACACAAGGAACAAGCTGGAGAGTCTAGTAAGAGACTCCAAAAGGAAGAGAGTTCTGATGAGGAAAGTATTTCAGATCATGAGTCCTTGAATGATAGATGCACAAAAACAGAAAATAGAATTCAGAATAAGAAGAAGAAGTTTTCAGGACCCAAGAGGTCGAATAAAGGAAAATTTCATGACAGATGTTTTGCGTGTCACAGGTTTGGCCACATGGCTTCACATTGCATGGCTCAAGTGAAGGAGGTAAATGACAGTTTTAGAAGTGCTAGTTACTTTCAAGGGTATTGCTACTCTTGTCATCAGTTTGGGCACAAGGTAGTTTATTGTGAGGTAAATAACAGGAACAGGTTTGATCAAAACAGGTTCGGCCAGAACAGGTTTGGTCAGAACAGGGTTAGTCAGAACAGGTGGATTCAAAGAACAGGTATGCCTAAAAGAAATAACATTGTTACTTGTTATAAGTGCAACAATGAAGGTCACACAACTAGATAGTGTAGAGCTAAAATTTCAAGGTACAAGAACAAGAACAGTGGTATGAACAGGTCCAAGGATCAAGGCATGGATAAGAACAGGAATGATAACAGGAACAGGAACAGTGACAGGAACAAGAACAGGGAATATGGACAAAGAGTTCAAGAGAAGGCCCGACAAGGAAGTGATAGACGTCGATGATGATCAGTGCCTAATGGGAGTTTTACTCCCACCCCAGAATTAATCACCTCATCGGGAGGTGGGGGAGGGACTAAGCTAAGAGGCTCATTCTTAGTCCCGAGCCCCAAAGGTGACCCTTTGCCATTGATGACAAAGGGGGAGAGATATGAGTAAGGGGGAGAGCTTCAAAGTGAAGAGGAGAGCTTCAAGTCGGGGGGAGCAAAACTTCAAAGGAATATTCTCAGTTGTGGGCACAGTTTCTCAGTTGTTAGCACAGTTGGTTTCAGTTTTGGCTCGTGAGACATGTTTTTCAGTAAAGGTTTGCCATCAATGACAAAGGGGGAGATTGTTGGCAATTTTGGGTACCTTGGGTACATTGCTTTTGCTCAAGTGTATAAGTTGTCATTGATGTCAAGAAGCTTTTGAAGGAATTTGATTTGATGTAAAATAATTTGTTTTGATGAAGGTTCGGCATGACAAGTTCGAAAGAAAGTAAGTTGGAAAAATGTCGCGATATCGCGACATGTCGCATTTTCGCGACTTAAGTAGGAGAGAGAAAGCTTTTTAGAAAAGTGTCGCGATATCGCGACATGTCGCATTTTCGCGACTTAAGCAAGCGAGAGAAAGCTTTTTAGAAAAGTGTCGCGATATCGCGACATGTCGCAGTTTCGCGACTCAAAGAGGAGAGAGAATGTTCGGAGTCAAAAATGTCACGATTTCGTGACATATTGCAAGGAAGGTTGAACGGACGAAAAAGTGTCACGATTTCGCGACATGTTGCAGGAGAGAGAGTCCGAAAGAAAAAATGGTGCGATTTCGTGACATAATGCAGGAGAGAGAGTCCGGGAGAAAAAGTGTCGTGATATCGCGACATGTCAAGTTTTCGCGACCCAAAGAAAAGAAAAGCGCTAAGGAGAAAAAGTGTCGCGATTTCGCGACAAGTCAAAAGACAAAGTGGAAGCAAGATAAAGTGTCACGATTTCGCGACATGCTGCAGATGAAAATGTTCCAAGTAAGAACTATCATGATTTCGTGACATGCAGCAAAGGGAAGAGTCTAAAATGAGAAGCATCACGATTTCGTGACAGGTTGCAAAGAAGTCGTACGGAAGCTAAAAGCGTCGCGATTTCGCGACAGGCTGCAAAGAAAACATACGAAAGCTAGAAGTGTCACGATTTCATGAAAAATTCAAGGAGGAAGAGCTCAAAGGCGAAAGCATCACGATTTCGTGACATGTTCCGTTTTCACGGGCGTAAGGTAGAGAAAAACACAAGGCAGCGAAAGTGTCACGATTTCGTGACATGTTCCATTTTCGCTAGTGCAAGCAGACAAGAGTGCAAGGAAGAGAAAGTGTCACGATTTCATGACAGATTGAGATGGCAGCGTTCGGTTGGAGAAAGTGTCACGATTTCATGACAGAAATAGAATGCAGGTCTTCTATAGGAGAAGTGTCACGATTTCGTGACAAAAGCAGAGAGGAAGGCTATGAAGATAGAAGTGTCACGATTTCGCGACAAAAGCAGAAAGGAGGTCGACAAAGGGAGAAATGTCACGATATCACGACAAAAGCAAAGTTGATGCTGACTAAGTCAGAAGTGTCGCGATATCACGACAAGAGCTTAGTTGAAGTCGACAAAGGCTGAAGTGTCGCGATATCATGACAAAAGCCAAAAGAAAGTATACGGTTGCAAAGGTGTCGCGATATCGCGACATGTTGTAGTTTCGCGATAGAAGCTACTGAAGAGTTCCAGAGGCAGTGAAGCCGACAAAGTTAAATTTTAGCCGACAAAAATTAGGGCTTGCAACCGACGTAGATTAGGGTTTGTTTTTGGTATAATAGCCGACTAAGATTAAAGTTTTCATCTTGAAAATTTTGATATAAAAGGAGGGTTGTTTGGGCGATTGGATGTGTAGTTGATGTGCGACGTTCGGAGATAGTGCGCAGTGCAAGAAGTTCGATCACTGTGAGCAGAGTGCGAATTCGATTGTAGTGTGCAAAGTGCATTTCGTCGAATCATTCTGAGTGTGAAAGATCGCAAAGGAAGAAGAGTGTGCGCAGACAGTGCAAGGGTTGAAGTTCGACCAAGTGCGGGTGTGTTTGCACAGAGAGAGAAGAGGGCGTAGAGAGCAGATAGGAAAAGACGAACGAGGACATTTGTGCTAGACCGAAGGACTGTGTTTAGTGCAAATTCGAGGACCAGCTTTGGAGGTGATAGAGTTGAGGACAGAGGTCTCCAGCCAGAGCAAGGAGGACAGGTGTCTTCTATGGATAGAGTTCCATTTGCTAAGGGCAGCAGAGGCAGAGGTCTTCTAGAGGATCACCAACCAGAGCAGAGCTAGGGGATTGGTGTCTCCTATGGGTTGGTGCCCACGAACTCGAGATTAGGGGATTGGTGTCTCCTTTGGGTTGGTGCCCATAAACATTGTAATCGGGAAAGGTATTCCCAAATTTGGATTGATAAAATTTAGTGAAAGATTTTATCCGTGGATGTAGCTCACATTGAGCGAATCACGTAAATTGGTGTCTCATGTGTGTGTGATGATTTGTACATTGCTTTGGTTTCTGCTATTGATATTGCCATTGATATATTGTATAATTTTGATTGGGATAAGAAAAGTAAAAAGTGGTCTTATACTGTTCACCCCCCCTCTCAGTATAAGCTTGTGTTCTTCAAAAATAATCAAGGTCTATATACCTCATGACAACTTCTTCTGTAATGCCTTACATGTTTGAAGATTGTAGTTTAAAAAAAAAACATGTTGAAATGGATCAATCTACTATATTCTTTCTACAAGAAAATAAGAAGTTAAAACAAAATTCTAGAAACGTATATGACATAAGTTAACAAAAAATCAACTATTGGTACATTTATTTAGGGACAAGTAGACATATGACTGGAAACAAACAATGGTTTAGTTCCTTTCAAGAAAAATATGAAAAACCAGTTGCAATTGCAGATGATAAAATATATGAGGTCAAAGGTATAGGAAATATATCAATCAACTTATCTAATGGAAAATGCATGATTAAAAATATATTATATGTACCAAGTTTAGCTGCTAATCTACTATTAGTATCTTAGATGTTAGACCAAAATATAATGGTTGAATTCATAATTGTTGAAAACAAAAAGAAATGTATCATCACCAAACAAGGAAAATTTATAGCTATTAGATCCTTCATAAATGGTCTATTTGCACTTGATATTTCATCAACTTTGTTAGTAAGAACATAAAAAACAAGAGATATTTGACATAAGAGGTTAGGGCATATAAGTGTGTCATCCTTAAATGAATTGAACAAATATCAAATGGTAACAAGTTTACCCAATTTAACATGGCAACCTACAATCTGTCTAGAATTCTTAGTAGGAAAACAACATAGAGTACCATTTGAATTAAGCCTACATAGAGCCAAGGAACCACTAGAAATAGTACATATATACTTATGTGGACCAATGGAAGCTAGTCTTAGAGGACACAAATATTTTCAGCTATTTGTTGATGACTATTCTTGAAAGATGTGGGTTTACTTCTTGAAATTTAAATATGAAGCATTTAAATATTTTAAATAGTTTAAACAACTTGTAGAAATAGAAACTAGACAATCAATTAGAAATATTTGCTCAAACAGAGGTGGAGAATATTTTTCTAAAGAGTTTGAACAATTTCTAATACAAAATGGTATAATATGCAACTTACTATATCTTATACACCACAACAAAATGGTATAACAAAATAAAGAAATCACTATATTATGGAAATGGTATGTTGCATGCTTAAAGAAGCAAATCTTGGTCATCAACATTGGGTAGAGGCTATTAGTATTGCAATATACATTCAAAATAGATCCCCCACAAGAATTCTTAAAAATATTACTCATGAAAAAACTTGGTTAGGATAGAAACCATCAATAGCACACCTAAGAATTTTTGGATGTAAAGCATATATGCACATTCCAAAAAAAAAAAGAATAAAATTAGACACAAAAACCTTATGTGGTATATTTATTGGATATGATGATGCCTCAAAAGGTTATAGAATAATTGATATAGTCACAAAAAAAATATTGTGAGCAAATATGTGGTATTTGATGAAGAATACAAAACAAATATTGAACATCCAAAGGATAATATAATTTTTATCTTAGATATTACATTAGATAAAGAAGAATCTTCAGAAGAAGAATACAAAATATTTAATGAACCAGTTGAGGACTTAGAAGTCATAGCCTCATCAAAAAAAGAGGTAAAATGGTATACAAGCACTCTTAAAGACTCAAAACTAGAAAGACTATTATATCTTACCACTACAAGACCTCAAACTCATAGTATGACAAGAGAAAGAATAAATATGGGACTAATGAGCTCAATAATAGAACCAATGTCAATATAAGATACAATAAGATAACTAGAATGGAAAACAACAATGGAATTAGAATATACAACACTAATAAAGAACAAAACATGGGATTTAGTTGATCTACCTAAAGGAAAAAACAATAGGATGTAAATGAATTTACAAGACTAAAAACAAGGCATATGGTTCATTGATAAATATTAGGAATAACTAGGTACAAAAGGTTATGCCCAAAAAAAAGAAATTGACTATAACGAAATATTTGCACCTACAACAAAAATGACTACTATACATAAAATTTATACACTAGCAACTCAATTTTGTTGGAAATACATAAAATGGATGTTAAGAGTTCATTTCTTAATGGAGATCTTGAAGAGGAATTATACATGACACAACCAAAAGGATTTCTTGCTAAGGAAAAAGACCAAAAATATTTGTAAATTGAAAAATCTACTATATGGTTTGAAACAAGCCCTTAGAGCATGGTATACATTAATGATCATCTACTACAACACAATTTTAAGAGAAGTGCATTTGATTCAAACCTTTATATAAAAAAGAGGGATCTAAAATAATAATCCTTGTAGTATATGTTTATGATATAGTTATTACAAGAATTTGAAATAAAATATTTGGGACTACTACATTATTGTCTTGGCCTAGAAATAGTATCACATTGACTCAGACTAAATATGCAAGAACATTACTTGAAAAGTACAAAATGAAAAATTACAAATCTAAAGATACTCCCATGGAACAAGGGCTACAATTATCAAGATATGATAAATATCCACAAATATCATCTACTATATATCATCAACCGATCTAAAGTCTTTTATACTTAACAAATACCAAATCAAATATTATTTTTGTTGTAAATTATCTCTCTAGATTTATGCAAGATCCTAAAGAAAATCATAGAAAAACAACAAAAATGATACTATATTATGTCAATAATACTACAAAATATGGTCTAGAGTACAAGAAAAATAATAATTTCTATTTATAGGGATATTCAGACTCAAACTATGTAGGTTCAATAGATGACAAAAAATCAACATCAGGCTATGTATTTCATCTTGGATCAAGATCTATTTCATGGCATAGTAAGAAACTTTCAATTGCTCTCTCATCAATAGAAGCAAAGTATCGAGCCACAATGTTGTATGTGAAGCACTTTGGTTATAGTAGATTTTATCAGATATGGGGATCAAAATAATTCCTACAATATTAAATTGTGATAATCAAGGAGTTCAAAAATTAATTAAAAATCTTGTGTTTCATGAAAGAACAAAACATATTGAAGCTCAATGTCACTTTATCAAAGATCATGTTCTAGATCATCATATTCAAATAAAATATGTTTCTATTGAAGATCAACTCACAAATATTTTTACAAAAGCATTTAAATGAAGTAAATTTAATTTTTTTTTAGGCTCTCTTTGCATAGTAAGAAAATTAGAGTAAAGACAAAGGATTTTTATGCAAAATAATGTAATATGAGGGGGTGTTGGAGGTATTACATTATTTGGTAACTTGCAATATTAATGCAAGGACCATGTAAATAATTTATATTAGAGTGTGTTTAATATTTGAGTATATAGTAGGTGTCATGTTATTAAGTGTGAGTTATATGTCATGTAAATAAGTGTGAAGTTATGTAGGTGAGGTGTCATGTTAGTAAGTGTGAGTTATGTAAGTGAAGTGTCATGTTTATAAGTGAGGAGTTATGAGTTATGTGCAATCATGAGTCTTTATCTTTATGTAAATATGTGAGATTTATTATTATGTATTAAGAAATATGAAGAGTTAGATATCCTGTGAGTATGAGGAGATGAAGAGTTTATGTAAGTGTAAAGGTCAAGAGTCTTGTGAATATGAAGAGCCTCGTGTATTTATATATTGAAGATAAATCTTTGTAATAGAGAGATATTGAAGAATAAACATTGCATTTTATACATTGCTTCAAGTAGATATTTATCAATAATATTTAGTGAGTTATTATTCATTGTATAGATTGTATTGTTTGCATGTTTGTTTCTGAGATATTTTTAGGTCTTGGAAGAATATTAAATTTTTAACATTCCTCCCAAATCTAAAATTTTCTAATACTACAAAAAAATCCCATCTAATCCTATCATAGGCTTTATTCTTATCAAATTTTAAGATCATTGCTCTCTTTTCTAGAAGTTGCTAAATGCATTACTTCATGAGCTACTATGATCTCATCCAAAAATTTTCTCCCTTTCACAAACCCTCCTTTCTCTTCTTAAACAATTTTTTCTAATAGTGGTCTTAACCAACTTTCCATTACTTTGGAGATTATATTAAATGCCATATTACATAATCTTATGGGCTTAAAAGAATCAATCAATTATGCATCCTTCTTTTTTAGAGTTAGGGTAAGATATGTGAATTTATTTTATAAGGTATGTACTATTTTACCCTAGACTATTTCATTGCCACCAATAAAAAAATCTTCATCATTTCCTATTTATGTTTGTAGAATGCTATTGAGAGCCCATTTAGACTTGGGGATTTACCCTTATCAAAGGAGAAAAGAGTTGAATGAAATTCTATAGTAATAGGCTCCATCAGTTTGCTATTGTCTTCATCTATTATAATTGAGGGTACTTCTTGCATTAGTTTATCATTAAGAACTTCAATATCCTTCGATCCTAGATTATTCTGGTAAATAAATTTACCTCCTTTCTAGTTTATCTCTGTTCTTTAATCCAAACCTCTTCTACTGATTTAATTCTATAAATTTTGGATGCTAATCTCTATATTATTGCCATATTATGAAAAAAATGTGTTTTTATCTCCTTTAAACCAAGTTTATCTTGATTTTACTCTACAAAAGTTATCTTTATAACTCAAAATATTATGATATTCACTAAACAACTTCCTTTCCTCCAAGCTTGGATTATTGTGCTCATTTTTTTGGAAATTTGAAAGTTTCTCTTTTAGTTCTTCTTTCTTCTCAAAAATGTTTTCGAAAGTTTTATTATTCCATTCTTTTAATCTAGATGTCATTGATTTAATTTTTTTTGGAAGTGTATACAACTCTGTAGATTAAAAATACACGCCAAACAAAAATAAATAAAATCACAATGACAGAGTACATAATAGTTGCACAAAACAAACGATTTCTATTAATCGATGGAGTTTAAAAACTCCTTTTTGAATACAACTCGGGCTCGTAACCCTTTATTTGTGATACACAGTTACAAGTTATGCTAGGGTTCTCCGAAACCCTAGCTGGCACAAATGGTGGCGCTTCCGAAGAATGTATCTTCAATCCCAACAGAGTGAGTGGGCTTTGTTGTATCCCTTGCTTGGACCACTCCAGCTTAATCAACTGCCATCAATAAACCGGATCCGTTGTCAAAACCCGCACACATTAACACTATCAAGGAGTTAGAAATTAATAAGAGGGCTCCACTGTGTGAGCCCTCGAAAACAATCTAAAACCCTAGAAAAATGAAATGCAGGAATTCAATAACAGATCAATAAAAGAAAAGAAGTTACTTGCTTTAAACTAATTTATACCTGTTCTCTGTTAACGCAGCTAGACCAGGCGACACCTGGAAGTAATGTGGCTGTCAAATCGACTGCGAAAGGCGCCCTGGTGCACTCGTTGAACGCCCGCGTGCTTCTGGATTAAGGTTTCAGACGCCGGTCTGAGTCTGTGGCTATGGGTAAACGCCCGCGGGCACTTGGTAAACGCCCGTGGGCACTTGGTAAACGCCCGTGGGCACTTGGTGAAGGGGTAAACGCCCGCGGGCACTTGCGACAAGAATGGGGGATTCTACAGAATGCTGCAGAAGAGATGGCGGCGAAAGCGGCGATGGATGCGACGAAAGGGTAGCAGAAGAGAGATAGAGGAGATAGCAGTAGAAGAATTAGAATTCGAGATAGCGCATAGGAGATAGAAGTAGCAAAAGACATAGGGTTTGAGCCATCAAGGTGACTCAATTTATAATCCACTCTTAGGGCACACTTTAGGGTTTTAACGACACTTTGAACGTGTGGCTAAGATTAAAGTGGATCCAAGGGTAGAGAATAAATCTAGGTTGTGAAATGGATTAAGATGGATGGACGGATGAGATTAAATGAAGGATGGACGGCTCAGATTAAATCACTTAAACTATTATTTAAATATATATATTAAAATATTAAAATATTAAAAAATATATATAAATATTAATTTAAATAAATTTGGGGATGAAAAATGGCGGGAAAGGTGAAATTGGGCCAAATAATGGCGGTAAAGTGTGGATTTGGGCCAAATAATGGCGGGAAGGTGGATGACCGACACGTGGCTGATAGGAAGGTATAGATGACTTGCAAGTGGCTGGATTTTGGTGTCTACAGATGCCCTTTTTGAGCCGCTTTGTGTGAAGACACAATGCAAGCACAAAAACTTAGGACACCTGAAAAGTCGGATCAGACGCAACTCTCTCTCAAGACTAAAGCACAACTTTGAAGACCAAAGAATAAAAGAATATTTAAAATTTATCAGCTTACCCCCTCAATTGGCGAGTGAGAATGGTTCTCACAAGCCAATTGGAAGAAATTTGGAATATAATGAACCGTTTTTGCCCCAACGGTAAAAAAGGGGTTGGTGTATGAACCATCTGTTTATGTCCCAACATAAAAGGTGTGTCCTTTCTTCCTTTATGTCCCAAAAAGGGGTTGGTGTATGAACCATCTGTTTATGTCCCAAAAATAAAGGGGTTGGTGTACAAACCAGAAAGAATATGATTGAAGACGATATGAGTGATGTGAAAGATGAACCGTTTTCTCGCCCCAACGGTTAGAAAGGGATTTTTGCCAAATTTTAAATTCCATGATCATGTAAGATGAATTCTACTATTAGGAAAGTTAAAAATTGATAACGGATGCCCCAACTCCTGTGGGTGAATCCATACTGTTGATGAAATTGCCTTGTTGGTGCCATTGATATGCAGAGATGCAATATGAAAGAGTCCAGAACTTCAGAGATGCTCCTAGTGACCGTATGGATAATTCCTCGGGTCGGAACCAATCAACCTAGGTAGCCTTAATCTCTAGCAAGACTCAAAATAATGATGATATTGAAGATTGTCCACGTTTAAGGCCCCATGAACTAGGCCATCAATGACAGCTGTTTGAGCAAATTAATCTTGGTATGAGGTCACTTGAAAAGTAGGATACCCAAAATTGATTTCCAATTTTCAAACAATGAAATAATTGATGATGATAAATGGTAAGTGTCCTTATGGTGGTTTAATCCTCTTACCGAATTGCATGGATGCAAATCGCCGCAATCGCCAAGGTGATAGAATATACCACTAGATACGAGGTTTACTTTAATTTAATTTGGCAAAAATATGCATGATGAAAGAAGAATGAATGAAATTGACGATAGAAGAATTGATGAATGTTGTTAATTTTGTGAAGGTTTTGAATGTTTTTAACCCAATTTGTAAATCAATGATGAATGATGCGCTTTTTGAGCAAAATGACAAAATTTGTTTCCAAAACTCGTTGTAACCTTCACAAAATGTTTTATTATGATAAGAAGAATGAATGGATGCAATTTGATGAAATTTGGAGGAGGTAAGCTTCAATTTTGTAAGTTTTGTTCTTTTATTCAATATTGACACCAAACGCCGGTATGCATTTGGAGGTGGCATAAATGCCCGCCGGTGTTTGAATGCATCATGAAATTCCCCACTGTGTCTGAATGCGCCATGAAATGCCCCACTGCATTTCAGGGTGCCAAAACCAGCTATTTAAACAGTTTTTAGCGAAAATTTCGCTCATTTGTGCGTTCGAGCTTGAGAGAAGTGCGTCTGAGGGAGTGGAATGAAGTGAAGTGAAGTGAAAGGTTGTGTGGGAGAGTGAAGCACGCGGGAGCTATGGCGGAGATGGGAGCGGACGCGCCAGTGCAGCCAGCTGAGGTATTTGTTTATTTAAGCAAGTACTTTTATTTGTTTTTTTTTTTTTTTTTTTGGAAAAAAAATTTGTAACCAATTTTTGTTTTGTTGTTTTGCAGCTTAGGGTGTTAGAGGCACGACACCGATTCTCCCCTATCATTCCGGGGATGAGGAGGTCATTGTCCCAGGAAGACTGGGAGATATTGGAGGCAGTAGGGCTAGCGGAGGCAGCCCGGTTGGAGGTAGTTCGGGCAGATGAGGGGTACCTCTCGGCTTTGGCCGAGAGGTGGGATCCAGATCGGGGGACGTTCCAGCTCCCGACTGGAGAGATGACGGTGACGCTTGAGGATGTATACCGCATCCTCAAGGTGCCCGTGGAGGGGGCACGGGTGGAGGTTGGACGAGATAGGGCCACGGAGATGGCCAAGTTGTTTGGGGATGACTGGAGGGAGATCCGGACGGAGAGCGGGGGGATCCCATACTTGGCCATGTATACGGCCAAGGAGTTGGTAGCGGTGGAGGCTCTGATGATGTTCGTATTGGCCAACATTGTGGCCCCGAAAAGCATCGGGTGCAGGTTTCCATGGAACCTGATGGGTGTAGTGAGCGAGATGCTCACTAATAGGGTAGTGTATGCCTGGGCGCCCGCTTTATTGGCGCAGGTGTACCGGGAGTTGTATGAGGTTCGAAGACGGGGCCGAAAGGGCCTAGGCTATAGTTTGGTTCTCCAGTGCTGGGGCTGGGAGCACTTCAGAGTGGCCCGACCGGAGGGGTTGCCATGTGCTTACTGGGACATGAGCCAGGCTTATGGTAGGAGATGGCCAGTGGCGGAGGAGAGACAGTCGAGCCGCCCCGTGAGATCGGGGCAATGGTATAGGAGTTTATGGGCAGACTTGACAGATGCCCAAGTCATTTGGAGGCCCTGGCGGGAGGCGAGGTGGATCGGTGATGGAGAGCATCTGAGATGGGTGCGACAGGCTAGATGGGTAGTGGGTCGGGGCCACAGCGAGGCGGAGTACATACAGATGTCTCGAGTGCTCCGCCAGGTCGGATTGAGACAGGATGTCCCCGGTGAGCCAGTGCGCTACCGGAGGCACAGATCAGAGGGGGATTTGTCGTGTGCCGAGCCATGGAGGGAGGCGACAGAGGACGATGAGGACATGGAGATCCTCGACGTGGACGACGTCGGGGTAACAGCTGAGTATGCAGCATGGATGGCCGCAGAGCCGAGGTGGGAGCCACCATTGGTGGTTGTTGGAGCTGGAGAGGACGAGGGAACCGCAGAGGTTCCCAAGCGCAGGGAGGGTCCCCGCCTTCGATCTGACAGTCGAAGGCGAAAGGGGAAGATGGTACGGTAGGCACCGGGGAGCGGAGATGACGAGGAGGATGATGGCGAGGGCCTAGGAGAGGCCGCAGGAGAGACTAGGGAGGTACCCCCTAGCGGGCACGAGGATGATCTGGCACAGCTGCAGCAGCAGATAGCAGAGCGTGATGCTATGCTAGCTGTCCGGGATGAGAGGATAGCTCGGCTGGAGCAACAGGTTGTAGAGCGGGATGCCCTGATAGCTGTTCAGGAGGAGAGGATGGCCCAGATGCAGGCGGACTTGGATGGAGCGACTAGGGTGCCCCAGGATGACAGGGTGACGAGACTCCAAGCAGAGCTAGCGGAGCGAGAGCGACGACACGGGATAGACATATCTAGACTTAGGTCTAGGACTCGTTATATTGAGGCTCTGGAGGACACATTGTTTAGGCATCACATTGTGTTGCCTGATCCTCCATCCTCCTCCGTCTCTAGGCGTAGTGAGTCTAGGCACACCACTAGGTCTAGGGCTCCTACTAGGTCACAGGGATCCTCTTTTGATGGTTAGCTTAGTGCTTAGATGCACTCTTTATGAGCCTTGGTGCTCTATTGTATATTGTAGCCTTTTGGCATTCATTGTACAATTTGACCTTTATACATATATATATACATGGCTTTTATTTATTTGGTGTTTTACTTTCTTTTGTGTGAATGCCTATGTTTTTGTGATGCATGTTTTTATATGTTTTAATGTTTTTGATGCATATGTGATGGAATGGAATGCAAACTTATAGATGATTAATGCGAAGACTAAGTAAATGAAATATGCACTAAGAAGCACTCATACTTTTAGATAGTTAGATTTAGCCAACTGTTATCATAATTGTTTAATCAGGGGCACCGAACTTGGTAGCTTGTGAATGAATGACGTATGGAATGACATGAATATGGAAGAAGATATGGAGGTTGATATGGAAGAAAATATGGAGGAAGACTGTTTTACAAAGACTCAAACATGCTAGTGGTATCAAACAAACTTACTAATACCGCCTAATTCAACTAGGACCAAATGTGTGTGCATGTGAGTTCATTAACCAAATCCGAAGCATGGTAGTGACTCTAGGCAATCAAAAACCTGTGTGTGTGCAAGTGTGTTCATTAACCTCATCTTGCATAAATTAGGTAACCCTGTTATGGAGAAGACCCCGAAGCTAGTTTGTCCGTATGAGCATTCAGAGGTCTCTTTTTGAGGAGAGACATGTCGCCACGCAATGAGTATACTCCACTGCCAGTCAAGCGTCTATAGCCCCGGTGAAGGTTAACTCCATAGTCCATGTTGTTTTTGACCTTTGTAAGCCTTGGGGATGACTACCTATCCGTCTGACTGGACAAGTAGTACGATCCTTACAACTTATTTGGGATCAGTGGTGTGTGAAAAATGTTCATTTCCTTAGAGCTTTGGGGAATCGGATTCTCAACCGAAGTATGATGAGAATTTTACCCTATCCTTACTACTCTGTTTATATTTATATTTTGTGATTGCTTGTGATAGTGGTAAGAACCACTGTTTTATGGACTATGTTTGCATGATAGGACATACGAGGATTACCCTGTTCACTTCGAGGCACAACCCAAGGATGGTGTTATCTCTCTTTGACACAAGATGTTTTTAAGATGTGAAAATGTGATAGGTTCAAGACCGCTTTTGAAATCATTTCCCAATACTCAAGATTTTATTTAGTGTAATTTGTGATATGGCCCTAGAGAACTTTAACATGCATTTCGAAGTTTGCTTAAAACACTAGAAATGGTCGAGTGACTCGAAAACATTTTGGCAATGTAAATATGTGCAAATGGAAAATGGGTGTACGAATGACAATTCGGTTTGATGGATTTTATGAAGGTGCCCCCGATTAAGGCAACATGACTTTTGCTTGACCAAATTTTATATCCAAAAGATAGAATGGTCTCTAACATGATATGCAACTATGGCTGAAAATGAAATGTTATGGTTTTCAATGAGATGTATGCACATGAAATGCAATGTTTTTGAATGAGATGTATGCAACTAACAATGAAATGCAAATTCTTTTTATTTTATTTGTTTTTTTTTTTTTTTTTACAAGCCATGTATATATGTACATATAAAATTCAAACTATGCGTAGAATGCTCTCAAGTGTATAACATTAAGTGGTTCGGGTTCTTCCTCTCCCTCTAAACTCGGCAAGTCTATAAGTTCCATTACCCACTCTTTCGGTGACCATATATGGACCTAACCAATTAGCCGCGAATTTATCTCGAAGATGCGGCAATGCATTGGTGTTTTGTTGATTCTCTTTAAGGACAAGATCCCCTACTTGAAATTCTCTTAGATGAACTTTGGCATTGTAAGCACGTTTCAATCGGTCTTGATAAACTCGCAAATGCTCTAAAGCATTGATTCATTTTTCATCTATGAGTGTGAGTTGATCAAGACGTGCTTGTCTAGCAAGTATCATCATCGATAAATTCCTGCAAAGAAATTCGCAAGGAAGGGATCTCGAGCTCAAGAGGCATGATTGCTTCAGCTCCATAGACCAAAGAAAATGGCGTTGCCCCAATGGGAGTTCCGATGCTTGTTCCGTAAGCCCATAATGCCAAGGGGATTTGTGTATGCCAATCTTTATGATTTTCTTTAACAAGTTTCTTAAGAATAGCAATTATGGTCTTATTGGAAGCTTCAGCTTGTCCATTGGCTTGTGGGTAGTAAGGAGTTGAGAAACTATGTTGGATATTATACTTTTCGCAAAGAGCTCGAACATCCTTATTCTTAAAAGACTTGTCGTTATCAAAAATGATTTTAGAGGGAATACCAAAACGACAAATGATATGGTGAAGTATAAACTCCACAATTCTAGGACCTGTCGTACTGGTTAGAGGAATAGCTTCAACCCACTTTGTGAAGTATTCAGTGGTCGTAATGATGAAAGTATGTTGTCCTGAAGAGGCAGGTGAAATCTTGCCAATTAAATCGAGACCCCATTGTGAGAAGGGCCAAAGGCTTTGGATGGGCTGTAAAGCTTGTGATGGTATATGGATTAAATTAGCGTGTTCTTGACACTTTTTACATTGTTTAACATATTTGCAACAATCTTGTTCCATAGTGGGCCAATAATACCCCATACGTAAAATACGCTTCGCAATGGCCATTCCACTAAAATGACCACCACAAGTACCATCATGGGCTTCAAGCAATAGCTCTATGTGTTTCACCCGCTTCTAGACAACGGAGGAGTACTCCATCATATCCACGTTTATACAACACATCCCCCAAAAGAACAAAACGAGCTGCCTTTTGCTTAAAGCAACGATGGCGGCTCGAGACAAATCAGGTGGAAGTGTTCCAAACTTGAGGAAGGCTACTATCTCACTAGACCAAGGCTCATATGGATCCGAATGGATAAAGCAAACATCTTTTTCATCTTTAGACTCAAGCACGGACAATTGCGGACTTAGAGATTGTGGAAATGATTAGGGGTTGTACCTCTCCAAGGGAGTCCTTTGGAATCAATGATCCAAGAGAGGCCATGGCATCCGCAAATCTATTAGTCGAACGAGGCAAACTAGTGATCTCATACCAATCAAACTTAGAGAGCAACTTCATTGCTACATCATGATAAAGCTTAATGGTAGGTTCTTTGGCTTGGTATTCTCTCGTAATTTGTTTAACCACGAGTTGAGAATCCCCAAATATCCGAATACGCTTAATACTCATAGCTATGGCTGATTGAAGACCTAAAATTAAGGCTTCATACTCGCTGTATTATTGGTGCATTGGAAGTCTAGTTTGAATGATAAAGGGATGGGAATCCCTTGAGGTGTATGAAACACAACTCCAGCACCCTGACCTTTCGCGCACTTAGAGCCATCAAAGAATAGCGTGATGTCAACATCTTCCTCCGGAATGATGTCCTCTTCTTGTTCAGTGATAGCAAATACCGAATCATCTGGGAGCTCAATAATCAAAGGATGATCACTAGGTAGCGGAGCTTCCGCAAGTTGATCGGCTATAACTTGACCTTTAACGGATTTTTGGCTAATGAATTCAAGATCGAATTCGGTAAGCAACATTATCCATTTAGCGGTACGAGTGTTATTATAAGTGCGAGACATCATATAACGCAGAGGGTTTTCTCTAGCTATGACATATGTTGTATGGCTAAGCATATAATGACGAAGTTTCTTAGTGGCAAAAACCACTGCTAAGCACAACTTTTCCACATAAGCATATCGGGTTTCATAGCTTACCAATGTTCGACTAATATAATAGATAGCTTGCTCGCGATTTTGTTCATTCTTTTGTGCAAGCATTGTCCCTAAGGCAAAGTCCGTTGCTGAGATATAAAGGTTGAAAGGGACCCCTGGACGAGGCGGAGCTAAGATTGGCGGAGATGCTAAGTACTGCTTGATGTCATCAAAGGCTTTCTGACATTCATCTGTCCATGAAAATTGTACCCCCTTTTGTAGTAGGTGGCAAAATGGCCTACATTTATCAGAAAGTTGTGCAATAAAGCGACGGATTGAATTAATCTTTCCTTGCAAACTACGCAACTCCTTCAAATTAGTTGGGGGACACATTTCCATAATGGCTTTGACCTTGTTTGGGTCCACCTCAATACCTCGTTTAGAGATAATAAAACCTAGGAGTTTGCCTGAGGTAACACCAAAGACACATTTCTTAGGCTTATCCGGATCATATGGATTATGGAGCGGGGTGAATAAGTCTTCAAAATTCATTGTCGACTTATGGAAGAAAGGATGGGCGGAATGGAAGGGAAAACCGGTGAAGACCTCGGAAGACCTGAAGTGCAAAACAACATAGTTTTTCAGTTTTTTTTTTTTTTTGTTTGAGTTTTTTTTTTTTTTTTGTAGTGGTGAAAACCACTATTACACACATACATACAGCAATAAAGTATTTTTTTTTTATTTTTTATTTTTTGTTTTTTTTTTTGGAATTTTCTAATTTTTTTTGTTTTTGGTAGTGGTGAAAACCACTATTTTAGTATATACATATAATACAGGTTTGGATTATGGCTTATGGATGTGGCGGGGGTGGTGGTTCACCTCGTTCTTGTGGAAGAAGCAAGCGAAAGATGGCCTCTTGGAGAGGGAACAATTGGAGATAAAACTCGTCTTGTTTAGTGAGGGGAACAATGGGCGCCGACTCTTCTTCAGATTCATCACCATTTGACATGACGTCAAATTCTTCATAGGCTTCATCTTCGGATTCGTCGGGGTGGAGGATTTCTTCTTCCGAATTAAGATTAATGCTTTGAAAAGCTCGTTCAAAAGAAGAAAGGGATGGAAGTGGTTGGTAGCCCAGACCAAAACGCTCGGTGGGTCTCTCGATATGGCATATCGATGCGTTCGGTTACCCCTTGCTCGTATCGACCTAGGCCAAATTGCTCGCCAATTATGTCTCGTGGAAATAGCGAGAGGGAAAACCCTCCATCCTTTCGATATTGGCAGGGACTCGGATGCTTAGGTTCTAGTATGGTGGTAGGACTAGAAGATGACTCTATTCCCCCATATACAAAATTAATGGAATTTGGCATAGAACCCATGTTATAAACCGATCCAATGGATAAATGTTGGTCATGTGGACGACCAAAATCTTTAACTGTTTGCACATTGAACAGTGTGATGTGGACATCTTGAATGGCATACTCACCAATACCTACATCGGTGAGATGGACCTTGACTTGGGAGGGAGATGGACTAGATGATGGAATAGAAGAATGTGGGATAGAAGAATTGGAAGGATTTGGTTGGGTTGATGCTTCACTAACTTGTGAAACATCAACTGGTGATGGTTGGGAAGATGGAGGAATAATAGGTGATGTTGAAGAAGGTGTAGAAGAAGGGGGTAATGACGTGGAAAGAGATGATTGGTCATGGCCACATGTGCATGTGGTCACTGATGAAGAAGAAGGAAGATTAGTTGATGAAGAAAGTGGTGAATGAGATGGAATAGCGGAAGAGGAAGATGGTTGCGATATGATGGGTAGCTCCTCAGGAATGGGAGCTTTAGAAGAAGATGGTATAGAAGAAATAGATGGGGTCAAGAAAAGATGAGTGGATGGCAACACAATCTCATAAGGATTTGAGACATAGTTGCAATGTTTGAAGGGTTCCGTGTCAGCAGGTACACAATGAACTCTGTCCCTCATATACATACTTCAGACATTGATGCAAGATAGAAGGGACACATCTCATCTCCCTAAGCCAAGGCCGTCCAAGCAATACATTGTATGCCATGGTCCCTTCCAAGATGTGAAACAAGGTATGCAAAGTTCGGGCCCCTACCTCAATGGGCAAGATAATCGTGCCAACCGTGGAAGATAAAGCATCATTGAATGCTTTAAGAGTAAAAGTCGACTTTGTGATAAGGGATGGCGACGACTTTAGATGACTCAACGCCGATGTTGTAATGATATTGATTGAGGAACCGGTGTCAATTAAGACTCTCTTGAATGGCTTGTTATCGATCTTGGCCATGATATGTAGTGGAGGATCTATACTTTCTATTGACATAGGTTTGATTTCAAAATCATAGAAAGTGATGGAGGGCTCCATGCATGTTTGAATACTCCCAACAAAGTTGTTGAAGGCATTAGTATCTTGAGTTTGAAGCTCGATTGACTTTAAGATTTCCATTAATGCCTCTCTATGCGGAGGAGATTGTTGAATGAGGTCATAGATCGATAACTTGGCAAAAGCCATTTTTAAACTGGTAGTTAATCGGCTACTCAATGACATGATGGGTCGTTGGCGTTGAGTAGAATGATTTAGCGGTTGTTGAGAAGTACTAGCACGTCGTTGGGTCACTGTTACCTGAGGTGGACTGGGGGTTTGTAAAGGTGGCTGTGGTTCACCTCGATTTGGTTGGTTCGCCCTTTGACCCCGGGTTACTACGTTAATAGTACCCACAAAACCTTGGTATTGTTGTACATGGTTGACTTGATTAGGAGGAGTTACCTGAGTTACTCCCCCTGAAGTTGTTGGAGCTTCCTCCCGATGTGGAAGGGGTGTTTGAAATATACCAAGATTTTGATTTTGTTGGGCTAAGGGGCTATCCAATTTAATGGCTCCAATCTCAATAAGATCTTGGATCACATGTTTGAAAGCTATACAATTATTGATATCGTGCCCATTTTGCCTATGATAAGGACAAAATAGGTACTCCTTGTAATACTTCCCCCTTCTAGATGGGTCTAAAGGTTTAAACTCAAGTAAAGTCAACTGATTTGTGCTATATAACTTGTTGAATATGACCGCATATGGTTCATCTAAAGGTGTGATTTTGTCTTTTTGTTTGGGGGGGGGCCCCCGCCCCCCCCCGGGGGGGGAGGCAAGAACCCTCTGACGGGGGGAATAAAAAAGAAAAACAATCTCGAAGCAAAAGCATGGGAGCTAAATGATTGTACCATTGTACAGACATCTCCTCCTAATGTCCGAGGAAAAGTTCTCGAGCATAAGAGCATCATTATTTTGGATTCTAAAGCAAGCATGCATGAATGAGCTCACATGTTCATGAGGATCCTCAGTTCCTCGAAATTTTTCAAACTTCGGTAATGTGAAATCAGTCGGATATGGTGGTGAAGGTACCGAAGGATGAATTGGTTGATTGATCAATGACCTCAGCGTAGGTTTCTGACTAGATGAGCCAGGCATGTTGAGCATAAGGTTGTCAATCTGTTGTTGTATCGCATGGAGTCGAGAATCTTCATGAAAATTTTGACTTGTTTGATGATTATGATGATGTAATGGAAGAGTGGAAAATTGATGAGATGGGATGAAATTGCCTGAATTAGGCGGTGTGGAATGGACAGGTTGTTGGTATGGATGATACCGGAAAGAAGGTGATTGGGGTAGATGATGAACTAGACTAGGTTGGGAGAAATGTGGGGTAGGAATGGACACCACCGAAGATTGGGGTACCCAGGTGGGGCCTGAGCTAATAAAAGCTGGCTGGGTAGAAATTGGTTGGGGTGTAGGATTTACTACGACAGGTGGTTGGGCATTTTGTTGTTGTTGTTGCAAAATCAATTTGTCGAGATACTCCTTAACCTTATTAATCTCTAACCCAAGGGAGGTGGGATGATTGGATGAAGGTGGAGGGCAGGCTGCCATAGTAGTCACAAAAGACTGCATAGCAGGGGCGATGAAGTTGGGAGGGTAGGCTGCCATGGTAGTCATAGGGGACTGCACAGCAGGAGCAATGAAGGTGGCTGAAGTAGGCGATACCTGGGAAGGAACAATAGACTGTGTCCCAGGTAGGGTGAAACCATAAATGGTTTGGGAAGAAGAGGGTTCAAATTGGTTATGGCTAGAAGAGTTTCCACCAACTTCATAAAGAGAATTGGTGTACACCCGGGTACATGGAGGAGAAGGTGGTCGGGAAGACACTACATTTGTCTCCAAAGGATCACAATTGAGCATCCGGGAAGATGTTGGAGATGAAGCCGGCTGAACAGATACCACATTAGCCTCAAAAAAAGGGTTAGTGTAGACCTGAGTGAAACCAGCGGGTATGGTTGATGCAATATCCTGCTAAAAAATAGAATCTTGCATAGGGGAATCTTGGATTGGCTCAAGGACATAACCAGTGCCATCTCTTAAGTGAGTTTGCACTTGGGCCATATCAATGTGGGTAATATGACGAGGAATTTTCTTCCTCCATGGGCATGGCCATGTGATAGACGGTAGAAGGACGTGAAAGACCTACGAGGCGAACCTCGCTCGAAATTCACTAGGATAGGTGGCTATGTTGGTGGTGGGGATGTTCTGTGAATTACCCATTTGATTATTTAGATTTAACATTTTAGATTGATTCCTTGTTAAGACCATGAAGCAATAAATCTAAACAAATTCAGAAAAGAAGAATGCAAAACTGGAATGATAAATTTACACTAAAGAAATTATCAGAAAACAGTCACAACCTAGGTTTCAACCAATATGTCTTACCTGCGGTTAATTAATTATTTTCTGATCTTAATCTGTAGTAAATTTTAAGTGTCCGGTTTATGAGTTTTGCATGTGATCTAATCTTGAATTATTCACAAAAAAGGTAAAAACTATGGCTAGGAAAGGACAACGAGATTCTTACTGGTGATGAAATCCAGCAAGTTTTCTCGGGGGTGACCTATGGTGTCTAAGGCAGAAGTTTAATGGATGGAGATGAATTCCACCGTCACTAAACTTCAAGCAATACCCGGTGATGAAATCCAGATATCACTGTTTTAAATGCAATATGAAAATGCAATGAATTTTTTTTTTTTTTAAATGTTTTAGTTATCTAATGTGTACATACAAGGCTATAAATCAAAAGTTCTAATGATCTAAGCAAGAGGCTACTGAAAACATGTCATTTCCTCTGAAGAAGTGAAGTACACCGTTTAAAACCCCCTGCCTACCAATGATATCGAGATATCAAAGGAGCAACCGGAAGGTTCGTCCACTTCTCTCGCCTGGAATCACCCAATGGCAGGAGTACTATTGACATCCAATCAATAGTCCTACTTAGATAATTAAAACAAATAATTCGTAGCTATTCTAATATGCAGCTAGGTATGCAATTTTTTTTTTTTTTAATGCAAGCAACAATCAATAATGCAATGCAAAGAAAAATGTAATTAAAAATAATTGTTCTTTTCCAGATTACTTAGTTTTTGTTCATTTTAAAGTAATGATCTGAAAAAGAAACAAAATATGGCAGAAAAACCAAAAACGTAAAAAGTACAGCACTTACTTGGAAGCCTACGCTTTTCTGTAAAACTGACTTCAAACGCCCATGGGAGTCTGCACAGGCTGAAACGCACCTCTGCGTTTCGTATTGGACTTCCAGACGCCCCTCTGCGTCTGCTGCATTTTTTGCAAGCTCAGAAACCCTAGTTCGCTGGAACAGCGAATTTCGTGATTTCTGGAACCTGCAAAATAAAACAGAAAACAAGAATAGATTAGTAAAGCAAGTATTAAAAATATGAAACCCTAGGGGGTCCCACCGTGATCGCCATTTGTAGATTAAAAATACACGCCAAACAAAAATAAATAAAATCACAATGACAGAGTACAGAATAGTTGCACAAAACAAACGATTTCTATTAATCGATGGAGTTTAAAAACTCCTTTTTGAATACAACTGGGCCTGTAACCCTTTATTTGTGATACACAGTTACAATTTATGCTAGGGTTCTCTGAAACCCTAGCTGGCACAAATGGTGGCGCTTCCGAAGAATGTATCTTCAATCCCAACAGAGTGAGTGGGCTTTGTTGTATCCCTTGCTTGGACCACTCCAGCTTAATCAGTTGCCATCAATAAACCGGATCTGTTGTCAAAACCTGCACACATTAACACTATCAAGGAGTTAGAAATTAATAAGAGGGCTCCACTGTGTGAGCCCTCGAAAACAATCTAAAACCCTAGAAAACGAAGTGCAGGAATTCAATAACAGATCAATAAAAGAAAAGAAGTTACTTGCTTTAAACTAATTTATACCTATTCTCTGTTAACGCAGCTAGACCAGGCGACACCTGGAAGTAATGTGGCTATCAAATCGGCTACGAAAGGCACCCTGGTGCACTCGCTGAATGCCCGCGTGCTTCTGGATTAAGGTTTTAGACGTCGGTCTGAGTCTATGGCTGTGGGTAAACGCCCGCGGGCACTTGGTAAACGCCCGTGGGCACTTGGTGAAGGGGTAAACGCCCGCGGGCACTTGCGACAGGAATGGGGGATTCTGCAGAATGCTGCAGAAGGGATGGCGGCGAAAGCGACGACGAAAGCGATGATGGATGCGACGAAAGGGTAGCAGAAGAGAGATAGAGGAGATAGCAGTAGAAGAATTAGAATCAGAGATAGCGCATAGGAGATAGAAGTAGCAAAAGACATAGGGTTTGAGCCATCAAAGTGACTCAATTTATAATCCACTCTTAGGGCACACTTTAGGGTTTTAACGACACTTTGAACGTGTGGCTAAGATTAAAGCGGATCCAAGGGTAGAGAATAAATCTTGGTTGTGGAATGGATTAAGATGTATGGACGGATGAGATTAAATGAAGGATGGACGGCTCAGATTAAATCACTTAAACTATTATTTAAATATATATATTAAAATATTAAAATATTAAAATAAATATTAATTTAAATAAATTTGGGGATGAAAAATGGTGGGAAAGGTGAAATTGGGCCAAATAATGGCGGGAAAATGTGAAATTGGGCCAAATAATGGCGGAAAAGTGTGGATTTGGGCCAAATAATGGCGGGAAGGTGGATGACCGACACATGGCTGACAGGAAGGTATAGATGACTTGCAAGTGGTTGGATTTTGGTGTCTACACAACCCATCATTTCTTGAAGAATTTCATGTCTATGCTATCATATCAACAAATTAAGGATGGTCTTCCCACATCTACTCATTTTTCAAATATGATATTTTTTAATTCACTTACCACCATTTTAAATCTTATTGGCCAATGATATGAACAAATACTTATCAAGGTATTAATTTGAGTACAAGTCCCCTCATCTAGCCAATGATCTAAGAGTATGCATCTGCCTAATTTTTTTGTTATCAAGTTCAAGCCTATCTTGTTTGGTCCATGTATAATTATCCTCTTCAACTCATCCTCCTAAATATATATTTTTTGAATAAAAGCTAAGAAATCTCCCATACTTTGGGATATTTTCTTAATTCCTCCAATTTTTTCATCTAGCTTGGTTATGGCATTAAAATATCATATGATAATTAATCAGGTTTCTTGGTCTTTTTTCTCATAAAGGCTTCAATATCACTCCACACTTTTGATTTGGTTGATTAAGATGTAGGTCCATTGACATTAATAAGGATAAAATGAATATATGCAAAGTAACATGTGACTAATGAGGCTCTCCAATGCCTAGTTTTATGAATGGTTTCATAGGAGGTTCTAATTGGATTCTAACATGCTAGAATCTCCCTTTCCTTTCATTCTAAATCCACAACATCCTATTCACATCTTGCCCATACTACTTTCATAGTTTTGAAAACTTCTTCCTTTGTCATTTTAGTTTCATGGATACAAAGAATATCAGGCTTATTACTTAAATAGAGGTCCCTAATACACCTCTATTTTAAGGGGGTATTAGCACCCCTTATATTCCATGAGATGATAATAATGTTTTATTAGGGACTATTGGCCCTGCCTGTGAATTACCAATATCATTTTATTGTTTGGTAAAGAGAATTTTAAACAACTTAGATTGTGTTCCTTTATCTATGTTTGCTCTTGCTTCCTTGGCTTTCATTTGATAATTTTAAAGTTTTCCTCTTTTTTCCTTACTAGTAACAGGAGTAGGTTTTCTTATTCTATTCCTCAATATTCTTTCACAACTTTTCTTTTCATTAGATTTATCTCGTTAGAGTATATTACATTATTTGGTACATGCCAATGTACCACCTTGGGTACATAACTAGAGTAGGAGTTTACTTTAGAGTAAGGTTTGAGTAGTTACTTCAAGCAAGTAATAAATGCACAAGTGTTAGAATGTGCAATGATGTAAATGTGCATGTAGTCCACATGTACATGAGTCATAGGATAGGTAGATGAAGAGTCATGGGTAGAGTAAAGGCCAAGGCACATATCTTCCTATATATAGGCCTTTAAGGTATAGAGTGAGAAGTGAGAGATAATGTTACTATAGAGAGTTAGATTATAGTAGTGAGTAGGTACAATGTAGTTCTTCATTAAAAATTTTAGAGTGTTCAAGTCCTCCATTATATTGCATTGTACTATTTTTGTGAGCTTTCATTAATGGCATATTATTGAGTTATTACAGAAGTCTATCTCATTATTTTCTTGCATATTATAGTGCCATTATCATATAGTTATCATAGCTTACTTATTTCACATCTTGTGGTTGCATTTCCTTAAATATACATCCTCAAAAGCTAATAGTGGTATCAGAGCACATGGTAGATCAATAGGAAATAGAGAGATCCACAAGAGAGATTGAGAGGAGATCAAAAATCTCATTTTTAGAAATTTTGAAACTACATTTGGCTGGAGTCTTTCCACAGAGTTGCAAAAAACTCATGAAGACTAGGACTCAACATTGATTCCACTAGATTGACAAATCAACTAGTGAAGATTGATTATCTCTAGATTTAGAGTTTTCTTCCATTATAGTTTCTAATACTTTGTTGCAGAAAAAAGAGATTCAAAGAAAGTTGGGAAGCTTCCTACAAGAGCTAGGAAGAATATCTTCTTTGGAATCAATCCAGTACCTAAAGCAACAAATAGAAGAATGAATATTTGGAGGCCTAAGGAAAAGGTCCCATTGCTAGAGTTGTAGACCTACAAATTGTAGAAGAGAGAAAAATGCTAGAGGAGCCTTACTGTAGCCTCATAGAAGAAGATACTCTAGAGAAGAGTCCAGGAGAATATTGGAGGTTGGTGATCTCCATTGAAGATTGAAGACTATAGATTGCAGATTGAAGAAAGAGGAGAAAATAACTCAAGAAGCTGAAGAGACCCACAAGAGGTCCCATTGAAGAACTTCCAGTTTTGGAAGATTGAATATTGAGAAGGACTAGCAAAAGTCCTATTCCATATTTTAGAAGCAATAGATTTTAGAGATCCAAGAGGGAGATCTCATTGCAAAACTTCCATAGTTGAAGATTGAAGGAAAGGTCTTATTGAGAAGACTAGAGAAGCTACAAAATTTTAAGACCCTAGAGAAGAGGTCTCAAGGAAGGAGAAGGCTAGGAAAGCCCCATTGGAGAAGATTTCAGGAGAACTCAAGAAGAAGTTCCTGATAGAACAAAATTTGGGACAATTGTCACCATCCGACAACAATCCCAAAGGAGAAGAATTTGGCAAGGAGTTTGCCAAATTTTGGAGGAGAGTAGTAAAGACCTCAAGACAGTCAGAATATTGAGAAGAAGGCCACTAGATAGGCCAATATTGAAGTTAGAATTTGACAAGGAGGTTGAAGGAGAAAGGAGTTAGAAGAAGCCACCAAATCTAAGAGATTTGAAGATTACCATTGAAGGCAAGAAGGCTCATTTGAAGAAAGGAAGTTGTTGGTTTCTACAGCTGAAGATTGAAGGTTTCTAGAAGGAGAGTTTCAGCTACAACTTGGAGGAGTTTCCTACCAAGTTGGGGAGATTCAAGGACAACATTCTTGAGGAGAAATTAGTTGCGTTAGAATCTAAAAGTTTTAGAGTTATGGGCAACAATTTGGGCAGCATTACTAGCTGCTAAGTTTTAGGTTTCAAGGGAGCATCCGAAAGGAGAATTAAAACCACCAAACTACATTTTCGGGTAGCAAGTTAGAGGAGTTTTCAAAGCTATGAATTGGTGAGTTAAAGAGTTGTTTCGGATAGCAAGGAAGAGTTGCGATTACATCTAATACAAGGCAACAATTTGGTGAATCCAATCACCAAGAAATACATCATCTACAGAGGTCATAAAGGTAAGCAACTTAGGTGCAAAAGGTTCATTAGTTGAACACTTATATTTGGTTCATTATTAAGTTTCATTAAGCACCATATTAGAGTTTAAAATTTGCAAGGAGAAGGTTTCATATTAAAGTCTTCAAGGGAGTGCAGAAGATAGTTTCTTATAAGGTTAAAACCTACACACAAAAAGGAGGAGTTAGATATATTTCAAGAGAAAGAAAAATATCAACATCCTATATTTTACTAAAAGTAAAGAAGATATTACTCTTAAGTGAAGGTTGCATAGATTAAGAGTTCATTAAAAGGAGCAATAAGGAGAAATTACTATTGCATCATACTAGTTATTAAAGGTGCATTAAGTATTCAAGTTAAGGTGAAAATTAGTGCAAAGTTAAGCCATTCAAAAGGGCATATTAGTTGCATGATTAAAAGCTTGGATTCATTATTGCAAAGTTAACCAAGCAAAGAAATTAGAGGAGAGAGTTGTCTAGTAAGGAAGGCAACATCAAATATTCATTTGCCACCAAGGAGTAGAGCAAAGAAGCCACCTCATCAAGGAAGATAGAAAGCTTCAAAAAGAGACTATAAGATCTCATAATTATGGTGCAAATCAAGGCAAAAGTATTTACATTATTGCACCATATTTCTCTTGTCCTACATAGCATTAAAAGGATAAAAGCTAGAGTGTCTTAAAGACACTACAACAACCAACATATTACATCTACAAACCGACCATATTATCAAGTTTGTAGAGCAAAATTCAAGTTGAGGAAGAGAGCCAATGAAGGGCTCAATAACAAAGGTTTTCAAGGTGTCTAAAGACACCAAATCCAGCACCATTGGGCTCATGAAAATAGCACCTACAACAACATAAGAGAAGTGACCTACAACATTCAAGAACCTATGTAAGGTAGCATTGCACCCATTGCAAATCTATGTAAAGCAAGCACAAAGGATAACGTATTGCAAGAAACGTAAAATATTAAGGTGCAAACAAGAGTGCATTACCCAAGAAATAGCTTGGATGAACCACTAGCTAAGAGGATAGCATTGAAGCACCCATGAGCTACCATCGATTGGAGATGAACCACCAGCTAAGAGGATAACATTGAAGCACCCAAGAGCTACCATTGATTGGAGAAGAACCATCAGCCAAGAAGGCAATGTTGGAGCATATTAGAACCACCATTTCCACCTTAGAACCATCTTTTCTAGAGCCAACTTCATGGAAGAGAAGTGCCACCATTCACTGGAGAAAGAGCGTTGAAGCCAAGACCAAACAACTTGCATTCATTGGCAAGAATCATTGAGGAAGTAGAAGATGTTGAGGGAGAAATTGCATGCAAGGGAAAGGAGCACCACTTGCTACCTCAAGCTAAGGTATCTTGTGCCACTTGGCACAACAAAATAAGGTACTAAAATATTCTTCATAATGCCTGCGTAGGAAGAGAGCATCTAGGATAGAAGTAACGCCCATCTTGAGCGTTGAAAGCATCATTCAAAGGTTTGGAGGAATAATAATCATTGCACATCATTCGAAGGTGGATAAGAGCATTGAAGGCACCTAAACTAATGCTCATCAAGAATGTAACCTCCATTTACATGCCTGAGCAACGTACATGCCACGTGGCTAGTGTTCCAAGAAGGGACGAAGCATATTAAAGCGCCCAAGTTGAAGAAGAGTGCATAGATTGGAAGCACGAAGATTGAGCATTGGAGTCAAGCATTGAGTAGAGTCAAACTGCATTTAAGGAGAAGGAAGATTGTCATAAGGTTCCCATGAGCAATAAATGCTCTCAATCATACATAGGAGACTAGCATTACAACACCAAAAGCGTGGATAGAAGAGCCAAACCAGAGGCCAATCAACATGCACACTTCAAGGAAGGTAAAAGCTTTACATAATTAAATATTTGCTTTCCTTAAGGAGTTATAAGGTACTTAACATAAGGTTGAAGTTTATTACTGCATTGAAGAACCAACCTTAGTGAATTAGAAGGGAATTTAAGCAAAGGGAGTATATCTTAAAAGATATTACAAAATTGCATGAGGTTCAAACATTAGAATATTTGCAAATAATTAATTAGGAGATATAAGGTTTTCAACATTGGAAAATTTGAAATACTAGTTTGCAAATATTATTACTTTCTAAATTTCCAAATTAGGGAGATATAAGGAATACTACACCAAACTTTAGTTTCTTGGAATTTAGAAAAATTGAACCATTGAAAATTGAAGGATTAAAGAAGCAAAACTATAATTGCTTGAAAGTTGGAAATTGCATTTTACATTAATCCAACTAAAAGGTCTTGAAGGAAAAGAACCTTATTAAAACTTGAAGGTGCATCACCATTTATCTTTAGCTTTCTACTTACTAATTATTAGGGAGACATAAGGCAAGAAAGTGAAGTTGAACATTAGGGAGACAAAAGGAATTCAACTCAATCTAGGAAAGCTAAGCATACTATCAAGGTTCATAGTACATTTAAACACTTGCTAGATAGAAGGTATTTTACAAAACTTGTAAAATTGAAAAGTTCTTAGCAAGGTTGAGCATATACTTAAAACTAGGGAGGTATAAGGTAGTCTACAAATATCATCATGACAACAAACAAATTCATTCTCACTGAATCCCAACTACTTAGAGGTCCAAATTACTCTTCATGGAAAAACAAAGGGCAATTCTGATAGTTGAAAAAATTTGGGATATAGTCAAAGGAACAAAAGACAAACCTACTTTAGGTGATAGTGAGATTCAAAAGTTTGAAGAAAATGAAGCAAAAGCATTAATGATAATAACTTTTGCCATTACAGATGAAATACAACCCTACATTAGTTCAGTAGGAACATCTACAGAAGCATGGAAAACCTTAGCCAAAATATTTGAAGGGAAGAATAAAGCCACTATCTTAAATCTTCAAACTCAATTACATTCTCTGAAAGTGAATAGTGGTGAAAGTATAGAACTATTCCTAAGGAAAGTAGTGGATATAAAAGGAAAATTATTAACCTTAGGAGAAAATGTTGAAGATAAGTTCCTTGTTCAAGTAACCCTGAGAGCACTTCCATATAGCTACAAGCACTTAGTTACATATTTACAAATCCTAAGTAAATATACTTCTTTTGATGAGTTAGTCAATATCCTTCAAGAATATGAGGTGGAAAATATAGTTAAAGATGAAATGACTAACAATGCATTAGTTTCAAAAGATAATCCATAGGTTTAATCGATGCCAAGGATAGAAGCTAAAGCGTTGAAATCCCGATGCTCATGGTGGTCTAATGGTTGAAGGATATCATTAGAAGTTAAAGTCTTCGGTGTCCGAGCGAGATGGAGGAGAGGAGCAGCGGCGACGAGTTTTCAAATTTTTTAGGCGGGAAAAGCAGCGGTGGTTCAGAGGGTTTGGGCAGGACCCTTGAGCTTGATCCAGGCACGGATCCAGAGGATGGGAGGCCAGCGGCGGCAGCAGAGGTTATCCAGAGAGAGTGCGACCCCCCCATAAAGACCCGGACAAAGGGACCCAGCTGAGCGGGGCGGGCCCCAGAGGAGCCCGATCCTTTGCGGATACAGTCTTAGGGAGAAAGAGTGTCTTTCTTTCTCTCCCGCCCCTCATTCCGGTAAATAATAGGGTAAAGGCACCTATCGATTCGATGGGGCCATGTTTAGCCATGGAAGAGTTTTCTTTAGTGGGCAAGTTTCTGGGTGGAAGGCCAGATATAGAAACTATTCGTTCTTGGGCCCTATCCAAATGGAGGACGACGGGTAGTTTGGAGGTTGTTGCCCTTTCCAGGGGGTTTTTCATCTTAAGATTTAACAATAAGGAGGATGCGAGCCGCGTTCTCACTGGAGGACCCTGGTTTTTAGGGAAACGCAGCCTTTTCCTTAGGAAATGGGGTGAAGATTTTGACCCTGAAAAATAGAACATTAATACTGCTCCCATTTGGGTGCGGCTTCCCAATCTTCCAGCTCAGTTTGTCAACGAGTATTGGCTACATGGCATCGCCAGAACGATCGGTGAACTGGTGTCCATAGATCATGCAACCTTGGCTAGGACAAGGATGACTCATGCAAGACTCTGCGTCAATGCCAATCTTGAATCTGAACTGCCAAATGTTGTGGAACTTGAGTATGGCAACTATCTTAGATATCAGACGGTGGAATACGAAAATAAGCCAGCTTATTGCCCTGAGTGTAAATCACAAGGCCACCTACAAAATCAGTGCCCTACACTAGCAGCAAAGAGAGACATCCCCAGATCGAAAAGCAATCACGCAAATGAGAAAGGGCTTCCTAGGAACCTCCCTCTAAAAAGAGGCCCTGGTGGCAAAGGAGGGTTTAGGCCGTTCAAAAATAACTACATGTCTCAGGAGAAAGACTATCAGAGTGCAAGGCATTCTCAGAGCAAAGACAAGCATCATCTCACCAAAGATCCGAAAAACCAGGTAAGCCCTAAATCTCCAAGCTCAAATCAGTTCAATATTTTAGCCGATCTACCAGCAGAAGGGGAGATCGAGGAAGTAGAAGAGGATAACAGGCAATGTGCTCTCCCTGAAACCCTAGAATCCCCATCAAAGGCGGGCCCGTCTAATCCCATATCAAATATCCCTCCAATCCCTCAGGAAGGGGCTAGGCTTAGCCCCAGAGATTATAGAAAAAGAGTGGAGGAGATTTCGTCTTCTAAACCAGACCTCCCCAATATCATAGCCAGAAGTCCGCCCAACCAGATAGAAGATTCTTCTTTCAAACCAGGAGAATACAGGAAGAAGATGGAGGAGTTAGACTCGAGGACTGAGATGATAGAACTGGATGATTTCGAGGAATGTGGGAGTCCGGTTCTTCAACAGTTAGATCCCCCTCAATTTAGCCCCAAAAAGACCAGGAGCACGACTAAGTCACCCATTGACTTTGGTTGTGAGAGAAAGAAGGGGAGGATTTCAAACGCAGAGCATAACAGAATGAGGACTGACAATGAAATTGCCAGCGGTAAACAGAAAACTCTGATCCAACAAGTTATCCCAGGGTTCGAAGATAACAAATCAGGAAAACCTCCTCAGGGAAGGGGGAAAGGGAAGAACTCTAAACAATCTAAATGAAGGTTCTCTCATGGAATGTGAGAGGCCTCAATGGCCGGCCCACTCAGAGAGTGGTTAGTTCGCTAAGAAGGCAGTACAATCCAACAATTTTGATGTTGCAAGAAACAAAATTAGATGAAGTCCAATCAAAATCGATAGCTAAAAAGATGTGGAATCAAGGGGAAATGGTGTTTATTCCAGCAAGGGGAACGTCTGGGGGCCTCATGGTTTTGTGGGACCCTCGGGTAGTGGAAGGCAGTGTCATCCAAGAGGACGACAGGGTGTTAAGTGTGTTTTTCCATGATTTTGAAAATAATAGATCGTGGATCTGTTCCAATGTGTATGCTCCTAACTCTGTTCATGGGAGAGCCTCTTTGTGGGAGTTTTTGGGCAATCTGGGTGATGCTTTCCATGACATCCCCTGGGTTGTGGCAGGTGACTTCAACACGCCGCTATACCCATCAGACAAAAAGGGTGGATCTGGGCTCCCCTCCAGAAGCATGGAAGACTTCAACGAGTTTGTTAACTCGAATCAACTGATGGATGTGAAGCTAAGAGGAGCCAAGTATACTTGGAGCAACAGGAGGTCTGGCAGCCAACTGATCCAGGAAAGACTTGACAGGTTCTTCTTATCCAAGGAGGCGATGGCTGGGTTTGGAGACTCCACCTTGCATACCTTCCCCAAAATCTCTTCTGATCACAACCCCATCCTCTTGGAGGTCCCAAAGTCTAACTCTTTCAAAAAACCCTTTCGTTTTCAGTCGATGTGGATCAGACACCCGGATCTAAAAGAAAGCATGTCCATTTGGTGGCAACAACCTTTCCATGGAAGTTCAGGTTTTATTCTTGCTCAAAAGCTGAAATTAGTTAAGAATAACCTTAGAACTTGGAATAAGGAGGTTTTTGGGAACCTGTTTGAGAACAAGGAAAAAGTGAGGGAAAGGTTGCAGGTCATTGACAACTCGATCCAGAGTGGTACCAATGATGAAGCTACTAGGAAGGAGGAACTAGCCAATCTGTCAGAATATCATAATATCTTAGCATGTGAGGAGACCTACTGGAGACAGAAATCCAGGGCTCTATGGCTAAAGGATGGAGATTCGAACTCAAAGTTTTTTCATGTTACCACCTTGAGGAACAGAAGTAATAATAAGATCAGAGAGTTAACCAAAGCTGATGGATCCAAAACCCAAGATTTAATGGAGATCAGGGAGGAAGCAGTAGCTTACTTCAGCTCCCTTCTCGGGGATGAATCCCAGGTTAAAGAAGAAGCCAAGGAAACCCTCCTTCAGTCCATTCCGAGTTTGGTTGGTGAGGCCATAAATGGTAAGCTTCTTGCTCCCTTCACTGACGAGGAAATTAGAAAAGCCCTGTTTAGCATGGATCCTGAGAAGGCCCCTGGCCCTGATGGGTTCCCTCCTCGGTTCTACCAAGCTTTCTGGGATACGGTAGGACCGGATGTCATCTCTGCTATCAAAGAATTTCAGGCTTCAAAACATATACCGCGAGGGTTCAAGTCCACCTTTATCGCCCTGATTCCTAAGGGCCCATCTCCTGAGACCATGGCAGATTTCAGACCGATTAGTCTTTGCAATGTGTCCTACAAGATATTTTCAAAAGCCATTGCTAATAGGATGAAAGAAATTCTTCCCCTCATTATCGATTCAAGCCAAGGCAGCTCTGTCAAAGGGAGATCGATTTTGGATGGTGTGATTACTGTCCATGAAGCTTTGCACTCTGCAAGTCAAACCAACAAGGCGGTCTTAGCCCTAAAGCTCGATATGAACAAAGCTTTTGACCGTATCAACCGGGATTTTCTCGATGGCTGTTCTCCCGAAGTTCGGTTTTCATCCTCGGTGGGTCAGCTGATAAAAGAGTGCATTTCTGAACCCTGGTTCTCGCTTCGGTCAATGGTACGATAGCTGGGTACTTCCAGAGTCACAGAGGGCTCAGACAAGGAGATCCAATTAGCCCAATGTTGTTCGTCATTGTGGCAGAGGCTCTGGGAAGAACTATTAAAGCAGCATGCAATACTGGGTTAATTTCAGGGATCAAAGCCACCTCTCTCATCAACCCTATTAGTCACCAACAATTTGTGGATGACACTTTGTTGTTGACCCAGTTGTCTGTGGTTGAAGCTAGAAGGATCAAGCTCATCCTCCAACTCTATGAAGATGCGGCGGGCCAAAAGGTGAATTTTAACAAAAGCAAGCTTTATTTCCTTAACACCCCAAATCAGAGACAAGCCAAAATTGCTCACATCTTGGGTTGTTCGATAGCGTCTCTCCCGACCACGTACCTAGGCCTCCCCCTCTTCTACGGCTCTCCGTGTAGTTCTATGTGGGATAGAGTGGTAGAAAGAATCCAAAAGAAACTGGTCGGTTGGAAAGGTCATTTTCTGTCTCAGGCCGGGAAACTCACCCTCACCAAGGCCTCCCTCCAGAGCATTCCAGTTTATTTTCTTTCTGTCTTTAGAGCTCCAACCAGAATTTTTCAAAAAATAGAACAGATTCAAAAGAACTTTCTCTGGTCTGGATCTGAAGAAAAACAGAGGATCCACCTTGTGGGCTGGGGCAAGGTTTGTAGACCGAAAGAATTCGGAGGGCTTGGACTGAGAAGAATTGCACATCTAAACACAACTTTAGTAGCTAAACAAGCTTGGCGCCTTATTAACAATGAGGAAAATGAGTGGACTGCCATAATTAGAAGGAAATATCTTCAAGATCTTGATTTCCTAGATGATACGGTGCATAGAAGAGGTTCTGCGTTCTGGAGAGCTATCCTATCTAGCAGAGAAGTCCTAAAGAAAGGCCTAAGATGGGTCCTTGGCAATGGTCAGAAGATCAGGTTCTGGGATGACAGGTGGGCCAAGGAAGTAGCTTTGTCTCAGGTTTCTCACCTTGCTAGGGTCAAAAGAATCACGGAGGTTTTATATGGAAGGAAAGTTGCTGACTTTATGAGGCAGGATAGAGGAAGGCTTAGCTGGAAATAGATTAGGATCCCTGGGCTTGAAGCAGTCTCAGAAGAAATCCAAAGCATATTGCGTCTTCAATTCATTTCCATGAGTCCTGGGCAGGATCAGGTGATTTGGGCACCTTCCGAAAATGGGCAGTTCACAGTCAAATCTGCTTATATGCTAATGGTTGATTCTCAGGACCCCATCCTCCAGCCTCAGTTGGTGTGGGTCAAAAAGCTTATTCCCAAAGTTGCTATGTTCTCGTGGTTGGTGATCCAAGGCAGGATTCTTACTATTGACAACTTGATTAGGAAAGGTTTGATTGTTGCTAACCGTTGTTGTTTGTGCAGGGCCAATTGGGAGTCCACCCTCCATATTTTCCTTGAATGCCCGGTCTCTTCGAGCATCCTCAATAGGTTATTGCAAGCCTTTAACATTTGTTGGGTCAGACCTGCTACCATCCTTGACCTCTTCCACCAATGGCCAAATCCCTTTGTCAGCCTTAGATTGAAGTTTTTTTGGAAGGTCTGTCTTCATCATTTTCTGTGGCAGATTTGGCTTGAACGAAATCATAGAGCTTTCCATGAGTCCTGCCATGATGCCTCTTCCATCACCAATAAGATCATTTCCTTTGCCCGTGAAAACGTTAGCCTTATCCCCCTTGAAGCTCGCAACCCTCCCCTCTGGGAGAGACTGATCGCTCACTCTTTAAATTTTACCCTGGCTGAAAATCCCATGACCCCCAAGGTTAATCCCAGAGTTAATGTCAAGTGGAATCCGCCCCCTGTTGGATGGCTCAAGCTCAACTTTGATGGGGCTTCCAAAGGTAATCCTGGCAAAGCAGGGGCTGGAGGTGTAGTGAGAAATCATCAAGGATGTTTGGTGATGGCCTTTTCTGAGCAGTTAGGAACCAGAACTAACAATGAGGCGGAAGCTAGAGCGCTTTGGAGGGGTCTTCAGTTGGCTCAGGACATAGAAGATAATCTTATTGTTGAAGGAGATTCCATGCATATCATTAACCTTATCAACAATGGGAAAACTCCTCCGTGGCGGTTTAAGACTGTCATAGAAGAGGCGAGGTACCTCTACCAAGCCAGGAATGAGCGAAGAGCCGAGCATGTGTTTAGGGAAGCTAATAAATCTACTGATATCTTAGCCAATTTAGGAGTGGAAGCTGATGGTTTGGTCACTTGGGAACTCGGGGTTCCAAGTGAAGTGGACAAGATTATCCAAAACGACCGCCAATGATGTTGCATCTGTGGAAGTTGGAAAAAGGAAGAGAAGTGTTCTGTCTCCCGAAGATTTTCTATTGCGTTTTCGCGACCAAAAAACACAAGTGTGACCATGTTCCAAAACTGTCGCGATATCGCGACATGTCGCCGTATCGCGGTCAACGCAGAGCAGCAAAGGTTTTGACCATCAGTTGTCGCGATATCGCGACTTGTCGCGGTGTCGCGCTCCAAAGTTGCAGTGAAAAGCTCATAAGGTTTTTGTCGCGATATCGCGACGTGTCGTCGTATCGCGGTCAAAGTAGAGGCGGCGATGTGTTGACCCAAAATTGTCGCGAAATCGTGACTTGTCGCGCTTTCGCGCCTATGAGAAGCAGTGTTGAGCTTCATGATTTTTTGTCGCGATTTCGCGGCTTGATGCATTTTTGCGACCTGCTGAGTTTTCGTGGTGCTCGAGGCTGGAAAAAGCTAAGTGTGGAAGTTTGGCACGATTTCACGACCGACAGAGTCAGAAGAGAGCGCCCTACTAAACCGTCATGATTTCGCGACGTGTCGCCCTTTCGCGGTCAAAGCAAAGCAGGAGTGGCGTTGACCGAAAAGTGTCACGAAATCGTGACATGTCGCGAATTCGTGACATGTCGCGTTGTCGCGCCCAAAAGAAACATTCAAGAGCTTAGAGTATTTTTGTCGCGTTTTCGCGGAGTGTCTCATTTTCGCGGCTTGATGCAGTTTCGCGGTGCCCAAGCTTGGATTTTGCTAAGTATGGAAAGTTGTCACGATTTCGCGACCAACAGCGGCAGAAGGAAGCTCCCGGCAAGTATGTCGCGTTTTCGCGACGCGGATGTGACTATGGTGCAGAAGGCTGTTAGATGTCGCGAAATCGCGACATGTCGCATTTTCGCGACTTGTCACGATTTCGCGGAGATGCAGATAGTGAAACTAAAGGCAGATAGATGTCGAGAGAAAAAGTTAAAGTTGAAGTTAATTTTGATAAGACTTTCCATTTTTGTGACAAGGAGCGAAATCGCGAAGTGGTTGGAAATTGTTGCTGAAGGCAGAAAATTGTCGCGAAATCGCGACTTGTCGCATTTTCGCGACCTGTCGCAAAATCGCGGGCGGGTTTGCAGGCAAAGCAAAAGGGAAAAAATTGTCGCGAAATCGCGACGTGTCATTTTTTCGCGGCTTGTCGCGAAATCGCGGTGCTGCATGAAGGTGAAGCAGAAGGCTCGTTGTTGTCGCGATTTCGCGACTTGTCACCTTTTCGCGACCTGTCGCGAAATCGTGGATTTTTTGGCTTTGGATACTGCTGGATGTTTTTTGTCGCGAAATCGCGACATGTCGCATTTTCGTGACATGTCGCATTTTCGCGACTTGTCGCGAAATCGCGGTGTTGCTGAAAAGCGTAGCGCTTGGCCGGTTGCTGTCGCAATTTCGCGACTTGTCTCGTTTTCGCGACTTGTCGCGAAATCGCGGAGGTGGGGGTTATTGGTGACAGGTGGCTATGGTGCGCCCTTTTGTTTTCTTATCCATAACAGCTCTGTGCTGATTATTGTAAAAGGTTTTGGGTCAACCTAGGAAACCCGTTTGCAATGAAATTGATCCTTAATTACCAAAAAAAAAAATGATAATCCATAGGGAAATGTTACCTCATCCTCAAAAGGGTGAAGACCATGGAATAAAAAATATTGTCAAATGAGGTCCCAGGTTTGAATCTCCACCCTACCAAAAAGTTGAATTGGGTACCCAAAATCCAATTGATAATGTTGGTGTGTGCAGGACCGGGTGTGACTCCTGGGTGATTTTTATGGTGTAGAACCCCCTGGTTGTGGTCTCTCAAACCAAGGTGGCCCTGCAAGGGATTTTTTGCTTAAAAAAATATTGTTAATTTTGCAATAAGAAGGGACATAGTACCAACTACTATAGATTACATAGTATCAACTACTACAGATTCAATCCTAGAAATTAGTATCAAGAAAATAAAACAAACCATGGAAGCCAACCAAACAAGCCATTCCAACCAAGACAATATCATAATCAATATAGTCCATATCAGCAAGAATTTTAGAATCATATCCTTCTTAGAATCAATACAATTATCCTTAAATGCAATATCGATAAGGGAATAAAAAGAGAACTTAGTTCACAAGATCCAAGAAATTCAATAACTGGAAGAACCTACAGAGAAAAATAAAGTTAAAGATCTCTCAGCAAAGATAGCATTTTATGAAGACACTAACTACTTGCTTGAACATGATATAGATAGGAAGTAGAATAAAGAAATAAGAGGAGAGTACAAATTCCAGATCCAGATGAAGATCCATATTGAAAAATAAATTCTTAAATAACCAAATAATGTAATACAAGGGGGTGTTAGAGTATATTAAATTATTTGGTACATGCCAATGTACCACCTTGGGTACATAACTAGAGTAGGAGTTTACTTTAGAGTAAGGTTTGAGTAGTTACTTCAAGCAAGTAATAAATGCACAAGTGTCATAATGTGCAATGATGTAAATGTGCATGTAGTCCACATGGATATGAGTCATAGGATATGTAGATGACGAGTTTTTGGTAAAGTAAAGGCCAAGTCACATATCTTCCTATATATAGGCCTTTAAGGTTTAGAGTGAAAGAGAGAGACAATGTTACTATATAGAGTTAGATTATAGTAGTGAGTAGATACAATATAGTTCTTCATTAAAAATTCTAAAGTGTTCAAGTCCTCCATTATGTTGCATTGTACTATTTTTGTGAGCTTTCATTAATGGCATATTACCGAGTTATTGCAGAAGTCTATTCATTATTTTCCTGCATCTTATAGTGCCATTATCATATAGTTATCACAACTTACTTATTTCACATCTTGTGGTTGCATTTCCTTCAATATACATCCTCAAAAGCTAACATTATCCTCTCTTGGCTTTGCTAGGGAAAATTTTGACTTATCCTATTCATTTTCTAATATTTTCTTGTTAATTGTAAAGGTACTAATGTCTAACACTATGTTTTATCTACCACTTTCCTTCTCATAAATGGTGCATGGTATTTCAAGAGAGTACTCAAAATCTATTGAGGCACTTTCCTTAGGTTCAATAGAATGTTCATCCCTAAATCAAGATCATATTGAGTAGACATTTTCTTGTTAATATTTTGATCATGTTGTACCATGTCCTCTAAGGTTTGATCTACTTTTTATTCATAGTCTAAAGCCTCAAAAGAATTGGTATTTATTCTAATATCCTTACTTACTTGTATACAATGTTTATTTACTTTCATCTATTTAGACCTATTTTTTGGAAGTTGAAAACCATCCTCATCCATATCCATTTGTAAATTTCTCCTACAATTTTCTACATATGTTTCTACTAGATTCTTCTTAGGGTATGATCTCTCAATATGCCCCACCTCATGAGATATTCTACATCTAAAATAAATTTTTTCATAATCCATGATTTGGATCCATACCCCCATACTTAAGAAGATTGATTCTGGTAAAGGTTTGTTGATATCAATCATGACCAATATCTGAGCATAAATAGCCTATAATATATATTTTGTAGTTTATAAAACATAAAGGAATTCTCATAGAGTGTTTTCTATTGGCTTGAAGGTATCCATTTCCTAGAAACCAATGGATAACCCATACATCATGATCCAAAGTGGTACTAAGGATAAATTTACGTTCTCAAGTGCAAAGTTTTCATACCAACAGGTAAGGAAGAGTCATACTCTTCCTATAAAACAAGGAACCTCTTTTAGGATTCTATCTCTTGCCTCCTTGGAACATAAAATAGCTAGCAAGAAACCTTTGGGAATAAAGGATAGACTTACTCCTAGATAATTTCATCTCCTATCAATCCATTTTCTCAACATCAAAGCCCTTGGCTGAGACCCATTAAATTTACCAATTATTGCCCTATCTTTGAGCAACAAGAATCACTACTTTGTGAGGTCCTCCCTAACATCTACTACTAGGGATAATTATAATAAATTAGCTATAAATCGGTCCATGGGAAGGAAAATATAACTTGATATCTACTACTACTTACTAGTATATTATGTAGAGATTATGTTATTTGAAAACAAACATATAATATTCTACATGTAGAACTTCTACGATTATGAAGGGATGAAAGAAACTTAGTTGAAAAAGTCATACCCAGATAGAATGTCTCTCCTTGCTAACGCCTTAGCCCTTCATTGCTCCTTTTATCATCCCAACCTAGGCTAATAAAAATCTGTAAATTCATTTTTTATAACTTGAAAAATCATCATTGAACTTGTTTTCAAGTGGCTAGCTTCATAGGGTCATATATCTTCAATATTACTCGAATTCCTTCATATAACTACTCATTTTTAAAGCTCTTCAATTTTTGCACAAATTGGTCCGAGAATCTGAATTGGGTAATTCTTCACAAAAATATGGCTCTTGAAAGAAGAGATATTTTTCTAAAACAATTGCTCTAATGTTGCCCTTTTTCCAAATGGTTGTCTTTACATGGTTGTATATCCCTAAATTCTAGTTGGATTATCTTGTATTACCACTCATTTCAAAGATTTTTGAATTTTGCATAAAATGGCATAATAATTGTCTGTATTGGACAACTCTATGAAAAAATATAACTCTTGAAATATGAGTTATTTTTCAAAAAAAATTGCCCTAGCTCTGCTAATTCGTAATTTCCTTTAAGGTGGATCCACCCTGTTTCTCTTACACTTAGATACTATATCTTATTTTTGACTTAGCATTTTTTCCAAAAAGAGCATACATCATTAATTGACAAAATACAACTCACCTTGACATACACTTGGACTTTAAAACATATTTATTTACTCAAACAAGATACTTTGACTCTTGATAACCCTTACTACTTGACTAAAAACATGAACCTTTTTTTCTAATTTGTATTTTTCTTTAACTTGCCAATTCCTTTTTTATCTCTTTATGCATAAAGGAAAAATTAATACAACTTATAACTTTCTTAAAAATAATGCAATTTACTTTATACATAAATAAAAGAAATAAATGCTCCTTATAACTCCAAAAAATATAATTTTTGAAGGAAAATTGAAAAATATTATTGAACTTGAGACCTTTGACAACTTTTGTAGCCACCTTCATGTGGTATGGAAGCTCCCTCACTTTAAGCTATCAACACTACCTAGGATTTCAACACTTTTATTTTGCTCGATAAAATTATCTCTAGGAGTGTCACCTTTAGTGAAATTCCAAAAAACTTAGCAACCCTTTTTTCGATAGGTAATGGATGGCCCCTTGTTGTCAACACAATTACGAACACTTTCCAACTCCAAATAATATCTACAATCATGATATCTCAAGTTAATAGCTCATGGGTACATCACCAATAAGCTTCTACCATATGTAAGAGTCATCGTAGTGAGAGGCAAAGGCATCTTCCTTCACATAAGAATCCATTAAAAGGCACAAAGAAGAAACCAACTACTCTAACAATAATGTGTTGCTGTATAGTTTATCATTTTTATCAAATAAATGTGATGCTAAAGGGTGTATTATTTTTTTCCTACTTTCTTTTCTTCTAAAGACTCTAGGAAATTGACAACTTTTAGCAAAATTCTCTTGATTTTCCTAGCTTCAAAAAAAATGTTCATTTCCTGTTTAACAACCTTCGAACACTATAAATACATATTTATGCTCTTAGAAAATACTTCAAGACTTCACATTGAAAAACACAAGCTTATACTGAGAGGGGGGTGAACAGTATAAGCCCACTTTTTACTTTCTTTCCAAACCAATATCAATTAATGTCCTTAATTGAAATAACCAAATATAGCAGTGTGCATTAATAACTTAGATAGCAGTAGTAAGCAAGAGCACAAGTCACCACACACAATTGAGACACAAGATTTAATGTGGTTCCCCCAATGTGAGGTACTCCATGGAGAAAATATTTTACTAAAACTTTCTCAATCAATCTCTTTGGGAATCACTCTCAATTACAATTTTTATGGATCTTTGTCCAAAGGAGATGTTGATCCCCTAATCTCAAGTTCATGGATATCTTACATAGGAGAACTATTTCCCCTTCTGCTCTAGCTATGTGATATTATAGAAGACTCGATATCTCTGCTATACTGACTGATGGACCTCTTCTCCACTTGAAGACTTCTCACTCGGTCTGTCTTCAACTGTGCTGGCTGCTAGATATCTATCCACTGAGACTCTATCCTCTGTACTTTGTCACCTCCAAAGCTTTCTCAATAGGCTCACTAAGAACCTACTCAATAGGCTCACACAGAACCTGCTTAACAAGCTCACATAGAACTTGTCAAATGTGAATAACAATCACACACAGAGCTTGTCCAAATATGCTCTAGCAAGTTCACCAAGAACTTACCCAAATCTGCTCTAGCAAGCTCACCAAGAACTTGCCCAAATATGTCCACAAATCTATCCCAACACTGTCCTCAAATTTTTCTCAACACTGTCCTCAAATCTATCCCAAAGGCCTTCTCAAAGGCTCAATCAATCATGCTCAAGTAGTACTCAAAATGAACTCAACAATGAGTGGCAATCTCAACTCAAATTAACTTCATAGAAGCATAAAGAGAATTGTTAGAGACTCAATATGTTCTAATATCACTCTCAACCCAAATCAATCTCAACTCAACTCAACTCAAATCAATCTCAACTCAACTCAAGTCAATCTCATAGAAGCATAAAGAGAATTGTTAGAGACTCAATATGTTCTAATCTCACTCTCAACTCAAATCAACCTCAACTCAATTCAAGTATTATAGAACCATACAAAGAATTTTTAGAGACTCAATATGTTCTAACCTCAATCTCAACTCAACATAGAATGATGGAATAGTTTGTTTTATAGAACTTGAAAAATCACTTCACACATCACTTGACTAGGCTCAATCAACTCAAATCAACCAATCATCACAAGGGATAACTCTCTCACACAATCCTAGTCCAAGTATGTATCAACCAACTCAAATGTTTCCAACAATGCTTAACCATAAATCTCACATAACAATGATGCTCATGTTCTTTTCTAACTCAAGTTCTTTCACAACCAATGGGCTTCAACAAATATGCTTATAAAACAAGGTTTATACTCAACTCTCAAATCAGAAAAACCTTTAAGCCTTCAACCAACCACTTCCAAAAAGGAAACCACAAACAATCCTTTTCCCTCCAATGATATTTCAGAAATCAACCACCATAAACAATCAATAGGATAATGTGCCCATACCTTTTATGAAGATGAAAAAACCTCTTTGTAAATCTACCACAATCACAAATTTTTTTTGCCAATCTTCACAAGGGTTAGTAGATCACAAAATAATCAACATTACTCCACTTTTCAATAATCATCACCAAGGCCTTTAATTGCACAACTTCCTTATCTCTCCTAAAACCACTTGTACCATAAAATAAAATAAATCAAAACATTGCATAAGCTTTTCACTCCCAAAACCACTTATACCATAAAATAAAATAAATCACAATATTGCATACCTTGTCACCTCATGAAATAATTAATCCTCCTAAAAAAGAATAAGGTAAACTTCACTTTTGGAACCCATTTAAAAAATCAGAAATATCTCTTTACACACACATTATTTCTCCTTCTAAAGAAGTTGGTCAAATAGCCCTCGAAATAAGCTTTCCAACTATATATAATATGCCCCATTTCTAAAATAATTTGAAACCTTTACATATATATATATATATATATATATATATATATATATATATATATATATATATATATATATATATATATATATATATATATATATATATATATATATATATATATATATATATATATATATATATATTAGCCATCATTAATTGCACATAGGTCGGCCCTCCATTAATTTAAACTTAAACTTTAAACTTTAATATCGTCATCACCGGAGGTCCTTTTTCGATAAAACAAAGTTCCACCTTGGCTTTTAAGAAAAGCCCTTTCCACATAAGCCCACCATGGTTTTAAGTAAAACCTTTTATTTTTCCTGCCTTGGTTTTCATAAAAACCTTGTAAATAGCCATGCTTTCCAAAATATCATAAATGCTTATTTATGAAATATTTGGCCATCAAAACCAAATGTGATCCATGTGACATCAATGACAACACAAAATACCTCAAATTAACTCAAATTTCCAACACACATATTTAATGCATGCCTATAAAAAAAATGCAATTCTGGCATCTCATATCTACAATCAACATTCTTTCACACTTTACACTGAAATAAGACCGAACACATTCTACTCATGCTAGTATTAAACATTGATATATATTTTTATTTTTTTTAATTTGCACATGAAATAGTGATGTATCCATAATTTACAATCTTTCAACATACTTTGGATAATCTCAGTCAACAAATGCACAATGAAAAAAATCCTTCAAACAATATGTATATATTCTAGGCAAGAGGCTTTGACAAATCAACATAGAATTATAGTAGCAAACAATAGGTGTACAACAAAACTAGGTAATTACTCATTACCTTAAATGTACATATCTTTCTTCTATCAAGATATCAACTCCATTGTTGTAGGAAAATAGAGTAAATCATTCCATTAAGCATAGCCAAATAAATATAACAATAGTGGCTTAGATTAGCCCGTAACCAACGGAGCTAACTAGCCAACTTAGGTAGGAGTTGTAACAACATTAACAACTAACCTAATAATGGACTAACAATAGAGATACGCTAACATCCCCCCTTAGTACATTATTTGGGTAATAATATAACTACTACTATGCTAATATCCCCCCATACAACAATATTTGGGTAAAGTATATAACTGCCCCAATACAGTGAAAACGATGTTGATCTGCTGGTTCTTTGCTCTGTCACAGTGCTCTGGCTGCTCCTAAGCAAAAGATGGGTCATTCCTCGCTTTGTCTTCACGCCAACGAATGTCCTTATGGTAATCACATCATCCAACCGAATTGCATGGGTAACCAGCCGTTGCAATCGCTAGGTGTAGTAGAATAGATCACTTCATACAAGGTTCATTCATCTACAATATGAATTTGCAAAAGATAAGGTAGCTAAGGTGTCGGTCGTCGCCGAAAATGCACCCTTATAAGTTTCCCCCTTCTTGTTGCAAAACATAGTGTAATTAATTTTTGAAGAAAGTGTGACTAAGGTGTCGGTCAAAGCCGAAAATGCACCCTTATAAGTCATCTTCCCTATTTACAAAAAATTGTGAAGAAATAGAAATGGATATCCCCCCTCAATTGCAAAAAGTATGCAACTCAAGAGTGTTGTGAAGGATTTTACAAATATTGCCTCCTAGACAATTTTACATCACAAAAGGTCTCTCTTCTTGTTATAAGTACTTCAAACACCTAGATTTTGCTATTTATGAAGCCTAAAAGAGGTACAAGCACCCCTTATTGTAAGGTCTTCAAACAAAATACTTATGCTATTTATGAAGCCTAAAAAAGAGAGAGAGAGAGAAGGTGGTGTTGTTGCCCAAGGGACACATGTGTTTTCCCTCTACAAAACTGTTTTAGCAATTTTAGCACTCCTTGTGCTATCTTTGAACCAGAAACAGAATCAGAAATAGCCCTTAGGTATGAAAATTTTCTATTGTAATATATTTAATTTAGTAAAAAAAATTTAATTAACTTAATAAAATAATATTTTAAGTCCCTTTTTTTTTTAAAAACCATTTTTAATTAAAAAAATGATTAAAAAAGAAACAAAAAAAAATATTATTAAATTAAGAATAATAATTAAAAAAAATACTAAAAAAAATAAAAATAAAAAATTTACCTTCGGGGTCCCCGACGGGAGTCGAACTCCCGACCTCCCGTCGGGCAGCGCTTTAGCGCTGGACCCCCCCGCCAGTCGGGCTAGCTGGCCCGACGTGAAGGGAAGGGAAAGATTTTCCCTTTCCCTTCACCCCTCGCGATGGGGGGGGGGATTTTTTTTTTTCTTTTTTTTTTTTTTTTTTTTTTTTTTTAATCCCCGCGCTGCGTCAGCCGCGGGGGGGGCGGTTACGTCCGCTCGGCCCGCGGCTGGCGGGACTGCACAGTCAGATCCTCCCCTCCTGAGTCAGCGCGTGGCGGACTGTTGGTCTGTCTGCGCGCTGCGTCCTCCAACTCCAACGGGGGGAGGTTTTGTCTTCCAACTCCGTCGCGAGGGGGGACGCTCGCGCTCAGCGGGAGTAGCGGCCCTCCGTCCGCTTCCTCCAACGTGGGGAGGGGGCATCCGCCTGCGCGCGGACGTCTACATCCCTCCACTGTGTGTGGCGGATCCGTCTGCCCCTTCGACGGGGGGGGGGGTTTATACCCCACGTTGGGCCGGGCGGGAATTTTAAATTCCCGAATTCTCGCGCCTTCAACGGGTAGCGGCCCGCCTGCTTCCCCCAATGCGGGGGGGGAGCGCCGCCACCTATGCGGAGCTGCGCGTGGGCGTCACGATAGCTTCTCGCGCACGGGCGTCATGGCAGGGGGGTGTCCCTCCTCTTCGCGCGGACGCTCTGGGGAGCAGAACTCCTCTGCGTCTGCGACGTTTGGGGGAGCAGAACTCCTCTGCGTCTGTGTTTGCCTTTGCGCGGTCCGCGCGCTCCCTTCTCTGCGTCCAGCAGGGGGGGCAGGTAGGCTGCGGGGCGCGGGATGCCTACGTCCCGCGTATTTTTTTTTTGTTTTTTTCTTCTTTGAAAAAATAATCATGCGATGCCGTGATTTAAAAATAAAAATCACGTCGCGGAAACTCGCACTTTTCAGGGAGATAATGTGCATTCAGAGAAAGAAAAAAAAAATTTCCCACCAAACAACTTCAGCCTCCACCCTTCTTTCTCACGCTTCCCTGCAATCTGGCTCTGATGCCATGTAGGAATTCGGAACATTTGATTATTGTATTGCATAGATTAAATAGTGTTTACATATCCGGGAATAGAACACCGGAACTGTTACAGGAACTGCACTCTGTTACGCAGTTGTAACAGTCTGTCTAAGAAATGAAATAAAGACAAAGTTAAGTAGTACGCTAACAATTGTTAGGTACCAAGATAAGTATTTAATAATATTGTTAGAGTTACTATGTTAGTAACTATAATTATTACCTCATTTAGGTAATATTTAAGTTTCACCTAGGTAGATATAATTTACCACATGGTAAAAAGTAATTTCTTACTTTTTACCACTAGTAGTTACTATTACCAATTACCTTGGTTAGTAGTCTATCTTACCGTCATTTCCCTTTTGGACGGCAGATAGGTTAGTTGTTAGCGTAGACATAGGATCTATTGTTAATTAGTCTATTTTGTAACCTATTTAATCCTATAGCTATCCTATGCTATAGTTGATGAGATTAATCGAATTATCATTGGGGTCTTACCTTTCCTAACATTGGCATCAGAGCCATACCCCGGATTTAACCCGCAGCACTTCGAGGCACGTTACCCGAGGAGGTGACCCGCAGTCTGGTTTTGGGCACGTTTCTCGAGGTGGCCCGCAAGCTGATCGACACGCTTCTCGAGGCAGACCGTAGGAGTTAATCGGCCTGGTTCCCGAGGTGACTTGCACGTGGCCCGAGGTGATCTACTGACGTGGCAGCACGTGACCCGAGGCGGTCCGATCTGCTGACGTGGCGGTTCGATCTGGCGTGGTGGCACACGGCCCGAGGTGACACGCGGCCCGAGGTGGTTCGATCTGCTGACGTGGCGATCCGATCTGGCATGGTGGCATACGGCCCAAGGTGAACTGTGCGTGGCTGAAGCGATCAGCAAAAGAGATTCTTGCGCATGGCCAATTGCCCGCAGGCAATCAAAGACCAATGTGTTGGTTTGTTTTTTTAAACAAAGGAATTGCGCCCGCAGGGCGCATGTGGGATAAACTCCCATGATTTAAAAAAAAATACAAGCGCCGAAGGCTTGAATAGCCTTCCTCACACTTGGCTGACGGATCAGCCAAGGGAGGAGGACTGGCAAACGCTGCCAGCCTCGGACGCTCCCCAACGCGGACGATCCGCGTTCGAATCCCTTTTTTAATTTTTTTTTGTCTTTACTGTCACGAGCAGGACGAAAGGGAAGGCATTCACCTTCCCTTGTCGTCGGGCAGTGTAGACCAACTGGCAGGAGCGCCAGTCGGCTAGTATCCTACCGCGGGGTCGCAGGATCGATCCCCAGCCACGGACAGGTAAACAATTTTTATTTTTTTTGCATTTTTTTAATTTTTTTTAGTTTGTCTTAATTAATAAATTTCTTTTTGTTATTTAAATCATTTTTTTCACCAAATTAAGTGATTTTTTTATCAGGAATTTTTTTATTAATTAGATGTTTCTAAATTAAAAATTAAAATTATGCATTGAAATAAAATTTTATAAAAAAAAAAAGAAGAGAGGCAAAAGTTTTTTTTTGTATTGTTTTCTCCTAATCAAACTGAGGGAGACAAGAGACAATCATTGAAACAAATTTCTTTTGCAGCTTTGATACTTCTAATAAATTTTTTAATTTCTCCAAAATTTTCTAATAAATTATTTTGAGAGAACAAAATTTTTGTCTCATGAAGAAAAAGCTTTGGATCACAAAAGCCCTTCGTCGTCTAAGAGTTATTCGAAAGAGGAACGAACTTAGACGCCAGACGACAAGATCTCATTTTCGTCATATGCTTAGAGAGCATAGAAGGAGCTTACCCCGTTTCAATACTTACACTGATCCATGGAAGGGTTTGGATCGTAGTTATGGTCCCATGAGGATTAGGGAACCCTTTAATCCTGATGCACCTCCTATTTTTGAGTATTGAATAATTACGGGAGATAGAAAACCAAGTTGTGTGTCAACTGGTTCTGGAAGGTCTTTCAAATGCTTGTCGTGTGTCGACTTGTCTTGAAAGATATGCTCTAAATTCTACATTTTGTAAACATTAAGGGGGGATAGAATTTTTTTAAGAATTCTATAGTTTTCAAAATTGTAAAGATAAAGGGGGGGCTATTTCAGTTTAAAGAAAGGTGCATTCTCGATTTTACTCGACACCTTCTCTTCAAAATTGCTTGTACTAGGTGCATTTTCGGTGGAATCCGACACCTAGAGTGATATAAATTTGGGTTCTCTTATATTTTTTTGATTATTGCACTAAAATTTTTTTTTTTGCAATTACAAGGTCAAAAATAAAACATTATAAGGAGCTTTTCACAAACACCCAAACTTCACTCAAAAACCATGCTAAACTTTGCATAGGTTCAAACAAGTAATTTCTCCCCATTAAAAGGTCCAACATTTCAAATCACCTTGATAAGACTCTTTTGTTTGGCTTAAATAAACCTCAAATTTTTTCATCTTTTTTCAAAGGTGTTAAAAGCAGGTGCCATTAAATATCTTAGAGAGCAAATATCAAAAGTTTGACAAAATCTTCCCTTGTTTCATTTGCTCTATTTTGTTTGGCTCAATATTCCTCAAAATTTTCATCTCTTGCTAAGAGTGTTAAGGCAGGTGCCATTAAATATCTTATAGAAAGAAATTTGAAACAACTTCTCTATACCTTTTCTTAGGGTATAGTGCAAGATAGCATCATATTAGTCCTCTCCAAAAATTTGAAACCTAAACCATGGCCATGATACACAAGTATCTCACTGAGAGCCAACTGCTCGAAGGTTCAAATTACTCAAGCATGGAAGACTAAGATGAAGGCTATCTTAATCGTAGAGGACTTGTGGTCAATAGTGGATGGAAGTGTCACTAGACCTCAATCTTCCGGACAAGATCAAATAGACTTTGATAAAAAGGATAAGAAACTTTCCTTAATGATATTGCTTGCTATTACTGATGATATCCAACCTCATATCAGTGAAGCTACAACTCGTAAGGCAGCTTGGGATGCCTTAAGTACCATTTTTGAGGGCAAGAATCAATCAACGATTCTTAACCTTCAAACACAGCTTCATACATTACATATGAGATCAGGAGAAACAAGAGAGCTATTCCTCTGCAGAGTCGCAGAATTAAAAACAAAGCTGCAATCCTTAGGAGAAGAGTTGGAAGACCAAGTCTTGAACTCAATCATTTTGAGAGCTCTTCCTGACTCCTATAGAATGTTGATCACCTCCTTACAAGTTTCTAGTAGGACAGTAACTTTTGTAGAATTGGTAAATATGCTTCAAACTGAAGAAGCTAATCAATTCCAAAGAGATGATGCATCCAACAATGCACTTTTCTCACACAAATGACAAGGTGGTAAGAAACAATGGAATCAACAAAGGGGTTCTTCTTCTAGACAAGACAAGGGTAAAACCAAAGAGGTTCCGAAGAAGAAGCAACATTGTAAAATCTGTGACACAGACACTCATCAAACCAAGAGATGTTGGTTTAAGAACAAGCCACCCAAAGAAAAAGGTCAAAATAAAAACCAAGGCAATGTTGCAAATGAGATGTCTAATACAGATTCTGATTCTGGTTCAGAGAAAGCACACAGAGTGCTAATTGCTAAAACAGTTTTGTAGAGGGAAAACACATGTGTCCCTTGGGCAAAAACACCATATTCTCTCTCTTCTTTTAGGCTTCATAAATAGCATAAGTATTTTGTTTGAAGACCTTGCAATAAGGGGTGCTTGTACCTCTTTTAGGCTTCATAAATAGCAAATTCTAGGTGTTTGAAGTACTTGTAACAAAGAAGAGCGACTTTTTGTGATGTAAAAATTGTCTAGGAGGCAATATTTGTAAAATCCTTCACAACACTCTTGAGTTGCATACTTTTTGCAATTGAGGGGGGATATCCATTTCTTTTCTTCACTATTTTTTTTGTAAATAGGGAAGAAGGCTTACAAGGGTGCATTTTCGGCTTTGACCGACACCTTAGTCACGCTTCCTTCAGAAATTAATTACACTATGTTTTGCAACAAGAAGGGGGGAAACTTATAAGGGTGCATTTTTGACAACGACCGACACCTTAGCTACCTTATCTTTTGCAAATTCATATTGTAAATGAATGAACCTTGTATGAAGTGATCTATTCTACTACACCTAGTGATTGCAATGGTTGGTTACCCATGCAAATCGATTGGATGATGTGATTACCATAAGGACATTTGTTGGCATGAAGACAAAGTGAGGAATGACCCACTTTTTGCTTAGGAGCAGCCAGAGCACTGTGACAGAGCAAAGAACCAGCAGATCAACATCTTCTTCACTGTATTGGGGCAGTTATATACTTTTCCCAAATATTGTTGTATAGAGGGATATGTATGTATTACCCAAATAATGTAATAAGGGGGGATGTTAGAGTTACTATGTTAGTAACTATAATTATTACCTCATTTAGGTAATATTTAAGTTTCACCTAGGTAGATATAATTTACCACATGGTAAAAAGTAATTTCTTACTTTTTACCACTAGTAGTTACTATTACCAATTACCTTGGTTAGTAGTCTATCTTACCATAGTTTCCCTTTTGGACGACAGATAGGTTAGTTGCTAGCATAGACATAGGATCTATTGTTAATTAGTCTATTTTGTAACCTATTTAATCCTATAGCTATCCTATGCTATAGTTGATGAGATTAATCAAATTATCATTGGGGTCTTACATTTCCTAACAAATATAATATTATATTGTATATTGGTATGAGCCATAAATGAACTATTGGCTAATGTGGGCTCGTTATGATGTAAACATTATTTATGTAACCATTACTCATTAGTAAGGAAGGCCACATGTCAAATTAGAAATAGGTAGGAGAATAATATCATAGAATCATATATGTAACCATCATGTAACCATTACTCATTAGTAAGGAAGGCCACATGTCAAATTAGAAATAGGTAGGAGAATAATGTCATAGAATCATATATGTAACCATTAGGGAATATTATCATAGAATAGTCAAGAAATATGCTTGTGGGTATTATTTAAAGACAAGGGTAGAATAGAATATATGAAGTATTCTTGGTTTAAGTCTTGGCTCGTGAAGCTAGAGATATTGTGGAGTGGCCTCTTTCCAATCAGGAGCATTGTATGGTATTGCCCTACCTCCAGAATATTATCAATCTTTGTTTTATTGAGTGTATTGTTATTGTGGAATTTATTTGTGGATGCATGTTGTATATTTTTGCATATTGGTGAATGATTTTTATTATTGAGAATAAATTTTTATAACATTTGGTATCAAAGTAGTGATTTTGGCAAAGTGGGGTTGTTTTTGCAAAGCTAGGGCACATTTTTCTATAAAAATATCACATTTTACGGAGGCTATATTTTTTTTTCCCATAATTATTTTCAAATTATTTTTTTTCCAACATGTAGATCATTTTTAGTAATACAAAAATGACTGCTCATTTGTTAAATTCTGATAAGTATTGAGAAAGTCATGGTTGTTTTAAGTTAAGGTATTGTCTATGCAAATGTTTTTAGAAGGAAAAAATCATATTAAATTTTTAGCAGCCATTTCAAAAGATTTTTGCACCAGCATGTAGATTATTTTGAGTACTACAAAAATGACTACTTATTTATTAGATTCTAATAAGTATTAAGAGAGTTACAACTATTGAAAGTTGGGCTTTTGATGTTGTTTTTGGGCTGCACAAAAAATTCATGCAAAGAGAAAAAATCACATCTCTCAATCTAGGTAAGCAAATCAGTTGTTGTTTATTTTGTTTTGAAGAAAATTTGCAAATTTAATTATTTGAAAAAAAGGAATAGATGAGACTAGAGATATTTTATTTTTTAGAAATTTCAGTTATTTAAAACCCTAGCTGCTTCAGGAAAATTTTGGGTTGAGGTCATGGATTTGTTGGTGATCACTGAAAGAGATGATATTGATGCCAATGAGTGGTGAAATTTTTTTAAGTGTTTAAATTCTTCTAAAGTGTTTTGGAGAAGTGAGTTATCTGCTTATTTACAAGGGGAAGCTTTATCTTGGATTATGGACTTTGATAGTGCCCATAATTTTTCATACACATGGAAAGAATTTGAGATTGCATTTTTAAGTAAATGGGGATTGGAGAAAATGGATAATAATGTGCAAGCTATGGAAACCACACCTTTTGTGTTAGATAGGCCAAACAATGGTCAAAAAAATTTATTTAAATAAAAAAAAAATATTTTGTGGGTTCATGGTTACATTCAAAATAAATAAAAATATATTGTTTCCATTAACCCTGGCAACAAATATAATTTTATTAATATCTCTTTGAATAAGTTGTTGCAAGTTCAAGAAAATTAAATTAGAAACATACAGTTTGAGGGTAAGAATATTAAAAATTTTGAATATTTGAAGCTCACCATGGATAAATATGTTTTACATTCATATTTTAATGCTATTGAGATGGGTGATGCAAATATTTTTCTTGGTTATCCTTGGTTTCATTCATTGGGTACTATGAATATTACTGTGCAATTTCTTTTTTGAAATTATGGTACCACAAAATGAAGATAACATTACAAGATATCTCAGTCTCAAGCATAAGAATCAAGGTTAAACCAGGAAGGTATGGTAGGAAAGAAAGTTAAAAAAGAAGCAAAATATCATGAAATAGAGTCTAAGGAGACGATAGTAAAAAATATTAAATAAGAAGCAAAATCAAAATCCAAGGAAAAATTAAATATGTGAGCTTGAAAAAAGAACAAGATGTTGAAGAGTAAAAAATGTAGAACATCGAGCTAAGGTTGGATAATATCACCATCCACATCACCTTGAGAGGCAACAATCCTAGAGACAGGGCTTCAAGAAACAAAATAACTATGAGGGACATACATGAAACTAGAGAATCCAAAACCTTGGATATGCTACTAGTGGCAAAAGAAAGCAAGTATGGATAAAAGAGTGATATTTATGACCAATAGAAAATGCCTCAAATTCACGAAACCAAAGGATTACTTCCAGACACTCAAGTGGAAAAAAGATATACCAGCATCAACAAATATCACCACCAATCAAAGTTTCACTGAGATGGATGGATGATCACAATTGGTATTAGTACTCAGCATGGCTTAGAAGATCATATTATTTAGCCTCTTCTAATATTTTGAGGATGAAATTTTTTGTAAGGGGGATGGAATGTTAGGTACCCAAGATAGGTACTTAATAATATAATATTGTATTGTATATTGGTATGATCCATAAATGAATTATTGGCTAATGTGGGCCCACTATGATGTAAACATTACTTATGTAACCATTACTCATTAGTAAGAAATGCCACATGCAAATTAGAAATAGGTAAGAGAATAATATCATAGAATCATATATGTAACCATCATGTAACCATTAGGGAATATTATCATAGAATAGTCAATAAATATGCTTGTGGGCATTATTTAAAGGCGAGGGTGGAATAGAATATATGAAGTATTAGCAATAGAAGTCCTTGCTCTTGGAGTCAAAGATCTTGTGGAGTGAATTCCTTCTAATAAGGAATATTGTATGGTGTTGCCCTACCTCAAGGGTATTATCAATCTCTATTTTATTGAGTGGATTGTTATTGTGGAATTTATTTGTGGATGCATGCTCTATATTTTTGCACATTGGTGAATGATTTTTACTATCAATAAGCGAGGTTTATAACATCCACATTCATTACATCAATATTTTCTAGCACTATCCTTTGATAGATACAAGAAAAATACTAAAAAAATTATGCATTAGCTGGATGGAACTAGCAACATAGTAATAACACAAGGGTTTGAAAATAAAATGACTTCACTTGTTCAATGAAAAGTCCTCTCAATTAACTCCAGTAGATCATCCACATTCTTCTCCTCAACAACAAAAAATTGAAATGCTAAAAAATGTACTACCATGACTTAAGATTTTGAAGAGTTCTATTATAGGAATATAAGGTCACCCATTTACTAAGATGAATGTATTCCAACCCATAATCCCAAAATGTCTCTCCTCATAGTGTTATTCTATGCTCTGATACCAATTATAGAGAATGAATCACAAAAATAATTCATTGCACTCATCTCAACCTAAAATATGTACATGTATATATTCATACAATATTTTTTGGTTGTCAAAATAAACTCTAGGTGCTTCACCTTCCCTTCAAAATATTTAGCTTCTCTCAACCTCATGTGAGGTGTAAGAGTATTGTAATAATATCTAACATCATAAAATAATGTAATCAGTACCTAACACTCACACCCAAAAAATGATAATACAAAATAGCATAAAACTAGGGTTTAAAATATATCTCCTCATTGAGTTGAAGATGAAATTGCACATAAATAAGTAGACTCACAAATATATTTTAAAATACAATAAATAATAATTGATTTGCTTACTCAGACTAAAAGATATCTCAAATTTCATTTTTTGGGAAAAAACAATTTGATAAAGATGCCACTGTATTTGCTTTAGATGACTAACTTTGTAGGGTCGGATCTCTCATAATATTGCTATGATTTCTTCATATGAAATTTGTTTTAAGCTCTTAAATTTTGAATATAATGATGTAAGAATTATCTAAATCAAACAATTTTATACAAATATATGACTCCTTAAAGATAAGATATTTTTTGAAAAAATTGCCCTCCACAATAATACAATCCCTACTTTGCTAGAATGATTACTTTGATATTAAAATTTATTTCTCATAAACATAAATCACTCATAAATATACTAAAATAACAATTCATCCATCCACAAATAATTATCCATAATAGCAATCCACACAATGAGATAGATATAGATAATACCTTTTGGGTAGGGGAAAACCAATAATACTTCTTAAGGAAGGAATGACTCCACAAGATCTCCTAAGATGAGAGGCCACTCCATGGGCAAAAATGATTACAAAAGAATGCTCAATATGAATAATTTTCAATAATTTTTACAACAATATCCCTTCTTTATATACCCATCTTCTAATGCTACTTTGGGGAGGGTATAATCCTAACCTTAGCTGACTTAAAACCCCTTATTCAACTCATTACTATTATATAATATAACAATACAACTAGCCTTGGGTTATGGGTGGCCTATGCTAACTATCCACAATACCTATATGTAATATAATATCATATTCATATATACCTATCCCTAGGTCCCATAGTAGTATTAAAGAATATTACATTATTTGGTAGTTGCTAATGTATTCCCATGGTACCATTGTAAATATTGTAAATATTAGATTAGTGTGTGAGTCTATAGTTTAGGGTGTGTGATTTATATTTCCCCTAAAGTATGTCTATGTGTAGGATGAGTACAAGTGTCATGTAACAATGTGTGCAAGTGTGTAGAGTGAGAAAGTGTGCAAGTGTCATGTAGTTAAGTGTGCAAGTGTATGCAATGTGTGATATAGGTCAGTTAAGAGTCAAGTGTTTATGTGTCAAGTATGCAAGTGAAGAGTCACATGTATGTGCAAGATATAAAGCTAAGAGACACGATAGGTTTATCTCACGTGTCATGTGTAAAATAGGAAAGGATGCATCTCCCAGATATGTGAGGACAACAATAGTCAAGTATTCAATAATCACCTTCAAATATTATATTATGAAGACAAAGCTCCATGTATTGTATCTTAATATTGAGCAAATTTCAAGTTGTATATTTGACTCATCAATAATATTATGAGTATATTATTGATTGATATTATTATATTTTATAAATGTTATATTCATTGAAATTAATATTATTCCATGAATGAGTCTTCATATATTTTATATGAATTATATTTGTTCCTAAACATTGGGACCTATGATTAAATCTGGCTAAAAAACCAACAAGCAGTGCACCCCATACTCCCCTTGGAAACTTAAGGCCTAGAAAACACAATTTAAATTTTTAATTCTTAAGAAAATAAACATATTTTTAGATTTTAGTTCAGTTATTTCTTGCATAGACATAAACTATTATAGTAAAATTCAGTTTTGATTGTCTAGATTCGTAGCTTAAAAGTGTATTTTTTTAAGCTCCCAATTTCAGGTATCAAATTAGGATCTTAAAAGTGATGTCAAAGCCAATATCATTGCCTTGTGGAGAAGCCTTAATAATGGGATTCTATTTAAAAGAAGTAGATTATTTAGTAACCCTCATTGATCAATATTCAAGCTTATGCAAAATTGACAAACAAAAATCCTATGAAGACCTTGAAAATTTTATTTTTGATAGTATGTTGAACTTTACAAAGCAAATCAAAATATGGTTATTAGAATTTGAAGTCTGAGGGTGTTATGAGTAAGGATGTAAATAGTAACCATCTGAATTTTGGTAAAGTTAGGTATTTGTAACCAACTTTATGAACATGATGCTAATAGTCACTAGTACATTTAATGTTTGTGACTATAGGGAAATTTTCCCTACAACCTTACTTCACTCCAAGTTAGATCAATTGAAAGCAAAACTAGTCGAGGCTTTGTGGTTGAAAGGTGCTTGCCACATCCTATCAAAAAGGCAATTATTACCTTCAATTGGGAGAAAGGAGCTTCAAATAAGAGTAAGTGAGTTGAAAGCCATGCTAGTTGTTAGATCTTCCATCTACGACTAGCGCTCCATGACTACCCATATCAAGCCAATAAGGGCACTAAAGCCCATAAACCATGGATTTTCAATCCAATAGCTCACATGATTTTTTTTTACCAAAGAGGCACTAACAAGGAAGGGAGGACTTCAAATAAATCCAAGAAGATACATGGCAGTAAACTGGAAGTCCCATGAGAGAAAAGAAGTAATACTTAAGGAGAGGGACCACCATTGACCAAAGGAATTTCCATATCATCTAGGGACACATGGCAGTCACATGCACAAATGAAGAGTAGGCAAGAGCGCATTTAAGAGAATATATGTTAGTGGCTACAAAGCTTAACTTTTGTGGCCAATCCTATTAGAACCAATTACATGCCAACCATGGCCATATCCCACCATATGCATGAGCCTACCCTATCCACCTACACCAATCAAGAAGGTCATGTTTTTCATGTCAATAGAGCAATGCATTTCATAAGGAGTGTGGTGAAAGAGTCATGGTGCAACTACCCCGATGCAATAGCAAAGAGACTAGCCATTCACATTGATTATCCAAAGGCCATAAAGCTTTTAGTATTTATGGCCCCAGATCCAAAGACCTCAAAGTTATGGTCATGCTAGTTGCAAAAGGATTTTTGGCTATAAAAACATAATATGTCCATAGACCTTCTGTATAAATATTTGAAGGGAAGACACCCTCCTCTTGGCTTATAGATAGACCCACTTTTATTGTAAAAGGCATTGGAAGTTGTTTTCTTATGCCCAACACTCGACCTTGCAGGCTCTTTATTTCACCCTTCTTTCCTACTCTAACAAGGGAATATTGAGCCTTTTATCATGCTTAGGAAGCATTGATCCATCTGGGCCTCATTGCCTTGTAATCATTTTAACAGGTTAATGGAAGTCATGATTCATTTTCTATCCTCTTGATTTATCATAATTCTTGATTGTGTGTTTTGCTTGGTTTTGTTCACTAGCCATAGGTGATGTTTTTCATGTCCAATTGCCACTTGTAGTAAAAAATAGGGGGTTTTTTTTAATTATTTGGTATATCGCCTTCGTAGTTTAGGGCTTTAATTTCTTGCACATTCAATTTATTTTTTATATACTTTCATTGCAATTCCCTTTTCTTGGATACCCATACCCCAACCTCAACTTGTGGAGCCCATTGCATGTCAAGAACATGACTCAATCAATACATATTACCTATGTTGGTCCCAACTCTCCAAATGCCTGTAAGCTCAACTAGGGACCTGGTCACCACCTAGAACAACTATGTAGAATATTCTAGTGGTTGGTACTATCCTACTCTTATCTATCCTACCTCTAATTGTTTTGTCAAAATAGAATCATAGGATGATAAAACCTCTTTTTTTGACCATAAACATGCCCATCCTTCCTAGTCGAAAGACCCAATGCTAAGTCAAGATCTTGTTGACCAGTCTCCAACTCATCAACACCAAAACTGGTTTTTGTTACCTAGGATGAAGTGAAAGTATACATTATGTCAGGCAAAGTAGGTCCTTCAAACAAGAAATCACATGTTTGATCGGAGTATAATATGCATGCCAAAAAGGGGACCAATAAAAAACAATAAATATTTAGCCTGACTCAATAGATATTACCTATTGTGGTCCTAATAATAAATTGTGACCTGACTCAATAGATATTATATATGTTGGTCCCAACTCTCCAAATGCCTACAAGCTCAACTAGGGACCTGGTCACCACCTAGAACAACTATTTAGAAGATTCTAGTGGCTAGTACTATCCTACTCTTATCTATCCTACCTCTAACTATTTTGTCAAAATAGAATTATAGGATGACAAAACCTCTTTTTTAACCATAAAAATTCTTGTCCTTCCTAATCGAAAGACCCAATGCAAATTCAAGAACTTGTTGACCAGTCTCCAACTCTTCAACTTCAAAACTGGTTTTTGTTACCTAGGATGAAGTGAAAGTATACATTATGTTAGACAAAGTAGGCCCCTCAAACAAGAGGTCACAAGGCTGATCGGAGTATAATATGTAGGCCAAAAATGGGACCAATAAAAAATAAGGAATATTTAGCCCTACATAGGCTAGAATTCAAATAGAAAAAGTGGATGATCAAAGTACCTTTTTGATACAAGTGACATCAATAAATCAAATTTGAGGGGTCTTGTTAGGATTAAAATTTTCCTTTATATATGCACTACTTTGAAATAGATGCAAGGCTTACCTCAATATCCTATCAAGATATCTCCATAAGTAGAAATACTCTATGAGGAAAGGATCGTTGGATTTCAACTACGTCACCAACACTATCGAAGGTCACCTAAGATAGTGAACATTAGAAGTATGGAGACTAGGTCTCGACTAGGCATCAGATCCAACAGACATAGGATGATCCATTAGTAAGGTATTTGTGTAAAAAAAAGGAAAACATGATTGAATGACCATAAATGGCTCCTAATACAAGCCAACAAGGTATTGAATCCTAAGTTCACCTAGAGGCGTGTGCCCAAATGGACATAGAGAACAACTCCTAAATAAGATGATTGACACCTATGAATCATGCATAATAAGACATCACTCAATGAAATTAGCATAATAAATTTATAAAATCTAATGGATGAATATCATTGTATAGACTATTTCAAGAATGACATACTTTCCAATCATGATGAGCACGACTAGACTCAAACCCTATTGGCCAAATTTTAGGCCCCACCATAACAATACCATGTTTTTCCACCTCTCAAAAGTTATGGTTGTATATCCATAGCATCAAGGCGAGCACCATATCTATCAAAAAAATTTAGCCATACTATGCATTCATGGTAGGTGAAGAGGTAAACTTTGTAGATTAAGGGAATCTACGAATTATAGAAGGTAATCATTTCAAGGATTAAAAATAGACCTGAGATGAAAAAAAAGCAGATGCATCCCACTACCTTCCTGTAAAAATAGAAGATCTCACATGCATGGAGCAATTAAAGCCAAACCATCTGTTAAACCTTGATAAGGAAGTCTATAAAATAAGAAAAACAACCTTCAAATCCTTTCTTGCAATCAAGATCTTTAAAAAAGAACCAAAGTATCAAACAACAAAAAGGAGGTAGAACCAAGAGCCTGATAGATAGGGCATTGGAGCATTTTAGGCAAAGCTCTTCCACGAGCTTTGGTGCCCAGATCTGGATGAGTAAATTGGCTCAATACATGGTTCCTAAGGTGTAAATTTATTAAGATATAATCACCTCATGTGTCGAGCTATATAATCCTAACATCCAAGAAATATGAAACCTTGATGAAAGATTTAGGGTAGTCATAATTTCCCACTTGATCCAGGAAATGCTAATGGTAGAAGCAATATCCACCATAGTCGATTTTGCAAGTGCCACAAATATTTACAACACCATCCCAAAAAATATTGACTACCTACACAACAAATGTAATTTAAATGGGAAGGAGCGACTAGAGTTCTTCATAGATCTCAAATCCTTAAAGGATAGCACCAGAGATACAACAAGAATATTGATATTTATATTTTCCTTGAAAGAAGAGAAAGAGATGTTCTAGGCTCAAATTGGGGTCCTATACAACCTAAGGCACCCGTCCAACAAAGAGAGAATGACCCTTGATTTTGTTGATTGCATTGCATAGAACATCCATGAAGGTTTGGCCATATTTTAGAAGATTGGTTACACTTTTAAATGCTCAATATAATTGGCACATTTGATATTCTTTCAACATCCAATATTGTATCCCGGGTTTGCTATAAAGTCCAAGGATGACTTCGGCCACCCACAACTTATCTTTTCCTAGATAGAATATTTGGGAAAATCCTCCTCTTATTATTACAATTTTATTGAATTTTTCTTGGTCCTGACATTGAATACCCTCAAAAGGTAAAGGCACGAGCACCTTAGTGGAAGTTCTAAGAATTTCTTAGGGAGGCAGCTCCCTGATGACTATTTTTTCACTAAAGACTAAATGCTAATCAAAATTCATGGTTTCAAAAAACAAGCATACTGGTTGTCGAAATACATGTCAAAGCAGGTCTTTGCTTTAGATAACCTCTACTAGCTAGATATCATCAATGCCCTATATTTCAGTGGAAAAAATAAACACCAATTAGTTCAAGCTTCCTTTCTCTTTTGGAGGGATAAGCCTAATAGAGTGGAAAGCTCATGAGCTCTTGGAAAATAAGCTTGAGGAATTGAAATTGTAGAAGGCTCCCAAAGAATAGACCTATGAACCTAACAAGAAATTTGAAAAGTGACTAACCAAGATCAAGAAATTGAAAATTTTTATACATGAACCTAGGCTAGACTTGGTGATTCGTAAAGTGCCACACTATGGATTCACCTCTACATACAGATCTATGGATCTTGCTTAATCCTTATGCTTCATTAAATTGTGATTTATGCGTGTTAGTATTAATTGATAATTATAGCAATAAAGAAAAATAAAAATAGTAATCCCAGAAAAATATTCACACAGTTCAAAGAGAGACACCAAATTTACGTGGAAACCCCAAAATGGGTAAAACCACGATCAAAATATTTTTGTAGATTTTTATTGGAAAAAATATGCATTGATTACAATCCTTAACTGTTGTATTAGACTACAATATTTTCTTCTCCAACTCTACTCCCCCTACTCTGATGTCTTTCCTACCCTTTGTTCTATCGTGAACTCAGTTTTTCCTTCCCTGGTGCTCAAGAGTTCTCCTTCGAAGATTTTGGAATCCTCCTTCTCTTCTCATATGAATAAACATCCTTAGAACTCATATATATAGCCCTAAGTTAGGGTTTGGAAAATTCTATTTTTAAACTTCTTTTTAGAGTTTGGAAAATTATGTTTTTAAGCTGCTATTTAGGGTTTGGAAAATTCTATTTTTAAGTTGTTAGTACTTTCCAAAATTTTGCCACTTTTCTTCCTATAATTAGCTATAAGCTTAAAATTACCATAACTTTTGCTAGAGAGCTCTGTTTGACATGATTCAAAGCTTGATGGAAATATATCAAGATAATATTTGCAATGGTACTAAATTTACATATACAACATCAATATTTTAGAATATTCAGGCAAAAATATGGTTCAACAACACCAATTCCTCGTAATAGTCCATGAATTTCAAAAGGCTATATCTTTCAATCCACAATGAATTTTCTAGTTATTTCAACTGTTCTAGATACCCATTTGGACAAATTAGAAATGTGTAAAATTTTCAAAAAAATTGGGCACTTTGAAATTTTACCTTTTTTTTCTCTCGTTTCAACTCTCGTTTTACACTACAAAACTATTTTGAGCTCCTGATCATGCCTCCCCCATTAGAGGATTTTGGTCCCTCAAAATATTATTGAGTTATATGAGGGTATTGCACCTCCACCTATCTCCTTGAGAGCCATTTTTCCTTGCTTAGAAATTTTCCCTTTTGGAAAGATTAGCCATAACTCCTCTTCTCCTTGGCGAGTTGTTCGCTTCTTATCCAAAACTAAATCTTCCTTGGCTATCTCAAACTCAGTTGAGACTAGATCATCCAACTTAGGCAAAACTGGAGATTCTTCTCGTTCATCTAGTAGATAAGGTTCAAACAACCTTAGGTTCTCCACGTTCACAATAGAGTACATTTGCATGTAGTTGGGCAATTCAAGACAAAAAGCATTCTCCCCATACTTTTCCAAAATTTTAAAAGGACCATACCTAATGGGTTTGATTTTCTTTCCAACTCCTTGCATCATTTCCTTGCCTAAGTACAACCATACCAAATATCCCACTTGAAAATCATGAGACACTTTATGCTTATCATGGCATTCCTTGTATTGTTGTTGAGTTTTCTTCAACTTCTCTTCTATTTTTTGTTGTATTAGTTGAATACGTTGAATGAATTTTAGTGCTTTATCTCCTTCCAAATCAGATCTACTTAGGTCTTGCCCACTTTCAAAGGCTCCATCAAAATGTGAGTGTGGTTGGAAACCATAACACACCTCAAATGGTGATAACCTCATAGATGAGTGTATTGCTCGATTGTAGCAGTATTGGACATATGCTAGAATTTCATCCCAAGTTTTTGGATTACGTTGATTATATCCCCACAATAAATGCACCACTATTCTATTGACCACTTCTATTTTCCCATCCGTTTGTGGATGAAATGTTGTTGATATTTTCAGCTTGGTGTCCAACATTCCCCAAAGTGCATTCCAAAATTTACTGAGGAATCGAGTATCACGGTCACTAATGATGCTCTTTGGTAATCCAAAATGTATAAAAATATTTTCAAAGAATAATTTGGTTGTCCCTTCTACTATAACAGTCTTCTTGCATGGCACAATAATTGCCATCTTGCTAAATCTATCAACTATTACAAACATATAGTCATTTCCTCTTCGAGTGGTTGGCAAGCCACCCAAGAAGTCCATTGAAATGCTTTCCCATGGCCGATTTGGAACTGGTAGGGGAGTGTACAACCCCAATTTATGGTTGTTGGGTTTGCTTGTGTTGCATGTTGCACATCCATGGATAAATTTAGAAATATCATTTTGCATGTTGGGCCAATAAACATACCTTTGTAGATTTGCTACAGTCTTGTGCACACCAAAATGACCAGTAATCAATGAAGTATGAGCTTCCCTAATCAACTACAAGTGATTATTGCCCTTGGGAATATAAAGCTTACCTTCTTTGAACAATAAGTCATTCTCCACATGATAGTCTACATTGGATTTGCCTTGCACGCCATGCTTCAACTTCTTGTATTTGTCTCCCAATTCATCATCCTCATCATATTGTCCCTTATATTCCTCAAATGATAAGGGCTCTAACTCCATCACCATGGATGCAATATTTAGAGGAGGTCTGGACAACATATCAACAAGCTTGTTGGTTTTCCCCTTCTTGTACTTAATCAGGAGATTGAACTACTGTAGAAAACCCATCCACTTAAAGTGCCTTGATTGCTGTAACTTGCTTTGTGTTTGCAAGTACTTTAATGGCTCATGGTCCGTATGCACAATTATTTCTTTTCCCAATAGATAATGTCACCATTTCTTCACCACTTGGACTAGTGCAAATAACTCTTTATCATATGTTGGGTAGTTAAGAACAACCCTAGAGAATAATTCAGAATGATAACAAATAGGTCTACCTCCTTGAAGTAGGACAACTCCCATTGCATGTCCAAAAGCATCTATCTCCACCTCAAAAGGTATCCTCATGTCTAGCATAGCAAGCACGGGTGCATTGCATACCTTATCCTTTATCTCTTGAAATAATTTATTCTTAGCTTCACCCCAATGAATGCTCTTGTTCTTTTGCAACATCTTTAGCAAAGGTGCTACTATGTGTGAGAAATCCTTGACAAATTTCCTGAGGTATTGGACTACCCCAATAAAACTCCTCAATTTAGTCTGAGTTTTGGACTTTGGCCAATCCCTTATGGCTACCACTTTGGCTGGATCAATCCTTATCTCCCCATTTCCAATGACATATCCCAAATAAACCAAAGATATTTTTCCAAACTCACACTTCTTCAGATTCAATTTCAAATCTACCTTTGTTAATGTTTCAAAAACTGACCTTAAGTGTTGTATATGCTCTTCCCATGTAGGACTGAAAACTAATATGTCATCAAGAAAAATAATTACATACCTATCCAGGAAAGGTCTCAACACGTCATTCATCAACCTCATGAATGTTGCAGGAGCATTGGTTAATCCAAATGACATCACCAACCATTTGAATAGACCTTGCTTGGTCTTGAAGGTTGTCTTCTAGATGTCTTCTTCCTTCATCCGGATTTGATGGTATCCTGATTTCAAATCTAGCTTTGTGAAATACCTTGCATGCTTCAGCTAGTCCAACAAGTCATCAATCCATGGTAGCAGGTACCAATTCTTAATGGTAATCTTGTTCAATGCTTGGTAATCAATGCACATCCTCCAACTGCCATCCTTCTTTGGAACTAGTACAATTGGGGATCCAGTTAGTGATGCACTTGGGTGAATCAGTCCTTGATCCAATAGCTCTTGTACTTGCTTCTTCACCTCATATGATTCCATTATGGATTTGCCTATACAACCCAATATTTGGAATAGGTGAATCAGGTAGTAATTGGATCTCATGCTCCACTTCATGCTTTGGTGGTAAGCCTTTTGGTGCTTGCATCAGTTCTCAAAAAATTTGCAATAATGACTCCATTTCCAGCTTTTATTTTGGAGTGCAATCAACTACTTCAACCTCCTTGTTGATTTGAGCACTATCCTTTGTACCTCTTATCATTAAAAGCACAAACTTTTTGCTCACATTCACTAGGTGTTTGGCTTGTTGCGCTATCACAAGTTGGATTTTTTTCCATCTTACTAGAATTTACTAGGAACTTAGTACCATATTTTCTTAGTTCCCATTGATTCAACCTTCTTCTAAATAAGCCATCCCTTTCCCATATGTATGGGCTGCCAAAGATGACCTGACAAATGTCTAAAGGTACCACATCACAAGTGATTGTATCCTTGAATTTATCATTGATAGAAAACCCAATAGTACATTGTTTTGTTACCTAGAGCTCCACATCCTTTTGCACCCAGCCCAATGGGTATGGTTGTGGATGATCTATAGCTTTCAACCCCAGCTGCTTCACTAGATCTTCAAAAATCATATTTCTTTGTGATCTCGTATCAAACAATGTTGTAACTTTTATTTTCTTCACTTGGATATACACCCAAAACAACTCCTCCTTCTTGGCTTCAAGAGTTTGCTCCTCCTTCTTAGAGGTCTTCTCCTGCCTTGAGGGTTGGGATTTGGTGACACACACCACTTTACCCTCTTCATCCCCTTCATTATAGATGTCCTCTTGGTGTTCTTCCTTCTTGCATGCACTTGTTACCTTCTTCTTACCCTTGTTCCACCATTTGGGCCTCTTCTTTGGATGTAACTTCCAACAATATTCACTTGAATGGGTGTTGACATCGCACTCCTTGCAATGCTCTTCACTTTGTTGTGATTTGGTTGTTGTTGCTCTAGATTTATTCTTACCCTTGTTATTGGAACCCTTGGATTTTTCTATGACTTTTGAGGACTTTGAAGGGTTTGAGGTTTGCTTTTCTTGCATGGGTTTATGACTCCTCATCTCCAAGTAAGTGGCTTTGATGCATGTTTCATCAATGCTCTTGACATCAAATAATGCCAATTCTATCTTGATCTAAAAGTGCAAACCACTCTTGTACTTATTGAAGATCTAGGGGTCTTGCAGATTTATGCCCAACATCACCACTTGTTTCCTGAATTCGGTGGTGTATTCTTGAACATTCTGCCCTTGTTTTTATCACAAAAATTGCCATTTCTCCTCAAGCCTTTCTTGATACCCTATGGGATAAAATTGGGCTTTGAGGGCTTTGGAAAATTCTACCCATGTTTGTACTAGTGGTTGTTGGTTTCTTGCCAATCCAACAACATATGCCTCCCACCATGTGAGAGCATGGCCACCAAGCTTCAGCCTAGAAAAGTTGATATGTTGTGCCTCTGTATAACCCTTGGTGCTGAAGTAAACTTCTAGCTATTTGAGCCATCCATCCAACTTCTCAGGATCTAGTTCCCCACTATAGATTGGAATATCTAATCTGACCTCCATTTTGAATGGATCTGGGGTCAAGGGTTGTGATGAGGAATTTTTAGGTTGTTTTGATGCAAATCCTTCAACCTCTTTTTCCTTTTCATCACTAGAAGAATTTGAATCAGAATCAAAATCTAATCATTTCTTTCCCTTCCTTGACTTCTTTTTCAACATCATATCCATAATATTTTGGAGGGTATCTTCCATTGCCAAGAACCTCTATTAGAAATCTTCTTGTGACATGGTTGGGGTTTGTGCTTGATCTACCATTTATCTAGATCTGCTCCTTCTACTCCCAATATTAGGGTTATAAGGAAATAACTCTCCTTTTAGGGATCTTCTACCTTGCATACACAAGCCTCATGAAAAGAAATTGCTCTGATACCAAACCTGATCTGTAAAGTGCCACACTATGGATTCACCTCTACATACAAATCTATGGATCTTGCTTAATCCTTATGCTTCATTAAATTGTGATTTTTGCATGTTAGTATTAATTTGATAACTATAGCAATAAGAAAAATAAAAATAGTAATACTAGACAAATATTTGTACAATTCAAAGAGAGACACCAAATTTATGTGGAAACCCTAGAATGGGTAAAACCACAATCAAAATATTTATGCAGATTTTTATTGGAAAAAATATGCATTGATTACAATCCTTAATTGTTGTATTAGACTACAATATTTTCTTCTCCAACTCTGCTCCCCTTGCTTTGATGTCTTTCCTACCCTTTGTTCTGCCACGAAATTAGTTTTTCCTTCCTTGGTGCTCAAGAGTTCTCCTTCGAAGATTTTGGAATCCTCCTTCTCTTATCATATGAATAAACATCCTTAGAATTTATATATATAGCCCTAAGTTAGGGTTTAGAAAATTCTATTTTCAAGCTATTTTTTAGGATTTGGAAATTTCTATTTTTAAAATGCTTTTTAGGATTTGAAAATTTCTATTTTTAAGCTGCTTTTTAGGGTTTGAAAATTTCTATTTTTAAGTTGTTGTTAGTACTTTCCAGAAAGCCACCACTTTTCTTAGTTGTAAGCTTGAAACTGCCATAATTTTTTGCTAGAGAGCTCTGTTTGACGTAATTCAGAGCTTGATGGAAATATCTCAAGATAATCTTTGCAATGGTACTAAATTCACGTACACAACATCAATATTTCATAAGATTCATAAAAAATATGGTTCAACAACACCAATTCCTCATTATAGTCCATGAATTTTAAAAGGCTACATCTTTCCATCCATAATGAATTTTCTAGTTATTTCAATTTTTATGGATACCCATTTGGCTAAATTAGACATGTAGAAAGTTTTAAAAAACTTTGGGTACTTTGAAAATTTACTCTCTTTTTTCCTTGCTCATTCTAGCTCTTGTTTTACACTACAAAACTATTCTAAGATCCTAATCAATTGGAGGCCCTCCAAAACCCCATGGATAAAAGAAGCATACCTCTGGTAAAGTAGTTACTAGCATAATCCCCATCACCATAATTGGTGAGGAAACCCTACCATGCCTTCTATAAGGTAATCAATAAGGTAGACCCGAACTATCAAATTTATGCATCAAAGCTGAAATCCCTTAAGGGGAAGTGGAAGAAGAAAAATATTGATGCATGGTGGAAAATATGACAAGAAATCAATAATACGATACCTAAATTTGGATAAATTTACGAGGATGTAGAATTCAAAGAACAATGTGACAAGGAGTATGTCGAAGAAGAAACCTTCGTATCAAGTGGAGATAATGGGGAGAAAGTGATGGAAGCCTTTGCCTAAGCAATGAGGGATGTATACGAGGGGATAAAGGAATAAATACAATTATAATACTCCCCCATATAGGACACCGGTGCCATGACATACAAACGACTCTCATTGATTCAAGAGCTTTTGGTTCTAGTACCTGCTCCATTGTAATCTAAGCAGAAGGAGTCTTCCCATAACACTAATTCCCTTCTTATAAAGAAAAAGAAGAATATCCCTTTAGAATAAGAAACCTATATACCAATGGTCTAGATGGATGAAGTATTTCCTTGTGCCTCTCCTCCTATACTCGAGTAGGATCCACACTATCCCTATCATTGGCCTCGCTAGCAACAACTTCCACCTCGATAGCCTTCATCACTGTTACCTTCCCGATATATTCATGTTTAAAATGGAATTTTAAAATAGAGAGGAGAGGTCCCTCTCTATTTTGAAGGGGAGCTAGGACCGATATAAATCTACGATAGAAATCTACATCCATGGCAAGCTCTCTATTTTAAAGAGTGCAGTGATTAGCGGCGAATCGGGCCAACCCTAAAGAATTATCCTATGTAAATGCAACTATGATGGCATGCCTGGGGTGATATAGACCACCAAGATATCCAAATTTGTTCCCCCCATCATGAAGTATGATAAAGTTAAAGGGGATTTAGACCTCAGTCGGCTCGTGAGTGTAATGGTATAAGTCTGTTGGATTGTGAGGCTGACTAGTCTAACAAAGATAAAAGTCGGTCATAGTGATACAGGAGTCCCATGTAGAAGGGCTCTCACTAAATGGAAAAAAGGTATGTCAGATATAATAGGCTGATGACTCCCAAGAGCTCTTATCGACGGAGTCGTTTGGCACCTCGATGTCGACTCATCACATCCTGGGGTTGAAGAAGGTCCCAAGGGTTCGGTTGTTCGCCGATGAAAGTGGTACGTGAGTTGGGTTTAGAACGTCGTGAGACATTTCGGTTCCTATCTACCGCTGGTGTTGAAAGGAGAACTGCGAGGAGCCAACCCTAGTACGAGAGGACTGGGTTGGGCCAACCTATGGTGTACCGGTTGTATCTAGAATGCAGCGCCGGGAAGCTAAGTCGGTATGGAAGAACTGCTGAAAGCATCTAAGCGGGAAATCCTTCTCTATACAAGTTATCATACCTATCTCATATATTTTTTCAATGGTTTATGTGGAATTGAAATAGGCCCCACATGTATTACATCATTACCATATAATGGTATTATAACATCCTAACAATTATGCATGTATCACTTGGACCTCCTACTTGAAAGTTGAGGAATCTACTTGATTGAGTTAATTTTATTTGATATCTAGCCTACCCATTTTACAATGATGCTCTTACTTAATTTTAGATCCTTTTTATGATGTAGACAATTAGTTTCATTCTTATTCATATTTTTGTCCTTATTCATTAGGCTATGAAGTCTTGTATACTTGATGGAAATCTTTACAATATATTTTAGGCTCTAATTTGATTTCTGATTGAATAACTTACCAAATTGATGCTTTGAGATCTATAATTTATGACAAACCAATATTTAAGTGGGAATGACCTCTATATTTTTTATAAATTATAATTGTCCTATTCTCATCTTTTATTCCCTAGGCATTCATTTTTAATGTTTATGGTTGACAAGTTTCTAGATTGTTGACATTAACATATTTACCTTAAGCATGCCACATGGATATCATGTTTTTCTATTTGGGCCTCCATCTAGGCTACTAATATGATCATGGTCATTTTTTTATATCACGAGTGGTTCAAATATTATAAGCAATTCATAATTCCATGTCTTTTATTCATATTTTCCAATTGTTTGTTGGATGATGTGTCTTTTAGATTTGAAGGCTTAGCAAGCTATTTAGAAATTTTATGTTTGGAGAATTTGATAGTGCTTTTAAATTTCTCAAGCCATATGTGTCCACTTTGCTTCTTTGGTTCAAGTTTGAATTCTTAAGGCAATTTTAGTGGACTTGCTTCGTTCAAAAACCACCACCATCTATAGCTTGTATGATTCATCTTCTCAATAGAATAGGTGATTTTGACACTTTTAAATTTTTTACAAATCACCAATTTTAAAATAAAATTTACAAATTTAAGGCTCCTCAACATCTATTTGAAATAGTTCCTTTTGAGTTAATATTTCTATTTGTTTCATAATCGAGAAATTGTAAAGTTTAAATTAAGAGTTTGTTTAAAAGGTAACCCATCAAAATTTCAAGTCTTCCATTTTGATTATCAAATCAAAATAAAGGTAATTAACAATGTTCACTACACCTATGTTGTACTTATAACTACTAAGTCATCTACAAGTGTGATATTCAATATATGATTTATTGTTTTACCTAAAATTACTACCTCTATACTATAAATAGTGGTTGTTATCACAACACCCTATGCTTCTATAGTGATCATTCCAATGGCCGCCCAATCCACCATATAATAAAGTACCTCCACCCTAATAAAAACTAAACCATACGATCCATCCAACCATATTACTTACCTATTCTTTGTCTTATCTTAATCACATTAACTTTATTTGTGACAACTTCCATCACTACCCCTTGATAATATTGATGATTTCTTTGGATACAATTACCTCCTCTGTGTCCACTCTATTGAACTTAAATTTAGCAATTTCTTCTTTGATGATCTCAACTATTGTTACTATATAAATAAAAACTACAAGTAAAGCACCACATTTTTCAACAATAATATCCTCCTCAAATGCAACATCCATGAACCCATGGGGTTTGAGAAAAAATGAAGCTTGTTTTGGGTACATTATGTTTTCCTTAGATTTGGAAAAACTTAGGATGTTACTTCACCCCATAGGCAAAGGTAACATAAGGTCAAGACAAAATCTAAGCAAAAATCTAAGTTAGAGATGACAATCAGGTTATGATTAGGGATTATATGGTTGGATTTAGTGTATGGATATCCTAATATAGTGTATGAATATCCTAGAGAAATATTCTAGGTAAGACAAATATAGTGAAAATATAGGTATTTGATATAGGTTCACACACACACAACTAATAATCTAAGCAAGACAATAGACCATAACATTTTATAAAAATTATGTAAATAAATTTAGATAGTTGTAAGGTGCTTATAACTAGAGACTTATTCATCCTCATTTCTTGATTGTATATACCCAGTTATCACATCAATGTAAATTTTATCATAGCCAACCTATGTTCATATGTTTTGGTATCCCAACTTCAAAATTTTGAGGTGAGACTATAATTGTAGAGTAGGATGCACCCATTTAAATTTTATGTTTTTCTTAGCTAGTTTAGTGGTGAAGTCAATGATCATGGAGATGGATATCTTTCTAGCTTGGTTGGAGGATAGAGCATTCATGTCCTTCCTATTTGTTATTTTTCTTTCTAGTTTTCAAGACAAGAGATAGATCATTTCAGTGGAGCTCAATGTTTAAGACCCTCCATCCAAATAAATTGGAGTTGACTACCCATAGTTGAGATATGATATTTTATCCTATTGATATAAGGCATTCGATTGAGTTATCATTAGTGGAAATTACGTGGGTTTTCTTACAAGTAAGATAACATGAATTTGACAAAGAAAAAGTTAAAATATTGATTGGGTTGTTTTATGAGTGAAATATCATTGGTAAAGACTTTGGACCATTTTTTTCTATATTATTGTTCATTATTATTAAGTGGATATTTTGAATGTGTGGAGGTAAGCATTGCATATTATACCCCATATATGTACTTTTGTAAATAAAGGAGTTTGGATATATCATTGAAATAAGACCTTTAATATTATTATTCTAGTTGAAGTGAAAGAGATCATTTAAATATGTAACATTAAGAGGAAGGTTTGTCTAGGCCAAGTAAAAAAATATTTTATATTTACAAAGTGATGTCCATCTGATGTGGGTCGTCTAATCGGTGAGATCCACCAATAGGTGGGTGAGTCTACCTTTGGACACTTTACCAAATAAAATAATCTAGACATCAATATGACATATTTGAGAGTATTATTGATAACTAGAAGAAGTGACAATGACAAAGCATAAAAAATAATTCGGTATTGGGTCATCATCTTACCAAGTTGTGGGTCATATAGTTCCACAATGGGACATATTAATTAAATAAGTGTTGTTTGAATGTGTGACCTATCCAAACATCAAGAAAATAGGATATCATTAGCTAGTAAAAGATCTACAATGTCTGAGTTGCATGGCAAAAGTGATCTATCCCAATGTTAAGAATGAGGTCATCTTATTGCTAACTATGTACTATATCTTATGATAAAAAATAAGGTCATCTAGAGGAGTTGCATGGAAATAATAAGGGTTGTATGGTCATCTAGTTGCATGAAAATAATGTTTAATTTATAAAGATATTTTTGAGACTAGAAATATGATGTAGCATTTCATGCATACTAGTTACATAAGTATATACACATAGGCTAATAATTGTTTTCAAGCTATATGAAATTCAAATTGAACCATTTTTTTTTACCCATGATATGCAAGCTAATAGAAGGTGTTTGCATTTCTAGAAAAGTAGTTATTTGGGCAATGAATATCAAGAAATTAAACACTGAGATATTTTTACATAGTGTATTTTTTGTTTGCTGGAAAATATTAGAGGTAAACCAATTATATGTTTGAGGACATCATCATTGCATATAATACGAAATGGTGGTTGAATAAAATTTCTAATAAATGTTTCCATTGCAAACTTTAAATAGTCATTAGATAGCAGCCATTAGATGGAGAAGATTGATGATAAATCTTTAAATACTTTTTTCAAACATGTTTTACATATTATGTGGATCATTAGATTTAATAATTCCATGGTGGTGATTTAAATTTGGAATGTCATCAATTGGAAAACGAGCATGTCATCCATTTGATTGAAAAGGGAGCACCATTTATTTGGAGAGAAAGTGAAGGATATACCCTATAAGAATCATAGGATATCCCTTTGTGACTTTAAAACTTATTTACCTCATTTATGTATTTGAAGTAAAACAAGTGGAGCCACTTGACAGTATATGCTTCAAAAATTTATTGTCACATGTATTTTTTACATGAACTGTGTAGAAAAGAAATATTTCATTGAAAGTAATGTTTGATTTGTCCTGTATACATTGAAACATTTAAAAAATATTTTAATTATTGCTAAATTTAAAATTAAATATGGAGTTTGAATGATTTAATAATTTTTCATTGACTTGAAGCCACTATACTTTTTTCTTGATGACACATTTTATTTTTTTGCAATTAGAGCAATGCTATTTTTTTTAATATAGGGGGGTTTATACTCAACAAAGAGGTCTTTTTAAGCTTGGTCAACTAGCACATTATTTTTTAGTTTTTTGAATGTTGAAAATGGTTTTTATTACCCTAAAGATATTGTTTCTTAAATCATAGTTATTAGAATTTGACATTATTTTGCCTAGAAAATGAAGTTAAAAATTCACCTTGAGTTTGAGGATCTATGGGGAGTGGCCTTAGGTACCATAAAAAGATAAATTATACCCTAACAAATAAAAAAAATTTGAAAAAATAGACTATAAATTTTATTTGATCATAATGTTTGAACTATTCAACTAGATTCAATTGTACATTCATTATGCAATAAATACCAAAGATGCAAGGGACAAACTTAATACAATGCTTAAATTCAAAGAGTTTACTACTTAAACTTAATGTTATATATATATATATATATATATATATATATATATATATATATATAGTAAATTGCAAAAATATAACAATATGTCCTTCTAAGGTAGTAATATTAACTTTGGTGAGTTTTGAACTCCTGAATCCTCATTTAAAATTTAAAATTTTCTTTCAAATTCCAACTTCTTCACTTAGACCAAATAACTTTTTTTTTTTGTTCAAATGTCTTTTGAGTTACCTTTCTTATGTAGAAGTCACATGTTGGCTTTATAGTCTTTCGATAATTGATGTTTGATCATGTTGGGAAGGCATGCACATGAAACAAGTATTTTATATTAGAGTTGTCTTTATTCGATGATTGATGTTGGTGATTGATGCTTGTGAGTGTTCACCTTTTGCTATCTAATTATTTCTCATGGTCTATACTTATGATAATTTTAAAATTCTTTCTTTTGTATTGATTTGAAGTCTTAGTGGAGAAGATTTCCATATCTAAAGTTAGGATTTGAAATTAGAGTCCATACCTTCAATGTCCCAATTATTTTCTAGAGAGACACAATGTTAAATAATCTAAGTTTTATCACCTAATATCATCGCTTGTTACTTTCTTTTGGATGTTAACCTTCTCGCATCATTCAATATGTTTCTTTTGTAACATGATTACTACATCCAAATGCTCATACTAGTTGTTAGTAAGGTACTCATGATCAAATTTCATTTGCACACAGGCTTCTCTATCATTTATCCAAAAGTACGTATGTTCACCTTGGTCATCTAAATTCCTTTATTGCACAATATGTGTTGCTATTTAATGGATTTCCCAGGAGAAAATCTTTTGATATTTTTTTAACACTTGCTTGAGCCCATATTTGCATTATGTGTGTCTTGCATGGATCATGTGAATATTGTATTCTCTTTATCTTCTTTTTTAAAGTGGTTTTTGAAGCTTAAAAATATCCCTTCTCTTGTTAAAATGATATCCCATGAACTGGTGAGCAATTGCTTCAAAGAATTCCTTCTTTGGAAGGATTTACCCATCTACTAAAATAGGGTGCTTGACTATTGAAGCAAAATCTAATGATCTCCTTAGGGCATCCAAATTTGAAGCTCGTTAGCTACATGCAAATATGATTTGAATTTATCAATACTTGGTTTTCTTTCTTTAGTCCTATTCATGATTCTCTTTTGAGCAACAAATGTATTTGACTACTCTTTTATATTTTCAAGACTCTCATTCTTGTATGTATTTCCTTTCTTCTTGGTTTAAATTCACAAGGTAAATCTTCTTTCCTCGAAAAAATTTACCAGATCTTTTTTAGAATTTTAGAGTCCTTCACTTCAAAAAATAGGATATTTTCTTCTTGTTTGGAATGTTAGTTCCTCTTCAAATCTTGCTTTGGATTCTTCCATGAGATTTTTACACAGAGAATATGGTTACCTATATTCTTGAGGTTAACCTTATCAATATTTTATAGGGTTATTTACCCTTGAAAAATATTTTCTTTTAATAGAGAGATCTTTTTGAGACTTCTCTATGTTGAATCTTGAGAAGGACTAAGAGAGATGACTCTTTTTTCTACATGCTTTTATACCACATGTTAGAACTCAATATTTTGATTTATTGAATTATAAAATGATTAAATACATTAGATACCCATTTTTGGTATAACAAACTTTTAACTTGTCCTATAACTACCCTTGTACTATAGTGCATGCATTGTCCTTGTGATGGGTGGTTACACCACTCTCAGAGTCACATGGGATATGATGTAATAATTCCTAACAAAATTTTAGCATGTTCTACAATTTTATATTCCTTATAGCAGGAAATCATAGAGAATCTCACTCTTCTCATGCACTTAACTTGCTACACTCAAACTCTACAACTATATCCATATCTATTTCCTAATGAATTTTGTTGGTTTCCACCACCTTGATTTCCATATCTTCCATAACTAAATAATTTTTTTTTTTAACATTTCATTTTACTTTGTCCAAATTAATTGTTAACTAAACCCAAGATTTCAACTCTTCACATGTAGACACTATCTAGGGTTTGGAAGCCATGAATTTAATTTTATGAGAATTTAAAAACTTATTATACTGGAATTGCTAAATAAATCATGGAAGATATTACATTTGATACATTGTATCTTTTATGTTTGAATGCAATAGAGAATAGGATTGAGGGAAGGAAGGAGTTTGATAATTGGTTTACTATGGAGAATCTTTCTCTTAGGATATCTTATTGTTACTTGTAGTTTTTAATCATGGAGAATCCTTCTCTTCAAATAATTTGTTGTTGTTTCTTTTAGCTAGTAATGATGAAGAGTCTCACTCTTTAAATGAAATTTTATTGTTCTTTGCAATTTTTAATCATAAAGAAACTTGATCTTCAAAATTCTTTCAAATGTTTCTAGTTTATAGCTAGTGATCATGGATAATCCATTTTTTCAAAGGGCTTTGATTGTTCCCTTTATTGAGTAATAGAGTTGCATTCACTTTGAGATAAATTAGCTTTCATATTTTATAGATAATCATTGTAGAAATCATCTCTTTGACAATCATTTCGAAAATACTATGATGAATATGGATACCTACAATATCTCTTTGCTAGAACTATTAAGTGAATTTTAGGAGTCATCATATTTGAGGAATCATGTGTGTGGATTTTGAAGGTTATATATAAATCTACTAGGTTTCAAATGCTTGAGGATATGAATTGCTATATTAGGAATTTATATATTATACTTTTGAGGATTATATTTTTGCATCTACACAAATAATAAATCAGATTTAGTGATTTACTTAACAATAATGCTCAATCTAAGCATGATCTAACTCTAAAATGTTAGGAATCCATAAAACAAGAAGACTCTATATTCCTCTTGGATATAAGAGAAATTTTGGGTAATGGTCTCTATAAGGAGGCCTATGCATTTGAATTTGAGAGGATTGTTGGGGTGATGGATGAAAGGGACTAATATCAAGCTATATCATGGGGTGGATCATGGGGAGAGGAATCATGGGGTAATGTCAATTATAATGTTGGAAATGGATGAAAGAAGAATTGGGAAGCAATATCAATGTTAGGAATATGTGGGAAAAGAAACTATAGGAAATACCAATGCCAATAATGGATGATAATTTAAATTGTTGTATAATGAAAATTCTAATAGTGGATGGAAAGAGAAATCACAAAGGCAATGTCAATGCTACAATGGATAATAAGAGGAATAATGGGGTAATGTCAATGTTAGCACTAGAAGAGGAGAGGAGTTACATATTTTTGTGGTAATATTCATGTTGGAAATGGTAGATTTTCAATTATTCCTCTTATAGAGCAGCTCTTTATCATTTATCTTGATCTAATTTTATTTATTATCAAAATAAAAAATACTCTTAATTCACAATACATATTATCCAATTTTCTCTTTTAAACCTCACCAACATATTTTCAACCCTTGGTGAAAAATAAAAGAACAAAAATAAATAAAATTTCAAGCATTAAACCTTCATAAAATAAATAGGTATATTTTTCTATTAGAAGATACATATAAAAAAATTAGTCTTGGGTGTTACAAAACTTTATTCTCATGAACATATATCACCCACAATATACTTAAATATTAAATAATTCAAATGCAAGGTATTATTCCACAATGCAATAATCCACAAAATAAGGCAGAGAGATAATATCCTTAAGATAGAGCAACACCAATAATACTCCTAAAGAAAGGAATAACTCCACAAGATATCTCACAATGAGAGTGTCATTAAGATAAGGAAAAGTCTCATAAGTCACTTCATCGTCAAATATAATTACAAAGCAATATTTGATATAGTTGATAGTTGATGATTACAATGATAATATTCCTTCTTTATACAACCATCATATAATGCTACTTTGGGAAGGGTATAACCCTAACCTTAGCTGACTCTAAACCCTTATCCAACTCATTATTATAATATAATATTACAATACAATAAACCTTGGGTTATGTGTGGCCCATGCCAACTATCCATAACACCCATATCATATCTCAATATACTTATCCCTAGGTACCATAACATCCTCCCTCTTAGAAAAAAATTATCCTTAAAATATGAGAAGAAATCAAATGATATGATATTCTACGCATTGTTGACAATTGATACCAAACTTAATCATCCATCCATCCAAGTGAAAAAAATCTAAAATATATGGTGTATAATCTTCTAATTTGGACATATGTATGCAAATACGACTTCTAGAAAATGAAACATTTTTCTATGAAAAAGAATTCATACATTTTTTTCCTTTTGAAAAACAATCATACTTTACCAAAATCATTGCTTTGATACCATTTATTACAAAAATTTGTCCTTGTAAATATATATCATCCACAATATGCTAAATATCAAACAATTAAACCATAAATTAATATCCTACAATGCAGTAATCCACACAATGAGACAAACATAGATAATACCCTTAAGGTAGGGCAACACCAATAATACTCCTTATGGAGAAAATAATTCTATGAGATTTCCCAAGATAAAAGTTCCACTTAGAGAGGGCATAGTATCATAATACTCTTCGTGGGCAAAGGTCGTTACAAAATTATTACTTGAAATGATTGATGATATCAAGTATCGCTTATAGTCATATTTACCCACAAAATGATGATCTCATCTTGAGAGATCTTGTGGAGTTATTCCTTAAATATTGTTACTAGTGTTGCCCTATCTTAAAGGTAATATCTATCTATGTCTCATCATGTGAATATTTGCATTAGAAAATATTATTTTATGGTTGAATTATTTGATACTTAATGGCTTAGATGTCCAATTGAAATGAGTTGTTTTCAAGTCATAACTTTATGAAAGTTAGGATTGACCTCTTATGGTATTATTATAGTATGTAAGAGTAACATAATTTTGAGTTGGAACTTATAAGTGATAATCCTTGACACTTGTCCCCTAACCTTCATTCCTTACATCTCCCTTCACTGCATCCAATCTTTCTTTCTTATATTATCCATAATTATATGCAAGCTATCAATTGATCTTCACTTGAAGAGTGTGGTGCATTCTTCTTAACGAAAAAAACTAACTTATATTTATAGAATTGATGTCATGTGTCTTTGGTGTCTAAAGGTGACCTCTTATTCATTACCTCCAAGGATGACTAAGGTGTTGTGATTTGCATAAAAATTATATTTATGACATAGAATAGGTCTTTCACTAGACATTTAATTATTTGGAAGCAAATGATTTTATCTATATTGAAAGCAATATATTACAGAGAAATACGAGTAATATTATGAATTTTAAACTAAACATAAAATCAAAGGATAAATTATGATTTCATGTCATAATTTTCTAAGTTTCAAGTATAGTAGAGTAAAATTTGCTTGTAACAACTCACCATAATCTAGAGATATTATTGTTTTCAAGCATATCAGATATACATATTTTCTTATTTAAATATTTAATATAAGTAGAAATGAGAAATATATTACTCATACTACCTCATTGATTTAACCTTTCTTTGTCCATCTATCACTCACTTAGCCATGTTGAGAAAAGTTGTGAGATGAATAGATTTATAAAATGTGTATTTGTGTGTGTGGTTTATTAAAATGTGTGTACCTTATCTAAATATTTGCATCTCACATCATGCATATATTGTACAAAATGTCCACACATTTTAACAAGCTTATTGCTAGGAATGAAAATTCAAACCTAAATCAAGCATTTTTTAATTATTTTAATGTCCACTTTTGCCCCTCAATTCTTGTTCCTACTATGTGCTTACTTAGATCATCTCAAGATAGTAGTTATTTTTAATAGACCTTAAAAACTTATGGTTAATATACATGGCCACCTTATCATATGCATTTATTATATGGTACTTGAAGGAACTCCTCGCACATTTCAAGAGAAAGGCGAGGCCTCTTTGAAAAATATTGAAAAGAGGAATTTAGAATTTATATCTTTATGTAGAAGATTGAAGTGTTATACAAAGAGCTAGTACTTCAAGGGTGTCATTGCACACACTGTATTTTTTATTTATTCAAAGATAAACCATCTCCCACCTGATGAGATATATGGAGGATAATATGTGGATGGTAGTGGGAAGATTTGATAGTAAATGATAAAGTTAAAAAATAAATGATATGATGATGATTGAGATAGTATTGGCATGAGAATAATATCATTTTTTACTTGAGGTGCATGTGTAATGGAAATATAATGTTGAGTGATGATATTGGCATTGGTATGAAGGGAGAATGTTTTTGGAAATGGAATTCCCTAGTATCTGTGATTAATTGAAAAATATTTTGGTGTGACATTGCTCAACAAATCTTAAAAGGTATTCATGACCAAGTGGTACCTAAATTCATGGTGATACCATGGGAAATCATATGAAGGATAATGGGGGGAGAAATAATGTGTGGGGAGGGATGGAGGTAAAGAAAAAATTATAGGCATTAATTTAATACTCTCTATTAAAGAGGATACCATCAAGAACTCTTGATATAATTTGGTTTCATGGTAAATTAACTATAAGATTCATTAATAGTGTATGAAGGAGAGTGTGGTAGAAAGCTCATCCATCCAAAATCCTCTTATCTCTCTTTTAGTGGAAAGACAAGGTCTAACATAGAATGATATATAACTCCAATTGATATATAGTATCATCTTAGAGAAAGAAAGGTATTAGGGAAAGGATTTTTATTTCGTGTGGTCACTATTGACCTAACTATAAGGGTCATGTCTTGAAAATTAATAGTTGGCATCACATGATTGAAAATTTCTATTGAAGATAAATGGACTAGATTTGATGACTTACACGAGTACATTCGTACCTAGATTTTAAAGAGGGTTAGTGTGAGTCTTCTTGACCTCATAAAGAAGATATTAAGGGGGTCCTACATAGGTTGATCATTAATGAGCTTCAAGAAACTTACAAGGTGCCATTTTTAAACCAATATTAATAATTGTGTTGGAAGTTGCATTGCATACATGAAAATAATTAGTTACATTCACAATAAAAACCATGGACATACTTGATACCATGAGTAATTTCCTCTTATTGGTGGTAATTTCATTGGTATATTATGTTGGAAGGTTCTAGAATGGTAGTAAATTTAATTTAAGTCTAACGCTCATGTTTTTTTAGCCTTGATGATGGGTTTTTGCAATTTGGTCTATGGTTGTTAGTAGTAATAGGTTTTTTTCTTATATGGAGGTGATTTTATTATGATTATGGAAGGACTTATTTTAATTCACAGTATATTTTAGACTAAATTTAAAAATAATGGTCTCTTACTATAATAATTTCTTTGTGTGTTTACTAGTCTAGATGTATCATGGTTGTAAGCTGATAAACCTCATAATATAGAGGTAGTGAATGATGTTTCTTAAAATTAATAGAAAAAACATCTTCAAGCATGTTCTTTTATCAAGAAAAATATCCTTTCTTGTTAATAGCAATTTTATTGAAGAAATTTGAGTTTGAAATTAAATTGTTTAATCGTATGATTTTTCTAAATACTTACTAGAAATTTGATACTTGATTGCTATATGTTTAAAATCTCATTAGATGTAATGTTTTCAGGATAAACATATTCTTCTAGATTATTTACCAAGATACCTTCAAGAAAATAGAGATCTAAATCCTTTCTTATCCCTTAACACACAACTCACTTCCATTAATAATAATAATATTTGCAATACTCTTCCAATTTTGTGTATAAAACCTTATTTATTTTCAATCTTTTATTTAATTGAAGGAACACAATAATTATTATCCCAAACTCATTATTTATATGTTATACAATATTCTTTTGTGATTTAAAACTCTTTCCAACGTTATAATCAAAGTTTGAATAGTAATATTAATAAAATAGTTGTATTCTTCAGGTTATTTGAGTTGTAAACTTCACCTTTACAATCTTGGCATAAATTGGATATTTATTTCTTTTTATATCATGTTCCTACTAAAATATTCTCCATGGTCCCTCTTAATGGCCAATTGCTTTAGGTTCTCTATGGAAGGAGGAGATAGAAAAAAAAAGTCCACTTCAGGGAAATAAGGAGATGCAAAATGGGTATTGTTAGAAGTCATACAATTTATGTAAAATAGGATTTTTTAATTATAGTAATATATTATTAGATTCCTATTTTAATTATAGTAATATATTATTAGATTGTTATTTAGTTATCTAAATTCCATTTAAGTGGAAGAGGTTTTATTGTACTCCAAGAGCATGACCATAATTATATGGTCTAACTATTCAAATTCACGCACTGTTAAAATTTAATCCTAATGGCCACGTTAAAAATAAAAGTGCAATTTAAAAAGTAATGATCATCATCGATTCGTCTACCCACACGGCATGGCGTTAAGCACATGTTGAATTCCTCTACCCACACAGCACGGTGTTAAGAACATGTTGAATTCAACACGCATCCTCGTCAATAGTATATAATCGTGAACGTGGCCGAGAGGTGAGCTTTATTCATGGAAATCATCATCAGGTCCTTTCCCATGTCAAATTTCATGGCATAACATTTAATTGCTGATTTGACAATGACCTTCAAGTATTGATTTGATTGACTTGTACAGAAAATTTGTCAAATTTCATGGCATAAAATTTAATTGCTGATTTGACAATGATATTCAAGTATTGATTTGATTGACTGTATAGAAAAATTGTTCATGCTAGTGGATGCACACAAAGAATATGAAAAGGATTAATTTTAAAAAAAAATTGTATGAAAAAGTTATTATATTAATAAAATAATGTTTAATCATATAAAAAAAGGAGGGTGGGATTAGCACATCTCATAAATTAACACACTAATCGTTAGGAGTACACAAGAGTCAAAAACAGTCAACAAAAAGCTAGATAACAATCACCAAAATAGTGTCAAATATACATTCAGAAAGAAAGGGTCCGAGAAATCATTGTCAGGTGGAAGGCTTGAAGTTTTCCTCCATAAGGTCATAAGTTCATTCAACGGTTGAAGAAGTCGGAGACCCCCAACCATCAATAGTAGTACCACTAACAGTACAAGTTTGTGTATATGGTATAATTTCACCCCAACCAAGGGCATCATCTTGCTCAGGAGGCCGAACATCCCAACCAGAGGTCGGGCGAGATGGACCTCTAGCCCCAGATTCTCCATATTTGCGTTGCGGGGGGGCTGGGACCAGTGTTTGGTAGCAAAGGGCTGTGACCGATGAGGGGTTCCTCAATGAGTCGACAACCAGGACCTGGAAGGGGAAGTAAGAGGCACATGACTCATAGCGTAGGGCGCATTCCTCCAATGATCCATGAGGGTACGTAAGTACTGCAGCTCCACATGTACTTTTCAACCTGTACTTGAATATGTAACCAAAAATCAAAGAATATAGCATATTTATCAGCAATAGAGAAGACACAAAGAAGACACGCCCGCCATCTTGCTGAGAAAAATAGCTCTATTCCGAGACTTCCAAAGATAAAACAAAGTACCAATTCTAAAAATATTCCAAACAACACCCACGTTGAAGGAAAAAGCAATAGGGTCACCAAAAATAACATGCACCCAGGTAAAATCCTCTTGCATAAAAGGTCTGAAATTTTCAAGAAGCCACTCTCAAGCCAACTGAGCTCGATCACAAAACCAAAAAACATACAATAAATATTTCGCCTATCCACAAGTCGGGCAAATGGGATTATGAACACCCAGATGCTTGAGCCTATTGTCAACAGGCAACCCCTGGTGCAAGAGGCTCCAAGAAAAAAAAATTGTTTAGGTTCAATATAAGTAGCCCAAGAAATCTAAAACCTCTTATTCCATCGGGAGGGAAGAGAGACTAAGTCCCATCTCATAGTAAGCTTATCAACCATTGGAACTTGCGAGGTGAGCCATTTGTAACCTAGATGAGCTTTATATTGCAAAATAGGAAGCTCCCCAAGCCAACACCAATCTGACCACCAGGGTTTTTGAAAATACCTATGCAATTTGCACCAAATAGAAAATGGGATACTATCAATAACCACCTCATAAGTATCTCCATCACCAGGATTTAAATTGTGAATTTGACAAAAACTTTCCTAGCTTATCCAACTCTTGGTATGTCAATAAAAAATGGAAGCAATACCACGCTTATATAACCTCTATGCTCTGACCCACTGCACCAGAGCCAGGGGAGAGCCCTGCCAAGTGATAACATAAGACCACCAAATATTCATGAAAGGCAAAGAGGCACCTGCTTTGTGGAAACTCCCTTTCCAATTGAGCCAGGGTTTGAAGGCCTCCCAGGATTTCTAAATACTCTGAATGACAAAAGAACCTTTAACTTTAACAAGGACATGGGCAATAAGAATGGATTGCAATCCCACCCCTTTCCAAATTTTCTTCCCCTTTGAAGCAAACCAAAAGAAATGCAATGTCTGACCAACACTTTCCAAGATTCAATAGAATTGCTATTATCAAGAAAGAATATGTTTGAAGATGTTTTTTCTATTAGTAATAAGAAACTTACCAGCTAGACTAGCAAAGCCTGACCAACACTTTCTTATTTCATGATCGATGTTTATGGTTTAGTAGTCTTCTCTCAGCTATGATTCTTAGTTAATCGAAAGTAAAACTTGTCAATCTAGTATTAATACAACCATACACACATCAATTTGAACCTTGAACCTTCCAAAGAAGAACCAAACCCTGAATCATTACGCTATCCCCAAAAATTGATTGATTTAAATCTTAACTCCATTAATGAATTTGGGTTTTCTATTGAAAGGTTTGAGATTGAAATTGATATTTATAAAGATCGAGAAAAAGTTGGCCTTAGAATTCTATTTTCTTCTAAATTTTAAAATTTAAAATTATTTAAATTAAAATATTTTAAATATTATTTATAAAATTATAAGTGGTGCGAGTAATGTGTATGATGGATCTATTTTGATCTTTTTTTTTTTTAAGGAAGAGAACCTCCCAAGAAGTGTCATGATAAAATAATATAACCGTATTGGACTCCCTCGGGTAGAGGTTATGGGTTCAACCCATATTTTGTTCTTAGTTGTTGGTATTTATTTTTTGATATATGTGGTGCTTTGGTTGGTTAGTGCAAATGATAGTGTCATTAAACAGAGGTGTGGGTATGTGAGGGTAGATGTGCCCTTACTTAATTTAGAGTAATCATTTTTTATGTGACCATGTTAATTCACGACTCAACAATGACAACAGGCATGTGGATAGTGCATGAATTTTAGAGTCTTGGACTTTGGAAGGCCATAGGTTTGAGGCTTATGCATCAACCTTTTTTTTTAAGGTGTAATTGATAAGGTGTGGGTATGGATGCTCAAGATGACTTGTAGACCTTTATTTATCGTGTATCCCAAGACAAAACATCATTCATTTATTTGTGTTGTTATGTGGCCCATGGTCCCTATGGTTACTTGGGAGCATACAGAGGCTTAGGGCAACAAGGTTCTTAGGTCTGAGTCCCATACCCACAATTTTTTTTGTGTGGATTTGGTATGTTGATATTGGTGGACAATGTGATGTTCTTGGATGACATGGTACCTTGGTGGAGGCACACAAAACAAAATTTTAATTATGAGGAATATTCAATCATTCCAAGCTATAATGCAAAATAATATTTTCTATTTTCCTAATAACCTCTCTATAGACAAAACATCATTGGTTCAATTGTGTTGTTATGTGGCCTATGGTCCCTATGGCTATTTGAGAGCGTACAAAGGCGTAAGGCAACAGGGGTCTCAAGTCTAATTGTATTCCCTACCACTTCTAGTTGTGTGGATTTGGTATGTTGAGGTTGGTGGTCAATGTGGTGTTCTTGGTTGGCATGGCACCTTGGTGGAGGTACACAAAATAAAAATTTGATTATAGGAGGAATATCTAATCATTCCAATCCAGATGCAAAACAACATTTTCTATTTTTCCAATCATCTCTTTGATTAGTGACAAAAATCAACATATAAGTGACACTTCTTTCTTTGGATTAGACATGCAGTGATGATCGGTTCACTAATTCTTTTCTCAATGGTTTTCCTAATCAATGCACAACCAATAGCTCTTTCTCGATATTAGCAACACTTGATGGCAGTTGGTTTATTGATTTTCTACCTAATGACTCATCCAATCACCACATATGGTACCCCTTTAGTCATCGTATTAACAACACATGGTAGCTTAGGATGCACTAGACATACAATTAGTTTCTTTAAAATTTTAAAGGTTTTATGGCATATTATGTGATTTAAGGGCCAAAACTCCAAGGGGAATAATCTTTAAATAGAGAACCATTTTGATCTTTTTTTTTTTTAATTCTAGGGTTTTCAAGATATTTGATATGTCAGTGTTGTTTTTGGTCAAAACTACATGTAGGAGTTTCTATTTTTGCAAGGATATAATGGACCAATATGTACCCTTGTTGAATGGACCAAACTATGCTATTTGGAGTATCAACATTGATCTATTGCAAAGTAAGAGACTCCTCAAATATGTCAATGAGGACCAATTGATACAAATTCTAAAAAGAAGTAGAAATAGGGAGAGAATAAATCCAAGAAGCCCTTATAGAACCAATTTATGGTTTTCCAAGAAGGAAGGGCACAAGGCATAATTTGTTTAACCATACATTAAAATGCTAGAGGAAGCAACCAAGAAGGGGTGGTGAAGCTCCTCTCTTCTTTGTACAATATGAGGATGACCATGAGGGTGTGACCTCACATGCACATCTAGTCATTCATTCAACTTATTGGACCTCCATAATTTTAAAGGAATTGATTGTAGATTCAAGATCAACATGGCACATGACAAAATATCATCATTTTTCCTCACTATAGTAGACAACATCATGATGAACATATGGTCATTGACAATGATTATTATTCACAAGAAGATAGATTTGGTGAGCTAACTCTTGGTCCCCCCTCACTGGGAGATTGTTTTATGTACCAAGTGTGGGCCATAATCATGTTTCTATTTATTGCATCACTCATACTAAAAAAAATATGGAATTTTGACCTAATAAATTGATGATTAAGGATATTGATAAATGGTTTTAAGATAGTATCCTTAGGATATTACGATGAGTATGATCATGTGTATAAGCTTGGTTAGAAACCTTTCTCTTCTTATTCTTCCTCCTCCAAGAAGAGAGACTTTGTTGCTATGGTGGCTTAAGCAAATGATAATAATAGGCATTGGTGTTATAGGCCTGGGCACATCAACTATGGATCCTTGAGGTATATGATTTGACTTTAGATGGTAGACAGTCTTCCTTCTACTAGTACCATAGTGGTATTTTGTGAGGGACATATTTTGGGGAAGCATCATCGAGTCATTTCCAAAAGGGAAAGTCAAGTATGCCACTCAACCATTGGAGGTCATCAATAATGACATTGTGGACCAACAGGTTGTTCTTTTTCTAGGAATAGATACTTCATAATATTTATTAATGATTTATCTAGGTTTGTATGGATATATATCATTCACACCAAAGATAAATCTTTTGGGAAATTTGGGATTTTCAAAGCTCTTCTTGAGAATCAATTTGAGATAAAAATCAAGTGTCTTCAGAATGATGAAGAGGGTGAGTTTCCTAGACATGCATTTGATAATATTTTGGCTCATGATGTTATTTTTTTTAAGAATTAATTGTTCATGATACCTCCATAATGGGATTTTTGAGCAAAATAATATGGCGATTATGGAGATGGTTGAATCTATATTGTAAGCTAAGTATATGGATCCAAATTTATTGGATAAAGTAGTGACTTATGAAATACATATCATCAATAGGATACAAACTCAAGAATTCTATGATATGACATCTCTCGAGATATTGATTTAAGATAAGCATGGTGTTTCCCAATTTAATATATTTCATTCACATGCATGGGATCATATTCCCAAAGATACATGGAATTAAGCTACTATGAAGAGTCATTGTTGCATTCATAAGATATGTTATGATACTTCTAATGCTTATCATCTTTATGACCCAATCAAGTAGGATATTATCATTCAATATGATGTGATGTTAAGTAATTATTACATTATTTGCTTATGGGAGATTTGAAGTAAATGTGAAGCACCAAGAGTCTCTTGAGATAGCCAAGAGACATATTATTGTATCTATATATGTACATAATTTGAAGTTGAATATGAAGTTTTCCTTTTCTTGCTTGATCTATCATTGGTATTAGAGTAGGTTGTCATAAGTGGAAATATTAATCCATCTTCCTTTCCCTCCATCTTCCCATATTTATTATGCATTATGTTCCTTGCCCATTGAATATGTCAAGATTTATTGTGGATGTAGTGGCAATGGAATGCAAAGATATGAAGGGTGTAGATTAAGAGGGATGATCTAGGCTTCTTTATCCTTCTCTTAGACGTGCTCATGAAATAAAAGAGGAAAGACGACTATGAGGCAAAGGTGTTTCCAAACATTTTGTATAAAATACCAAGGGCATTCTTACCCATGATCACATAAAAAATAAGCCCAAGCGGGTTCTAGCATAAAGTGTTAGACTCTTAATCTCCATGGAGAGCTCTTGAAAAATTGAGAGATAAGAAAATTCATCATTTTTTTCCTAATTTTGATGGAGAAAATTTGGGGAGACAATAATAATTCAATCAAAATATTGTATTGTGTTTTGATCCTAATCCATTATTTTTTGCATTAGAATTCGGTGAGCAGCTTATGATTTTCTATTATTTTCTTAACAGTCAAAGATTGTGGTGCCACAAACACAACCACTTCTCCCACCTACCACAAAGGTTGATGATCATCACTTATCATGAATGGTAATTTGAAGTACCCCCTATTTAATAGGAATTTCTACTAGCAAAGAAAGTTGATGACAAGAGATCTAGGATGGGAATTGTCGAATTCCAATATTTTCTCACCTAGCTAAAAATCTAGTTGTGGAAAGGTTTATTTTAAGGCATAGTTCTAATATTAGAGTGACTAGTAAATGACGAGAATAATTTAAGAGTCAAGCCTTTGACAATATTGACATGTGTCCTATAGCAATAAAAGTAGGCACTCGCCACTGCTATAGTAGATTCATAGGTCAAACACAAAGCAAGAGAAGGTTAAAGAATTATAGGGAGGAGAAATACACAAATGCATAACTAGTTAGATTGGCATCAAGGCAATTATAAAGACTTTAAACTTGGAGGTCTTAGGTTCAATTCCCTAATTTCAGAAGTTTTCTTTAAAAACAAAATCTTGCCTTTGTATATCCTTTCCCTTTTGCATACATCAAGCACATAGAATTGGAGTTGGCAAGTTGAAACAAAGTATAAAGTTTTAAAACAGAGTTCAAATGATCAAAATCCACCAAAATCACATTAGCTTTTTTACTACCCGTTCTTTAAGGGTAAATAATTGAAAAGTAGACTATAGTGATTTTTTTGCAAAAATAGGGGGTAGTAAATTTTTTATAAAAGGTGCATTTTCGGTAGTGACCGACACCTTTAAATTTTTAAGCTATTTACTTAAAAAAATTTGTACTATTCATATCAAGTAAACACATGCTTAAGCACACTCACAACATTTACTATCAATAGTACCTCAACTTTACATTTATAGGTAAAACTATTATTTTGAGCTACTGTGTCTATAGTCTAACAAAACTTCCATATCAACATCTAGGCATCAACACTTTAAATCATTAGGGAGATATAAGGTTATCTCTTGATATTTTCACTTCATCATTTCCTACCTTATTTGTCACTATCGCTAGATATAAACCTTAAAATTAAAATTTTTTGAGTATATAGGGAAGTTACGCCCGCATATAAGGATTTTTTCTTTAAGCAAGTGTTATTGATAGGGAAAATAGCTTTTTGTAATACCTTTGTACCTCATACCATTATCTTTCACATGCCTTTAAGTCTCTCTCATGTACGATCACATATATTGAGAGGACTAGCCTCGTCCACATAGTAGTAAGTATATAGAAAAGGCAGGTATATAGAAAGGTTCAATACATTAGAATAGCACTATATTGGAAGGTGGAACATTTGGGAGTCATAAGGAACCCTCACCATGTAAACATAAAATATTTTTTTCTTACATAATCTCAGCTACTCAAAGGTTTAAACTTTGGACCTTGGAGGACTAAGATGAAAACCATATTGGTAGTTAATAAACTCTAGGAAATTGTCACTGGCACAATCGTTTGATCTAAAGAGGATGAAGATGCCTAAAAAAACATTGATGATGTAGAATGCTAGAGCATTGATGACCATCACCCTTTCCAACACAAATTAAAATACACCATAATTAAAATTAATTTGGATTTAACACCACTAAAAATTCTATATATTAATGCACTTTAAATCATAAAGTGAAAAAGGAAGATCAACATTTATGAAGGTAAAGTAAAAAAAAATTAATTAAAATACCTATATTACCAAAAAAACACTAATGTTTCAATTGTAGTTGTAGAAGAGCCTCATCCTCTCTATATGGGATAAAGTGGACTAACCTCATTAGTCAGTGGATAGAATGTTCTTGAAACATGTTGTTTAGAATGCACACTTATCTCTTTTATCTTTCTTTACTTTTCCTTAAGTAGTATGGTCTTGTCAATTATTATGTATAACTAGGCCATGTTACTTTTTGGAGTCAACCAAGCCACTTCACCTTATTTCATGTGTTAATCCAATGGTCAAATTCTAAACCTTGTGATTGTTAGGTCTTTGTGAGTCATTAGTACATTTTACTAGGTCTAAGGGTCATATTATAACATATTTGTAACATATGAAGTATAGATGCACTAATCATAGAGAAATTGCATCATTAGATCAATGGTTGCAAAAATCCCTCTTAAAAAAATATTTGCGCATTATTGTTTTAAATAAATTTTGCCAACATGTCAACAAAGCAAGATATGGTTAGGTATGAATTGTGGAGTGATCAAGTCATTGGATTAATAGTGTAAAAAAAATCCCTTAAAATATACATATATGCAACTATTGATCTAATTTTAGGTTTTATTGATTGAATTTATTAAAACATGCCCAAATTGTGTTCATCATCCAACATTTGAACATTCTCTCTTGTGTCTATGTTTTCTATCAACTTTGCTTTTTTTGTGTCAAAATATTGTTGAATTCTCACAAAGGCCACAAACCCTTTAACAATCCTCTTGATTTCTCTAAATACCTTGTTGTATAATTGTCAAAAATAAAAAATACGTCCATCACTCACATCACATCAATAATCTCTATATCCACTTCAGTGTCATCCATAGACAAAGGTCAAGGTGCTTCATCAGATTGGCATAGGTCACCCAACAACTAGAACATCAAAACATGCCAACTATTTTGCCTGGCTCCATGCACATAAGGTAGCTTCATTTATTTATGTGGATTCTATCCTATCAAAAATAATTATTTAAAGATCCTAAGAGGGATAAATTGCTTTTTTGTACTTTCTACTAATATTATTTGTAAGTAATTTTATTTTAATTATTTCTAGATTACTAGGTTTTCAATTTTTTGTTGGGTCTTCTATAACAATATGCTACTTTAGCTATTTTATCAAATATTTGTACCTTGTAACGATGTTAGTTGGTTTTGACCAATAGATTATGATATTATTTGCTTTCTATCAATTTCATTATGAGTCTTATCTTCTTAAAATATAGTGTTGATGTTACATTTAGTCTAATATTTTATATCATAATAAGGATCCTTGAAAATAAATTCCTAATTAAATTAAAAATCTTCATCTACTTTTTTCCTCCTCTTTGAATATTTTTAAATTGTCTTTGTTAAAGCACTAACTCCTCAAACACTTTTAAATTTCTTCTTATTTTCCCACATCATTACTAACAAATCCCATTAGCAAAGCTTTTTTAAATATACTATGATTTTGCTTGTGAGTCTTCTTTCTAATACATTATAAATGTCATCAAACTCATTATTATTTATTCCTTCTATATTTAATTTTATTATTTACCAAATAAATATGCAATAAATGCAAAGACTCCCTCAATAGTGGTCAATCTAAGATTTTAGACAATAATTAAACTTGACCGATAATAAATTTGAATTAAAAATACTCTTCTAGATTTTCACAATGTTGATATATTATGCTCAAGAAAAATTTTATATTTTCCATCTTGCATAAAGTTGAAGTATAAATATGAAGTAAGTGTTCTATATTAGAAAAGAACTGTGAAATATTTATGGGTAGTTCTTCAATATCAATTTGAGCATGTGATGATTTTGGAGCACTTATATAACACCATCAACCACTTTTTTTTTTTTTTTGGTAAGTAAGAGAATATTATAATTAACACCGGGTTTTAACTGGTTGACCCAAAACCATTTTACAAAATAGGGTCCACTGACCAACTGGACAAAGGCCAAGCCCTAAAAGTTTAAGCCGACAACAAAAATGGCCAAGACCTACTCTTCCATTAGAATACGACCAAACTAAACTATGGAAGCCTAATATTATGGCCATCAGAAAAGAAAGACGCAAAAAAGAACTAACAAAGACAAAAACTAATCATGCAAGCACCATGCCGAGTAGCTTGTGCCCATATAAAAATAATAGAATATGGTCAAAAAAAAAAAAAAAAAACATCCCATAGAATGGACAACCAAGAGGCCAAGCAGTCTTCCTTGTAGTCCTCATCTAACTTCTTATCATCGTTCTTGCCATCATATTTAGATTTTGCCTTTTACTCCTTGTGCCCCCGGAGCTGCGGCTATAAAACGAGAAGATTTAAGGAATCACACAAATCAACGAGTACCTTGATGAGGCCGAGACAGACTCTTCAAGCTGGTTGATCTTGTTGGAGGTCGATGAAATTGTCATCTTCTCCAAGACTATTATGGTGGGGTCCGGTGCCTCATTGTCAGGGATCTCCAACACTTTGTTATTTCTTGCTAGGGCCTTTTTGCGACATCGAATCCAAACACACCTTGGGAAATACTTGAGGCCAAAGCAGATTTTTCCCATGCATGAATTTGTAGATAAAAAACCTATATCAGTGCCCCACCAGCTGCAAAAAACACTAGTCACATGAACAAAAAAAACAAATATGACAAAATCCATTATAAGGTTCAAATTTTTTTTTTTTAAAATGCCCCCATTTTCTGTCATTGATCCACTTTGAGCCTTCCAATCTAAAGTTTTTCATTATCTATCACCATTGAGACTGCATGAGGAAGATTTTCAGTCCACGTGATCAAATTTGCTGCTACAATGCCTTCATTTGCCAGCCTATCAGTTGCCATGTTTGCTTCCCGGAAGGTATGCAAAATTATGGCCTCAGGTCGATCATGAATTAGAGCCCTTGCTTCATGGATGTAGTCATCAAATCTCCAAGGAGCTCTCTTAGTGTTCTTTAGAAGATTTATAATAATAAGAGAATCACCTTCCACCAACAGTTTCCCTGGATAATTCTCTGCCACCTTGAGGCTCCTCCAAACTGCCCTTGCTTCAACCACATTGTTAGTTTGAGCTCCAAGATGTTCTGCAAAAGCTACAAGCACCTCACCCTTGTGGTCTCTAAGTAAGCCACCAGCCTCGACTTCACACGGGTTGCCCCTAGATGCCCCATCAAAATTTAACTTAATCCACCCTAGGGGGGGTGGGGTCCATGTGATCATGGTTCTAGGACGGACTTGAGGATGATTGAGGCCATCGGTGAGAGGTAAGTTTAATGGCTGGCCTAATGAAGCTTCAAATGGATTTGGAGGTCTAGATCTGCGAGGCACTAAACAAGTATTCTCATTAGCATATGCTAAAATTTTTGACGAGACGAGAGGATGAGTGAGAAACCTTATCCAAGAAGGCCCGACGATTCCTTTCCAACCATATACTGCCACAAGTAGTGATGAAGGCGGATCTTCCACATATACCTAAGACGCCTATTCAAAAAGGGAGAAGGCCACTAGAAAAATAAGTCAAAAATGGATCGAGGATGGACCCAATAAATATGAAACACTTGTAACGAGACCTAACAAGATTGAGACAGAAAAATTACAATACCGAAACAAATGATCAATAGACTCCCACTCGGACATACAAAGATAACACCTATTAACAACAATCACACCTCTTTTTATTAAGTTATCCATGGTGAGGATCTTATTTTGGATGGCCAACCATGCAAAAAACCCAACCTTCGGAACAATGCTTTTGGGCCAAACTTCCAAGTGAGGGAAAGTAGGTTCATCATTATCAATAAGCATCGGATAAGCGGTCTTGACGAGAAAATTCCCCATTGTCCGAAGCTTCCCGGATAAGTTGGTCCTCAAGAATGCCGGAAGGGAGTAAAGATTGTTTTAATTCATTCTCCGAGTATTATTGATGCCCCTGGTAGATCATTATTCATTATTGGCTTCCATACCCTTCTATTGTTTGACAAAGTAATAAAATCTGCAACTTTGGTACCAAAAACTTCAATTGTCCAAGCTCTAAGGGTTGAAATGATGGGGTCTGCGAGAGAGGGGATAGTCCTTTAACCATTTGTGGTCCCAAAAATCAATGTTTCTTCCATTTCCGAGTTTCCAACGTAGCCCTTTGCTTAGCAAGTTTTTAGTTTGAAGGATTGATTTCCAAAAAATTGATCCCCCGGGAGGAAAGGAATAACTTAAGAATTCAATTTCTTGCAAATACTTTCTTCCGATTATAGTAATCCATTCTGCATTTGCATTTGTCAAAAGACGCCATGCTTGTTTGGCCGGGAGGGCCATGTTTAAATGTTGTATTCTCCTTAGCCCAATACCTCCAAACTCCCTTGGTTTGCAAACCCTATCCCAGGACACCAAGTGAAATCGCTGCTTAGATTCAGAACCAGTCCATAGGAACCTCTTCTGGATCTGTTCAATTTTAGTGTAGACACTTGTAGGAGCTTTAAAAATAGAGAGAAAGTAGGCAGGGATGCTTTGAATAGAAAACTTGGTGAGGACTGCCTTGCCAGCTTGAGATAACAAATTTCCTTTCCATCCAGCCAGCTTCCTCTGAATTCTTTCAATTACATTAGTCCACATGGAATCAGTAGCTCTGTCTGTAAATAAAGGAAGGCCTAGGTATGTGGATGGAAGAGTAGACACCGAGCATCCAAGAATCCTAGCAATCTTAATCGCCTCCGAATGGGAGTGTTAAAGAAATAAATTTTACTCTTTGAAAAATTTACCTTTTGCCCCATGACATCCTCATATAGCTCTAGAATATGTTTTATGACCTTAGCCTCAAAAAGCGATGCAATAGTTAACAACAAAGTATCATCCACAAAGCTGTTCATGTGTAACTGCTCGTGTTTGTGATGATGCTTTAATTCCCGAAATAAGACCAATATTACAGGCAGCTTTGATTGTCCTCCCAAGGGCTTCAGCCACAATGATAAACAACATGGGAGAGATAGGGTCACCTTGCCTTAGGCCCCTTTTACTTTGAAAGTATCCAGCAGGAGCACCATCAACCACTTTCATGTGATGGTTTTGGAGCATTTATATTACACAATCAGTTTCACTTTCATGTTGATCATGAGAATAAACCTAAGATTCACGTTAATTCTCAACTTGATAATACAAAGGTTCACCTCCTTCAATGTTGTTGGTACCTCTTCTTTCTTAGGCTTTTCCAACTCATTCTTCATCAACCCTTATTTTGTTTCATTTCATATTTTATGTGGATTCTTTTTATGTTCATACCTTTTTACTTTTCTTGAAATGCTACTCATGGTGAATGTACCTGGTTAATGAAATAAATGAATTGATATGAATTACCTTCATGCTAAGGGTGGTTATTAAATACATAATAATTAAATAGATATTATATTTTTCAATTGATAATATGGGATTGAAACGGGCCCCACCCGTATTACATCATCACCACGTAGTGGTATTATTAAAAAACTTGAATATTATCCATCTATAGGAGATATGAATTCAATATGAAATAGATATGTTATTGGTTTAAGTAACTAAACTTTAAAAGTGAATCTAACACTCGTAATGTACTATAACACCTAAAAATTAAGTACTTTCATTTCAAATTTATAGGACTCCACATGAGTCAAATCTAAAATAATTCTTAACAGATTATGCTAAACAAAAATATAAAATATTACCTATAAGTAGTCAAACAAATAAAGAAGTAATACTAAAATTATTAACATAACCATTTATTATATGTATATAATATATCTTATTGAATTTGATATAAAATATATAAACTTTGATTTAATTTGAATTCTACGAAGGTAACTTCTATTTTTCAAAAAGAAAAAAGATATCTTTAAGTATTTAAATGGAAATAATTTAAGAAGTACCATAGAAATTTTAAATATTAGTTTCCATAGAAACATTAAGCTAACAATTGTTTCGTGTTGTAGAACCCTTATGTCAATATATTTTCTTATTAGTGGGGTCAGTACCCCTCTTCTAAATGCATGGCACATGAGCCCTATCAAAATGAAATTAAATATAAAGTCAATGTGGAACCAAATCAACTTGGCAATGTAACTTTGTACTCATGTTATCAAATGAAATTAACTCAACTGATTAGATTCCTTGATGCATTGAAGAAGGAGATCGAAGTTTGAATCTTGCCAAGTAATACATGCATAATAACTAGGTTGTAATAGCACTATGTGGTGATGATTTAATATGGGTGGGACCCATTTAAATCTTGTATAACTAGTTAAAAAACTTTGTATTCACATTTGAATGTAACATAGAAATTAACTTGATGTAGAAGTAACATGACCTCTTGCTCTAATTTACTCCAAACTAAAACCCAACGTGATTTAGTCAAAATATTTTGACTAAAAATATCACACCACCTCTCCCTCAACAAACTTCAAAACATAGGCAATAGAGTTAGATAACCTAGTTTATTTATTAAAAACCTAAGGTGGACCTTCATTTATTAATATTGATAAACATTAACCAGGGTTTAATGTTGGTGAGAAACAATAATAATTAGCTAATGTAAATATGGGATACCTATTTAGTTATATACAATAATAAAATCTCTTAACTAGCATGAGTGTTGGTTAGAACAATTATAAAATATATAAACTAGCCAAGAAAATTAACTTACTAGCTAATATGGAGGGAAGAGACATTATAAGAGAGGGGAGGAGTGCTTGCCTTAGCGAGGTCTTTGGAAAATAGCATTAGGAAGGCATGTTGGAGTGCCATCCATATTTCCCAAAGCATTGGACACCTAGGAGAATACATTAGAAGAGGTGCAAGGAGGTTATTGGGTGGTGTGTGGGTGGGAAATAGCATATTTTACCTTATAATAATATTTTTTAGCCATACACCCCTATTATAGGTAAACACAATATACATTGTTGAATATCCTACCCAAAAATAAGAAATGCCCTTTCATATCAATAAAACCACCTTTTTACAAATTTAAAGGCCATGAACTTATTTGTCTATGCAATTATGAAAATATTTGTCTATATTTGAATCATCACTTTTGTAATATGTTAATTGAGTTTTCATAGTTTCACTAACTATCATCTAACTATGTATTTTAAAATAACAACACCCTTTTACTTAAATCTTCATAAATAATTTTAAAAATTGCATTAAAAACAAATATTGTATCATAATCAACATGTTCTTTCATTTCATGAAAAAAATATTTAAGTTACAATTTGAAATCATTGGAGCAAAATGAATAACAAACATTTCAATGACATATTAAAAAATTCCTCAAGTTCCTTTAGTTGTGGTGTGTCAAAAAACATGTCTAGCTACACAAAAAGTGTGGTGCAATGTAACCACTCATTATTTTCACAATTAAGTAATAGTACAAACTTACAAAAAAAAATTGTTGCTTTATGATAAAAAGTAATTTTTTTTTGTAAAATATCTAGTCATAATTTACATTCAAAAGGCTTCAATTCATTAGTTAAAATATTTTTAAATTTCAAATGAATATATCTTTAAAACTTAGTCAAAGTGATAGAAATAAGTTTTCGTGGCTAAAAAAGACCTAAAAGTGGGACACAACTTATTGCACTCATCCAAAAACCAACCAAAATATTATATTAAAATAAACCACATTATCTAAGCATAATACTAAATTTATACCCTAAAATGCTTAGAGTGGATCAATGACAGAAAATGAGGATATTTTTCAAAATATTTTTTGAACCTTATAATGGCTTTGGTCGTATTTGCTTTTTTTTTTCATGTGACTAGTGTTTTTGCAGCTGGTGGGGCACTGATATAGTTTTGTTATCTTTCATGCATGGGAAACATCTCCTTTGGCCTCAAGTCTTGCCCAAGGTGTGTTTGGTTTTGATGTCGCAACAGGGCCCTGGCAGGCAATAACAAAGTGTTGGAGATCCCTAACGATGGGGTACCAGACCCCATTGTAACAGTCTTGAAGAAGATGGCGATTTCATTAGCCTCCAATATTATCAACCAGTTAAAGAGTCTGTTTGACCTCATTAGTGCAGCTGTTGATTTACGTGATTCTCTAAATCTTTTGTTTTACAACGAGCAGTTCCAGGGGCGTGAGGAGTCGAAGGCAGAATCTAAAATTGATGGCAAGGAGGAATCTAAGGATGAGGATGATAAGGAGTAATATGAGGACTACAAGAAATGCTGACTGCTTGGCCTCCTAGCTGTTCGTTCTGTGGGATGTTTGTTTGACTATATTCTACTATTTTTTGTATGGGCACAAGCGACCCTGCGTGGCGCTTGCATGATTAGTTTTTCTCATTGTTAGTTATGTTTTGCATATTTCTTTTCTGATGGCTATAATATTAGGCTTCCATAGTTTAGTTTGGTTGTCTTCAGATGGAAGAGTAGGGCTTGGCCCTTGTTGTTGTCAAATTAAACTTGTAGGGCTTGGCCCTTGTCTAGTTGGTCGGTGGGCCCTATTTTGTAAAATGGTTTTGGGTCAACCAGGTGTTAATTATAATAGTGTCTTACTTACCAAAAAAAATACTAAATTTATACCAAATGTTATTTAAACATTAAGTCCTTTATTCACATAATTAAACATCAAACTTAACCATTTAAAATATAAATTTATTAAAAATAATTAATTATTTTTTATAATAATAATAAAGAAAAAACATTCCCATTATTTTAATAGTTAGATTCCAACTGGTTTGATATATTGGCTACAATGGGGATGTTGGGATGGAACAACCTTGGCTCTAAAATAAATCCTATGTGGTGAGGGAGCTTTTCATTGAGAGGGTCATCGAGAGAGGTCTCTCTACAATTGCACAAGTGAAGATCATTCACTTCAAGCTTCTCGGTGATCCTATTGCTATAAGGATCTAAAAAACATAATGCTTTGAATCCATTGTCCATCACTGATGCTTGGAATTAGTTTTTGGACAAGGATTCGTGCCACCCAATGCATTATCCTTTGCATGTCTGAATCTAAAAGGCATTGTGGCTATTTGTAGTTTTTCGTAGTTTTTACCTTAAAATAATTTGCTTCTTCCTTTGTTGCTTTGGGTCTGCTTTGCTTTTGTTTTCATAGTTTGTCTATGAATTTAATAGAGGAAAGCAAGCCAAGAATTAAAATCTTTTAGATTTTGGTGAGGGTTTTCTCTTTTGGATTGAATTAGGGTTTTGGTCATCTCTACAACTCTATCATGGAGATGGAAGAAAGGGGGATCCTTCCTCCCAAACCCTCCTAATAATTGACCATGTCCATTGCCTCCATACTCAATAATTCTAATCATAGCTTATTTTTCTTATTCTCGCTACCTCCTCTATTCGACTAGTCAAATCTAAAAAATATGACCAAAGCTCTGAAGGCGAGGAGGCTACAATAGTACCAACCAAGTAACAAAGGTTTTTTTATTCCTAAGTTGAATAATTCTTTAGTGGTGTAGATCCCTCTAGACAATATTCAGAGATTGATTCTCACCCTAATTGAGAAAGCTTGTACTTACAAATTTAAGGGTAACTTACCTAATCCAACATTCATTCAAATATGGATCACCTCTTCTTGGGGATCTAAACTATCTAGCTATTAATTCATGATTTATTTTCTTTTTAGAATAAGAAAGAGATATAATATTTTGAGGATCATAGTTCCTTAGATCAAGCCCTCTTTACATGACCCCTTAATCAGTCAATTTTGATCCACAAGTGGAAGAAATAAAATAAGTATCAATTTGGGTAAGACTACCAATTTTACCTCTATGTTTATAGAATAAACCAACTCTTAAGATAATAGGTGACTCTATTGACACATTTGTAGATTTATCTTCTCCGAAGGCCAGTAATGTAACTTGTGCTAGGATGTGTGTTCAAGTCAATTTGAAAAAAGGGCTTCTTGAAAACATAGGTATTAAAGTCCTAGAATGGATCCATACCCAACCATTGGATTATGAGTGCATTAGCTTTAAATGTATTACGTGTCATCAATATGACTATTTATCAAGGAACTATCCCACTAAGGTATAACAAGAAAAGGAGGAAGATTAAGACTTCCAACTAGTAATAAGAAAACAAAGAGGATCTAGAAGTAGAAGAAGAAGGCCTCAACCACAACCAATAAGAAATAATAATAATAAATTCTATATTTTATCACAAAATTATGAAGAGTAGCATCCAAGGCCATCTAAATGGGGGAAGATTCATAAGATCCAAAATCAAAAGATGAAGTGGAGAAAACTCAGGCTACCAAAGAAACCCTTAAGGAATAAAAGATTGAATAAATAGAAGAGACTCAATTAGCAGTAACAATAATTCCAAGAGGCACCTCAACCACTAGATCTTGTAATATAGGGATAAAATAAAATCAAGAGATAATATGAAACAAGCAAATATAGAGATTCAAACGAAAGCACATACAACCTTAGAATTCAACAAGGCTAAGAAGACACTTAAAAAAAGAAGATTTTATTAAGGAATAGAAGGAGATTGGGTAGTCCCCTAAAGAAAAACTACCTAACTCACTTAATAGCCGAAAAACATTCAATGGTTATTTGCATTCAAGAAACTAAATTGATAGAGTAGACAACAACAATAGAATAGAAAAAACATATGGAGATCTTCAAACCTAGAAGCAACAAATTTATTAGGTGCCTTGGGGGGATTTCTCCTTGCATGGGATCCATAGGCCTTGATATGTATTAATAAAATAAGACACTCAAATTGGATAGTAGCTTCCTTCTCCTCTCTACAAGGGCATACTTGGACCATATTCAATTTCTATGGACCAAATAACATAGACTTAAAATAGAAGGCTTAGAAAAGTCTTCAACATTGCACTCATTAGGAAAGAGCCCCAAATTTTTCTTATTAGTGGACCTAAATGTGACTTTAGAGCAATGGAAGAAAAAAGGAGGTGATCCCTCAAAATACCTTATTTAGGACCTGGTTATGCATATTATAACTGAGTAGAAACTTTAAGGTATAATTCCAAAAAATGGAAAATTTGCAAGGATAAAAAAAAGAGTTGGGGGTTAAATTCATTACAGAAATATTAGATAAATTATTGATAAAATAAGATATACTATTTAGGTATCCACATGTATCAAGTGGTCTAATTCAAATTTCTGTCTTAGATCACAAGCCTATCTATTTGGATACAGGTAACATTGCTCTTGGGAAAAGGAATATTCATTTCAAATAAATTTTGAATTGGATGGAGCATGAGGAGTTTGCACCATTAGTAGAAAGTATCTAGAAGCAACATGCCCATGTAAATAGTCCTCGAGAGGTATGAAAAATAAAAATTTCCAATCTTAAGAAAACCATTAGGGACTAGATTACCAATAAGACTAAAGTTCAAAATAGGTCAAGCATATTTTTGCAACAAATATAAGTAGAGCAAGAGATATGTGATCAACCTCCAACCCCTCAATAGGAATAGAGAAGACTCCAGCTAAATTGAGAAATGAATCAATATTTCAAAGAAGAAGAGGTGCATTGGAGAATTTGATCAAGAATGATTTGGCTTAATGAAGGAGATAGAAACACAAAGTATTTTCACCTAAAAACAATGTAGTTCTACCAACGAAATACAATCAATGAATTTCATAAAGCTAGACAAAATTATTATAATCTAGTAGTTATAAAGGAACTAGCAAGAGATCATTATTCAACTTGTCTCACAAATTCAATAATAAATTAATAGGCTTAGGCTACTCTCTTGAACAACAACTCTCCTTTGATTAAAAATGATATAGATAAGAACTCTCTTCAGGGGTAACCAAAGAAGATTTTGAAGAAGTTATGTGCTTGTTGCCCAAGGATAAAGCTCGAGGACCAAATGGCTTCACTAACAATTTTTATCAGTAATTTTATGAAATTATAGGAGATGACCTGTTGGTAATGATAGAAGAGACAAGGATAAGAGGTAAGCTATCTAGGGTGATCAAATCCACTTTCTTAGCTTTAATTCCAAAATAAAAAATGTAGTTACCTTTGACATATTCAAACCTATCTCTCTTTGCAATTGCTCTTATAATATAATGACTAAAATAATAGCAAACAAAATAAAATGAAGATTAATGATTTGATAGAGATAGAAAAAGAGGTTTTTATTCCAAGGAAGTAGATATATGATAATAATATAAGAATTCATAAAACCCTACACTCAAGTTCCAAGTCTAAAAAGAAAATAATAACCATTAAACTTGATATGGTCAATGCCTTTGACAATGTAAATACTAGCTTTCTAAAATGTGTTATCCAAATTCATATTTTTAGTTCAAATGAGAGACTAGATAGGAGCTTGCATAGAGGTACTTTGGATAGCCCCTCTAATCAATGAGAAACCTACCCAATTCTTTAAATCCACTAGAGTATTAAGGCAATGGTGTCCTCTCTCATATTACCTTGATATCCTTTTAGTTGAAACTTTAGGGAGGACCTTGACCAAATTGAAAAAAATAAAAGAAATCTTGGGATTTAGAGTAGCTACAGGATATAGACAAATCACTCATTTTTAATTTGTATATATCACTATTTTACTAGGGAAACCATAAAACTAAACATCAGGATGATCAAAGAAGTTTTAGATTGCTTCTCTTCAGCCATAGAGGCAAAGATAAACACCTAGAAGAGCAAATTTTACACTATAAATACTTCAACAATAGAATAAAAATGTTTCTCATAGATTTTGGGATTTCAAAAAGGTAGTGATACCTTCAACTACCTAGGTGTTCCTATGGACTTCCACAAAAATAAGAAACTTGGAATGTAATTTTAGAAAATAAGTCAAGGAGAATACAATAGTATAGCAATGGTTGGTTGATCTTGGCTTGAATAATTATTTTAATTAAATTAGTTCTATCAAGTCTCTCCATATATCAATTGTTGGTGTATCATGCACCCTTATATATCTTGCAAAAATCAAATGCAATGATAAGAACTTTTCTATGGTAAGGGGGGATGCAATCAAATAGGAAAAACATCCATTGGTCAATTGGGAGATCGTTACCAAGCCAAAGTAGTAGGGAGTCTTAGGAATTAGGAAAACAATGATTGTTAGAAAGGCACTAATTTCTAAGCTACTTTAGAATCTGATCACCCTGCTAGACTCTCCATGAAAGCAAATCCTAAAATGCAAATATCTGGAAATGCATAACAAGTTCCTCAATTTGGAAATATATATATATATATATATATAAAGTGAAAAATCCCTTGTGGGGCCACCTTGGTCTGAGAGACCACGACCAGGGGGTTCTACACCATCAAAGTCACCCGGGAGTCACGCCCAGCCCTGCCCGCACCACCATTATCAATTGGATTTTGGGTACCCAATTCAACTTTTTAGTAGGGTGGAGATTCAAACCTAGGACGTCCCTTGGATAATTTCCCTCTCCTCTCCAACTCACCTACAACACCTGAGTCAATTTGGAAATATACTATGGAAGCTCAAAATATTATATTAAATCATACCTCCTAAATTTTAGGGGATGGTAAACAAATTAATATATGGGTGATCCAATCTTGGGAGGACCTTCGATCATTAAGAATTGTTTTCCATAATTAAAAGTGGACTTGCAATATTCAGGTGTTAAATCTCTTGCAAGCTTAATTAAATGGGTTGGGCATCCACCCCCTGCCACATATTAACGAAGACTCATGGAGATAGTTGCACATCCAAACTTAAGGGATTAAAATATCTCTTAAAATTCTAGGTCATATTGTGTGGGGCTCTATTAGTGGGCCAAGTGTTTACACAATCATCCAAGAGGTGTTAATATAACAACAAGATCAAAGGAACTCAACCATAGCCAAGGTATGAAATTACAAGGTTCCCTGCAAATTTCAAGCCTTTCTCTAGTTCATGATCCAAAACAATATTCTTATTGGAGATAACCTCATCAAGAGGAATATAATAGGGCAGCCTCATATTTATCATATGTGTCTTAAGAATAATGAAACAACATCACATCTATTATTTTGGTGTACAAAAATAATTAAATTATGGATTTAAATAACCTAGAAACTAGGATCAACAATCTTAGAAACCTTCAACTTAGATAATTGCCTAACCAATTGGGGCTAAATGTACAAATGGAAATTTAAGGATAAACACCTTATAAGGAAAATTTGGTATTCGATTCTAATATTTATCATTTGGAATGTTTGAAACGATAGAAACATGATTAATTTTTATGAAAAAAGAACCAATTTTTGAGTGTTAAGGGAGATAGTCTTGAATACAAAACCTATCTATCATAAAAAACAATACATTAGGAGATTATAAAAATGGAGATACAATTGTCATACCAAATGGAACTACAAAATCTCTTGAATTTTAGGCCATAAGTTAGAACAATCATACCTTCAAAGATAAAGTTCCCTGTATTTTTTTATAAAGCCTCTAAATAAAACCTAGGTCATGTAGTGATTAGTGGTGTGATTCTAATGGCACCACATTGTGAAATTATTCGATTCAAAATTAATTTGGGAAAAAAACCAATAATGTTGTAGAATTGATAGGCTGTGAAATAGGACAAAAATTGGCTCAGGAACAAGGCATTAAACAACTTCATATATATGGTGATTTGAGACTTGTGATTTCTTCTCTATCTAAGGGGAAGTAATTTACATAAGCTCAACTTTAAATATTTTAGATAAGACTAAGAGAACTAGAATAGAAGTTTGAATATCTACAATACTCCCGCATTGGAAGGAGGCATAATATGGTGGTTAATCGCCTTACAAGCAAGGCCATAAAAATAGTCTAGTTGCATCTCAGAGTAATAAGAAGAAAGAAAAATAGACAACATGAGTGGCACGGATGATAGGAAGCATATGGTAATTTTGGATCCTTTGGATATTATAGAGCCTTTAAATATTCTAAGGCACTTTGAGATTTTGGCACCTCTCAAAAACCTTGGAACATTGGGTGATTCCATAGCTTTTGGCTTTTTAGGTTTTCTTGTTGACTATAACACTCATTGTATTTCTAGAACCCTTTGTATTCCAATGCGCTTTTTGGAGTTTTTGAATTTGCTTTGTTGCATGTCCCTCATTTTGGAAAACAATCTTGTGACCTCCAAGCTCCTGTTGAATAATGTTCTTTACGAATTTTACTATCAATATATAACTCCTTTTCTTTTAACAAAAATAATAATACAAATTATAATTAACATTACAATATCAAATTTGCAAGATATAAAATAGATTCTCTTGGTTAAAATGATTTTAAAATATCTTAGAAACATATATTCACTAGATTTCATTCCTTAAATATGGGTGCCTCCTATATGAATTCTACTACGCTATTACTAATATTTTTATATCTTCTTTATTCATAAGTTGGTACAAAAGTCCAACAGACTTGAATCATACTAGAACCAATATTTTCATATATGAAGAACTTCATTCCATGGTTTTAAATACAAGCCAACCCCATATAGATGGGCCACCACTCATTATGTTGTCCACATTTCTAAGCTAGAAAATATCATGAGAGAAAAAATATATATTTTAAATATAGAGTTGTTGAATAACATGAATTTAGTTCTTGTTTCCTCTTATTTCACTTTTAAATATCTTAAAATTAGCTAGAATCCATTCCACGTACATATTAACCCTATACTTTTAAGAATGATATAATATATAAAATCTCATATTTGATAATTACTTTCCACAAATTATATTTTTATGAATTGGAGAGTGCTATAGAGTCACTCTTTCTATTATTTTTAATTAACAAAGCAAATACTTTGTTCAACTATGACATCACTACATCCAACTAAGAATTATTTAAATAAATTTGCTTTGCTAGTACATTTTTTCTCATGAGACTCCTCCATTTAAAAAAAAAAATCTTGATATCTAGGACCAAAATTTTGAAGATGAGACTTGCAACAAATGTTAACATTTCATCCATAGGATTGGAATGTTGGTTTATGATGTAAAATTCCATGTTCTCCAACAATTTTTCTAAATTTAATGGATGAGCAAAAATGCTCTTCTTAACACTATGACAATTTAATAAAAAAATTAAAATAAAATATATCTTCACAAGTGTCTGCATAGCATATCTTGTATTCATGTTAATAATAGGCTTGATATTTATTCAATGTCGAAAAAAAAAATCTTAATGAAAAAAGTAACCCCACATTTTTCTAATTAATTTTTTTAATAAGTTTATATTTTAATTAATTTAATTGAAACAACCAATCAAAATATTACATAAAAAAAAATCACATTACCTAAAGATAATACTTTATTAATATTATTAAACTCACCTACACAACCATTGCGTGGTTTGAATGAGTGGTTTGAACTTGAGTCTCTTGGATGAGAACCCAAAGACATATCAATGGGGTGTCGAGACAGGGACAAGATAATACTAAATTTACATATAATATTATTTAAATTTTAACCCATTCATTTAATAAAATAATACATGATTAATTATTAAATCTAATCATTTATAATGCATTAAGTGAAAACAATCAATTAAAATATTATAATATCAATAAAGTAAACTACAATCAATATTATAATATCAAATTAACAATGCATACACTAATTACCTTTATTTTAGGTTGAATTAAAAAAATATTTAATCAATTAACACTTTATCTTCATCAAATATATATATTTTCCTCGAAAAAATCGTAATTTTATATTAAGTAAATATGAAATTACATTCTTCAGATACCTCTGGCATTTCTTCAAAATTTCAATAGTGATCTAAAAGTTAGGTCATTTATACATCATAACTAGCTATCTCTATCATGCTAAGTTCTAACCTTAGACACCTTCTCAGTTTATCAAACAATATCCTTTAAATCACTAATTTTTGAGCTTTTTGAAAAAAAAAAATTATCTGTTTTTGCTTTAACTTGAGTATATTAATCCCCCCATATAAAGATTTGGACCAGTTGTAGAGCATTACCCTCATTAAATTTTTGTACTAAGCATGTACCTGGATCAATTTGAAGTGCATCCTTTAAGAGTTCATCTGCTTCCCTATTCAATTCTCTATAAATATACCAAGAAGTAAAAACTTCACTTAATACACAACTCCTATTATTTGAGAGATGGGTTTTAGAATCATGTTTTCCATCCTAAAAACACCAAGCATCCAATTTATTACCACTAGTGAGTCTCTATAAATTTGAATTTTTTGCATTCCTTTTGATTTTTCCAACTGAACCAAAAATTTGAGGGTCATAATTTCAACATTATTATTAGAACCTTCTCCCAATCCAGCCTTGAATTTAAAATAATGAGTCAAAAATATATAGTAATCCTCCTACTCCACAAACTCCAAGGACCCTTGTCTAGCCCCATCAAAAATGCCCTAGGTCCCTGATTTATTAATATTTGAAGGGATGATTTTTTTGTTTACCTTTGTTGTTGCTGAAACATTATAGTTATTGAAACCTCCAATGATTTGGGAGGAGACCTGCCCAGTAGGCTTCTCCTAATCCTAAAAATTTATTACATTCCTAGATAACCATACTCCCTAAGACACAAACAATGAGAGAGCTATAAAGCCTTTGTAACATCTAATTTCAAACCAATATTTTAAGCACTCTCCTAGGGAATATTTTTGCCATACTATAGGAAGCTTTAGTTGTGTTATAACCTCCCTCCAAACCTATCTAGTAAAGGAGCAAGAAACTAGTAAATGATCAATTGTTTCATTGTTTGACTTACATAAATGACACCTTCCTGGACCATTCCAATTCTTCTTTTGTAATACCTCCCATGTCAGAACCTTATTTTTCATGGCAAACCATAGGAACAATCTTGTCTTCAACAGAGATTTCTACTTCTAGAGTGTCTTCCACCACCATGATGGATTATCATTTTTATCTTCCAATAGAGTCTTATAACTCAACTTTGGAGTGTACTCCCCCATAGCTCCATTCTTTATCCAAACCAATTGATCAATTTTCTATTGCAACTTGATATGTCCAACTTTAAGTCTCTCCACATATTCTTCTCACTAGTGTGCCTCTTGGCCCTGAAACCCTAACATTGTTGCTTCCTTCCATCGCTAACTCTAGTTTATAAAATATTTTGGGTTAGCTACTAGGGATAAATTTCCAATCCCCTGAGCTCTTAGGGTCTAAATTACATTATTTGATATTTGGTGCATATCACCACCACCAATCCAAGGGTCTAATCCTAGTCTTATGACTTATCCCCTATTTTCCAAGTAAGACAATCATCTGCAATATAAAAGGTATGAATCATTGCCTTCCAATAGATTGAAACATTATTGTTTTGATTCATTGGGGCCCTTATCCACTCCACTCCTAAACTATGAGTGGATCTAAATACTTTTCATGTATGATCTTATTCCATAAACCTTCATTTGATATTATCTTCCAAACACACTCTGCTACTAGAACCTTACTAAGTATGAAGATGTTATTAAGTCCCCATCCTCCATTTTCCTTGGGCTTGGCTAAGGATTTCCATTTAACCAATGGAATATTTTCTTTCCATTTTACCTATCCATAAGAACCTATAGCTTAACTGTCTATTTTTTTCCAAAACTCCTTTTGGTATATGAGCCAAATATTGCCAATATATTGGTATTGCCTCCAACACAGACTTGACTAAAGTCAATCTGCCCTCCAAAGAGAGCCATTTATCGTACCATATATTAATTCTTCCTTCCACCCTCTTTATCAACCAAATCTATTATTGTTTAGTGTAGTCATCTGGTTTTAAAAAGAACCCTAAATATTTAAACCCCTCTTGAAGATCAAATCTGTTAAATGGAAAAATCTAGCCTATTATTATGGTTTGATTTTGATCCTCCACACAGTTAAAAGAGATGCTTGAATTCTATGCATTAATCTACATATCTATTTCTAGATAAAAAAACTCTAAAGATTGATTTAACTTCTCTACAACTCTTATTGTTCCATTTGTGAAAAGGAGAACATCATCTATAAAAAGTAGATGGGTGACTTCCACTGTTCTACCTATTCTAATTCCCTTTATTGCTCCTTCTCTCTTGGATTCTATAATACACCTACTTAATCCCTCAACTATCAAAATAAATAATAGTGGTGACAAGGGGTAGCTTTGTCTAATCCCCAAGAAGCTTTGAAAAACTTAGAGGCTAACCCATTAACCAAAATCGCAAAAGAAACAAAACAAAGACATCCCATAATCCAGTTCACCATCTACACATGAAATCCAATATGAGTAAATATAATTCTTAAATATAGTCAATTTACTCTATCAATGGGACCATGGTTCAATGGTTGAGACATTCAACTTCATCACCATTGTTGGTATTTTCTTTGATTTTATGGTATGAAGACTTTCCAGAGCAACACTAATTACTTCATGAATTTTTCTACCATACAAAAAACTGAATTTTTCAATAGATATAGAAGCAGAGAAGAATCTTTTAATTCTTGATGTAAATATTTTTACTATGATTTTATACACACAGTTACACAAAGAAATGGACTTGAGATCATAAAAGGAATAATGATTATCCTTTCCTAGAATAAGAGCAATGAAGGTAGAGTTGAAGATTGCATTTACCCTTCCTTTTAGCCTAGACTCCTCCACAACCTGGAGTAGGTCAAACTTCAAAAGGTCATAGAGCCCGAGAAAGAATTTCACAATCCATCCATAAGATCTTGGAATCTTATAAGGAGGTTAAAATAAATTTGAGCTTCTCCTTTGAGACTTCCTTAATAAACCCACCATTATCTTTCTCATCTATAAATCTAGGAAATAGAGAATCTATTTTAACTATTTCAACTATATTAACTTGACTAGGATCCTTGTATAGTTGACCAAAATACCTTACACCCATGTTTGCTATTCCTTTAAAGGAGGAGACTTTACTTCCATCTTGTCCCTGTAGCTCCCAAATTGTATTTTTTTGTTTTTTATGATTTTCAAAGCTATGAAAAAATTTAGCGTTCTCATCCCCACTTGTAATCCATAATGCTCTAATTTTGAGCCTCCATCATGCTTATATCTTTGCCAACAATATTTTCTTCTCTTGTTCTAAACTTTTATACTCAAACCTTATTTCCTCATCCATTTGTTTTAAAGTCATCTGCTAGAAACACTACAAACTCCTCCTTAATCTCCCTCAATTTTTGCTCATCCATTTATACAATAAAATCTATATTTAATACAAATAAATTCATAAAATATAATTATAGATTAAAATATTTTATTATAAATAAATTATATTTTATATATAATTATAATATCAATGAAACAATTAAAGACATTAATATAATCAATTAAATTCCTCTAATTTCAAGGAGAGACTAAGGTTCAAATCTTGTCAAACTATACATGAATAATTTCCTAACATGAACTAATACCATCTTATTGTTGAGGCTATTTCAATTCCATATAACCCATTCAAAAAAATATTAATGAAACAAATTATAATTCTTATTACACTATCAAAATCACAAGATATACACTACTTACTTTGATTGAATAAAAACAAATGACACTCGTACTACTATTTTTCATCAAAATACCTTTACATCATAATATTTATATTTAATATAAATAAGCATAAAATTTAGCCAAATCATATGGGTGACGAACCTCACACCAAGGTTCAAATCCCAATAACATCAAATAGGCTACTTAGTTTGATGTCACTAAGTTGATTCAAAAATGGAAAGAACAACCCTTTCACAACCCTACTTTCTTTTAAAAAACATAAAACTTTAATAAAATATAAATAAAAAATAAAATATTTTATTAAATGATATTAGTTCAATTGATTATATTCCTCAACTTTCATGGAGAGCCTAATATTCTAATTTTTGTCAACATCATTATGTGGTTATGTAATACAACTATATGGTTATGATATAATATTGATGAGACCTATTTCAATTCTATATAATTAATTTTAAAAAAATTCTTCAATTGGTTATATGGGATTGAAACAGCCCCACCCATATTACATCATCATTACTACATAGTGGTATTACAACAAAGTTTGGATATTATCCATGTGTCACTTGGCAAGATATGAACCTTGGTTTCCTCCTCCTTAAATGTTGAGGAATATAACCAGTTGAGCTAATGCCACTTGATCAATTAAAAATTATTTTATTATATATAATATTCTTTAAATTAAACTTTATAAATGTAAAATAAAATTTGGAAGTTTAGCCAATGGGACCATGGTTCAATGGTTGAGACATATGGGTGATGTAGCTCACACCAAGGTTCAAATTTTGATGGCACCAAATAGATTATATAGCTTGATGTGACTAAGTTGATGTAAAATGGAAAGAGGACCCCTTTCAAACCCTATTTTGTTAAGAAGAAAAAAAAGAGCAAAAGTTTAATTTAAATTTATTTTTCTTGAATTTTTATAAGATGCATTTCACAAATTCTCTTTGTTCATGCTTTGATGGTCTTCCTCTCATTTTTCTATCTCCACCAACATTGTCATCTTCATCAATCTCTTCTATTTTTCCATATTGTTCATAATAAGACTTATCTTCTAAAATGCAAGGAAAAAATCCTCATTAACACTTTTTATGTTGCCTTTAAAATCCTAATATGCAAAAATAATCCTCCATAGTCATTAATTTCTTGTGTTGCCTTGGAAACACTAAATTTGCTTGGATATCATCCAAATGATTCTTTATCATGCTACTCTTGAAATCCTAAAGTGCAACAAATACACTCTACACTACTTTCATTTTTATTGTAAAGAGAAGATTTTATGCTACTTGAGGAAAATGAAGATGATTTACCTAGATTAAGCTTGACCTCCTTCACTTCATTTGCTTTAAAATTCTCCTCCCCATCTTCATTTGCTTTAACATTTACCTTCCCATTTTTCTTTGCACCTTTAGCTCGTTCTGTATTTTAATTTGTGCAGTATATTTCCTCATCCCTCACATCACTTTTTTCTTCTAATGGTTGATTTGAGTGAATATAATGACTTTTTTCTGTCTAATAATGCAGAGAGGTATTTATTGCTAATTTCGTAGGAGGGGAAAATCCTTGACTTGACCTAGCTTCTCTTATGATATGATCTTGCTTCATATTGAAGTCACCCTTATGCCCAAAATTCTCCATCTCTTTCTCTATTATTTTTACTTTGTATTTTCTTGTCATGTGTCTGGTTTTATAACATTTGTGACATGGGAAATATTTTTTTCATAACCCACTTGATCTCATTCTCTTGATTCAAATTTAATATTAATGGATTGTGGTAAAGGTTTTGAAATATCCATGGCAATACATATTCGAGTGTATACAACATGCCTTCTCTTCTTAGTAGTTGGTTCCTCTTAGATGAACTCTCCTTGAGTATTGTCAATATTCTTTAAAACCTCCTTCTTGATTAGTTGATAAGGAAGTCCAAAAAGCCTAATCCACATTGAAAGCCTTTAAAGTATTTGTCTCCACAAAATAAAATAACTCCATGGTATTAAATATAATGCATATTTACCCCTAAACCAAGGGCCTCCATCCATTATTTTATTCCTTATTTATGAATTGGAGAAGATAATAAGGAAAAATCCTTTTGGAAGAAAATATGGAGTAATTTGAATTCAATCTCGACTTCCACTTGATCCAATTTTGAATCTCATAAAAACCTGGCTAGTATCCATGGAACTTACATATTAATCCTTTGGTTTTAAAAACCATTATATCATGCTCAATCATCTCATCCTTGATAATCACTTATGGTGTAGTATTTGCTACCTAGATAGGGTTTTCCATAGATTAGTTTTCTCTCTTATCGCTAACTAAGGCATCTATACTTCCAACTAAGGCATCCTATCATGACCCTCCCTTGGCCAATGCTTGGTTTTATGGTTTGCTTATGTTTTCATGATGTATTAGTGCTACTTTTGAGAAGATGATGGACTTTGCTTATGTTTACATGATGTGTTGTACTATTTTTAAAAAAGATGGACTATCTATCTATATATTTATCATGGAGAATTATGTATTATTGATTGAATTATGTGGTGGTTTGATTGATCATGCTCTCATGCTATCATCCTTGTAAATTTGGTATATGAAATAATAAGATGTTGCTAATGGAACATCACTTTTTGCAAGAAAAGGGTTGTTATAGGTGGTAGAAAGAATTGATCACCAAGAAAGGGGAAATCCACCGAAAAATGATGTGATGGGTTAATCAATGAAGTATCTGGAAGCAACATGAATGAGTGCTTATTTCATGGAGAATGCATAACATAACTTGCATAAAATGAATTTAATTATGTTGACCCTTATATAAGAAATGCTTAGCATAAAAATTGTTGTTTTGATTTAAAGGATGAATGACTATGGAATTTCTTGTTGTTGTTGAGTTTCTAGGGAATGGAATCTTGCGTTTGTTTTGAAATATATTCTAGTTTGGTACCTTGAAAAGAAATAATATTTTGTTATAAACATGTTTCTAGTGTTGTGTGCGATTTTTTTGTGTTCTTAAAAAATAGCTTGCTCCTCGTAGAATTATTATCATGCGAAATGCTTCTTTGTTCATGTTGCTATGACATTTTTATGTTTGTTGTAACTTTGTTACACTAAAGGATGTAAATGCATTTCAGATGGTTGTTAGATAGAAATCAAGAGATCTTGTGTGCTACTATTCCTTCACCTTCACTTTTAATAAAATTCGGTTGGAATCCCTGGTGGCGAATGGAGGAGAGTAACATGTCGAGCATAGAACATGATATCATTTGGAGTGGAAGGTTTGGAAAAGAAGGAAAACATTTCTATAAGTAAAAGAAAAAAAAATTAGTGGGTCTTTTTGGAAGAAGAGAGCTTGTGGGAAAAAGAAGGGTGCAAGAGAGAAGAAACGAATAGGTGATGAAGAAAGGTCCAGTTGCATGTAGGAAGCATAAATACTGACGTCATTTTATCAGGTAGAACTCACTGAAGAAGAACAATTTGCTTTATATTGTGTTGCTTGAATTATGAATTCTATGGAAAATTCAGTTAAGAGTCAGCTAGTGGTATTTAGGGGTTGGAATTCCTGTTGTCGTTGTTGAATAAAAATAGAAAGTGATTTCGTTAATAGCAGAATTTGGAAAAATAGAAAAGTACTTTCATTTGATTTACTTTGAAGATTGATGTTTGACTAAAGTTGTTTACACCAATTTACTATGGTTGTCTCAATGTTGCTTTTATTTCAAAAACCATGCTTGTTGGGTTTCTTTGGAAAAGATAATGAAAATTGGATTTTGAACTCCATATTTATTGTTGTGTACGTAAAACCTTATAACAAAATTGACATGTTGGTAAATGGAGGAAGTAGCTCGAATGGGAATTTTGTGTATGCTCTCTATCTTGATTGTTTAGAAGGAAAAGTGAATGGGGTTCTAAATTGAGCTGGTTTGTTTGGGAAATTGCCTTGCTCTTGTTGCATGTTAATTTGAGATGAATTACATCTATGTGATGAACCGAAAATGCTTTGGCAGAATGAAGTTAGAAAGTTAGACTTGGGTTGTAGTGTGAATTTTATATTTTAGAGAAAAATATGTATGTGCTAGTCCTAGTCTTGTGATCTTTTGATTGGGTGTCGTCTCTATTCCCAGTGGATGGGCAATCCATTTTTGGTGATAAAGATGTATTTGTTCAGACATGTCGAGAACTGATCTTGCAGTAGTGAAAAGTTTTTCTGAATAGTAATGCCCCGATGATGTGATTTTGATAGAGTTTTGGAGAAAGTCTCTCGTTGAATTATCAAGGAAGTCTGGTATTACCATGTATTGGAAGCACTAGATATCTTCTTCTTTATTAGGTAGTCTTGTAGGAGAGTTTACGATTAAATTTTTATGTATAAAGGAGTTTTTAATTGAATATTATATGGATAATCTAAATTGTAAATTTCACAACAGTGGATGTTTTTGAACTATGCTATTGTAACAAACTATTCATGATATTATAGAAATTGGATTTTGGTTAGAGGCTTTCTTCGCGTATTAATCTAGTTTGTGGGTATGTAATATGGTAATGGTAAATAGTTGATTGATTATTTTAAAAAGAACTTGTGTTTTAATTTTGAAGGTTCGTCTATGAGTTGTGTTCAAGGAAGACTTTAGTAGATGTTAAATCCATTTATAATCTTGTTGGGCAAAGAATCCTTGCTATTCCCATGAATTTATGTTTTAATAAAATCACTATACAAATTTTAAGCGTTAAAATTTGTTGTTCTGAGGGTGGATGAAAATGGATTATGGGTAAGTTTATTGGTGGTGCAACTTCACTTGGAATAAGTTATGTTAAAGCAAAGTCATTCGAACTCACCAAGAATTAACATAGATACCCGTGAGCTATGAGATTGCATGGACCGGGAAGGGCTTGACTAAAATGACCTAGGTATTTGGATGGCATATTTGAACTGAAGTGCATATCCATTCTCAGAATATTTGCTCTCTTGAGCTACGAGAACGACACACCAAAGAAAATAATCCTAGGATATTAGTTTAATAAAATTCTGAACTAAACCAAGAGACAATGGACGTGGTTACCTAACTATAATATTAAAAATAATCGATTGCTACTAGGTAGGCCAACTCCTTAAAATAAGGAGTACACCAGTCATTTCTAGCACAGAGCAACCTATTGAAGGACCAATGGGGATTGCGAAAATATGCATAAACCTTTATAATGGATAGAAAAGGAATAGATCTGCGCTAAGTGACTTGTGTAGAGTGATGTGTCGAGAATTACCACATTGAATAGACGTAGAATATATGCTCCTACATTGAATGAAATTTGTAGATATGTGGGTCTATAGGGAATTCATTTTCAAATGAAAGAAAGAGGAAGATGGTAACTGGGTTTAGTTAGAACTATTAATGAACTCTCTTAAAAAATTAAACACTTTTTTTGGGTCGTTGAGGCTAGAAAGGAAGTGGATTTTAAGAGGGTTGATGTCCTTGAGCTACTTGAAAAAATGAGTGTGGAATTTTGGGTTGTTACACATCCTTACTTCCAACTAGGGCATCCTTATATTCAGTAAGGACTTCCAAAAATGACTTTCTTTCCATGTTACCTAGATTTTCTTCATATGAATCCTTTATTTTTAAAGTTTTTTTCTAAAATCTAGAACAAGAAGTGGCACTTACTCCTTGATTGCACTTTTCTTTCTACTTCTTGATTCCTACTTACACTTCCTACTTGTGCTTTCTATTTTTTGCTTCTTTCTCATTCTTTGTATTTGCTCCTCATGCTTCACTCTCGCTCTTGGGTTAAACTTGCTTCCAATCCACTATATAATTTAGAATTTAAAACTTTGATATTTTTTATTTTTAGATAAAATTACTTTTAATGTGAAAAATAGATAACTAAATATATGTTTTTTGATTTAATATTTAATTGATTTAAAGTTTTTATATAAATAAAATAAAAAATTTAATATTTATTGGTTAAATGGTATTAGCTCAACCTCTACCTTGAATTAGGAGATCCAATTTTGAAGAAATACGTGTATAATGTCAAGTTGTACTAATATTGTGGATATATGGCTAATATGAGATCACATATAACAAATTAAAAAAAAAAAAAAACCAATGTTATTTATATATAAAACTTGAGTAGGCAAGATTTTCAAACTCTAAATAAGAGGTCTAAGGTTTGAATCTTGTAATTGGATAACCATATATTAAATAAACAACATCCTTTGTAAAGATTGTCTCATACGACTTATAACCTAATAGCAGTTAAAAACTACTTTTTAAATAACAAAATATTAATGAAAAAAAAATTAATATTTAATATGTAATTAATTCACCAACTATAATATTTCAAAATATTTATAGAGATCTATTAAAAACTGAAAAAATTTTCCAATTAAAAATAAATTTTTGTATGATCCCAATTTTAAAAGAGCGATGGTGAACATTTTATCTCAGGTTAGTTTTGGCAGGAATGTATCAGGTGCAGCAGCAACAGGGAACCTCGAACCAGGTGAGATCCCCAACTTTTCTATAGGGGAGGGCATTGATGAGTCATATGCTAATGCTGAAATGAACCTTTTTGCTGGGCGGTAGAAAGACCCAGGGAAGGACCCATCGGACAAGAATGAGGGCTATCCCAAGGTAGGGGGTACCGATGCTGGACCCTCCGGTTCTGCATCTTATCTTAAAAAGGTCACGTGTACCAAATCATAGAAATCTACCAAGGACCGAAGCCCTTTGATAGCGGTTGGAGAAGACTTAGTGATTCCAAAAACCCTAATGGCTGAATATATTTCCCTAGAAGAAAATTCTCTGATTGGGAAGTTCGTGGGTGGTAGATCGAACATGGAATCCATTCGACGGTGGGCCACTACCAGGTGGAAAGTTTCAGGGAATATTGAGATTGTAGCTCTCCCTAGAGGGTTCTTTCAAATCCACCTTAACAATCCCAAAGATGCAACCCGTATTCTAATAGGGGTGCTATGGTTCTATGGGAAGAAGAGTTTGTTTATAGTTAGATGGGGGGAATATTTCAACATCAAAACTCAAAGCATAAATTTTGCTCCAATGTGGGTTCTTCTTTCGGGACTCCCTAGCCAATTTTGGCATGAAGACATCCTACAAGGAATAGGTAGATACATAGGGGAAATGGTGGCCATGGATTCAACCACCAAATCTTACACTAGGTTGACTCAAGCTAGAATATGCATCAACGCAAATCTTGATTCCCAGCTCCCAACTCGAATCAATCTAGTCTATGGTTCCTTCCGCCACTACCAGGCCATAGAGTATGAAAACAAACTGACTTTTTGCATCGAATTTTGAACTCAAGGACACCTCAAGTCCCACTACCCCTCACTCATACCATAGAAGGAGGTATATTCTGGAAACCATATCTACAGGAACCAAGGGTTTCGCTTCCCTGGAAAGCCCCCAATGCAAAAGAATAGGTAAATCTACAGCAAAAACCCTCATCAACGAGCACTAGGGCAAAACCCTATGGTAAACAAAGGAAAGAAAAAAGTGCAGCTAGAACAATCAAAGGACCAAGCTCAGGTAAGCTCCCTGTTCGCTCATCCTAATCGATTTGATATTCTAGGAAATATCACCCACTCTAATTCAGAAATAAATGAAGGGTTATTCACTCAACAAGAAAATGATATGTCAGATCCAAATGTCGACCTCCAAATCCCCACCATCGAAGAAATTTTGTAGTATCCCCTTCCCACCAATAGCCCTGTCTTATCTCCATTCAAGCTAGCTTCCCCTGATCCCCCCTAAAAATATTCTTTCCCAAGAGGCTATCGAGAAAACAAAAGCAGATTTCAGTCCCAAAAATACTTGAAGCTCCAAAAAATATTTCGTTGATGTTGGCAATGACAAGAAAAAGGGAAGGCCCAATATCCAAGAGAAAATAAGAAGCCAAACTACCGAGGACATAGCCAATAGATTCCAAACAACCCTTGTACCTAAAATATTTACTCACCCGAAGGAAGATCCCAAATTACCCAAACCCCCTGTGCTATAAATCATCTAAAGTTTCCATATGAGGATACTCTCATGGAATGTGAGGGGATCTCAATAGTGCGGCCAAGCAGAGGTTGGTTAGCACTTTTAGAAAAGAAACCAAACCAACAATCCTCATTATTCAAGAGACCAAGTTAGATCAGTCAAAAGCATGCAAGGCGGACAACACCATTTGGAAAAATAGTGGAAGCATTTTTAGTCCCAACCAAGGTCCATATGGGGGTCTTTTGTGCCTTTGGGATCTAGAGAAAGTGGATGGTAGAGTAATATCATCCTCAGATAGAGTTATAAATATCATGTTTTTTTGCAAATACAAGGATCAATGTTGGATCCTGTCTAATATCTACATCCCAAAAAATCCCCTCAGTAGGAGTTCCTTTTGGGACCAACTAAGTCAAATGAGGTAGGCTTTCAAAAATTTCCCTTGGGTTTTGGTTGGGGATTTCAACTCCCCCCTTTACCCGTCAGATAAGGTAGGAGGCAATGACATTCCTACCAAAAGTATTCAAGACTTCCATGGGTTTGTCACTGAGAATAACCTAATGGATATCCAGATCCAGGGAGCTCAATTCACATGGAATAATAGAATAATAGGGAACAATATGATCCAAGTTAAGATAGATATATTATTTCTATCTCAATAAGCCATACCTCTATTTGATGATGCCTCCCTCACTTCCCTACCCAGAATCAAATCGGATCATAGTCCTCTCCTGTTCGAAGCTAACAAGCCTCCAGTTTTCAGGACCCCTTTCAGATTCGAGGCAATGTGGGTTCTCCACCCATATTTACATAATCAAATTGCAGGGTGGTGGCAACAGTAGGTGGATGGATCCCCCATCGCTCAAGTTACCCAAAAACTCAAAATAATCAAAGACCACATAAAAATTTGGAACAAGGAAGTGTTTGGTAACATTTTTTAAAATAAGGAGTAAATCACCAACAAGCTCAAAGCCATAGAAGAGCAAATTTAGAAAGTGCAGATGAGCATACAAATCAAGAATGAAGAGAAAAAGCTCCTTGTCGATTACCACAACATTCTGGCCAAGGAAGAAATATATTGGAGATAAAATTCTAGAGCCCTGTGGCTCAAGGACGGGGACTCAAACATGAAATTTTTCCATGCTTCCACTCTTCGTCATAGAAGCTCCAATAAGATCAGGGAGTTAATAAACAGTGATGGCACAAGTGTGAGAGACATCCACCTCATTAGAAATGAAGCAATCACCTTCTTTGAAAAAATACTAGGAACAAATTCCACTATTTTCAAATAGGCCCAGGATCAACTTCTTTAGCATATTCCAAATCTGGTATCCCCTGAAATGAATGACATGCTCATCAAGGACCTTACCAATGAAGAAATAAAGTAGGATCTTTTCTCCATGGCCCCTGATAAAGCTTTAGGGCCTGATGGCTTCTCCCCCAGGTTTTTTCAAACTTACTAGGATATCATAGGGGTTGACATTTGCAAATCCATTATTCACATGCAAAAATCCAAAGCCATCCCCAGAAGCACCAACTCCACCTTCATCGCCTTAATCCCTAAATGCCCTGAGTGCAAATCCATGAATGACTACATACCCATCAGTCTATGTAATGTCATATACAAGATTCTTGCCAAAGCCCTGATAACAAGACTCAAAGAAATACTCCTACTCATTATAGATCCTTGCTAGGGTATCTCGGTCAAAGGAAGGTCCATTCATGATGGCATAATCACCTTGCATGAAGTCCTCCACTCAGCTTCCCAAAACAAGAAAGTAGCCTTTTTTCTCAAATTAGATATCAATAAGGCTTTTGACCGAGTAAACAGGGATTTCCTCCTGGTTGTTCTTCAAAAATTTGGTTTTCACAAGGAATGGATAAATGTAATCAAAGGTTGCATATCCAACCCTCATTTCTCAGTCTTGGTTAATGGATCACCCGTAGGTTATTTCCCTAGTGGTAGAGGCATCAGGCAAGGAGACCCCTTGTCACCCATCCTTTTTATAATACTCGTTGAATCTCTAGGAAGAGCACTTAAGAGTGTTGTTAGTGAGAAAACTATCATAGGGATCAGGGCTACCTCGAGTCTAAACCTGTTGTCACACCAACAATTTGTGGATGACATAATACTTGCTACCTATGCTTTAGTAGTGGAGGTCAAGATGATCAAAAAAATCCTTTATTTATATGAGAAAGTGATTGGGCAAGAAATCAACTATAACAAAAGTAAAAGCTTCTTCATCAATACCCCCTTTCCAGGTAGATTAAAATTGGGTGTATTCTTCAATGTAGCATTGGTGAGTTCCCTACTCGCTATTTGGAGCTTCCTCTTTTTTACAGTCATCCCAAATTGTCCATGTGGATTCATGTGGTGGAAATGATAAACAAAAAGTTAGTTGGATGGAAAGGGGTATTTCTAACCCAAGTAGGTAAAATCACTCTTACCGCAACATACCTCCAAAGCATCCCAACCTATTTCCTCTCAGTCTTCAAAGCTCCTACTTCATTTTACACCCAAATCGAGCAAATACAAAAAATATTCCTATGGGGAGGCACAGAGGAGAAGCAAAATATTCATTTGGTTGGATGGGAAAAGGTTTGTCGACCAAAAAACCAAGGGGGTCTGGGACTTAGAAGAATCAAGCATATGAACACTACTCTACTGGCTAAGCAAGCCTAGAAAATTCACACAAGTTTCAATGCAGAATGGGTGTCAATAATATAGAGGAAATCCCTTCAGCACAAAGAATTTACTCATGAAGATATCCCCAAAGAGGGATCAGCTTTTTGGAGGTCAATTATTTAGGTCAGAGAAGTTCTCCAGAAAGGTTCAAGGTGGCAGTTGGGAATAGGTACTGCCATAAAATTTTGGACATATAGGTGGGTTAGTGATCAGCCCCTAGTTGAAGATGATGAGATATTTGTCCTAAAACCTATCCTTGATGGCACCATAGGCAGCAAAGTAGCAGACTTCATCCAAAATATCAATGGGTCTAAAATCTGGAAAGACCTCAACATTAACTCAAATGATGGGCACATAACCAGGGCAGCGAGGGCTTTGGCTCTTATGCTAAATACTACAGTGATTCTGATAGATGGAAGAGAAGACTTTCTAATTTGGAAAGAAATGGATAGTGGATGTTTTTCTATCAAATCTGCCTACCAACTTATCCTCAATCCACAACAAGCTCCCTTCTCTCCTACCCAAATTTGGATCAAGCACCTCATCCCTAAAGTGGCAGTGTTTTCTTGGATGGAAATTCAAAACAAGATTCTAACCACTGATAATCTCATCAAGAGGGGGATGATGGTACCCAACAAATGCCACCTATGCTATAAATCTTGGGAATTCATCAACCATATTTTCACTAAATGTGATTTCTCTTATATTATGATGAGTAACTTACTATCTAGTTTCCATATCAACTAGGTCCAACCCAACTCCCTAGTAGAGCTTTTCACTCAGTGGCCCAATCCTTTCAAAAACCCTTGATTGAAATCTTTGTGGAAAATGTGCACTCACCATTTCCTATGGCAGGTATGGCTAGAAAGAAACAACAGGGTGTTCTCTAACACTCCCAAGGACCCTACCTCCATTGCTAGGAAAATCATCAGCTTTGCCACAGAGAACTCCTAGTCTCATCCCTTGCATAGAACCCCTTGATGTGGGATTGGAGCTTTTTCTATTCAGCAGTATTAATATCCCCAGGGAATATAATCCTCGTGTCACTCATCCCCACCCAAGGCACACCTCTTCATGGAAACCCCCTCGGTAGGATGGCTCAAGCTCAATTTCTATGGAGCTTCTAAAGGAAACCTAGGAATGGTAGGGGCAGGAGGACTAGTCAGAGATAGCAACGGTAATATTATGGTCACCTTTGTGGAGAACCTAGGCATTCAAACTAATCATGTAGTAGAATCCCATGCCCTATGGAGAGGTCTCAACATCATCCAAAAGCACAAATGGAACTACAAAATAGAAGGGGACTCTCTAAACATCATAAATTATATCAACAATAGCTCCAATCCTTTGTGGAAGGTCATGAATACCATCAAGGAAGCCATAAACATGATCAAAATATAGGGCAACGTGATATGCAGACATGTGTACAGGGAGGCAAATAGATTGGATGACCTCTTAGAAAACATGGGAATCAGTCAGAATTCCTTGACTGTATGGGATAACAATCCACCCTCAAACATTGTCAATGAAGCCAACCAAGAGTGGGAAAATCAACAGCGAAGCACCGGAGTAGGAGATTCATCATCAGGTTGCCAACATCTTCATCAACAGCCTTATTAGTACTCTTGATAGCATTAGCGGGAAGCTGAAGTAGCTCATAAAGACTGAGGAAAGCACTACAAAGAAGAAGGTGGCTGACGCATGATGGAGGGTCATGGGTCTTTTTTTGTTTATGGTTCTTTGGGTCCTTACTAGGGTTTGTTTTCATGAGGGTTATTTTAAATTTACATATATTATATGCATCAATGTTGGTTTGGGTGTCTATTGTCCATATATTATCTGCATCAATCTTGTTTGGGGTGTTGTCCATATATTATCTGCATCAATATTGTTTGGGGTGTTTTCTATTAGGCTTATTGGCTTTTAATCAATATATGGTGAATGGTGTTTATCCATGTACGGAAATACTTTTTTAAATTTTAGTCTTCTAAGCTTCTAGTCTCCTTTGAGGTTTTTGTAACTACTGGTTTTGGGATCCAGGAAAAAACCCTTTAATATAAGCTACACTATTTACCAAAAAAAAAAAAATGTATAACCTAATGAAAACAAGTTTCATGGCCCCTCACAATGTGTTCTATGTAAAAAGGAAAAAGTGAGTATAGACCATATCTTGAGTCAGTGCTCAATAGTCTAAGAACTATGGCAATGGATTCTTAGTATGTTTGGTAAATGTATGGTGATGAATGATAACATTGAAGAATGGTTAAAGCAAGGGTAGAGCACTTTTAAAAGTGAAATGTTATAGATAATTTGGGATACATTGAAAGATACAATACTTTGGATTGTATGACCAGAAAAGAATAGAAGAATATTTAAAGGAAAAGAAAGCAATTTAGAGGTAACGAAAAGGAAGGTTTGTTTAGCCAGACAAGAGTCTAAACGAGCCTTATCAACTCATCCAATCTCTAATATTGAAGTAGAGAGCCTTGATAGATGAAGTCAAGTCATCAAATAAAATTATGATGTTGGGTACAAGAGAAAAAAAAGGAAGGCAAATATTATAAAATGAAAACCACCAAAAACGAAGCTGGTCAAATTGAATTTCTTAAGTTGGACTCAGTGAGGAATTACAGGAGGAAGCCCTTATTCCATGAAACATGTTTGATGGAGAGGAGGAGTTGAACAGGTTCCTATGAAGAGAAGGAAAGTAACCCCAGTAGTAGGGGATATTGTTCAACTTCTTAAATTTGGGGAGAGTGAAGAAGAGATAAGTCCCTCTAGTCTTATCCTCCAAAATTTCTTTGATTGTCTTGACATAGGTGATTCGACTCTTCAACAGTTAATGGAAAGTTATCTAGCCTCTCCAAAACCTATGTTTGAGAAAGACTCTCCAGGTACTAAGATAAGAATTCATAGGAAAGCTCATATTGATGTAGGAATCAAAAGGAAAGTGGGGAGACCTAGAAACAGAGCGCTAAGGAAAAGGGAGATTGACTCTGAAATTGCTAACAGAGTACAACCCCTTCTAACGGATAGTTTTGAGGCTTTGTATCTCAAAGAGAATGAGGTTGTTCCAATTATGGAGACTTGGAACAAATGTGTTCAGGAGTGTGGCCTAAAAAAAGGATTTCTTTCTTTGAGGATCAAAGAAAAGGTTGGCAGGCCTCCCAAGACCCCACTGAGAAGGGCTTCCAGCAAGTGATTTTTGGTTTAGTTATTTGTTAGGCCAGATGTTTTTGTTGTAGATCTACTCTAGTTTTAGGTGGGATTATTGGATCTCTGGTTCTCTGAGCACCCCTAGATTCCAGTGGTGAGGCCTGGTTTCCAGATTCAAGGCCCTAGTGGTGGGTAGGATCTTCAAATTTTGAACTTTGAATTTGAATGCAACTCTAGACGAGATTTTCAAATTCTAATTTTAAATCTTGAATTTGAATGTTGTTTTGGGTGCTAGTTTCTCCTATGTTGGCCCTTGTTGCCAGGTGGCTGTTTGACCGTGTCAATCTCTTGTATTTTCTTGATAAAAATTTGTAGCTTATTTTCTAGGAGGTTGCTTCATTGGATTTTCGGATTCGATTTGTGGAATCCAGCTCAATCTTTCTTGATATCTTATTATTAGATCTAACGTTTGGGGGTGCCTTTCAAAATCCTACTTGTAATAGGTTATGGGACCCTTTAAAAACCCCTTCTACTATCAATAAAAAAATTCGAATTTTGATGGAGCATCTAAAGGAAATCCAAGACCAATAGGAGGAATAATAAAAAATAATAAGGGTGAGATTTTATCACATTATGCTTTTAGTAGTGGATTTAAGATAAATAATGAAGTTGAAGCTTGGGTAGCTTTGGAAGGATTAAAATATGTAGATAAATGAAATGAAATAAAGTATGGATGGATGTCAATTCACTAATAATAATAAATGCAATTTAGAGAAAAGCTCCATGGAACATACAAGAGATCATTATGGAAATACAAGACCTTGCTATAGACTTTGAAGAAAGAGAAGGGAACAAATATGCAGATAGGCTAGACAATAAAAGGGTTTTAATAGAGGATCATGACGTTAAATTGTATTTTTCATGGTTATAGGAAGTAGTAAGTTTAGCTAAAACTGACAAAAAAAAATTGAAAGGAGTAAAATTCAAAATAATGTTTAAAAGGACTACAAAATGTTTTAGGGAATCCATTTATAGATCAATGCATTGGAGGAAACTAACATATTTGGTAAAGTGGACTATGATTATGTGAAACAAGTAGAAATTTTGTATGCTAAATCAAAAGAAGATGACATCAAATGGATGTCATGGCTAAACAGGTTATTGAGTTGTTGATTGTTGGTTGGATTATGGAACAAAGTATGAATTGGAACTTTCAATTTTTTGATACTGCTAAATTATTTATTATAATTCTTGTAGTTGCATTTATGTTTCAGGAAGAAAACTAACAGTTCATATCTAATAAAGTAGACTATGATAACATGAAATTTTAGAAATAATACTCGTTGTAGTGTGTAGATAGTAGAGATGAAGTTTTGGTATTGTGAAGGCTGTTTTAATTCTTTAATGGCTCGATTTCTTTTCCTCTTTATGAGTATGGAATGTTATTTTCTAATTATATATATATATATATATATATATATATATATATATATATATATATATATATATAAAATAATGTTATGTTATTTAAATGCATTTTAAAAACTCTAAGAAAATGGATTTTAAAAACTCTTTCCTATATATATAGGAAAAGTGACTCAACTTGTTTTCCAAAGGGTACGCCCATTGATGAATTTCTCTAGTTTATATAAATGTAAAAGTGACTCATAGAAATTTAGGGGAGAAAGCCAACAATGGAAATGCTATTTTTTTATTTATATATGAAAAATGACTCAAATGATTTTCACTTAAGAAGGGTTTTTAACTTTTAACATTTTTTGTTTAAGAAAATATATAATTCAAACCTTTTATGAAAAAGATGTATATAATTATAGCAACTCAATTAAGATGAAAATTAACTCTCCAATTCTAAAGGAGAGAGTTGTGACTTGTCTTAGGAACTTGAATATAACTTTTTTTTCTTCATATTATATTATATACTTAAATTTGTGCAAATACATAATCATTAGAACAACCAATACCTTTATAAAATTTTAGCTATTTAAAATTGGTGTTTTATATATATATATATATATATATATATATATATATATATGGTTAGTGGGAGAAACCCCTACTACCTACCAACATTTAGGGGTTGAGAGCTAAACTTATCAATAGAAGATTAAAACATCCCCACACATATTGTGGTTTGAACCTTGAACCTCTAAAAAACCAAACACAAACCATTTGCAACTATTATAATGTTATTTATATGTTACTATTTAAATATTATTATTTTTTAATTATATATAAATATATAAGGTGTCTCCATGAGGGCTAGGTGGATTCGTAAGAAGTTGGGCATATACTAGGAGGAGACTTAGGTTCAAACCTCGCGGGCATGTCCAATCTAAAGCAAAGGTAGTAGTCTCACTTGAGTTTGTTGAGTGTATGTCAGCTTTGATAATGGCAGTACCAACCCTGAGCCATCGGGGGTCTCTCTTACTCCGTGTCATGTTTATCGAGACGAGGTAGGGGTTAAAGTGGTAGTACCATGATTTATCTCTACGATCAAAGATAATATGACTTAATCTTGTAACGGGTTGTTTAAAAAGAAAAGTAATTGCTGATTCCTCTATATATATAAAAAAAAAATTAATAAAATATTATATATATATTACTAATCATTAAATATTTAAAAAAAAGATAAAAATTATTCCTCCTCTCACATTAATATTCACTACCACAAACGCCAACATTTAACCGCTACCGGTTTTAACGGCTTTGCCCACCCATACGTCAATGCTCATCCAACAATTAACCCATACAGGTCAACCGCCCCCTTTGTTTTACTTCCCATTCACGTACTAAACATTGGCCAACATAAATTAAAGAAAAAATAAAATTTGATTATTTAAAAAATTAAATTAAAGTAATCAATCGATAAACATTCAACAGTTTCCGATCGTGGTTCCACCTTTTTACATATTCTTGTGTGGCATGGCATCTGCCTTTGGGATGGTGACGTGTCAGCTAGGCTTACGATTCGTTCCACTTTAATACCTCTTCTTCTTCTACTTGCCCTTACCATTGGGCACTTGGCGGTGTGCCAAATGGATGGGGACTGGGTGTCCCCTTGCATTATTGTGGGGCCCGGCGTGGGTCCCAAACGCATACGTCTCTACTATGTTCCTCCTTTAAAATGTAATATGGTTTGTTTACCCTTTATGGAATGCATGCCACATTAAAACTGCCTTCGTTATTTTTCATCTCAGTGTGGAATAATAAATTATTAAGGTCACACGAAACTTTCTTCTAACCAACTACAATAATAATGTTCAACAACTATAAAACGTTACTAAATATTTGATTTACCTGCACGAGAATCAGTACGAAACTAAATAGCGGAAATGCGGAACCAATCATATTTCTTACACGAAAAACAAAGCAGCACGTGAGTTGTAGATCCACGGACGGCAACAGGAATTCGATTTTTATACAATATCAGGGACGATTCATGAACTTCATATTTTTCATTCAAAATTTTCTAAAAGCGTCCAATACCGTATGATTTGTTATCTAATTGGGTGTACCAACCACATGGGTTCTCAGACTCGTGACTGCCCCAGACTACTTAAATACACATAAAACAGATGATTCCAGCTTTCGGGAACGCCAGGCAAACACCAGTGAGTACAATCTCCACGGTTACCTTCCCCGGCAAGACCGTAGATCGAGGGATGCCCGTCCTTCCGGTACGCCGTTGATCGCGTCACGTCAAGCACGTGCACCGGAAAATCAATGCCGTCGAGAACTTGACCTAAAATCCTTGAATGTATCGGCGGCTCGTACGTTAGATCTTCGTCCGGCTTCCTCTCATCCTTGCACCTATTTGTTACAGACGCCATTAAAACCAACTTCAGTTAATACAGAGGCAAACATCAAGGTCGCAATTTTTCAATAATGGCAATTGCGTTATGTTACCCGTTGTGGTTGATGTAATGGCTGAATGTGGTGCCACGAAAGAAGACGAGCTTGGAGAGGGGATTTATGTTTTCAGAAATCCACCTTGCCCATGTGGTCAGTGCCTTGGTGTAAGCCACAATGGGATCCATGTCTTTGTATGTTTGATCACCTTCCATCACAAGGTCCCATCTGCCGAAGAAGATCATAATGATTAGATTAAAATTGATTAGAGAGTAACATGACAAGTTGTGACCAGGAAAAATCACCTCTGGGCGCCCAAATGTGGAGGCCACCATTTGGATGACTCGAAAACAAGGATATCGGCTTCCAACCAATTGTTTGCTTTATGGTCGATGGCATCAACGCGAAGAATTCTGTTCCCCGAACTATTGGAAATCTCAACCAAAAATGGAGACCATGAAAATTCGATGGAGGCATCGTACTCCTGTAGAGAGTTAACCCAATTTCACAACAAAAATTAAAATAAAATTAACAAAGAGGTAAAAGCTCTGGCCAAGTAGAGTACCGGGGATTTCCAAGATGCTGTGATAGAGCTATTAGTATCTGCGATGATGTTATTTGGAGACGCCGAATAGAGAAGGCAGACATTGGATTCAAACTGGTTTTGGGATATGGAGTCACCCACAAACATCAATTTCTTTCCCCTCAGGCTTTCCAGCATAGCAGATGCATTGAACCTGGGATGGCAATAATATTCATCAGGGCAGGAACAAAACAGGGGATTTTTTTTTAGGTGGAATTAATCCAGGGAAGTAAATTAATTAACCTGGGAATGGAACAGCCATGCGGTTGCCATCGCCATTTCTCGTAATCGGAATCTGGTCTTCCGTTTTTCCGGCAATTATATTCATGACTAATGAAAGGGCATTGCTGATATTGGTAAAGAGGATAGGAGGGATCATAGATCCACGCCCCTGAGAATAAATCGCAATTCCCGACGCTGTCTCGTTGTCGGAAATCGATATATTCGTAGGCGTAAGCGTTGTTGCAGAGAAAAGCAAGGATAACATGAATAATCTTCATTGGTGATTGTTGATTGTGTGCTGCAACTGAGGCATAAAGAGATTTACGCTATCCTTTGCAGCAATTTAATGCGGGCAAGATTAGCCAAATTGTTAGCAGGTGTCCGTGAAAACACAATCGGCCCTGCTCACGAGACAAATTATGGTCAGATACGTAACATTAAATGATGTGTTGCTTAGAACTTGTGTTGCGTGGTTCCCATGTTCCCCACGACTACAAAGATGCCGTGGACTGCTGTCTTTTATTCTGTTCTGTCCTTTCTAATAGGTCCAAATGAAATGTCCATGAGTTTAATCAAACACAAATGCAATGATTGTATAGGTGCTGATAGGGTGCGATTGGTGTGAAGGCTATAAATTTTAAATCTTGGATAAGGTCAGTTGATAGTGGTTGAGTGTTTATTTGGGGTTGTTCAGTTTTATTTTTTTGGAAGGTTATTTTTTGGCTTCGTTTTTGTCTTTGTGTTTACCTATTAAAAATTATAAAGGTTCCTTAACTAAAAACAAATTTTTTTTATAAGATTTGTATTAAATATAATATAAGAATAGTAAACTTAATTTAATATTTACTCATATGATAAAGATAAGAGGATAGTTGTAATGTCATTACAATTTACTAAAAGATTGAGATTTAATACTTATGTAATAGTGGTGGAGCTCTTTTAAGATTAAAGGTTACAGGATTATAAATAAAATAATAAATAATTTTTATTAAGTTTATTAAATTGAATTGAAGTTAATTATAACATCTTGGTTTTCTTAACTTGTAAATAGGGAAGTAGTAGAGGTCTTCATTTCTTAAACAAATACTTATTTAATTGTTTGAATAAACAAGGAAGTTATAGTATTGGATGCTTTTGTTGGACATTTTGAGTAATTGAATTATTATTGATGTCAAGAGTCAGTTTCAGTGTGCAGTGCAAGAAGAAGTGGTTTCGCAATCAGTGCAAAAGAAAAGTTTACCTTCAGTTGATCAGATCCGGTTTCAGGTGGATAGATGAGATCAAAGAGCAATGAAGAGGCCAAAAAAAAAAATTAAATTATAATATTAAAAGGGAAGATTTAAATTTATTTAAATAATTTCATTATAAATTAATTTAATTAACTTCTAAAGTTATTAAGTTAATTATAGATTAATTATAATTTAATTATAAAATTAATTTATATTAATTAAATAAGACTAAGGTTGGGTTATAAAGGTTATTTATTTATTCGAATTCGAAATTTGAATAAGGCGCCAACGTTTCTATGACATTGGCCTTCATGTATATAAGAGGGCAAGAACCTTAGTCAAAAATTCTAATGCAATTATTGATTGAAAACTCCAAAGATTCATGCGCAAGGAAGAGTAAAATACTTTCACGTGTTTTAAAAGCTTTCGACGACAGAGGACAAGACAAATAGTAGCGAGGCTCCTTTGTCTTCGCATAGCGCTGTGTAGCACAATTGGCAACAACGAGTAGCGCTAAGACGTACAACAGGTAAGGAGAGCAAGGTTCGAAACCTGTCGAGTTGGTTTTGCAAGGAAGGAGTACGTTTTGTTTTGCATCGCACCGATTGAAAAGGGAGAAGAGGAAGGCTTGAGCCTTTCCCTTCATGTGGAGGCTCGTAGCCCACGTGGTGGGCTAGCGCCTCGATAAGGCGTAGCGACTGGGAGTGGTATTGCGTTCGAATCCCGTTGAGACCTTTTGCTTGAGATAAAAGGTATGCATTAATATTTGCCAAGGTTGCATGAGGTATTTTGTATTTGCTAAGGTTGAATGAAAATTAAATATTTTGAAGGGTTATAAAGTCTATTTTTAAATTTGATTATTGAGTATTTGAGGGAGATAAAAGGATAGACAACATTATTTTTGAGAGTTTGATTTTTGGAGGTTATTAATTAAAGATTGAAGATTATAAGGAGTAATTGAGTAATTAATTTTTATGTATGCTTTTATGATTGCTAATTTCAAAGGAGTAATAATCTCGTCGAGACCTTTTGCTTGAGATAAAAGGTATGCATTAATATTTGTCAAGGTTGCATGAGGTATTTCGTATTTGCTAAGGTTAAATGGAAATTAAATATTTTGAAGGGTTATAAAGTCTATTTTAAAATTTTATTATTGAGTATTTGAGGGAGATAAAAGGATAGACAACGTTATTTTTGAGAGTTTGATTTTTGGAGGTTGTTAATTAAAGATTGAAGATTATAAGGAGTAATTGAGTAATTAATTTTTATGTATGCTTTTATGATTGCTAATTTCAAAGGAGTAATAAGGTGTATTTGAGTTTGATTATTTTTGTAATTAAGAAATATTTTTGAGAGAGTGTTAGTGTGATATTTTGTCATCTAACCATTGAAATTGGCAAAGAAGAAAATTGTGTTTAAGATAGGTTTTGAGGTCATTTTCTTCTTCAAACAAAAGGTATAGGCATATCTTCCTAGTGAGTAATTGTTGGATGTTATGAATGCTAAGTGGAGTGAAAAGGGTTGTTTAATAAGCATTGTTGGAAATATTGAGTAAAGCTTTTATATGCTTGAACTAGGATTTGTGAAATAACATGAGTATCATTGTTATGTAAAGTTGTGAACTATCTTGAACTAGGGTTTGTGAAAGTACATGAGTATCATTGTTATGTGAGATTGTTTGATAAACATTGATTGGAAATAATTGAGTGAATGTTCATATGCTTGGACTAGGGTTTGTGAGCAAGGATTGTTTCATTGAGTAATTGGTTGAGTATAGTTGTTTGAACCTAGTCAAGTGGAAGTGTTGAAATGATAGTTCTAGTTCTGTGAAACAGATTGTTCCATATTCTAAATTGATTTGAGAAAGAGGTTGAGTGTTTATGAGTATGAAACATATTGAGTCTATAACAATTCTCTATATGTTTCTATGATAAAAAGAGAGAGTGAAAGTATTTGAGCATTGTTGTGAGTGTGAAGCATATTGAGTCTCTAACAATTCTCTATATATTTCTGTGAGATTGGACAAGTTCTAGTGAGGACTTGTGGACAGATTAGTGTGAGCTTTTGTGGAAACTTACAATGCATATTTGAGATAATTCTTTGAGAAGACTTGAGAGCATAGTTGATTGATTAATTTGTTCAAACCTTGGGTTAAGGTTTAAGAGTAGATCTAGCAAAGTTGATTTGTGATTGAGTCAAGCTTTGTGTTAAGGCTTGAGGACATATTTTAAGAAAAATTTTGGTGTCGATTTGAGGATAGGTTTATGCCAGATCAAAGACAAATATTGAGCAGATTTATGCTAGATCAAAGGACTATGTTTAGTGCAGATCAGAGAACAGAGATTGAGCAGATTTATGCTAGACCAAAGTACTATGTTTAGTGCAGATCAGAGGATAGAGATTGAGCAAATTTGTGCTAGACTAAAGGACCATGTTTAGTGCAGATTTGAGACAGAGCTGAGAGCTAGATTTGGAGGTGATAAAGTATAGAGGATGACAGTATTCAGTGGATAAAGGTCCATTAGCCAAGACAGTTAGGACATGCCTTCTGAGTGAGGATAATAGTCTTCAATAGATAGAGATCCATTAGCCAATGTAGTGGAGGTAGTAGTTCTTCTAGAAGATCACTAGCCAGAGCAGAGGAGAAGGAGTTCTCCTATAGATAGAGATCCACAAACTTGATTAGGGGATTGTTGTCTCCTTTGGACAAAGGTCCATAAAAATTATAATAGGGAAAGGTTTCCCAAGAGATTTATTGATAAAATATTTTCTCCATGGAGTAGCCCACATTGGGTGAACCACGTTAAATTGGTGTATCTATTGTGTGTGATGATTTGTGCATTGCTTTGGTTATTGCTATTGATATTGCCATTGATTATATTGGATAATACTATTTGGAAAAGAAAAGTAAAAAGTGGCCTTATACTGTTCACCCCCCCTCTCAGTATAATCTTGTGTTCTTCAACTTTAACACATACTTCTTGCACAGTCCATCTCACTTGATGCTCAAATCAACAAGGTTACCCTTAAGGGGATTAGCCTTCATCCTATACTCAATTGTCGACATTGCTATATCAAGATCCTCTATCAATAAGGTGTGCACATATTTTTTGAAATCCTACATCTTCTCTTAAAGTGTAACAACACATGACATCATGTCTTCTATGAAGTCTTGCTACTCTACAAGTATGCAATATTTCTCATTTATTTTATATGATATTGTCTCTATTAAATTTTTGATCTTATTTTGATATTCCAACTCTATGGATAATCCATATTCATTATGCTTAACTTCTCTACTACTATATCTACCTCATCTCTTGATTAACCATTTGAGTGAACTTATCACCTTCATTTCCCATCTAAACCATATTTTCTACATCCTTTCTAAAGCCATTAAAATGATCCAAGAGTGCCACCATTTAATATTGCATTTTTTGCATAGATGGATTAGTCTTGTCCAAGTATTCTTGATCCTATTGTACTTTGTCATTAGCGGCACTATAACCTTGAAGTAGATCTATTAATGCTTTTAACAATTGAGCTTTAGGAAGAGATGTGGTTCTAGTAATAATTTTTAATTCTACACTCTATATTATCTACACCATTTGCCTTACTTCATCCTCCACCAAGAACAATTACATTGCATCCTTTATGAAATCCTTCTATTCACTATCATGCATCATTTTTGTCATTATTATTTTGTTTCTTGTAGTCATCCTCCTAAAATATATACCAAATTGAGTCTCTCCTGTTGGAAATATTTTTTGTGTTGTCCAACTAGGATTGATATATACTTGGAGGACATGTGTGCCTATTGAAGACTTGAATATTAGGTTGGAAACCAGTTTAAACTCCCTACGGGTATCTTAACCAATACATTGGAACTTGATATCCTGAGAACTATGGTTGGAGCTTCTAACACTAAGTTATCTAATGTTGTTGATAGTAGTGCAAATATATAATGCATTGATCTAACTACTTTAGATCTAGGTACCATTATTATCACTACCAACATGGAAGATGTTAGTGTTGAGACTCTCATAATAGAGGAGTCTTGCATTCAATCCTTATTTGTTTCACTTCTTTGGACTCCTATAACTGATACTTTGATATAGGAATTCAATAGATGTAAATACACATATAGGTGGTTGTAGTTGATGTTGGTGTTGTTGATACATGCATTGAGTTATCAAGGGAAAGTTGTTTCGTCTATGTTGTGTCTAAACCTCCTTCCTTATCTATCTCCTCCCTTGACCATTTTTGTTATTAACCTCTCATAGATGGCTGGTATTATGAATTTTCTATTATGATGTAACTCACTTGTAGTCATGGTTAGTTATCTATTGCTTCTATGGCATGGAGTATCCTATCCTTTATTTTCTTTTTTTGCTTTATTTTAAGAATAGTGCATAGCCTCCTTGATAAGGATACAAAGATTGTGCTAGCTATTAGGCTTGCCAAGTTTACCATATACCATCCAACCTTTAGTACATCCTCCAAAATCAATATGGACTTGGCAGATAACTCCATTCCAAATATCCATGGATGATTGTATTACCTCTTGATCTTTGTCCTCAGTTGAGCCATTGAGATCAATAATATTGTCATCCCTTATCTATCACTAGACCTAACATGACTTTGATGTTTTCTATGTACCTTTCTCTGCCTTTGCCTCATTGTCTAAAGATATAACTTTTTGTTGTGGTAGAGGGGTGGTCCTTTTAGGTTGTTTTAAGTGTTTTAAGTCTTGTTATTTTGATGGTTCCTCAAATATCACCCTAAGGGTCATTGACTCCTTACCTATTTCTTTCATGGTCCATAGTCTATTTTTCACATTGGATGGCTCTATTGAGATTGATGTCACCATTTGGGGACCTAAGTGGTTTTTGTAATCCTTGTGACTCTTTAGGGTGACTATTATATAGTCTACATTATATATATTGGGTATTAGTTTCTTCAATATCCTCCTTGTTACTACCTTTCTCCTTGCCTTCAACATCAAATACTTTTACTTAAGCATCACCTTTGCACAGATCGATAGGAATTCTAACCATTAGTTTAGCTTATTTTTCCCTCAGTATTATGAAGAATGATACCAAAGAGATTCACCATCTAAATAAGGTCTTGATCATTGTATATTTTATAAAGGAGTGAGATGGTGTGTAGTCTCTTCAAACCATTCATGTTGAACATAACAATTATTATCATCATAGGTCATCCATAAGCAATTATGTTCTTGGATGAACTCCTTGCATGTCTACATGAGATTTACTCTCATCCTTACACTATTGAGTTGAATTAAACTCCCTAATTCACCCATTTTATTGTCCATCATACATCAAAATCCTATTGTAAGTAGTGCATTGGTTGGATGCCAATGCAAGGATATGCTTGGAACATGTAATTTTCCATTTTTAGAATCACCTTCACAAAGTACATTATTATGAGGATTAAAAATGTGCTCAGCTTGAATGTCATTCACTATATTCAAATATGTTATGTTCACTCTAAAATTCTTCAAAAAATACCTTACCCATATTATGTGTCTTAGATTGGACCATCATCTTGAATGCAACCTTATTGCCTTTTGTAATGATTAGATCTTGATGACACTTGTAATAGACTTTTCAAGGACTTTTATACTAAACTTGGTAACTCTTAGTTTGATTCCTCCAACCAAATGAGCATATAATATTTAGTTAATGTAGACTAAATTTTACACTTCCTTAGTACTTAATGCTCCTTTATTCTCATAATCATTTGGGTCAATGTAATGACTGGACATCCCTAACATTGTCATCACAACCCATTTATCTATTATGTGGAACTAGTCCAACTAGAGGTTGCCATTGTAGTAACAACTCATAAATAGTGTGGATTGGTTCAAAAGTGGTGTAGGTATGGCATTTTTTCCCAATGTAATAATCCTATATCTATTGCATGTTTGACCTCATTTTTCCTTCCATGATCCATCTAGATTTTTAAAGGATTCAACTTTAAATTTGAGTACATCATGATATAAATCCTACACCATAATTTATGCAAATTTATTTATTCCTTTCACTATATACCATGCCATTTATATTGGATAATTGTGTGTAGAAGTCCACTAATAATAGGGATCATCGCTAATGGAAAAACTCAGTTGCTTTGTAGTTGGGCATAACTATGTTGTTGCACCCTAAATTTTGTTAAAGACAGTGGATTCTTTTATTGCCCTTATCTTTTGGTTCCATGTTGGGTTCTAATTGAATCTTTTCTCGTTTTCTATTCTATAGAAATTATGTCTAAACTAGCTCATATGAAACTCAGTTTATTATAGGTAGAATTCCTTTCTCATTGACTTTAAGCATGCATAATTTAATAGAATATCTAGTGTTTTTTATTTTGGGTGCAAATTATGTTTGTGGAATATTCTTATCATAAATTCCCTAGCCATTTATTGAATGTTGGATTATTTGGACACTACTACTCATGGTTCGCTAAGTTGGCACACATGATGGTTTGAAATTTGATGCTTCTTTATGGTTAGGATCAAGCTTCTAGAATTATTCTTGATATTCCTCCCTCTTAACTACCAAAATTGATTTTATCTTCCAATTTGACTTTTTTGACAATCTTTTTGTATCATCTTTTTCAAATTTTATAGTTTTACGTAGTGCCATCTAGACTGGTAACATCCCTCTATTGGGGTCAACTTCTTTTTGAATTTATCTTTTGGCACCATATGCTTTCCTTTTTATCTAATTATGGCACCATCCATTAAGGAAATTTCTATGCAATACGTTCTACTAGGATCATATCCTTTTAGCATTTACCAATGTTATTTTCCCACTCCCCAAAGAATACCTAGGACCAAATTCTATCTTCTCTTCTCTTTTTATTTTGAGTAAAAGGTAAAAATTTTATTCAAAAAAATTGATCAGCTTATACAAATCCATTTTGATATCCTGCCTTGCTTGGCAAGACTCAAAATGTAGTTTTTTTGTTTTAATTTATCTTCCAAGGATCTCTGAATCCCATGTTATTTAAATTTTACCTCCTTCTTAATTGTATATGTCATCTTCCAACAAAGATTACTGAAGCCCTTTTTGTTCTTTTTCTATTCTTGATAGTTTTCATGTTGCATTTGATTCCATAGTTGTGCCCAAATGTCTTGTTTTACCTCTGTCATCGGAGATTCTTCCTGTACTTTGGTATTCATTGTTTCCAATAACTTCCTTAACATAATCCCCAGGTCCTCTCTTTTGAACCGAATTCCTCCTTAACAATTCTATTATTTTGTTCCAACCATATTTTCCAATAGATGAAGCTAATCCCTAAATTCCAAGTCGTGCTTAGTGTTTTGGATTTGAAGGTGTTATGTGACCAATAGTCCCAAAAATTACTACCATTAGGAGGATACCATTCTGTTTGGCTAAATATGGAGTACCACCAATTCCAGATTGTGTAAGCATAGGAGCAATAAAAAAGGAGGTGGTTTATAGTTTCTACATCTTGGAAGCACATTACGCATCTATTGGGTCCAATGAACCCCTTTATTCTCATATTATCCTGAGTCATAATGGTTTTGTGAGCAACCAACCATATAAAAAAATTAACCTTCGACTAACCTTTTGGTTGCCATATTTCTTTCCAGGGATGTTATTGTTGGGGTTGGTTCTTGCTACTTTGGTGAGCCTTATGGTAGCTTGCTTTCACTTTGTAAGTGCCTTGTTTCCCATATCCCATGCTAGTTAGTCAGGTCCATCTTTCCATAGCCATGTTATTTTTCTAGGATTTTTTTCATTTCACATTTTTTGGCTTTCCATTCTTCACCTAGCCACTGGTCCAAATTTTGCCATCTTCCTAAAGCTACTAGTTATTGGTTTGGGGGTATGAGATACTGAGATATAAGAGTTTGGCCATGATTATGAAGAGTCTCTCTGATACCACTAAGATGGGGGTATTATTTGATAATGGGGGGGAAATTCCCAAGAATCATCCCATAAATTGAATTTTCTCCCATCACCTACTTTCCAATGTAAGTCTTCCTTAATCAGTGAGGTCCCTATTTTGAGTGTTTTCCATATATCTGATCCCACACCTATAACTGGAAACCGTGGAACATCCTCCATTTAATGTGCAGGGTAATATTTAGCTTTTAGAACTTGACTCCATAATTGATATGGGTTTGTGATCCACCACCATTATAACTTCCCTATTAGAGTTAGGTTATTTTTTTTTGCAGCTCTGATTCCAAGACCTCCTTATTCCTCTGGTTGACAAACTTTCTCCCAGCTTACCAAAGCATTTTCTGATCTTCTTGTGCTCCTGACCATAAGAATTTTCTCATCAGTTTGAGTATGCTCTTTGGGGCTGCTAAAATGGAAAATTTGTAAACTAACATTGCTTGTATCATTGAATTCAAAAGTGTGACTCTACCTCCAAAGATTAACCAACTATGATACCAGTGTGACAACTTTGAGAAAATTTTATCTTTTATGGATTTCTAATATTTCTTTTTTAGGCTTTTGAATGTTAAGGTAATTCCCAATTAATCTAATGGATGTGAGGCCATTGAGAACATAATAATGTTTGCTATCCAATCTATGACTCTCTTATGTACATTAAAGAATACAAATTTGAATTTTTCTTCATTTAGAAGTTGGCCAATGGTTGCAGTGTGGTAGTCTAATATTTCTTGGATATTGGTTGCTTCTTTTATTGTTGCTTCCCCCTATAATCTTGTATCATCTACGAATTGTAGATGAGTGATAGCTATATCTCTGTTTATTTGAATTCCTATAATGTTATTCTTTGCTTTTTTATTTTGTATGAGTCTTCCCAGTTCTTCTACAAAAATAATGAACAAATATGGAGAGAGAGGATCTTTTTGTCTAATTCCTCTACTGGACTTGAACAGTGGAGAGGGGGTTCCATTGATGAGCACTGAAAAGGAGATTTTGGATATGCATTAAAGTATCCAGTTGATCCATTCTTTCTGGAATCCAAATCTTTGCAAAATTTGATCCAAAAATTCTCAACTCACTCTATCACAGGCCTTGGATAGATCTAACTTGAAGAACATTCCTTTGTTATTTCTTTGGTCCATCTGATGTATAGTTTCTTGTGCTATTACAATCCCATATAATATTTATTTGTCCTACACAAATCCTCCTTGTTCAAGAGATATGATATTTGATAATATAGCTTTTATTCTATTGGCTATTACCTTGGTGATGATCTTGTAGAGCACATTGCAGAGGGCTATTGGTCTATATTTGGTTAGACATAGAGCACATTGTAGAGCACATTATATACCTAGGGTATTATTGGTACAATTTTATCCTAGTATGTTCAACCTACATCATACTCCTTAGTCTATCTTGTGCCCAATATCTTGTTAAACTCCTCAATGGAACCATTACCCTGAGGATGACGATGATATAGGAAACTTTAGCTACACTTAATATTAAATTTTTTTAATAGTTCTATTATTATGGTATTAACAAAATAATTTCCCTAATCACTCCCACTAATTTTGGGATATCCCAAATCAATTATGAAATTATCATATAGGAACTTGACAAAAATTTGTGTAGTATAATTTTTTAATAGCATTGTTTCTATCCACCTAGTTAAATAATGTATGGTAGATATAAAGAAATTGGTGCTAAAAATTTTATCCAATGGCCTTATGGGGCCTATAAAATCCATTTTCCATTTATTAATTAGTTGCAATTGTAATACCGAGTGGAGGGGTATCTCATTTATGTAGTTAATATTCCCAACCATTGACATAAATTATGGGTCTTTGAAAAATTATGGACATCCTTGAAAATAATAGGCCACCATAATCCTATAGTTAGAATATTTTTACTTGTTAGGTCTATAGCAAAATGACCACTAGTTAGGTTGTCATGTGTTTCCTTAGATACCTCATAGTATTCATGTGGTAGCTTCACTCTTATGATAATATCAACATTCCCTATTTTATATAAGTGATCCTCAATAAGTATGTAGAGTGTAGATTTGACCAGTAATATCTTCCTTTCATGTTTCTCTAGCCACTTAGGAAATGTCCCACTAGCTATGAATATCACTATATCTTCTAGTTCTTTTGGTGTTTCTTGGGTTTCAAAGAGGTTGAAACTAGGAAACCAATGTTCTATTAGAAATCCCTCTTTCAATCCATGAAAAATGGTCAATATCATTGTATAGCATTCCCCACTTGACTGCTATCTTGAAGTAATTTTTTTTATAAACTATTAGTATTAGAAATAAGCAAGAATGGAGTTTGTTCATACTGCTTATATATTATAGAGGAATAAAAGATAATGCTTCTTAAGAAATTAACATGACCTTGCTGTAAAATACTTATGGATAATATAAATTTTCCCAAACCTTAACTCATCAGTCCAAAGTTGGAAGTGGAAAGGAATTAAGATAATAAATCCAATGGTCTTGGTATAGATTTTTAACATGGATAGTCTAACTCATTGGTCAAAATATGACATGGAAGAGAGTTAATATAATGATTCCATTAATCTCGGAATGAACTTTGAAGATGGATATTCTAATTGTTGGTCCAAATATGGACATGGAAGGGAGTTAAAATAATAATTCCATGAGTCTTGGAGTGGGCTTTGAATGTGGATAGTCAAACTCATTGGTCCCAAGTTGGATATGGAAGGGATTCAAAATATATATAGTATTTCTTCTAATACAAAGATATTTCTTTTGATACATAATAGTTTATCCTCAATTGGTTCTAATATTTATGTGTTATATTCCTTGGTTCATTGGTTAGTTTCATCTTCAATGAGAGAATTTTATTCAAATATAACCCTCCACATATTCCTTATCTACACCAATGTAACCCTTACCTTATCTTGAGGTAAATGGGGTCTTAATATTCCATACTTCCATATCTCTCTTCTACCACTATTATGTTACTCTTGTCATCATATTTGTTTCAAAATCACCTCCAATTGGTGATTCTTAATCACATATACTACTAATGAGTTCTCTCCACCTATTGCTTCTATGCCATCTCTCTCGATTGCTTTTGACCTCTTTGAGGTAATCTATTCCACATCCTACTAGTACACCCTTTCTTATTTTGCATGTATCCACTTTGCCTTTCTACTTGATACATTGTAAGCTTAATTTGATGTGCTTTTGTTAGTATTCCCTTTATCTCTATGAAATTGATGGTGTGCAAGATTGATTATTTTTCATCCATGGGATTCTATTTATATAATTTCTTTCCAATCATTCTTATAATTTATGCAGTATTAACAAGTTTACTGCACCATAACTTGTGATGCATTTTAGCTTAGGGAATCATATTTTAGTCCATTTATTTGGAATATTTTGTTAATGTGGTATATTCTTGGTGACATCCCTATTGTCATCATGCCCTAGAAGGCATTTAATTTTTGGATAATTTTTAAGCATAACACCATATTTTCCTATGGGATAATGTCATGGCTCCATATTCCCCTATGATATTATGCCTTTTTATATTCTTTGATATATTATTTAGAAAGACAAGGCTTGAACTTTACCCCATTTATTGAATCTTTAAGGGGTTATATGTCTAGATTCTCTAGTTCTATAGACACATTATCATAGATCTTAAAAATTTGGTACAATCATAGCCATAAAATCTTCAACTTCTTAGGGTACTAGCTATATCTATTATTTTATAATAGTGACACTACCCTTCTTTTATTATCTTTAATTTTAGATTTTTGACATGCCAAGGGTTCTATAGTCATTATTCGTATAGTTAATAAACTGCAACATATCTCATTGCTTTATTCATATTTAGTATCTTCATCATATTTTCTTGTAAATAGTTAGGATTATCCATTCTTGTTGTGATAATAATCCTTTGGCTTGGCACTATGTAGTTAATAGACATATTTTCCTGTAACCCATAGGTTGGATGGAATTACATTAACTTGTAAATTCATTTGTAGATTGTGTTATATATCTAGAGTATTGTCAATATACTCTATCTCAATATATTCATCCTACATCATACATATTAGTCAATGTTGTACCCAATATCTTTTTAAAATCCTCAATGACATCATTGCCTTAAGGATGAGGATGTTATAGGAAAATTGATAATGTTGAATCATAATTTTTTTTAATAGTTCTATTATTGTGGCATGAACAAAATAATTTTCCTAATCACTCCCTATAATTTTGGGGCATCTAAAATCAATTATGATATTATCGTATAGGAACTTGGCAACCATTTGTGTAGTATAATTCTTGGATAACATTGTTTATATCTACGTGGTTAAATAATGTATGCTAGTTATAAAGAAATTAGTTCCAAACATTTTAGTTGATGGTTTTATGGGACCTATAAAATCTATTTTCTATTTTTCAATATCTTGCAATGGTAACACCAAGTGGAGGGGCATCTCATTTATGTAGTTGAGATTCCCAACACATTGACATAAATCATGAGTCTTAGAAATATGATGGACATCCTTGAAAATAATAGACCACCATAATCCTATAGTTAGAATATTTTTATTTGTCAGGTCTATAGCATAGTGCCCACTAGTTAGGTTGTCATGTGGTTGCTTAGATATTTTCTAGTGCTCATGTGATAGTTATTAGCTTTTGATGTTATAAACTTAAAGGAAATGCAACCACAAGTAGTAAAATAAACACACACTATTATAACTATGATAATAACAATCCAATGTGCAAGTAAATAGCATGAGAAAATTCTAAAATAACTCATAAAATAGCCATTAATGAAAGCTCACGAAAATATGAAACTTGATACAAAATATGGAGACCTCAAATGCTCCATTCTTCATGCTCTACATTGTGACTAACTTGAGCACTACTCTAATGTGCTCATTCATTCTCTCTTACTTCCTCAATCACTCAACTATACTACTCTACTACTCAACTACTTCTCTAATACAAAGGCCTATATAAAATGGAGTATGACTCTTGGCCTTCCATATTCCTATGACTAGCTATATTTCTATTCTATACTCATGTACACATGGATAACATGCATATTTACATCATTGCACATTCTAATAATACTTGTGCATTTATTACATTGCATTAAGTAAATACTCAAACACTAATCTAAGATAAACTCCTAATATAAACATGTACCCATGATGGTACATTAGTATGTACAAAATAATGTAATATATTTCAACACCCCCTGTATTACATTATTTGGTTATTGAAGATTTTAGTCTTCAATATGGTTTTTTCCTTGGTTCTAAAACTTGAGGTCTTCTTTTGTGCTTTCTTCATTGTGCTCCCTATCTATATCTTGATCAGGCAAATAATTAGTATCTTCATCTTATTCCTTAAGTTCACTTTGATCTATGTTCAACTTGAGAATATTTTATTTCATATTCATCTTTTCTTTTTTGTCATGCTTCCTCTTCCTCCTCCTCCTTCTTATTATTTGTTTCTGCATTTTTACTAGAGATATATCTTCTTCATAATGAGTTAGTATATCATCACAATAGTATTGACCAAGATTGCTAGTATGTTCATTTTGTTTGATGTTTTGAAAGAATACAAAATTCATTAATGAGAGATATATCATAAAGCATTCTTCTAATATAAACATAACTATATTTCAAGTATTTCACCAAGATTTTAAGAGTACTTCATGAAGATATCCAATGAATGTCATAAAATTTCCTTCTTTTGCTTCCTTGAGAAACAAAGAGAATTTTTCTTTTTTACTAATAGACAAATATTTGTATCCATAAAAAATATCTATTAAGTTTTGAGTAAAATTTCAATTCATGGAATAGTTCTTCATTATCGAATGCATTTCTCACTATTTCATCCATTTTTCTTCTATTTTTATCTTTGAAGTGGAATTTCCTTATAGCTCCCTAGTGTTGTATATTATGAATAGTTTTGATAGAATCTTTTAACTTTTAAGAAACTGTTGATGTTGACTATCTTATGACTCCCTAGTGTTTTGAGTATATGATCAAATAATATCTTTTAATTCTTCAAATTTTGTGTTATGCTTTGCAATTTATTATTTGTAATCTTTCAAATCTCTAGGTAGTATTCCTTTTGGCTCCCTAGTAATTGATAATATATTTTCAATTATTGTAGTATATGATCAATCAATGGTCAAATTTCTAAGTAGAATTCATTTTCGTTCTTTAGTGTTGAGAACAATATTGATAGAACCTTTTTTCAAATCCTTTGAAGTTATCTACCTTATAACTCCCTAGTTTTGAGTGTATGATAAGTTCTTATTAATCACTATGTATCTCTAAAGTGTTTTGAATGTACTATGATATTGATAAAGTGCTTAGTTTTCTTAGTTTTCCTTATAGTTGAATTCCTTTTATCTCCCTAATGTTCAACCACTATTCTTTTAGATGATCACCTTATTTCTACCTTTTTAAGAATATAAAACTAAATATATTTTAATGCACTTTCAATTTTGATGATGTTCACTATTTTCAAGACCTTTAAAATTGGGCTTCTTATGTCTCTTTAAATTTAGCAAGAGACTAATTCCAATGTGTTCTTTCAATTCTCTAGCAATTCTATGTTTTGCTTCCTTCAATTTTCAATGATATAGTTTCTAAATTTCAATAGTTTAAATTTGGTGTAGAACTCCTTATACCTCCCTAGTTGAAAATTTAGAAACAAAAGTATTTGCAAATAAAGTAATTCAAGTTTTGTGTGGTAATCCTTATACCTCCAAGTTTAGCTATTTGTAAATTTATTTCAATGCAATTTGAATGAGGTAAATTTATAACCTTTCTAAATACTTCTTCCTTCAAAAAATTCTAAGGCATTTAATAATACTACTAAGGTTGTAATACTATTACTTATTTCTCCTTTTTATTATAAAACCTTGAGTATAAAGCAATAATTAACTTACCCTCAATATTATGCCTTGTATCCTTTGCAAAGGTTATAGGTTAGATTGAATATTTGTTACCTCTTTAATAAAGCGCTTCCAACGACTTACTCTTGCTGGCTTTATATTGTGCACCCTACATTCTCACAATGCTCTCCTTCCAATAAGATGCATTCAATACTCTCTGTACTCCAACTCCAACGCTTTGATCATTACTTTCTCTTTCCTTCTATGCCTTGATTGCTACTTTCTCTTTCCTTCTACGTAGTGTATAAACCCTAATATTTGGTGCTTCACTTACGTCTTGAATCACTTCTATCAATCTATGTTCTCTGAGCTCACTATGACTCTTTGAATATATACCAATTTTAGCATGTAATCTTCTCCTCTTCGTTGTGTTCTAACTGCATTCATCGGTATGCTTTGTTTGCTATATTCACTATGTTTGATGAGTGCCAAATTGACACATATTTTATGCAAGGATTATTTGTTTTCTATCTGCAAAATCATGAAAGTAAATGTGTTTTAATGATTATTTTACCTTATTTATGTGATTTATTAGTTAATTTTATGAATGAGGTTAAAATGATAAATGATCATATTTTACACAAATTGTGCGAAGTTTTTGTATGTTTTTGGCAGGTAATATTACAAAAAAATGCAGGTCATATATTTAAGAAAGGATGAACAAATATCGAGGAGACACGTGGATGTGCGCTACAGAAGGTGCTATGGAAGGGCACTATGGAAGGGCGCTACAGAAACCTAGAAAAATCTACAGAAGAACCTATTTCACATAAATGCCACATAAGTTATGTCTTGGTCAAACACCACGTAGGCAGCTGAAAGAATCAAGCATGAAAGGTTTCAAATTCCACATAGGCGGTTAGAAGAATCAAATGTGGGTGACTCACCATTTATTTGGGGCATATAAGTTGTTACGTGAATATTTGTAATAAATGTATCCTTCCCTAAAAGAAAGGATAAAAGCTGTAGAAAAAGTCTAAATCAAGGGTTGTATTGTTATGTAGCTATCCTACCAAGTCAAAGTTAGTATTATGTTATAATTAGTTGCTACTTGGACCAATTAGAATATTTATTGAGTCCAAGTATTTTAGGAGATGTGTTAATTTAGCTTTATTATTGATAAGAACATAGTTGTTGCGTATCAAGTCCAAACCATATGGGAGAAATACAAGGAGTTATGTTTGAAATTATCTGAGTAACAATATATATTTGCATATGAGACCTTTGAAGAGGGATGGCGAGCTAATGGATAAATATATGTAATTTGTGATTATTCTCGATGTAATATTTTGTATGCAATTATGGAAGTTGGTTGCGCAACCATGTACGTTTGATTTTCAATAATAAAGCATCAACACTATTTTCTTCAGGATATGATAACTGTGTTTTATAATTATTTTATATTTTGCTTGCTTTGGTAATTTTTATTTATTTTATTCTCTTGTAATTATGAAATAATTAAGAATTAGATTAATTAAATGATAGTAGATTATTGAAGTTAAAGTAAAATAGAAAATAGGGGAAGGGGTTAACACTAACCTTTCGAAGGCAGGGTCCACTCTGAAAGGTCTAAATCTCTTCCCCCCACTAACATGGTAGATAGAATTAGATTAAAATATTAATTTACATAAAACTATAATTAGAAATTATAATAGAAAAATAATGCATTAATTACGTGGATCCACATTAGAATAATTCATAAATTGCATATTTAATTTAATTTTATTTTATTTTTCATAAACTTTAATTTTTGCAACACATGAAACCAGAAAGAGACCTGAACTAAGCTTAGTATTAATTAGTACGGTACAATCTATACTGGGTTGCTACTCTTTAAATCTAACCTGGATTAACCTAGATTGAAAAAATTAAATGTAAGCTACTACATTCGATCAATGTTCTCTCTGATGTATCCTTTAATGCAAGTGAAAGGTATTACGTAAATATTATCTTGATGCTTGGTGATTGAGTTGGTGTTGTGCTTAGGGATACATTACTTACATGATGATTGGAGTTGTGCTTCTACTATGGTACCTAACTACTTCTTGGTAGTTGATGCTTGTATCTTTGATGACACTTGTCATTTTATGCTTACAGTGCTTGAAGATAGACATTATTACTTGCTCCTCCTTAATAACATTCATATTATTATTGCACTTCCTTTTGTAATGACTATTTCACTTTATAGGTGCTTAGAATCTCCTTTTGGTAGTTGGTGCTCTATGATTAACATGCCAAATGGTAGATTGCAATCTTCACCTATGGTTGCTAGATTCTCCAATGCTTCTCCTTTCAACGTAATGCTCATAAATGAGCAATCTCCAATCTCTTATGTTGCTCTTTCTCCTATATGCATGATGTTATTTAAAACTCAAGCGTTTTATCAAATGATGCTAATCCCTGTGTTGTCCTCCTTTGAACAATCTTTGAGATACATTTTTGTGCAACCCTAGTGGTGTTCACCAGTGCTCCTTGGATGTTGAAAATCTATCTTAATTATATTCTTGGTTGTATGAAGTCGGTGCTCTAGGTAATGTTCATTGCTAAATATGGTGGCTTCTCTACTTTGACCTGATGGTTCTTCTACTTCTTTACCCTTGACTAAATGGTGGTGGTGCTCTAGATATCCATCCTTGATGATAATGGTAGCTCCTCTTTGTTTCCCTAGTGGTTCTTCCTCTTGTTTTTTGGTTACTCAGTCATGGAAATGATTGATATTGTCTTCTTGATAACACTCTTACCTTGTTACTTGGAGATAGAATTTCTTGATGCTTTTCTACGTAAATGACACTAGTCTTGAGTGCTTACCTATTACTATGCATATTTTAAGAACATACTAGCTTGTGTCTTTAAAATGCTTGCCTTCCTATGTGTTCAACCTTCACCTTTGCTTTCATAAAATGGTGGTTTCTCCTCTTGAATGTGGTGGTGGCACTTCTTCTCTTACCAAGCCATGGTAATGGTGTTGCATTTTCCTCTTTGGAAACTCTTCTACTACATCTCCTTTTTGGCTCAATGCTTGGTGATCTTTCCTATGATGACTCCAAGCTTCTAAATCATGCCAATACTTTACCTTTTGGATAGCTTAGTATATCCAATATTTACTATTGTCTTATTTGCTTTCCAATAGATAGGAAGAAGTTGATAGTCTCTATTCTTTTATATTGTAACTTCTCTTTATTTTATGTAGGTTTTAACTCCTTGTAAATGCTATCTTCTGCACCCTTGAAGACATAAAGTTGAAACCTTTCCTCTTGCAACTTTAAACCTCAAATTTGGTGCTTTTAAAGACTTAATAATAAACTAAATATGAATGTTCAAATAATGAAATTTTTGCACCAATGTTGCATACCTTTTGGTTTCCTTTTGTAGCTTGATTTCTTGGTTATTTGGATCACCTATTTGTCGCTTTGATTTTGTGAAACTTGCTGCTTCAAGACTTGTAAATTTGCAGCTTTCTTTGACTTTGAAATTTATATCTACTAATACAACTAATTTCTCCTCTGTTATGTTGTTCTTAACCCTCTATTCTACAGCTTTCACTGTTGCCTATTTTTTCTCCAACTAGGTTGTACGAGAGTGTGTATTTTTGCTGCTATAATGAAGTCTACTTGTGTCACCTTTAGCCTCTTCCAATTTGTAGTTTAGTTTCTAAAACATTTGTAGCTATTAGTGTTGTTCAAATACTACTCTCTTGGTATCCTCAAATCTATATTTTGTAGCTTTCAATATTGTTTAGGAATCAACTTCTATGCTATCCAATAATCTTTCCTAACTTCTCCAAATTGTTGCCTTATTTTTCTATAAAGCCTTTCTTCAATTGGATGTTCAAGGGTACTTTTAAATCTTCCCAAATCTTCTCTAAATCGTATCTATTAGTCACCTTCGATTTTTTGTCCTATGACTCTTTAACTTCTGCTACAAAAATCAACAATCAAACTTTTAATGACAGTCTTCAAATTACTCATATCTAGTGGTCTCTTCTATCTCCTTTCTCCTCCTTAGATCTTGTTGGATTTTATCTTTCAATATGACCTCTATCATTGATATCTTCCTCAAGAATATGAATGTCTTAATATATTTGAAAAATGTCTCCAAAATTTGGCAAACTTCTTGCCAAATCCTTCTTCCTTTTGGGCTTGTTGTCAGATGGTGATAATTTTCCCAAATCCTTCTTTATCATGAACTTTTCCTTGCTTGCAATGTCCTAACTTGAGCTATCTTGAAATCTTCTCAAATGGCCACTTCTCCAACTTCCTTCAATAGGGATTTTCTAGATTTCTCCTTCTAAGTTTGCTTGAGATCTTCTTCTCTTGGCCTTCAAATTCTATAGATTTTTAAGTATTCTTCTTAAAATGGGCACTCCATACAATATGCTACTGCTCCATGAGGGAGCTCAGAGCTTATAGCTCACACACACTACCCTACTGCCTATCTACCACACACTATGCTACTCCTCTATGATGTTGTATGATTATTCTCTAATGCTACATCTATGGCCATTATATAGGAAGATAAGTTCCTTGGTCAACACTCTATCTAGTTGTACAAGTGGACACCTTGCACATTACAGCTTGCACATTGACACTTGTACATTTATTACATTGCATGAAGTAACTAGATAACTTCCCCCTAAAGTAACATAATGTCCTAAGTATGTACCAAGGAAGGTACATTTACATGATCCAAATAATGTAATATTCTCTATTTCTAACATACACAAGCAAACACATGATTGATTAGTAGCACTTGCCAATAAACTAAAAATAACAATGAAATTTTTTAAGAATTAAAATGTGCATACTCAAGCCTATGGAAATTTTAGCAGCATCCCCGTAGCTTCACCTAATTCTCTCCTTTTCTCTTCTGATGTAATTTCAACAACATAAGGGTAGCTAGATTTGAATTCTCTTCTCATGGTAGAATTTCAACAACATAAGGGCATGTGTATTTCTTCTCCCTTCATGAAGGAAAATGGGGGGGTTTTATATAATTTGAGGTGAGAGAAAGAAGGGGGTGAGGTGGTATGGAAGGGTGATTAGTGGAATTCTAGATGGCGAGTGGGAAGGGTCAGTGGAATGTTAGGTGGAAAGTGTGAAGGGTTAGTGGAATATTAGGTGGCAAGTGAGGAGGGTTAGTGGATTTAATTTTAAATTATTGAAAAGGGGATAGATGGGTATCAGGTGGATTTGGAGAAAATTAAGGGAGGGATTATAATATATTAAGGTATATTAGGGGAGATGAAGAGAATTAGGGAAAATTAAAAAATAGAGGGAAAATTAGGAGGGAAGAATTTGGAAGAATTAAGAAGAGTTAAAAAAGGGGGTTAGAGATATTTAGAAAATAATTAGAGAAATAAAGGAATATTTAGAGGGATTTAAAAGAAATTAGAAGAAAATTGGGTAAATTAAGGGAAATAGAAAAATTAGAGGGGAGTAAGGAGAATTTTAGAGGAAATAAAATAAATTAGGACATAGGAGGAATTTAGAAGGGTTAGAGAGAGTTTAAAAGAAATTAGAAGAATTCAAGAAAATTAGAGAAATTAATAAGGGAGGGTAAAGCGGATGAAAGTATATTACAAAAAAGTTGGGAGGAATTTGAAAGCCTAGAGGGAATTGGGAGGAATTTGGAAAGGATTAGAGGTGAATTTGGAGGAATTAGGATTTTGGAGTGAGTTAGAGAGAATTGGAGAGGAATAAAAAACTAGGAGAGATTAAGGGGAGGATTAGGAGTGAATTGGAGGAAAATAAGCAAGACAAAGGGGAATTTGAGGATTTGAAAACTTTTTGGAGAGAATTTTAGGTGTTTGATTAGAACATTTTTAGGGCATATAAAATTGACATATTTTGGGTGTCTATAGATGCCCCTTTTATACTGTGTTGTGTGTAAACATAATGCGATGCAAAAATTGATGACATTAATGGGATTGACTGGGAGGAATGATTTTTTTTCTAAAATGAGAATTGTTAATGATTGGTTGATTCTACCTTTGATCCAATGGAAGAGGTTTGAGGATGAAAAGGATTATGCTTTTACCCTAATAGAGAAGGGCTAGTGTAAATGGTGATGCTTTGGTTATTCCACCTTTTCCTTGGTGGAAGAGGGAAAAAGATAAAGATGATTCTACCTTATCCCTAGCAGAGAAGGGCTAGTGGTGATATGATTATTCCACTTTTACCCTAGTAGAAGAGGTAAAAATATGAAGATGATTTTGTTTTTGCCCCAATAAAGGAGGGCTTGTGTTGTTGATGATTTGATTATTTCAACTTTGCTCCAATGGAAAAGGGTGAAATATGAATATGGTTTTACTTTTGCCCTAGCGAAGGAGGGATTGTGTTGATGATTTGATTGTTCCACCTTTACCCTAGTGAAAAAGGGTAAAATATGAAGATGATTCTAAAGACCATACATCCAAGCACACAAATATTGAAATATAGCAATAACAAAAAAACCACAAAGATTAAGAACAAGATATATATAATATGAATTATGGTGTCCTTTTATTGAAAATGATATTCATTATTTCTCCTGAGGTTACAATAAAATCCCTCTTAGGGATGTGCTACCATTCTTGATACAATTATTTACAATAATAATCCTTTGGATGTAATGCACAGGATCTTCTTCAAACCCACAAATCATCTTGAAGAGGATTTTTTGTGACCTCCACAAGGGGTGATGATATTGAGTCTCTATGTTATTGTCTCCTTGTAGATACTTGTAATTTGCACACAAAGAAACTTAAAAAGCATCAATAGCATATGAAGAGCCTTCCAAGATAAGGCCCATATCCATGATGAAAAAATTATAAAGAAGCTGAAATACAACTGATAAATGCATGAAATTTGAAATCTAACTATAGTAGGAAGTAACTAGGAAGTTGCTAAAACTAATGAAAGAAAAAAATAGGGAAAATAGATCTCTATTGGGAGGTCATCTCTATGTAGGACTGTCTCACCTTCTAGCCATCTTGGGGTGAGATGGTTGCACCTACGGGCCATCTCGAGGTGAGACAATCACTAAACCGTGAGTGAATTCCTTGTGGCTAATGCGAGATGACACCATGTTTGATCTATGGGATTGATTTTCAAGGGTGTGATCATGAATAACAACTTAATGGTAAGAATTGACATAAAGTAAAAGTGTTGGGTGATGCAAGGAGTACGAATTCGATCTTCTACCTTTGAAATGGTCCATTGTCATGCTTGCAAGCTCCATGGTTGAAATCTGATAACACTTCATTGCTTGAAACTTTGAAGACTCTTTGATCTCCAATTTGGCAGCAATTCGATGCTTAAAACTGGACTCTTTTCAATGAGGGTAAGGCATTCTTAAATAGACTTCCCAATGGGATTCTAAAGCTTCCTTGAGAAGCCAAGAAATAGTTGAAGATCAAGAAACGTAACTGCTTCTTGATAACCATTGCATCATTACCCACAACTAGTAATTGTAACTGCTCAAACCGTTACTTAGGATTCAGAGTTTAATTACTTTAGGTATGGCCATCTTAGGGTGGGATAACCATGACTTCTAATTATCTCATGGTGGGATGATCTCTAGAGGTCATCTCTTGGTAGGATGGTCCAGGGACTAAAGGGAATTTTATCCCTGTTTGAGTGATGAGAACCATTGTTAAGCCCTAGGGCTAACCAAGGTGGTTCATATGGCCTAAAAATATGTCCATATAGGTAGTATTCTCAATATGACATGTTTTAAGGTGTCTACTGATACCCCTTTTTGGGATGTGTTGTGTGAACACAATGTGAAGAAAAAATAGATGACCTAAAATCAAGTTGAGGGTCAATGGTGTTAATTGATACGATCAATTTTAGATGCCCTAATCATGAAAAGAGCATGCATTTTTGAAACATTACCTCCAACACTTTGGTGGACTTATATTTTATCTTTGTGACTTTTTCAACCATCGATAGAGACTACAAGGCTAGGCTTTAGGTACACCAAGGGTTTGTTTGAGATGTTTGCTTTTACCCCAACAAGGAGGGAAGTGTATGATAGTTGTTAGTAATGCTTCTTGAATGAATGCAATTTGCATGATTGAGTGTTTGATTATTGACTTTGATTATGAATTTTGTGATGTATGACTACCCCCTCAAGCGACGAGTCAATGAGGAGATGGAAAGTGATGAAAGCAATGAGTCGCTTGACCAAGATGACTTGTTTTGGGTTTTGTTAGGACCTTTGTAAATGTGGAAAGGGTAAAATCCCGTTACAACTATGATTTCAACCATTATTGGTAATTGTACATCTCTATCCCTTAGAGCAATCCAACCACATGGGTTTCTTAGGGAATCAAGATGATAATAATTCAATTATTGCATGATGTAAATCATTGTATTTGATGATATCTTGAGACCAAGTGGATGAAGAAAATGTATATCTCTATCCCATGGAGTAGTCCAACCACACAACTTTCTTAGGGAATTGAGATAATACCATTTCAATTATGGTTGGAACTATTTTTGGTTTAAGTGACCTTATGGTAACCTACCCATCTGACCGAATTGCATGGATAATTAGTCATTGCAACCGTTAGGTGTATAGGGTAAATCACTAGGTACAAGGATCACTTAAGGGTTTTGATCAAAATATTTTAGGTATTTTTGGAGGTTTTTATTAAGGTGGACCATTAGGTGTTGTTGAGTGCCCCAACTTGTGCTGAAGATGTTTATGGGATGCTTGAAATTATTGTGAAATTGAGATTGTCTCAAGGAAATATGGTTGCATTATGTAAATTGTGGGACCATCTTGAGGTAGGAAGGTTGCATTAAATGTGACCGCCTCACACATGTACGATCTCAGAATTTAAAAAATATAAAAATAAATTTTCCAAAATTTGACATCATTTGCATTGTTGGCAGTTGTATAAAGCAAGATGTGAGGAGGAGGAGATCATTTTTTGATGTAGAGTGCTACTAAAAAACCCAACTCACTACCACAATGGATCAACCCTAGGTGTCAACAAGTGGAGGAGCCAGAGCAATGAGGGTAGATACTTAATTTCTCTCCTGTTATCTATCAATTTAAAATAAATCTCATTAAATGCACATGAAATGAACTAAACTTACGATAATGAACCTCATTTTAGATGTAGCATGTAGTGTAGGTTACTTTTTTTTTTTTGTGCATGTTTTATGATTTTTTTGCTCCTATTTTGGAGTCGTCTTGTGTAGAGACAGTTCCCTTTTGGAGGTTTGGGAATCAACCTAGGGTGGGACGACCATACTTTGAACTAAGAAAGTCATATTTTGAACTTTGCAGTGGTCATATCAAGGTGGGATGGTCTTGCTTGTAGACCTTCTCAGCCTTAGATGACTGCATTATTATGAAATTTTGTTGATTTTTTGAAAATTTTGTAACAATATTTTGTTTTTATTTATTTATATTGATTTACTTGTTTGAGTTCAGTTGTTGAAGGCCTGTCATACAGTTCCTACACTTTTTGAGATGGTGCAAGGACTCCTTATTGATGTTTATTGGGACTAGCTTAAGGTGATTGGCCTTAAGCTAGTGACTTGGTTGGAGTTAGTGATGGTAGATCAATCCTATATAACTACCTTAGTTGAATTATGGGATAGAAAAACTAACACTTTTCACATATCAACTAGTGAGATGATAGTCACCTTGGAGGATGTGTACTGGATTTTTTGCATTTCAATTGAGGGATGCCTGATCACCTTCACTCTCCTTCACCAGGGTAGAGTACTACAAAGGATATTTAGTACAGATGTTGAGGTTGCAAGGTAGTGTATGTACGATGGTGGAGTGTTGATTGGGGTATGGTATACTACACGGATGTTCAGTCAAAGCATGTAGTATTGATGTACATTATATCAAACATCCTACTTCTTGAATCTTCAAGAGTGAGGTTCCCATGGAACCTCCTCAATTTGGTAAAGTATTTGATAGAGTGCAGTATTCAAGAGCCATTGATCATGGCTTAGGGGAGAACCTTGCTCATCTATATGATGAGTTATATGAGATTCAACAATGGGGTCAGTGTAGATTAGGCTATAGCCTCCTTCTTCAAGTTTGAGGATGGGAGCATATCTGATTGGACCAACCAGAGGGACTTCCAATATCATCATGAGAAGATATGGAGGACCTTGAGGTTGGATATACGGCTCAGTGGAGGTAAGGCAAGGAGGTGGATTTTAATCACCCTCATGTGGGCAAACTTACCCATTATGCAGGGTATTTGGATGGACTAAGGCCATCTCAGATGATTTGGAGACCATATATGGATTTTTCACCTTGGATAGAGGTGGTGATATAGTTGAGGTATGTGAGGCATGAATGGTAGTTTATTAGGTGGAATGGTATAGAGCAAGAGTACTTCTAGTACTCTCGTATTACTTGTTAGTTTGAGATCTACTAGGGTGTTCTTGAGGAGCCTGTTATTTACCGTTGTCAAGAAGATGAGGTATAGTTATAGTGGCCATGACTTATGCCATTGGGGGATAAGAAGGATAAGCCATTAGTATTTCCATGTCTGGATGACCTAGGTACGACAATAGAGTACAACACATGGTGGGTTACTCAACTATGGTAAGGATGTAGGCCTATGGGTAAGCCGATTGGGACTGAGGTAGGTGAGGGCTTATGAGATTAGGCAAGCAAGGATGGATGATGAGTGCATCACCAAATAGAGGGAGAGTGGAACAAGCCTACATATGGGGTAGAGGAGCCACAAGATGATGATAAATATGATGAGGATTCTGATGATGAGGTTTTTCAGTTTAGGGCACATGTGCGGTCTCTATAAGTACATTTGGTGGAGCGAGATACTACTATCATAGTACTAAAAATCTAACTAGGTAGGGGGTAATAGCAGTGGAGAGGATTCTTGAAGGAGAGGGACCTACTCAAGGCCTAGGTGGATAGTTCCTAGGTGGAGATAGATAGGGTGACGATAGAGCAAGATAGGGTGATAGTAGAGTGGGATGATCTATAGATACATATGGCTACCAAGATAGCAAAGTGGGATGCTTTTTAGAATTGGAATATCTACTGTGGATATAGTGGGTATGAACGATAGGGCTTCCTCAATTGGCACCTTTAACTCCTCACTCAGAGGACTTGATGATGAGGCGAGGATGTCAGACAAAGCCAATGATGAGGGCTGAGATGGAGGTGACGATGCGGATGGATTAGTGTATGGGGGTGATATTTTTGATGAGGGTTTTGGACGTGTAATAGGGCCATCAAGCTGAATTTGCAGATGTGTGGATGGCAAGATTAATTCTTGTAGAATTACTAACCAGATTTACATATTTGAAGGGTTCAAAGTCTGAAGGGACTACATGAACTTGTCCCTCATGGACATACTTGATGCACTAGTGTAGTATATATGGCATGCACTTTATATTTCTAATCCAAGGTCATCCAAGCAATATGTTGTATTACATCACACCTTCTATAATGTGGCACAATACTAGAATTATCTTTAGTCCAACTTGGATAGGAAGGACTATTGTGCTTATTGCAGAGCAAAGAGTATCATTGAATGCTCATAGAGTGAATGTGGATGCCACTATATGTGATGATGGAATACTAAGGCAGTTAGTATGGATATGGTGATGATATTTATGGAGGAACATGTATCAATCAACACCTGCTTATAAGGAATCCTATTTATGCATACAATGATGTGCAACAGAGAATCAACTATGTTGGTAGGTACTGGTTTGATCTTATGATCTTGGAAGATTATGATGGGATCCCTACATGTTTGAATATGCCCCATAAAATTGGTAAAAGCATTAGGATCTTGGGGCTATAATTTAATTGACCTCAAAATCTCCATGAAAGCTTCTTGATATTTTGGTGACTATTGTATTAACTCATAGATGGACATTTTAGTTGATGTTGTACGTAGGCATTGAGTAAGCCTACTTCTAATGGTCACCACAAGCTGAGGTGGTGGACCTTTAACAGGATTTTGAACTAGTAAGGGTTGTGACATAGAAGGAATATTAATGTGAGTTACAGGTGGTGCAACTTGATCATATCTTTGACTCCTTATCACAATATTAATCATCCCTACAAACCTCGGCCATATGGAATTTATTCACCTATCTTATTTGATCTTCCTTGACCTAATGGGTGGGTAAGAGATCCTTGAAGATGTCCATTTGCTGGTTATCTAGGGCAACGAGATCATTGATCTGTAATTAATTTTTGTTGAGCATGTCGTGTGTAATAGGCCTAAATATCATGGCCTTTCTATTGATGATATACGCAATACAAGTCCTCCCTATACCCCTTAGATTTAGGATGATTTGGATCTAGTGAGCAAATATCTGGTAATGTGATAGCCTTTGTTTCGCATAATTAGTTAAATAGAGTTACCAAAGACTCAGGAAATGGCGTATAAGTGCAAGGTAGGTATTATTGTTGATTTTGTGCCTGATTTCACTAATTTTGGTTGTTATATTGTGTGGGAGGGAGCTAAGCCTGATAATTAGGTTATCGAATAACTACTTGTTTTTCAGGCCTAGGAACACTAAGGATAACTTGGTTGATCGAACCTGATATTTGTTGTGTGTTGTTGCCTCTATGGTTTTTGTTCCACTCCTTTTAGATTTTAATATCCCCCTCTTCGACTATGATGTCTTCTATGACTTTGGCCTGTGCCAAAGCCTCCTCGAATGTCTAATACTATTGCAATTATAGGAGGAGAAAATTTTACTTTGATCAAATTCTTGTGAACATCTGAGTTAATTTTGTTATAGGTAGATTGAAATGCAATTTGTACATCATTTTCCTCCACCTGTTGTCGTAGTCTATTATTGGATCATTGTCAAATTGTCTAAGTTTAGACAAGTTAGTTAGATTGGCTTTATTCTTAACGTCGAATGAAAAACGTTCTAGAAAGGTGTGTGTGAACTATTCAAAACTATAGATGCTATGCCTTGGTAAATGATTGTACCACTCTAATACTAGGCCAAATAGTGTTATCAAGAAAGTCCTTAACAACAAGGTATCATTTTCTTACAGCTGGAAACACAGGTTCATGAAGCCAGACATGTGTTCTTGTGCATCCTCGTCCCCTTTAAATTTATCCAACCTTGGAATCTAAAAATGCTCAGGATATGGAGGATATGGTACTGAAGGGTGGATTTGTTGGTTGCACAATTGATGTAATTTAGGATTTTGGTAACCTATCCCTTGTTTTTCCAATGACTTTATGCGCTCTGTGAACACCTTGTATGCTTGAGATGAGATTATCTCATTTTATTGTATTGGTGCCCATAGAGGAGGACGTAGAATAGTTCTATTAGGATAATATGTTTGAACACAATCATCATCTATTCTCTCTTAGAGTGTCTCAGGATACCCTAGGTCCTAATAGTCTAGTTCTCGATCTTCATAGGCCTCATACTCGGGTTGACGATCTAGATTTTTTGAGACCTATGAGCTTGTGTGGACACACAAGGAGGGCGATTGGGCCTAGGAGGTAGGTCCTGATGTTGCATAATGTGCCTTTGGTAGTTATCATACCTATAGGTTCTAGGCATAAAATATTCCTCATGAGATTCTAGTTGTACTCTTTATTGGTGCAAATGTTGTTGATGCAACCATTGTTGATGCACCTTATGTTGTTCTAATTTGGCATGATCTAGGTGCTCTTGATTATTTTGCAACCTATCTAGTCATGGCTAGTTTATATTTGGTTTAGTTAGTGGGTCATCCATGTGAGGCCTATGATCCCTTTAATCAATGCAGAGGGAGTTCCCTTGTTCTATGGACCCAATGGGGTTGGCTACCTATTTTCTCCAATCAAGGGAAGTTGTGTTAACTTGGTGTTCAGGTTTGAAGGTCAACTCTTAATACTAAGATGGCATAGAAGCACAATGTGCTTACATAGAAAAATCCTCATAGTGAAAATTATGATGGCTTGGGTCTTCCTCTTCTTCATATTCAAGATAAAGGTGAGCAAATGAGGCTACTTTTCTATCTTGACGATCAGGGTCATATCTATCTAGGTGAGTGAATTTATGGCTCATCCATGGCCAATCAAGTGGAGTATCCTGCTCATCCAAGTTAGTTCCTAGTTTATAGTATCACTCATACTCAGTATGGTGTATGGGTCAATTCAAGATGCGAATCTGCAACACTACCCTACTGGGACCCCCAATGGGTAAGTTATGTCTAGTGATGGTACGAGATCAACTTTGACCAAGAAGTTCATCTTCTTGATCATCTCGAAGATCTAAATATACCTCTTAGATTGTGACATCTTGGAGGTCTGATTCCCTATAGGCGGTGTTAACATTTTGACGAATGTCAGGACACCACCTAGGAATGACCAAATCCTTAGGACTGAATCAAAGGCGTTTGAGGCCTCCTTGTAATTTTTTTGCATCGTCAGCTCATGACTGAGCTCAGTTGTGTATAGTTACCAAGATCTTGGATTACATAAATAGAAAGGAAACAAATAAATTATACAATGTGTTTATCTCTTTTAAATTTTCTTTGTGAATTCCTATACTATTTTATGCATTTTGATGTTGAAACCCCTAATCCTATGAGACTAAAGGTAAACAAAATAGAAAAACCACTAAAAGGTAGTTTGAGCACACCCCCTATCGGAGAATGCAACCCAAACAACAAAAATATGGTTTCCTACTAGATATCGGATCAAGGTAACCTAAGGAATTTAAAATCACCCCACTAGGGAGGCCGCACTATCTGAGTCTTGCTACTAGCCCAACAAGGAGTTTGCTTCAACACTCGAGCATGTCTTGGAAAAAAATGATAGTTGCATTCCACTGATTATTTCACATTGTGGTAAAAGGGCACTACTAATCCTTCCTACTCTGGGTGCATCTAATATTAGGGGACCTTCTAGTGATGAAGTCTATAAAAGTCACTCTCTTTGGGCAGCTAGGTTGTTAGGGTGTGAGCCGAAATATGGAGATGAAGCCCACCATCATTGGTCTCGATTAATGGTTGGGGATGAAGTCCAAATTATTAATGTTAAAGTAGTGCATGATGTGTGGGGTTCATTTTATTTAATGCAAAAGCAAGTAAAATCATAGAGCATCCGATGTTATTTCACTAATGTATAGAAATAATATTTCAGATTCAAATTTCTAAATAAATGAATATTTTAATTTTAAAAATCTATCAGATACAAAACCCTACATGAATAGCCTTTAATTAGGGAGTAAGCAATCAAACCACACAAAAATGAAATAAATGTTATCTCTATGAAGGATGATCTATACACGAGGTCATATGACACTGGGATGGTAAAAAATAGGGGACATCTAGGATAGGGACGACCACATACATAGGCCATCTGACCCAAGGACTGTCATAGATAGGGTATTTTAAACTTGAAATATCATCTTTAATTCCTCTACTGAAGCATGAAAAAATTTAATTTTTTGTACTAAAAATAGGAAAGGAATGACATAAAAACTTACAGGTGTAGACTAAGTCTACTGTAGATGTTGTTTGTGACATTTTCTAACTTCTGCTTTGAGATCATATTTGGATGGGATGAATGCAAATGTGTTCCATCTCGGGGTGAGATAGTTGCACCTGCTAACCATCTCTGTCAGGGATGGCGGTACCTACAATTCAAAAACACCAAGAAAATAAGAAATTAGCAATGAATTTGTGAAATATGGATAATTCTACCCATGATCACCACTAAATATATGAAAAATTTATACATCCAAGAACACAAATATTGAAATATAGAAATAACAATGAAACCACAAATATTAAGAACAAGATGTATATAATATGAATGATGGTGTCCTTTTATTAACAATGATATTCATTCTTTCTCATAAGGTTACAATAAAATTCCTCTTAGGGGATGTGCTACCATTCTCCATACAATGATTTACAATAATAATCCTTTGGATGTAATGCATACAATCTTCTTCAAACCCATGAACCATCTTAAAGAGGGTTTTTCATGATTTCCAAAAGGGGTAATGATATTGAGTTCCTATGCTATTGTCTCCTTGTAGATAGCTATAATCTGCACACAAAGAAACTTCAAAAGCATCAATATCATATGAAGAGACTTCCAAGATAAGACCCATGTACATGATAAAAAAATGATAAAGAAGCTAAAATACAACTAATAAATGCATGAAAATTGAAATCTAACTATGCTATAAAGTAATTAGGATGCTACTAAAACTAATGAAAGAAAAAAAATAGGGAACAAATCTTTATCGAGAGGTTATCTCTATGCAGGATGGTCTTGCCTACTGGCCATCTTGGGATGATATGATTGCACCTTCAGGCTGTCTCAGGGTGAGATGATCACTTAAATATGAGTAAATTCCTTGTGGTCGATGCAAGATGACATAGGGTTTGATCTATGGGATTGATGTTCAAGGGTGCGCTCATGAAGAATGACTTAATGGAAGGAATTGATACGAAGCAAGAGCGTTGGATGATGTAAGGAGTATGAATCTGATCTTCAACCTTTGAAATGGACCATTGTCATGTTTGCAAGCTCCATGGTTGAAATCCAATAGCATTTTATTTCTTGAAAATTTGAAGACTCTTTGATCTCCAATTTGGCAACACTTTTACGCTTAAAACTGGATTGGACTCTTTTCAATGAAGGTTGGGCATTCTTAAATAGAATTCCCAATGTGAGTCTTTAGCTTCCTTGAGAAGCCAAGAAATAGTTGAATATCAAGAAATGTAATTGTTTCTTGATAATCGTTGCACTATTACCCACAACTACCAATTGTAACTGCTTGAACCGTTGCTTAGAATTCAGGATTGCGTTGCTTTAGGCATAGTCATATCATGGTGGTACGGTCATGAATACTGACTATCTCATGGTAGGATGATCTCTAGAGGTTGTCTCTTGGTAGGATGATCTAGGTTGCAAAGGGAATTTTATCCCTATTTGAGTGGTGAGAACCGTTGTTAATCCCTAGAGCTGCCCAAGGTGGGTCATATAGCCTAAAAAGATGTCCATATAGGTAGTATCCTAAATATGACATGTTTTAGATATCTACAGATTCTACTTTTTTTATAAAAGAGGAGGTCTTGTGTTGTTGATTATTTGATTGCTCTATCTTTTTCCTAGTGGAAGAGGGCCAACAATGATGATTTGATGCAATGTTTTAATATTTTTGGGCCACTTTTAAAGTGAATTGAGACTTTTTGGGTTTATTTTGAGAAAAAATTTGTGGATTTGTCTTCCCCCTCAAGTTATGATGGGATGGAGAATGGGGCTAAGGGCATACACAATCCAATTGACAAAAGGTGATAGGGCATAGGCATGGATAAATTTACAATAAAATCTTACACAAAACATCTCAAAATAGATGCTAAATGGTATGATGAATATGATAGATAGAATAATGGAGGAGTGCTTGCAGCATAATGAGTTGACAATAGGTGTGTATGTTTAGTACAATGCATGATTGAGCTTATTAATCAAGGGTATACATATAATTAGAAGCATGGAATGAGGAGGGAGAAATATGGAAGAAATGGTGAAGGGTGAGGGGGAAGAAGAAGAAGGTAATATTGGAAAAGTAAATAAAGAGGGGACCTTAAATGTCATAGGCCATTGAGTATCTAGAGGTATTTTTGATAGACTCAAACACCCTAGTGAACCAATCAAGTTCATATAGTGACCATTCAAGAACTATGAAAGATAAGGACCATCCTGGGTCATCTAGTGACCAGTCAAGAACTATGAAGGATAAGGACCATCCTGGGTAATCAAGGTGCTCAAGGATCTGTGTGTAGTGAAGTTCATTGACCAAATTTTGAGTGAGATTGGACTTAACCATTTATAGTTCAAGCCAATAGAAGCTAGCTCATCCACAAGCATACATAGGTATATACAAAATAAGGGTGCTAATGTCACAGGCTTGTCACCATGCATAGGATATACTCCAATGCCAGTTAGGTGTTTATAGCCTTGATGGAGATAGCCCCATGGTCCTTTGACATTGCTCCACTACCAACTAGACATCTATAGCCCTAGTGGAGGCATCTAAAATACCCAAGGATCCAATCTATGATAATGATATTCATGTATGATCTCTTATTCTCTATTTTTATTGTTAGCATGGATCCTTGGGTTCAAACCATGCGTGTGATAGGATAAGCAGGGAAAACCATTCGCTTCAAGGTGATCACTATGCATGGTGTCATCCTCCCTAAAATAAAAATTATGATTAAAGGTGTGATAATGTGTGTGGACCCAAGAGAAGGCTCGAGATAACTAGGGGAGGGCCAAATCTCCAAAGGTCATGATGGCTTTCAATGAATATTGAAGAGAATACTAGGTATGGTTGAGTAACTAAAAATAACTTTCAAATACTCATCAATCAAGGACAAAGGGGTATAAGAATGAATGAAAGATGAGGGAAGAAAGTGGAATAAAAAGACCATACTCATGACTATGTATATGCCCTTGATTAAGGAGTATCAATCGAGATTGGCCAAAACATAAGATTGATTTCCCAAAGGGGTGATTGAGCAAGCACAAGAGGAAAGGTACGTGTGATATCCAAAAGGAAGGATATGGAAAGAGCATGAAAGAAGAAATATGGAATTAACAAAATCAAAAGTATCTAGCACAAAAGGGGGAGAGAAATGGAGGGTAAGGGATACTCTTCATTTCCATCCAATCATTATCAAGATCATCCATGATTATCTTCACATCATCAACTTTAGGTATAGTCTGGGGCTCATCAGTCATTATTTAGAAAGGATGTTAGAGAATGATTGGATGAAAATGAAGAGTGACAGGGGAACATAAAGTGGAATAAGGAAGAATAAAGTGAGTGTCGTGATTTTTGTGTTTTTTTGTTGTTTTTATACAAGGAAGGCAAGCATGAAGGATTTAGGCATAAAAGGCTTTCAAATGAAGGATTTTTATAGGCTCAAGCTCCTCAACCCCCTCAAGAGTGGCAAGTGTATAAGCTTTGGATCCAAACTTGTGTTTAATGATGAATGGACCAAGCCAATTAGCGATGAATTTTCCATGCAAATGAGGAGGAAGACTAGAATTTTGTTGGTTTTCTTTCAATACAAGGTTGCCAACCTAGAATTATTATGAATAGAATTTATTGTTGTAGACTCATTTGATTTGATCCTGACAATTCTATAGATGATCAAGAGCATTTATTCAATGCTCATCAAGGAGGGTGAGTTGATAGAAGCAGGCTTGGTGTGTTGCATCGTCATCTAAGAAGTCTTGTAAGGAGATATATAGGGAAGGGATCTCAAGTTTGAGAGGCATTATAGTGTTAGCACCAAATATGAGAGAGAATGGGGTTTCCCTTGTGGGTGTACGAATGCTTTTTAAATAAGCCCACAATACCAAAGGAAGTTGGAGATGTCAATATTTATGATTTTATTTATCAATTTTCTTGAGGATGGTGATAATAATCTTGTTGGTGGCTTCAAACTAACCATTGCTTTGGGGATAATATGAAGTCAATAAACTATGTTGGATGTGATATTTTGTGCAAAGTGCTTAAACATACTTATTCTTGAAGGTTCTCCCATTATCAAAGATAATCTTTGAGGAGATACCAAAATGATAGATGATGCAATAGAGTATGAACTTCGTGATGCGAGAACCTATAATACTGGTGAGGAAAATAGATTCAACCCACTTGGTGAAGTATTCAATAGTAGTGATGATGAAAATATGTTACCCCAAAGAGGGAGGTGAAATTTTGTTGATGAGATCAAGGCCCCATTGGGAGAAGGGCCAAAGCGATTGAATGGGTTGTAGGGATTGTGAGGGAACATGGGATAAGTTGGCATGATTTTGCATTTGATATATTTTTGACATATGCACAACAATATTATTCCATGGTGAGCTAGTAGTATCCCATGAACAATATTCCTTTAGTGATAGCTATCCCACTAAAATGACCATCACATGTGCCATCATGTGCTTGAGAAATCACCCATTGTACCTCTTGGGATTCTAGGTAACAAAGTAGGACACCATCATAGCCATGGTGATAGAACACATCCCCAAGATAACATATTGCATTGCTTTTATATAAGCATATGAATTTAGAACTGGATTTTTGGGAGAGTATTGAGCTTGAGGAAGTCCTTCACTTGAGAAAATTAATCATGATAAGGCTCCACTTGAACAAAATGGATGTCCCTTTCATCCGTAGAAGCTTCACAAAAAATGGTAGATTGATAAAGGGTTTTAATGTAAACATTAATGATATTACAAAAGGGTTTTATGGGATAAGGGAACCAAGGGAGTCCATTGTATCAGCAAAGCATTTGGATGATCTTGGAGAGATTTCAATAAAATGCCAATCAAAATACGCTAGTAATTTATCAACAATTTTCTTGTAGGACTTCAAGACTGGGCATTTACATTGGTAGACCCCCTTGACTTGATTAACAATGAGTTGGGAATCACCAATGATTTTAATGTGCTTGATGCACATGGCTATTGTAGTTTAAATTCCTAAGATAAGGGCTTCATATTCAGTGTTGTTATTAGTGTAGGGGAAATTAATTTTGAAAGAGAGGGGGATAGGGGTACCTTGTGGTGTAAACAAAACTTTTGCATCGCTACCTTACTTTCACTTAGAACCATAAAAGAAAAGGGTGAGGTCTACTTCATATTTAGGTTCAACATGTACTTTGGATTATTTGATAGTGAATATGGAGTCGTCAAGAAGCTTGATCATGAGAGGTTTATCATCTAGTAGTGGAGCTTCTACAAGTTGATTAGCAATGACCTAACCCTTTATGGAATTTTGACTAATAAACTCAAGATTAAATTATATTAAAAACATAATCCACTTAGTAGTTTTACTATTTCAATAATCGATGGAAAGTTGTTCCAAGTATTCATTGAGTTCATCCCTAGAGGTATTAGATGGGTCATCACAAATGGTGGTGACTTGGAAAAAGTCTTAAAGAAATAAATGTGCATATTTAGGGTCTATATTTTCATCATCTTTTTCATCCTCCTCAGTGTCTAGAGTGAGGTGCTCAAGATCAATGGAGTTGTCAAGTCCTCCATACACAAAATTAGCATGGTTGGATGAAGAACCCAAGGGAACAATGGCACCAATAGTTAAAGAGGAGTCACCTGGCTGACCAAAATCTTGGGCTGATGTTATCCTAGGAAGAGAGATAAATGTGACATCATGTACAAGGTATTCTCTCATGCATGGGTTAGTCATATATACATTAACATGGGTAGACGATTGAGGAGAGGGTGACAAAGAGTTAGCAGGATTACAGGAGGATGTCAATGCAGGCTAGGTCGAAGAGGGATATGGTGGCCAAGGTGAGGTGAGGGATGAATATGTGAGGGTTAGCCGATGCTTTCTTAGGAATAGGTATGGATGGTGGTGGGGTATCCGAAGAGGGTAGTGAGTTTGTGATGATGAGATAACGGTGTAGGAATATTGAAGATGAAGCATACCCACAAAACCTTTGGTTATTTGGGACATTATTTATGTGATTAACTTGATTGGGAGGTGTGGTCAAAGTTGATATCCCATGTTGTGGCAGAGGATATTGATATATCCTCAAGTTTTTGTTAGGAGGGTAAAGAGGGTTGTTTATTTGGATCTACCATTTTTCGATTATATTTTATACTAGATGTTTAAATTATATACAATCATTAATATCATGGCCCTATTGATAGTGGTAAACACAATATAGATGCTCCTTATAGGACTTAGTCTAGGGTTGGGTATGATATTTTAATTTAATTTCAAGTAGGGAAATCACTTGGGCTTCACAAAGTCTTTGGAATATGGTTGATAAAGGCTCAGGTAAAGGGGTGAAGTTTCTAGGAGGTCAATTGGGATACTGAGAGCAAGAGGAGAGTTGGGAATATGAAGAGGGATTTTGATATTGGGGTGGTGGATGTTGGACCTGGTAGTTTTATTATCGAGGTGGGTAGGAGGGATGTTGAGATGAAGAATTAGGGGGACTCGAGCTGCTAAGAACTAGTTGATTGACTTGGGAGGTTTAGATTGGGTGTTGGGTTACCCTTGGAATTCTTATTTGGCCATTCTTTCTTCTTAAGTTTGATCTCACCTTCTTGAACTTTAATATCCTCAACAACTTTGGCTTATGCTAGAGCTTCCTCAAGAGTTCTATATTGTTGGAGTTGTAACAATAGGAAAATAGGTTTTGAACAAATCCTAGTGAGCATTTTAGTGAGCTAATGAGGGGAATTGAAAATGGTAGTTCATTCAATACAAATATCCACTGAGCACCAGAGTCCAAGATAGATTCATCCTGAAATTGATAGAGATTAATGAGATCTATCAATGTAGACTTCTTCTAAATGTTGAGAGCAAAATGCTCCAAGAAGAGGTTGATAAATTGCTTAAAGGTATATATGCTATGTTGGGGTAAGCCATTATACCATTATAGGGCAATTCATGTCAGATACAAAGTGAAAGTGCAAAGCATTAGGTGATCACTTCTGCTAGTGAGATAGAAAGTAGTAATGTAATTTCTCACATCTTCTTGAGGGTCTTCTTTCCCTTTGAACTTTTCTAATTTAGGCAACTCAAAGAAATAAGGGTAAATTGGTGGAGGAACTAAGGGATGGATGGGTTGGGTATGAATTTAGCTAAGAGTAGGTTTTTCAATTTTGATAGCCCACACTTAAAGATTTCAACTTCAAAGAGTTGACTTGACTAATCAATCTTTGAAATTCATCTTACAAGCTTGGTGGAGGCCAAGCAGGTTCAACTGGTGGGACTTAATAGGTAGCCTTGGGATAAGGGTAATAATAAGGATAATAGGGAGATGGGAGCTCATAAAAGTAGGTGGTTAGGCTAGTGGATGAAGCTTAGGGCATGTGGTAAGAAGGTGAGGGTAGTGATAATGGCTTCTGATAAGGGTTGTGTATATTTTGAGTGGACTTAGGTAGTTGATAGGTGGGAGGCATGTTTGGTGGGTTAGGCTATGTCATAGGATATTGAAGGTGTGAGAGAGTTGGTTGATACTGGTCGAGCATAGGTTTTTGGTATGTGGGATATTAATATTGTGGATGAAAATGAGGTGAATGATTATTTCATGGATTTGAAGAATACCTCGAGGGGGAAGATCGGTTGTTACAATGGCTTGGTAATGAATAAGAGGAGGATTTTTTTGGGTGTGTAGTTGTTGAGTGGTGATTGTATATTCCAATGGGGATTGGTTTGGAGCTATGGATGTTCTATTTTTAAGGGGAATGTATAGGTGTTGGTTTGGAGAGCTTTGTTGATATTGGTTAGGGGATATTAAGGAGGATTGGGAGGATATTGAGGGTACGGGTTATGTGGTTGTTGGGATTGAATGAGATATTATGTCAATGACTGAATGAGGGATTGTGTCAATGACCATTTTTGAGAATCTAATGGTGGAAAAGGTACCTATGTAGTTGTTGTATGAGAGGCCCATGTGGGGACTGGGTGAAGAAAGTATTATGATTAGATAAATGAGGATTAGGAGGATTTAAGGTAGTTGTAATTTGATGTGGGTGCTAAGGAATGATAATATTGTATGAAGGATGAGAGGATTGTGAGAGACCACTAGTGGATACTTTCTACAAAGAAGAATAATTGGAAGTAGTGAAGGGAGGTTGATATTGAGGAACATATGAGGTTGAAGGATAAGAGGAAACTAAGAATGAAGTTGTATAAAGAGGAGGAATAGGAGTATAGGGGACTGCAATATTCATACCAGTAGGGGTATTGGTTGAAGGATGGTTGTTAAGAGAGGGTGTTACATTATTAACATCATACAAAATTTATTGATTTAGAAACTAGTAAGAAGTGGGTGGGGTTGGAGTGGTAGGGTGTGAAGAAGTGTTGGTTTAGGTATGCTGATATTGGAACAGATCAGGCAATGGATAGGATGATTATTATGAGGTAAGGGAAGCTTGCAATAGAGGGGCATTATTGGACCAAAATGGGTTAGTCGAATCCATGACGATCAACACATTATCAAGGTTTTCATAGGCTTGGACTTGCTCTTGGTATGTGGTCTAGACAGAGTGCTGTAGAATTTAAAGTGAGGGTATATTGGGTCGAGGAGATTCTGAAAATAAATATTATTGGTGATGGTCTTGGCTATTTGAAGGAGAGGCTTTGTTAGGAGATTCAGGTGAAACATGTATGATACAGTGGTAGGTGTCGTATTAGTGATGGGTATCATCAAAAAAGGGATATTGCAAAAAGATAAGACACCACTCAATGAATGAGAGATATCCTTGGACTGGGTGGGTGGAGTCGATGAAATAGAAAGGGCTTGGGTAGAGAATGTCATGGCAAATTGTTCCTAAGCACATTTTTGGCTTTGATTTTGGACCATAAGTGATGGAGAGAGCATAGAATAGAGAGGTAAAGGATGGAATTAGTAGGAGATCATAGCAAAAAGTGGTTTTGGGAAGATTTTGAGGGATTTTGGTAAGATTCATATGGTTTTGGAAAATGATAAATACTATCTACACAAACAAAATAAAACAATAAAGTCAGCAAACAAAACGGTGTTTATGTTTTCATTTGAATTTTGGTGTTTTTGTATTTTGATGTTTCAGCCTAGACAAAGGAAGGTTTGAGGGGTTATTTTTGTGTTTTTGTTGTTTTTTTTGGTTTTGTGTGTTTGATGTATCCTAAACCTAGGAAATACAAAGGGAGGAACGATGTGAAGTCTATGAAGGGTGTGCTTATACCCACTCTTCTCATGAGGAATGTAACATAAATGGCTAAGAGGATTCCTAGGATGGATGGTTAGATTTTGGGTAGCCTAAGGGAATAATATACACCTCTTGAGAGAGGCCATGTTGTCTAGGTCCTACCACTTTCGTAGTTGGGCTTTCACTTCATCCTTGGTCAGGCTCAAAAAAATGATAGCTACGATTTCAATAATTACTAAGCCTCATCGTCAAAGGGAATCTAACCTAATCCAACCAAGGTAGTCTCAAGAGGAGGGGATGTTTTGGTGATGAAGTCCATAAAACCACTCGAGGGAGCTATTACGGTGTCTAGGGGGCGAGCCAACGGAAGGAGATGAATCCAATATCGTTGGTCTCGATTGGGGGTTGATGGTGAAATTCAACCTTACCAATTTGAAAATAGTGCAAGTGTGTGGGGTTTGTTTTGATTTGATGTGCTTTTTTTATTTTTGTTTGTGTTTTGAGTTTATTTTTGGTGATTGTGATGTCTATTTCTAATGAGGAAAAAAAAAACACCATACAATTGATAAAGATAAAATATCTTTATTGCATAAATTTAGTTTTTACAATGTGCTCCCCAGAGGGGATTATAATCATAAATATTCTTTTAGACAAAGTTAAACATGAAATTCATGGTGTTTCTCAAGCTTCCTCTTGCTACAAGCCAAGTTTGGTGGGTTTGTAGTGACCACCGGTTTGAATTGATTTGAGCCATCAAAAACCTACACACAAGAAAAAACACAATTAATTAATAGCTCCTGCCAACAAACTAAAAATAACAATGACAAAATTTGAGAATTAAAATGTGCATACTAAAGAATATGGAAATTTTGGCAGCATCATCGTAGCTAAGTCTCTCCTTTTCTCTTTTGATAGAATTTCAACAAAATAGAGGTAGTTGGATTTTCATTCTCTTATTGTAATGGAATTTCAATAGCATACGTGTATGTGTATTTCTTCTCCCTTAATGAAGGAAAAAGTAGGGGGTATTTTATAAAATTTGAGGTTAGAGAAAGGAGGGGGTGAGGTGGTATGGAAGGGTGATTAGTGGAATGTTGGGTGGTAAATGGGGAGGGTTAGTGGAATGTTAGGTGGCAAGTGGAGAGGGTTAGTGGAAGTAATTTTAAATTTTTGAAAATGGGATAGTGGGGTGTCATTTATATTTGGAGGAAAATTAATGGAGGGATTAGAATAGATTAAGGGAGATTAAGGGTGATTATGAGATATGAAGAGAATTAGGAGAGAGTTAGGAAAAATCAAGGAAATTAGAGGGAGAATTTGGAAGAATTAATAAGAATTTAAAAAGGGGGGTTATAGAGATTTAGAAAAGAATGAGAGAAATGAAGGAAACATTAGAGGGGTTTAAAGAATTTAGAATGTAAGAGAAATTTTAGATTGAAGTAAGGAAAATAGAAGAATTAGAGGGAAGTAAGGGGAATTTTAGAGGAAATAAAAGAAATTAGGATGTAAGAGGAATTTAGAAGGGTTAGAGAGAGATTTTAAAAGAATAAAGAAGAATTTAGGGAAGTTAGAGAAATTAACAAGGGGGGTAAAGAGGATGAAAGTAAATTGCAAAGAAGTTGTGAGGAATTTATAAGGGATTAGAGGTAAATTTGGAGGAATTAGGGGTTTTGAGTGAATTAGAGAGAACTGGATAAATTTTAAGAGAGTTGGATAGGAATGAAAAACTAGGAGATATTAGGGGGGGATTTGGAGTGAATTGAAGGAAAATAAGCAAGACAAGGGAATTTGAGGATTTGAAGACTTTTTGGAGATAATTTTGGTAGTTCGATCATAATGGTTTTAGGGCATTCAAAATTGATACATTTGGGGTGTCTATAGGTAACTCTAAAATTCTCTTCCAATTATCATCCTCAAGGAAATAGAGTAGCAAAGTCAACTAATAAAAACCTATTAAAAATAATTAAGAAAGTTTTAGAAAAAAATCCTTGGGATTGGCATAATAAACTAAAGTATGCTTTATGGTCAGATAGAACAAGGATTAAGTCTTCATTAGGCACATCTCCCTATCATCTAGTTTATGGTCAGGATCCTATTTTTTCCACCAACCTCAAGATTCTTACCTTGCAATTCATGAAAGACTACTTAGAAATAGATGATAGGGTAGAAGATAGGTTGTTGAATTTGATGAGTTTGGATGAGAAATGGGAAGAGGCACTACAACATTTTAGAAAGCATCAAGAATTGGTAAAATGATGGTTTGACAAGAGGGTCAATATTAAAGCCTTTACAATTGTTGATCTAGCATTAATGTGGGATAAATCCCATGAGAAGAAAGGAGATCATAGAAAAATTTAACACCCTTTTGTTAGGTCCCTTTCAGATATCTAATATTTTAGGAGAGAATACCTTTAGGTTAAAAAGCCTAACTGGAGAGGATGTCTCATTACCAATGAATAAGTAATTTTTTAAACACTAATTTAATGCTTGAGAGTATTCCAATCCTACCTTGTAAGTATCTATGTACATAGTTGTCGCTTTAAAGTTTGGTGTGCTAGTTTTGTTTGTTTTTTCTTTGTTCTTGTTTTCAATTTTATTATCATGTGCTTTTCCTTTTTTTGGCTTAAATCATCCAAGTACAACCAACTTATGGTTGCTCTAGGCTAGAAAATATTTTTTGCATAGTTTAGAGATAAAAGGTCCTACTCTAAACTCAATGAAGCTGAGATTGGATTAATCATCCATTTGGTGTATGTCCATTGTCTTGGGATAAAACAAATCAATTTGAAAGTAATGCAAAAGGATGTTACAACTTCACAATAAATTTTTTTAAATAGATTCTAGATCAGGAGGAATTAAATCATTGTGGTTTGTTTCTCATGCAAAATATCATTTAGATGCTCACCCTCCTATTTACCATACTGATCCCCAACCTAGAAATAGACCCCAATACTTGAAAATTTAGCACATTAAATATGTTTTCAAAAAAGAGGAAAAAAAATAAAGGAGACTCAATTGCTTAGGTGATTCAAACAAACTCTATCGAGGCTATATATGCATGTATGGTAGTAGAGAAAGGTCTAGAGTGGGATCAAAAATAACTTTGTTGTGTCTTTAAATGCTTGGCTGACAACAGTGCAATATCTGGTATTTGGTGACAAGTCTACCTATGAGGTAAAGCTCATCATTAGTAGACCAATGTTCACTTAGGGGTGAACTAGCTTGATTTCTAAATTATGGTGGCCAATTTTAATTGATTCTAGAATAATAATAAACTCATATGCACACACTTTTGTTGAAATAAAATGGAGTATTGCTTTTAGGTTAATTTTTTAACCCTAGCCTTGGATAGATGCCAGGTTTTTTGGTTTTGTTGGTCTTGAAGTTTCATTATTTTAGAAAGGGTTATTTCTATTTCCAAAATTCTTAAGAGCATTTTCCAGTAGAGTCGCCATTTGTTGTTGTGCTTGCACAACATGCCCCAGTCTACATGGACTAGGGACCCACTTTTTAAATTTGTGATGAATGTTTTCTTATTTGTTTAGGCTTTGTACATAAAATTCAACCTTCCCCCCCCAACCTCCCTTAAAAAAACTCTTCCATTAGATAGGGTTCAAAATAATTTTTTCAAAAAGTATAATCTTGCATGTATCTAATTAAAAAAAAACTCTTGGGTGGACTTTATCTCGCATTATTATCCATGGGAAATTATTATTTTTTAAATATGGTTATTGATGAAAGCAAACATATAATGTCTTCTATGGATATTTTGTCTCTTGTGCATTACCATTAAGCATTAAACTTATCATGTTTAATAAATATTAAAAAAATAAAATAAAAAATAAAAAAAATAGAAGAGAGAATAATAAAAATAATAAATAAAATAAATAATACATAATAAATTCTAATGTTTGCATTTACTTTTGTCTTATAGATGCTAATTCTCTTACACATTATGATGTAGAAGCCCTGACACATTATGATGTATATCTAACGTAAATGCTATGATGCATGATGACGTAGATGCTTTGATGCATTATGACACATATTTGATGCAAATTCTCTAATGCATTTATGAGGAAGATTCTTTAACGCACTATGATGCATATTTGATGCATTATGATGCAGATGCTCTAATGCATATATGAGGTAGATTATTTGATGCATTATGATGCATATATGATAAATTCTCTTATGCATGTGCATAATTGAGGTGTAACCTCCAAATTAATTGTAACATTATGTGAAGATGCCTCTCAAATTGTATAAATACAGGCTCACTAGTCATCTTAAAATATCAAAAAACATCCATTATGCTAGCTCTTAGTCTTTGTTTCTTTCTTGTTTGTTGGATGAGCTTTCTGAACCAAGATTAATAGTGCTTTGAGAATTATTTGTGTAATCCATTGAAGAAGGCAACTCTAGAGCAAATTGTGTTTTTCTTTGAATATTGCATCATCTCAAATCTCAGGTTATGTGAATGTTGGTCGGATTGAGATTGGTTTTTAGGATTGTTGCTTTATTGGATTGAAATTGAATATCAGGTTAATATATGCTTGTTTATTTTATTTTTATTTTATTTTGTTTCTCTTACCCTTATACCTTTTTTTAAGTTTAATTAGAATAGAAATAGGTTAACTTCCATTTAAAGCATTTAAATATTTATTTTTTATTTTCTTTTTCCTCTTGCTATGCAATTTAAATTCTTGAATATTTGCAAATGAATTGTTATCATGCAATTTAAAATTTTCATAATTTTTTATTTGCAAATGAATCCTTGATATGCAAGTAAAATTTTCAAATATTTGCAAATGAATCATTGTCATGCAATTTTAAATTTTATATATTTGCAAATGAGTCATTGATGTGCAAATAAAACTTTCATATATTTGCAAATAAATTATTCATGTGCAATTAAAAATTTCATATTTGCAAGAAATCATTTTTATGCAATTTAAAATCTGAAAAAAACTTGCAAATAAATCATTGGCAAGCAATAAAAAAAATCACATATTTGCAAATAAATCATTGATGTACAATTCAAACTTTCATATTTGCAAATGAATCATTGATGCACAACTAAAACTTTCATATATTTGCAAGTGAGACACTGTTATGCAATTTAAAATCTCATAAATTTGCAAATGAATCATCTCAATGCAATCAATATATTTGCAAATAAATCATTGTCAAGCAATTAAAACTTTCACATATTTGCAAATGAATCATTGATTTCAAGTAAAAATTTCATGTATTTGCAAATAAATTATTAATGTGCAATTAAAACTTTCATAAATTTGCAAATAAATCATCCCAATGCAATCAATATATTTGTAAATTAGTCATTGTCAAGCAATTAAAATTTTCACATATTTGTAAATGAATCATTGATTTCAAGTAAAACTTTCATGTATTTACAAATAAATTATTGATGTGCACTTGAAACTTTCATATATTTGTAAATGTATCATTGTTGTTATACACAATCAACTATGAGTGCAATATATGTAGGTTGGAAGACTATAGTTAACAGGGTATAACATTTATACTTCTCTTGCTTAGTTTCAATTTTAATCAACTCACACATGTAATATCTATGTAGTGGAATTTTTTCAAACAGTTAAGCATTTGATTTTAAAATATTGTGTCCAAGATTTTATTTCTTTGCGTCATACCAGTAAATTCCCCTTGAAATAACAACTATAACAATCTTTGATTCTATTCGTGCTTGCCAAGACCTGGCATACCCCAACCTTGGAAAAAATATTTTCTTTTCAAAAGGGAACAAATTTTATTCCAAGTATGTTGGCTTACCTTTGACAATGTGTCATTTGCACACAACATATACTTTGCAGATTTCTCCAACTACACCAACAACTGTTTTTGGAATAATTTGGACTTCAAAGGGGATTGACTTGCAAAGAGACTAAAAGAGCATGAGACAAATCCAAGGCCACTCACATATCAATTTACCTCCTTCTAGAATCTTCCTAGGTTTACAACCCAAACACATTCTCTATCTTGAGATTGGACCAAAGACCTTGCCACATAAGCCAACCAACCACCCTAAATCATTTATCACCATAAGGATTTGAATTCAAAATGGTCCCATGATTCCCATGCTTAATGACTCCTATAGAGCTGATCTAGATATATCCCTTACTGTAAATATGATCCTTATAGCTTGATTTATTAATAATAATGCTTGATGAAAGCAAGGCATCTTCTTCTACTATAATGCACCCTAGGGGATCCCAAGGGAAGTCATGGTTGAATATCTTCATTTGATGCACCATTATCTTTCATCACTACAATAATAAGGTTTTGAGGGAAATTTCCCCTGCAAATAACCAAGCATTCTTGTTGAACCCCCATATTGTCTAGAGAGTCAGCAACCATATCCCCTTCTCTAAAAATATGTTTACATTGAACACTTTCAAAAGTCTTGAGGATCATTTTTTATTTAGTCATTATATTTTCTATTTTACAAATGGGAGTGTATAGATCAAGGAGAATGTTGATTATGTTTAATGAATTCCCTTAATGATTAATTTCTCATAATCCAAAGATGCAAGAATTGTTAAACCTTGGAAGAGGGCTCTAGCATTGGTAAAGTGGCTTTATTGGATACTAAGATTCTCAGCAAAAGCTAAAATTATTTCACCATTATCATTTCTAATCACTCCTTCAACCCCTGCCAACCTTGGGTTCCCTTTTGAAGCTCCATAAAAATTCAATTTTATCCATCCCTTGGGAGTAGGGTCTCATTTGGTTTATAGTTTACTTGAACCTTCCCTATTTTCCATTTGGTCTCCTTTAGGTAGGCCCCTTCTATCAGCTAAAATAGATTCATAAAAATTAACTCTATTCTCTATGATAGAAATATTTGAGACATTTTTAGTGAGATTCTCTGTAATTTTGATTCCTACAGAGGTAGATTCCTTGTAAATTTGTTTAAAATCCCTATTGTTTCTCTCTTTTCACACCCCCAAAGGAAATAGGGGATGTAAAATTTCCAAAGTATCCGATATATTTTACTATAAAATGGTGGACTCAGTTGCTCAAATAGGTCACTCAAGGTCCTTGGGGTCACCCAAAAAAATCCTAAGCTTCTTAGAAGGTAATTGAAGGTTTCAAGAGAGAATAGGTAATCCAAGAAGAGGTTATGAGTGGTCTCCTCATTCTTTCCGTAAATATAACAAAAGTTAGGTAAGGTCATCCCCCTTTTCCTAAGATTTTCCAAAGTAAGAATTTTATTTTGAAGGGCTAGCCAAAGAAATAATTTTATTTTGGGGGTAAGCTCCTTGGACTGGACCTACTTGCAAGGGAACTAGATATAAGCCTCATCAATTACAAGGTAATAAACATATTTCACATATAAGATGTCGTGTTCCTCTTATTTATAGACCAAAAATCCTCACAAACAGAGTTTCTTATCACCTAAGTTCTCAATTTAAGGGACAAAGATCTCAATATTTATTCCTCCCCTTGAAAAAGATTAGTATAATTAATAACCTCTCATATTTTAATACCCTCGGCTTCTTATATGAAATCTACCACTTTAAAACCAAAGATCTAGGATATTCTAGGCTTCAAGTTGGCAAGAAGTTTATTATCAATAAGAGGTAAGTCCTCCAACCAAGGATCCTCCCAGAAGTCAATTTTATCACCATTACCCAATCTCTATTTGATACCTTTTTTAATTAATTTTTTTGTCTTGATAATGGTATTCCCAAAGGCTAAACCAAAAGAAGGATTTTGTTCTTTTAGGAAGCTCAATTCCCTGTTTAGATATTTGGCACTGAGAATCTAATTCCAACCATTATTTTCCTATCTAATGAGTCTTCGATTCTATTTGGCCATCAATGCTTTGTTCATCTATTTTATTTTCCTTAGCCCTAGACCACTTGTTTCTTTTTTGGAATAAAATTAATTTCAAGATACAATATGAAATCTTTTCTTTTCCTCAGAGTTAGACTAGAGAAAGATTTTTTGAAATTGTTCTATTTTTTGAGCAATTTTTGCTAAAATTTTGAAAAGAGATAAGAAGAAAACTGGGATACTTTGGAGATTTATTTTAACCAGCTAAGGTTTACCATCCTAGATTAGTAGGGTTCCCTTCCAACCTACCAATTTCTTCTGAATTCTTTCTAGAACAAGATTCTAGAGATCTTCCTTGGGTCTTCCCATGAATAGGGTTAATCCTAATTAGGTTGACGAAAGCTCCGCTATGGCACAACCAAGTATTCAGGAAATAGATCTTAGCCTCAAAGGAGAGGTATTGAGAAAGAAGAGATAGCTCTTTAGAAAGTTAATTTTTTGGCCTGCAACCTACTCATAGGAGAGTAGAATATCTTTGATTTATCTTACCTATGGAATAGAAGAAGAGGAAGAAGAGGTGGATAAAAGAATATAGTCTGCAAATTGATTATGGGTAATCAGATCTAAGGGAGAAAGTGGATTGAATCCCACAATAATTTTTAGGGCAGCTGCAACTTTCAACGATCTTCCTAAGGTTTTAGCTAAAATTTCATTCTAGGTTATATGATAACTTGTTTTGATTTTTCCATGGTATTCCTAGAAATTCCTTCCAAGCATGTCATCACTTCAAAAATTTTATGTATGACACTCTCTTTAGAGAATACTTTAGGTTTGATAGTATTAAAATTCAATAAAAACTAGATATTATGCTTTGGATAAGAGGTATGTCATTATGGGTGCTAACCCTTAACACCCAATGAATTAAAATATTGAGACTTACAAAGATTCATTTACTTGATCAAACCAAAAAAGCCTCTTTGGAAAATTATTATGTTCAATTCTTTGATAAAAAAATGTACAATATTATTACACATATGAATATTACTTACCTACACAATGTCAACAAAGGTCAAAGTTAGAATGTTCATAATGTAAGTCAAAACACTTCTAATGGTGTCCCCATAATTCAATCAAGCAAGTGAATCCTAAATCTTATACCTATTCCAACTTTTCAATAATGATTCTTACTTAATATTCATAAAGAGTAAATAACTCTATCATAAAAATAAAAGATATAAATATGATAAATTAGGCATCCGAAAGATAAATGACTGTAAATTATCTTCTTACAGTGACTATAAATGATATTCTTTCCAAATATCAAAAGATAACCCTAGTGTTCCTCATAAAGAGTCCAACTTGTCTTATCATAATGATGATGCTCAAGTTTGTTCATTAAATGATAAAGCCAAGGATTTTTCAATTGTTTTTTCTCTTCTATTGATCATCTCATGGACCAAACGTTTCCTAGTAAATTTAATGTGTTAAATAATCAATCTATGCTAGACCAAAATCTCCTCCTTCTATGACTCATTTATCAATGTTCTACTTGATGCAATTTCCTAGTCTTGCATGTAGGATAAGTCTAGCCCATAACCCCTTTATCTTAACCGACTTGGTCACTCTTTCCCTAAGACATATCATATATATCTTTTACATAGTTCTATGCCAAGATCCCCTTGCACTTTCAAGTCATGTCATAAAGGTGATAAATACATTTTCAATATATCAAATGGATCTTATTTAAAAATATATGACAATCTGATAAAAATATTACTTGTCTCAAGAAAGATAATTCCTTTTCTCAATGAGATCTCCTTTATATTATTATTAATGCTAAATTATCACATGACTATATTGCATATATTGTTAATAAATGCACTTGGTGGATCTACTCTCTTGAGTGTATTATTCTTTCATTCTATGTATAATATCTTCCAAGGGCTTTGTCCTCCCTCCCACCCTTAGTGGAGGGTGTCTCTTTCAATGCACTTCTTCTATTATTTGTCATAATACTAGGATTTATTCTAAACAAGTGTAAGCACTTCTTAGAGTATCAATAGTCACCATATATTATTTTCTAATCATTATACTAACAATATTTTCCCTTCCATACATAGTCTTGTCATTCTATATTTTAAGCACTATTAGGAAATATTTGTTAGGTATAAGATGAACTTATTAATTCTGCTCTTAGTTTCTCAATATAATAGCATGATCTATATGCCATCTTATTAATTCTGCTCTTAGTTTCTCAATATAATAGCATGATCTCAAAGGATACTTGTCAAAAAATTATTAAAAATAATGTCAAAATATTCTTTTAAAATAATACAAAATGGTCTATATGCCATCTTATATGCCTCATCAAATTTATTCTTAACTAGAATATGATTGTTATTTTCATGGGTTCTATTATTCCTAAAAAATACACACAAAAAATTTTGTCCATCCTACATCCAAAATAATTATATTTTGTTAGGATCCTATCCTAACACAAGTTATTACTTAAATGACCATTTACTTAGCATTATAAATTTATGGACCAACATGTCCCTTCACTCACAACATTCTAAATTATATTTATAATCATTCACATGGGATGTGTTAGGGATCATCGAATAATAATTGGAATACATTATATTTCCTTGTTTGGTTTCCACCATACTTGAAACAACTATTCTTTGTCACGATGCGATTATTTACTTTAATTTTTTGGAGTTTAATTTTAATTTCACTGCTTAATATTTTAGATACACCACATCTGGTATCAGAGTACTTTTCCAGGGACCCACTTACATTGTTAAGATCAATTCCATTGTTGAAATCCATACCATTAAACTCCTTCACTGCCCTTATCCATACTAAGCGTCACCTTCGTTAATTGACATAACACCTCCTGCTATTCAAAGGTGATCGACTATGAAATTAAGGCAAAGAAATGTGGGTGAACAAGGGGTAAAATAGTGTGAAACTCCGATTGGATAAGCATTCATAAAATCTTCGACTTCGATGTGCTACAGGCAGAAGCAAACAAACAATTATTTTTGTATATCCTAAGATCCTTGTAAAAATCATCCCCCATAAGCTAGATTCGACAAATCAACCTCAATTCATGAAGAATTGATCAAAAATATGGCTTTGTGTTGTTTTTCGACAGAAGATTCAAAAAATATGGCAAAAAATTATAAAAAAGTAAATTATAACATAAGGTTGACCTTCGTCAAAAAGTTTTTCAATGATCGTCTATATTCGAACATCGGGGAAAGGTGAAGAACAAGTTTTAAAGCCTTTAAAATAATCCCACATTGCTAGTGGGTTATAACTTAAATGCTTTCAAATAAATTATGTGTCATTAGTGAAGTGTGACTACCGTTGGTAGTCACGCGCACACACGACCCATAATGCAACCCCACCATTCTCGCTAACATCACCTAAACACTTCCACCTCACACTGTGTGCTGACCCTCTAACCACCTCTGTTCCCCTGCCAGTCTCCCTCACTGCTCCTCTTTTGTGCCTTCGCTTCTCCGCTCAACCTTTGCTCCGTTGCCACCTCTCCCGCCTCTCCCTACTGCACCGAGCGCCACCCTGCCGCAGCTAAAGTTGTAACAACAAAATAATTGCTAAAAAAATTTCTTATAAAAAGTTGAGAAATAGCAATTGATGCTAAAAAATATATATATATTTTATTGGTGGAAAATTATTGAATTTTTTGCTAAGCAACTTTACCAAATTCTGCAAAATAATTTTTGGAACTAGACCTAGAAAATTATAAACACATAAAATTTAGACCATGGTAGACGAAAGAAGGTCACAAGATATTACCCTCGAGAAGATCTATCATGAGCTTTGCCAAATTAAGGAACAAAATTCCTAGGAGAATTTAGCCACCAGGCAGGAAGTTGAGCAAAGGATGTCAGCAATGGACCTAAAAATGGATACCTTCAAGCAAAGTATGGCACTCGTTCAAACAAGCAAAACCATCGGAGTGCCAACACATCCAATACCACTAGGGGGGCCACAAACATCTATCCTACCCCGAACAACTAAGTTGGATTTTTCCAAATTCGAAGGAGGTGATCCCACTAACTGGATTTACCGGGAAGAACAATATTTTTCTCTAAACCATATTCTAGAGGTACAAAAAGTTCACATTGCATATTTTCACCTCGAAAATGAAGCTATTCAGTGGTACCAATGGTTTGAAAAGACTAATGGCACACCTACTTGGTTAGACTTTACACAAAATCTATTGGTACGGTTTGGCCCTAGTAAGCTCAAAAATTTTATAGGAGCCCTTACCAAATTATGTCAAACCACTTCGGTGCGAGAGTACCAAGCTCAATTCGAGAAATTAGCCAATCGCACAACTGGGCTAGATGCCTCATTTTTTTAGGATTGTTTCATCAGTGGATTAAAGGAAGAGATTCGGCTAGAGGTACAAATTTTCAACCCTAGTACCATGATGCAGACTATTGGATTGGCCAAATTAGCCAAAGATAAAATCAACAACCAACGTCGACTCAAAAACATATCTACAACAGACTCACAAAATACTTCCACCAACCAAAAACTAACTAAATTCATGCCAATTAAACACATTAGCCCTGAAGAAATGAAGGAAAGAAGAGCAAAAGGTCTTTGTTTTCATTGTGATGATAAATTCATCCCGAATCACAAATGTATTACACCCAAACTTTATATTCTGGATGTAGCTATCCCTTGTCAATCAACACCTGATGAAGAGGAAATCGAGGTCGAACTAGTGGAAGATATACCTGAAGATAACCCTCGAGGTCCATTAGAAATTTCCTTCAATGCCCTCATCAAAAATTCATCCCCCCAAACTATGAAAGTCCTCGACTCCTTTAAACAACAAAATCTTATTATGCTTATTGACTCCGAAAGTACACATAATTTCATTGACCCACGTGTGGCAAAACAAACTGACTACTTTATCCATCCTTGTAATAATTTTGAAGTCATGATCGGTAATGGGGGAAGAATCACTTGTAAAGGGAAATGCCATAATATTAAGCTCACCTTGGGCAATTACACCATGAAACATGACATGTATGCAATTCCATTAGGAGGTTGTGATATTGTTTTAGGTGTACAATGGCTACAAATGCTCGACACAATTCAATGGGACTTTGACGACTTATGGATGAAGTTCACACAAAAGGATCAAACATATACTCTTAAAGGGATAAAATTCGGCCCTTCTCCACTAGCAAGCTCTCATCGCATGGAGAAAGTTGTTCGTAGAGGAGGCAAGAAAATAGTTGCCCATTTATTTTCTCTCCAAGCCATGACAAAGCCACCAACACTTCAACCTTCCCAATATCCTTGCTTACGGAACAATGATATTAAAATAGTGCAAGAACATAAGCACATAATACTAGGGAAACAAAGGATGAAGCTTCTCACTTCGAGCTTTGAGGACAAAGCTCCTTTTAAGGAGGGTGGCATGTTAGGACCCTATACTAACACAAGTTATTACTTAAATCACCATTTACTTAGCATTATTAATTTAGGGACCAACATGTCCCTTCACTCACAACGTTCTAAATTATATTTATAATCATTCATAGGGGATGTGTTAGGGATCATCGAAGAATAATTAGAATACATTATATTTCCTTGTTTGGTTTCCACCATACTTGAAACAACGATTCTTTGTCACAAGGTGATTCTTTAATTTAATTTTCTGCAGTTTAATTTTAATTTCACTGCTTAATATATCATATACACCACATATTTCTTCCATAGTGTCTATATAACTAGTCCTATGGTTGAAAATACATATCCATTACACCTTAGACCTATAGAATAATAAAATAAACAATACTACTTCATATTTCAAAGGAAAAAAAAACAAAAATAAAAACTTAGAGCATTAAAAATTTGATAAATAGGTGCATCATACTAAAAATAAAAATCAAAAGATAATGGTAAAAGAAATATGGATAAATCCAATAGTTAATATAATATATGACTAGCTTCTTAGCATATTTAATGCATTACCAAGAAGATTCATATCTTTATATTTACATCATTGTACTATGTTATATATCCTCTATATGCTTCTATATTTTTCTATGCATTCCTATGAGACCATGCACCATTGTTATTTGATTCTTCTTCATGGAGCATGTATTCTTGATAGTTGATCCTCCTTCATGGAACACTATATATGCACATCCTACATGGATTTTTAGATGCTATTATAATCTTATATTCATGCATTACTTGGCTAGCACTTTTGCAAAGTATAAAAGTTTTAAATATTTGACAAATAAAGAAGACTATGCTTATGATTCCTAAACTAGGGTTCATTCTCCTTTTTGGCACTTTTATTCACTGATGTCAAAATATATCCCCTTGACCATTTTCCATATAACAAAAATGTTTTTCTTGTAATTATTATAACTAGTTATTATAACTAGTTATTATAAAAGCCTACATGGTCATGATATGTATGCGTACATGATGATGAATTATCACTTATGATTCTTAGTAATTTATTAATCATAGTTTCCCTTATTTATTTCCATATGTAATTGGAGAAATAAATAAAGTACATGAAAACATAATGCACAAATGTACCATAAAAAACCAGAAGCAAAAGCTTCCAAGAAAAAACTAAAAAGAAATAGACTTAAAATTATTCTACTCAAAGGGACCTAACAACAGCAAGAAGCCAAACTAAAAAATATAGGATAAATGGGAAGAGAAGAAGGGAACAAAGATAAAAAAAAGAAACATAATAACCCTTCAATCATGCATTTCATCACCCACTTATGGTTCCTTTTATGCCTTAGAGTCTTTTTTATTCCATTTGATCCATTCCATCATCATGTTAACTTCTTCTACAAAGGAAACAATCATATTCAAAGTGGTTCTTAAACATCTCAGCACATCCTTCATTAACCCCTAGTAAACTTGGGATTCCTAAGAGGGTCCTGTAAAAAGTTCAAACTTGATTTTCTACCTATAGAATCTCCCTTAGACAATTTGTATTTCTTCTTGATAGTAGGAGAGAAATCCTTAAAATCCTAAGAGTTTAGCATGTAGAGGATGTCCTTCTCATTTTTCTTCATCTTAGCTATTGTATGCTTGGAGTATCTAGCCCTATCATCACTACCTTTGGAACCTCTGAACTAGATAATGACTTCATCTAGATCCTTCTTCAGCTTTATCTCCTTCTTCAGCTTCATCTCCTAAATCCCAGGGGTAGGTTTGGTCTCAGAAGCGGCGAATTCATATTTAAAAGGAGATGGATTTTTAAGTGAATCATTCTTCAAATTAGAATGAGAAGCCCTAAAATTGAGATCTCTAATTGAAGCACTGATCAACACCTGGTTAAAATCCTCCACTTTGCCCCCTCTCTTGGCCACGAAATCAAAAATTATTTTTATAAGACCTTGGTGAATTGGGTCTATATTATTCCCTTTTTTATTCTATAGAAATGATTTCTCCAGTGACTTGTATAGGAATGCCATAATATTTTATCTCTTCCTGCATCGAATTTGATTCAAGAAGGAAAAATGATAGCTTCTTACAATGTCTCGATTGCTATCAAGGGTAAAATATTCCATGATGACTAGTGTAATCTTATCCTAGGGGGTTTTGAGGGAGTTCCAAAGTATACCATTCAAACACTCTTGAGATCCTTTGCAAGGGAATACTTCTTCCTATTCAAACACTCTCTTGTAATAGGTAATCTAGTGACTTCAATAATGAGCAATATTGAGATCTAGAATTCTAAACCATTCACTCTAACACTATCTTCCCTCCAAGAGTGGGTCAATTGGAGAGAAAGACCCATGTCATGTCCATTAAATCTCATCAAACAGTTGAGGATACCCCATTTATCCATTATCTCTTTGACATCATCATTCAGCTTGAGAACCATGGGTTCCACTTCTTCCACATCACCATCCATACTCAGATATCTTGCATTGTGAAAACCACTAAAGAAATAATGGCAAACAGAGAACAAGATAATTCTAAAAAAAATGTAGAAACTTTAATTATAATTGGTTATAAACTCAACAACCACCAACATCCCTATATTATAAGTAGAAATAAAAAAGGACTAATATTCATTCCAACAATGGGTAAATCTCATAGATAAGGTCTGCAACCAAAATGAAGTTGACCCAGATCTCATGTATCATAGAAATCTCCTAAAAGTTAAATTAGCAATGCAACTCATTAATGAGGAGAAGATGAAATACCATCCAAGCAGGTGATTACCATCTGATCTTAACATGAATAAGATGGAAACCATAAAGTTGGCATGGGTTTTAGAAGGAACGTATACCTCAAATAAACCCCATGCTACTTTTTCTCTTGATAATCATCCTCAAGAATTATGCAATGAACCAAATAGAAAAGCACTATATTATCACTCTTGCACATGAGGATGGAACCAATAGTTATCATGGTACACTTTGTAAGAATGAATAAATGAATAAGGAGGATCGAGAATGATTTCCACTCCAAATTACATGGCCATAATTAAAGAGGGAAGAGTTGTTTTGAATCATATTCTGCCACATCAACTTTGGGGTTACCCTCTTCTAGGTCATAGGCATCCATATTAGACTTTAAAATTCTATCTAACATGAGTCTGACAGTGGAACGATAGGCTTCAAAGTAGGTTTTGACACATTATAAACCTTGAAAATGATCCTTAACCTACCATTTAATAATATAAAAACCACTCCCAACAATTGAGAGGACCAAGATGGAAATAATTCCCTTTCCTAGAGGTGGATTTTGATTAGTTGCCCCCTAGAAAACTAACAGGAATAGTTGCCTTTGGGAAAAAAAATCATATTTTACCTGGATCTAATTTTATAATATTTTATATAAGATCTAAATTTATAATACTTTTATTTGGTCTATATAAATATGACCTTGTAACTATTTGATACAACTTCAATCAAATTGAAGAGTCGTTTGCATATGCATTGGCTACAATATCTCCTAGGATTTGTTTTATGTAAGTAATTTGTTACAATTCATTTACTAATTTTTGAACTTTGTGATATTTTCAAGCTTCTATAAGAGGTTTTCTTTCATTAGATCCCCCATCTAGACTAGATCATTTGGTATAAAATCCTAGCAAGGAGAAGATATGGCATATAGAGGAAGATCAAGGGAACCTAAAAATATTGATATACCTAAAATATTGAGAGGTATTATAGCCAGATTAGATTTAATAGAGATAACACAAATATGGGGAGTACATGTTGAGGATGTAAGTGATGATGAAGTTGAAGGTCAAGATCCTAAAGAAGAAAAACTAGATGGATGAGCATGAGAGCAAATTTTTGAAGGCAATTTCTAATATGAGTAGTAAATGAAAGTTGGATACTCCTTGCTATAGTGGAAGTCTAAATCTTAAGGATCTTATAGATTGGATCATGGACATGAAGAAATATTTTTACTATGACTCAATGGAGGACCCAAAAAATGTGATTTTTTACTTGCACTAGACTAAAGGGTCATGCATCCATGTGGTGGGATTATGTACAAATGGAGAGGCAAAGAATGACAAGGAGAAAATAAAATTTTGGAATAGAATGATTTCTAAATTAAAGGCTAAATTCCTGCCATCATATTATCGAATGAATCTATTCAAGAAGTTGCAAAACCTAAAACAAAAGAATATGAATGTGAAATACTAGATGAAGAAATTTTGCAAGCTCACTATATAGGTTATCTATTTAGAGGATAATCAACAATAAATTATAAGGTATGTTAATGGAATTCACATATCTCTTCAATATGATTTGAATATGATAAAATTGAGGTTACTAGAAGAATCCTATCAATGTAATTTGAAGGTAGAGGAGAATTTGTCTAGAAGACAACAAAATAAGTCCAAAGGAAGATGATGGTTCTTTTGAGAAATATGATAATCAAATAGCGGTAGAGGAAACATATGCAAGAAGGAGAAGCCAACACTTCTCAAAATAGTAATTTTAGTCAAAATACAAGAGGGAGAGGAAATTCCTCAAGAGGAAGAGGCTACTATAGTATAGGAAGAGGTAGAGGATTCACCAGAGCTTGTTATAGGTGTGGAGAACTTGGTCATACATAATTTGAATGTCCACAAGTATAATAGCACAATGATAAAGAAATGAAGTGAGAAATCACATTGCTCAAGTGGAAGAAGATATTATCACTTCATCAAAACACATAAAGGAGCTGAATCAAGGAGAATCTCTCATGATGAAGAGAGTGTTATTGAAACTAGCCAAGGTGTAGCATGTTCCAATACAATAAAAAGAGCTTAATTAGAACTATATATAAAACAAGACGTAAATGTTGTAAGGTTATTGTTTATAATAGAAGTATAGATAATTTGGTTTCTAATGAGATGGTATAGAATCTTGTATTAAAGAGGAATGAACATCTAAATCCATACAAAGTTTCATGGTTACAAAATGGACATCATATTTTGGTAAGTGAGCATTGTTTAGTAAATATTCAAATTGGTTCAAACAAAGATGGGATCTTATGTGATATTATGGCCATGGATGCTTGTCATGTTTTGCTAGGAAGGCCTTTGAAATATGATTTAAAGGATGTTTATGATGGTAGAATTAATACTTACAATATTATAAAGGATGAAAAGAAATATACATTGAGTCCATTGAAAGACAAAGGGGAATAAGTGAACAACAATCCTAAAGTGTTTTTAATATCAAGAAAATATTTCTAATAGGGATGAATTAAAAGAAAGCCTGATTTCCTTTGATAGATAAACCCATAGAATTTGGGGCAATAGATATAGTGGATGAAATTCCACATGAAGTAGAAATTATGTTTGATAAGTGTGTTGATATCCTATGAAAGGAATTATTGGATGGATTGCCACCCATGAGAAGCATCATCCCCCATATGGATTTCATTCTTAGATTAAGTTTACCAAACTAGGCAGTGTATAGGATGATGCATATTGAGAATGAGGAGATGAAAATGCAAGTCCAAGAGTTGTTGGACAAGAGTTTGATTAGATGGAGTTTGATCCTATGTGCAATACTAATCATACTAGCACCCAACAAGAATGGTATATGTGCACATATTTATGATCCATTAACAAGATAACCATAAAATAGAAATTTTTGTTACCATGAATGGATGGCTTATTGGATTTCTTGAGTGAATCTAAGTATTTCATAGAGATAGATTTGAAAAGTAGATTTCACTAAATTTGAATCGAAGGGATGAGTGGAAGACCATATTCAAGGCAAAGGATAAATTGCATGAGTGCATTGTTATACCATTTGGATTGGAAAATGCACCAAGCACATTCATAAGATAGATGAATAAATTTTTGAATGTATTTCTTGGTAAGTTAGTAATTGTTTACTTGGATGATATTTATCAAAAGTAAAGAGGAACATTTGATGTATTTGAAGCTTGTTTTGTAAAGAATAAAGTAGGAAAAGTTACTAGTTAATTTGAAAAAGGTAATCTTATAAAGAGGAATTTAGTGTACTTGGGTTTTATAATTTCCCAAGAAGATTTACAAATAAATCCCAAAAAAGTCAAAGCCAATGTGGAGTGGCCATCACCAGATGACATGTTTGAGGTAAGGATTTTTCATGACTTGGAAAGTTTTTATAGGACATCAAAAAAATTATTGGTATTTGTGCACCTATCATGGAAACAATAAATGGTGGTAGAAATTAATTTAATTGGATAGTTGCAATAGAGAAGAGTTTTTACCTTTTGAAGGAAAAAGTGGTAAAGCAATCGGTTCTAGCATTTTCAAATTTTAAGGTCTTTCAAGTGGATTGTGATGCAAGTGGGACAATAATAGGTGGAGTTTTTAATATTCAATCTAAGAAGAGGAAATATACTTCAGTGAGAATTTAAATGAATCTAAGAAGAAATGTTTAATCTATGACCATGAGTTTTATGTGATTGTTCAATTACCCAAAAAATGGACACATGTTTTCTACCAAAATAATTTATCCTATTAATTGGTCATCAAGCACTTCAATTTTTTATCATCCAAGGTAAATTAAACCAAAGGCATATGAAGTGGGTTGAGTTTCTTCAGAGTTATTTATTTTTTTTGAAGTATAGAAGTGGTAGATCGAACAGGATATTTGATAAATTGTAGAAGATGTTTCTATATTTTATTAAATGAAATGTGAATGGAGGTTATTGTATTTGAATCCATGAGAGAGTTATATGAGGATAATGTAGATTTAAGGAGGCTTAGAAAATATGTAATAACCCAACCAAAAGGAATAAAAATCCATGGTTAGATTATTGTATTAAATATGGTTTTTTGTTCAAGAGGTAATGTTTGTGCATACCTTGTAGTTTAATGAGAGATAACTTGGTGAGAGAGAAGCATAGTGGAGGCTTAGCCTAACATTTTGGGATGCAAATATATTGGCATAGATATGTGAGTTATTATTGGCTAAGGATGAGTGCAAATGTGAATAAATTTATAAAGGGTTGTAAATTTTACCAACACACCAAGGTAAAGAGCCAAAATATAGGTTTATATCATCCATTGCATATACTAGAGATACATTGGGAAGATGTGAGTATGGATTACATACTTGTGCTACCAAAAACATAACGAGATCATGAATCTATTTTTGTTGTTATAGATAAATTTTCAATAGTGGCACACTTAATACCTTACAAGAAGTCATGTGATACCACTTACATTGCTACACTATTATTTAGATAAGTGGTAAGATTGCATGGGTTGCCAAAAAAGCATTATTTTGGATAGAAATACAAAATTTATGGGCCAATTTTATCATACCTTATGGAAACAATTGGACACTAAGTTTAGTTTCAATCAGCCTATCATCCACAAATAAATAGGCAAGTTGAGGTTGTCAATAGGAGCCTCAAAAACTTGCTAATATATTTGGCTGGAAAAAGCCAATACTATGGTATACTACATTGGCACAAACCGAGTTTTCTTACAACTTAATTAATATGAGTACAAGAAAGATTTCTTTTTAGATTGTGTATGTCTATCATCTTTAAGGGATTGATGAATAAATAAGTACAACTAATTTAGGAAGACCAAGTGCTATAGCAAAGGATTTTACTGAGTGCATGCATGATTTACATTAGGAGGTAAAAGAAAACTTGGAAAAGAGTACAGTGAGATATAAATAACAAGCTAATATCAAGAGGAGAGAACAATAATTTAAAGTTGGAGAATTAGTTTTAGATTATTTGAGGAAATAAAGGTTCCTACAAGGAACTTATAGCAAACTAAAATGGAAAAAAATTGAACCTTATAAGGTATTGAAGAAATTTGTAGAAAATGCTTGTGATATGAAACTTTCAAAAGAAGTAGATATATCTCCAATTTCAATGTGGCATATGTATATCCTTATTATGAGGACTTAATAAGTGGAAAATATAGTACACATTTAGATCATTAAATGGAGGAGTGGGTACAACATTTTCCATAGAAATAACATGATGAGATAGAAGCAGTGATAAACTCACGAGTGATTAAGAAGGCAAGAGGAAAAGAGTACAATGAGTACTTGGTGAAATTGAAGAATAAAACAACTGAAGAAGCAACATGAATGAGTGCATTGAAAGTTATTAAGTATGGGGATTTAGTTTCAAAGTTCATTTTAAAGTTCACAAATGTTTCATGAGATAGAGATCATGGTACATTTCACTTATCTAGTGTGTATGACGTAGAAGCATCAATGTTCACAAACAATCTTGCATTGCCAATAAAAAGAGAGCTAATTTTTTTATGTTACTTTTTTCAAATTATAATTTTAGCCATATCTCATTCAATATTGTAATGCATGTCAAAAAATATTTAATTCGTATCTGATTAATATATTTTATTTGGATTACAATACATGTCAAAAAAATAATAATTTATTTTGATTTGGTTTTACAATATTTTATCCATATTACAATGCATGTTAGAAAAAAATAACATTTTATCTTAGATCAAATTTTAAAATATTCTATCCAAATATTATTTATAATATTTTTATTGGGTCTATATAAATATGACCTTATAACCATTTGAAACATCTCTAGGCAAATTGAAGAGCTCTTCATAGATGTATTGGTTGTGACATCTCCCAAAAAAATATTAAGCAAGTAATTTGTTAGTGTTTAGTTTTGTATTTTGCACTTGTTGTAAGATATTAGGCTTCTAGAAGAGGCTATATTTTTTTAGACCCCCTCATCTAGACTGCATCACATACACTATTCATTGTATGCTAAGATATCCTACTTAACTAGTAGATCTTTGTGCTTTTTCTTTTAGACATTAAATGCAACCTAGATGTTATGCATTGTGTGTGACCTAACTCCTACCTCAAGTGGAAATCTTCCTCAAATGGTCTTTTGTTAACTTAGCATGTTACTCTACTATCCTCCATATTACATCCACCCATGCTAGTTTATCTCTCAATAACATAATATTCAATTTAGCTCTACCCTAACTTGTCTAACCCAATAAGACCTCCTCTACATTATTTACCAAAAGAAATACATATATGCATCTTTCAACCAATTAGGTTACATGGTCTCTCTAACCTTTATTCTATTGATTACCTCAATTGGATATAACCACCATAACACATCTTTGTTTACATCAATCTCCTTCATTGTTAGGATGTCGACCAATTGTATCTCCACATTTGTACCCCAATTGCATTGGTAAATCAACAACTCTAATTGCTCAGTGTTTTGAGGAAACCCATATGATTGATATTGAGGTAATATCTCATAGATCTACCCTATAAGAAGTTACACCAAAACCAACTATACATGTCCCATTTTCCTCATTGTGAAGATGCCATGGGGGATATTTGAAAAATTATCTCCCCCCAAATAATCTTTTGCTTTCCATAAAATCACTTTTAGGATAGTCAAAATCCAAGGTATGAACTTATAATGCACATAATTGTACCTATATATTAGAAATTTAGTGCTAATTGACTTAAACAAAAAGTGACGGTGTCTTTATTCAAAGTGGGAGAGCATCATGGTAACCCCACTCACACAATGGCATCACTAACTATAGACAAGGATTTTTTACCCAAGTCATAATCCTTCCCCTCCCCTAGAGCATGTAATCCATTCAGCCATCAGTCTACCTTTTTTCTCGCACCATTGAAACCACTCACCAACCTCCATCTTGTCTTTCAGCTCATTTTTAATAAATTCATGACCTCTAATTTTAGGCTGTGAATTTGCTAAAATAGGAAGTTGTGCAACCACTTAAATGGCCAAATGGATTTTTTTGAACTGGCCTATTTTTTCATGTTTCGTGAATTTGTGACCTCTAATTTTAGGTTATGAATTCGCTAATATTTTGAATTTTCCCAAACCATCTAACCTCATCAAACCACCACCCTGAATCTCATGATTTTTTTGTTGAGCCCTATCGATCCAAATTATAAAATGAGCACTTTGTCTCCCAAAAGAGACTAATGAAGGAATGAATAAATGATTGCATGTATTTTTGCTACTACATCTTGTTGCCACCATTGCTACAATGAATCAAGTGATCGAATTTGTGACATATTCACTGTAAGGATGTTATTTTGAATTTTTTTTGTATTTTCATTTCATTTTGCCTTTGCACATCACATATTTTGCATTTTTATGAATTCATAAACCACTCTATGAATTAGCTTACAAGCAATAAATTCACCTTATAGACTGTCGTAGGACTTGGGGAAAAAATTTATCCCCAAAGGCATTGCTTCACCTTACATATTGCATTTAGATCATTTTGTTTCTATTAGTATTTGTTTTATGTATTGTTTGTGTTATCTCCACTCTTGCATTTGTCTTCAAAATTTGCATTCCAGTCGAATTCATAAGACTATCTGTGAATTCGCTTATAATCTATGAATTTGCCTTATAGACCATGAATTAATTGATCAAGAGACTTGGATGTAAACCTTTGTCTCCAAAAGCACTGTCTCAATTTGCATATTGCATTTAGATCATTTTTCTTTTGTTAGCATTTTGTTGTTGCATTGTTTATGCCATTTCATTTTTGCTTTTGTATTTATTCTCAAAATGTCAACGATTTACATTGTTTATGAATGGTTTGCTAAAGGAACCAAGGGGTCTTTACTGCTACATCTCTAATTTTTATCATGCAGTGGCCTAAGAAGGCCCCTAAACACTGATCAAAATTTGTAGTGTTTTATGGACTTGTTTGCAGGTTTTTAGCAAATTCGCACTTTAAGTTATGAAGTCAATTTAGAAGTTGTAAAATTTCTTACAAGCCATGAACTTGCTCTGAGTAGGCATCTTAACCAAGTAGGTATTCTGCAAAATCTATTTTAGTTTTGTACTTTTGCTTTTTAGTATCATAATTATTCTATTTTCTTAAATTTTTGTGAAAATATTTATAAATGCATATAGCTTAGAAATTATTTGGTGTGCCTTTGTCTTCAAGGAAAGTTTGAGTTGCATATAGTTTAATTTCTAGTTGCATTTGGCCCAAAAATGGGTGTTTGCACACTGAAAGAACATATTTAAACAAACATCCTTGGCTAGACTTAGAAGTAGTCTCTAAATACTTTTTGGTGAAACCAAATATATTCAACCTCACTAAAGGAGGTATATCACCAGGTACCCCTCACATCAAGGTGTAAGAGTGTAAACATCCCATCCCCCTTCTAGGAACAAATCCATTTACCTAGAGGGAAAGGGGTGGGAATGTTTTCCTCTACATTCTTTGGTGAACCCAACATGAAATTCATGCATTAAGGGTTCAAATCATCACATACTTCTCTTCCTTTCATTTCTCATTATTGGGTTTTCCATTCATGATCCGTACTGACCTCATTCTAGTTCCATCCCACCATTGGCATTAGGTGGTGTTAAGTTTTGATGAGGGTTTAGGGTTGAACCGTCCAACTTGTTAAATTTGGGTACTAAGCAATGTACACCTCCTACTCCTAGAACAACTAGATGACTAAGATTAGACATATTTGGGATAGTTTCAAGAGAGTATTTGGCTAGAATAGCATCCCTCATTACATCACTTATTCTTCATTTCCACTATACAAGACCACATCAATCAGATATTTAAAAATAATTTGGTCATATAAACAATATTAGTCAAGAACGAAGGAATATTAAAGTGTGAAAGACCTTTTATTATTTATTTGCAATTTTGATCACTAAAATAAGAAGAAAAAAATATTTTGTGTGACTTAGTATTTTAAAGCGATTCATTTTCATTTCTTTCAAAACATGACCATGACTCTTATAAATGGTAAGAAAATTATAGCTCCTGCAAAGGACCAAATTGATATAGAAAATACAAACATTGAAACTACATAATAGGAGGAAACCAAAAATGATCTTGATCCCATGGAATGGGCTAATGGAAGTGTTTCATTCAGGTCCATCGACTATTTTTGGGGGTTCATAAAGAATAACCATACCAAGCTATAGAAGAACAAGCTTGCAATGCAAAGTATGAAACTTCTGATCTTCACCCTCTTTTTTCTCATATTCTCCGTGATGCATGCTTGGTTCATGCTTCATACAGCTTATATTCACCACACCACATCACATATGTCAATTCATTATACCATGCTACACCTCCTATCCAACACAAATCCATCTATGCTACTTCTATAAATGTTAGTGTCAAGGGATTCCTCAAACTATGTCAATTGATTGCAGTCAACCTCCTCTATAATTTCATCTACCATTAACATCCTCCTGATCACAACCACTTCCTCTATCATCCTTTTTCTCTCAAATAATTTCTCAAAAATTCTCCCTTCCATATTCTTTCACATCACTATTGTCATCATAGACAATTCCATATTCTTCTCTCAACATGACATATCCACTTCAACAAGCCAATACTTCTTTTCAATTTTTTCATAATAGTGTCACCGTTCCCTCCATGCATCCATATCATGCCTCACAGCATACCTACTATCCCTCTTATAGGAATTTAGTACCACCCATCGTCCATAAATCTCAAACACAACATCTAGAGGTGATAGTGAAACAACTTGCTACATGATTGGACCACATTGACCCCTATTTCGCTACCTATATTTACAAAGATATGTGTAATAAGTCATTGGATATCGTTATTACTGCTAGACTTTACCCGAAGCATTACCCCATACCTGTTTTACCCATCTATAAGGGGAGTGAGGACCCCATAGAACATTTGAGAATATTTAGGATGATGTGTCATGACATTGCCTATGATGACATTCTATTACTAAATATATTCCCAATATGTCTTGGGGGCATCATCCTAGAATAGTATTGTCAGTTTCCTACTCATTCTTTGAGGAATTTTGAGGAAACAACTAAACTATTTATTTATCAATTTAGGGCTTACATTGAGAGGCATATAACCATCAAAGATTTGTATAATCTAAAATTAAAAAAAAGAAGAATGTTTTTCGAAATTCCTAGCTTGTTGGAGAAAGGTAGAGGGGAAACTTATATTTGCCTTACCTCCTAGGGAGATGTTGGAAATATTCATTGGGAATTTACAAGAACAACTCTCCTATGAACTAGAGACTGCTACTGTGACCTCTTTCGATCAAGTTATTGATCTAGCTAGAAGAGTGGAGTAGGCTCTTCTTAGAAGAGGTCAAATAAAAAATAGAGAAGAAGAGAGGTCATCCAAAAATAAACACAAGAAAAAATATGTGGTGGGAGATGGAGTTACAGATACTAGACCTACTCCAAATTTTAACACTACCAATATTCTAAAGAAAATGATATTGAAGGCTTCGTTGTGGCTGATCCACAACACACCCCAAAATTGGGGACCCACCTTTTTTGCATGCTTTCAAAGAAAATTGCAGTGGCCCAGATGCTAAAAAAATCAAAGGAAGAGCAAAATACAGCAAGAAAAAGAAGTGTCACGATATCGCGACGTGTTGCTCTGTCGCGGCCAAAAATGAAAGTTGTCACGATTTCGCGACGTGTTGCTCTGTCGCTACTCAGAAATGAAAGTTGTCACGATTTTGCGATGTGTTGCTCTGTCACTACTCAGAAATGAAAGTTGTCACAATTTCACGACGTGTTGCTCTGTCACTGCTCAGAAATGAAAGTTGTCACGATTTCGCGACGTGTTGCTCTGTCGCTGCTCCAGAAATGAAAAGTTGTCACGATTTCACGACGTGTTGCTCTGTCGCTGCTCAAAATGAAAAGTTGTCACGATTTCGCGACGTGTTGCTCTGTCGCTGCTCAGAAATGAAAAGTGTCACGATTTCGCGACATGTCACGTTTTCGCGGCTAAGAGCAACAGAATGCAGCACAAAGTAAAAATTGTCGCGATATCGCGACATGTCATAAAATCGTGGTCAAAGCAAGCAGGAAGAGGTGTTGATCGAAAATCGTCGCGATATCGCGACATGTCACGAAATCGCGGTTCATGGAGGAGAGAGAAGATGAGGCGCCAGAAATGTCACGATATCGCGACATGTCACAAAATCGCGGTCAAACCAGTCAAACAGGGCAAGGCACTAAAGTTGTCGCGATATCGCGACATGTCACGTTTTCACGGCTGCAAAGCAATGGAAGGAGTAAATGAAATAATCTGTCACGATATCGTGACATGTCGCGTTTTTGCGACCGAGAGCAACCAAAATGAACGTAGAAGAAAAATGTCACGATTTCGTGACACGTCTTGTTTTTGCGGTGTAGGTAGAAGAGCAAAGCTGCATGCAGAAAAATGTCGTGATATCATGACATGCTATTTTTTGTCATGATTTACAAGGGGGTAGTTACGAAACATGCAGAGAAGCATGGAACACGTGGCATACAGGTGTAAGGGTTACAGAAGCGTTACAGTTCACAGAGAATATCAAACGTTTCGACATCGAACATAAATTCAAAAGCAACGAAGAGGCATGGAAGACGAAACGATGCAATCTGGGAAATGAAACGAAGCGTCATGGAGCAAAACAGAGAACCGCACCAAAAAGTATAAAAGCAGAGGCATAGATTGATACAAGGGTCAAAAATCGCTGCGGGCAGAGTTGCAGAGCTGAAGGTGATAGGCCATTCTGGGCCTGCTTTTGGAGCGTTTTCCTCCACTTTGTCTGGTTTTGTTTAAACTGGAAGCTTCTGTTGTTGTAAACTGACATATTTTAAATACAAAAAATATAGAGAGTTTGCATCTCATTGACAAGAAAGAAGGAGTCATTTTTTGCATGCAAGATTTAATGTTTTATTTTCCCCTTTCAGATTTCTAGGCTTATAGGTGAAGTTTAATGCAAGTGCTCTTGGTTGCTTCATGCGAATGTCTAAATCTGAAATCATAGTAAAAACCCCAGAAACCAGCACCTAGCTTATCTGGATTGTGCATGTTTGCAGGTTCAATAGGTTAGGTTGTATGCAGAAAACCTCATATCTTCGGTTTTGTCAAATAGGATCGTAGCACTCTGAATGCATTTTAATTTCAGTTTCTGCATTTCATTTTTTTTATTTTCTGCTTTTTATATTTTTCCAGAGGCTTTAACTTTCAAGGCATTAAAATAAATATCTAAAAAATATCAAAATCTAAAAAGCAATGAACAATCACTAAAGTCTCATGGTGAAATAAACCACAGTGCCCCTTGTTAACAGTTACTTGCAATCACTAAGGTGTTCCAAGCATTTAAATTGAATATCTTTTATTTGAGATTATTAATACACATATACCAAATGCTAACATAGCGGAACCTTGGAGAAGTTACTTTTTTAATTTCTTTGCAAGAGAGGATTTAGAACTCAAATCCTATCGGAGAGTGTGTTTTCACAATTGGGTGAAAATACCACTCAACAGATTGGCGCTAGAAGGAGGGCATGAATGGGTTTATTTTAGTGAGATTTAAATGCTATAGGGATTTAAATTTTGAATATTTCATGCCCTATTGGTTATTATCTTTAGCCCTCTTTTAACAATACAACCTTGTATTGTTAAAAGGAGGACATGAATTGCTATGCACTTTCCTAACGCTTTGATTGTTCATACAGGAATAATGTGATTTGATTTGATTTAAAAAAAAAAAAAAAAAAAAGAATTTTTGGGTATTAAAGTTATATTCTTTAAGATTCACTAATGGCTATGTTTACACCGTGGATGACGGGTAGCCCATTGAACATACCAGGAGTTCAACATTATTTGCCCGTTGGTTTTGAGAGATGTCTTCCTCGATTTTTGTCTAATGGGACAAATACTGCAGAAGAACACATTCAAGCATTCAAATTTGTTGTGAATCACTTAACAAGTTGGTATGATGATGTTGCTTGTAAAATGTTCCCTTACACCTTGGACAAAGTGGCATATGATTGGTTTACAAGTCTGCCTTTAGGGTCTATCACTTCTTGGGCTCAACTAGAGGCAACATTTCTTAATCAATTCAACAAAGAGCGAGTTGACCCAATCCTCATGTACAATCAGTTGGTCTATATTAAAAAAGGACCAAGTGAAAATGTGAAGTCATTTTCTGAAAGGTTCTTTGGATTATATACTCAATTAGTGACATTTTATGTTCTTCAAGAAGAAGTGGCTCTCCAAATATACATCAATGCTCTTGACTCACTCATGTCCACATATTTGCGAGGGATGCCTCAAATCACATCTTTGTCACAAGCCTATACTCAAGCAATGGCAATTGAGCAACAATTGAGTTGTCAAAATTATGGTGTGGGTTTTGGATCATATAATCTTCAATCATTTAATACCTCCCTTACCCACCCAATGATTTATCCACCTCAACCAAGTTCAAGTGTGAATCAATTTCAGAATCAACAATCATTCCCAAGCTTCAATCAATTTCAAAATCCTCAACCTACTATGCAAGATCAACCATCTTTCTTAAGTATGAATCAACTTCAAAATACTCATCTTGATTCAAAAGATGTTTCTAAAATCAATTTCAATGATTTTCATAAGAATATGATTTTAGGCAAGGGAGGAGTACTAGATCCAACTAGTATGGAAACATGTGACAGATTGGAAACCCTTGACTCACCAAAAGATGAATTCTATGAGGATGAATCTGATTCGGATGACACATTGGATGACATTGTTGAAAGTAATGGCCCAGAAAATTCACACCTTCCAAATTATGTTAAACGTGAATCATGGGTTACACATGTGGATTATGATAACCTTATCAATTTGAATACAAGCAATAACCCAATTTTGGAAGTAATTGAACCATCTAAGGAAGGAGAAGATAAATTTGATGAGAAACATGTTGATGAATTAAAATATGATGAAGAAATAGTTGAGCATCACAATTTGATTTTGAAAGATGATCATTATGATTCTTGGGAAGAGTATGCTCACTCCAAACCTTTCGATGAAATTTGTGTGCCTATTGATATGCGGGATAATACAATTGCCCTTTCATATGAGGATATTACAAGTCCTGTACAATCCGAGAATGTTTTGGAAGAAGGGTTGGAATCTCATCAAAGGTTGGAGAAGGATAATGATTCTACTACCATGGATGAAGAAGGAGAATCAATTGTTTTTGTTCCCCTTGAGGGGCAAGAAATCGAAAATCTTGATCCACCTATTGTTTCTACAATGTCTATGCCATCTCAAAATGATGAAATTACAAAACCTAAGTGGTGTGGGTTTGATACTATTGATGATCCTAATGAAAATATGGATTTTGAGGCAACTCAAGCCATTGATCATGGAAAGGTGTCACGCGACACATATCTTGAAAAACTAGGCTCTTGTTTTGAAAAAGATGGACGCATGTTTGATTGGGTGCCTAACTTTGGTGTTTTTGAACAGGTATTGGATGATGAAGAAGACAATGAGAAAAAAGAAAAAGTTACTAACACTCATCAAGTTGTGGTAAATTCTAACCATGATGGGTTGAGTATGGATGACAAGGTGAAATCTTTACCTTTGGTAGTAGCTACAAAAATTTCAAGTGATAGGTTACATGATGTCCCTTTGGATGCTAACATCATTAATGAGGAAATGCCAAATTTTGTTGATGCTTGTCAAGTTTTGAATGATTTTGATTGCTTTAAAATCCTGGAAAATGATTTGAATTCAAGACTTTTAGAAATAGGCTCTTGTTTGCAACATCTCACATTTGAAAAGGAAAGCCTACTTCTAAATCATGAATGGAATGATGAAACTTGCACTTTAAAGAATAGACAAGATAAAATTGAATACCAACCATTGTCTAATCAATTTGATTTGAATCTCACCTATGATGTTGGTAATAGAACTAAATCAAATTGGTATGGTGAGCATGGCAAGTTGAAATTTGTTGCATTGCTTGGTTTGATCTTATTATTGTTGGATTCCTACAAAATTTGGCATGTGTATTGTGTCATATGTTTTTTGAATTGTTCTAATCATGTTTGGGATCCAGGAAAGTAATAGTCCAAGCTTGGCATCATCTTGTACAATAGTGTATATAATTTTTGGTTTTTGGTGTGGGCTTTCAAGTTTTCATTTTTGGGATTGTTTTTGGGTTTGTTTGTTGGTTTGTGTTTTTTTTCAAGTTTCATTTTTGGGATTGTTAGTTTAATCATGATTTAAGTTGTGTGTTTGATTTCATTTGACATGTTTAGTTTGTTTTATAAAAAATAAAAAAAAAAAGAGGAAAAATTTTGAGATGTCAACTTATGCCTAAGATCAGGAGAGTATGAAACATTGGAATTGTGTTGTAGAAGCTCCACAAGTAACACAAACACATTAAATAATATCGTTTGAAACTTGTGATGCATGAAGTTGTCAGTTTTGCAAATTATGGCAACATAGGTGGTATACTCCATCCACAATTCAAAAAAGCAATACATTCATATTACATTCCACTTTGCATATACATGCCATCTTAGTTGCATATGCATTTCAAATACAAATCATTAAAGTGTGTCAAATCCTCTTAGGGTTATGCTATAACATAAATAAGAAGAAAATCCTAAGGTTGGGAACTAAGTCTCGAAGATATCTAGAACCAAGCACATTTTATACACACTAAAAAGGATCTTGAGTAAAATGATCAAAACCTTGCTTGGAAGAAAAGGTCAGGCGAAAAGAATATTTCATGTCTATCCTATTATGCAACATGATCCTTAAAACAGTGGTTTTTACCACTTCCATAAAGCTTAAAGCCTAAAATCGAGTAGTAAGGATAGGGTTAAATCCTCATCGAACTTAGGTTGAGGATCCAACTCCCCAAAGCTCTGATTTGACCTACATGGAGTAGTAAGGATAGGGCATAATTCTCATCTCGCTTAGGTTGAGAATCTGATTCCCCAAAACTCCTATGTCTCATTTCATCGTAAATATTGGATTGGAAGGATCGTACTACATGTCCTCTGCAAAGGATGGGTAGTCATCCCCAAGGTCCAAGAAATAAAATTAATATTTCCCATTTTCATCTAAATCTTGGATTGGAAGGATCGTACTACATGTCCCTAGCAAGGATGGGTAGTCATCCCCAAGGTCTAAGAAGTAAAAAAACTAATATTTCCCATTTCATCTCAATATTGGATTGGAAGGATCGTACTACATGTCCCTAGCAAGGATGGGTAGTCATCCCAAAGGTCCAAGAAATAAAAGAAAAAGAATGAATGAGGCCAAATTATGGATTATGGGGTTAAGTATGCCCATGCATGGCAGCATGTCTTGTCTAAAAAACAAGACCACTGACTGTTCGAAGGGTTAGGCTAGCATGACCATTTCTTCCATAATTGGTTAAATTATTTTGCTCAAAGTGAGGTAATGAATTCCAAATCAGAGTAGTAAGAATAGGGTTAAACTCCCATCTCGATTAGGTTGGGAGTCTGATTTCCCAAAGCTCTGATTTCACTTTCACTCGCACATGGGTTCAAGATAGTAGTGACTCATAACCAACTTTGGGATCTAATAAAGCAATTCATTATACATATAGTTGATCCTAAGAGGGTTTGATAATCTTGAATGTTTGTGTATGATATTAGAAGGTCTATGCCTTGATAAAAGCAAAATCTCTAAGCATATTTATTAGGTTACACAAATCATTCACAATCCCACATATGCATTCATATAAAATTGACGATGGAATGTTGATCAATTTCAAACGATAGGGAATGAAACACATTGCACACACCAAGCTGATACTTAATGATTCTGATGATTCATGTATTTTTGATCTATGGGCATTTGTTTATATTTCTTATGTGCTAATGCCTATTTCTGAGTTTGTATACTTCCAGGTTGGGTTCTCACCAAAATGCTCAGGAGCATTTGACAGCAAAGTCGCCATTTGTTGTGGCTGATCCACAACACACCCCAAAATTGGGGACCCACCTTTTTTGCATGCTTTCAAAGAAAACTGTAGTGGCCCAGATGCTAAAAAAATCAAAGGAAGAGCAAAATACAAAAAGAAAAAGAAGTGTCGCGATATCGCGACATGTTGCTCTATCACGGCCAAAAATGAAAAGTTGTCACGATTTCGCGACATGTTGCTCTATCGCTGCTGAGAAATGAAAAGTTGTCACGATTTCGCGACGTGTTGCTCTATCGCTACTAGAAATGAAAGTTGTCATGATTTCATGACATGTTGTGTTGTCGCTGCTCAGAAATGAAAGTTATCACGATTTCACGACGTGTTGCTCGTTGCTCAGAAATGAAAGTTGTCACGATTTCACGACGTGTTGCGTGTCGCTCAGAAATGAAAAGTTGTCATGATTTATGACGATGTTGCTAAAAGAAAGTGTCATGATTTCGGAGTGTTGCGAAAAATGAAAGTTGTCGCGATTTCATGACGTGTTGCTCTATCATCGCTCAGAAATGAAAAGTATCATGATTTAGTGACATGTCACGTTTTTGCAGCTAAGAGCAACAGAATGAGACAGAAGTAAAAATTGTCGCGATATCGCGACATGTCATAAAATCATGGTCAAAGCAAGCAGGAAGAGGTGTTGATCAAAAAATGTCACGATATCACGACATGTCAGAAATCGCGGTTCATGGAGGAGAGAGAATATGAGAAATCTGTCGTGATTTCGTGACATGTCACAAAATCGCGATCAAACAATAAACAAGGCAAGGCATAAAGTTGTCGCGATATCGTGACATGTCGCGTTTTCGGTGCAGAAGCAATGGAAGGAGTAAATGAAAAATGTCATGATTTCGTGACATGTCACATTTTCATGATCGAGAGCAACCAAAATGAACGTAGAAGAAAAATGTCACGATTTCGTGACACGTCTTGTTTTCGTGGTGCAGGTAGAAAAGCAAAGCTGCATGCAAAAAAACGTCACGATATCGTGACATGCTATTTTTTTTGCGATTTACAGGGGGCAGTTACTGAAACATGCAGAGAGAGCGTAAAACACGTGGCATACAGGTGTAAGGGCTACAGAAGCATTACAGTTCATAGAGAATATCAAACGTTTCGACATCGAACATAAAGTCAAAAGCAATGAAGAGGCAGGGAAGACGAAATGATGCAATCTGGGAAATGAAACGAAGCGCCACAGAGCGAAGCAGAGAACCGCACCAGAAAGTATAAAAGCAGAGGCACAGATTGATACAAGGGTCGGAAATCGCTGCGAGCAGAGTTGCAGAGCTGAAGGTGATAGGCCATTCTGGGCCTGCTTTTGGAGCGTTTTCCTCCACTTCGTCTGGTTTTGTTTAAACTGGAAGCTTCTGTTGTTGTAAACTGACATATTTTAAATACAGAAAATACAGAGAGTTTGCATCTCATTGACAAGAAAGGAGTCATTTTCTGCATGCAAGATTTAATGTTTTATTTTCCCCTTTCAATTTCTAGGCTTATAGGTGAAGTTTAATGCAAGTGCTCTTGGTTGCTTCATGCGAATGTCTAAATCTGAAATCATAGTAAAAACCCCAGAAACCAGCACCTAGCTTATCTGGATTGTGCATGTTTGCAGGTTCAATAGGTTAGGTTGTATGCAGAAAACCTCATATCTTCGGTTTTGTCAAGTAGGATCGTAGCACTCTGAATGCATTTTAATTTCAGTTTCTGCATTTCATTTTTTTTTATTTTTTGCTTTTTATATTTTTCCAGAGGCTTTAACTTTCAAGGCATTAAAATAAATATCTAAAAAATATCAAAATCTAAAAAGCAATGAACAATCACTAAAGTCTCATGGTGAAATAAACCACAGTGCCCCTTGTTAACAGTTACTTGCAATCACTAAGGTGTTCCAAGCATTTAAATTGAATATCTTTATTTAAGATTATTGATACACATATACCAAATGCTAACATAGTGGAACCTTGGAGAATTTTTTTTTTTTAATTTCTTTGCAAGAGAGGATTTAGAACTGCAAAATCCTAGTGGAGAGTGTGTTTTCACAATCGGGTGAAAATACCACTCAACAGCTCCATAGAAACCCCCATCACAAAATTTCACCAACTCAATCAACCATTATCCATGTTTCTCAAATAGATATTGGATATAGGTATGATAGAATTACCTAAAATCAAACAACCCGATACCACGACTGACTAGTATAAACCAGGACAACATTGTGATTTCCACAGGGTTGATGGATATTTAATCAATTCATGCAAAAGGTTGAAATATTTGGTACAAGATCTAATCAACAATGGTCAGTTAGTTATAGAGGGTAATTTTGACCCTCCAACAATTAGTCAAACTCCTGCATCATAGGCACAAACTACAAATCAAGACCTAGATATTTTCAACATCCATTACCCAATCATGGAAAACAAGCGGTACATCAGGTAAAATATCGAAATGTACCCCCACCAAAATATTGCATAGGCATGATTAGTAGTGTCTCAAAATAACAATATCCATCAAATACACTTGTGCCTTCACATTTTTTTGTAACCATCGAGGAATACCAAGAAGAGGCTCATCAATACTTGTATTTTAATCATTCTAAAGGAGAGTCAATCACCCAATCCAATATTATTTCAATCACCTCCAATAGTTCGGAGGAGGATTTTGCACCCATAATGCCTATAATAGATCTTTTTATTCTAGATGGTCCATTGGTCAATCTCTTTTCAAACCACTCTCTTATGCATGACTTTCTCCCATTGGAGCAACCAACACATCATAGGAACCACCCCATTCAACTAATATCGCCTTATCCCCCCATCATTCTCTAGCTTTTTCCATTGCTTGATGATACAATTGGTATGATTGGAGCCACAGTCCAACAACAGGCTCGTGCCCAACTATCACAACAATATCAACAATCAACAAACCCATCTTAGTCACCTTCATCACAACTAAATGATCCTGCTAGACCTCTTTTGATTTTGAGGGCACCACAAAAAAGCAACAGTGCAAACAAACCACAACAAAATCCACCATTTGATATCAAACATCAACTTGCTCACACACCTACCAAGATCTCTCTCTTGGAGCTTCTTCGATCTTCCCCCATCCATAGGGAGGAATTGATGAACTCTTTGAGTCAAATGATGGTACCACAAGATATTCACCGACCTCTATAATTAATGTTGTGGCTTCTCATAGGGTTGATCACATAGACTTTTATGATGAGGATATCCCTCCTCACATTTTACAGAGTGACAACCCTATGTACATCACAATTATGATTGGGGATGTTCTTATCAAAAGAGTGTTAATTAACAATGGATCCTCTCTCAATATTTGCACATATGACTTTTTTCAAAAGTTTAGCTTTAAATATGAGGATTTAAGAAAATCATATTTGATCATAAAATCCTTCAACAATGAACCCTAGGAAGCATGTGGCATGATATCTATCCCACTTTAGGTCAAACCTAGAATTCAAAATACATGTGTTTATGTTGTACCCTATACCACATCATACAATATCCTTTTGGGGTGTCTGTGGATTCACGCTATGAAGGCGATACCATCCACATTGCACCAATGTATCAAATTCGAATTCAAGAATCAAGTTGTCACCATCCATGGTGACTTATGACTATTTGAGTATTGTGTAATGGTTGAGCCATCTAGTGCTTCATTTTGTCCTTCCTTGTCATCATTGGCACCTTCTGTCCATTATCCTTCTTCATCTATACTTGAGAAAACTTCTTCATATCATCCACCTACATACAACCATCATTTACATTTTTCTATTTCCCCTCATTCTTCTCATACAACTGACCCATCACCTTCCACATATTATTCACTCATGGACCAATCACTTGCTAATTTATCCATAACCACACCAGCACTTAACGGAGAGAATTTTGTAGTCCAAGATTCTCTTATTCTTTCTCGACTACCACCATCTCCACGCATTATAGGATTACCTTATAAGAAATGAGACGCTCATTTTGGTATTTGTACTTTTATTTTTCATGGATACACCATAGATAAAATCACCATTGGCAAAAATCTAATTATTGAAGAAGATACTTTTACTCATTGCTACTTGTTTGATAAATATCCACTCCCTAAGCAAACTTTGTGTAGCATGGGATATATAGGTAAAGGTCTAGGTCTTCGATAAAATATCTAATCAAGATATTTGAATATAGTTCATGATTGTATAGAAAGTGCTTGTAAAATTTATATTGTTAAAATTGATAGTGACAACAATAGGGATTCAAATGATGATAAGGATAGTGATACTCTAAGTTGTGTTAAAATTGATTAGTGTGATAATGAATTTGGTTATTTTGAAAGGCATACTAAAGGGATTGGTTCAAAATTGTTAAATAAAATAGGATACAAAGGTATAGGTTTGGGAAAATATGAGCAAGGCATGAAAGATCCCATAATACCATAAATAAGGCCAAAATGTGAAGGCCTTGGATATACAGGATAGGTTAGTGAAATTGTGATAGGGACCATTAATACCAATTCCATGACAATAACAATGAATGTATACCAAGGATTAGTAAAACCAAATGGGTCTCAGATATCAATAAGACAAAATTTGTTAAAAAATAATTAGATAAAAGTAACCAAACTCACAGTTGGAACCATTGTGGCAGTTATGGACATAAGATAGAGAAATGTTGGGACCTCCATTATGATGAAATTTGTGGAGGAAATAATCATTCTCAAAGATATTTTCAATACAAAGAAAATAACAAAATGAAAATTAATTATGGATGGATAAGTATGTGTGAATGGGATAAGATAAAGGAAATGTTGTGTGGTTTCTATAGGAGGAGACCAAGTGTGATGAAAAATCAAAGTTTGTTAAATATCAAGAATAATGTGAGTTTTTCCATGGTGAATTGTGTTGAGAAACTTGAAATAAATGATTTCATAATATTATGATCCAAGCACAACTTGGAAGATGACCTATAGTAACAAGGACCTATAGAATAATATTGATGATATAGTTTGATGGTGATTTCCATAGGTTATGATCTTATGGTTGTTCTAGTGGCTAACCTAGAGGTAATGATAGCCAAGCAATGACCTAGGGAGGTGATCTAGAGGTAATGATGATTCAAAGATGACCCAAAGGCAAAGACCCAGAGGTAGCCTTGAATTATTGATGATCCTGAGGTAGAGACCAAAATATGTTGACCCAAAGGTAGATCTTGAAATTTCATAAAGGTAAACCTAATAGAGGTTACATAAATAGCAAGATCCAGATCCAGAGCACGTTCTTTATACCAAATAATGTAATACAAAGTATGTTAGAGAGTATTATATTATTTGATATTATGTAATTATTAAGGATATTATTATTATATGGAAATAATAATAAGAACTTGAGAAGACATATCTTCGATGAGGAAGAATATGAATATGAAATGACAAAGGAAAATTGGAGAGTTTCACAAATACAAAGAGACACCATCTTCATTATCTATAAAGCTATGGCTGGAGAAAAATAATGTAACTTGTGAGAAACAATATGTATCATATGTGAATATGATGTGAATATATTTTTGTTTGTGTTTGAATCTAATGTGTAAATTTTTTTAATCTAGGCCTCAAGCTAGCAAATACTCATATGAAGATCCCTAGAGATAAGAGAATTATCATAATTGAAAATGAGCCTCCATGCAACTATATTTTATACAAGTTGGATGGTGATGGGAAATTAATTCAAATGAGTTTTCAAATTTGTGGATGATGATTTGGATGAACATAAAATTATCTCTAAGCTAGATGTGTTAGTAGGGTTCTAGAAGAGTACAAGAGTAAAATTTTAGAAGGGAGATATTAAGAAACCAACCTTGGCAACTACTTAATATTAAAGGAGCCAACCAAGATTCCATCTTTGATGAGTAGACTAGCTCAAGGAGTTGGAGGTGCTTGGGTATTGTACTTTGATGGAGTGTGGACAAGAAATAGAATAGGCATCAACAAACATTTGAAAAACCCTCAAGGTGTATAAAATTGTTACGCTTACAAATTAGTGTTTAATTATACGAATAATATAGCGGAATGTGAAGCATTATGTAATGGGATACAAGAAGAAGAAAACATAGGAGTATGTGCTACCAAAAATTATGTAAGGAACAAAAAATTATTTGGTTATTTTAAAATTTTGGTAAACCAAGTTAATTCAGTATGTGCTACCAAGAACAAACACCTAAAATAATATAAGTATTGGGTGTGGAATTTTCTAAAATATTTTAATACTTATAAAATTATCTCTATACCAAGGAAACTAAACACAAAAATGGATGAGATAGCATATTTGGCTACAAGGTTCGATCCAACTATAAATAGGTAGAATTTATCCAAGAAAGTAGAAGTAGTTTATAGACATGCTATCCCAAATGGCTCTAATGATTGGTAAGTGTTTAATAATGATGAACAGATCATTGCGTTTCGTGACAATGAAGGTCAATATGTAGAAGAGAAGAATGACTGTGGATATGACATTAAGGATGGAGTTATTGAATTGAAAATAAATTATCCACCCAAAGGCCTAATCATATTTGAGATTTAATTTAATCGAGATGATAGCACTAGGAAAGGCAGCATCAAGGCAAATACCTCATCTTACCAACCCATTAAAATCATTGAAGACAAGAAATTGTTAATCAAAAATGAATGTATAGGAGAACATATTCACTTATTCAAATAATTATGCTCCAAGTATAGGTATGAAGATCTTAAGGTCTACAATACGAACATAATTGAGCATACAGTTGACCTTGAACTAAGGGCTAGGACAATTTTCTAGAAACAAAGGTCCATTAATCCTAACATTGAGGCAATGATGAAAAATGAGCTCCTTAAGTTGCTACAAGCATAGGTTATATTTTCTATTAAGCATTTGCATGGGTGGTGAATTTGGTCCCAACATGCAAGAAGAATAGAGATATATAATTGTGCATAGACTTCAAAAACTTGAACCTGGCATCTCTAAAGAACCACAACCTATTTTAACCTATTGACCAAATGTTACAAAAGGTGATTGGATTATGAATGTTGACATTGCTTGATGGTTTCTCAAGGCATAATTAGATATAGATTAAAGATGATGACCAACATAATAAAACATTCACTACAAAATGGGGAACCTTTCCCTACCAGAGAATGTCATTTGGATTATTCAATGTAAGTATCGTGTTCTAGAGGACTATGAATATTGCCTTTGTTGGATTGATTGATGAAATAACTCAGATATCTTAATGACGTAATAGTCTTTTCAAAGGAAAGAAGTAAGAACATTGATCACCTAAATTTAATTTCAAAAGGTGTAAGGAATATGGAATCTCCTTAAATTGTATGAATTCAATATTCTTTTTTCAAGAGGTAAAACGTTTGGGATATGTAGTGTCAAATAAAGGCCTTGCAATAGACCTTGATTGTATCAATTCAGTTCATGAGTTACCACTATTTCCATCAATCAAAGGTATTATGTCTTTCCTAGGACAAATCTAGTTTGTAGCCAAATTCATAATGAACACTACATAACTAGTTAGACCCATCAACAAGATGTTGAATAAAGATGCTACCTTCACCTGAACAGAAGAAGGAAAATAGGCATTTAAGATATTAAGGATGCAATCACAAAAGCACCAATGTTGATTTATCCAAACTTCTCTAGGAATTTTAGGTTATATGTTTTTGGCATGAATGAGAGTATTTGATTCATAGTAACCGAAAAAATATAGTAAGGATATGAACATTCAATACTTTATGAGTCAAAAACTTCACAACTATGAGAAACAATATACTTTTCGCAATGATAAAATCCCTTAGAAAGTTAGGTATTATTTATCTCAAAGCAAGACTACCGTCTTTGTAGTCCACCTTGATATAATATCCATAGACCTACATGGAGAATTAGGTGAGAAGAGATCAATATGGATAAACAAAATTCATGAATTTGACATAAAGATCAAGCCAACTAAACTAGTCCTGGGATTGGCTCCTTGTTAAAACATTGTCATATCTCACTCTAGTGAATGAGTAGAACTCATAGAAGAAGAAGAATTGGAAGGACAAAGGAATGGATGAGTGATATAAGGAGATACATGCTTTCAAGGCAAAGTTCCAATGGGGTTAACACTCAAAGAGAAATATAGATCTAGGCAAAAGACTACCTACTATTCCTAGATCAATGGCATCCTTTTTCAAAAGGGTTATGATTAAAGATAAGGTAAAAGAACTACTTAAAGAATACCATTATGAAGGTGACCATTATTTGGTCTAGAGTATAGCTCACAAAATATTAAGGGTTAGATATTATTGGCTAATTATTTTCATTGATTGCTTTCAATGCATCAAAGATTATCAAGCATGTTGTATGTTCCTTAGTCGAACAAGGAAAGCTCCTATATCTATATAGCCTATAGTTGTGGCAAAATGAGGCTTGGATTTTATTAGGAAGATTAACTCTTTATCTAGTTCAAGCCATGGTTGGATAGTAACTACCATCAATTATTTTAATAGGAGGACAAAAGCAATTCTTGACAAGTCCATGACTCAATAAGTGGTTATTTAACTACTAGAATATATTATCACAATATATGAAACCTCTTTAGAAATAGTTACCAATAATGTTGTAGTGCTTACATGAGCCAAGTTGATGAAATTTATACTTACGCAATTCTCGTAAATGTGTCCATTCAAATGCATAGGTAACACGCAATTCTCAATCCCGAATGAAATACTATAACCACTTTTATTACAATAGGTGAAGGAATTTCTTAGCCACTCAACTAGAAAATTCCCTAGATGCCCAAGGACTTGAGTTGCCCCTCAAATTTAAGCAATTGAAAAAGGATGTGTAGATGGTCCTATTTGGCATAACTATAGTCTTGGGAGAAATTAATGATGAACTCATCAAGAAGGAATACATACCATATTGCAATCAAAAATTCAAAGAAACGTGGTAATTTAAGTACACTTCATTCCTTGTCTAGATAATCCTGAATTAGAAAAAGTATTAGTTCCTCAAGTTGTAGTTGGGCAAAGGGAACGATGATGGAAAGCCACTAGCAATTTGTGATTGCATGTGTCAATTTATTTTAATAAGCACAAAGGTTGGGTAATTGTTTTCAATGAGTTTACATAGTGTTTTTATGAGAGATCTTGGTCCCCTCATACTTAATGGGGTTTGAATCTTGGACCTCTCAAAGAGAGGCCAAAGCCCTTACCACTAAAGTAAGCTTGCAGCTTTCATGTGTCATACAAAGTTGAAGATAAGGCCACCCATGATTTCTATGAGATGGTCTACCACAAGATCATGAAGGGGCTAAAGGAGAATGTGCCCAACTTGAACCAAGAAAATCTCCACATTAAATCCATGGAATTTTCAAATGGAGACTTCCACCTAGGCAAGCATAGATCCTTTATTAGAGTTTATGGATTCTCTAGGATGCCCTACGAGCTACTTGTATTTATGTTGAACTATTTGTTAAATCTAAAGTATGTGAGATAGTTGGACTATGTTGACCAAAATGCTTCAAAGGGAAAAGGAAGGTACCTTCTATAACACCAAGGAAGCACTCTTGGTATTGACTCCAAAAGCAAGGGAGTGCCATGTACTTATCAATGGGAGGTTGAAAAGCTTAGGGACGATACTGCTATAGGATTGTGTCTTTTAAACCCAAGTCATAGTTTGTAAATGAAATGTTAGCACATCGTACCAACACATTTTAAGTCCCTTAAAAAAGGCATGGGGTGGAAAAGGAAGAAACCCTATATGAAGACATCATTGTCAAGCTAAAAGCATCATATAGATAAGAATACAAGTTATTGTTATGGTAAATTCAGCCTCCTTCACGGTATACATTTTATGCCAACTTTAGGATGAAGATGGACTTTGATCTTGATGTGAAGATAAACCATCAAACAATAAGAGCCCTCAAGAATCGAGGATATTTGATCCAGCATGGCAAAATATGAGGTATGAAACTAACATTGAAGGAATCCTATGCACCAAGGATGGTTTGATGCAAAATTTTCAAGCATGTAGGATAGGACTAACTAAAATAGAGGGACTAATATGGCACATACAAAAGCTAAGCACCAATTGTTCCCTCCATTACCATCAATATCATCTCCTTATCTTCGTTAGTGTTGATAAGCAGTACCATGAGGGAAATGGTCCAATAACAATTGAAAAAAACATCAATATTGGACAAAATTTTAAAGAGAAAAGTTATGGTCGAAGCTTCTATATCCCAAGGCATATTAAGGATTGAAGGAAGGATAATTAGTAAAGGAAAGTAGCACATAAATGATCATCTCACCATCCAAGGATGGAGCCATGGAAATGAGGGCACTAACTTTGGAGGCTACAATAACCTTCACATCCACTTCCATCACCACACTCACCCCTTCTCCTCTCCTCATCTCTTCTCCAACTCATACTTCTGCTCCCTTTTCTCAAATCCCTCTTACTTCTATTGTGCTCACCTCACCACTTACAAGCACAACCATAGGATCTTCTAGAGGCATGTCTTCCTAAATTGTGAAGCAAATAATATAGCCCACCCATAAATCCCACCATTCCCTTCACCCGTGTCTATCATTGAAATCATGACAACTTGCCCATTTATCGCATAATCCATTGGTCCCACTATATCTATTTTAGTGTCACTACTCTCCACTGCAATGATACAAATCACTACCCAAGTGTCAACATCCACACCTCTACCTCCCAACATACATTACCATTCAATTCACTCCTCCCACTGTCACCACATCCCCCTTCCATTCCTAGTATCCCAATAAAACAATTCCTTAGGATAGCGATGTGTCATATCTATAAACATCACCACATATGTCAGTCAATCTGAACCACTCTAGTGTAGCATCGCCACAAAGCCTAGCTAGACATTCATCTAACAAGAAACAAAGGGGTTTGGTAAGAAAGCAATCAACAAAGTCATTAGTTCTATGAAGGATGAAAGGAAAACATAAGAACTTAATCCCTATGGTACTTATGGTCAAGCAATCACATGTTATAGAGGGCGGCAAAAGGCTAATGATTACAAAGCCTCTCCCCACAAATCCTACCAGACCAACTACCACATCAATTGATTACACCACTAGATTTAAGTTAGATCTACCAGAGGTCGATCCTTTTTAAGTGGTGCAACTAGTAGGGCAACTATAACAAGCCATGACTACTAGATACAAGCAATTTGTCATTGATGCCAAAGCATACAAGAAGCAAGTACTAGATAATGCTCAAGCAACAAAGTGATTGATGACCAAAAAACAAGCGACACAATTCCAACAAGAGTACTAAAGAAAGAAATAGCAAAGAAAGAAAGATCTAAAAGGATAATTGGCAAAACAAGATGAGCTCAAAATATAGTTGGACTTGACAAGGCAACTGGCACAAGGGCAAGATCAACTCAAGCAACAATTTGAGAAAGAGACAAAACTTGAAGCTCTAGTTAGATCAAATGTAGGTAGTCGCACAGGAAAAGGATAAACAAATTGTTGAATTGGAAGTGGTGAATGAGGAATTGAAGGCGGTGAAGGTGACAAGAGCACAAGCATCAATATTTGAACTAAGCCCTTATGGGACAATATTCATACTAAAATCGCATGTGCCAAGGTTTGTTTCAACTTCGTTATAGAATCTGAAGTAATTCTCAATCAAACTTTTATCACATTTTAGTGAGTAGAAAATGAGTTGGTTTCTAAGATGAGATACATTAAAGCATTGCAACAATTGTCAAAGATGACTGCAAAGTAGGTCAAGTAGTTGGGTATGTCAAACAAGAATATTGTAGTCAAACAATTGAAAGGAATTCCAAACATGGAAAAACATCTATAGGAATACAAAACTACCCACAAAGTGCTAAGTTACCTATATAAGAAATGAAGAAATAATTGTTGCAGTTGATGGACACAGGATTGAGCGACATCTTATCCAACCCAAGATGACTCCCTGTATCTGATCAAATAGACAAAATCTTTGGTGAAGAGAAGAGCAAATCAGAAAGGAATGCTACACCAAATTAAGTTACTAAGTTGGAGTCTCTACTAAACAAGCTAAAAGAAGTAGCAAACAAAGATGCTAGATAATTTGGAACTGCCTAGTGACAATAACATGTAGGAATTATTGAGCTTGATGCCATAATTGGCAAACAAGGGAGGTCCACCAATTTTGCAATTGTCACAAGATGATTCCAATTTTGAAGACTTTACCCTGAAGGATAGAGGTAGGACCTAGAATCACTTCTGAATCAAGCTTGGCACCCTACGAAGTCACCAAAAATGGAGTAGGCCAGCTGTTATAAAAATTGTCTAAGTCTAAAAAGGGTGATTTGTTGAAAAGAGCAATTGGTTAGATCCGATGATCCATAAAAAGGAGCAATCTATCTCAAATCAGTGAAGAAATGTTTTACAAATCAACTAATCACTACCATCAAAACTGGTGAATCTCCTTCATAATCAATAAATCACCACTTTTGGGCCAAGCAAGACAAGGGAAGCATGAAATTCGAGGAAATCTCCAAGAACAACATTTTATCTCCATGTGGCATCCAAAAGGAGTTAAAGGCTTACATCATTTTGCTAAAGATGCCCTTAAACTAGAGATTTTGCTATAGGTAGAGAGGATTTTCCATAGGTGTAGGTAAATAAGTTGTTATAAAAAGGAGCTCCGAGCTTCATTGTAAACATATTTTGACCATCTAAGGAGACTAGAGCTACACTTTGTCAACTCCACATTGTACTCTTGAACTTATTTGACAATAAGAGAGATTGCATGTGATATTTGCTTATCAATTGTGGCATTGTGATTTTGATCCATGGAATGCATAGTGATTGTGTTGTTGTCATTTTGTTTTCTAATAGCCCTTTTCTTCTATTATTGCAAATTTCATATGCATGGGAGCACATTGACATTATTAATTTTTTGTGATTGTGGTTTTGTCCTTTTGTTTTCTATTAGTCATCTTCTTCTATTATTAAAAATTTCATATGCATTGAAGCACACTGACATTATTCAATTTCCTTCATGTTAACTAATCATACATCAATCCTACTACGATTACTATCATATATACTTCTATTGTATTTAATTTAAATTCCTCACATTCCACTTTCAAATTTTACTTTTCTACATTTATATTAGGTTAGTTTAGCATGATTGGTGGGAACCACCCTAAATCCGAAGGTCAAAGAGGACAAGATTTGTCACCTTCCAATTGTTAAAACAAAATTGGAGACGCAATTCAATCAAATTATATTGATTCAACAATTCCCACGGTGAAAATATTTTTATTTTTTACATCCAATGAGATTTTGTAATATGATTTATAAGATAATAGAGGAACAAAGTAGTTTTCTCCATGGTATGCAAATCCTTGGTGGTGTAATAATTGCACAAGAGATCATACATTAACGTCGCTACATGAAAATTTCATGTATGAGGGTTTGTTGAAGTTTTTTATACAACGTTCCCCAAAAACAACATGGTTTTATTCAAGGTTGGCATGTATAGGTTACATGTTATGGCACTCCAAAGTTTTTTTATTTTAATTAGTTAATCATCCATTAGATACTTTGAATCATCTTGTAGACTTTGCCCTGGTGATCCACTATACCTTATATCTTCGTTATTGTTGTTGAGGTATTAGGAAGAGCTCTTTCATAGGCAAAAGTGGAAGGCAAAATCAATGATATTCAAGTTGCAACAAATGGTCCGTCAAATTCAAATCAATATTATCATGCTATATAAAGGCTCTGAATAGTCGCTACGACAAAATCTAAGATTCATTTTTATTAACATTGCCCTTGATTTACAATGGACTATTGTGCATATTTTAAGGTTAAGTTGCAAAAATACCATTCATTTATTCTCGTTTGATAAAAATGAGTTCTTAACCATGATTGGAAGACCAAGTCATAAAGGCTACATTGGAATCTATCCCTATATATAGTCAATGTTCAAGATAACCATTAGATATAGCATTCAACATTCATGGCTTTTTTTTTTTAACTATAATGTTAACAAAGGAGAGTATATTGAAGGGGCAAGCTTGCAAATAGTAGATTTATGAGTTTGGCAAGCAAAGGTAGAACACACTTTGAGATTATCAAAGGTCGGCATAAAAATTAGGCAAAAATGTTGCTTTGCTAACATATAGGCTATGCATATGCAATAAGATCATTATTCACACAAAACCTACATAACAGATTGACAACATGAAACTTCGTATCGGAGTTTGCACTCAATCAAGAAACACGTTAGATGGTCGGTCAATGAGGACGACTCAACAAACTTTGGGTTAATGCTTGGTTCAAGTGTTATCCTCTTGTTTTTGATCCAAATTTGCAACCATCGGCTCAAGCCTCTTTGGATTGTAAAGGTTCACTCATCAAAAATATATATATATATATATATTTATGTGAGCAACAATTCCAAATATTGAGTTTCTATTGGCAATTTGGTTGACGAGAGCAAACCTCAAACAAGCAGCCGGAAGCTCCAAAAGATGCTTCAAGGGTTTTATTTTCCTTGGATATGGTCTAATTGACCCAATAACAGACGTAGTATTATTTATGGTAATTTATGAGAGTGGCCACCACCAAAAGCCAGATATAGCTTATCAAAGAAAAAATGTTTTGAATTTTTTCAACTCGTGCAATTTCAGGTCAACATCTCAACTAAGAAGAGATAAAGACGTGGGCACAAGCAAGAGTTGAGACTCAACAGTCACATAGGGCACCAAGAGAGATGAAATTATCATCGGTGCATTGTTCTTAATTTGTTTTACAACCCAAAGATGGACAAATTGCAAGTTAAAATATAGGGGATGAAGAGAACATGCCTTGCCCTCAAACCAATCAGAGAACATGTGAAAGACAACTTCAAATTTTGTAATGTTGCTTCCCGTTAGCAATACAGGATTCCCTAGCCATGTTGCTTGTGCAAATTTTTATCTTCATGCATTCAGTAAAGCTCATGCTCCAAAGATGACAATTACGGCAATTTATTCTACAAATAAATTACAATCATGATCAAAATGTTCAAATATCCTGAACTTTACTCTTTTGTCTGAAATTATTTCATAAGAAATAGATTGAGGATGAAGAGCTTCCTGGTGTGAGTAAAACTGAGCCATAAAAGCTAGTATAAAAGTAATTAAAACCAAAGTTTCTAGAATTCAAGAGTTGCTTGATGCGCTGTTGTAAAACCCTTATAAACTCTCACAAATTATCACAGTAATTGCATATATCAATACAACTGTTAACCAAACTCACTAGATTTTGCATGAATATTCAACATGGTCTTGCCAACATCGCCAATCCTGATTTAATCCAAGTAATATGTTAATCTTTGTGAACCAGGAACAACATTCGCATATTTTAAAATTGGCTATCTAAACCACGAGTGACCTGAACTCTACAAACCTGCTAATGCCATGTTATTACATTCAACACATGGATTGGCCACACTCCTAATTCTTACATTTTACAAAATGGACTTTGTTTATAGACATTTTGCTCTTCAAAACTACAAATTCAGATTAAAAAAGACATAACAAGACCCTCAGAATTTGGCAAACTTAAACTACAATTTACATGATGCAGACCATTTTCAGGAATTCAAACTATCACCATTGCAAAGAAATTCATTACTCGAGAGAAGAATTCAACTCTTAGCTTCCACATGCTGTCATAGCAATCAGAATATCATAAAATGCTCAGATTTTGTACAGCATTAGAATAGCAATCCTGCCAAGGAAAGTATTAGGCAGAGCAGGCTAAACACATTATGTGAAGTATTTAATGTCTTCATATGCAATGAAAGGGAAATCACTAGGTACTATCTGCCAACTGTGACCTCCGGACTCCCCAAAATGATTTTGGTTCCAACTTTTCGTTAACTGCTGTGAATAGCCAGCCCATGTGTGAATCACAGGCGCTACAATTGGCAATCGTCCATGCATACCTGGAAAAACATTATTAGTAACCAGATTGGAGCCAGTATATTAATCAAGTCAGCTAAGGAGAGAGGCTTTCTTACCCAGGAAACCAACTGTGTTCGGTCACAGCCCTCCCTTCTAGTGCCAAACCTCTGGTATTGTAGAGAGTCAAAATTTCGTGGACAAAACCATGCGCATTAACATATGCACCAATAGGCCCATCAGTGGACATTACTAGCATGTCACGGCGTCTGGCTACGACTGTCTGCAGAAAGCATACTTGAATTATAAATCAATGGATGAGAAGAGAAAGCCCAAAGAACTAGCAATACTTCAGAAACTTAACCAGGAATTGCTCAAAATTTTAGCCTGTTTACAAACATGAAATACTAACACAAAGTTCCAAAAGATTGAGTGTAGGATGCTGTAAGTTGCATGATTTGAAAACAATGAACAGATGACCAGAGGATTGATTTAGAAGTTTGATCATAGCAGTTCTGAATTAAGTCAGAACTGTACAACACTGAATCTTCCAATCTTGGCATTGGGATCCCCATGGACTCAGCATTCTCTTTTGCAGACAGCAATCTTGGGTTTCTCCTCTTCCATTCATCTCAATGTACAACATTGATACATACAGTTGTTGAACCATTTGTGTTTCTAACATCTGAAATAGTCTAACTAATAATATCAGATTTGATCCTGGCCACTATAAAGTAGCTTGTTCAATCATGTAATACAAAAAGCTCAGTATGCAAGGACACAATTGCATCTGTGCTGTAGTTTTGATGCTTATAAATATGCCTGCAATAAGCTCTATTTACTAAAAATTAAGGCACCAAAGACCATTTAAGTTTATACCTTATTAACAGAACAAGGCAAGTCTCTTGCTGTAAAATCTACTATACATTTTTCTTGTTTGCCAAGTTATTGCCTAGTTCTGAGCCTGAGCCTTAAAAAATTGGGAAATATGCTAACAATCACATGCCCACTTTTATAGTTCAGAAATCTTTGTCACAAGCTCTCATTAATATTCAGCTATTTTATGCAACCCTTTACTAAAGAGGTATATAGATAAATACCCTTCAATGATTAATGGGAAAAGAACACAATCGTGAAAATGTAGTCATAGTTTACAAGATACCAATTAATACTGCCGTTTCTAGTCAAATATCATAATCTCAACATGGTAAATGCAAACCTTTATAGGTTGCTAACCAAATAGCCTAATGGATGAATAGTGTTTTAGGACTCATATTATTGGTCTTTCTTGGTTGCATCTGACTATGAGTTTCTATTCTTAACTCAACTAGAAAGGCTTGTGTCTATTTTTAACATCTATTCTCACACATAAGACCTGTGCTCCAGTTGAACCTTGTTTGAATTCTATTAATCTCTCTTGTGATATTGTAAATCCATACTTTTATCTGACCGCAACTAAGTCTTTGAACCTACCATAAAGAATTGCCATCTCTTTCCGTAGTCTGATACCTGCATGTAGGACTACTATAGTGCACAAAGAAAACTGGATTTCTCATGAGAGACACAAACTCTGTGGCAAATAATTACCTGGATAAAAGCTTGGTTTATCTATATCTAAATATTTCCACTACAGCTATCACTTGTAATAAACCAAATTGTGTCCAATAAAGGTAAGTGCAAAACATGAGGAGATCCAAATTTTATAGGTCACCATGAACTTTTGACGCATATACTAAGAGCAACCCAGAGATAGCTGGCATTGCTAACAACATTCATATCCAGAAAGAGATGCTCTGTTTATTCTTCGTTGCATGTAACAGAAATCAATAAAATTGCTGATTTAGAAGACATGATCAGAAAGCAGTTCTAGATTAAGGTTTTTATAATCTACAGGTGCAAGATGAATCTCAAATTGTTATCAATGAAATCAAAGCCAGCAAATGCACACGCTAATAATGAATGTTCTTTTCAGCAAGCATTTTATTTAAGACCAAGTTCAAAGCAATCATATTTCAGTATTGCTATAAAGCAAATTGGGTGGAAGATAATCTAGCCAATTTTAATGTTACAAGAGCTCCCCAGCAAAGAAGATAAGACCTAAGAGGAACAGAATATTGATATAGTTCAAACTTCAATTGATGTTCATCTAAATCAAAGCATCGTCCAAAGCCTTCACCTTTTGTATAGAATTCTACAAGCAAGGGGTAGAGCTGCTTATATGAAATCCACAAGCATAGGGAGCATGATGCCTTCTAGAAAAAAACTAATCATCCACCAGAATATATCTCTCTATAAGCCTGTTTTGGTTTAAACTGGTTCAACAGCCATGCATATACTATATGTATATTAGTCCTTATGGTTCAAATCATAGTTGAGAAAATCTGCAAAAAATCCCAATTCGAACTGATTTTTCCCTATTCACAGCCTAGCCGATTGTTTGCCAATTTTGCCGATTTTTTCCAAAAAAATATGATATGAATGAAAAAAAGCTTTTTTTCAATGAAAATTTGCATTTTCTTTGGTTTTCCAATAAAAAATTGCCAATTTCTTCCCAATTTTTTTGCCAATTCTAGAATTTTCCCGATTCCTTTCCATGCCGATTCCAATTCGATTCCGATTTTCTCAAATATGGTTCAAATTATACTGATAGATGATTTTAGTAGTTGATAGGTTTCTCCACCCATGGATTTTTGTCTTCATGCAAAGGTGCTCACAAAATTGGTTTAACCTGAAGGACAAAAAAGCTCTTGTGTTTCAAATAATAACTATTAATGAGATTTTCAGGAGCCTATCAGGCCAGAGAGTTGGCCCTAGTGTCAAAAGTTACAAAGAAGCTTCCTCCTGACTTCTGCAAGCAAAACCAGAACTTCCGCATTTATACTGACATGGATATTTAGTGCTTAGCTTTGTTGGTTGATGATTTGGAATGTCAGCTTGAGTTCTATTGCCCCCTCCCTTCCAAAAAGCTACAATTCTTACTGAATTCTCTTTAGGTGTATATAATCAATAAATAAAGGCCAAGGCATGTCTTTGTTTCTTGCTCTGCTCAATAATTATAGGCAATGTAGCAAATGTATCCTATATCAATATTTACATCTATACTTTCATCCCTATTACTTTGCAATAAGATTTTAAGCAAGAGTACACTTATAGACTTTTTAATATTTTTAGAAAATTTAGGAATCTTCTTGAAGAAGAATGAAAAAAATATTTAACACATGTGCCCTGTGCAAGATGCATAAATTTCAACAACCTTAAGGAATCAAGCTGCTAGAAAAGTTCAAATAAAGAGATTCAGAGCTTACCCTGCAAAGCTTACAACGCACACGGTCAATAGATTCCAAAAGTTGTATCTCTCTTTGCAACCTATAAACAACACCATCAATCTCTAGAAGCTCCTGCCTTGTGCTGTCAGGTACAGGTATTTTACTTGCAAGATAAAATGATAATAAGTCTGGCTTTTTCACTAGATCATTAATGCTAGGAGTTTCGACCATCTGTCTCCACATATCTGTATAAAAATTATTATTAACATATAGTCAGAGGTAAACAAATTTCATGACAGTCATGCACTGCGACTGTAAAATGTACAGCTTAAACATCTTGATGGTGACTATTTTCTGCTCAAAAATATTAGCATCCTCTTGAATCTTGATTGGAATAGCTAAAACAAATATAGAAGATCGACTTGCTGGAGAAACACAATTCTAAAACACAAACAAATATATCACTCACTGAAGAATAAGACTTACTGTTCATGACATTCAGGACATCTCCCTTCAAATGAGATAAAAGTCTGTAGTGTTCTATTATTTTAAATTTCTAGGTAAAAATAAATGTAAAAAACATATCAACATAAATAATTCTTTCTTAACTACTCTTGAAAAGCATGTCCAATTACATGAAACTCTCACAAGTCCCACAAGGACCCGCAGATCTGCGAGTTGCGTCACCCGTCAAGTCATTTTGATGTTGGGCAAGTCTCTTTCTGTAAAACCTAAATCATTTCATGTTATTTCTTATTTGTCAAGTCATTGCCGAATTTTGCCTCAAGCCTGAACCCGAGTCAAGGAAAGGTTTGTTTAGCCAAAGACGAGTACAAGTCTCAATGCCATTGTTTCAATAAAGTGAGTATAAATTCTTTGAACTTCCTACTGCCTAATTTTCTGGTCCAAAGGAATAAATTCAGCAAATTAACTCAGAAGGGGCTGAAAACATCCAAAATTCTTTTTTGGCTCAAAATGCACTGAACCTTGTGACATAGGTTGTAACTAATGTCTACATGAAAATATGTATATGAATAGCCTAATATCTTCTCTACCATCTTACACCCTATTGTGCTTCTGGCTTTGACAGGTCTTCTCAGACTCTCTGATATCCAGTACATGTCTGATCAGCAATCTCTAAAAGTGCTTTATGAAATATCTTACAACTGTCTCCAAAAATGAGACACACTTTATCACACTGTATTGATGTGTAGATTAGGGAAGTGAACACAAATAAATCTTGTTCATACTTGATTCTGCACTCATGTTATAATGCTTTCATTATTGGCAATGCTACATTATTGTTCCCCATGTGCACAGATGCAACAGGGCGCATTGACATTACACGGTTCTGCATCTGTGTTGCACATAATAGCCACAGAGCATCAATATGATTCAATTCTCAATATGCCACTCATGGTTACATTGATCAGTCAAGTGATAAGGAAACAGAAGTAGTCCAGACTGATATTTATAAAAGCACATATGCATGAGGCATTGCATACACAACGAGTGCATTATAGACCACTATTACCATCAAAAGCAAACAGTCATTGGTAATGTCAGATCAATAATCGATGAAATCTTTCAAAAGCAAGGAGTATAACTTTATATAAAATTCTAGAAATTGGCGACTCAATCCATTGGTTCCATCTACATCACATCCTTCTCTCAATCAAATACCCCATGACAATTCTTGCTACATATGTCAATCAACTCAAAACATCTGCCAATGCTACAGATGAAAGTGCCTGACTCCACACAAAGACATAGGACGAAGCAATTTGTTTATGTGTAGATATAGTGACAAGGCTTTACTTGGCATCCATGCTAAATCTTACACAAATACAATAAGGTCCACAGGAATTTTCATGCCCTCTCCTGGTCTCTAGTTTCAACCCTATCATTGCCTATTGGTCTCTAGTGATGCTCATTATTGCATAATCATGAAATCAGAAAATTGGTACAAGTACTTACTGCTAGGGGTGCATCCATCAGAATTCTTCATGTAACAGTCTCATAGTTCTGGAGCTCAAGGATGATGCTTCTAGTGCCAATGTATTGATTGTTTTGTAGTATAAGAAGTACAATGGAAACACAATTCTGAACCATATATGGGAAACAATATGTGCACTACACAATAAATGCAATTGATAGTGATAGATAAAACCACAGATCAGATGCAGAACATATAGTAATGGCATATTCTCACTGATTTCAACAATAATAAACAAATTCTTGAGAATAAATGAATAATATGGCACATGAAGAAATATGAAAGAGAGAGCTCCACGATTGTTGTGAAATGAACATATAGGGTCACGCATGAGAGATTCAATTCTCGATATGCCACTCATGGTTACATTGATCAGTCAGGTGATAGGGAAACAGAAGTAGTCCAGACTGATATCTATAAAAGCACATATGCATGAGGCATTGCATACACAACAAGTGCATTGTGGACCACTATAAACCATCAAAAGCAAACAGTCATTGGTAATGTCAGATCAATAATTGATGAAATCTTTCAAAAGCAAAGAATATAACTTTATATAAAATTCTAGCAATTGGCGATGAGACTCGATCCATTGGTTCCATCTACATCACATCCTTCTCTCAATCAAATACCCCATGACAATTCTTGCTACATATGTCAATCAACTCAAAACATCTGCCAATGCTACAGATGAAAGTGCCTGACTCCATACAAAGACATAGGACGAAGCAATTTTTTTATGTGTAGATATGGTGACAAGGCTTTACTTGGCATCATTGCTAAATCTTACACAAATACAATAAGGTCCACAGGAATTTTCATGCCCTCTCCTGGTCTCTAGTTTCAACCCTATCGTTGCCTATTGGTCTCTAGTGATGCTCATTATTGCATAATCATGAAATCAGAAAATTGGTACAAGTACTTACTGCTAGGGTTGCATCCATCAGAATTCTTCATGTAACAGTCTCATAGTTCTGGAGCTCAAGGATGATGCTTCTAGTGCCAATGAATTGATTGTTTTGCAGTATAAGAAGTACAATAGAAACACAATTCTGAACCATACATGGGAAACAATATGTGCACTACACAATAAATACAATTAAGAGTGATAGATAAAACGACAGGTCAGATGCAGAACATATAGTAATGGCATATTCTCACTGATTTCAACAATAATAAACAAATTCTTCAGAATAAATGAATAATATGGCACATGAAGAAATATGAAAGAGAGAGCTCCACGATTGTTGTGAGATGAACATATAGGGTCACGCATGAGATACGTCCATTGGAAAAAATCACCTGTACAACTCGAATACAACCACCTCATATAATGAAAAATAAAAATTAACCATATGTATATTACATAACACTAAATTAGATACTGCAGCACATCACCTTATGTTTTAATGCTTCATTGATACGCTTAAAAAATGTCTCATATCTTATTTATTTACCAATATCTATGCCCCCTCCCCAATTACTAAATTAGGAACAAGTGCACTAGGTTCCTATTTTCCCTTTTCCATCTTCAGAAATGACCGTCACTCCCTATCTGTTGCCCCATAAGTGTCTCACACAACTTTCTTTGACAATCTTACTCTTGTTCTCTGCTGCATATTCTTGCTCAATCTCATCTAAAATTTATCAGGGATGACTTCCTGCTTAACCAACTCCTTATTTTACCCTGCAAACTGTCTAGCTGCTTCCAAGGTCTTCTTCAGCATCCACTACGGTCCCCCTCTCTAATGATCACTAGACATAGACTTACAGAATTTGTCTTGCATAGCCTGCATCTCATGCTTAAACAGTGCAAGTTTATCTTATGGTGATGACTCTCCACCAGATATTTGTCAACATATTGTAGGTATAACTGGGCAGAGATATACTAGTGTTGCCTCTCAGAAATCAACAAATGCAAGGAATCCATGATAGGATGAAAAATTGCATCCATCATATCCCTCACTTGAAATTTCCATTCATTTGGTTTTAAAACAATATCTTTTGCCTGAACTCCTGCCAAATACTCCTCCCAGAAACACTTCCCCCAATCATACACAGAAAACTCGTGCACAATTATATCTCTCATAACTGCATGATTCTGCAATCATCAAAAGACAACCTCCCCCATCTGCTCAACAATATCCATGTGAAGCTCAAACTATCTGAGTGCAAGCCTCTCAACTAATCAGAAGCCCAAAAGATATTCCCATTCATTTTAAGGAGCATAGTAGAGAAAATCAGAATTGGCTCGGAATCGGACTGGAAAAAGAATCGGGAAAAATTAGGAATCAGGAAAAATCGGTGAAAAAATCGGCAAAAGAAAAAACAAAAAAAAAACAATTTTTCATTGGAAAATAAAAAATCATGCATATCACAATGAATCAACATTATGCAAATCAAATATTAATGATGTAAGACTTTAATCTTAAACTACACATGAAAGTGGCAAGTGATACAAGCTTCAAGACTTAAACTACACATGAAAGTGACAAAAAACATCTTAAATAAAGAGATTTTAATGCGTCCAAAATTCAAATATTATTGTATTGCTTATAATATAAAAAGGTACAAATTGCAAAATATATCATGAGTCATGACAAATACCATGTCTCAAGATCTTTGAATGCCTTTGCCCTTTGCCCTAGAAGAAGCTCTAGTCTCTCCATCACTATGACTGTGCTTCTTCTTGTGCCTTGGTTGCTAATGCCCACTTGTGTCAAGGGTCAAAGGGGCGGGAGCCCCCATGTAGGGTCAAGGGGCAGCACCTTTCAATGCAGAAAGGATGCTATAAATACTAAATGGGACTTAAAACAACTCATAGGCTGAATAAAACACCAACAAATTAACTTAAATGATGATTGCGATTGGTTTTAACTTTTTACTTGGGCGGCTGTTGGTGGCTATTGGTGGCTGCTGGATTCTTTCAAACTGCAAAAAATCCACTGTTAGGATGCCCTAGTGTGTTTTGTTTGGTGTGGTAGTAGGTAGGCAAACCCCTTTCTCCAGTTTGCAACAGGTGAAAATGAAGGAAATTGAAAAACAAAAATGAGCTTATACTTTTTTCTCTATACGTGCAGCTGAAAAAACTAGCAGAAAATCGCCAAAATCCAATTCCATGACGATTGACTCAGATTTCTGGCAAGCTCGGAAAAAATCAGGACTCGCAATTTTTTGGGTAAATTTCGTAACAAAGTTGAGGAGGACGTATCTCCTCCATCTGCCCAACAATCTCCATGTGAAGCTCAAACAACTAAATGCAAGCCTCTCAACTGTTCAAAAGCCCAAAAGATAGTCCCATTCATTTTGAGGAAGGCATATCTTAGCACTTTGTTGCTCATCTATAATCCTCAATACCTTTTGGAAGTGGTGCAGAATATGTCTCTCTAAAAAGAGAAAGCATGCCTCTCTGAGAGTGCCCAAGGCATACAAATATTCCCCAAAACTGTGCACAAGGGATGACATTAATCTGAAGATGTTATATGCCCCATCCCTCCCTCAGGGACACAGTAGTTGACATACAGGTGGTCAATGAGAGTGCCATATTCAGGGTTATGTGGTTGTTATGAACCAACTATGTAGATAGATAGATAGATAGATAGATACAAACACACATTGAAAAAACAGAGGTCAAATCATGAAAATAATTTGTATCATCCTTGCAGAAAATGACACCCATTCCTACAAACACGTCCCTCAGCCATAACTCTGGTACTCTTGGTCAATATAGTGGTATAAAAAAGATATGGTTGAAATGTAGATGTTCATATCAAACACGAGTAAAAAAAAGCAGAAAGCAAAGTTCATCAAGAAAATGTAACTTCTTCTAAATTGTGAATATCAACTACTAGAGTAGAGAAATGCCGTAAGGAATCAGACACCTCAACAGGTTGAATAGAACAGCACCACCAAATTGAACCAATATGCAGTACCTTCAAGCATCCACACAAATTATATTGATTAAAAAAGGAAAAGTGTACCAAGCATCCGGAGGCATATGGCTCAGCTAAACCATGGTACATAGTGGCGCCCTTTAAATAGGTAGCTGACTTTTAAATGGTGAGAGAGTACTGTCACAACCATCACAGATTAAAAAGTGAATTTGATAACTAATCTAAGCTATTGAATCCATATTAGCCTTAGTAATCGATTAATGAATAGGATGTTGACCTAGGCACTATCTTATGTCGCATGGTTCTTTACAACAAATTCTTGGAACAATTAATTTTCCCCTCAGGATCCAAAAAGTTGCAATATTTTTCAAACACCAACTCTCTGAACTTCATGAAAATGAACCTCTCAAGCACTTTGGTGAAGAAAATTATACTCTTATGAGCAATAAGATGCTTCAGCCACCTTATACATGATCAACCGCCTAAGATAGTGATATTTTACATCGACAAGCTTTGTCTTTGAGCTGACAACTAGACTTTTTGCAATTTTGATTGCACTCCGATTATTTACCCAGAGAATGCTTGGAGATTTATTATGATTGTTGTTCCCACTTCTGTTATTATTGTTGTTAGTTTGCCAAGGATTCTTGCCATTGGTGGTTGCTTCAGAATTCTCTTTTAAAGTGAGCAATATTTGCACCGCTTTATGTTTTAAGTCATACAAGCACTCTTTCATTGAAGTACAGGATCATGAAGAAATGTCGTTGTATACGTGCTTGGCACAGTTGGAAATGATGTATTTTTCACTCTTCTAGTGTGCACAAGATACTTCGGTTTTATCCTTCTTATGTCCTTTCTTGATGCAGACTCTAATTCAATCTGCAAATGTGCAGTAGCCCTACAATAAACCTTCTCTTCTTCAGCTCATGCTACTACGCAATTATTTCAATTTCAATTTTCCATGAGAGAAGCAGACTATCTCATTTTTACAGTGTATTATACATCTCTTCCAAATTTCCAACTAATTTTTCAACAATTTAAACTGTTCTCAGATGATATCTTCAATGCTTCCCAAGCCTAAAAGTGACATCTTGAATGTGCCTTGTACCTGTCAACTACTCCTATGAGGGTAATCAGGAGTGACCCCAGCAAATAGGCCTTATCAACTTGACAATATCTAACAACATTTTCGTTTTTGTCTTCGTATAACTAACGCAATTTCTACCTATCAAATGGGCATGGTCATGCCATTCTACTAGTTATTACTCTTTTCTAAAGCTTAGTACAACAGTAATTCAAACACTCGCATTCTTATTTGAAACTACTCATCAAACTACAAGATTCTCCTCCGTTGATACAAATATCGCAGGCTCTAATGCTGGAGTTGCTTCTCGAGGTCTAGTGGACGCATTGTCATCCACTCCTATCAAACTCAGAGCAATCCTTATAGCTTGAATTTTTACATCCTCAATCAGCTCAAGATGTCTCTTGTAGACACTAGCATACCTACCTCCATGACAACCACAAGTACATGTTGCCACATTTTGCACGGGGTGCCATGTTTTCAATTTTGTAAGTATGCTGCTCTTCCTTCCCTCCTCCTCTTTCTTCCCTTTCTCCATTTTTCCTTTTCTCCCTTTCCTGCAGTTTCATTCCTCCCTTTTCCCTTGTACTCCCCCCAATCAAATTCCCAAAACAGAGCAAGTATTCCCTGAAAAATTCTAAGTGTCAGGGCGCAACCCGACTTCGCAGCGAAGTCGGGGTGCGCCCTCAAGCTGGAGCGCACTAGGGGATGCGAAGTGCGAAGACAGGCTGAAAAGGAGCAGAATTTGGCTAAGTGTCAGAGCGCAACCCGACTTCGCTGCGAAGTCGGGGTGCGCTCTTCTTCCTGTGCGCACTTGGGAAGTAGTGATTGCAGAATTCAGCTAAGTGTTGGAGCACAACCCGACTTCGCAGCGAAGTCGGGGTGCGCTCCCCTTTTTGTGCGCAGTCCGAACAGCGGCCGAAACAACCAAGTGTCGGTGCGCAGCCCGACTTCGCAGCGAAGTCGGGCTACGCCCTCTGACCGGTGCGCAGTTGGGCAGCATTCATCAAGCAAGCCCAAAAATTGACTAAGGCACGGAGGCCTCCCCAACTGCGTTGTTTCCCACCTTCGCTACCCGATGGCGCTCTGATCCCGGGCGAAGTTGGACAAACTGCCTTTCAAAGCAGACATGTGTCACTCATCAGAATTCGACAAGTGTCCAGCCTCGGGATTCGAGCCGAGATGTGACGGGATAAAGGACAAGCACGGACCACATTACCTATGCCAGCTGCCTCCATTTAAGCTGATGTAAAGTTCCATCTACCACAGCTACCCGCATTCCTGCTGACTAGAAGTTTCACCCGACGCATTGCCACGTAGCTGTACAACTTTCAGGGAGACCTTGTTGCAAGTACAGTCCTCGCCGACAGGAGTCAGCATCAGCAGCTCTTCTGCCGCTTTTGTCAGCTATTGTCCGGTCTGGGACTTTGTGCCCATAATTGTAATCGGGGGGAACTTGGGCTATAAATAGCCACACCATTTCATTGTAAAAGGGTGGAAGGGGAATATACTGCTAGGGAACCATTGTAGCTATACATTTGCTTCTGAATGCAAGACACATACTTGGCTCTGCTTACTGTCATCATCTTTTATGTTGCCTTTCCTTGTCATTTATGCCTCATGTTTCTTATTTCATTGCTTACTGTTATACTGAACTCTGGATTCCAGTATTTGATGATTAAGTATTCCTGGAATGCATAGATAGAGGATACATAGGATGCATGATAGTTGTAGTTTCTATGGTGTGTTTTGTATTTAATTGTTGTTAGTAGTGGTGATTGATCGTTGTCGTGCTGCTTATTCCCCCCACCCAACTCCAATCACATTTGGATCTCTTTCAGCACTTTATCTCTTTCCTGTACCCTTAGATAAAACACTAAAAACCCACAGGAAGCCGGCCTTCTCCGGAGATTGGCACGGAAGGCATTCCTTCCTTCCGGCCTTTCAATCTGGTGGGCGAATCTGGGCGCATTATACCAAATCCTTTCCTCATGGCAGATTCGTAACCAACAATTTCTCTGGCATGCCCAGTGGGACATGGAAGTTTCCCACCCCAAAACAAAATCGAAGCAGTGGTGTTCGCTTCATTGCTGTTAAAATCAGAACACCTAGCGACTCTGCAAGTACCTGAATATTCTCTGAGTCCATGAAGACCGGTCCGAACGCCTTCATGCAAACGAGAAGGTGGAGAGCAAGGAATCCGGGAAACCAACCTGACCTTTACGAAATCGACATTGCCGCTCCAGGAGAGCGCGTCAATATGGCTGATCACCAAGCTCGCATAGAAGAGCCTGAAACCAAAATCGAAGAGGTCGAGGCTGAAGAGCAATCTACATCCTCGGACGGTACCGATACCGAGTACACTACCGGAGGAGAAGAAGACATGGCTGCCCAGCAGAATGATGATGATCTCTTCCCGACGATAGACTCTACGAGGCCCTTGGCCCTAGTCGAACAGCAAGTTGTGCCCCCCGCTGCCTTAAAGTCCATCCCTACATACGATGGCTACGACAAGACGGCGTACGAACACATCCAGGACATTCTGGCCCTGGCTGCGCTACATTCCATTACAGACGAGAGTGTGAAGACCCGTCTGCTGGCCCTTTCCCTAAGGGGAAAGCTTCTCTACTGGTGGAGATCACTGCCAGAGGGATCTATCACGGGATGGCGCCAGCTGGCTGGCAGACTCGTAAAAGGATGCAACGAGTCTGCTGATCCCTCTTCTTTGTTACATCAGTTCCAAAGCATCCAGCGACACCCCCAAGAGGAGGTGTCGGACTTCAACATCAGGTTTGCGAGGTCTTGGAAACGAGTACCTCGCGAACTTCGACCTTCAACGAGTCGAGCTGCGCACTACTACCTGAGGTCTTTCAACTCAGACATCTGCCTGTTGTTGAAGATAGCCCGAGTCGACTCATTCCCTGCCCTCTACGAGGCTGCCCAACAAGCTGAAATGGACATCATCTCCATAGGCAGGCTCCCGCATAGGGTACAGCCACCCATTTATCCTGACTTTCCTCAATCCCAGTACCCATCGGCCTCTGGTGTGATGCCGTCATCTTCAGGACAGCAACCCCAGCAGCAATGGAACCCGGCGCCGGTCGTAAATCCCTATGGCCCGCCACAAATTCATTATCCTAACCCGCCGCCTCCTCCTCCGCATTATCCAGCACTCCCAAATCCTCAGTATGCGCAGTATTCTGCACCTCCTCCATTGGCTGCATTACCTCCGCCAACTCAGTTGTCGCCTCCAGACAATGATATTCAGAACAAAATCCTCCAAGAGGTACGGGCTCTGGCCTCTGGGTATCATACCATGTCAAATGACATGACTATACTGAAGAAGAAGCAGGCCCAGATGGAACTTGTTCCAAGGAGGCCATACCCTCCTTCGACACTGACAAAAGATCAAGCCGCAGAACGGCAAGTTCAGAGGCGCCCCCTGCAAGAAATGCTGCCATCGAGGACCAACCTGGCACTTCTGACCAGGTTAACTGGTGCTCCACGTGCAACGACCCGCATTCAAAAGAAGATTGCACACTGCACCAGCATTACCTCCAGACTCTGGCGGGCAGCGCCATAGAAGATGAAGAACTTTACATGATCCTGGACGATGAAGGCAACTTTGCCGTCCCAGAGGAAGATCTGGCGTTGCCCCCTGCCAAAGAAGACAGAAAGCCTGTTGAAGCTGCTGCAAAGCCATTGAAGGTATACGCCAGGAGAGAAAAGGCGCAACCTGCTGGGCTACCACCTGACAAGAGGCTGTGGCCTCACACGGCCAAGGAAAAATTTCCCGCAGCGAAAGCTCCCGCGGCAAAAGCTCCCGCAGCTCAGCCTCCAGCTGAAACCAAAGAACAAGCTCAGGAGAAGCTGAGATATCCGTCTCTGACAAAGAGACAGAGAGTCGAAGCCATGCAGCAATACCGGACCAAGTATGAGCCTGCAAAAGAAACGGAGGGAGCTAGCACCTCAGGCTACAGCATAGTGGATGAGCTGAAGAGGACCCCACAAGGATAAGCATGTATGATGCTCTTCTGCTCCCAGGGCAAGTCGATCTGCTGCAGGAATCTCTGAAGAGCATGAAATATGGCAAGCAGATACAGCCTGTTGTTCTGGTTCAACCCCTGACAGTCTCCGCCACTGGGAAGAACAGACCACCTCCCTTCTATCTGTCATTACGGATGCAAGGGTATATCGTACACAACCGTATGGTGGATTCTGGTGCCTCCACGACTGTTATGCCAAGAGCCGTCTGCGACGAAATCGGGATGGAATATACAAGGAGCAGCCAAGGTGTGCTGCAACTAGACGGCACCCCTGTCAAGACAGTCGGTGTCATTAAAGATATCCCGATCCGGCTGCACAAAGCTCTTGACATAGTGGTCATTCAAGAAGTCGTGGTTGTCGACTTGGAACCCTACTTCGGCATGTGTCTCTCCAAGGAGTTCACTGCGAAGCTGGGAGGGTATCTGTCCCTGGATTACTCGCATATGGAAGTGCCCTTCAAAGGAAGGAGACTGAAGATCTACAACGAGAAGCCTTCCACATTTCTAGTGGAGAAGATACCCGGAGAAGAGTCGCAGGACTGTATGGTTCAGCTAACGACGGAAGAACTGGTGGTGGTAGACATGACAGAGCAAGCTCTTGAGCTGTTGCAAGTGGAGGATGAGTTCTCCTTGCTGGATTTCAACGCCATGATCGAGACTGAGCAAGGCTGCTACACCGTCATTCAGCTCGAGAGGCTTGACCAGTCACCCAAGAAAGAAGTAGGACTTGCACCAGAGAAGCTATGGAAGCTTTTCTTTGATGGCGCCGATGCAAAAATGGCGCCGGTGCGGGCGTACTCTTGGTTTCCCCGACCGGGATCCAGAAGGACTACACCTACAAGCTGGCTTGGAGCTGTACCAACAATGCGGCGGAGTACGAAGCCCTATGCTTGGGTTTGAGAAAAGCGGAGAGACTGGGGATAAAGCATCTGCAAATCTTTGGTGACTCAGAGCTAGTGTGCAACCAGATTACAAACAAGTGCGCCTCCAAGAAGCACTACCTCAAGGCGTACCGTAATCGGGTCTGGGACCTGATGGAGTCATTCGACTCATTGAATGTCAAAGCCATATCACGTGAGAAAAACAAGCACGCTGACATTCTGGCGTCTGTTGGATCCAGGTACGTTCCGACTGATGACACTGTCCAGAAGCCGAAGCCGGTTCGTACCATCTACAAGCCTTCTGTGCCTGATAAAGACACCCACTGGCAGGTGTTTGACTGTGACGAGGAGATCGTCACTTTTTTGGTTACCGAAGCATGTACAATCGAAGGTAGAGACCCTGATGACGAGCAATATGAGGGGTTGATACAGTTAAAGAATAATCATGTCCCGAAAGGACTGATTACACTAGAAAGTCTCTTTGATCAGAATGACAAAGCGATATCACACAGGATCAAAGTAGACCCCAAGCAGTACGTCGACCTGGAGCTTGAACCTGGAAAAACAATCAAGGTCGGAACGGACTGCACCAAAGAGGAACTCGAACAGATCAGATCATTGTGTGGAGAGTTCCCCGATATAGTAGCCTGGTGCTACCAGGACTTGAAGGGGTATGACAGACAGATAATCCAGCATACCATTGAGCTAGAAGATGGTGCGAAACCATTCCGACAGAAGCAGAGGGCTGTAAACCCGAAGATTGAAGCCATGATGAAAGCCGAGCTCCTGAAAATGCTGGAAGCCAAGATAATCTACCCCATCAAGCATTCATCCTGGGTTGCGAATCTGGTTCCCGTGAGGAAGAAAAACGGAGACATTCGTCTCTGCGTAGATTTCAGAAATCTAAATCAGGCCTCACTAAAGGACCATTACCCGCTTCCCCAAATCGATCAGATCCTCCACATAGTTGCTTGGAGCGCAGAGATTCTCCCTCTTAGATGGATTTTCTGGGTACAACCAGATCTGGGTCAAAGATGAGGACCAGCATAAGACAGCGTTCACCACCAAATGGGGAACGTTCGCCTATCAGCGCATGCCCTTCGGCTTGTCCAATGCTGGCGCCACATTCCAGAGAGCCATGGACTTGGCCTTCCGAGAGTTGCTTAACAAGATCATTGTCATCTACTTGGATGACATGACTGTATTCTCTCACAAAAGAGAGGACCATGCTTCCCACCTGCGGCAGATATTTGAGAGATGTCGTGAATTCGACATTTCCATTAACCCGAAGAAATCAGTCTTCGCGGTAAGAGAAGGTAAGCTGCTGGGACATGTCATCTCCGAGAAAGGCCTTGCAGTGGATCCTGACAGAGTCGAAGCTCTCCTCCGCTTGCCCGCCCCAGTCGACAAGAAGGGGCTACAGTCCTCCTTTGGCCAGATCAACTTCGTAAGGAAGTTCATACCGGACTTCGCACAAGTGATCAAACCCATGGCCGAACTGCTGAAAAAGAATGTCGAATTCCTGTGGACTGACGAGAGGAGGCAGGCCTTCGAGGAGATCAAGGCCAGAATTGCACAAGCTCCGGTGTTGATAAACCCGGATTATTCCAAGGACTTCATCCTGTATGCGGTGGGAGAACCCGAGAGTTACGCCGCAGTCCTGACTCAGAAGGGAGACGATGGCGAAGAGTGCCCCATAGCGTTCTTAAGCCGGGTGATTCAGCCGCACGAGGAAAAGTACAATTTTATTGAGCGGCAAGTTCACGCAGTCATGAAGTCTCTCCGAAAGTTCGGGCACTTCGTCTCCCAGAGCCGGACAACTGTCTTCGTGATACACCCGGACGTCCGGAACTTCATCATACAAGGGGAACCGGGTCACAAGAGAGCAGGATGGATTGCCAAAATCCAGGAGTTCGACATCGAGGTACGGCCAACAAAGCTGATCAAAGGCCGAGCCTTGTGCCAGGAGCTGGCCCGAAGCGCTGCAGCCGAGATATCTGCCTGTAAGTGGGAAGATCCGACAACAACCACCAACCTAGCCAACTCCTTATCAGAGGAAAGTGACTGGACAGATGACCTGGTGAGGTATTTCTACACCGGGAGATGTCCAGATCACTTCAATGCCTCACAAAGAAGGAGGTTTCGGCTAAATGCCTTGAGATACACTCTTCGCCCCGACGGGCTTTACTTCAAGAACATTGACGGCATCCTGTTGCGGTGCGTCAAGAAAACCGACCAACCCAAGGTCCTTGGAGAATTTCACTCCGGGATGCCTGGAGGACACCATTCTGGAAGGCCTACGGCCTTGAAGATCATCAGAGCTGGGTACTATTGGCCCACTCTCTTCACAGACGCGCATGCGGTCTGTGTAAAATGTGATAAATGCCAGAGATTTGCTGGCAGAAACAGAAAAGCACCCCTACCCCTCCAACCAATTCAGAGCCGAGACTCCGTTTCAGCAATGGGGTCTGGACTTCATCGGGGTCATTACGCCTAACTCTGCAGCGGGGCACAAGTTTATTCTTACCGCCACCGATTACTTCACTAGGTGGGCAGAGGCGATCCCCACGAAGAATGCGGACCAGGAAACGGTCATTGGGTTCCTCGAGAGCCTTATCACCCGTTTCGGGGTCCTAGAGTCAATAGTGACGGACAACGGTCCGAGGTTCGCAAGTGCTGTACTCACGAAGTACACCAGCAAGTACGGCATCTATCACAAGATGTCTTCTAACTACTACCCGCAAGGGAATGGCCTTGCTGAGTCCACCAACAAGAATCTACTGAAAATTGTCAAAAGGACAGTAGAGAAGAACAAGAGGACTTGGCACCTACTCCTGAATCGGGCGCTGTGGGCGGATAGAATATCATACAAGAAGTCTATCAAGACATCCCCCTACGCGCTCGTGTATGGCAAGGAGGCAGTCCTGCCAACCCACATAGAAATTCCCGCACTCTGGATGTTGGATGAAGAGAGAGTCAGTGGGGATCCAGTGGACGCCAGACTATGCCAGCTGTTGCAGTTAGAAGAAGAAAGAGAAAAAGCATACCAGGCCTTCACTAAACACGCTGAAGCGACCCAAGGCTGGTTTGCAAAAGGCACCACCGCCCGAGTTTTCAAAATCGGGGACCTGGTGCTGAAGTGGGACTCACTGAAGGCAAAGCCGGGCAATCACGGCAAATTTGACGCCCTCTGGGAGGGTCCCTATCAGATTGCCCGGGTGAACCAATTTAATGCATTCATGCTCCGGGACATGGAGGGACAACTTCTCCCCATTCCCGTCAACGGGTTCCACCTCAAAATTTATCACCGCTGAAGGCACCCAATGGGTCCTTCTTTGTACAGTTTTCCTTTCTGCATTTTAGTTTTTCAGAATGTATATATTTATTTCAGCATTTCAGTTGTTAGTTTTCAAGAGCCCAAGAAAAACTTAAAGCAAACCCCGACTTCGCAGCGAAGTCGGGTATCGCTCCTTGGATCGTGCGAAGTTTGAGAGAAAGCAGCCGACAAAAGGGGGTAAGAATTTGACTAAGTGCTGGGGGCGACATCTTGGGAGCGCAGTGGGGAAGAACAGAGCTAAAAGCGGCTAAGTAAAAACAGACTGCGCAAGTAATCTAAGCGAAGTCGGATTGCGCCCGTTTTTCGGGCGAAGTCCGACTGCGCAAGCAAATCTGGCCGAAGTCGGAGTGCGCCCGTTTTTTGGGCGAAGTCCGAGTGCGCCCTCATTTTCGGGCGCACCTTGGGTGACCTGTCGCGGGAAGCAAGGAAAAATGGTAAAATCTTTCTAAGTGTGGGCCCAGACGGCGCAGTACGGCATAGTGCGAAGTTGGGCCCTGGGCCAGAAATTCTCCCTCAAAAGGTGTGCCCAGGCGGCGGCTATGACGTCATCAAAAGCACGAAGTCCAAAAAAGTTTTAATGGTTGCGCAACTTTCAAAAACGATGTCATTAAGAAAGCAAGGCGCGTTTGGACCAACTGCAACTAGGGTGCGCTTTTCAAGATTAAACCCATGCACAACCGCCAAAGTATTATAACGCTTCCACCAACTTCAAGTTAACCACCTTAACTTCCTCCCTCGCGCCATTAATGCTGCAATCCTTGCCTAGAAAAAGGGCCCTGGCATACTCAGAAAAAATCAGATTGTCGAGCTGACTCCGAGACTGCAAAGCGCAGAACTGAGAAATCAGAAGTCGTAATTCTCTGTCGCTGCCAATTCTAACAAAGAAAATGGACAAGGGGAAAGCGCCAGTGCAGGCGCAATCCAGCAACGAAGGGCACGAAGCTGAGGAACAGACTGAATCAAGCGCTCATGAGAGCGAAGTGTCGCAGGAGCAGAAAAAGAAAACCCGGACGAAGAGAAGTCGAGGGCAAATTCCACCGCCGCCCGTCAATCACCTAGCCGGGTACAGAGACGGCTCGTTTTCCATCAGCCTCACCAAACTGCGACCGAACATAGCAAAGTGGGCAGACAAGGTTTCGCCCTCACACCATGTCGGGGCTGCGTATAAATCGAACCTATACTGGTTCTTATGCCCTCCTACTCACCAGTGCCCGGAGCTGATTGAATCAATCGTAGAATATTACAAGCCAGCTGCCCGGCAAGTCTGCGACAACAAGGGAAGAGTGTTGTTCACACTCTTCAGGGAGAGCGTCCAGCCAGCGTTCGCCCCAAGGCTTCAGTACGAACCCGGCGCGATTGTCAAAAGGATTAATCTGGATGAACAGACGGGCAGATTCACGCAGACTAAGCGGATGAGAGAATTCCTCAACTCAGAGCTAAAGACTCTGCTGGCAGCCGGACAGTGGCCGACAGGCCCCATACCCCTGGACAGGTTCGAGAACAAATACATATACATCATCCTGGCATGGGTACTCGGCTGCGATTCTGACAAAGTGGTACGCCCGTACCAACTGGCGCTAGCAGAATGTATCCTGCATGGGGAGTTTTACGACTCCACGGCGCAAAAGAGTGGGAAGCGCCCTATTTTCTTCGACTGGGCAGACTGGCTGGCGTACGCCATTCATTCAAACCTAGTCAGGCTGCAGCAGAAGCAGACAACGGATTTCCGGTTTTGCTCCTTCCTCACATGGCTGTGCCTGTACCACATGCACTACCGCATCAGAGTTCCTGACATGAAGAAGGTAAAAGAAAAAGGAGAGCCGTTGCCCGTGTACGAATGGACCGAGATCCTGTACAGAAAAGGGTCATTCTATGAGTTTAATTTTAAATTTTTGTGCATGGTCCTGGGGCTGTTCAATCGTAAGGCATCCCACCCGCCAGAGGTCATGACAAGCTATTTGAGGAAGCACAAGTACGGGGACACCTTCCGGCTGACGCAGGGCGTCGTGGTCAGAATCTACGGATTCAAGGGGAAGTCGTTCCTGCTGCCCTACTTCTGCACTGACCACCAGTTCGGGATGGAGATTGCACGACAGATGGACTATGTCGAAGAAGAGTTTGGCCAGGGCAAAAAGAAAGGCCATATTTTTCAGTATCCTATTACCTGGGCGAATACCCGAGTGCACGAGATCGGACAGCACGTCTACCTCGAGCGAGAACTCATCGACATGGGTCTGATAATGCTTCCTCAGCGCTGGAAATATGACCCGATTGGGGTCAGGGGTAAATTTGCACATATCTGCCCCCGAGCAGAGATTATGCAAGAAAGGGGCAACAGAACAGGCGCAGACCTGGAATGGCACATCGAGCAGATGCAATCATGGCCTCCATGGCATGATTTTTACTACGAAGAGGTGACGTATGACCCAGAGCGAAACCCGGATCACCGGTTAGATTCTGCGGGCTTCAAAAAATTCCTTGCCAAGGTGGCGCCCCTCAACTGGCAAAAGGACAAAATCGTTGAATGCTGGAAGATGAGATGCCACACGCAGCACGACAAATCCAACCGAAAAACGCTGGCCGTTGATGATGAGTTTTCGGCCCTATATGATCAATACGCTGACACGTGGCGGCCTTTCGCATTTCGAGATTGCGTTCCCCGAGGCGCTAGGAAAAGGTATACAAGGAGGCCCCCGTCCCAGCAATCGTCGACTCCAAGAACTTCCAGCGCAACGCCAACGAGCAGTCAAGTGGGCCCAATGCAACCTCCAGCTCCTGAAGCAGCACCCGAAAGGGCGCAAGGGTCAGAGAGGTCAACTCCTGAGGTGGCCCCCCAAGCAGAAAAAGCGCCAGCACAGCCAGCTAGCAGACCGGCCACGGCAGGCATCCTCCCAGCTAGACCCAGGTACAAATTTACCGTGGGGACATCACTGCCTGCCGCCCCAACCTCATCTCCTACTTTTGAAGCAGCCGCGGTGCCAGAAGAAAAGAAGAAGAAGAAGAGTGAAAAGGCCAAACGGCCTAAAGAGTCTGTACAGCAACCGGCCGCAGTGCAGACAGGGACAGCCGCGCCGGCAATCATTTCGCTAGACAGCCCTGAAGCAGAAGCAGACACTTGGGCTGCAGGCGTCCTCCAAACAACGGCTCAGGCGGAGCCCGCAGGTACGTCCACTTCTCCGCTCCCCAAAGTCCCAGTCGGCCCTGCCATAACGCCGTCCCCCATCGCATCAGGGCAAGCCGTAGTTGCATCTTCATCTTCCCAGACTGTCCAAACATCCCACAGCCCCCATTCCTTCGACTAGTTCGCCCAGGACCCTAACGCCTTCCAATCCCTCAGCCAAACCCTGGAACCCTCGCCTGTGGCCAGCGTCGAAGCTGCACATACATCGCCGCACCGCTCACCTCATCTGTTCAAAACCTCGCCAACGTCGTCCACTCAACCGCTTGCTTCCCCTAGGACCCGGTCGCCCTTAAAAGCGGCCACTCCTTCTGGAATCCCTCCTGCTTCGTTGTTTGCAGGGAAGATGCCGCAGCAAGGCCCGATGCTGGAAGACCTAGACTTCATGGGCGACTTCATGCAGATCGCAGACGATCAGCCTTTGGCAGCAAAGGCCGCAGGATGTTCCGCCTCTTTCCTCCAAGGTGTCAAACGGAGGAGAGCCGAGGAAATAGCTGCCCCGGTAAAGCGCACCAAGTACGACTTGGACAGGAGAGTGCTGACAACTGAGAAGTTGATCCCAAAGGTGAAGAAGCCTCTCCGAGAAATGACCGAGGCAGACTATGAGCATCAAGTCAAGGAGAAGAGCTTTGATGACATCAACGAGGAATACAAAATCAACGGTATTCGTCGTAGAACACATAATCTCCTTGTCAAGCGACTTGAGAATCAGGAGGCGTTGTTTCAGCTGCAGAATACTTCAAGACAGCTGGAGGAAGATCTGGCTAGGGCCACCGCGCAGCTGGGGTCTGCACAGCAGGAGATCGATGAACTGAAAGCCCAGCTGGCCGCCTCTCAGCAGGAGGCCGCAACGCAAAAACAGACTTCCGAACAGCTGTAAGAGGAGAAAAGGGCAGCACTGGAGCAGGTCTCCTAGCTCTAGGATTCATTGAAGCAGGCTCAGTCGCAGCTAGAAGAGAAAACATCACAGACGGCGGCCTTTTCAAAGAATAAGGTTAAGGAGATGCGGGCTGGTCTGCTGCAGGGATGCAGGCCCAACGTTGTCAGATCTATATCGGTCCTGGATTTCGCATCCAGGATCCAAGAAGTATCTGCCCAGGGAAAGCCTGTGGTAGAGGAGGCCGAACACCAAGCGAGGCAATGGCTAGACTTGGCTATGAAACTTGAGGAGCATGAGCGCAAAGGCCTCCGATTTCCCCCAATGTCCCGACTTACCTCAGAGTGGGCAGATGCAAGGGTAACCTTGCACATTTATTTTGATAAAACAGAGAAGATAAGGGCCGCCAGGAAGATGTTGGACTCCTTCGACCACGAGATGAGCATTTGCCTGGCCCCCTTCAACACTCTGTCCGAACACGGGTGCCCGAGCTACGTCAAGGATGGCGAGTTTCTAACCCTTGAGCAGGTAAAGCAGAATTGGCTGTCTTTCGAGGCAGACACAGCAGAAATTGATAGCTGGGCGGAGCCAGTCCAGGAAGCTCAGGTCACCCAGATGGTGTCAAAATACTGCAAAATCAACTCCTCCCTTAAGGAGTTGGGAAAAAGATACAACACCATCGACCTGCATGCAGTTGTTGCATTCCACGCAGCACTAAAAGAGGTCAGCGACCTAGGGCCCTTCCAAGCAACAGTCTGGGACCAAGCCAAGGTTGCATATGAACGCATCCGCGAGCGGGAGGCCGACAGCGAAGAACGTTCAAGTTCAGGAGGAGAAACAGAAGAGGCAACTGCCGAAAGTGAACCTGAAGAAGAATAGTTGCCCGGGAAGAAGCCGTCAGAGCAGCGGAAGGCAAAGGAAGTAAGTTCCTCTGCGCCCAAAGGATGAAGGCCTGGTTCTTTGCGTCGAGGCGAGCTCAACACCCCACGAGCCGCCAGGAATGTTGCCACATTTTGCACGGGGTGCCATGTTTTCAATTTTGTAAGTATGTTGCTCTTCCTTCCCTCCTCCTCTTTCTTCCCTTTCTTCATTTTTCCTTTTCTCCCTTTCCTGCAGTTTCATTCCTCCCTTTTCCCTTATAATCCCCCACAGTCAAATTCCCAAAACAGAGCAAGTATTCCCTGAAAAATTTTGTGTCAAGGCGCAACCCGACTTCGTAGTGAAGTCGGGGTGCGCCCTCAAGTTGGAGCGCACTAGGGGATGCGAAGTGCGAAGACAGGCTGAGAAGGAGCAGAATTTGGCTAAAGTGTCAGAGCACACCCCGACTTCGTCTCCATTTTTCCTTTTCTACCTTTCCTGCAGTTTCATTCCTCCCTTTTCCCTTGTACTCCCCCCCAGTCAAATTCCCAAAACAGAGCAAGTATTCCCTGAAAAATTCTGTGTCAGGGCACAACCCGACTTCGCAGCGAAGTCGGGGTGCGCCCTCAAGTTGGAGCGCACTAGGGGATGCGAAGTGCGAAGACAGGCTGAAAAGGAGCAGAATTTGGCTAAGTGTCAGAGCGCAACCTGACTTCGCTGCGAAGTCGGGGTGCGCTCTTCTTCCTGTGCGCACTTGGGAAGCAGTGATTGCAAAATTCAGCTAAGTGTTGGAGCGCAACCCGACTTCGCAGCGAAGTCGAGGTGCGCTCCCCTTTTTGTGCGCAGTCCGAACAACGGCCGAAACAACCAAGTGTCGGTGCGCAACCCGACTTCGCAGCGAAGTCGGGCTGCGCCCTCTGACCGGTGCGCAGTTGGGCAGCATTTATCAAGCAAGCCCAGAAATTGACTAAGGCACGGAGGCCTCCCCAACTGCGCTGTTTCCCACCTGCGCTACCCGATGGCGCTCTAATCTCGGGAAAAGTTGGACAAACTGCCTTTCAAAGCAGACATGTGTCACTCATCAGAATTCGACAAGTGTCCAGCCTCGGGATTCGAGTCGATATGTGACAGGATAAAGGACAAGCACGGACCGCATTACTTACGCCAGCTTCCTCCATTTAAGCTGATGTAAAGTTCCATCTACCACAGCTACCCGCATTCCTGCTGACTAGAAGTTTCACCCGACGCACTGCCACGTAGCTGTACAGCTTTCAAGGAGACTTTGCTGCAAGTACAGTCCTCGCCGACAGGAGTCTGCATCAGCAGCCCTTCTGCAGCTTTTGTCAGCTATTGTCCGGTCTGGGACTTTGTGCCCGTAATTGTAATCGGGGGGAACTTGGGCTATCAATAGCCACACCATTTCATTGTAAAAGGATGGAAGGGGAATATACTGCTAGGGAACCATTGTAGCTATACGTTTGCTTCTGAATGCAAGACACATACTTGGCTCTGCTTACTGTCATCATCTTCTATGCTGCATTTCCTTGTCATTTCTGCCTCATGTTTCTTATTTCATTGCTTACTATTATACTGAACTCCGGATTCCAGTATTTGATGATTAAGTATTCCTGGAATGCATAGATAGAGGATACATAGGATGCATGATAGCTGTAGTTTCTATGGTGTGTTTTGTATTTAATTGTTGTTAGTAGTGGTGATTGATCGTTGTCGTGCTGCTTATTCCCCCCGCCCAACTCCAATCACATTTGGATCTCTTTCCGCACTTTATCTCTTTCCTGTACCCTTAGCTAAAACACTTAAAACCCACAGGAAACCGGCCTTCTCCAGAGATTGGCACGGAAGGCATTCCTTCCTTCCGGCCTTTCAATCTAGTGGGCGAATCTGGGGCGCATTATACCAAATCCTTTCCTCATGGCAGATTCGTAACCAACAGTACACTCAAACATAAGCAATGGCACTTGCAAGCCCAAGATACAGATTGCACTTGTAAATCCACAAAATAACAGACAAAACACTTCGTTGGAAAAAGAAACTATCAAGGGAAAACCCTATTTCTTATAAGAAGTTACCTGGTGAAGCAAACCACTTACCGAAACCTAAATGAATAGATTCATTCAACCTACTACGAAGGTGATTGAACCTATAACATAATGTAATAAGTACATACTAGGACAGTATATTATGAACATATAACACAATAAGGGCTTTATAGTAAATTAGCATGTTACATTGCATGAATAAATAATTGTCTTTAGATGCCAAACATGTCTTCCCCTTTGAAAATTTTTGTTCCTGCAGCTAGATAAGATAAGATATGATCATTCTATTAATCTCTGCGGATAGCCAAAGCAGGCCAATGGGACTCATTGAAAAGAGCTGTTACAATGCACTGTAGTAATCAAAAAATACTACAAAAATAAGCTAAACTTAAGTAAAGAATCTAGTGTAAACTGCACTTAAGTGGAACAAATGTGTAGCATAAATTTACACCCTCAAGGGATACCCAAAATGGATAAACCCTAACATGCTAAAAGGCTCATCAAGGTGCACATACGAAAGTACTCACAGAAAGTCAAAATAAATGCAGCATAATAGCTTTAAAAATATGGTAAGACATACCCAATCTGCAAAATGTTAACCTGCCAACATTCAATCATATACGGCACCATTTGGCTATAAGAATATTACACAACTCCAAAACACGACATCTTTTTTAAATTGTTTTTGTAAAAATGAGGTGCGGTGAAGTGCTAGAATAGTAAAATTTGTAACCAAATACCTATAACAGGCTAAAAAACCATTCTAATGCAAAATGATATTGTTAAAGGGAGCAAGGTTTGAACCCACTACTCCTTTTTTTTTCTTCTAATAAACACTTTTCCAGCTAGATACCTTACATTGCTTACATACTGGGTGTTTGAAAACATAGAAATATGCCACAGAATGGCCCTTTCATGTCCTTGTACATTCCTTCCTTTTTGTCTGGGCAATATCTTCCAACAACAGCCATAGATCTTGACATCAAACCTTCACATACTAATATCAGCAAGAGTGATTGTCAAATCTTGAAATATGATGAAGGTTTCCAACTTGAGGTTTGGACTCTTCCCTTCATCATTCTTTGCTTCAGAATTGGACTCCTCTCTTCATCATTTTTCAGTTCAATCTCTTTCCCAATTTGAACTAATTCCTTCGGTGCCTTCTCCTCTTCCTCTCTGTGCAAGAATCCTTCTCTTTCTTTTCTTCATTATTTGCTTCTAATTTTAGCCTTTTCCGCCATTTCTTTCTCTACTTGTAAATTTTGAAGGCCATTTTCAGCTTCTGTTGCTCTGTCTTCTTCATATGTTTCTCCCTTCTCTTAGAACTGTGATAGTGGGAACCACAGTTCTCATGCAAGGTTTGGAAGACACCTCTAGGTTTTGATAAAACCACTTCTCCACCTACTACTCTTCCTGACTCATAAAATCTCTCCCAATGATGATTCTTTCCGACTACACTCTTGTTTCTTACTTTTGAAGAATGGATTTTTGCTGCAAACACTTAACTCATAAGCCATTTTTGCTCTTTGAACACTTAGATTTGATTACCAACAAATCTCTGATACAATCTTTGGCATATCTACATCTATGACAAGCATATCTACAGAACATAAAGTAAAGCAACGCATCTGTACACCCAAAACACAGATTGTACCTGCAAATCAATACACGTGTAAAGAAAACAGGTCTTTGAAATAGACAAATTGTATAGACAGAAAAATGCATTGGATGTGTAAACAAGAAAATGGAGGGAGATACCCCTTATCATAATAAGGTAACTTTTTACTCAAGCCTAAATGATGTTTACTAAACCTAGATATCTTGGGGCCACATGAAGAAATATGAAGATTATAGCAAAACAGCCCATTACATAAGTAAATATGTTCATGTCTAAGTACATAACATATGGCCAGTCCCAAGCACACAAAGGAAGTAAATAAACTAAAGCAAGCTACACAAAATTGAAACTAACATACAACAACATAAAACAGCCTCAAGGAGTGGACACAGGATGGGAAAATCCTAAACATATTATAGTTAGTGATGAATTGATCACAAAAAGAACTCAAGAAGATCCAAGCATGACTCTAATCAGTAGTAAAATGTAAAAGAGCTAACACAAGATCTAATAACACTCCTATGACTGTGGTCACGACTCGAGGTGGCTATCTAGATAATCCTATGGATCCTTGCATCCATGGCTGATGAACCAATAGAGGAACGCAAGAAACCAGTAAGCAGTGTTTGTCTGCATCTCTTGCGCAAGTGAAGAAACAAATGTACAACAACATAAAACAGCCTCAAGAAGTGGACACAGGGTGGGAAAACCCTAAACATATTATAAGTAGTGATGAAGTGATAATAAAAAGTAGTGCTGAAGTGATCACAAAATGAACTCAACAGGGATCCAAGCGCCACTCTAATCAGTAGTAAAATGTGAAAGAGCCAACATAGGATCTAATGACACTCCTATGAGAGTGATCACGACTCAAGGGGGCTAGTTAGATATTCCTATGGAAGCTCAAAACTCTCCTTGTATCCATGGTTGATGAACCAATAGAAGAAAACAAGAAACCAGTAAGCAGTGTTTGTCTGCATCTCTTGGACAAGTGAAGAGGTAGCTGAATCCCGACACTAGAGAGCCATGTTCCTACCCTGCTGCATGCAAGAAGAGGCCTAAGTCCTAGCAGCTACTCTCATAGGCAGAGAAAGGCACATAGATCTGTCAATAACATTTTGCAGAGTCATAGCTTCAAATGAATGCTTATTGCTCCCAGTGGCAGAAATAAGGTAATTGAATGAAGTGGTCAACTGAATGGTAGCCAACCTTTCCTGTAATACATGGCACCAAAGAGTAATATCTTTCTGAAGATACAGAGTCAAGCATCTCTTGTCAGGATAGAGAAAAAATATGGCAAGTTATCTGCCTGAATCTCTATACAAGCAATAGTAACTCCCCCAAAACTCAGAATATTAAGACAGCTGAAGATGAACTGTTCCTCAGGATCCACCTCCTTAAGACAGCGAAGGCAACATAACCTATCCTCTCAAGGAATATAGTGGTCAGTCTCCACTCACAACTGATCTAAGCCAACTCTGATCTGACCAAGATGGATCCTGAGGCTGAGTCCAATGTCATTGTATATATTAATATAATGACCACCAATAATGTCATTTTCAACCCTCACGAAATGCTAAGGCTAACTTAGGCCTAGAAGGCTGGCTGGGGCAAAGCAATCCAAGATCCGAACATATTGCCTCTGTATGTCATCCCTGACTGATTGGTTAATCACCTTCCTATCAAGAAGAAGGTGGGGAGGAATGTCCAAGGAGTACTTGAATGGGGGAAGCCAATCTATAGAGATACCGAGTGACCTAAAAATTTAACTAGCTTCAAAGTACCAGCCCCAATGGCAACCAGAAGTGCATTAGGAGGTAATCCATTCCAAGGAACAAAATGCTAAAAAGGGTACCTTTCTTAGGCTGAAGAACAGGGCAACCATGGACTGAGGCAATGAAGATGAGAAATAATCCTGAAGATGAAAAACAATCTGGAGGAAATTAAAATCCTCTGCCAAATACTGTTCTCTTTTTCCCTTTTTATGTTTTTTTGATGAAAACACCTGCTCGTCAACGATTCTTATCTTCCCAAAAATCCATCTCCTTAGATATAACTTTATATAGGATATGACTTCCAGACGATTGTACTATGATGGATCCCGATGTCTATGAACCCCACTTCTGTTGGCAACAGTATAACAAATGTTGCATAGGGAACATCAATAGAAACACTAGAAAACCATACATAACAAAACCACAAATACATCAGAGAATAAATATCATTCACATCAATTGAATAAACCATAAATCTGAAACAAAATATATAGGTATGTCATATTCTAATTGATATCAACTGTAACATACAAGATCTCCAGAATACATGAACAATATTGCAGAAGGAGAAAGCCATATTTGCAAAGCCTTGATTATTCTCTTTTTAACATAGTTATGCATCATTAGAAGTCTACATTAATTTACAAACTAGAAAGCCATCCATGACACACTAAATAAAATAAAATGAAAATGGAAACCTTGAGAATCCAAATTACCCACAATCAATAATGATAAGAATTTATAACTTTAAAACGTCCATATAAGAGTCTCAACTATGCATTTGATTCATGAGTTTATTTTAAAGATTTGGATATATATTTGAATATTGTCCTACTATATTTGAAAATGGTGGTGTCCAAGACTCACAACCATCCCAAGGCATCTTGATGGGCATCTCAACATGTTGGCCACATCTCGAGCATATCTCAATGTACCCATCGCATCCCAAGGATGAGTAGGTGTCACAATTTACATTTACATATCCAGGACATCTTGAGTGGAGCTCCCAAGGCTCAAGATTGTCCCAAATATGTCAGGTGAATGTCTCATACCTCTCTCAAAGTACCCAAAACTCTAGATTGTCAAGACACCCTTCCTGGGTGTTGAAATGTGTCCCCATTTAACACAAAATATATTGGTTGGTAACAGTTGCCAAAATAATTGATGATTAACCAACCAAAATAACCAAAATATAATATTAAACAAGCATACATTACATAAGTCCAAGTTAGGGACATCAATAAATCTCATTTCTCAATGCTTAATTTATTAACCAGTTCCATAACGAACAAATGTTATTATGTCTTACATTTCACTGCAAGCACAGACAATCTTTTCAACAGTTTCAAGGGATTGAGTTATTTACAATAATTAACCTGAAATCCAAAAAACTACAAAGTTTTTGTACAACATGAGAATATATTCAAAACCAAGATGGGCTTGTATGAGTGGTCATTTGTGCTGTCTGACCTGACCAAAAATACATAAGGCGTATGATAATCTTGCAATTATATATCTCGACAGCATCTTCATCTATAGTACTTAAAAATGCATATTTAACAAAAGCAATCCTATGCTAACCGAGAGCTCTTTGCTATGAAAAATATTTGGTGTTCTACACGTGGCATTGATGTTCAAGGTGCTAATGAGGATCCTAGTAAGATGTGGATCATCGAAAGAAGACCTCCTACTAGAAATTTTAAAGGATTATGCGCCTTCTTTGATCTTGCTATTACTCATATAGATATTCTGTACTAGGCTTTAGCAATGCCACTTCACCTCTAATGTTCTTCAAGGTAGGAGCAGGAAACTTACACTTTTCTCCATGTGTTTGATGAGATCAAAAATCACCTTTGTTTGTCCACCTAACTGGCAATCTAGATGTCACTTAGCCTTCCAAGGATGAGATCAATGCTTCAGAGTACACACCTGAAGTTTTTCTAGGACTATAGGGCTATCCCATTGCTCAGCATTCAAAGCCACACAATGACACATCACATACTATTCCACATGTTAGCTTAAACAGTTGTTCATAAAATTCTCCAACAAAACCATTACAGGCAAAAGCAAACCAAAGAATGTACACCATATGAAACAAGCAGTTCATCTTCAGCAATTTCATTTTATTATAAAGAATCAGAACAGCAATGCCATAAGATCATAGGCCGCCTTAGCAAAACCCAAAAAGCCTGGAATCCTTGAAACACATAAATGTCATTCAGAAGGTTGGTCAGCACATCATCCATATAAATGTCTGCTTTGAAATGATCTATAGCATTAGTGTATCGTGAAAAAGCAAAAGAAAGATTACTATTTACAAGATTACCACGTTTAAAGAATCCAGCAGCTCTGAATGTTCCATATAGATTAAAAGGTTTATTTGCAAACACATTTTTCCAACATACAAGTTCACGCTGGTATCAATAAAATAATAAAACTTTACCAGCATTTTAAACCTCACTTTTATTGGCCTAAAATGTGCAGACACATAAGTGCATCTATCCAAGCATCTACATTATAGTTTCTCTGATTCATAATGATCACCAATGGCACACTAAACAAACCCTTTAATAGTTATAATCCCTTATTTTTTATCCCGTACATGCACTATTTACAATATGGTTGCAATAAACTAGGCAAAATCAGAAAAACATGAACTATTCTACAATCAAATCTAAAAATAAAACTTCATTAGAAAATTATAACCATCAAATAGAGGATGAGGCACCCTATTTAATTAGAAACCCTATTTGAATATAAAACTCAGGAAATGAACAAGAATTTGCTCACTAAAACCAATGATATTCACATGGCAATTCAAGCATGAAAGCAAAGTCATTTGTAAACCCCTCTGGCTGTGGCTCAGGCTACTCCACAAGTGCTCCAAAGTCCTCTTCTGTTCATTCTGCCTTCCAAAATTTCTAGAACTCCTCCTTCCAGCTCTTCTTTTGTTCCCCTTCCTTTCTCCTTCTTGTAGGTTTCATTATAATTTATATTGCATCTTGGGCTCCCTCCTTGCTTAATCTTCCTCCTGGATGGAATCAATTATGCAAAAAGATACATAAAAAGTTTTAATGTTCTATGCATCTAACTGAACCATTTAAGACTTCACTGTGACGTTGCATTCCAGCTGCCCCTTGGCCAAGTCTGCTTTCCAATGCCAATCATAAAATACAAATTCCAGCTTCTAGTCTGAAGTGTTTTCTCATATTTTGGGGCATCTAACAGATGAATTATGCAAGAATCTATGAGAAAAAGATTCTGTTCATTTCAAGCTCATTTGAGTGACTGTACACCTGATTATATTTTGTCCTTTTGAGACATCAAATAGATGTATTTTGCCACAAAAAGACATAAGGCAACTAGAGAAACAAATCACTCAGATCCAACTCCATTTGATCAAATTATGACAAAAATACCATTTCCAAGTCTGAACTCTTCTGTATTACATTTTACAGATCAAACAATGGAATTCCAAGCTTACATTGGGTTTGATATTAAGTACATCGACTTCAATTTTGTTCAATTACAATCCTGTGATGTAGTTTTAATCAAATGTCCTACTATCCTCTAGATATTGATTAGTCAGAGCATCATTCATATGAGCATAACCTTCACAGTGTACACCCAACATATGCATACCTTATACTCCTGGAAAGCTCTTTCAAAGACACTTTCAACAGTGCCAGTTTTGCTATATTGAACTTCATGGTGCTCCTGTGATTCCCTATGAATGTTCAATTTTGTTCAATTACAATATCCTGTGATGTAGTTTTAATCAAATGTCCTACTATCCTCTAGAGATTGCTTAGTCAGAGCATCATTCATATGAGCATAACCTTCACAGTGTACACCCAACATATGCATACCTTATACTCCTGGAAAGCTCTTTCAAAGACACTTTCAACAGTGCCAATTTTGCTATATTGAACTTCAAGGTGCTCCTGTGATTCCCTATGAATGTTCAAGGTGTCTGCCATGACTATGCAGCCGTGAGGCCCATGATTAAGAATGAGTACACTGTCCAAAACTCTATACTGCATGGTAGTGTCTCTAAACATCTTGAATCAATCAGAATGAGTCTCCAAGCTTTGGTAATCTTATGTACTTGGGTGCCCATGTGGACTCAATATGGTGACAAGCATCCAACCTGGATCATTTTCTATTTTGGTTAAAATGTTCTCTAAATTGCCAAAATGAGGTTTTGCTAGAGAACTATAGTTGCACCTAATATTGATATAGATGTTTCTTTTTAAGTGACTGCACTCATTTTGATTCACCAACATTTGTTGTTTGAGAACATAATCCCAAGGTTATTAGTTAATTCTAACCGTTCGCTTGGGATATGCAGAACATCTAGATGGATGATCAACATTCCATCCTTCGACAGATAGCTAAACTGAAATCACCAATCATACAAAGCTTCAATTGTTCTAAATGTATAACCATATAGCATATACCCATTCTCAAACTTCGGATGATAACATGTCGTTTGTTTAGCATTATACCAAGCCTCCTCACAGTTATAATCGCCATTGTCTCAATCTTCAACCCATGGTTTCCAATTTATCCGTTTATTCTAAAAGTTCCCTTGAAATACATAGATCATTAAGATGGATGATCTACATCCCATCCTTGGACAGATAGCTAAACTGAAACCATCAATCATAAAATGCTTCCTTTGTTCTACATGTATAACCATACATTCTCAAATTTGGGACGATAATGTGTTGGTTGTTCAGCATCATATCAACCTTCCTCACACTTCTAATTGCCATAGGTCATTATGGTAGTCTCAATTTCCAAACCATGGCTTCCACTTCATGTTGCCTTTTGTGCTAGAAATTCTGCAAACTCTTTAATTAAAGCAAGTTAAACATCTCATCAAAAACGCACTTCACTATGGCCCTTACTCCACCATGAAGGGAAAAAATGATAAGGCCTTTGTGTTAGTCCTTCCTCCATATTTCAACATACATCTCATGAATAACATGAATGCCTTTGTTTGAAGCACTGCATTCCATCAAATTCGACTGATAATGCCTTTGTTTGAAGCACTGCATTCCATCAAATTCGACTGATATGGACCCAGAGCACCTAACACCACCACAGCTTGATCAATTTACCAAGACACAAAGGAAGCAGAGCCCTCATACAAAGTTTCCTGTATTCGAAATTGTTAAAGTGTGGCCAATATTCCCACCAGCCTAGGGAATATTGACTTGATCAAATCCAATCTCAATTTTATCAACTTTAGTTCAAGCAATGCGAACAGCCCTTGCTCATAGAAGGGGCTTATGACCAATGTTCAAAATTTGATCATATGTTGGTCATATCAAAATCGTTACAAATCAATACCTTCTTAATACTTGCACACAAGAGTCAAATACAGGCATACAAGAATAATGTCATTGAAGATTAAAGAAACAACAAGGCTTAATACAACAGATGACCATGGGACTAGTACAGTGGATGACCATCAGCAAATAACTCATCACCCACATGTATTCTAAAATATGTTATAAATGGCCCACATGCCATGGTTTTGGCTCATATGCTTGCTTACAGGCTTAAGAGAAAAAATGATTTCGCTTGCAGGCTTTACATTCAAAAAAAAACTGTGAGTAGGTTTCCCTGGAATAGTCTTCTAATTCCATATAGTTGCCTCTGACATATGCTTGACCCATAGGTTTTTACACCGATGGGCGTCCTACAATGGCAGCCAAGAAGGTCAGCCACACCGTAAACAATATTAATATTTTATTAAAAAAGCCGACATTAAGATTTTATGAAATCTTATCTTAAAGCCAAGAAATGAGATAGGCGCCTCGAGATTGATAACTCTCGGCATTTATAGATATATATATATTTTATATATCTAAGCTAGTATATTTTAAATGACAACCTATGATTGGAATGATGACCTGTCACTTAAAATATATATTTAATCACTTATATTGGGGTCAATCATGACCCCCTTTCCTGTATCGGTATTAAAAACCTAATATTGCTATATATGTTTCTTTTTAAGTGACAAGCATATATCATTTGTAAAATAACATTGTGAATCCAAATGGTATGACTAGACAAGACCTGGACTAATAATTTTTAGATCTCACAGTTCATTCCAAAAGAGAATATTTATGCAGTATAATAATTACCTAGAGCACGTTGGGCAAGACTAAATGCATCATACATTCTATACACCCAATGTGGCCAAGCTGAAATTTGGGCCCTATACTTCCACTTTGACTCATCTGCAGCCCAAGCTTTACCTGCACCCCCCCAAACACCATCATTTGAAGAGTCTTTTCTTTCAAGCTGAACCGAGCTATTCTCACCACTCCTGCTCTCATTATCTTTTGCATTAGATATGTCATGATTCAATTCTCTTGGAGAGCGTCTAGAATGCCTTCTGTTAGGTCTTCTTTGCCTCCACCAACCACTCACATTCTCCTCATCACTGCTGCTGAGTTCATCATCTCTTATTCCAGGATGGGCATTCTCATCCATATCAGTTGGCTGTCTTTGCACCCTCCTTACCAATGGTTCCTCTTCATAAGTTGAATCCAACAATTTATCATCTAACTCATCTCCCTCACTCTCAATATCCTGCCTTCTCCTACAAACAGAATTTGAGGGCTTTGACCGTGGAACCTTCCCACTTTGAAAACTAGGAACAGATGCTAATGAACCAAAAGCATTTTTTGGAATGTGTAGTGGAGCATCCTCCTGAATAATCTGGACCTGTGCACATGGCTGTACAAAAGAAGAATATTATAATTTATTATAGTCCCCACTAAAACTCCTGTAAAAGAAAAACCAAAGGCCATAGATACGAAGGAACGAGTTCTTACCGCACCATTCACATCAGTCCAACAACGGCGCAAACGAAAGCGTTGCTGGCCCCGAGTTACCACATTTATTGAGCCATCTTCCAAGCGACGATATTGACGGATCTATTAAAAGCACAAACAAATACATTATAAGAAATGAATCAATCAACTATTGAGACCCTGTACTTTCAATTTTTCTTTACTGTTAAACTCTTAATATGATCCAACTTTGAGAAAATAAAATGCTTATATCAAGAAACATCAAACCTGTGAAGGTTGCCATGAACTTCAGAGTTCAGAGATATTGATTTTACTTGAAGGTGAAAATTAAGAAAATATTTTGAGACAGACCCTCCAATCTCCTAATTTTTCAGTTTGGTATTCCAAACACTCACAACAGAGAACCAGAAATAAAAATGAAAGAGCAGACATAGGCCTAGCTTACATCAATGTAGATCAAGCTATTGCAAACACTCTTATCAAAACTAAACAATTATGGCATCCTTTAAGAGGATTCTATTCACTTTTATGTAGAAAAAAAGCAAGCACTTTTTTTTGTTTTAATTTACCAATTACTACATATAAATATAATATAAAATATTATCAAACAGCATGAGCCCAAGTGGTTAAAAACGTGGAGTTTTAGTGGGAAGCCCCAGCTCCAAATCTTGCCAGGCAATATATGTATAATTGCCAAAATGTTAATGCAATACCACTATGTGGTTTGATTAAATATCGGGGCAATGTTATCATGATATAATATGGATGAGGTCTGTTTCAATCCCATATAACAAATATATATATAAAGTTTGACACAAAGAGTTACAACTCCATTTTATGATGTTAGATTTATTAGTGAATACAAATATTCAAAATTTCCTCTTTACCCAAAATTGCAATCCAATATAAAATGAGAATGCTATATGAAACAGGCCAGGCTATAAGATCTTGAGATGAACATAAATGCCATGGAATATTCACATAAGTGATTCACAACTGTAACTCCCACTATCAATAGAAAGTGAGTGCTGATGTGGACTGCCCTCCCATCATAGGGATATTGCACATGAAGATCAACTTTTCCTAATTGGAAAAGCATCAAAATAATAACCATCACAAGAGGACCCGTAAAGCACAACAAAAACCATTTTAGCAATATTAGTACTAGAGAATAGAAGCATGCTAACACAACTACCTGGGGAATACCACCTCAATGCCTTGCTTGAGGATTTCAAGAGAAGTTAATATATATCAAAAGAAGATAAAAAATGCAGTGAAAATTAAATGAAGAAATGAATATTTATAGTTGAACTAGGGCAATTTTGAATACAATGTATTTGCACTTGACACAATAAGACACCAAAATTAAAGATGATTTAGATTGGAAAGAGAGCCAAGCCCAACTTGGGAAAGAAATTTTATTTTTAGAGCAGCAAAATTTGACACTTTAAACTGATGGACATCATTCTGCGTTGTGGCAAGGCTAATCTCAAACATATGGATAAGTACTATGGAAAAGTTCTGCCAACTTTTGCCTTTTGCTAATACTTTGGCACTTCAAGATGTTTTCAGCAAAGGTAATTGAAAGACTTTTGCAGAGACTGAAGTAGCAATGACAAACTTGAGAGTGCATGTAGAGGTTTTGTAAACCCTGATTGCACTAATGCAAATATTCACAAGCTTTTTGGAGCAGCTACTCTAAATGCAAGACTATTTCATCGGCTGGCTTAGATGTTAAGGAAAATGAGGTTATTAAGCCTAAGCAATCTCCCTTTTATCCTGAACATTTTGTTGGATTTCCATGATTAAAATTGTAAAACCTTTCTGGTGCTTGAGCAGATGACCTTTTTATGGTTCAAAGCTCCTGTTATTTATTTCTTTTACTTATATGTTGATAACCTTTGATGCTGTTCTTGAAGCACTTACAAGAGCTCTGTTAGTAAGATGTTATCTGTTTTGAATCAGATTATGTCAGTACAGAGTTTGGTTATTGGTATTTGTTACATTTACTTTTCTTCTTCATATGTGCTTGAAATTTATGTTTTTAGGTTGCAATCTCTACAAAATTCTAATAAATAAAGTGTAGCACATCACAACTGAAGTCTCCAAACAACCACAATGAATTTGGAATTTTAGGATATATGCTGATGCAAATTAGCCCTGAGTAACCTAACGATAGAGACTTTGGAACTCTGAATAGAGGTCCAAGGTTCGAATCCTGCGGGGGGCACACCATGCTTAAGTAACTGGAATATGGTTGGCTAACCATATATAGGGTAAACAACATCCTCTATGAGATTCATCTCATATGGCCTATGGCCTTGCAGACGTTAAAAACTACTTTACCCTCTTTGAGTCTATGGAATTTGTTATTAAATTCCTTCCTAACAACTTCAACATGCTGACTTAATGCTTTACTAAGCAAACACAGTACTCCATTAATGAGAGCTTGAACTGATTGACTTAATCGAATTTCACATGGGAATTCCTCAAAACTGATCATCTTTTAAACAAACGAGATAAATTCTATTACCATCCACAAATGACCAAAGCACGCCAATTGGACTAGTCAAAAAGAATTGTTTTAACTAGAATAAAGATTCTATTACAATGCACTGTAGTAACCAAAAAGTACCATGAAAGTAAGCTAAAATTAAGTAAAGAAACTACGGTAAACTACACTAAAGTGGTACACCAACCATATGGCATTAAATTACAGCCTCAAGGGTTGAACGCAAAATGGTAGACCCTAACATGCTAAAGTAATTATGAAGAGAGGCGGAAGACATGGTAAAAGAGGATGAAGTGGATCCAAGCACCAACACAAATCTGTAGTGGGATATAAGTTCAAACAAGGTGGTTGTCATCACCGACCATCCAAAAAGGGCCAAGACAGGATCTAATGATGCTCCTATAAGAATGGCCAGGACTAAAGAGAAGTATGACAATAAAAAGTCTTTTTTGTCATCATATCTGTTGGCTCATACATTTCTCAACAAAGTGCATACGATAGGACTTCTAATATCCATAATGGTTTGTGCCCTGACATAAAATTAGAATAACTGTTGAATATTAATCCATGTGTTCTTGTGAAAGGTGGATAGCCTCTTTGTTCTTTTGAATTGCTGCTCCATTTCTAAATCTTGCTTTAGCTCTGACAATTGTCACGTCTACTCATTAACAAGCTAAGATGTATCGTCTTAGGGAGAGTTTGAAGTTGACGAGACTTGCACTTTTGCAGGTAATTTTATAGGTCTAGTACTAGTTTCACCAAAAATGTGATCCAAGAGTCACTTTTTATAATCAATCATCCATCCCAATTTAATATGGATTGTACTTCACTTTGACATTGCAAATATATAGGGTATTGCACCATTCTTCACCATAATGAGAAAGTCTATAAGACAATGCTTTTTGTGTCATCATTTTAATGGCAAAGCAAGAAAGAGGTCCCAAGTTTAAGGACAAAAACAGAAATGAATTAAATTTACTTTTGCTTGTAACCAAACAGCTTATAAAATTAAGCAGGAACTATCCATGGCATTCCACGATTTTCATAAAAAACAGCAACAAGAGATATCCGCAAGATGAACAATGGCAAATCCAACATATGATGAATAAATAAATATTTAGATCCAAATTACAAATGGAAGTTCACACCAGTTAGAGAGGGCAAAGCCTCTTGGGGATGCTTAGAGCAGGTAGAGTATCTTGATCTGCACAAATGGCAACTAACAAAGAATATACAAATTGATGATTAACTAAACACATCACATCTTATTTATAGATTTCTAAACTACTAACTTTAACTCTCATTCTCAAAGGTCGACTCAATTCTCACCTAAAAGCTAGAGCCATTCAAATAAAAGATACACAATGTGGCTATATCAAGGCCATTACATTCCCTCCCCCATCAAAAAGATGTCCTCAAAGCTGGAAATTTCTGGAGAGTGTCCTTTGATTCTCATGTTGCATCCACCTTTGGAAGATCCTTCCATTGATTAGCAACTCACACATCTACCATTTTTGCAGATTCCTTTCTTGCATCTGCAACACTTCTTTGAGCTCAAGGTCTATTTGTCCTCCTCCATCTAGCTCTGGAAGCTCTGCTTTGGAGTGCATCCTCTTCCCTAGAACCTATTTAAGATGAGAACCATAGAAAGCAGGGTGTAATTTGGATGTGAGCAGAAGCTCCAACTGGTACGCCACCTCTCTCCAGTCATATGAACCATTTTGAATGGACCATAAAATTTTGGAGCCAACTTCCATTTGGTCTTTACCTTATGAGATGCTTACTTGTATGGCTGAAGCTACAACAAAACCATGTCTACTAACTAAAAAATATTTTTCCAACCTATGTCGATCCTATTGTTGCTTCATTCAACTCTTTGCATGATAAAAGATTATCCTTGAGAATCCATATTATTGCTTGTCTCTATTCTAGAATATTATCCACCTTTATAACCATGGAAAAGCCTCCAAGATAATCAATCAATGACGGGTTTTTTGAGCATATAATGCCTCAAAAGGAGACATCTCAATAGGGACATATTAAGTGTTTTACCACCGTTCGGTCATGGAAAGCCACTTAACCCAATGATATTGCTTGTCTTATACAAAACACCACAAATAACTCTCCAAAAACATATTCACAATCTCTATTTGCCCACCGGTTTGAGGATGATATGCCAAGGTCATGTTGAATCAGGTTCCACTCAATGTGAAAATCATCTTCCTAAAGTTGCTAACTTATATGGGGTTTCTATCACAACCAATAGTCTTAAGCATGCTACATAGATTAAAATCTGATGCAATAATAACTTAGCCACCTTGTTACTTGCTAATGGATGTTGCAAACCACTGAAATATTTGTACTCGGAAAAGGGATCTACAACCTCAAAAAAAAAATTTCCCTTATAATTTAAGAAGACCTTCAATGAAATCCATAGAAATGTGTTCCCATTGCTTTTGTCGAATTGGTAATGGTTGGAAATTAACCTGGAAATTTGACAATTTCCCCTTTATTCCTTTGACACACTTCACATTTCTCCACAAACTTCTTAATGCTTGCTTTCATGCCCTTCCAAGAGAATGATTGCTTTTGATATGTTCACAAAATTCGAGTGTCCTGCAGATATCCATGCAGTTATTGGAGGATCTTATTTTACACCTTGGATGATTTGATCAAGAAGACCCTATTCTTTTTCCTCAAAATATCTTCTATCCATGAGTAGTATTGGTCCAATGATTCTCCAGCTTCAAGCCTTTGAATAATGTGAGATGTCTCAGCTTCAATCTTCCATTGCTCTCTAACCTACTCAATCGGAACCAGAGTAGGGCAAGAGGTGGTGGGAATAGTGGGTGAATATTCAATTTCATATTGCCTGGAAAATATGAAAAAGAATCCACTACCAAATTTCCCTTTCCCTTTTTTATTTAATTACAAAATTATAACCAAACAGTTTCATCAACCAATTGTTTTGTTCCAGGCAAGACAATCATTGCTCCAAAAAATATTTGAGAAAGTTATTATCAGTTTAAATTTTGAATTGCCTGCCCATCAAATAAGGTTTCCATTTGTCAACTGCATGTAAGACTGCCATCATTTCCTTCCTGTAAGTTGACTTGCCCAAATTCTTCCTAAAGAGTTGCTTGCTCTAGAAAGCCAAAGGGTAACCGTCTTGAACCAACATTGCACCAATAGATATTCTTGATGCATCACACTCTATGAGAAATTGTTTGCTTGAGTTTAGAGTAGCCAAAACTAGAGCTGAGGCTTTGAAGGCCTTTATGGCTTCTTCTGTCCAAGCAAATGAATCTTTCTTTATAGGTGTTATTAATGGTGCTGCAATATTCCCATAACTTTTTACTAACTTCTTCTGGTATCCCATGAGACCTAAAATTCCCCCAAGACTCTTAAGGATTTTTTGAAGTGGCCAATGCTGCATTGCCTGAATTTTCTTGCGATCTGCTTTCACACCTTTAATCACAATGTGCCCAAATAATCCACTTCAGAAAACTACAGAGGAGCATTTGGACTTCTTCACAAACAATTCTTCCTTGTCCAGTATCTAAAGCAACTGTTCCACATGTTGCAAATGCTTTTCCCAGATCTTGTAGATCAAAATGGCATCAAAAAATACCAATACAAATTTTCTCAAAAGTTGACCTAAATACTAAATTCATGAGGATTTGAAATGTAGATGAGGGATTACTAAGACCAAATGACATAAGCAATGGCTCATAATGACCCTCATCAGTTCAACAAGTTGTTTTAGTATGTCTTCCTCGTTGACACTTATTTGATGAAATCTTGATCTCAAATCTAACTTAGAGAAAAAAACAAGTGAGCCCCGTTTAACCCGTCTAAAAACTCATCAATAACAATGATAAGAATCTTATCTTTGAAGGTGAGCTTATTGAGGGGATGAAAAATTGGGCATATCCTCCATGACTCGTCCCTCCGTTTGACCATTACCCTTGGCGATGAATAAGGACTAGTGTTTGGTTGATTGATACCTTGCTACAACATGTCATGTACCAACTTGTCTAATTCTATCTTTTGTGGTTGTGCATTTGTATGGCCTAACATTTGGAATCAAATGTATACCATAATCAAGCATTCTCTCGGTAAGAGAGTCCTTTGGGTTCTTCAAAAACCTTTACACATTGATTAAGGATGTATTGCACATCAGGAGGGATATCCAAAGAGTCTTGTGCATCCACTTTGACCTCCATAGAGAAAAGCTGCGCTATAATGCCTTCACCCCTTTTAGCAAAAAACTTCCATGTGATGGGAACTTACCACTTTGGAAGGCAGTGATTGTATCCATTTAAGCTTAATTAGCTTCCCATTTTCTGTCCATTGTACATCAAACTTCTGGACATTCATGGTAATGTCTCCGAATTGAGCCATCCATTAGGAACCAAAAACGACATCTGCACCTCCCAAATCCATAATATGTAGCATAGATGTCATACTTGGCCCAAGTCCCGAGTACTCGACCGAATCCAAGTCTGAGTGGACTCAGCCGCACCAATTAAGCTCTAACTCAATTTTTTCCTGGACTCGGGCGAGTCCAACCAAGTCCGAGGCCGAGTCCAAGTCCAACTGGGACTCGCAGGTCCCGCGTCAAGACTCGGCCGACCCAAGAAAAGTGACCAATAAAATGTACATACGTAAGATAAAGAGAGCAATAAAATGTACATATATGTAGAAATTTATTAAAATCTTTGAAATTGAAGTGCGAATTGCAGAATCAGAACATCTTCGTCGTATTCGTCATCGTCATGCCTCCCTTCCTCCTTTTCCCGTTAAAAATAAAGGGCCTGTAAACCGAATCCGCACCATATTAAAGAAATGCTTGAAATTTTCGAAGCAATGAATAAAAGGTGAAAGATCAGGTATCTGACAACGAAAGATCAGATATCCGACAAGTGTTACTAATTCCCATATGTATAAAAAAGGGCAAAAGATTATAGTATACAGTCTTACGAAGACTATCTGCAAATGTTTCGTTCCCGTTCTCTAAAGTTTGAATCAAATTTAAACGGATTTTATAAATTTTGAAGTCCACCTAAAATTGGTTTGAGCTCTTCTAAAAATATAGAAAACGTTGTCTGTACCTATCTATATATATGAGCGGACTATAGACAATGCATATGCACTCCAAAATCGTACGTGCAAGTGCATAATTATAAAGAATTAGATATCTCATTTGAATGCATCTAACAATGAAGTCCGGAATATTTTAGATAAAAGTTTAAGGTTTAGTCTCTTAGATAAATAACATGAATGTCTCCTTCCATAGATATAGGGTAGTCTAATATACATATATAAGAAATTTGTTAAAGATATTATATATGACATGGAAACATAATATTATAAGATTTAAATTTTGTATCTCTTTATAGTAAATATTTATTATTTAGTATTATATTCATATAATTTGAAATTTTATATTTAATATAGAGGTTAATTATAAGGTTCCTTCGTGAATATTATAAAATTTTGAGTAAGGAAGAAAAATTTAGAGATTAAAATCGAGACAGAATTGGTTAAAAGGAGGAGATAAAAACACAGTTTTTTCATAGGATGGCAATAGTATAGAGATCAACGTCCAAAATTAATAGAATATGGCAATAGTATAGAGATCAGCATCTAAAATTAGTAGAATTAAATTGGTAGAAGGGGTTTGGATTGAAGACCAAAGTGAAATCATAAAGGAGGCAAGGTTTTTTTACCAAAATATTCTAGGATCGGAGGAGTTTACTAGATCGTACAAAAAGAGTCAAAGACAATGGGCAGGAATTCTTCTAAGTACGTTGAGCCCAAAGACCCAAGCTTAATATTTATTGCATTCTCACTACCAGATGGTTCTGCACTATGGAACTGTTGGTTACGAATCTGCCATGAGGAAAGGATTTGGTATAATGCGCCCCAGATTCGCCCTTAGATTGAAATGCCGGAAGGAAGGAATGCCTTCCGTGCCAATCTCCGGAGAAGGCCGGCTTCCTATGGGTTTTCTTAAGTGTTTTAGCTGAGAGTACAGGAAAGAGATAAAAGTGCAGAAAGAGATTCAAATGTGATTTGAGTTGGGTGGGGGGAATAAGCAGCACGGCAACGATCAATCACCACTACTAACAGCAATCCAATACAGAACATGCAATAGAAACTACCGTTGTCATGCACCCTATGTATCCTCTATCTATGCATTCCAGGAATACTTAATCATCAAATACCGGAATCCAAAATTCAAAATAACAGTAAGCAATGAAATAAGAAACATGAGGCAGAAATGACAAGTACAGGCAGCATAAAGAATGACAACAGCAAAATAGAGCCAAGTGTGTGTCTTGCATTCAGAGGCAAACGTATAGCTACAATGGTTCCCTAGCAGGATACCCCCCTTCCCCCCTTTTACAATGAAGTGGTGTGGCTATTTATAGCGCAGTTTCCCCCCAATTACAATTTTGGGCACAAAATCCCAGAGCTGACAAAAGCGGCGAAAGAGCAGTTGATGCTGACTCCTGCAGACAAGGACTGTACTGGCAGCAAGGTCCACCTGAAGACTTGGCAGCTACGTGGCAGTGCGGTTGATGAGACTTTGAGTCATCATGAATGCGGGTAGCTGCGGTAGATGGAACTTTGCGTCAGCATGAATGAGGGCAGCTGGTGGAGGTGATTTGACCCATGCTTGTCCTTTTCCCATCACATCTCGGCTCGAATCCCGAGGCTGGACACTTGTCAAATTCTGATGAGGGACACATGTCTGCCTTGAAAGGCAGTCTTTCCTTCATGTCCAACTTCGCCTGGAAACGGAGTGCAACTGGGTAGCGCAAGCGGGGAACAGCGCAGTTCGGGAGGGGCCTCCGTGCCTTAGTTTCTGGGCTGCTTGAAAGACATTTCCCAACTGCGCACAGGTCAGAGGGCGCAGCCCGACTTCGCTGCGAAGTCGGGTTGCGCACTCTAGCACTTAGTCAATTTTGGCTGCTGCTCGGACTGCGCGCAAGAGGGGGAGCGCACCCCGACTTCGCTGCGAAGTCGGGTTGCGCTCAGCACTTCGTTGATTTCCGGAGACACTGCTTCCCAACTGCGCTCTGGACGGGGAGCGCACCCCGACTTCGCTACGAAGTCGGGTTGCGCTCCCATACTTAGCCAAATTCTGCTTAATTCCAGCCTGCTTCCGCACTTCGCATTCCCTAGTGCGCTCGTACTTCGGGGCGCACCCCGACTTCGCAGCGAAGTCGGGTTGCGCTCCCAGACTTAGAATTTTTAGGGAGTGCTTGCTCTGTTTTAGCCGAAGAAAGAACCGGGGGAAAAGGGAGGAATGCAACTGATACAAGGGGAGAAAGGGAACAGTGGAGAAGGGGAAAAGGAGATGGAGGGAAGGAAGAGCAGCATACTTACAAATTTTGAAAACATGTCACCCCGTGCAAAATGTGGCAACAGGAATGATTTTAAAAAATCAATCGATCTAGTGATTAAAGGTCTAATATTGGGTGGTGGGAACTGGAGAAAAAAATTCTATTTGGATGGATACTTGGTGTGATAAAAAAACCACTCAATCTAGGTCCAGTTTTGAAAAAATGGATGAGATTACTTCAAGAAAAATATGGTAATAGGGTTTCAAACATTACGGACAAGGATCAGAAAGGAAGATAAAAATAGAAAGAAGATTTTCAATGAAAAATTGCATTTTTTTTTTTCATTTCTTCTTTTTGCTGAGTTTTTTTCCCGAGTCCCAAGTCTGGGCCTCGAGGGGGCCTCACCGAGTCTGGGCCGAGTCCGAGTTTGACAACTATGAAATATAGTGTCCCAGTCCATGGATAGCTGCCCCACAATGGGTTTGATATGAAATGTTCTTCCCACGCAAGCAGTTTTTCCGCCATTGGCAATCAATAAACTGAAATTACCCAAAGTTTACACAATCCTAACTTCTTTGCAAAATGTCTATTAATGAAATTATGGCAGCTACCCAAATCAATCAAGACAATGACGTTGATTTTTAATAAACCCTCATCCCTTGATTGTTTGGTGAGGTTGCATGCCCATGAATGCAAATATTGACAAACCTAGCAAGCCATTTTCTTATGTATCCTCAACTGATTTGCATCTTCATCTTCACTCCTTACTTCGGTAATGAACCCTTTAGCTTGTTCTTCCTCTCCCATGCCCATGTTAAAAGTTTGTTCTCTTCACACACTTGGTCTTTAGGATGCTTGGACCTGCACTTGAAACACAAAAATCCCATTATCCTCTCTTCCCCTCTTGGGTTAAAATACAAACACCTTGTATTGAAGTCTCCCCGTGTCGCAAACCTTGATTATTGAATTTGTTTTGTGTTACTCTAGTCAATCTTTTTGCATCATGAAGTGTGCAAGGATCATGCATGTCAAGTTCCCTTTTGATATCATTCTTCAACCCATTTCTAAATGCTAAAAGTACCATTGTTGCATCCATCCCATGGGAATTGAGATTGTTGATGATTTAACTATAGTATTTTTTGATGGATCCCTTTTGTTTGGTCTCTAACAATCATAGTGTATAAGAAGATGAGGAACCCTTATTGAACCTTCTTAAGAAAATCCCTTCATTTCTTCCCATGAAGGTGCACGACCCTTAACCATATCTCCCATGTAATTCTTAATGCTTAATCATCAAGGAAAGAGATTGGCAAGTATACTTTCGCATTGTTGAGGAAAGTTTTGGAACTTAATAAGCATTCCATATTGGAAATCCAATCCTAAATTTTTGGAAGTTACAAATGAGAGGACCAATAAAGGAGTTCAAATGCCCCAGCTACATCCACATCCATATCATAATATGAATCCCAGTCCTCACACGTGCTGCCACCCTTTCTGTACTTCATGAGTTCTCCTTAGAGAATTGACATTAAGTTCATTTGATAGACGTCTATTGAGTTCTTATCAACTACCTTCTTAAATTTTGTGTCAAGGTTTGCGCTCCATTTTTCATCCATCATCATCTTCCATCTGAGTTGAAATTTCAACGTCTTTAATACTTCGCAATATTTTCTAGACCAAATATTATCCTAGAAAAGTTTACTTCCAAACAATCCAATCTTCTTGCGATAGAATACTCATGTGGTGAACCTTGCTAGACTGATTAAGTGGGGTGCTCATGTGACTCAACACTGCTAAATATGGGAACTGCAATTGTTAATTCCTTTCGAGTTTTTGTGTTGTTCGCCTTGATTCCTCAAGGATCTTTCCTTGTGATTCATATACTCTACATCCTTCTATGTTGTCCTCACCACTCTCCCTTGGATCCTTTCACAACCATTTGTGATGGGCAGAACCGTAGATTCGCTACCCATGATGACTTATACCTCACAAGTCATGGATAGAACTTTTCCCAAAGGGTTACCAGAGATACACATTATTTTGATCATCTCCACGAGGCAGTCAAAATGGGATTAGACCTCCCAATGGGATCCCTGCATGCCGAATAATTATTCCTTTCTTTAAGTTTTAGCTATCACAAACATTTTCAACTAGAACACAATATTATGAAAGAAACATGCACTAAAAGTTGGGAGCAGTGGAAAAAAATTAATAGAAACATTCCACCATTCGCATGAAAAGCACCAACATGAGATATCCGGAAGATGAAACTGGTTAATCCAATATATGACGAAGAAATCAATATCCAGATCCATATAGAAAATGCAAGTTCATGCAAATTAGAGAACGTAATGTCTCATAAGCCACTTAGAGAGGGCAGAGTCTCCTGATGTTCACAGATTGAGACTAAGAAAGATTTTATTAATCAATGATTGACTCAAACACATAACACCTTATTTATAGGTTTCTAAACTACTAACCCTAACCCTAATGCTAAAGGACCGACTCAATTCGAACCTATGGGCCCGAGCCAATCAAATATAAGATAACCCACGTAGCTATATCGAGGTCATTCCAGTCTACATGGAGATGGTTTTTGTGTCATCATTTTAATGGTGACACAGGAAAGAGATCTCACATTTAAGAAAAAAAAAAAGAAATGAGTTAATTCTTTCCCTAGATGATTTTTTTTTCCAATTAAAACAATTTTGTCTCTATCAAATGACATGAGCTCAAGTGGTTGAAAATGTGGGCTCCAAATGTGGAGACCAAGGTTCAAATCTCAGTAGGAGATATATCCTTAACTGCCATTATTATACCACTATGTGGTTTGTTGACATATCGTGATAACATGGTCATGATGTAATACAAATGGAACCCGTTTCAATCACATATAACCAATCTAAGAAAAAAGATAATTGCTCATCTCCAATTAGCCTTCAAAAATATCTTATATTAGTTATTTTTTAGAGTAGCAGCTCCTTTCTTAATAACTTTATGCTAACAATATGTTTTTGCTCATACTAATCTTCCTATAATTCCAGGTATTAACTTTAACACCTCTTTGAAGAAACTGTTGGCAAGCCTTGGTTAAGCCTTGGTTACTCAACAATGTTATCTTCGCTGATTTAAAAAACAAAACAAGTACATCAATTAAGTGCATAAGGTTGTACCCTCCATTACAACATCAAACATATGCATGATCATATAATCCTGACGATATTTTCAATATAGTTCTCCGTTAAAATCTACAATCCTGCAAATCAGATTCTTCCTAAAAACACACCACACAATACAAATAAAAAATATTTATGGCTTTATGGTGGTGAACAAATATATTGGAGTGTAAAATAACCTAACTGTCATTCATAAACAATCTAACTATATCTCACAAGGAGGTGACCTAAGAAAAAGAAGTAATCTAAAGCAAAATATTCAATGAACCGCAATGGCTGTACCAAGTTTCAAAACTCACTGGAATCAATACTAAGCCATCAAATGTTCCATAAGAATACAATAGGCTCCAATGCAAAAAGGTTCCTCTTGAATCTTTAAGCAAATATGAGCAAGGTTTGTGGGTTAAACAAGCAATGAGAAGCTTTTAGTATACTCTATGACTAGGGTCTACCATTGTTCGTACTCCAGATAGAAGAAGTGGTGCGTACTTGTAAACGCCACATTTTGAAGAGAAAGAGAGGCCTTACCTTTTGCTATAAAGTTTTGAATGCCACATAGATTTTCTATTTTCCTGTATATGAATTGTATTTCAGCAGTTTCTGCTTTTTCAATTTGTGTTGACAGAAGTGATTGTTTGTCAAATTAAGAGTAAACAACTCACTAATATCACCATATGCATATAAATCAATTTACACTTCATTAAAAGATCTACATGAGAAATTTGTATCAGCTGTAGGTTGTGCAATTACAGATCATCTTTGGTATCGGAACATGGACGAGTATATGACACTTACATGGGAAGCGAAAAGCCCTCAAAAAGGAAAATCAGGGAAAAGGAACCTAAAAATGAGAATATAGGTTGGAAAGCTCATGTAAGAGAACCATGGAACCATGTCAGCTCTATCTTTAAAATGAAATATTTGCAAAATTGGAAGCCAGAGTGGAAAGCTTGCTCTCTTCTAAAGATGGTTTGGTATCCGCTATAAACAAGTTAGAAACAACAATCCATCTTGGAATATCAAGAGGAGAAAAGGGCAAATGCAAGATATTTTAAATGAGGGAGTGATTCATCCAAGTTCTTTACCATGCTATTCACAAATAGTCTTGATGCCAAAGAAAGATGGCAAATAGAGAATGTAGATCTTAAAGCCCTCAGAAACATCACAATTAAGAATAGGCCTCTATTTCCATGAATCAATGACTTAATTACAGCATGCCAGTACTTCTTAAAGCTAGAGTTGGGATCTAGTCATCGTCAAATCTGAGTGAAAGACACCAGGAGGAAAAAACCAAACATTAAAGACAATGTAAGAGTTGTGTATGTAGCTCCTACTTTCGTCTTGTTCTATCCGATGTACCTACTACCTTCATGGGGGCAATGAATGGAACAGTCTTTCCTTTTCTTGATTCATTTGTAATTGGTTATTAGAATGGCAATCATGTTTTAGTAGGACATGAGTCAGATACCTGCAACATTTGAAGTAAAGGTTGGAAATGTCAAAAAAGCAACTTTTCCTTCTTTTGAAGAAACGTAACTTTTCCAAGCAATCCTTGGTGTATCTAGGTTTTGTGGTTGGTGGAATGAGCCGACGAAAATTGATGCTGTCTTGAGGAGTTTTGTTGGAGCTGTCCAACATGTTGGGAATTCTCCAAACAGCAGATCCACTGCATGCCATGACTGCAAATGGTAAAATTTCTACATGGAGGCAAAGCTCACAAAGATGCATTTGATAACTTCAAACATAAAATCAGTAATGCTCCCAGTTTAATTTTGCCATGCTTGCAGGCTATTCAAGATAGCAACAGATGCACTGGGGTATGCCATGGTGGGCACACTTATACAAGGAATTGGATGCATTGGTTGAATATGTCAAGAAATCGAAGATTGTTTGTTGTGGAAAGAAACCATCATTCAAAATGGTCATCAACCATTTGCAATAATTGCACTCCCAAAGAAAATTCAAACAAGCAAAGCACTTCAAACAGAAAGGATTCCTTAAAAAAAAAAAAATTGGTGATAAAATACAAGAAAGGAGCAACCAAAAAACCATTCAATATGTTGTCACAACCATCACAGCCCAAAGTTGAGAATAGGACATTATCATGACATTTGAACCATTTGGCCAAGAGACTAATAACAGCAATATACACCAGCAATTATTGCATCCTAATAAGCATGAAAATAAGCAGATGACTCGTTGTTACTTCAGGGACAGGATCCTATACATAATGGATAAACTTTTTGTGCCATTATGAGAAATTAAAATTCATCCAATAAGGAAAGCATATATTTACAAAGCAGTTTGACACTTTTGAGGGGTAAAGATAAGAGCTAACTTCCAAATGGACATGTATTGGCTCAAGATGCACAAAGATATTAGGAGGTCCATTTGTGGTTACACTTTGTTTAGCACAAGCAAACTAAGAAATAAAAGGTTAGAATTATTAACGCCACTACCGTCTCAAAATCTGCAATGGGAAAGCATCTCCATGGACTTTTCAGACAGTCTACTGAAAACAAGACAAGGTAATGATCATTTGTTTGCTGTGAATTTAGTCAAATACTTGTTGATTTGAAGAAAGAAAAATGATTTTCAATTAATAGGAGCTCATCAGACAGGGATGTGCTTTAGCTTAACAAAATCCATAGTATCCAATAGAAATGATCTTTTGAGCACTTTTGGAACAACCCTGTGGGAAAAAATGGGTAAAAAAATCTGGAGATTTACCAGCTGTACAAACGAATGGCTAAATCTAATAGAATATATAATGGTCACAAAATGGTAATGAGTTGTATTACTTAGGTTTAATAAAATGAGCACTGAGGAGGTCATTAGCTACAAAGTAATGAGAATCACTAGAAAAGAACTAGTAATTAGGTATGGGGTAATTAGACTTGCAGAAAAGCTTCAAATATGCCATTTGGAGGTCATCCAAACCCATCTGCAATTGTATTCAAAAGATGTGGGATAAGAGCAAGCCGCATGCTACCAAAGGAACATTAAAAAGTGAAGGTACACCAGAAACTGAAGGCTACTTTGATACTGACACTTAATTACCAAGCATGGGCATTGTTTTATGCAAATATGTGCCAGGACTGCAATAACATATATAGGAAAAATAAAAACATCTTTAATTGCATATAACACATTCATGCAGATGCAACAGATAATAAGATAACCACCAGAACATCTTAAAAGATGTGTCTTTGCTGTTTATAAATGCTTTTACTAAGATAACCGCCAGAACATCTTAAAAGATGTGTCTTTGCTGTTTATAAATGCTTTTAACTGATAAGGGGAAATCAAGGATGGTTCAGAAAATATCAGAACAATAACAAAAATATAACGATAATGCTAATTCAGGTCAGCACCACAGCTGAAATTTTCACAGTAAGAAACTCAATATTTCTGAGGATGCAACCTAATCTCTTATTGTCACAAAAAAGATGCATTCAGAATATATTTGGACCCGAAAAGATCCAAGGAAAACATTTTCAGCAAAGCGGCCATATGTTAAACTAATGTCAGACTACTCCTTTTGATTTGTATTTGAGAAAGTAAAGGGTTTAATACTTGCAGAATTATTCGTGTTTAGAAAAACAGGGTTTATTGCATATGAAATCCCAATGAAGCATTATCATATCTCATTAAGTTACAAATACTAAAAGCATTGACCACAACAATAAAGAAATAATGGGAGGGAGTGCGAGCTGGGAGCAAGTGCAAGCCGGGAGACAGCCTCACCTTTTCTTGAATTAGATCTTTAGGGAAGAATTGAGAAAGAATGTAAATAGGAAGCAAGTGCAAGTAAGAAGTGAGCCTTGCGTTTTACTGTTCCATATCTTTGGAGAAATTCAAAAAAACGTAGGATTCATTTAAGAAAAAGCTAGGTAGCATGAAAGGAAAATCATATTTGGAAGCCCTAATTGGAATTAAGTATGCCTAGATGGAAATATGGATGCCCAAGTTAAAGTCAAGAGGAACAGCACATATATGGCAAGTCCGATCAAGGCAGCAGATATTACACCTGAAGTGATTATCAAGGATGAGATGATCGAGAATGATATTATGGTTGTGAGTTCCATGGATATTAGCCAGGGTTTTTTGGAGGTTCAAAATTGGATCAAAGGGGAAATGGGGATTGAATTCAAATTACTCCATGAATTTTTTCCTAAAGGATTATTTGGTTATCATTTTTTTCAGTTCAGAAATTAGGGATAAAATAATAGGTGGTGGCCCATGGTTTAAGGAGAAAAATGCCCTATTTTTAAGACCATGGATTGAAATTTTTCTATCGAGATAGAAACCATTAAAAAGCTTCCAATGTGGGTTAAGTTTTTTGGAATTCCATATCAGCTTATCATGAAGGAAGTTTTGAAAAATATTAGCAATACCCCATAAGAGTTCATCTAGAAGGGACAAACTACTAAGAAGCAAAAGCATGTTGTATATACCTGGATATGTGTTGCTATGGATATTAAAAAGCTTTTGCCACAATCCATTAAGATTAAATATGAATCAAGAGAATGGGATCAACAAGTGGATTATGAAAACATTGCATTGCAATCCCACAAATGTTATGAGTGGACACATGGCAAGAGATTGCAAAGTGAAAACCATGGAGAAAGAGACAAAAAATTTAGGCCATGAGACGAACTTTAAGATGAAGCAAGGAGATCATACTATAGTAGAAGCTACATTGGAGCAAAGATATTCCACTCCCAAAAAAGAGGCAAAGAAAAACTATCTACAACATCAATGACAAAGGAAAGACCATCATAAGTCACTGCGATCAACTGTTAGAAGAAAAAAAGAAGGATACAAGGGATAAGGAAGTACGATGTGCAAGTTCAAATTTGAGAGGAATTAAAGATGCAAAGGAAGATATGAAGCAACATTTTAAAACAAGGGAGACAAAAGAGATCAAGTCTATTTCATCTTCATTTTCCTCAACTAGTGTCAAATCCTCTCCTTGCAATAGAAATGAAAGTAATGTGGAGGTTATATCCCTTGCATGTTAGGGTTTCAAGAGCAGCATAATAAAGAAATGAGGATGAAGGATATCCATAGCAATCTAAGATTTTTAGGGCAGCATAAGATAAGATATGATAATTCTATTAATCTCCACAAATGGCCAAAGTGGGCCAATGGGACTCGTTGAAAAGAGTTGTTACAAATTACAATGCATTGGAGCAACCACAAAGCACCACGAAAATAAGCTAAACTAGAGTAAAGAATCTAGTGTAAACTACTCTAAAGTGAGATAAAATTACAGCCTCAAGGGTTTTCCATAATGGATAAACCAAAACATGCTAAAAGAAATTATTAAGAGAGATCTAGCAGTTCAGGTACAACAGAGATAAAAAAGAGCTCCAATGGATCCAAGCGCAAATATTAATTAGTAGCGGGATGTAAACTAGAAGCACGATCGTTTTTGTCACCGACTATCCCAAAAGGGCCAACACAAGATCTAATGATGCTCCCAGGAGAATGGCTAGGACTAAGAGGGCTTGGTTGGATAATCTTGGGAGGACATGGAGTTTGATCCCTCAAGACTCTTCTAGCATCCATGGTTGTGGAACCAGTAGAAGAGGACAAGAAGCTAGTAAGTTGTGCTTGTCTATAAATCCTTGATATGTGAGGGGTGGCCGAAACCCAATGCCGAAGAATTGCAATCTTGTCCTGTAATAAACAAAAAGAAATAATTGAATCCTTAGTAGCCACTCTTGTATGCAAACAAGGGCGCACAAATCTGTCATTATTATTTTGGATAGTTGTAGCTTCCAACGAGCGATTATTACTCTCGACTACAGAGATAGGGTGAAATAATGAGGTGATTAGTCGAGTAGTAGTTTGTCTCCCCTGTAATAAGCAATGTTAAAGACTCATAACTTCCCTGAGGTAAAGAGCCAAGCATCTTTGATTAGGATAACTGAAAAAAGTGGCAAGTGATACACCTAAGTCTCTTTACAAGCAATAGTACCTCCCTCAAATCTCATAATAAGCAGGGCCCTTGAAGATGAAATCTTCTTCAATCTCCACCTCCCAAATAGAGCAAATATGACATACCCTATCCTCTTGAGGAATATGGTGGTTTGTCTCCACTCGCAACTAATGTGAGCATACTCTAAGTTGACCAAGAGGAATCCTAAGGCTATGTGTCCAATGTCACTCGACATAATTAGGACGAGTAATAATGCCATTTTTAATCCTCATGAAATGCATAGCATGGAAGGCCAACATAGGGCTAAGAGTTTGAAATGGAGCAACATCGTCGATAAACATCATCTCTAGATGCTTGATTAATTACCCTCTTATTAGGAAAGTGGGGAGGAGCATTTAAGGAGTATTTGAAAGGAGGTAATTAGTCTATAATGATGCCAACTGACTGAAGAAGAGAAACAACTTCTGAGTACCATACACAATGAGGACCAAAAGAGCCTCTAAAGGTAATGCATTATGAGGAGTAAAGCGCCAACTATGGGTATCTCTCTCAACCTGACGTGCAGTCACCCATGGATCTAAGGCGATGAAGCTGAAAAATAATTCTAAAATGCTCTCAAGATGAAGAGGATGAATGTCAAACTCAGCTTGAACAATATATTAGGGAATTGTTCATTTACTTCGAATAAATCATTGAAACAAAATAGTGTGGACACTCTCAATGGAAGCCAAATCAACACACCCTAGACTTGGACCCCAAATCTCAGATCCATAAAGGATTATGGGTTTGATGATGTAATCAAAGAGTTGCATCTTTGTAGGTATGTCTTAAAAGTGTTGTTGTAAGCATTGGCATTCCAAGATTGAGAGAAATGTGTATCCCTTGCAAATATGTGACTGTGAAGCAGGCCGAAGATTAAGGGGACCTATAAACTAAACCCCCAAGTAGGTGTAAGCAGTGGTGACCTCAATGGACTCGCCCTTACAGAAGAACTGAAACTTAGAGAGGGTACTCTTTGATCCCTTAAAGATCATCATCTTAGTCTTGCTAATATTGATTGCCAACTGTTTTAAGTCACAAAAGTGAGCAAGAGCATCCAATTGTCTTTGTAGGCTCTCAATAGTATGAGCAAGAAGAACATCATCTACAAAAAGCAATATAGCTATTAAAACATGATGTAGACGGCAACCGTCATCAACATGTGTAGTGACAAATAATTTCTTCAAGCTCATTAGTGTAGATCCCAAAGAGTGAAGGAGAGAGAGGACAGCCTTGTTTGATGCCAATGGTGCTCTGGACATCCTCTAGGAAACCAAAAGTTGTTCGAAAACAGCCAACTGCCTTATATAGTCTCTTGATGGCAATGATAAAGAGCTTTGAGATGCCAATGTCATGTAGTCTTTGAAATAAAAGATGCCTAGGAACGGTGTCAAAGGCCTTTCTAAAGTCCACAAAACAACAGAACACTTTAGATAACCATTGCGAGTGAGAACATGATCAATAGTCTGATGATCCCTTCTAAAACCAGCTTGCCCTCTCACTCTAAGCTTGCCTTGTCCAACAATTTTGAGAGTTTCATATAAGAAAGTAATTTCTATGGAGGTCCTTGAACTTTAAGGTTTCCAAGGAAACATAAAGAAGAAAGTGCTTTTGAGGTTACTCCTTGCACTTCAGATCCTTCAAAGCAAGACAAACTTATAGATGTTAAGTCTCACTATGATCAATATGGAAAATCGAAGATATTGATTAAATTGAAAGTGTTTGTAAGAATGCAAAAAAAAAAAAGAGGAAGACCCAAGAAGCAAAAGCAAAAAGAAAAGAAACTTAGAGAGATATTAATATGGGAAAACAAAAACAAATATCTCAAATATTAACAAGTAGTGGGGCTAAGCCCACAAATAAAAACAAAAGGTGATGATGAAAATGATATCTTGGAACTCAAATGGCATTAGTTCAACCGGTTAAATTCCTCAACTTTTAAAGAGACCTAGGTTTGAATCTTGCTAAGCAATACATGCATACCTGTCAAGTTGTTGTAATACTACTATGTGATCATTGTGTAATATGGATGCGACCCATTTCAATCCCCTATAATCAATGTTTTAAAATTAAAAAAAATGATATCTTGGACTATTAGGGGCATGAATAAGACCCCTAGAAAATGAGGTATTAAGGAATTGACATGTTGTTATACCCAGGATATTTAGAGAGAAGGAAATTGGGTAGCAAATATTTTAGCCATTTGTGGAGTTGATCTTTGTCTTGGCACAACTCAAATTTTACAAGGAAACTGGCCAAGCGAGATTTTATCCCTTAACGAAAATGATATCAAGGAGTTGATTTCGGAAATATAAGACTTTGAGGAGGATGAAGAATATCTTTGATAGAAAGGCAAATGAAGAATCTTTTTGTTAAAAACACAAGCTAAATATAGTTTAATCAACCTGAAAACAATGTAATGAGAGCAATGTAATGTTTTGTTATATTGATGGGAGTGGCCCCCAATAGAGGCCAAAGGTAGCTTATTAAAAAACAACAACACTATAGAAACAATGACTTAGTTTCAAATATACTTGCTGAACTCTCTAAGATCCTTGTTTTTAAAGCTCTCAACAGTTTCAAATATACTTGCTGACATCTCTAAGATCCTTGTTTTTATAGCTCTCAACAGCATCTAATAATTGTACATGGTCACAGCTACTTGATCTATTCAGATCATTAGACTAATGAAAATACATATCCATAGTTATTTCATGTATTCAAGAATGAGACATGATAGATCTAATATACCTAAGTAAAAAAATTTCTATGAAGTGATTTGTCTTGAAGTAGAGGCAAAATGGGCATGTGTTTTTAATTTGACAACTTTGTTCCTTTTTAAGTTATCTAGATTTTAGTGAGATGCAACTAGGATTTCATATGGGCTATCCTTGACATGTGTCCCTAACTTATTGATCTTATCAGCATACAGATAAACATGATCCCTAAAGGCTTTGTATCCAGACTGTATCAGATTTAAATGTGTCAGATTCAGAGAAAGATGTCAGACCTAGTATTGAAGTGTAAATATCAATTTGTTCAATACAACTTAGCAAAGTAGTTTTACATTTCCATTTAAGCTGCCCGCTATACCACAAAATTAGGCTCAGACACAAAGACATTTGCAATTATTTATATACTGCTATGTGAAGCCTTAAACCAGGACAACAAAGGTTAAAAATTACAGACAATTTTTGAACAAATTAGATATACTTAGATCCTACAGACGAATTTGGCATAATGGACATTATAATGCCACTGTCATCATCGTCATACATGTAATACTTCATATATAAGTTTCGTTTTCTAGTGGAATAAATTGTTTTTTCCAACAGAAGCTAAAAGATTTCACAATATTTGTGACAGTAGAGATATCCTCTAGAGGAAGGTTCTGTTTTAGCAATATTTCTTGCTATTTTCCATAGTAGTATCTAGACTTCCAGTACATAGAACATTTTGCGGAGGCACCAGTAAAGAATGGCTCAGCTCCTACAAAATCACCATTCACTCTTTCTATAGAAATCATAACAAAAATGTATTTTGCTCAAACATTCAAGTAAACAACTAAATATGTTTATGCCCAGATTTACTTGTTTTTTCAGGCTAACAGAATGAATCATACAAAATTGCAATTGCCATAATTACCTCAGCAGTTGTCCCAACTAAAGCAAAACGAAGACCTTCATCTAGAGGCAGAGACCGGACATGAATCTACAGGAAAAAAATTTAAATGATCCTTTGTTAAATGATCACAAGATAAATATGGCATAATTACAACTAACCTTAGATTACTGCTGCTTAAATCAATACGTGAAAAAGCCAAATAAGGAAAATTACAAGTCCATGTGAAAAAGAGAGTTAAAGGCCATACCACACCTAAAGTGTTTGGGGCGTCTTCCTGCTGCATAGCTCGTTCTACAGCTGCCTTAAACCTGGGCTGTATCACTCTCAATGGAAGAGTGGCTTCTGGGAACAACACAATTCCTAATAGACATCCAAAATAAGCTTCTCAATGCCAATGTTATTTAAACAGACCAATGAATTTAGCATAGTGTGTATCAATAAAAGAAAGCAAAATTCCACAAAACAAGCTTCTCTCTAAATAGAAGGAACATTATAGTAACATGTCTTAATATAAGTGTGTCAATGTGAAATTTAAAACAGAGGTAGATATGTACTATAAGACATTGGTATCAATAGTAAAAATAATGTAGCTATCAACTGTCTTAATTGTAGCATAGACATTTCAGAGTTAATGAAGCTACAAAATGATATGATGTGCTAGAAAAAAAAAAGAGCAAGTGTGAAAGAAGGAAACCAAAAAAAACACTGACAAGTAGATGAGAAAAGGCATGGGACTTTTCTTGTTTTTAAATAAATGTATGTATGCATGTAGTTACTAAACAGGACATCCCTTAAGAATGAAATTCCATTTTCAAATTCTCTTTACATACAAAATACAAACTAAATGTTCCACAATCAAAAGACCAATTAAATCACTTGCTACAGACATAGTCAATATTTATTTAGGATTAAACGAGGAGATTTAAAATTAAATAAGGAGGTAGTTTCTCACATTATAACATCAATAACCATGTATACCATAATCTGCCCATGATAATCTGTGTAAAACAATTATTACTCCTCACAAAAAAAAATCCATATTGCTATAATTTTCTATGAAGGCGACAGATATAGTTGGACAAAAAAACAAAACAGGAAAAAAGATCGGTATTGTCAAAAATATATTTTTTTAGGGGTTGATTTAATTCAAACTAACTTCAGCATATCAAGGATAAATTCTAGGCAAAACATCAGGGTGTAGAGTTGTAAGTTTTTCTTGGCAGCGGTGATTTGCGGCATTTGTCTAAATTGAATCTTAGCTCTGCTAAGATAGCTAGTGTGAAACCATTTGAATCAAAAATCTGAAGGCAAAAATACAGAGCTGTAATAAACACAGGTCAACGGTACTGTGACAGCACCTTCCGATAACCATGACTTGAAAAATGAAGCTTTATTTTGTACAAGGTTACACACCGATATTAATTTGTTCAAATTTTGCAGTTTTATAATTCATGTTTATGACAAACACATGTTAAATCTCAACATTCTGTTTTTCACATTAGTTTAAAAGTTTGAGGCAAAAGTATATAAAATTCGGAATAGCAGGATGACCAATATATTTTCATATCAAGACTTGAAGGTTGTAATTCAGATGCCACAAACTGCAGCTCATGAACATGAGGATACCAAGGATGTTCAGAATTTTCAAACTAAAAACCAAGAAGATCTCATGCTTTGAAACTCTCAGCAACAGACTGCATCACAAGACTCAAGTTTCGGTTTCAGTTCAGAAAGGATGAAATTAAGAACAAATTCATAACAACGAAACAATTGTTTTAAAGTTCAGGAGATGTGTGTGTATATATATATATATATATAGAAAATGCAAATATATTTGTAATTCCCTAGGCTCAAACAAAAAAAACCCATTTTATCAAATAGCATTGCTGAGTTTAGTCAAATTTGAATGAATTTTATCGAATTTGAACGAGTTTAATTAAATTCTTATATTTCATTGCTAAATTTTATCAAATTTTGGAGGGGCTTAGGTAAAATTGACAAATTTTGAACTTTCAACAACAAAGACAACTGAATCCTGCGAAACAGATCATCACCCCAACATATGTCCAAAGTGTTAAAGAATATGTTTATTTTACATGTTCAACTAGTAAACCTTATTAGGTCCAAGGTGTAGAGCAATTGGTGTGGCGAAACCCCATAAGGGGGACGGATGGCTAGGGTTCAAATCTCGGGCCTCACCAAATTGAACGCTTGTCCCTTTCCTGGTGCTTTCAGCGGCGTAAAAAGGTTTAAAATGAATGCGGCATGATGGTTATAGAGGCGGACTGCACGAAGTAGTGTGGCAGCTTCCAGGGCGGACAGTGCGGAATATCATGGCAGTCACAAAGGCGGACATCATGCCCAGATCATCATGGCGGCTACCGATTCCACTATGTAAATCAAAAAAAAAAAAAAACTACTAAACCTTAATGATTAGAGTAAACCCATTTAGAGCATTAATGTCTTGGCGTATCAAACCTATGAATAACTGATTATATGGATTAAAATTTATGTAGTATGTAAGTAACTGCAATCATTAAGTGAATCACGCTATCAATAAAGAGAACATATTCCCTATTGTAAATTTGTCTTCTCTTTGCACATCAATAAAGAGAACATATTCCCTATTGTAAATTTGTCTTCTCTTTGCACATCTTACTAATGTCACGTAAAATTTATTTTAATTTGTGCAATGCTAATTTTAGAAATAGCAATTCCATTATTGGATCATTCAAAAACAAAATGGATTAAGATACATTCCATAAGGTAATATGCCAACTAACTAAAATCAACAATCTTAAACGTACCAAAATTCAGTTGACGACATATAACATTTCTCATTTATTTATCGCTATAATTTTTTGACCACATGGAATGGAAATACCCAAACAAATTCTCTAATATAGAACCCTGCTTCACTTCCACTGTATAGAATTTTTCCTCAGCACCAAACAAAACCATATTTTCAAGTAAACTCTCTACATAGATGGAATACTTGCATCTTGTAGAATTTTCCTATATCTCTTCATATCTCAGGGCAGCCCAACATTCATATCTCTTCCCCTCCAACATCATGTCACCTCTTCTCTTTAGGGGACATCAAAAGAGCTATACATAAATTAAGCACTAGCAAGGCTGTTAATTTTGAGGAATTTCAAGCTGAGTATTTGAAGTATGGTGCTGAAGCTCTTGGCTATCCCATTGCAGAATTATTCAATTAGGTTGTTTGTTTTGGGTTCCCTGCCTCCTGGTCAAAGCATATTATCCACCCCATCCAGAAATATGGGGACTATTCAAATCCGAGTGACTATAGAACTATCATGATTGTGCAAAAATTTTCTAGGCTTTATGCAACAGTTTTGGATACGAAACTCTCACAACTATATGATCAGGACAAGCTTAGAGCGAGAGGGCGGGCTGGTTTTAGAAGAGATCATAACTATTGATCATGTTTTCACTCCTACGGCTGTTATTAAGGAGGCTCGCCAATAGTCTTCTAAAGTATTATGTTGTTTTGTGGAATTTAAAAAGGCCTTTAACATGGTTCCCAGGCATCTTTTATTTCAAAGACTACAAGGCATCGGCATCTCGAAGATCCTTATTATTGCCACCAAGAGACTATATGTGATATGTCTTGGTCGTTTTCGGACAGCTTTTGGTTTCTCAAAGGATGTCCAGAGCACCATTTGCGTCAAACAAGGCTGTCCTCTTTCACCTTCACTCTTTAGGATCTACATGATGAGCTTGAAAATTTTATTCGTCAAAACACACATGTTGACAATGATTGCCTTCTCCATCATGTCTTAATAGCTATACTGCTTTTTGCAAGTGATGTTGTTCTTGCTCACACTCTTGAGGGCTTACAAAGACAATTGGATGCTCTTGCTCGCTTTTGTGACTTAAAACAGCTGGCAGTCAATCTTAACAAGACTAAGGTGATGATCTTCAACACATCAAAGAGAACCCTATCTATGTTTCAGTTCTTCTATAAGGGCAAGTCAATTGATATCACCATTGCATACACCTACTTGGGGGTTCAATTTACAGGTCCTTTCCTTAATCTTTGGCCAGCTTCACAATCACATCTTTGCAAAAGATACTCATCTCTCTCAATCTTGGAAAGACAATATTTCCAACAGCACTTCCAAGATATACCTACAAAGATGCATCTTTTCGATCAAACTCATAGTCCTTAATGGATTTAAGATTTGAGGTCTAAGTCTAGGATATGTTGATTGGGCTCGCATTGAGATGGTCCAAACTAATTTGCTTCAGCAATTTATCTGATGTAAAAGAACAACTCCCCAATGTACTGTTCAGGACGAGTTTGGAGCTCATCCTCTTCACATTGAGAGCTTCCTCAGAATTATTTTTTAGCTTCATCACCTTAGAGCCAAGGGTGATTACACCTCAGGCGAAGAGAGAACCATATTTAGCGCTTTGATCCTTATAATGCATTACCACTAGGGGCTCTTTTGGTTGTCTTCGTGGATGGTACTCAAAAGTTCTTTTTTTTTAATCAATTAGCATCTCCACAAATCAATTACCTCCTTTCAAATACTCTTTAAATGCTCCTCCCCCTCTTCTTCCTAATAAGAGGGTAATTAATCAAGCAAACAGAGATGATGTTTATCGACAATATATTCAGATCACTTGGGTTGCACTATCTCGACCTCTTAGTCCTAAATTGGCCTTCAACATTAAACATTTCACAAGGATTGAGAATGGCATTATTACTCGTCCTAATTATGTCCAACAACAATAAACCCATAGCCTTAGGATTCCTCTTGGTCAGCTCAGAGTATTCTCACATTAGTTAGAGATGGAGACTGACCACCATATTCCTTGACGATAGGGTATGTCATCTTTGCTCTATTTGGGAGATGGAAACTGCAGAACATTTCATCTTTATGTTTACTCTTTATTATGAGATTCAAGGGAGGTACTATTGCTTGTATAGAGACTCAAGTGCATCACTTGCCACTTTTTTCAGCTATCCTGACCAAAGATGCATGGCTCTTTACCTCAGGGAAGCTATCCGTCTTCAACGTTAGTTATTACAGGGGAGACAAACTACTACTCAACTAATCACTTCATTCTTTCACTCTACTCTAATAAGCGCTCATTTGAAGCTACAACTATCCAAAATGTTAATGAGGGATCTATGCGCCCTTGTCTACATGCAAGAGTAGTTCGTAGGGCTTCAATTCTTTCTTCTTGCTTGCAACAAGATAGGATTTCAGTTCTTCAACGTCGGGTTTCAGCCACACCTCGCATACCAAGTTGTAGACAAATACAACTTACCAATTTCTTGTCTTCTTCCATTGGTTCCATAGCCATAGATGCTAGAAGAGCCTTGAGCAATTGAACTCCACGTCCCCCCAAGATTATCCAACCAGACCCTCTTAGTCCTCGCCATTCTCCTAGAAGCATCATTAGATATTGTGTTGATCGTTTTATGATAGTTGGTGATGACAACAACTATGCTTCTACATTACATCCCACTATACATTAATGTTGGCGATTGGGTACTCTAGAGCTCCTTTATATCTCTGTTGTACCTTGACTTCTAGCTTTCTCTAAATCATTACTTTTGGTATAGTTTTATCCATTATGGGTAACCCTCGAGGCTGTAATTTTGTTCTATACAATTGTTCCACTTTAAAGTAGCTTAAACTAGATTCTTTATTCTAGTTTATATTATTTCCATAGCACACTTTAAAGTAGCTTAAACTAGATTCTTTATTCTAGTTTATATTATTTCCATAGCACTTCTGGTTACTATAGTGCACTATAATTTGTAAGAGTTATTTTCAATGAGTCCCATTGGCCTACTTTGGCCATTTGTGGATATTAATAGAATTATCTTATCTTATCTATGATAAAATACATCATTTTGGAATTGAAGTTGTAACCTCATAGGGTAATTAAAAAGCCAATGTTATTTATGCAAATACTCTTAAGAGTATGTTACTAAACAAGATTATTTCAGCAACTGCAATGAAATTGTAACTGTTGAGCCCAATTGTGAACTTGCTTTTGAACCCAAGAAGACTAATGATAGAAAAACCAAAACATTTTAAAAAAGGGATATTTTACCATGATAAGGCAACTTGTGAAAATAAATTGTGATACTCCAATAATGTGGTTCATTGAAATACCACAGTAATGTGGTCATAGTGGTCACGATGTAATACAGATGGGACCTGTTTCAACCCCAAATAATTATTTTTTTTAAATGGATATTTTACAATGTCGTTTAAGTGGTACATAAGAGACAAAAACGAAGAGCATTGCAATATCTACTTATTTACTAATGACATCAGCAACTCAACTTTTAGAAAATGTCATGTGCCATCATGTTGCTGTAAAAACATTTAATGGCACTGAGAAACGTTACAGACTTGGGAAAATAAAAAATGTAAAATTATGTCTATTATTCTTGTTAACTTTTGATGCTTAACTCTTAAGATAAAATAACCACAAGATCTAAAATAAAGTTGCAATATGAAATATAAGTTAATGGCAATATTCTAAACATATAAAACTCATAAATAACTTATGAAACAACTCATAAAACTGCCATTAACAAATGCTCACGAAAATAGTATCTTGATAGAATAAAGATCTCAATCAATTACATAGCTTCACTATAACAATGAATATATAGCCTTCCTATAATGACTCTTGGATGGCTATGACTCTTCCATACCCTGTGACTCTTGGCTATCACTCTTCTTGAGACTCTTCACTTTCCTACTCTATGAACTCATGTGCACATTTAGATTATTAAATACTTTGCACACTTTAATAATACTTATTCATTTATTACATTGCATAAAGTAAATACTCACACTCTAATCCAAGATACTCTCCTAAACTAAAGATGTACCCAAGATGGTACATTAGCATGTACCAAATAATGTAATATTCTCCAACAATTCTTCCGTGAAAAAGATAATTCTTTGTAGTTATGGACACAACCCTGGACATTGTATTAATAAGGCGGCATGTTAAGGATCAAAGCGGGGGGAGGGGGAGTGGGAAAGCTAAGAATGACCCCTTCATTCTAGCCTTCACTGCTAATAGAAAAAGGATCTGGAAATGCTACTATTATTTGATTGAAACTAGGTATGATAACAAACTTTGAGACACTAACAATAAATTAGGTATCAGGTGAGATTCTCGCAAATTATTTAAATCATACATGTAAAAATATTTCTCAAACATATTTCTGTTGATTCTTTTTTCCCTATTCGTCAAAGGTTCAAAACGCAGCTTGTTTTCTTATGATGGCAATAGTCTTTTGTTTGCGTGTGCATGAGCCATGCCTACCTCACGGGGTAGGACACTTATTTGAGACTCAACACCCATGTGTGGGTGCATGGCTAGCTAGCTTAATGAATTCCCCCTGCCCCAAGTCATTCGTTCAACTCCTTGGATAAGTATTTTACAAAGATATCTGCTGACATGGTGTCAACTTCACATAAAACATTTTTCTCCTATATATGAGTTCAGCCAAATTATGCCATGTGTCAAATGCCTATCCATTCAACACAGTCAATAGCCCAATCACAGTGATGATGTCAGCATAGCAAATGGCACATTTATGATGTGACACATGGCAGTCCCGAATTGGTGAAATTATTTCTAAGGTCTAAAATTTAATTTTTCACCATCCCGAATTGATGAAATTATTTCTAAGGTCTAAAATTTAATTTTTCACCATTTCTTAGTGCTAATATGTCCAACATTAGTAAGGAAATACCAGAAAATGAGCAGGACAAGTCAAAAGCTTCTATAGCAGAGCCAGGAGAGGATAAATCTGATGAAAACCAAAGTTGTAAAGGAATATTGAGGAATAGAAAAATAAGACCTACTCCTGATACAGGCAAGGCAAAAAGAGGAAAGATCCAAGGAGGCAAGAGCAAAAATAAAGAAAGGAACACAAACTAAGTTGGTTGAACTTCTCTTTACCAAACAAAAAAATGATATTGGTAATTCCCAAGCGGAACCAATAGCCCCTAATGAGACATGATTATCATCTCATGGAATATAAGGGGTGCTAATGCCCCCTCAAAGCAGAGGTGTATCAGGGACCTCTGTTTAAGTAATAAGTCTGATATTCTTTGTATCCAGGAAACTAAAATGACAATAGTAGAAATTTCAAAAACTATGAAAGCAGTATGGGCGAGATGTGAATGTGATGCTCTAGATTCTGAAGAAGCAACAAGGGGAATTTTAACTTGTTGGAATCCTACTAGAACCTCCTATGTAACCATTCATAGCCTTAGGATTTGGATAGCCTCTTTAGTCACATGCTACTTTGCAGATATTCGTTTCATCCTCATCAATGTCTATGGACCTACAACTCAGTCAGGTAGATTAGAAGTTTGGAATGGGATTGAAACCTTTATGAGAAGTAAAGACCAAAAAACCCGATTCATGATCATAGGAGATTTTAATGCCATAACCAAGCTGGATGAAAATTTTCAAATAATTAGGAAATTAACCCAAAGTATGAGAGATTTCTCAGCTTTTATTCAAAACAATAATCTATGGGAGGTTGAGTTTGAAGAAGACAACTATACATGGACCAACAACAAGAGAGGCCAAAACCTAATAGCAGAAAAATTAGACAAATGCATACTCTCGGATCATTGGCTAGATGAAGGAATTTGTGCTAAAATTAATACCTTAACAAGGATTGGTTCAAATCACTGGCCAATAAGAGTTAAAATGGCAGTAAGACCATCCTCAATTTGTTGATATGATAGCACAAACGTAGAATTCTTCAGGAAACTATGGGTTGTATGCACTTGCAAAACAAATTGAATCAATGACATCTAGATTAAAAGAATAGAACAAGAACGCTTTTGGAAACATTTTTGAGAAGAAAGAAGAAAAAGATGAACTTTCAAAATTCCAAAAAGGTGATCATAATAATCCAAGCTCGGAGGAAAGGGAGTTGCTTAGTGAATTTCATAATATTTTGAGTAAGGAAGAGAAATTTTAGAGATTAAAATCAAGATGGACTTGGTTAAAAGTAGGAGATAAAAATACAAAGTTTTTTCATAGGATGGCTATAGTACAAAGATCAGCATCGAGAGTCAGAAGAATTAAATCAATAGAAGGGGTTTGGATTGAAGACCAGAGTGAAATTAGAAAAGAGGCAAAGTCTTTTTATTAGAATATTCTAGGATCAAAGGAGACTGAAGTTCTTAATGATAAACTTCTTCAAGAAGTACCTTCAGTTATAACGAATGAAGACAATAGGAAACTGATGGAGCCTATTACTCTAGAAGAAGTTCATTTAGCTCTTTTCTCTTTTAATAAGGATAAATCCCCAGGTCCAAATGGGCTCTCTAGAGCATTTTACCAACATAATTGGGATATAGTGAACGATTCTTTATTGGTGGCAGTGGAACAGTCTAGGGTAAAAGTAAAACAATACATACCTTATAAAATAAATGCAACATATCTTACCCTAATTCCAAAAAAGAAGGATGTTGAATTGTTTGATTCATTTAGACCCATAAGCCTATGTAATATGGCATATAAGATTATCTCCAAAGTGATGGCAAATCAATTAAGGCCATTGTTAGACAAAATTATTTCAAAAGAGCAACGAGGATTTGTGAAAAGGAGACGGATTCTGGACGGGATCATAGTAGATCATGAAATTATTCAATGAGCAGCTTCAAGAAAAGAGAAAGCAATGATCTTAAAACTTGATATGAGTAAAGCCTATGATAGGGTTAAATGGGATTTTCTTTTTGCAATAACAGAAGAGTTTGGATTTGGGAAGAAATGGGTTAGATGGATTAAAGCTTGTTTGAGAAGAAATGGGTTAGATGGATTAAAGCTTGTGTCTCTACAGTTTCATATTCAGTGTTGGTCAATGGGTTAGTAACAAAATCATTTGAAGCCAAAAGAGGCCTTAGACAGGGAGATCCTCTATCACCATATATGTTCATTATTATGGCAGAATTTTTGGGTAGTAAGGCTTATAAGTGGACTTAAGGCTAGTAATAACATCGACAACATCACCCATCAACAGTTTGTAGATGATACAACCCTTTTTAGAAGGGCAAGGATAAACGAGGCCAGAGCTTTGAATAACTTATTAAAAGAATACAAAAGAGCATTAAGGCAAAAAGTTAATAAGACAAAATCCAAAATTTACTTCCTAAACACTCCAGCTAAAATCAAAGCAAGAATTTACAGGTTACTTCAAATGGAGGAGGCAAATTTGCCAACAACTTATCTAGAGATGCCCTTATTTGAGGGGAGAATAAGGATAGAATTATGGAATCCAGTTATAAGTAAAGTTCAGAATAAACCACAGGCATGGAAAGGAAGGTGGTTGTCGTTAGCAAAAAGTGTGCAGCTAATTAAGTCAGTCTTATAGGCCATTCCAACATACTATAAGTCCTTGTATACTATGCCAAAATCAGTAGAAAAAAGTTTAATCTATATTATGAGATCATTTTTGTGGTCATGTTTACATGATAAACGAGAAGGAACTCAAATGAATTGCAGATGAACTTCAAAACATGCTTCAAGAGTTTTATTTGTCGATATTTATACGGAAAGATGAGTTGGTTTGGAATCTATCAAAAGATGGTGGATACTTGGTCAAGTTGGGATATGAGAATTTAGAGCAATCAAAATTTCCTACTCCCAAAGATTTTCCTTAGAAGAACATTTGGTCACTAGAGGTTCTCCCTAAGATCTCAACATTCATTTGGTTAGCAATTCAAAGTAAGATTCTTACAGGAGAGAGTCTACAAAGAAGAGGATATCATGGACCTTTTAGATGTGCCTTGTATGAGAAGGATTTAGAAACATTAAACCATTACTTCTTCATTGTCCCTTTGCTCACACCATTTGGGGTTACTTTTTTAAAAATATGAAAATATATTGACTAGCTCCATCAGCATTAAAAGAGTTGATGAAATGCTGCATTTATTATTCAAAGCTAAAGCATTAGATATCCTATGGAGCATTGGTGCTGCCATTTTTTTTTGGAATTTATGGCTTGAAAGGAATAATAGAATTTTTTTAAATAAATCTCAAAATCATGCCCAAGTTTGGAACCATATTATTGCCTCTCTTATAGAATGTTTATAGATATGGTGCTCATCATGGGAATCAAGTGCGAAAAAAGAGGTGATAACAACTTGGTTATAGGATTTGAACATACATGGAAGAGTCATCTGCGATAATGGCATTAAAACAAAAGATCTACTTCAATCTAGGGTAAAATGGAAATGTCCAAAAATTGGGTATATCAAAATTTATTTCGATGGTGCTTCTGAAGGAAATCCCAAAAAAGCTGGTGGAGATGGTGTTTTTCAAAATAAATAAGGCAAATGTCTACTCGCTTACTCGGAATCATATGGAACTTCAACTAACAACTATGTAGAGGCTAGGGCACTTCTTACAAAGATTAAAATTGTAATTGAAAATGATGGAAATATATTTCAATTGATGGGGATTCACAAATTATCATTAATGCTATCAACAAAAATGGATGTGAGGATTGGATTAAAAATAATATTATTGTTGATGTTCATCATCTATTATTGGAGGCAATCTCTTGGAAATGTGAGCATATCTATAGAGAAGGAAATCAAGTAGTAGATAATCTACCCAATCGCAGTATTGATCTTTATCTTGGTGAATTTCAAATTTTAGAAGGCAACTAGTGAAGAGAGATTTTATATCTTAATGAAAATGATGTCAAGGAGATGCTTGTGCAAACATAACACTTTGAGGAAGAGGAAGATGATGAATATATTTGATAGAAAAAAATGGAAAATATATTTTTAATTAGGCATGTTGGATATGGTTTAATTCACCTAACAATTAAAGTAATATTTTCGTATTTTTTTTTTTTATTGAGTAAATACTTCTTGTACATATACATATCCGTCGTGGGGATTGAACCCGGGTCACATCACCGATAATGCAAGTGGCGTCCTTGCGGGTAGACCACATCACGCAGATATGTATATTTTCGTATTTTGATTTTTTAATAGTTATAAGTCTTGTAAATATTTTACGAATTGTATTTATAATGATTGACTAAAAACTTATCAAATGGCATTAGCTCAACCAGTTAAATTCGTCAATATTCAAGGAGGAGACCCAAGTTCGAATCTAGCCAAGTGATACATTGTAACTATCCAAGATGTTGTAATACCACTACATGGTAATAATGTAATATGGGTGGGGCTTGTTTCAATCCCATATAACCAATTGAAAAAAATATATATTTTTAAAAACTTGTAAATTCTATTGTCCTCACTTTATAAATGTATTTCAATTTGTTGATTAGTTGGAATGACTTGGGGCATCTCCCTCAATTAATAGAAAACTATTTATCAATCTAAATTTTCCTGAAAATTTGAAATTTGAACATTTACATTAAGTTCAAAGTTATGTATAAGCGCACAATATGTTTGGTGCAAGCGATGGGGAGCAACGAGTTTCACACCACAAGTCAAGGATCTAATTCCATAGGTATACAATAACATTTTTACTATGGCTCTAGTACGCCTACCACTTAAGACTTGGGTGCTCCAAATAGGAGAAGCAAGGTTTGATTCTAAGAGGGGTAGGGTCCATACAACAAGAATAAGTAGACATAATATGGGTGGGACCCATGGATTCAACCCTATAAAACCAAGTTTTTTGTCCAAACTTTGGGTTCCTAAAACTTAATTTTGATGGTGCTTCCAAAGGAAACCATAGGAAAGCCAGTTGTGTTTTTCAGAATAAGGAACGCAAAATTCTCCTCACCTCCTTACAATCATATGAAACTTCAACAAATAGCTATGCAAAGGCTAGGGCACTTCTTACAAGGATCAAGATTATAAATAAAGGACAGAGATATATTTCAACTGAGGGGATTCACATATTATTATTAACGTTGTCAAGAAAAATGGGCGTGGGGATTAGATCAATAATAGCATTATTTTTCTCCAGCAAAAGAAAAACAATAGCATTATTTTTTACATCCATCAATTATTGATGGAGATGGTATCTTGGAAATGCCAGCATATCTATAGAGAAGGAAAGAAGATGGCAGACAATTTAGCCAATCGCAACGTTGATCATTGTCTTGGCGAAATTTATATTTTAGAAGGTATCTGGCCAAGGTAGATTCTATCTCTTAATGGAGATTATATCAAGTACTTTATAGAGGAATAATAAAGGTTTGATACAGATGAAGAATACCTTTGACAGAAAGGCAAGCTACATATCATTGAGTTGACCTTGTAGCAGATGTAATGTTTTGATATTTTGATGGGAATGGCCCCCAATAGAAGCCAAATATAGCTTACGGGAAAAAAGGTTATCTATAAACTAAAGCTAACTAAGATCCTATTACTCAGTTTTAAATTTTCCACGAGCCTGGGGGACGGGGGGACTGGGGGACGGGGGGACGGGTTTCCGGGGACGGCGGGGGACGGCAGGTCGATTTTAGGGGACGGCTCGGGGACGGCTGGGGGGGACGGCTGGTATAATACTATAAAAAATGAAATTTTTTAGAAATTTAGAATAATCTACACATTCAAAATTCTACACCCAACAAAAATGATATTTCATATTACTAATCAATTATGTAAGTGCAGCCATTCATATTCAGATTAGTTACTAACACATAAGTGCAGCCATAATTGAGTCATTTAACATTTTCATGTTCATATTAGTTACTAATTTGCAGCCATTTAATTGTTTCAAGTTCAACAACTATAACTTGAAGGTTCAGCCAAGGATATCAAGTGCAAACAATGTTCAAACAGTCATCATTTTAAGTAATAACAGTCATCATTTTTTCAGCCACCAATGTTCAAACAAAGACTGTCATGTTTAAAAATTTTCAGTCACTAACTGTTCAAATATGACAGCAATAAGAAATTTGAAATAGTCATAAGACCTCACAACGATAGGTTTAGACTTTTTGGTGAAACCAAATGCCAATTGGCTCCTCTTAGCAGTAAATATCCTATTTTTGGTTGCATTTTTCCATAAGAGGTCCAATCCATTCCTTGGGCAGCTTTGATTCTGGTTTATTCTTCATAGCAGCTCTCTAATATGATATTCATAGCTACATCTCTGCTCTTTATGGGGTCTCTTTCTTGTACAGGTTCAAAAATATTTATGTATGTTGCTTCATAGAAGCTTCAAGAGAATTAGAGCTAATGTATGTACATTATCAATAATTTGTAATGATGTCATTATGACATAGTAGAAACTATTAATTAATTCAATATATGTAATTTATATTGCAGTTCAGTTTATATTATCATTTTAATATCATTTAATGTTGGGAAAATGATGTATTTAGTCTGTATCATGTTAAATTGGGTGTCAAGAAGATATATAGTATATACATTATATTAATTTTATAAATTTAGTTAGATTGCTATTAAATTTATATAAACTTCTATTGTACAATAGTTAAACTGATCAAAATTTAATTTAGTTTAGACATTATATTTTCTTGGTTGGTAAATCTGTCACAGGTTGGGGTAACCTTTGGCTTAGCTTCTGTGACTGTCTCTTTTGCCAAATGTACTTAGGACTTGCATTTGGTCACATTTGTTGGGGTATGCAGCACCTAGGCTTAAAATGAAATGATTTTTAATTATGTGCACGAGACGAAGAATCTATTGCACCATAACTTTAAAAGCTCTAGCAAATACAAGTTTTACAAAATATGATGCATAGAGCTCTACTACTCTCTTTTGGAGGGTGGTTGTTTTAATGTTGATTCTAATTAAAAATTCCTGTCTTTTTCAGTATCATTAGTTCGAAATGTTTTGACATGGAGTGAACTTATAGAATATCGGCATATCTAACTCAAATGGTATTGCAAACAAAAAATGTTTCCCAACCAATTCTTCATATCTAATTCTCCATTTCTGCATCTATGTGGCAGTGAATAGAGTGGCCTCTATCCATCTTGAACCCTCTTCACTATGCATGTTTCCCAACCAAGCCTATTTGGAATTTCTAGTCAACGTTGCCTATTTGGAAGTTCAAGCCAACGTTTTTGTATTCTCTTACAAAACAAATTTTCTCTATTAAATTGCAGGTCTAATAGCCTGCTGATTTTCAAAGGGAAAACACAATGGTTCTAGTTTTATCGATATTCACTTGCATTTCCACTTCTTTGAAAAATATTCTCAGGGCTTAAATTTTTTTTTTTTTTCCCCTTTGGTGGGGACGCCCAGCCGTGGGGGACGGCTGGGCCCCATGGGGGACGCCCAGACTGTCCCTAGGGACGGCTGGGCGTCCTCGGGGACGGCTGGGCACCTTAAAAAGGTTCCCAACCGTCCCCGGGGACGGCCCGAGCGTCCCCCATGGGGCCCAGCCGTCCCCGGGGACGCCCCAAAAAGGGGGACGTCCCGGGGACGGGAGGCCACAGGCCTCAGCCGTCCCGGGGACGTTTCCCAGCCGTCCCCCAAAAAGGGGGACGGGGGGAAACGTCCCCCTTGCCGTCCCCCCGTCCTGGGGGACGTGGGAAACGGGGGGACGCGTCCCCCAGGGTGGGGGACGCGTCCCCGTGGAACACTGGTTTTAATAAAAAAAGTTCAAATCTTTTAGAAATTGTACTAATGAGAAACTTATAAACACCATTATTCTTACTCTATAATGTATTCTCAACTTGTTTATTGGTCTAAATTTCTCCAGCTATGCACACTCAATTTTAATCCTGATGAATGATCAAAGTAGTTTGGCTTTGACCTAAAACATCAATCTAGAAAATTGCCATGAGAAAACCAGAAGTTCCCTAAAAATGAAATAGACCTGCGACTTCCATTAAGGTGCCAAGATAGTGATATAAAGTCCTCGTTTTAAATGTGTCCTTAAAATAGTACAATAAAAGAGTGATTTGAAACTTAATCTCTATGAGGTTGGATTTAGAATTTCCTAGAAAATGTTTACACTCCTATTCCCACTCCCCACTCCCAGTATATATATTACTCTTCACAGAGATAAAATGCTCCAAATTTTCTAAATTTTCTTGAAAAAGGCATTGAGTTAAAGGAAACCCTGTTAAGGTTCCTCGTTATCTGAACATATGAAAGTTTCCAAACAATAAGTAGCTCGAAGAATTTAGAGTTTCTAGCACATGGATACATGAAGAGGAAAAAAAAAAAATCCCCTAATCACTGTAAGTAACATCAGTTATGTTTGCAGACTCATTACATATTATGCTCCAAATCAAAGAATGTAGCTATTAGCCTTCCCAATTACGTTTAGGCAAAAAATCATTTGAAAGAAGTAATTACTAAAACTGATGGAAAACAAAATATGCCTTGTAAATATTACCAAACACATCAATTAACTATTATAATTTCTTTGTAATCAAAACTACTTGCATGAATCCTGATGGATCAGTAGATTGTTTGCCAGGTCCTCCGTAGAAAGAAATGTTTCATATTGCATTCATTGGAGTTTTATAAGATAATTCACAGAATCCATGACTGACAGATCAACAGCCAGCACAAGCAAGTTAAACATTCTTAAAGAAAACTCAATCTCCCCAAGAGAAGCATAATTAACCACATTAAGTAGAAGACTTTACCTTCCAGATAGAACATTGGCAGGTCAAGAAGGGCACCTTCATCCAAAAACGCCCGTCTATGATGTATATCATCTACTTCTGTAACATTATCCAACAAAAATATATATAAAAACATTAATTCCTGATACAAACATGTTTGACAGAAAAATATTTCAAAAAGCTAGCAAGCTTACCACCAAGGTAAGTGTGCAAGGGTGCCAGAGATGTGTCAAAGGTGAAGCCACCATAACGGCCTGCTCCTCCATCCCCACGCCCATCTAGACTGCAAGGTGATCATGAAATGAACACGTCGTATAAAAAATGGAAATAATCTTTATAAATATTATATTTTACAATACTCATATATGTCTCAGATAAACATTAACAAAATGTTATTGCTTCAATTAAAGCATGCTATATTCACCTAAAGTACCCTTCTCAAAGCCTATTACATTCATACGACACAATAATGATGTAAATATCATGCCATAACAATGTGTATTTTTTAATTGGTTAAATAAGATTGAAACAGGCCCCATCCACACATCATGATTGTGTTACCACAGTATTTCACATTTTCAATGAACCACAGTGGTATTTTATCACCTGACAAGATTTGAACTTGTTTCACCACATTTAAAGCCCCGATTTTGAACCACTTGAGATTACACCATTTGATGTCATGTCAATGTTTATTTCCAATGGCTTTTCAGCATTACACACTTCTAATATATGAATATTCAGTCCCAGACTCACAATGAAGCTTACTCACATGGCTGTTGTTGCAGGATCAATACATTTATCATTTTTTTTTTTTGGGGAAGTGATATCATGACAACATTTATTAATCCAATAAGTTTCGGCATTATACACTTCTAATATATAAATATTCAGTCCCAGACTCACAATGTAGCTTATTCACATGGTGGTTGTTGGAGGATTGACTCATTTACGTTTTTGTTTGGCGGGTGTTAAAAAGCAGTGAGATAGCTAGTAATACCCTAACCCATACCAATGCATGGCAAAATTCTAATGGCCAACAATTCCCAAACATAAGCTATAATTATAGCAGGCTGCTTCACACGAAAAGAACAGTGGTTTATGTGGGATTCCTATGTGGGATTCTTCGCCCCTATTAACATCATGTGGCACATGTGTGGGAGGTGGTTGGCCCTCTTGCTTCCTAAACGGTTCCTTGCAATGATGTTCTTCTTCTACAAGCTGTTGTTTCCAGTGACATAATCCTATGATGGGATTTCATTCCACTTTAATACCTGTTCTGTTCTTAATTTCTGGACAAATCTTTCTAAGATGCAAAGACTCTAAGAAAGAGAAAGCAAAGGGAAATGAGATAGGTAAGCTTCTCGACTCCAATGACTTACTGGAGCAGTTACAAGGAAGAGTAAAGGGATTGAGAAGCTTGCCCAATTCAAAGATCATGCATGAATGCATATCATAGGATCATGAGGAGGATGAAGACTCTGGCCCTTTCAAATCATAAAGGTAACTTATGGAGGTATACTTCAATTGGAGATTAATTGTTCTCCGAGGTATAGAGAAATGTCCAGCTTATGAAGAATAATTCCACTATTTTGAAAACAATTTCAAACTCACACACTCCTCTAAAATGCAGCCAGAAGCATGCATTACTAATCTGCAAACTAAATACAGAATAAAGATGTTGATGATCCACAACCATGCTTCATCGTCGCTGCAATATGCTTAAATAGACTTAAAAATCCATAAAAGCACTGCTAATACAGACTACTACGTTGCTTTATACTAGACTTGGACAGCTAACAATAGGAATAACATCCACCTAAGATAGCCCTGTCAAACTAGAACATTTCATTATGCTGACTAGGATAGTTAGCACCAAACTGGAACAACTCACTATGAAACTGCCTCATTACCCCTAACAGTAGACAACTGTAACATCACCCTTACTGTTAGGGATTACAATGATATCGGAACTTGACATTGCACAACAATTCCCTTTGCATGGCAATCTTCAATATTCATCTGTCCTCACTTACATACCCAAAGTACCTTTGCACTCTTCTAATGTACCCTCAAGTTGAACGCACACAATGATAAAAGAAACCAAACATATGTACATAAATATGTACATGGTACTGAAACTTGGCATGCATGATCCATGTGAAGAGGATCCCTGCGTATGGATGTAGGACCTGTGTATGGATGCGAAGATGATCCCTATGTATGGATGCGAGATCCATTTAAACATTGCAAGGAGGATCATTGTGTAGGAGAGAGAGAGACATGGACGCAGACTTGGACTCCTGACAGATATAGAAGTTTGGATTGCTAAATTAAAGCATATTCCAACTTAAAGAGAAAGTCCACCCAAAATGCATTTGTACTGGATTCTATGTCTTCTAAATGGGAAGATTGAAAAATCAACAGATTAAACAGTTGCAGTTGCACCCACTCCAAATTTCTCATGGATGAAAATTTCAAATCTTGATGGATTCATGTCTTGTTCTTCTACAATGATTACACATATACCCAAGACCTATGTTCTTAAGACCTTTGCTCAACCTTAATGAGGCATTTGATGTCTTGGCCTGCCTTCCCAAACATTGGCCAATATAACCCGTTTTCTTCAAGAGTTTGGGGCCGATACCCTTTCTGTACTTCTTAAAACATCTGAATGAATCTGAAGAACAAATGGATTGCTAAGAAGAGGGGGAACTCACCAAATTAGCATTTGCTTGCACGTGAGTTTCTTGATGATCTGGTTGCTTCTTCTACACCCTCTTGAATCCATCTTGCAATTTCGTCAGTTTTTACTTGGATTTCTTCATAAGCAGCTTCTTTCTTCTTTGGTTGTTGCTAAAGTTGTTCCATCACCTCATTGCATCTTTCATCTACTTGATGGATGCCTTCCACAACAGGGTCTCCAATGTTAGAACATTCTGTTTCCAGTTCAACCAACTTGCAGATAATGGAGCGAAGGGTCACCTCCCTAGGTTGCACTTCATTTTGCAATTGTTAATTTTAGTCCTTCACAGCTTGAGATCCTTACAATATTGTTGATTATCTTGCTCCAGATCATGAATCTTTCCCATGTCAATTGAATACATGAAGATTCTTGCTTAGTTGTCAACTTATGACATGGACTGCTGATAGAAACCAAACAACCTCTAATATCACTAATCCACACGACAAGAGCCTAAGATGTGGCTCAAAGGACAACTCCTTAGTTAAGATAGTGAAGCTAGATGAAATCAAATATACAACTGTGAAGCATGGCATCAAAGATACAACTGCTAAGTGTGGGAAGGAAGGATGCTAAGACTCTATGCGCAGAGAACCATTATCACTAATGCTGGCTGGTAGGGACTGAGTGGACGACTACCCAGGACAAGGACTAAAACAGATATGCCCACAACATGAACTTTTGCCAACTAAGACAGTTAACCCTGTAGCACTAACACTTGCACTAGCATACGAGATAGAGCTTAACTATGGCAGACAACATCAAGCACACATTGATTTGCATAATACAATCACAACTTAAAGCATGCACACAAAATAGAATACAAGGACATATCCATGAAATATAAGTTAGGGATATTAATACTTATGTCCTTAGGTTAGCACTAGGACTTGGTCTTATAGGAAGAATCTTTCTTCTACACTCTCTATATGAGATGTTGCTCATTCATGGATGAGGAAATTCTTTTGACTCCTATTCTGTAACTCCAACATAGGTGTCCTGTGAGAATACTTTAGAGTAACACACCTTATATAACTCCAAATTACATTCACTCAAGATTCCCATGTGTAGGGAATTTCAGGACACTTAGGAACACACTATTGCAAAGGTAAAAGCAATGATGTAAAGCTTGTAACTCCTTTATTTCATATCCTCAAGCATAAATAGGTAGAGGATATACGAGAAATAGTAGAGCCTCTTTGAAATCTGAAGCATTATCTTATTGCTTTGTTGTAACCTTGCATAGCAAGGATTTGAGCATTTTGTCTTCCTAATTATTCACAGAGATTTTTTTCTCTTGTGGCTTCCTCCTCAAAAAATATTGTCTCCTCCCTTTTGTGTTAGCTTCTTGTATGTGCAATAAAACAATAGATTGTTTTGGTTTATGTTATTTTTCCTTTCAATAGATACAACCTTATATTACATAATATTACAACAGAGCTCTATGGAGAAGTTGTTAGAGTTATTTAGTTCATAACAGTCATCTAGACTATAGACTTAGGCATATTAATAAAGTCACTTGTTGACTTAGTCTAAATTATGCTTTAGTGTTATATTAATGACTTAAAGTACATTTAAGTCATTTTAGCGTTATGTCATTCCTTGACTTTAAAAGGACATGTGTTCTCCTCATTTCATAAGGAAATAAGCATTCCCTCTTTCAAGTTCTTTGTGTTCTTGGTTTCTTTGTGTGTTCAGGTTTTTTTTTTAATATGATATCAGAGCCACAGTGAGGGGAAGTCAAAGCGGATGAAGGCCTAGGGACTGCATAGTTCAGTGACGGACGAGGTACCGCTTTTCAATACACACCAAGAAATCAAAGATGCTTTTGGGCAAAGGTAGATCTGAGAGTTTCCCAGGAGATCTAGAGCAGATCTGAGCATTCTCAACAGATCTGGGAGTTTTCCAGCAAATCTGTGTTTTTCTTAGCAGGTTTGGGAGTTTTCCAGCAGATCTGTTTTTTTCTCAGCAGATCTGGGAGTTTTCCTACATATCTAAAGCAGATATGTGCATTTCTCAACAGCTCTGGGAGTTTTCTAGCAGATCTGTGTTGTTTTCCAGCAAATCTATTAGTTTTCTCAGCAGATCTGTGTTGTTTACCAGCAGATCTATTAGTCTTTCAGCAAGAATATTTTATTTTCTCTCTGTAATCTTCAGTTTGGGGGAGGAAAAACACAACTTTCTTGGCTGTAAGTCTCTATTTCAGTCGCAGATTTGATTTTATATTTGTGCTCCAATGGCTAGTTTGTCTAAAATTCTATTAAAGGGTAACCAGAAATTTTCTGGGAAGAATTATAGTACCTGGAAACAGCGTATGTTGGCCATTTTTGAGTACAGGTGTTTGGATAAGCTTGTGTTGGGAAAAAACACAGGACCAACAATAGTTTGAAATGATCAAACCAAGTTTGATGAGCGAAATAGAGAAATTGTGATGCTAATAAAGCTTTCAGTGACTGATGAAATGCTTCCCGAAGTGCAGACTAGGGGTGATGCTGCAACTATTTGGATGCAACTGAAGGATTTACATGAAACTTCAAATAAAGTTGAAGCCTTCTTCCTTAAAAATTTACTGTTTTCAAGCAAAATGGATGAAAATGAGTCTGTACAAGATCATTTTCTGAAGATAAAAGAATGTCATTGGGCGGAAAATGGAAGAAGAAGACATGGTGGTAATCACTCTGAAGAGTTTACCAGCTTCATTTGAGCACTTTATTGAAACCCTAAATATTACTTCTACTAATGTTGACTTGAAGTTTGAGGATTTGGGCACCAAGCTCTTGCAGCAAGATAGGTGGAATGAGCAATTTGGAAGTTGCAATGGAATGAGGGTTCATAACTGGCTTTGACAGCCAACTTCAATGGCAAAGGCAAGTTTGCTAAGAGTCACAAGGGCAGCAAGACAGATGCTTTAGGTAATCATAAGACTTTTAAGTGTCATTATTGTGGAAAAATGGCCCATATGAAAACGTTTTGCAAGAAAAGGTTATATGATAAGAAGAATAACCGAGGGCCAAAGAAGCAGGCCAATGTTGCAGAACATAAGGAAGAGGAAGACCTCTTTGTGTTTATGGCACGTGATAAAATCAAACAATGTGAAAACATCTGCTTGGTATATAGATTCGGATGCATCTTGTCATTTTACCAATAGGAGAGATTGGTATATTAGTTATGTTGCTAATGAATCTTCTAATGACTTTGTAGTGCTTGGTGGTGGGGAAGAATACAGGGTCGAAGGCAAAGGTAATGTGCAGATAATCCTGTCAGGTAAAGAGATGGTATTTCTTAATGTTCACTATGTTCCAGGAATGGCTAAGAATCTACTTTCTGTTAGTGAAATTATGAAGCACAACCCCCACTCATGGGATTTTCAGGCTGGTTAATGCAAGGGAGACGATGGAATATGCATTGATGGCCAAAAGTGCTCAAAATAACAGTGCACTTTGGCATCAAAGGTATGGGCATTTGAATTTGAGATCTCTTTCTTATATGGCTAAAGAAAGTTTGGTTGATGGCCTTCCAGTTATACAGAATCAACAAGAAATTTGTGGAGCATGTTAGGCTGGTAAGCAGCACAGAACTCCATTTGAAGAAGGGCAAGCTTGGAGAGCTAAGGAAGTTCTTCAGTTAATCCATGCTAACATTTGTGGGCCTATGAAGACAACATCATTCTCTGGTGCCAGGTATTTTTTGTTGTTTATAGATGACTTTTCCAGGAAGATGTGGGTGTATTTTTGGAGTTGAAATAATGTGTTTAATGAGCTCAAGAAGTTCAAGGCTTTGGTAGAAAACCATTCTAGGAAGAGCATTAAAGTCCTTCGATCTAATAATGGTGGAGAATTCTACTCTTAAGGATTTTCTTGATTTATGTACTCAAGAAGGCATTCAAAGGCAATATACCACACCCTACACTCCACAACAAAATGGAGTGGTAGAGAGGTGAAATCGAACCATTGTGGACATGGCTAGGTGTATGTTAGAAAACAAGGTTGTTCCTTACAAGAATTGGGCAGAAGCAGTACACACATCAGTGTATCTTCTCAACCAGTCTCCAACAAAAGCGGTACACAAGAAGACTCCAGAAGAAGCATGGTCTAGACGAAAACCTCAAGTAAGTCATCTCAAATTTTTTGGTTCAGTAGTATATGCATGGGTTCCTAAAGAAAAACAAACCAAACTTGATGCAAAATGCCAGAAAATGATGCTCATAGGGTACAATGACAACCATAAAGCTTATAGGTTGGTTGATGTAGAGACTAACACAATATGTCTTAGTTGTGAAGTGGTAATTGATGAAAATGCAGGGCTGTTTCAAAAGAAATCTAATCTAAAATCATATCTGAAAGTTGCTGAAAATGAAGAGGATATGGCTAGAAAAACAGGTTTAATGGATGGGGCAAGTCAACAAGAGGTAGGAATCACCTCTCAGCATGACTCCCATGAATTTTCCAGCCAAGAAGATGCTAGAAATAGTTCAAATCAGCAGGAAACCAGCGATGTTTTGCAGCCACAGGAGAGCAAGAAAATACCAAAATGGTAGTGCAACACCTATAACGATGCTCATTGGGATGAGCTGGCTGGTATGAGCCAAGAAGGTAAACCAGAAAGAGATAGGGCATCTAGTACAGTGAATTATGCTTTGATGGCTCATCTTCAAAACTGTTTTGAGCCTCAGGATTATGAAGAAGCCAAAGGCAGCCCAGAATGGGAAGCGGCTATGCAAGCTGAACATGAGACTTTGATAAAGAATCAAACATGGGTTCTCACAGAGCTACCTCCAGGGAAGAAACGCATTGGCTGCAAATGGGCCTATAAAGTCAAGTATAAGGCAGATGGGACGCTTAACAAGCATAAAGCAAGGTTGGTTACAATGGGCTTTGCTCAAATCGAAGGGATTGATTATGAGGAGACATTTGCTCCTACTGCAAAAATGGGCACAATCTGCTTGGTTCTAGCCATGGTAGCACAGTTTGGCTGGAAACTACATCAAATGGATGTGATGTGTGCCTTCCTCAATGGTGATTCGAGAAAGAAGAATACATGTACCAACCACAGGGATTTCAGGTCCTAGGGAAGGAACATCTTGTATGCAGATTGAAGAAAGCTCTTTATGGGCTGAAGCAAGCTCCCAAGGCATGGTACATCAAAATTGATAGGTATTTAGGAGAACAGGGATTCAGAAGGTGTCCTTCTAACCCCACTCTCTACATCAAAGGCGAGAATGGTGATGTGGTGATTCTAGTGATATATGTTGATGACATTATCATCATCGGTAGCAAGGCAAGAGCAATTGCAAAGGTAAAATCAAAGTTATGTTTAGCCTTTGACATGACAAATTTACGCCTTCTACATCACTACTTAGGTGTAGAAGTTTGGAAAACAGATAAACACACTTTTGTTTCACAAACAAAATATACCAAAAGTTTGTTAGACAAGTTCAGGATGGAAGATTGTAAAATCTCATCTACTCCTATGGAGAAAGGGCTGAAACTTTCAGCCAAGACTGATTCAAGGGCAGTCAATGAATCAGTCTACAAGCAACTAGAGGGCAGCTTGATCTATCTTACCACCACTAGACCTGACTTGAGCTATGCAGTCAGCTATATCTCCCGATTTATGCAAGCTCCAAAAACAGAACACTGGACAGCAGCAAAGAGGGTGCTACGGTATGTAAAGGGAACATTGGGCTTTGGCATTCTATATGGGAAAAGCAAGGAACCTCAGTTGTGTGGCTATTCTGACTCAGATTGGGCAAGATCCATGGGTGACAGAAAATCTACAATGGGTTATGTATTCAGCCTTGGCACAAGGGCAGTCTCTTGGATCAGCAAGAAACAACATGCAGATTCACTTTCCTCTATAGAAGCAGAATACAGAGCAGCAGCAGTAAAAGGGGCATGCGAAGCAGTTTGGCTTAGAAGAAAGATTGCAGATTTGGAAGTCCATCAAGATGAGCCCACGGTACTACTTGTAGAACAACTTGTAGAACATGGAGAAGTTGAGCTGAAATATTGCCCAACTCAGGACCAGACTGCAGACATTTTCACCAAGTCTCTTGGCCCAAATAAATTTGTAAAATTCAAAGACAAACTTGGTGTGGGTTCTAGAGTGACCATTACGGGAGGATGTTAGACTTATTTAGTTCATAATGGTCATCTAGACTATAGACTTAGGCATATTAATAAAGTCACTTGTTGAATTAGTCTAATTTATGCTTTAGTGTTATATTAATGACTTAAAGTACATTTTAGGGTTTATGTCATTCCTTGACTTTAAAAGGATATGTGCTCTTCTCATTTCATAAGGAAATAAGCATTCCCTCTTTCAAGTTCTTTGTGTTTCTTTGTGTGTTCGGTTTCTTTTCTAATAGAAGTGAAATGTATTTTATCTCTGAAAAGAGATGAGATTGGCATCTGTAAATCCCTAAAAAAAGATGTGAAATGACGCAAGTCATATCTATTTGGATAGTTGTAGTGCCATCAATCATATTTCTAAGAAGGAATGTCATGGCACAAGCCATGCCGCTTTGGAGAGATGTATTGGCATAGTTTGTGTCATGAGTGCACTAATGCAATCGCTAATCTCATTGGTGAGATGTGAATTGTTGCAGACTACCTTTCCATCGTCTTTTTCCATCAAGAGATGGTGTTCAAAACAATGTTTTCTTATGCATAAGGATGCAATAGAATACAAAAAGGACAGCGTCCAAAGGAGAAACAATTCAGCTTCCAACAATTACAAGAATCCTGGTGATGGGCAACACTTGACCTAAGCATGAAATGACAAATTCTTGACAAGTTGAATGATACTCTTGTTATCATGATGTAGCATAGTAGGCCATGTCTAATGTTGCTCTAGCTCTGAAAGAATTGACCTCGACCATCTAGCCATTTTGGCTAGCCATTTAGAATATCCATCAACTTTAACATACCAAGCCCTTGAAGCTTGTTTCAACCCATCAAATTGCACACTAAATGTGGTTGGCCTCTTTTCAAAAACCTTTGCTTGGATTATAAAGATATCTTCTTCAACCTCACCATTAACTAAAGCATTTTTTATGTCCATTTGATGGATCTCCCACTTGAAGTGTGCTACCACTATACCATTGTCCTAATTTGGCTGATCTTAGCAACTACGGCAAATGTTCTTCATAGCCAATGTCTTCCTTCTAAAAATTAGCCAACGGCTTGGGTTTATATGGTTCCATACTTTCATCAAACTTGAACCTGATCTTGTACACCCATATTTCTTCCAACCATATTCTTACCCTTAAAGAGTTCAACTAACTCCCAAGTCCTAATTTTGATTGAGTTGTACCCATTTTGCATGGCTCCTTCCAGTTCCTTTTGATCCTTAAACTCATCATAAGTTTGAGAATCATTTCCACTCATAATAGTGGTTATCAAGGCATAGTTGACATGTTGACTCTTGTTTTCAAGTTATTTATTCTTCTTTTATATTTCTTGAAGAATTTTTGCCTTCATAGAAGGGCTTGGTTCATTATCACTGTTGTACGATCTATTTCTGAACTTCTACCATCTTTAGAAGTGCCTTTTCAATCACTATCTTCTACTACAATTTATGGATGAGAATTTGAAGATCTTTCTTCATTGCCTTCATTAAACTTCACATCCCTACCAATGAAGACATCAATGACCTATGGATCATACAACCTACAGCCCTTCTTTTCATCATCATACCCAACCAAAAAACACAATACTTTCACTATCAAATTTCATAGGAGACTATGTGAGACTTGCAATCCCCATAATTGAAGAGATGAAGCCTCATCCTACGAAGGAAACCAAAGTGAGGGTTTTCTAGGTTTGATTCTCTAGGGGAAACGGCAGCCAAGATTTTTGGTGTTTACTTCTCTACAAAATCCAAAGCCAAAGTTTTTGGGGTTTGCTTCTCTAGGGGAAACCGGAGTTACCGTTTTTTGGATTTGCTTCTCCAGGGGAAACCAAAGCCAAGGTTTTTTGGGTCTACTTCTCTATCGAAAACCAAAGTCACGGTTTTCTAGGTTTGCTTCTACAATAGAAACCGAAGCCAAGCCAAGTTTTTTTGGGTTTGCTTCTCCACAAGAGTTTTTGGGGTTTGCTTCTCCATGATCGGATCTTAGTGTTTTCTGGGTTTTTTTCCTCTAGTGGGAACCAAAGTTAGGGTTTTTTTGGTTGCTTCTCTAGCAAAAACCGTAGCCAGGTTTTTTAAAGGGTTGCTCCTCCAACAGAAACCAACTCCATGGTTTTATGGGTTTGCCTCTCCAGTGGAAACCAAAGCTAAGGTTTTTTTGGATTTGCTTCTCTAGCAAAAACTGGAGCCAAGGTTTTACCCAAACTAAGTTTACTAATCTAACATGGAAAGTCCACCTTCACATGCTCTTTGAGCAATGCTAACTCCTAAACTCAAGTACAATTGCCTCACCAAACGGATAGCATAAGTCGAGCATTTTGGCATTGAGCTTCAACGACAAATGTAAAATATCACAACTCCAAAACCAACTACGCACAAAGGACAATAACATTGAAGCCCCACAACGTCAATCCAAGGGCAAGGTAAAAAACTTGTCAAAATAGAAAAATCTAAACAAACTCATGGATCTCCAAGTGATGATCTTCACCATCTTCAAGAAGTTGTTCATGATATATAACACAAACAAAAAGAGGTCCTTGTCCAATGTGAAAATCTCAAAAATGAGACAAACACTAATCAACATTCTCTTCAAAAACAAATTAAAGAACATAATTAATTGGTTCAAGGAGTTAAGGGAAAAAAAAAACTCCCATTGTGGAGTTAACAATGCAAGCCAAATTTAATGAGGAAAGGGCACGCCAAGCCAAAGATGTCGACCTTTGAGTTTGAGGGTCTTCCAAAGCCAAGGCAAAGCATGACTTTTTTCATGGCACATTGGATATCAAGGATATTATCCTTGATTGGGCTTGGGTAGCCCATGATGGCACTCTTATGATTTGATTTCACTCATTTGAGGAATTTTTGAGGGCTTTTAGAGCCAAGAAGAAACTTTTTACTTTGTTCACAAAAATTTACTTGGATGAGGACCTCACAATATTCACATGGTGGAACAATACTTACAAAAATCACCAAAAAATCGTTGATTCCCCAATTTTTTCCAAGTCTACCAGAAATCCGAGTCAAATCGATGTGGAATCAGATTTTGGTGATTGTTTGCCTATTTTTTGAAAAAATCGGCCGCAACCGCACAGGTAGAGAAAACGCAATTAAGTTGATTTTTACAATTTGCTTCATTTTTACTTGTTGCAAACTGGAGAAAGGGGTCTGCTTGCATGCTACCCACACCAAACAAAACACACTAGGGCATCCTAACAGCAGAATTTTTGCGGTCCAACCACCAACAACTGCCCAAGTAAAAAGTTAAAACCAATCACAATCATCATTTAAGTTAATTTGTTGGTGTTTTATTCAGCCTATGAGTTGTTGAAGTCCCATATTAGTATTTGCAGCATCCTTTCTGCACCAAAATGCAAACAAGGAGAAAAATTCAATTCAGATGTGAAGGGGCATATTAGTATTTGCAGCATCCTTTCTGCACCAAAATGCAAACAAGGAGAAAAATTCAATTCAGATGTGAAGGGGCATTGCCCCTTGACCCTACACGGGGGCTCCCACCCCCTTGATCCCTGACATAGGTGGCGACAAGCATTAGCAACCAAGGCACAAGAAGAAGCACGGGCCTCGAGCATAGCGACAAAGAGAGACTAAAGATTTTGCTAGAGCAAAGGGCAAAGGCATTCAAAGATCTTGAAACATTGTATTTGTCATGACTCATGACACATTTTGTAATTTGTACCCTTTTTATATTATAAGCAATACAAGAATATTTGAATTTTGTATGCATTAAAATTTCTTTATTTAAGATGTGTTTTGTTACTTTCATGTGTAGTTTAAGGCTTTAAGCTTGTATCACTTGCCACTTTCATATGTCGTTTAAGTTTACAGTCTTACATCATTAATATTTGATTTGGATAATATTAATTCATTGTAATATGCATGAAAAAAAACTTTTTTCAATTCAAAATTGCGTTTTCTTAGGGTTTTTTTTTTGCCAATATTTCCCGATTCTTTTGCTAGTCCAATTCTGAGCCAATTCCAATTTTTACTATGGGAGGAACTACAAAAAGCAAATGCGCAAGTGATAGTTGCTCGAAAGGACAAGTGGGCAATTATCCATGATTAGAAAGTTGTGAATCATGACTCCCCTCCTCCATGGTGGTCAAGTCCTTGGCTTGTAAAATGGTGTTCTCAAATCCCAATAGGTAATAGTAGCCTCTTTGTTGCTTGTTGGAACTATAATGGGGCGATATGGTCTTCTCCGAGTACATTCTAGGATGTTATTTTTTCACGAGATCTTGTTTCTATCACAGATACCCATGAGATCTTGGGATGATCTCTTCCACTGCTCAATAGTTACATTTGGGTTTCTGCTTTCAAGCATGAGATACGTCAATCGGGTGGCGCTCGTGGTTTGGGTGGTGTGGCTTGCATCATTCAAGACTGCCTTTGTCAACACGTCATTGGTCGCATCAGAAAAGCACTCAAAATTTATGTGGTTTCAAATCAAGAGGGGGTCACCCCCTCTTGATGACATCTTCATAGCAGTATGTTATTTTCCTCCAACGTCATCCACTTTTATCCTCCACTCTAATGGTAAACCATACTTGGATCTCTACCCAGAGATTTTTGTAGATTCACCAGTAGATGATGTCATTCTTTTAAGTGACTTCAATGCCCGCACTAGCAACCACCAAAGAACCTTTTCATGATGCTACAAAGAACGAATTTTGTCTCTTCAAACTCAACCCCAAGGATCTTACATTCAAGAGCACCTATGTAGGAAAGAATCATCCTATTACAACTTATAGAAAACACTTGATTCAGTTGTGTGAGTCACATGCCCTCGTAGCTCTCAATGGGAATTAGGTTTTCTTGTTTTCCGCATGTGGTAGGTGCAAGTGTGGTTGACTATGTTATCACCAACAGCACTTTGCAATTTGTTATTCACAACTTTTAGGCATCTAGTCAACTTCCCTTTTTTGATCATGCCATGTTGACTTTCTCACTGACTTCCTCCTCTTTTACCTCTTCGTCTTTTCCTCCTCCATCACCTAGTCCTATCAACCATCCCATGATTCATTTTGATCCATATTTTGTCGATGACTATGTTGCTACTCTCTTAATTTCACCACAGCGACAACCAAACTTGAATTTTTGTCTCGTACATTATGGGATGCAACCCTTGATTCCTTTCCCCACACTTTTCCTCATCCAAAGCCTGTTCATCACATTGATGTTTGCCCCATGAATTGTTGGTATGATGGGGAATGTAAGTCTATGCATCGGAAGCTCCATTTTGCTCTTAAACACGAACCTATAGATATACCTTCCACTTGAAGGGAATATAAATGCGTCATTCAACGTAAGAAGCAAGACTTTTTTGGAGCAAGGTGTTGTGAGCTTCTAGATGCTCTTCATCACTCTCCCAAAGCCTATTGGTGCACTATTCTTCCTAGGAAGCCCCAGCCCATGTGCATTGGATACAAGTCCTAGGTCTCCCATGCTAATTCTTGATATGATATCCTAGGGCAGCCCACCATTCATATGTCTTCCCCCCTACATGTCTCACCTCTTCTCTTCAAGGGACATCAAAAGAGCTATACATAAATTAAGCACTAGCAAGGCTGCTGATTTTGAGCGATTTCATGCTAAGTTCTTGAATTATGGTGTTGACCTTCGTGGTTATCCCATTGCAGAATTATTCAATGAGATTGTTTGTTCTGGGTTGCTTGCCTCCTAGTCACAGCATTTTATTCACCTCATCCATAGATCTAGGGACTATTCAGATCCAAATAACTCCAAAACTATTATGTTTGAGCACACATTTGCTAAGCTTTATGCAACAATTTTGAATATGAAGTTCTCATAACTGTTGGATCAGGGAAAGCTTAGAGCAAGCAGGCAGGCTGGTTTTATAAGGGGTTATCAAACTATTGATCATGTTTTCACTTCAAGTGTTATTATTGAGGAGGATCACCAATGGTCTTCTAAAGTATTATGTTGTTTTATAGAATTTAGAAAGGCCTTTGACACTATTCCCAGGCATCTTTTATTTCAAGGACTACATGAGATCGACATCTCAAAACTTTTTATCATTGTCATCAAGAGACTATATGAGGTACTTGTTGCCCTTTTTCAGACAACTTTTGGTTTCTTTGAGGATGTCCAGAGTACCATTGGCATCAAACAAGGTTGTCCTCTTTCCCCTTCACTCTTTAGGATCTACATTGACGAGCTTAAAGAATTTCTTCGTCAAAGTACACATGTTGATGATGGTTGCCTTCTACATGATATCTTGAGTCCTTGACAACTATATTACTTTTTACAAATGACATTCTTCTTCTTGCTTATACTCCTAAGGACTTGCAAAAGTAGTTGGATGCTCTTGCTTGCTTTTGTGACTTAAAATAGCTAGTAATCAATCTTAGCTAGACTAAGGTGATGATTTTCAACACATAAAATAGTACCCTATCTAAGTTTCAATTCTTCCATAAGGGCGAGTCAATTGACATCACCACTACTTACATTTACTTGGGGGTTTAGTTTACAGCATAGTTGAGAAAATCAGAATCGGATCGAAATCAGCATGAAATTAGAATCCGGAAAATCAGCAATACATGGGCAGATTTTCATTGAAAAAACTGAAGAAAATGCAAATTTTCATTGAAAAAAAGTTTTTCATGCATATCACAATTTTTTGGAAAAAAATCAGGAAAAATCGGCTCCAATTGGGATTTTTTGCAGATTTTCTCAACTACAGTTTACAAGTCCTTCCCTTAAATTTTAGCCAGCTTCATAGTCATGTCTTTGCAAGGGATATGCATCTCACTTAGTCTTGAAATGCAAATGTTTCCAACAACACTTCCAATACATACCTACAAAGATGGACCTCTGTGATTGCATCATCAATCTCTCAATCCTTTATGGATGGGTCCACATCTATGATGAATTTATTGAGATTACATTGAGAGTGTCCAAACTAATTTGCTTTAGTGATTTACCTGACATAAAAGAACAATTCCCCAATGTATTGTTCAAGCTGAGTTTGGCACTCATCCTCTTCACCTAAAGATCATCTTAAAAATTATTTTTCAACTTCATTGCCTTAGATCCACCGGTGACTGCACCTCAAATCAACAAAGATACCCATTTTTGGTCCTTTGCTCCTCAAAATGCATTGCCTCGAGGAGCGCTTTTGGTCGTCATGTGGATGGTATACAAGAAGTTAGATCTCCTTTTCAAGCAATTGGCATCTCCATAGATTGATTACCTCCATTCAAATACTCTTTAAATGCTCCTCCCTGCCTTCTTCCTAATAAGAGGGTAATTAATCAAGCAATCAAAGATGATGTTTATTGACAATATATTCAGATCACTTGAGTCGCTGCATCCCAAAGACTTAGTCCTAAGTTGACCTTTTACACTAAACATTTCATGAGGATTGAGAATGGCATTATTACTTGTCCCAATTATGTCAATGACATTGGACATACAACCTTAAGATTCCTCTTGGTCAGCCTAGAGTATGCTGACATCAGTTGTGAGTGGAGATGAACTACCATATTCCTCGAGAGGATAGGGTATGTCGTCTTTGCTCTATATGGGAGGTGGAGACTAAAGAACATTTCATATTCAAGGGTCTTGTTTATCATGAGATTTGAGGAAGGTACCATTGCTTGTATATAGATTCAAGTGGATTGCTTGCCCCTTTTTTAAGTTAATCTAACCAAAGATGCTTGGCTCTATACCTCAAAGAAGCCATCACTCTTTGGCATCAATTATTACAGGCAAGACAGGCTACTACTTGACTAATCACCTCATTCTTTCACTTTATCTCTACAATTGAAAGTAAAATGCATTACTTTAAGCTACAACTCTCCAAATGTTAACGACAGATCTATGCACCAATGTTTGCATACAAGAGTGGCTACTAGGGCTTCAATTCTTTCTTCTTGCTTACAGCAAGACAGGACTCCAGTTATACGATGTCGGGTTTTGGCCACCCCTCACATACCAAGGAGTTGTAGACAAACGCAGCTTACTAATTTCTTGTCCTCTTCTATTGGTTCCACAACCACGGATGCTAGAAGAGTCTTGAGAGGTCAAACTCCATGTCCTCCCAAGGCCTTCTTAGTCGTAGCCATTCTCCTAGTTGCATCATTAGATCTAGTGTTGGCCCTTTTCTAATAGTTGGTGATGACGACCTATGCTTCTACTTTACATCCCACTATAGATTAATGTTGGTGCTTGGATCCACTTGAGCTCCTTTCTATCTTTGTTGTACCTCAACTTCTAGCTCTCTCTTCATCATTACTTTTAGCATGTTAGGGTTTATCCATTTTGGATAACCTTTGAGGTTGTGATTTTATTCCATTCTCTTCATCATTACTTTTAGCATGTTAGGGTTCCACTTAGTGTAGTTTACTAGGGTTCCACTTAGTGTAGTTTACACTAGATTCTTTACTCTAGTTTAGCTTATTTTTGTAGTATTTTTTTGGTTAGTACAGTGCATTGTAGCAACTCTTTTCAATAAGTCTGATTGGCTGACCAAGAGGAATATTAAGGTTGTATGTCCAATGTCATTGACATAATTAGTACATGGGCATAAGCTTCACCGCCAAACATTATGAAGTAATTCACTATAGACTTCATTCAATTCCATGCTTTCTTCAAGGATAATATTCTAAGCTAACTACAAGTCACCTCTTCTAAATGTGTGTTGCTCCATTCACTGCTTTTGTCCATAGGAATAATGGTAGGGATGGATTAAATCATCCGCCTTGCCATTTCAACCAATGTCATGTTCTTTCTCTCAACCACTCCATCTTGTTGTGAAGTGTATCTATTGGTTGTCTCCCTCCATATACCATGGTTTTCACAAAAACATTTGATCTCATTGTTGACATAATCTCCTCCATTATCTGTCCTTATTGATATTTTTGCCAATTTGATTTTCTACCAATGCTTAGAAAATTTTGAACTTCTTAAACACTTAAATCTTTATGCTGAACAAAGCAAACCCAGATCTTTCTCGAGAAATGATCTATGGAAATCAATATATATCTTGCTCCTCCTTGAGATTGTTAAGTGATTGATCTACACAAATCATTGCACACAAATTCAAGGGGCCTTCTTGCTCTTGAGATGCTTCACTTGAATACATATCTATTTTGCTTTTCGACCATGCAATTTTCACTAATACTTCTATTTGCATCAATCCAAGGAAGACCATGTACCATATCCCATTTTGACAACAACAACAAAATTTGATAATTTTGATGCCCAAACTTTAATGAGAAAATTCGTTGGTAGAATCATTCATTGTGATCCAAGCTTAGTAAACTACAAATGCTCAATCAAACTTGTATATCCTATTTTCTGCAACAACTGTGGCTACAACATTGCATTCATCCTAATTGTATTTGGTCAAACATTTATCTTGATAGAATTCCACTTTGAATCCATGTTGAGTCATTTGATTAACATAGAGAAGATTCCTTTTCAACTTTCGTAAATAAAAAGATTTTCAATTTTTTTCTGTCAAACCCTCATAAAGGAATTGCTTCCAATGCCTTCAACATAATGTGAAATATCATCACACAAAAATCCTCTTTGGGAGTCGTTATCCCCTTTCATCAAGGTGTCAAAGTTTCCCTTAAGCAGGAAATGTGCTCATCTGCCCCTGATTCAATAACCATGCATCCTTTGTACACTTAGGCAGTGAGAGATAAGACAAGAATATTTTTCTCATTGTCTTCCTCTTGAAGAAACTTTGATTGATTCCCTGGATGGAATTTGCTTTTGACCATCATCTTCTTCTCTCTTCATAGTACATTGTTAAATTTTGTTCCCTTCACAATTGAAGCAAATGACCTTGAAACTTTGCCTTCTATAATTGTTGATATTTTTTCGATGTCTTTGTTCATTATTGCTTTGTTGCTTATATTGTTGCTTTCCTCACTAATACTTTTTTTTTAATTGGTTATATGGGATTGAAACGGGCCCCACCCATGTTACATCATGATCATATAGTGGTATTACAACAAGTGGCAATTATGCAGGTGTTCCATGGGGACGCGTCCCCCCCCTAGGGGACACGTCCCCCCGTTTCCCGCGTCCCCCAGCACGGGGGACGGCAAGGGGGACGTTCCCCCCGTCCCCCTTTTGGGGGACGGCTGGGAAACGTCCCCGAGACCGCTGAGGCTCGTGGCCTCCCGTCCCCGGGACGTCCCCCTTTTTGGGGCGTCCCTGGGGACGCCCAGCCGTCCCCGGGGACGGCTGGGCCCCATGGGGGACGCTCGGACCGTCCCCGGGGACACTCCCCGGGACGGCCGGGCCCCATGGGGGACGCTCGGACTATCCCGGGGACGCTCGGACCGTCCCGGGGACGGCCGGCGTCCCCGGGACGATGCCGAGCGTCCCCGGGACGCTCGGCCGTCCCCGAGGACGGTCTGAGCGTCCCCCATGGGGCCCAACCGTCCCCCACGACTGGGCATCCTCACCCAAGGGGGGGGGGGAAAAAAAAAATTAACTTAAAAAATGGTAAGGGTCTTTGGAATTATGCTATAATGCCATCATTACAAGACTAAAAGGAGGTTTATTTAAACAATCCCAATTCTTTTGGTATAGTAACTGAAAATTTGAACAGTTAGTGACAGTTAGTGACTGAAATTTTTTAAAAATGACAGTCTTTGTTTGAACATTGGTGGCTGAAAAAATGATGACTGTTATTACTTAAAATGATGACTGTTTGAACATTGTTTGCACTTGATATCCTTGGCTGAACCTTCAAGTTATAGTTGTTGAACTTGAAACAATTAAATGGCTGCATATTAGCAACTAATATGAATATGAAAATGTTAAATGACTCAATTATGGCTGCACTTATGTGTTATTAACTAATCTCAATATGAATGGCTGCACTTATGTGTTAGTAACTAATCTGAATATGAATGGCTGCACTTACATAATTGATTAGTAATATGAAATATCATTTTTGTTGGGTGTAGAATTCTGAATGTGTAGATTATTCTAAATTTCTAAAAAAATTCAATTTTTATAGTATTATACTAGCCGTCCCCGAGCCGTCCCCTAAAATCGGCCTGCCGTCCCCCACCGTCCCCGGAAACCCGTCCCCCCATCCCCCAGGCTCGTGGAACCTTGCAATTATGCATGTATCTCTTGGCAAGATTTAAACCTGGGTCTCCTCCTTGAAAGTTGAGGAATATAACCAGTTGAGCTAATGCCATTTGATTTCCACACTCTGAGCTTTGTTCCTTTTGTCAAATTTCTTGTTTTGGCTTATACTGATTTTGCCTTCCTAAACTAAAAGCCTTCTTCTTTCCTTTGGCCATCAAATATTGTATACTCTTGCTAGATTATTTGTTAAACTTTTCAAATCTTTCTTCAGATAGCAAAGCACCAAAAAAACTCTTCTAATACCAATCTCTCCAAATTTTTTATTAATTCTAAAGTGGAAGTAAAGTTATAATACTAGATCAGCAAACTCTCAACTAAAATGTCTTGAATATCTTCATTTTCATGCATCACATTCATAGCCACCAGTTGATCTCTTAAACTCTTCAATATGAGGATGTGATTATTCATACCATCACCTTATCCCATCTTAACATGAGTTACCTGTCTTTTGAGATCCATAATATTTAGTTTGCTATACCTCTAACACATTTTGTTCAAGCTCTCCCATATTTCTTTTGCAGTCTTGATATCTTGAATGTGAGGCCCAATTCGTATTTCAACTTGCCAAATAATGTTCACTCTGCCATTTGTATCCCTTTTATCCCACTTAACATGATCATTAGGATATTGTGGTTTGTCTTTGACTCTTTTGTGACTAGGTCCCACAAGTCTTGCATTTGCAAAATCATTTCCATCTCTTTTTTCCAAATTGAAAAAAGTGTGCCATTCAACTATTCCATCACCATGAAATTATTATCATTTGAAGCAATGATTTGAGATCAAAACAACTTGCAAGAAGAAAAAATGAACCACCATGCACAAAACGAAGGTTGACACTCAACAACCAAAAACATATAAAAAAAGATATTTTGTTACTCTTGTTATGCCTTGGAGTTGACCTTCTTATGAGCCAATCACTCAAGGACTTTGAGCTTCAAAAATACAATTCTAAGAAACAGGTACCCTTAGGGCTTACAACATAAATCTGATTTAATATATATGATAATAGCTTCAAATCATGAAACTGTCTTCAGAAATAAAAACTTCAGATCCTAGAAAACAAAAAACAATGGGTCATATAAAGATTTTGGCCACAGTATAAAGAATTTATACCAATTTGAAGTTTCAGCTTCTAGTCGTCGCCTTTCTAAAGGCAGCCTCTAAAAAGAGAATTTTTTGTTTAAAAAAACAGTCTTCAATTTGCAAACTATTCGCTTCCTGCCATACACCAATTAAAAGACTACTGTGTCTACTTTCCAACAAAGTCTGATTTACACCTACATTTCAACAATATTCCAGCAAATGCACAGGCAGTCAAAGGAAAAACCATCAAAAGCTGAACTCCTCTTCAGCCCTTAAGCATCTTATGACCACCCTTTATATAGATTCTTTTATTACTTTTTAGAGTGTGCTAAAACCTGCAAACTTAAGGGAGATACAAAGAAAACATCTCACCATAGTTGAGAAAATCGGAATCGGGAGTGAATCGGCAGTTTTAAAAATCGGCAAAAAATTAAGGAAAAAATCGCCAATGAATCAGCAAAAAAAAACGAAGAAATTTTTTTGAAATTTTTTTGAATTTTTTTTTCATGCATTTTACAATGAATTAACATTATGCAAATCAAATATTGCAATAAAAGCAACAATTCAAGTCAAGACATCATACAAGGCTCAAGCTTTAAGTACGCATGAAAGTGACAAAACACATCCTGTATTGCTTATAATATGAAAAAGTACAAATTACAAAATGTGTCAAAATGCCTCAATAGGCCCCAACTAACAGCTGAAAAATGGGCTTGCATACATAGTTACCAGGCAGCAATATTTACTTATTTACTGAAAAAGAGAAGAGAAAAAAAAACAAACCCTAAACCCAAACCCTAGGGCCTAGCCTAGGGTTTAGGGTTTAAATTGTTAGGAGGTGAAGTCAATATCCAAATCTCCAATGTTCTTCAGCAGCAAGGTGCATGGTGGTGTAGCTTATAGTGATCCCTCCCCACGCGCCAAGAGAGAAAACAAACAGTTTTTTGGAAACAAACATTTTTTTAGAGTTTTCCTTTGTTTCTCTAAGGGGAGAGATCCCTTGCATGTAATAAGTTAGCGAATGTAAAAAAAGTTTGCCGAAATCAATAAAATACAGAAGTTGCCATTGCCCTGTGGTTTTACCTGCACACTGCAGGGTTTCCACGTAAAATGTTACTGTTTTTCTGTGTTATTGTTTTGCTTGCTCGTAACATTTATTTTCTAACATAAACTTCAAAGTTTCAAACATTAACATCTGAAAAATGGGCTTGCATACATAGTTATCAGGCAACAATATTTACTTAAAAAGAGGAGGGAAAAAAAAAACCCAAAACCCTAAACTAGGGTTTCAGATTTAGGGTTTAAACTTTAAAATTTGAAGTTCAAACATTAACAGCTGAAAAATGGGCTTGCATTAAAAACCCCTAAATCGGCCACAGCCTTATAAAACATAAAAAATAAAAACTATTATTTATAAAAAAAAATTGCAGATTTTTTTAAAAAATCGGCAATGAAATGATAGTTTGCCGATTGAATCGGCCAGCAAAAAAATCGCGATTGAATCGCAGTCCGGCCGATTTTTTCACAATTTTCTCAACAAGGCATCTCATACATAAATGCTCCACAATTTCTCCCATTCACTGGCACAAATACTCCAATCAGCAGACAAAAAGTAAAGCTCATTGTTGCATCCTTTCACACCTCTCTCTAATGGCACAATACCTTTCAAATCCAAAAGGCAACGTAAGGATTTTATAAATAAAAACACTTCCTCTATTTTGAAAAAGACTTCACAATCAATACACTCAGAAAATGCAATCAGAAGCATGTATTATAAATCTGCAAATCAATTACAGAATAAAGAGGTTGTTGACCGGCCATGGGGTTTGAAGCAAATGGTGGGAAGTGAAAAGTTTCACACCTTTAACCAAGGTTCATATCCCGTGGAAGAACCTTAACATTTATCACAATGACATAAGTTCAAGTGGTTAAAAACATGGACTTTCAAGGCAATGACCCACATTCAGATCTTGTCAGGCGATATATGATATATGCATAGTTGCCAAAATGTGTGTGTGTAAATGGCAAAATATGGTGTGTTGAAATACCATGGTAACAAGGTCATGTTGTAATACAGGTGGGACCTGTTTCAATACCATATAACCAGTTTAAAAAAATAAACATAAAAACAAAACAAAAGAGGCTGCTGACCCAATGACCATGGTTCATTATCAAATGGTATTAGCTCAACCAGTTCAATTCCTCAATTTTCAAGGAGGATTCGAATCTTGTCAAGCGATACATGCATAATAGCCAAGGTGTTGTAATACCACCATGTGGTGATGATGTAATACGGGTAAGGCTCGTTTCAACCCCATATAACCAATTTAAAAAAAATGTCCATGGTTCATTGCCTCTGGCATTTGCTTAAATATGCTTAGAACTCCACAGAAAGGAGGACACCTCACTAATGTAGACAACATCACTATACTAATTGATATGATACTAGGACAGCTCATTATAGGAATGATATTAAACTAATATAGCTCATTATGCTTTCTGAGGCACATCACATCAGACTAGAGTAGTTTATTATGCTGACGGGGACTACTCACGATGAAACTGGCACGCCACTCCTAACAGTAAATGCCTATAACAATTTCCTTAGGGCTAAAAGAATAGATGAGTTGTCAGCTTCAACTCCCAGTCAGCCTACATTACCTCATCAGATTTGGATCTATCTGACCCATGTCCTTGTAACCTGGTTAGAACTTTTTGGGGCTAATTTTCTGTTTTGTCTGCAACATCTAGACAGAATTCACTCATCAAACTTCCATCATGCTCACTCCCCTGAAGCATTAGACTATTTCTAGTGCCCTTCATCTTGCAATAGTGTTTTGAAGACACTATGCTTTGAAGTCAAGCAAAAAGGGCTTTTCAAAGTTTGCAGATGAAATATAAATCCTCCTCCAAGGCTTTCAGACACCTCAAAATTCATTGCTGATGTTGCATATTCATTTTCACCAGGAACAAACTTCTTTTCCTGGTAAATTTTCTGTCCATATTATATCTACATACAAGGAAGCAATATTCTGCGACTTGATTACATGATCTGCTTCCCCCACCCAATTCCAGCATATTGCTGCATTACACCAGCATTTGGACCTAGTGGATAAGATTACCTATCTTGCTATGGAATTATTTTATTCTTATGGTCAAACAGGTTTCGTATATTGCATTTCTCAAAAAGACTTCTTGCTTGTTGCATATTGCTAAGGACTATTCTAGAAAGTTTTATCAAACTAAACCAGCTTAATCATTGTATTAATGCCTACTCTTACACCAGTAACTAGATTCTCTTTGTAGGAAAGCCTAGGATTTTCCATGCAGATGATTAACTTAAAAAAAGGTCTGAATCTGCATTGTAAAACTTGAAAACTTTATTACTTGAATAAGCTTCAAACTTCAATAGTTCAAAATCCTCCCTGCATGTAGATTTTGATAATAGAAATTTTGCCGGCATAAAACACTGACAGTCTTCACTAGCATCGAACACTGGAAGTCCTAGTAACCTTACTATCAAGAGGGGATATGCCACGTTCCTTACCATAGGAAGAACAACACAATCAGAATAATACATAATTCTCCCATTTTGTAGCAGCTGCCATAATATTTCAAGGCCAAGCCCTCTACTTATGACAAGACCTACAGATGTTGAGAACTATCTAAGAAAAAGAGTGCACCACGTCAGTGGTAGAAATTTATTCCTCATAATATGTTTGAGGTTGAAGCATTGATATGGTGCAATTTTAACCTAGATGGATACTCACTACAGTTACTGGAGGTTGTACAACAAAGCTGATCTTATAAAATCGCATTGCCATTATTCTAGGTCCATTAACAAATCAAAATACAAAAGGCATCAAGTAGAGTTCTAAATTCTGATTTAACTGTATACAAGTTGTGTTGGGATTAGGTGCCATACACCTTGCAAATCCTAATGCTGAAGTTTAATCATTAGTTAATTGTTTTGTATTTATTGTGTGTACACATCCATCTCACTTGTGGCAATATTTGTTATCCTATGTATTATATACTAAGAGCATGAATAGAGGGAGAAAGGGAAAAAAATAATGAACTAGAAAAAAATGCTGGATAAGCCCAAGTTGAGGCGCCTATATTGATGGATACATGCTGCTAATTCAGCATGCATTCTGGGCAGCTGGATAAGATTAACTGGGACTGCTCACATTTGGTGATAAGTGTTGTTAATCATCATGCATTAAGGCGTTGGAGAAGTCTAAATTTAGACTGTCTAATTTTGGTGATTCATCATGCAGTTAAGAAACTGGAGAAGTCTAAATTTCTACTGCTAAATCAATGGATAAGTGCTGTTAATCTGAACATGCAAATTGGGCGGCTGAGAAGTCTAAATTTAGACTGTCTATTTTTGAAGATAAGTGTTGTTAATCCACCTTGCATTCTAAGCGCTGGAAAAGTCTTTAAATAAGGTGTTTGGGGTGGAGATCTAACACACTACATTCTTGGTATTTGAAAGAAGAACAGCCTGTGTATTTCCAGCTTTGCTGATTATTGAGACTGAAGGAGTGGATACTTAGTCATTGTAATGCAGATTGCTGATTACGGATTAATACATTGAGTGCTCCTTGCTTGCGGATTTTTTTCCCGAAAGGGTTTTCCCAGGATATATGCTGCTTCCTATGTGAGTTATATGTGATTTTCTAAGTGTTGTGTGTTGCTGCAAACAGTTTGTATGTTGCTGCAATAAGTTTACATGTTTAATTCCTTTGCTGAAATTGAAAGGTCTAGGCCTGTTTTGCACTGCTTTCCTCTAAAGATTAAGTAGGAAGTTGTTCCGCATTTATCTAGTTTCCTTTCAAGTTGTACCAACCACATTATTTTTCCAGTTCACACATACTATTAACCTTCCCACAAAAGTGCCACCCACTTGTTCTTCTCTTAATGAAAGTAAATAATAGTGGAGTTATAAGAAAGCAACTTCTAATAAATCTGTCCACTTGGGGATAGCTTACCTATCGTATCCACCATATTTTCAATGCCATATGCAAAAATTAAATTTTTTATTATACTACATGAGAATTACTATTTCCACCCTTCCCACTCTCCAACATGAAATGAGGAGCCACCTGCTTCACTGAATTTTATTGAATATATCCAAGATTTAATGAATCTAAAGGGTCTGATTAAAATCATGAAAATTGCCAAACTTAATATGCCAATTCAAAATCTACCCTAGCCTTCTCTGCTTCCAACTCTGAGCATAAGTACTCATGTGATTATCTATGATAACTTTAACAACGAAAAAAATTAAAATTTAAATTAAAAAAGAAGACTTTTCAATAGGTTTGCCGAATTCGAAGAAGTATTGAGGAAGAAGAAGATATTAAAAAGGAACCAATTAATTATTTCAAAGATATTCTGCCAGACATTGGGCAAGATAAGGAGACTCAAAATAACCTTTTACAAAATATTTTATTAGTTATCACCCAAAGACAAAATGAAAGCTTGATGAGGAAGATCTCTATGGAAGAGCTACAGGAGGCAGTTATCTCATTCCACCCTAAAAAGGCACCTAGCCCAAATGGATTTCATGCAATTTTTTTCAAAAATTTTGTGATTTGTTTAAGAAAGAAGAGATATATGTTGGCTACGGTTGAAGAGGCTAGGAAAGGACATTAATGCCACCTTTATTGAGAGGTTTCAAAGAGGTGAGACGAAATATGTTAATAATTTTTATCCAATAAGCCTTTGTAATAAGATCTATATGATAATTTCAAAGATTATGGAAAATGGATTGAAAAGCATTCTATATTGTGTTATCTCGGAGGAACAAGGAGATTTTCTTCATGGTAAACAAATTCGCGATGGTATAATCATTCCATAAGAAGTCATACATTCTCTTCATTCCATGAAGAAATCGGGTTTGCTTGTAAAATTAGATATAAACAAAGCCTACAATCGGGTTTACTGGAGTTTCCTGCATGACATTCTCGGAAAATTTAGTTTTGATCAAGGTTGGTGTGAATGGATTAGATGTTGTTATGGCACTCCAAAATATTCTATTTTGATCAATGGATCCGCTGTTGTGGATACTTTGAATTATCTCGTGGATCTGCCAAGGTGACCCACTATTTCCTTCTCTTTATTGTTCTTTCCGAGGCATTGGGGAGAACTTTGTCAAAGGCAAAAATGTAAGGAAAAATCAAAGATATTCAAGCAAAACAAATTCTAATTTGTTGATGATACTTTTCTTTTAGGTCATCCCTCCGTCAACAAGGCGATGGAGTTTAAATCAATATTATCATGGTATGAGAAAATTGTTGGACAGTTAATTAATACTACAAAATCTAGGATATTTTTTATTAATACCGCCTTAGGTTTACAACAAATTAATATAAAGATTTTAGGGATTCCTTTCTCTAATAAAGGACAGAAGAAGGAGCTCTAGGACACAATTTTGAATAGAATGAAATCTTGTTTGGTAAGTTGGAAAGGTAAGTTCTTAACCATGGCTAGAAGGGTGCAACTCATGAAGACAACCCCTCTCTCTCTCTCTCTCTCTCTTTGTATATAATATTCAAAGAGATTTTCATTGGACAGAAAGTGAGAAAAAAAATAGGTTTTTCTCTTTCTAAGTGGGTTAGGGTTTGTGAAGGAAAGAATATTGGAGGCACAAGTTTGCAAAATTGCAGACTTATGAGTTTGACAGTAGGGACATAACTTGGTTGGAGATTATTCAAAGATCAGGGAAAGAGTTGGGCAAAATGTTCCTTCAAAAATATATAGGTCTTGCCAATGCAATAGGATTCTTCAAGAAATGAACGCTACCTAAGTGCTCGGCAACATCGAACTTCATATCAAAGACTTCGCAATTGATCAAGAAACATACTAGGTGGTGAATTAATGAGAGGAAGCCTTATCCTCTTATTTCTTATCCAAAATGGCAACCGCTTACTCAGGCATATTTAAATACATCAAAGATCAAAAATTATATTAAGTGAGCAATAATTCCAGACCATGGACTTCTATTAGCAACCTCATTGAAGGAGAGGACTTCAAGCAAATAGCAGTTTAGCTTCAAATTATGCTTCAAGAGTTTTATTTGCCCATTTTCATTCTGGAGGATGAGTTGGTTTCGAATCTATCAAAAGATGATGGATAAATGGTCAAGTTGGGATATCAAGCTTTAGAGCAATCAGAATTTCCTACTCCTAAAAATTTCCCTTGGAAGAATGTTTGGTCACTTGAGGCCCTCCCTAAGGCATCTACATTCCCTTGGTTGGCGATCCAAAGTAAAATTCTTACAGGAAAGAGTCTGCAAAGAAGAGGATATCGTGGACCTTTTATGTGTATTGTGTAAAAAGGATATAGAAATATCAAATAATTTAGTTCATTGTCCCTTTGCTTACGCCATTTGGAGCTGCTTTTTCAAACAAACGGGATTTATTTAGTAGCTCCAACAACATTGAAAGAGTTGAGAAATGTTGTATAGATTGTTTCAAAGCTAAAGTATTATGTATTACATGGAGGATTGGTCCTAAACATTATATAATGGAATCTATGGCTTGAAAGGAATAATAGGAATTTTTGAAATAAATCTCAGAATCATGCCCAAGTTTGGAATCATATTATTGTCTCTTTTGCAGAATGTTTATAGGCATGGTACTCATCATGGAAAGTCTCAAGTGTGGAAAGAGAGGAGCTAGCCTTTTGGTTACAAAATTTGAATACACATTCAAAGGCTCATTTATGACAATGGAGTAAACACAAAGGATCTGCATCGATCTATGGTTAAATGGAAATGTCGAGAAGTTGGGCTAATTAAAATTAATTTTAATGATGCTTCCAAAGGGAATCTGGAAAAAGCTGGCAAAGGTCGTGTCTTCCAGAATAATGAAGGCAAAATTCTTCTCACTTACTAAGAATCATACAGAACTTCAATTAACAACTATGCAGAGGCTAGGGCACTTCTTACAGGAATCAAAATTGTCATTGAAAAAGATGGAAATATATTTCAATTGAGGGGGATTCACAAATTATTATTAATACTATCAAGAAAAATGGATGTGGGAATTGGATCAAAAATAGCATTATTTCTGATGTCCATCAAGTATTGTTGGAGGTAGTATCTTGGAAATGTCAACATATCTACAGATAAGGAAATAGGGTAGCAAATAATTTAACCAAAGGTAGTGTTGATCTTTGTCTTGGCAAAATTCAAATTTTAAAAGGCAACTGACCGAGGAAGATTTTATCTCTCAATGAAAATGATATCAAGGAGTTGATTAACATAGCAATTTGAGGAAGATGAGGAATATCTTTGATAGAAAGGCAAATGAAGAATATCTTTGATAGAAAGGCAAGCTGGATATGGTCTAATTGACCTAACAACAAATGTAATGTTTTGTTATTTTGATGGTGTTTTGTTATTTTGATGGGTTCCAGTTCATACCTTTAGTCCTTCAACAATTGAGAAAAAGGCTTACAACTTCATCCTAGACTGTATTGACATTCTCTCTCAAATTTGATTTTAGAATAAATTATGCACAAAAGTTTCCATATTTCTATTTTATCATATTACTTTTAACTGACAAACTTTGTTTTAAAAAAAGGAACAACTACGGCAACCAAATTTCAAAACAAAGTTGAGCCAGATGATTTAGATCAAATGCTAATGCAACAAGCACTAATCCCTGACTTCAATAAAGTTCATCCTCATAATAATCGAATGACCCTTCATCATTAACATACAACCTGAAAAATTCATTTCTCATCATATTTTTCAAAGTCTACAAATGATCCTGCCTCCATTTACCAATTGAGCAACAAGAGTAACTTGATTCCTAGGTAAAATTCTCACTAGTTTTTCTTGCCTGACATTATATCTTGTGCCATCATAGTAACCAAGAGATGGATAAGAGTAGAGGTTCAAGGAGATGGTATAGGTGCATGTACAATATTATTCCAGAAATTGGAAACTGGGGTATAAAAACAGTCTCTCTCTCATCTGTGTGTCTGTGTATAACTCACAGTGAACCAACCCACCTATGAAGATACACAAATTTATTCATGGGTTTTTTTCTTTATTCATAGCCCCGACAACAACACCAGTTTGACCCTGGATAGTTCTGCATACCCATTAAATTAGACCATGAATGCTGAAGTTTTAACCCCGGACCCTGGGGCAAGGAGCCGTAAGTCATTCCTTGAATGAGGAAGAATCTAGTGCCGCTCTCCCGATCGGCGAGGAAGAGGAAGGCCCAAAACCTAACAAACTGTCCACAAATTGGAAACTGAATGGTCTTTCGTTAAGAAAACCTCATGGAAAATTATAGTGCTTTAGCTAAAGCAAAATTATATAGATATATACACACAAATTTACACATTCAAGCATTCCATATGTTTCTATGAACTCCATATCATAAGCAAAAAAACACTGTGATCAAAGCCTCTGTCAGTATATTTCAGAACCCATCCAACCCAAACTTCTAGCTTATAACATTAACCGACCCTTTTCCAACATCCATCTAAAACCCGCATTATTGTACCATGTGATCATTTCATGTCACCTATAGCGACTAGATGCAACTTCTTCCTGTCTCTATTATCAACACTAATTCTTGCTACCTTTATACTAGGGTCATGAACACCGTCCCCATTGCTCAAAAATCTGCAGAAAGAGTCCTAATGTTCATGTCCTTTACTATCTATCTCTTTGTTGGCAATCTGACATGCAGAGGCAGAGCGCTTTTAGCAAAGGACACATAAAATTTGTCAGACATCTCCCTGTCCAGGACACAGGGACAATACGTCTTCCTGCTTCATCATGTCTCACTGATCCGAACTCGCACCTACATGACCATACCTGGTATTAAACCTTACGCAAATTTCCTAATTTCATTCTTCTACTTTATTCTTTAAAACTTTATTACTCGGGTGATAAATTCCTCCCTAATAATATATAAAGGTCGCAATAAGAGCCATTGATTGTGAGGGGGGATGGAGATGATAGAGTCCACATAAACAACAGTCAATTATTTTAAAAGGATACAGAAATTTACAACCTCGCACCTCCATCACCATACCTGGAATTAAACCTTACGCAAATTTTCTAATTCATTTTTCTATTTTAGTTTTTGGTAATTTATTGCTCGTGTGATAAATTCCTCCCCAATCATATATAGAGGAAGCAATAAAAGCCATTGATTGTGAAGGGGATTGAGCATAACAAAGTCCGCGTCAATAACACTAAATTATTTTAAAGGATAAAAAAATTTACGAGGACCAGGGCTGAATTAGGGCAGAGGATAGAAAAACACAATTTTTGCTATCAATAATAGCAGAGTTGTAGAGAACTCAACCGTATCCCAACCCTGAAGCAATTAAGGATATGTCCTATACCAAACTTAAAAAGAGGGAAAACATAAATCAAAGGAAAATTGATGTAACCTGGAATCTTCGGATGAAGAAGAATCGTGTGCAGAGTCGACCTCCTCGACTTCAAGCTGTTCCATCTCAAGCTCTCGAATCTGCTGCATTTGAAGTCGCTCGTTCGTGGGCAAAGTCACTATGCTTCTGTTGTTCGTCTGGTTCTCTTCCTGGTTCTCCATTTTTACTTTGAAGGCCGAATTAAACTATGCTTGAGCTCTGCTGGAAGTTCGAGGGGAACAAGTACAAATATTTTCGCTCGCTCATGCGAAAATGCTAAGGGAGGTCCAGCTCTCTAAGCTTTAAATATGTAAAGAATGGACTGTAAAAGTCTTCTCTCCATACATGAAGATACGATTATACAAAACCTTTCAGGCTCCTCCGGTTCCACTCATGGAATGCAAGCGTCACAAACCGTCTCTCTGGACTGCCTTCTTCCTCTAATTTAAAGGTTTTCTCAAAAATTAAATGCAGGGGAAGAAAACATCATCGCACAATTTCCAGGGGAAACAAGTAAAGAGGTTTTACATTCCATATTTTATTTTGTTTTAAAATACTAAATATAAAGACGTGTCAAAATATAAAATAAATAAATAAGATCGTACAAAGATCATTATTATTTTATAATTATTCAAGAAGTTACTTTTGCTTTCTATTAAGAAAAGTTACTTTTGCTTTCCACTTATAACATTATTATTATTTTATAATCAGGCGAGAGTCATTTTTAACATTATTATTATTATTTTATAATTATTATTATTATTTTATAATCAGGCAAGAGTCATTCGAGAATTGTGATTGATTAAGAAGCTACTTTTGCTTTTCTTTTTTTGCTTTTCCTCTATCTATTTTATTATTAGGATTTTATTTGTGAATTGTATTCGAGAATTGTGATTGATTAAGATGTTACTTCTAACGTTAAGCTTCGTGAAGGATTAGGGCATTTCTTTTACACCTTGTCTTTTAGGAGTCATATCTTCGCGAAGGGTTATCCGATTCAGTTGATTCTTAGTTCAAATTAAGTGGAATTTGAATAGTTTTAAAATGAGTGGTCATATGAAGGAATCCGAGCAATATTGAGGGAGATACAATCCTGTGAGATCAATCATCTAGAATAAGGGCAATAATAATTTTTCAAGTCACGAAAAACGAAATTACAAATATTTGTCAACTAGGGTTTGGATGATGGGAAGAGCAATGAAGAGACAAGATATTCTATATGGATATAATTTTTTAGCTAAGTTTTTTTTCCTTCTTTATCATAGAGATTTTGCATGCAAATTATTATAATTTTTTTATCAAATATTATATTTGCTATAGGACATTATGATAAATTTCAATAGATTTTAAGTTCTATTTTCCTTTCCATTGACCATTTATAGTTAAATCCCTAGAATCATCTCTAGTGGTAGAGGTTAGTGAGCACACCTCAAAAAGATCCTTGTTGCTCCAAGATAGGGCGATTAATAGTAAACTTAATGGGTATTGGCCAAGGGCTTCAGCCTTGACAAAATTGATTGATAGGAGTTGGAAGTCTCCAAAAGTGATTATATTCTTTCTTCCCAAAGGTTTCTTCCTGGCCATTTTTTGTTCTAAGGAAGAAAGAGAAAAAATCCTAAAAGGGGGTCCTTGGTTTATGGGAAGAGCAGGACTCTTCTTTATCCGCTGATACGAAGGCTTTTCACTTGAAAATGTAAATCTATCCCTAGTACCAGTCTGGGTTAGGATGTTTGGGTTGTCCATTGAATTTTGAGAAATAGATACCTTCAAAGCAATAGGCAACACTCTAGAAGAATTCCTTGAGATTTCAGATACTATGAAAGATGAATTATTGGCTATTTATGCTCGGATATTGGTCATGATTGATATAAGTAAAGCTTTACCATAATCAATCATACTTAAGTATGGGATAAGATGTGGATCCAAACTATAGATTATGAAAACTTATCATTTATATGTAGAAGATGTCATGAGGTGGGGCATATTGAGAGATCAGGCCCTAATAAGAGCCCAGTAGAATCATATGTAGAAAGCTGCAAGAGAAACTTACAAATGGATATAGATGAAGATGGTTTTCAACTTCCAAAAATAGATCTAGAAAAATATAAAAAATAAACAATGGAGACCAATAAGGAAGGATATTGGAAGAAATACCAACTCTTTTGAGGCTTTAGTACAATACAACATGTTCAACATATTAACGAGGAATCATCTATTCCATATGATTTTGATTTAGGAAAGAACATTCTCGATGAACCTAAGGAATGTGTCTCATCGGATTTTGAACTCTCTTGAAGTACCATGCACCATTCAGGAGAAAAAAAAATTGGTAAAGAAAATGCAGTTTTATAAATTAATACCTCTGCCATTAATAAGGAAATACCAGAAAATGAGCAAGACAAGTCAAAAGCTTCTGTAGCAGAGCTAGGAGAGGATAAATATGATGAAAAAAAATTGTGAAAGAATATTTAGAAATAGAATAATAAAACCTACTCCTGATATAGGCAAGGCAAAAAGAGGAAAACCCTCAAATTATCAAGCAAGATCCAGGGAAGCAAGAGCAAACATAAAGAAAGGAACACAAACTAAGTTGGTTGAACTTCTCTTTACCAAACAACAAAATGATATTGGTAATACACAGGTGGGGCCAATAGCCCCTAATGAGACATGATTATCATCCCATGGAATATAAAGGGTGCTAATACCCCCTAAAAGCAGAGGTGTATCAAGGATCTTTGTTTAAGTAATAAGCCTGATATTCTTTGTATCTAGGAAACTAAAAAGATAAAAGAATAAGTTTTAAAAACTATGAAATGGTATGGGCAAGATGTGAATGGGATGTTATGGATTTATAACTTGTTGGAATTCTTCTATAACCTTTTGTGTAACCATTCATAAAACTAGGCATGGGATAGCCTCTTTGGTCACTTGCCACTTTGCAGATATTTGTTTCATCATTATCAATGTCTATGGACCTATAACTCGGTCAGGTAGATTAGAAGTTTGGAGTGGGATTGAAGCCTTTATGAGAAGAAATACCAAGAAACCCGATTCATGATCATAAGATATTTTAATGTCATAACCAAGTTGGATGAAAAATTTGAGGGAATTAGGAAATTAACCCAAAGTATGAGAGATTTCTTAGCTTTTATTCAAAACAATAATCCATGGAAGGTTGAGTTTGAATAAGAAAACTATACATGGACCAACAATAGGAGAGGTCAGGTCCTAATAACTAGAAAATTGGATAGATGCTTACTCTCAAATCATTGGCTAGACGAAGGAACTTGTGCTAAAATTACTACCTTAACAAGGATTGGATCATATCACTATCCAATAAGAGTTAAATGGTGGTAAGTGGATTAAAAAAGAGATCATATTTTAAATATGAGCAGATGTGGGAAGACCATCCTCATTTTGTTGATATGATAGCACAAACGTGGAATTCTTCAAGAAATGGTGGGTTGTATGCTCTTCCAAAACAAATTAAATCTATGACATCTAGATTAAAAGAATGGAACAATAACACTTTTGGAAATATTTTTGAGAAGAAAGAAGAACTAAAAGATAAACTTTCAAAAATTCAAAAAGGTGATCATAATAATCCAAGCTCAGAGGAAAAGGAGTTGCTTAGTGAATATCATAATATTTTGAGTAAGGAAGAGAATTTTTGGAGATTAAAATCAAGACAGGCTTGGTTAAATGAAGATAAAAATACAATTTTTTTCATAGGATGGTTATAGTACAGAGATCAACATCCAAAATTAGTATAATTTAATCAATAGAAAGGGTTTGGATAAAAATCAAAGTGAAATTAGAAATGAGGTAAAGTATTTTTATTAGAATATTTCAAGATCAGAGGAGATTGAAGTTCTTAATGATAACGAATGAAGACAATAGGAAATTGATGGAGCCTATTACTCTAGAAGAAGTTCATTTAACTCTTTTCTCTTTTAATAAGGATAATCCCCAAGTCCAGATGGGCTCTCTATAGTTTTTTACCAACATAATTGGGATATAATGAAGGATTTTTTATTAGTGGCAATAGTCTATGGTAAAACAATACATACCTTATAAAAAAAATGCAACATATCTTACCCTAATTCCAAAAAAGAAGGATGCATAATTGTTTGATTCTTTTAGACCCGTAAGCCTATGTAATATGACATATAAGATTATCTTCAAAGTGATAATGAATCGATTAAGGCCATTGTTAAACAAAATTATTTTAGAAGAGCAAGGAGGATTTGTGAAAGGGAGACAAATTCTTGACAAGATCATAGTAACTCATGAAGTTATACATTCAACAACTTCAAAAAAAGAGAAAGCAATGATCTTAAAACTTGATATAAGTAAAGCCTATGATAGGGTTAAATGGAATTTTCTTTTTTGCAATGCATATATAGTAGAGGTGAAGTTTTGGTATTGTGAAGGTTGCTATAGAAAATATCAAGAAGGATGTTGAATTTTGGAATATGTGTATTCATACAAAAAAATGAAAAGATCCAAAAAATGAAAATCAATAATTCATACATTTTATGTAAAATGATGCAAGTTTCTACCTATAACATCTCAATTGAGATGAGAAGTGTATCAATTTATAAACTCTCATGCTCTAAAGAAGAGAGTTGTAATTTATCAAGGGTGGGGGACCTGAGTACAGCCCCTTATTATCAAGCAAAAACAAAATATTATTATTTTATAATTATATTATGATGCTCACACATTTGTTGTGGTTTGAACTTGAGTCTTTTTATAAAGATAAATATTTTATCATATTTTAAATTTGAAGGGATAAAGTTAATAAAGTATTTTAATATAATAAATGAGCAAATTAATATGTTAAATAGTAAGGATGATTTGGTTAACAATATGTTATAGTTATAGTAGAAGAAGAAAATCAACAATAGGCTAGATGCTCAAAGGACAAAGGGGTCATCACTCATTTTAATGAAGAACGATTGACCTTGTGTGGTCTACATGTATCATCTCCAATGGTATGAGTGGGTAGAAGAATTCTAGAAAGTATATACTCAAAATTTATAATAGAACAAGCATTGTTGACTATATCGTTTATTTGTAAAGTATGATTAAAAAGATAATAGAAGCATAGATTGAATACTTTTATCACAATCTAATGTGTATAAAGTTGTCATGGTAGAGAAAAAATCAAAAAATAGAAAAGGTGCAACCCAATCACAATCGGCAATAAAGGGAAAGGTTGTCACGACGTAAGAGAATTGTTTAATTTCCAGGGAAGTAGTAAAATAAAAAATACAAATGAAGGAAAAAGAAACAAGAGAGTAAAGAATCAAGAGCCGTGAGTTAACAAATATAACTTTAAGGGCATTAAAAGAGTATAAAGGTCTAATGTTGGGAAGGAGAAAAAAGACAAGGATAACTTTGAAAGAATCGGTTAAAGAAGAAAAAAAAGTTTGTAGAAATGGATAGTGAAAGTAAAAAAATAAGACTATATTTTAAATAAAGGGGTAAAAATTTATTGATAAAAAGTCTGGATTACAAAGTACAGCTGAGCCCCCACCCAGGACTCAAATAAGCAACAAGACAGGCTAAATCACCAAACAAGGTCAACTCCCAAAGAAAACCAAAAAAAACAAACCACATTAAGTCTGAACATCCTTATGGATCAACTCCCGTAGGTGTTGAGAATCCCTAGACGGGAGACTCTCCCAGTTATCAATACTCTGAGTATCCAATAGCTCAGAAGCCCTTTTGGCCGGGTAATCGACAACCCCATTCCATTCCCTTGGAATGTGTACAAAGGATATAAATTCGAACTCTTCACTCATTCCCGAGAATCGAATGGTCACAGAGGCCAACCCGCCAATTAACATCCTCCACTCTTTTCTTGTTTAAAATATTAACCAAAATTTGAGAGTCAAACTCACAAAGAATCCTGCGCCGACCAAGAGAAAACCCCCTTTGCAAGGCCTCAAGTATCGCCTGAGCTTCCATAAGATTGTTGGAGTGAACACCTTTATAAATGGAAAAGAAAAAACTGACCACGCCAGCGAGAATCTCTCCCAACACCACCAATTCCAGCATGTCCGGGATTGCCCCTGGACGACCCATCGATATTAATTTTTAAAACTCCTCTAGGGGGCAGTCTCCATCTACCCTCTCTCCTAACCTTCTTTCTAAGCTGAGGAATCCTACTAGGGCTAGAAGAATTCACACCAACCCCAAACAAACCAAGGGCCTGTCGTACCTTCTCCTCCTTAGAGTCCAAATGAGGGTCCACATCACATTTACTATGGATAGTTTCTTGAACCATACACAGGATCCTTTGCTAGATCTGTTGAACAACCAAATGACTTCCCTCAAAAATGCGTCGGTTTCTTTCGAGCCAAATCGCGGGATGATGCAAGAATGACCCAAATTCTAATCCACTTGGAGGAAGGGGGCCTTGGCTGGAGGTCTGCCCAGACTACTCCAAAACTCCACTAGGGAGAGCACATGAAAACAAGGATGGTTCCAGGAACTCCACCAATAGTGCCAAATGTCTCTGGCAAGGGAGCATTGGGGAAGAACTATATGAGTGCAAGACAAAAAGAACTAATTCATTAGGGAAGAATAATTATAAGTTATTTTAAAAGGAACTTCAGTTTAAAAGGCCAAACAAAAAATAACATTATAGTAATATAAATGGATGGATTATGCAAAGCAATTATATGAACAAGAGCAAGAAGAAGAGGACCCTTCCATAATCATCACAATAGAAAAATTATTTACCTTAAGGAATGTCCAAGAAGGTATTGAAATTCTAGGGATATGTAAGGCTTGTGACATGGATGGACTAAGGGGGAATACTTAAAATTGAGAGTAAAGGACTTAACACATGTCGAGGATATTCAACAATATCATCCAACATGGATTTTCTAGAGGATTGAACAACAAATCTAATAGTGTCTGTCTTCCAAAGTGGAGACATAGATGATCTTTCAAATTATTAAACCATTATGGTCAATCCCCACTTTGTAAAGTTGTTTGGAATCATGGTTGTGAGTAGAGTCAACAAGTGGGTAGAATAAAAAAAAGAGGGAAAAAGGACAATGAAGCTTTAGACCAAAACAACAATAAAATGTGTCATAACTTTGAGACATATAATTGAAAAAATATGTAATAAAAACTAAAAGCCTATTATTGTTTTATTATGGATTTCAATAAAACTTTTGACATAGTACCTAAAAGTAAACTATGGAGTAGAATGAAATATTTGAGCATACCAAAACTGTATAAAACAACATTTCATAGGCTCTATGAGGACGTCCAAACTAAAATTAGAACAGATAGAGGCCTTTTAGAATGCTTTAAAAGTGACATGGGGGTTAAACAATGATGCCTATTATCCCCTACCTTATTTAGTTTATATATTGACATATTAGAAGAATTATTAAATCTAAGGAGGGGACAATGTTTTCAAATGGCATTAGCTCAACCAATTAGGTTCCTCAACATTCAAGGAGGAGACCCATGTTCGAATATTGTCAAACGATACATGGATAATATCCAAGCTATTATAATACCACTATGTGGTGTTGATCTAATACGAGTGGGACCCATTTCAATTCCATATAACCAATTGAAAAAAATGAGGGGATAATTTTTATTTCAAAAAAAATGTGGGGAGGCTTCTTTTGTTCGTCGATGATCTCATTTTAATTGTAAATTTAGCATAGGTTTTGAGAGAGCACTTAAAAGCCTTAAGCACTTATATAAGAAGTTATGCATGCAAGTAAATACCAAAAAAACCAATATCATGATCTTCTCCAATCAAAAGAAGAAAAAAAATTAAAGGGGGTCTTTTGGAAGAAGTGTCAATGTGTAAATATCTTAGGATTGACTTTGATAATAAGCTTAGTTGGAAAATATGTAGAATGAAGAGGACATTATGAGGATGGAAAGAACTTTTTGCATTACGAAATAGAAATAGAGAGGTTAAATTATGAGACAAAAAAACTATGGGGGTTTCATTTGGGCTACTAATGGTATTAGTGATGTTGTATGGGTGTGAAGTGCGGGCTAGAAGCACATCATATTGAAATGGAGGCAAATAGAAAGGATTCAGAAACATATGATTACAATCAAACTCAAAATAAAAGGACAAAATTTCATATGATATTATTCTAGGAAAAATAAGTACCTTTCCTATACAAGCAATTGTTATGGTTTGTCTTATAGGATATTGGAAAAAAATTGAATAGATGGATGCAAATAGATGGTCTAAATCTATAAGAGAATTTAAACAAAAGAAAGAAAACATGGGATGAAGCAAACCAAAAAATGGATGAACAAATAGTAGATCAAATTGGATGAATGCCCAAATGATAACAAATATATAAATGTATTTGTTAAAGAAAAATTCAAAGCAACTATCTGGAAAATGAAGTTAGGAAGAAAGAACATTATCTTACTTAATTTAACCCTACATATGGTCACTGCCAAAAGATATATATAGGGGCAAACATCAATTGGAGAGCAAATATGCTCATGGCCCAACCAAGGACCAACTCACACCAACTTAAATGTAAAAAAGGTAGGTGGAAGAGACCAAAAGAGGAACAGGTGGAGAGGATATGTACCTTTTGTACATTAGAGGTAGTTGAGACAAGTAAGCATCTAGTGACATTCAAGCTAACTATGTTGATACTCTAGTAGCGAAATCATTGTAAGAATGGTTTGAAGAAGAGAAAATAAAAGAATTCATCATCAAAAGTAGTATCAAAGGATCAATATTGTAGAAAAAAAATGTTTGGGTTGGATCTTGGTGTTGGGAGCCATGGTTCTTTGTAATGTTGTTGTCCCATAGGTTGCTTTTGGCCTCATGGATGTTAGAAACCTTATTTTGCATTCTTTATAGTGGGTTCGGTGGATAAGCTATAATATTATATTTTCTTGGTACATATTATCCATTCTTGAGGTTCTTTATGCTCTCTCATCCTTAGGCCTCTAAAAAAAGCAATTTACCAAAGAAAAAAATTGCTTTATTAGTCCTTACAGGTTTGGTTTAGTTCATTAATAGTTGTTTGATAATTATTAAGATGTAACTATTTTAAATCAAATGGCACGAGATTCACTATTAAATATGTCAACTTTTATCAAATATTATTAGCTCAACCAATCATATTCCTCAAATTTCAAGGAGATCTAGGTTCAAATATTGACAAGCCATACATGCATAATTGTCAAGTTGTTGTAATGCCACTATGTGGCCATGATGTAATATGGGTGGGGCTTGTTTTAATCCTAAATAACTAATTAAAAAAATATGTCAACTTTTGAGGATAAAGCTACTTTTGAATATTGTCAAGTATCACATGCATAATTGCCAAAAATACCATAACACAATGATGATATGCAATTTTTTAAATTTTAATCCAAGATTGGGAATCAATTTTTCACATGAAATTTTATTTATGTTTATATTTGAATATTATTTATATAAAATTTAATTAGAAAAAACATCATAAAAGAACATAAAAACTAAGCTCTTAATTAAGTATTCAAGCATAGAAATATTTATTTTTATAATCATGACACTTGGCTAGAAGCATTAATAAGGTGGAGGTATATGCATCCCCTCAAAATCATCATTTATAACACTCGATTTCTTGCCCATTATGCCTCTTACACATGGACCAAAGCATAGAATTAAGAGGACACAATTTTCATTTGCAAAGAAGAATTTATATGATATGGAAAAATTACCACCTATACATGGAAGATAACATCTAACCACATCTTCTAGCTAGAAGTATGGGTGCCTAAGTTAGAGATAAGAGGAAGAGCAAATATATGGCAAGTTTGATCCAAGGAGTATATGTTACACTAGAAGAGATTATCAGGGATGAGATGATTAAGCATGACATAATTATTCTTATAAGTAATGGGTTAATATGTAAATTCCATGGATATTGGTTAGGGTTTTTAGGGATTTAAAATTGGATCAGGTGGATGTGGGGATTGAATTCAAATTACTCTATGACTTTTCTTCCTAAATGTTTTTTTCCTCATCATCAGGAGATATGCCCTTTTTTTTTTCTTGATAAAAAGGGGTTGTACTCGGGTCCCCCACCCTTAACAAATCACATCTCTCTTCTTTAGATATTGAGAGTTTACAAATAGATACACTTCTCATCTCAATTGAGATGCTATAGTTAGAAACCTACATAATTTTACATAAAAATTTTGAATTCCTGATTTTCATTTTCTCGATCTTTTCAAATCTCTGTATGAATACAATTACTCCAAATTTAGCATCTTTCTTGACATTTTCCTATAGCAACCTTCACAATGCCAAAACTTCACCTCTACTATTTATGCCTTGCATCTTAGTAGAGTAATATTTCAAAAATATCGCACTAACATAGTCCGCTTTACAAAATATGGATTGCTAGTTACCTTCCTAAAACACAAGTGCAACTACAAAAATTGTAATAAATAGTCTAAATGAACACACGTTATTGTTACAAAATAAAACAGATATTACCAATGGAAAATATTAAAGTAAATCTTAATCATTAATTGATTTAGGCAATCAACAATTTTTGTCAGCTTCAACTAAACTTTCTACTTCCTCTAACCATGGAAAGAAGATGTTAACTTCATGATCCTCAATCAAAACCCCTCTATTGGCTAGCTTATTTGCACATTTGTTTCCTTCCCTTAATATATGTGTAGACCTGATTTCTTCAAACTCTTTAGCAAGATCTAGAATTTTCACAATTATTTTTTGTATGTTCCATGGAGCCTTTGCTTTACTCAAAATTGCATTTATTACTATAGGAGAATCACCTTCCATCCAAACTCCATTCCATTTCATTTATTTACATATTTTTAACCCTTCTAAAGTTGCCCAAGCTTCAGCTTCATTATTTATCTTAAATCCACAATTGAAAGCATAATGAGACAAAATCTCTCCTCTATTATTTCTAATTTTTCCTCCTCCCCCTGATGGTCCTGGGTTTCCTTTAGATACTCCATAAAAATTCAATTTAAGGGAGATATTCCCTTTATTAAAGATCATGGTGAGAATTTTTCTATCAAGATAGAAACTATTAAAAAGTATTTAGTGCGGATTAAGCTTTTTGGACTTCCATATCAGCTTATTAATAAGGATGTTTAGAATAAATTTGGAAATACCCTAGGGGAGTTCATCCACGAAGGATCTGTTGGAATTCATACCAATTTCTAGAAATAAACAAAATCAATCCATGCACTCAAATCTTGTACATAAAACATAAAGGACAAAAAATAAAGATAGATACATATAATTATTGGGTGCCCTTGGGCACCATAAAAAATCTGTATACTATCGATGCATAAGAATCACAACACTCTGGTACAATGGATGGAATAGTGGGGGTATCTATACCAATACCAAAAACCCCAATTACATAATGTAGTTCAATCTAAACCAACATATTAAGAGGGGTAAGCCCATTAATAAAAATAAAAAGTGATGATAAAAACAATATCATGGAATACTAGGCATATGAATAAAAGCCTATTAAAAATTAGTTATTAAGGGTTTAATAGGTTGTTATTGTCCTAAGTTTGTTTTAATACAAAAACAAAAGTAGTAAGAAATGTAAGGATGCTTTTAAAAAGATTTGGAAGATGGGGATTGTTTGGCAGTTTCTTCTATAAAAGCTTCAAGTGGTATTGTAAATATATGGGACAAACACATATGGGATTGACAATCGTTAGAAGCAAACAATAATTGGGTTACTAGACAATTTGGAGGGATAGAGGAAAACTTTAAAGTTGGGGTCATAAATATATATGCTCCAACTATAGTTACTCCTCCTGAAAGATATTGGAAGTACCTTAGCATATTTTTGTCAAATATAATGATGATTTGTAATTGTGATCTATGGATTCTTTGGGTTGACTTCAACACAATTTTATCTCCTTTAGAAAAGAAGGGTGGTACTCTAGGATGGTCTAAATCAATGCAATATTTTGCTTTATTTATCATTTCAAATGGCATTTGGGATGTTATTCCTTCAATTTTTTAGTATACATGGGATAAAATATGCATTGCACAAACTCATATAGTATAAAGGTTGGATATATATATATATATATTGTTTTTTATTCTTTGGGATCCATCATGCAATAGGGTTTTTTTGCTCGATGTTTGAGACCACATTTATGTCTTGTTATTAAGAGTATGAAAATCCTATAAGGTTAATAGGTTCTTGTTATCCTATAGTTGCAACTAGAGTATACAATCTATTTTCATATATTATTAAAAGCAAGGTCATATTGCAAACCTATTCTTTTGACTTGTAATACTTAATAATGGCCACCCAAATCCATTTTGCTCTGAGTTTATGTGGCTCCAAGTTCCTTATTTCTTCTAGATGGTTATGTTATGATGATGAAACAAATTTTTTAAAGATCATGTATGTAGAGTTTTGTTCAAAATATGAATATCTAAAGAAGCAAATAAAGATTTAAATTACCAAATATTTTGATAATATTTTAAAATAAAATAAGGAAATTGAATCCAAGCTCAAATTTTTACAAGAAACGGTAAAAAACAATGGAATGGGCTAAGATTCTTATGTTTAAAAAAAAAACAATTGCTTTTTTATTATCATAATGCATTGAAAAATGAGTCATATTGGTTCTAAAATCTAGGGATAAATGGATCTAGGAAGGAGATAGAAATACCAATTTTTTCATACTATAGCAATTTTTTCCTTTTTGTTACATTAAAAATAATTTTACTCTAGATGGAAAATATATTCAAGAAAAAGAAGATGTCAAGAAGGAAGCTAATAAATATTATAAAAATATTTGGTCAGATACCAGATAAGATAAGGGAGCAAAAGGTAAGCTTTTGCAAAACATTCCACCAATTATCACATAGGGACAAAATGAAAGCTTTATGAAGAATATATCGATGGAGGAGCTATATGGAGAAATTTTTTCTTTCCATCCTAACAAGGCACTCTCCCCAATGGATTTCTTGTAATTTTCTTTAAAAAAATTGGGGTATTTTGAAAAAAGATGTTGGTTGAGATTGAAGAGGCTTGAAAAAATGAAGGCTACAATAAGTGAGATCAATGATACTTTTATTACATTAATTCCTAATAAATTGAAGATAAAATAATATAATACTTTTCATCCAATAAGCCTTTATAATATGATTTATAAGGACATTTATAAATTATGGTAGACAAGTTGAAAATCATTCTAGATTATGTTATCTCAAAGGAATAAGGTGGTTGTGTTCATAGTATACAAATTCTTGATGGTGTAATCACTGCGTAGAAGGTCATACATTCTCTTTATTCCATGAAAAAACCAAGTATGCTTATGAAATTACACATGAACAAAGTATATGATAGGGTTTCCTTGAATTTTCTACATTATATTCTCAAAAAATATGGCTTTCATCAAGGTTGGTGTGAATGGATTAAATGTTATTGTAACAGTCCAAAGTATTCTATTTTTCAATGGTTCTCCTACTAGTTACTTTAATTAATCTTGTGGACTCTGCCAAGGTGATCCACTATCTCCTTATCTATTTATTTTTCTTGTGGAGGCATTAGGGAGAGATTTATTGTGGAGGCAAAATAGAAGGAAAATCAAAGGTATTCAACTTGCAAAAAATGGCCCCTTCAAATCTTATCTCCAATTTGTTGATTATACTTTTCTTTGGGACATCCCTTAGTCAGTGAGACCATGGAGTTTAAATCAATATTATCATGCTATGAGAAGGTTACTAGACAATTGGTTAGTACTATAAAATCTATATATTTTTATATTAATATTGGTCTAGATTTATAACGAAATATTCTAGATATTTTAGAGTTTAAAATTGAAACATTTCAATCAACCTACTTGGGTATTCCTTTATGTCATAAAGGAAATAAAAAGGAAATTTGGGTCTCTTGTTTGGATATAATGAAGGCTTGTTTGGTAGGTTGGAAATGTAAATTATTAATCATGGTGAGAAGGCTACAACTCATAAGGACTACATTACAATACATCCCTATTTATATGATACCACTTTCAAGGTTACTAATACCTATAGCATCAAAACTTGATAAAATTAAGAGAGACTTTCTTTAGAAAGGATGTGATAAAAATGTAGGTTTCCTCTTTATAAGTGGGATATTGTTTGCAAAGGAAATATTATTGGAGGAGAAGGTTGTGGAATTGCAAAGTTATGACTTTGGCCTTAGGGGAAAAACTTGGATAGAGATTATTCAAAGATCAAAGAAAGACTTGGGTGAAAATATTACTACATAAATATATAGGTTCTCTTGATGTAATGAAATGATTTAGACAAATAACCCTACCAAAGGATCAACAACATGAAACTTTATATCATGTAGTTTGAAATTGATCAAGAACACATATTAGATGGCAAGTCAATGAGGGGAATTATGAAATTTTTGTTCTAATGTTTGGTTGAAGCATTATCCTCTTATCTCTAATTCAAAATGATAACCATTGGCTCAGTCATACCTAAATTTTAAAGGTCCAAAGGTCAAAGATTATATTAATATGAGCAACAACTCCAAATCATGGATTTTTATTAGTAACCTAGTTGAAGGAGAGGAACTCAAACAAATTGTAAATGGGATTAAAAATATACTTTAAGATTTTTATTTGCCTACTTTTACATGAAAGGATGAGTTGGTTTGGAATCTATTATAAGATGGTTGATACACAATCGAGTTGAGATATGAGGCTTTAGAGAAATAAAAATTTTCTATTCCCAAATATTTCCATTGGAAGAATGTTTGGTCACTAGAGGCTTTCCCTAAGGCCTCAATATTCCTTTGGTTAGTAGTTCAAAATAAGACTCTTATAGGAGAGAGTCTAGAAAGAAGAGAATATCATGGACCTTCCAGATGTGCCTTGTGTGATAAGAATTTAGAAACATCAAACCTTTTTACTTCTTCATTATCCCTTTGTTCACACTATTTGGGATTACTTTTTAAAAAACATGAGAATATATTGGGTAGCCCCATCAACGATGAAAGAGTTGATGAAATGTTATATTATTATTTTTTTAATTGGTTATATGGGATTCAAATGGGCCCCACATATATTACATCATCACCATATAGTGGTATTACAATATCTTGGATATTATCCATGTATCGCTTGGCAAGATTCAAACCTGGGTCTCCTCATTGAATGTTGAGGAATCTAACTAGTTGAGCTAGTGCCATTTGATAAATATTGGTTTAATTACTTTAAAAATAAAATATTATTTATTCTATAGAGGATTGTTCCTACCATTACTTGTTAGAATTTATGGCTTGAAAGGAATAATAGAATTTTTTAAGTTAAATCTCAAAATTATGCTCAAGTTGGGAACCATATTATTGCCTCTCTTGTAGAATGTTTATAGATATGATGCCCATCATGGGAATTCTCAAGGATAGAAATATAGGTGCTAACAAATTTGTTAAAGTATTTAAACATACATGGAAGATTCATCTACAATAATGACATTAAAAGAAAGGATTCACTTTGATCTATGGCAAAATGGAAATATTCAAAAATTGGGTTTATCAAAATTAATTTTGATAGGCTTACTACAATGGTAAGGGTTTTGGCCTCTCTTTGAAAGTTACAAGGTTCAAACCCCACTAAATATGATGGAACCATGACCCCTCATAAAAACCTGTGTAAACTCAATGAAAATTTGACCTAACAACAAAAATAATATTTTGGTATTTTGATGGGAGTGACCCCCAATAGAAGCCACATATAACTTGTAAAAAAAAAGAGGGCTTTAGGTTAATTACAAAGTATAATATGAATTTAACCATAACAAGTTTAACTACAACCCATAGGGCTTACATAAATGAATAAATAAATACATTGTACAATGAATGCTCATAGGTCTATAGAAAAGTACACTAAGGCCATAAGTCAGATTATACTTTCAACACCTCCTCATAATCCAAACTAAGAGGTAAAAGAGAGAAGACATTAGTGATAATAATATCTTTCCCCATAATGGAAGCTCTAATAGGCCTATGTAATTGAGGAAGATTCATCAAAATGTCCCGATGACCACCTATCCTAAGAAACTCAACTTCAATCATTTACAACTTTAGTAAGCAATTTTTGGTTGGATGTCCTTCTTACAGTATCCACAAATGGTTTTTGACTTCTTTGAAGACAACCTAGCCCTTCGACCATTGGGAATTAGTCTCCTTACATGTGAAATACCACCGTAATTCCTCATTACTACCTGAAAATGAAATAGAAGAGAAAACAAATGATCAACAAAAGATGTATTTTGTGTTTTCGATAACATAGGAACCGCATGAACCACAAGGTTTAACATCTAAAAAGGAGAGGAGATATTGGAGAGTTTATTTTTCATGCATTTCGGATCATCTTACTTTTTATCTCCAAAATATGTAATATTTGCTCTTAATGCCTTGAATCTTGCAATATAGTCCTTCACATTATTAAACTCAACCAATTTGAGAGAAGAGAGCTCTAATTCCAAGTGACTTGAATTGTATTTACTCTCCTAAAAAACTCATGCAATTTTTACCATATATTTATGGGTTTATTCTCTTATTTGACATGAAAAAGCAATTATAGTTCAATCAATAAAGAGGTGAATTTCTTTATCAAGGGCTATTTCTTTCTTCTCTTCAAAGATGCACCATAATTAGTTCTTGTGTTATAAACTAATCATTTGAGTTGACCACATGTTATACTTTTGCACATTGAGATGACTAACATAGGCTCAAGGATTTGTCTTACACAACTCACCCCAACACTACAAGTCCTTGAACTAATTCCACCAATGGAAATAGCTCAAAAAATTATGCAATTTGAAAAAGAGGCTCAAAACACTTTTATATGCAAAAGTTATGGCTTGTAGAAGTTTTTTTCCTATTGAACCTAAAAAATTGAAACATTAACATCCCAAACCTTAAAAATATAGTGCCCAATTGTAGATTTCCACTTAGCATTCAATGATTTGTTAGTGTTTACCATTGATTTTGTGCTACTTGGGTGCAAATGGACTATTGGTTTGACACTTACTAAAAATCCTTTTGATGGTTTATGTATGGAAAAATGGGTAAAAAATGGCACTAGATACGACCATATTAGTAGATGTAATTGATTGGTCCAAAGTTTCCAAAAAATCAAATGCAAAAGATCAAACCTAGGTCTCATTTAGCTTAGGCATTTCACTCTAACAAATACATCCACCTTACACATGTGAGAAGTGGGCACATGGTTCATTGGCAATGCCTCCAAGCTAACCAAAAGGTTGCTAGAATATTTAAAAAGGATGTTTACCTTTAGGAATCAAACTTTGATTGTTTGCACTGCTAACTCCTTAGCAAAGGTACACCAACCAACTAAGAAATGCACTTTTTTATGATAAACAATGCTCATGGCTTCCAAAAGAACATTGGGCACATTGTCCAAAATAAAAAATAGTTGTCATCCATGTGTTTATATACCTTTTTTAATTGTTCCTAAATATAATTACCAATAAAAAGGGTGACACTAGGGATTGAACCTATGATGCAAAGGATTGTTTCCCCTAACACACCTCCCTTTAGCCATCTACATGCCATCAAGACATGAGTAATCAAGCAAATATCTGCGTTAGTGAAGTTTGTACCCAACTATGATAGAACCAAAAGCATGAAACAAGGGGTGTACAATGACAAGTGCATGCATTTTTTTAGGGCATGAATTTTAAAGTAAAAAAACTAGGCACCAAATTCATGTTTGAATTTCTTCTTCTTCTTCTTCTTTGTTGGAGAACAAGGGGTTGTATTTGGGTCCTCCACCCTTAATAAGTCATAAATGTCTCCTTTAGAGCTTGAGAATTTACAACCAGTTTCATTTCTCATATCAATTGAGATGCTATAACTAGATACTTATATTATTTTTTATAAAATGTTGAATTCTTGATTTTCATTTTTTGGATCTTCTTCAAATTTTTGTGTGAATACAAATATTCTAGAATTCATCATCCTTCTTGATATTTTTCTATAGTAGCCTTCACAATACCAAAACTCCACCTCTACTATCTATGCATTATATCTTAGTAGAGTAATATTTCCAAAACATCACACTATCATAGTATGCTTTACAAGATCTGGATTGCTAGTTTCCTTCCTGAAGCATAAGTGCAACCATAAAAATTGTAATAAATAGTTTATATAAAAGCACATTCTTTTTTTCTGGATAATAAGGGGTTGTACTTGGGTCCCCCACCCTTGAAAAATTATATCTCTCTTCTTTAGAGCTTTAGAGTTTACAAATAGATACACTTCTCATCTCAATTGAGATGTTATAGTTTGAAACCCACATCATTTTATATAAAATGTCCGAATTCTTGATTTTCATTTTTTGGATCTTTTCAAATTTTTGTATGAATACAATTAATCCAGAATTTAGCATCTTTCTTGACATTTTCCTATAGCAACCTTCACAATGCCAAAACTTCACCTCTACTATCTATGTCTTACATCTTAGTAGAGTAATATTTCCAAAACATAGCACTATTATAGTCCACTTTACCAAATCTGGATTGCTAGTTTCCTTCTTGAAACACAAGTGCAACCACAAAAATTATAATATTTAGTTTATATGAGAATACATTAATGTTATAAAATAAAGTAGATATTACCAATGAAAAAAATTAAAGTAAATCTTAATCATTATTTGATTCAAGCAATCAACATTTTATTGTCAACTTCAACTAAACTTGCTACTTCCTCTAACCATGGAAAGGAGAATTTAACTTCACAATCCTTAATAAAAACCCCTCTATTGGCTAGCATGTCTACACATTTATTTCCTTCCTTTAATGTATGTGTATACCTCATTTCTTCAAACTTTTTAGCAAGATATTGAATTTCCATAATTATCTCTTGTATGTTCCATGGAGCCTTTACTTTCCTCAAAATTACATTTATTACTATGAGAGAATCACCTTCCATCCATACTATGTTCCATTCCATTTGTTTGCATATTTTTAACCCTTCTAAAGCAAACCAAGCTTCAACTTCATTATTTATCTTAAATCCACTATTGAAAGCATGATGAGACAAAATATCTCCTTTATTATTTCTAATTATTCCTCCTCCTCCTCTTGCTAGTCCTATATTTCCTTTAGATGCTCCATCAAAATTTAATTTAACCCACTCCACATCTGGTGGTTTCCACTTTATATTCTTTGCCTTCCTTTTGCTTTTCTTGTACCCAACATCATAATTCTATTTAGTGACTTGACTCCATCTATCAAGACTCTCAACTTCCAAATTAGGTATAAGGTGAGTTGATAGGGTTGGTTTAGACTCCTCTATGGCTAAACATATCTTCTTTTTAATTACCTCTAAAACTGCTTTCCTATATGAAAGCACATTAAAATTATAAAATAAAAAAATATTACCGATGAAAAACATTAAAGTAAATCTTAAACATTATTTGACTCAGGTAGTCAATATTTTCTTGCCAACTTTAGCTAAACTTGATTTAGTAAAATAAAGCAAATATTACATGTCTTAAACATTAAAGTAAATCTTAAACATTATTTGAATCAGGTAGTCAGTATTTTCTTGCCAACTTTGGCTAAACTTACTACTTCCTATAACCATGGAAAGGAGAATTTAGCTTAATGATACTTAATTAAAACCCCTCTATTGGCTAGCCTATCTGCACATTTGTTACCTTCCTTTAACCTACGTGTAAACCTGATTTCTACAAAATCTATAGCAAGGTCTTGAATTTCCACAATTATCTGTTGTATGTTCCATGGAGTCTTTGCTTTCCTCAAAATTGTATTTGTTACTATGAGTGAATCACCTTTGTTCCATACTCTGTTTCATTCCATTTGTTTCCATATTTTTAAGCCTTCTAAAACTTCTCAAGCTTTAGCTTTATTATTTGTCTTAAATCTACTATTGAAAGCATAATGAAACAAAATATCTTCTCTATTATTTTTAATTATTCCTCCTCCTGTTGGTCTTGGATTTCCTTCAGATGCTCCATCAAAATTCAACTTGACAACTTTATATTATCTCCTTTTTGTTTCTTCTATACCCAACATCATGATTCCATTTGATGACTTGACTCCATCTATCAAGGCTATCTGCTTCTAAATTAGAGATTGGGTGAGTTGATAGGGTTGGTTTAGACTCCTCTATGGCTAAACAAATCTTCCTTTTCATTACCTCTAAATTTTTTTCCTTTTCTTTAAATATTCTTTTATTCCTTTCTAGCCATACAGTCCAAAGTATTGTATCTTTTGATATATCCTAGATTGCCTCTAAAGCTTCACTTTTATAAGTGCTTTACCATTGCTTTAACCATTCTTCAATAATTCCATTCATCACCATGCATCTGCCAAACACATTAAGAATCCATTGCCATAGTTTCTAAACTATTGAGCATTATCCCAAGATATGGTTTGTACTTTCCTCATTTTTACATAGAACACATTGTGAGGGGCCATGAAAACCCCTTTTCATAAGGTTATCCCAAGATAAAATTCTTTTATGACCTACCAGCATAATAAATATTTTGACTTTAGGAATGCTTGGGCTATCCCAATATCTCTCCATATTTTTATAATATTCCTATTTTTTTGGTGATTTACATAACATCTACTTCTTGTTGTGTATTCTAATGAGCTATTCAACTCCCAAATCAACTTATCCTTGGCTCCCCTATCTTTCCACTCAATTGCCTCCTAGCATCAATGTCTTATATACTTGTAAAAAAAATTCTTTCCATTTGCATCCTCATTCCTGATCCTTGTACATATTTTTTGAAACCCTATCGCCATATTTATCTTGAAGTAATCTCATCCATGGTTTCCAAATTAGATCTAGATTGAGTGGTTTTTATCATACCATGTATCCATCCAAATTGAATGTTTTTCTCCAGTTCCCAACACCCATATTAAACCTTTAATCACTAGATCAATTTTTTTTAAACCATTCTATAGTGAAGAACCATTTGGTAGTAAGAATGTAGTAAATATTAAGCTTGGGTCATTGGGATCGAGATACTTAGAAGAATTATTGCCCATTGTCTTTAACTCGCTTTGTATAATCTCCAAATTACTTTTTCCCTAAGATCTAAGTGTGCATATGTAAGAAATCTTAAACTAAAGCCTCCCCTGGTTTTATCATAACACATCACCAAAGGAAATTTCATTTTATCATGTAAACTTGACCATAAAAGGACCGCATAATATATATTAAACTTTTTTCTATTGATTTTTGCATAGTATACAAGGACATGTAATAAATTGGAATGACTTATAAGACTGATTTAATCAGTTGCACTCTTCTTGCTAATGATAACCATATACCTTTCCATGTTGGTAGTTTATTTTGAACTTTACTTATAACTAGATTCCATAATTCTATCCTCATTCTCCCCTCAAATAAGGACATCACTAGATAAGTTGTTGATAAATTATAACAACCCTCATTAGCAGAACTCTTTATGGACAATGATCTAAGTTTTGGTATAAATATTTAATGGCATAGATTCATTTCATTATGTCTTTTATGATGGGATGATTGCATTATTTTGAGCTTGGAATATGGTACTACTGACGTATTTGTGGGTACAGGACCAGGTGCCCTCTTTGGTGGGATCATATGGGTGAACCACTTACAAAGAGAGATTTTAGGAAATGATGGTGATGACTTGCTCATAAACAAATTAGGGTAACAAAATACCTTTCATGTAGATGCATTTGCATTTTGCTTGTTTTCATGTCCACACCATTGGACCAGGAAGTTGCTTGCACAATGAGTCTCCTTAATAGGTTGGCAATAACATTAGACTATCTTAAAGGAGACCGCCTACTGAAGGATAAAATAATGGTGTGTAATAAGATTGGTGTGAATCTATGTTTGTTAGTGGTATGCATAGATTTTGTTGGAAAAGAATTATTAAAGTAATAGTGGCTTTAATACTAGTAAAGTATTAGTTAGATTAGTGACTTTAATATTTGGAAAAAGTGAGTTTAATATTTCATGAATGTTAGATGATTTCTATCTATGCTTTGCTTAATAAATAAGTACTAAATTAATTAGCTTTAAGCACATAAGATAAAATTGCAATGAAATTATGGAACAAATAACTTTTAATAACATTCTTGAATGAAACGTTCTCTTGGGGAGTAACGTATTGCATGGAGGCTCAAAGATTTGGTTTGGGCTATTTGAATTGGAAATCCCTAGAGAGTGGGTGGTTGGATTAGTGCTGGAAGAGGAGGGCAAGAAGAAGAGCAAAAACAAGTAAGGCTGAAGCCACTTGGATTGTGGTATTACTTGTAAGATATACCTCTCACTTCATTGTATTTCTTTTAAAGAAAAATGTTTATTGTTGGATTGCTTCAATTTTTTATGTATATTGCTTTATTTTGATTTGTTGGTTTTCCTCTTGGTGTGTTGTTTTGAGTGAGTCTTATGCTGCATGTAGCTTTGAATGACCTTTGCTTTGCTTATGTGCATTGCTTAAGCTTATTTGACTACCTTGGTTAATACTTTCATCGTGCTTGGGTAGTTACCTCATGGAACATTCTTGCTTTTGTTATGATCAATGAATGAACGTGTTTGTCATCGTGTATGACTTGTTGCTAGGGATGCTTGTGATTACTGGTATGCACCATCCATGGCGATTTGTGGTTAAGTATTGTTACCGCTTGTGAGCACCTTGTTTGGTGCTTCTTAATCGTCTAAGTGATTGGCTACAATGTGGTTTTTAAGTTATGGGGAGGTTTATATTTTGGTTATTGCTTAGCTTGGTTAAGTCACCTTGAATGCTGCCTATTATGCAATGGGTTCAAGTTGTCTCAACAGGTTGAACATGGGGGAGGGATGCATTCCATGATGGCCTAAATCAACCTTTCTAGTCAAACGTTCAAGATGTTCTTTACTTTGGTGAGCATGGCTTGGGTTATTGTGTAAAAGCTTATTTTAGAATTCTTTTTATTTGTTATGGATTTGCTTGTTGGATGGATTGGTTTGGTTTTTTGTTGGTCTGCTTCCTTATAAGAGCAAATATAAAGTGTGTCCTTGATTAATATCTTGATAGCTTTGGTTAGGTTTAATTAATTTGAAGGTTTATTTAAAACCTCTGTAAAATAGTATCGATTAAAAGTTGTGTTTCTCAAAACTTAGAATTTTAGTTATCGTTTTAAGGGAAACCATTAAGTGAAATAAGTTTGAAAGTTAGAAGAGTGAATGAATTAATTAATGGAATGGAATGGATAATATTAAGGCATATTAAGCTCTCTTTTTTTTATGTTTGGCATTGGTTATTGTTATTATGGAAAGAGAACTCTTTTAGTTTTTGTTGTAGCTCGGTTTTTGGGAATGAAACCTCTATGGTAATGGATTATTGATTTTGGGTTTTGAAAGAGAAACTATTGTAATGATTCATGAGACTTATGTGGGTTAAGGGATCATTATAAAGAGAAGTATGGAATTCTCTTTTATAAGATGGATTATTGTATGTTGGTTTTGAAAGAGAAACTATTATAATGATTCTTGAGACTCATGTGGGTTAAGGAATCATTATAAAGAGAAGTATGGGATTCTATTTTATAATATGGATTATTGTATGTTGGTTTTGAAAGAAACTATTATAATGATTCCTAAGACTTATCTGGGTTAAGGGATCATTATAAAGAGAAGTATGGGATTCTCTTCTTGTTGGCTTGTTTTTATTATGTTTTAAGCATGGTTGCTTGCATAGTAGAAATAGCTTGATTAAGTTGCATTACATTTAGAGTTGTCTTGATCCCTAAGTATTCCTCATGAGCTATAGGTGGATTTCCTATCTTGAAGAAGCTTGCAGATTTATAGATGGCTTGAAGATCCTTGGTACATGGCTTCATAGTAATATGAATGTATATATGAAAAAAGCTATGTAAAATAATGCTTTGTTCAATGAGTTTTGGAAGCTTAATTATTGTACAACTGAAATATTATGTTGCTTTAATGCTACCATGGGTTTTGTACATTAAGGTGATTTAGCAATATTTTTTTTAGATAGTTGGTATTGATCTTTATCAATTGTTGGAATGCATATTTATGTTAAATACTTGGTTTATTATGCTATGGCATTTATGTTAGAAGAATACGTCTTTTTGAAGATTTATGTCAATCATTGAGGTTGAGCAAAATGTGGCTTTATTTAAGATACATCTGTGTTTTAATTATTATAGCATTTCAAGTCAAATGGATTATGACCTAATTTAAAGTGCTTTTGATATGATGTGATGTATGTTGCTTCACTTTAAAATTATGTTTTAAAGTGCAGGATTTATTTAAGTTTACCTTGGGGTGGTTAGAATTCCTCTTGTAAACCAAGTCATATTAAATTTCAATCTTGGGAGGAGTTGCGTGGATGCAATAACCAAGTAGATATGAGTCTTAGAAGGAGTTGCAAGAATGCAATAGCTAAGAACTCATGAACTTGGAAGGAGTTGTGTGAATACAATAGCTAGGTTTCTTATGAATCATTACACCTTGAACGAGTAGGCTCGGGTGTACTCCAACTAAGAGTTGTGGAACCATTCACAAGACAAAGTGGTGATCCCTTGAATGTGTTTGATCAAGTGATCATGTTCATTGCCATTGAAATGACAATAACCTTAGTTAACCCACAGAGGTGTGGTAACTAAGGACCAAGGCTCTATGTCTTATTAACATACCTAGATGGACTTAGAGTAAGGTTAGGGAATAAGTATCCCCCTTTAAGTGTTATGGGCCTTAAAATATAATCCCTACGCCATGGTCACATTGTCATATGCTGATGAGGGCATGGGAAAGCTAGGGGACCACTTTTGACATCCTTCTAGATGTGTAGGTTTTGTAAGGTGAAACCTAGAAACCATGGGAGTTGGCCACTCTTATCCACTAAGTGTCATCTACAACAACTTGGAACTCAAATGTGATGAAGCCTTATATGCTAAAAATATAAAATAAGGGTTTTCCCTTATGAACCTTTGCTTGTAATCATTCTTTTAAAAACAATTGGGTTGGTAGTTATGGGTTGTTACACAAATTAGCCTCCTCCTTTTGAAGTAACCTGCATATCCCTTCTTTGATTCTTGCTAGGATGTGTAGGAAGTAAAATTTGGATTTTGTCTTATTAACTCTATACCTTGACACTCTTTCTTATTCCTTTAATAAGTTATTCAAATATCTAGCCTTGTTTATCCTCGCCCTACCAAAAAGGGTCGTATCATTTATAAATTATTGATGGGTGATGTTGTCAATGTAATTACTAGCCTTGAGACATCTTATCAACCCATTTTTATTATCCTTATTCAAGTTCCTACCCAAAATCTTTGCCATAATAATGAACAAATATGGTGATAGAGGATCTCCCTATCTAAGACCTCTCTTAGATTTAAATGATTCTATTACTAACCCATTGACCAACACTAAATATAAAATTGTACAAACACAAGCTTTTATCTATATGACCCATTTATTACCAAATCCAATCTTTTCTAATATTGCCATGGATACCTAAAAATATCACATTGTCCCTTGTACAATGCTAATGTTTGATTAATTTACAAAACCATTCAAACATTTTAATCATTTACCTAAAATAACTATTCATCCACTTTAGACACTTTTCCCTTTTAAGCCCTCTCCTACGCTTAGCTCTTGGTCACCATGTGATGGACCCTTGAGCCTAGCCTAGGTCCACCTCACCCTAGTCTACTCTCCACCAAATCCTAGCCTAGCCTAGCTTTTCCACCTCATCATACCCATTCAGTACCATAAAGAGGCTGATGACTTCTCTCACCCATGTGCATTAAAGGTATTGATGATTCATCATCCACCATGCCATAATGGGTGAAGACTTTCATCCCCCATGTATTTATGAGGTATGGTGCACCCATACCCATTTAATGCATGTGAGTAGACGAAGACTTTCCTCCACCTAGGGGAATATATGAGGTATGGTGCAACCTCCACATCATAGGCCACCTTACAAGATACCTCAACCCCCCTAACCTTGGCCAAATTCTCTAAATAGAAGGCCATTTCCTTCATTTTCAATAATTCGACATTTGCATAACAAAACTCTACAGAAATCACTCTAGCCTCCATTGAAATCAAAACCTCCTTTGCTATTGAACCCAATGGATACTTTTGTATGCATTTTATTGCCCTTTTTATGTTGTAAATTACTTGCAAGTACAGATTGAGAAGGCAACCAAACTCAGGCAAGAGCTTCCATAGGACTAATAGAACCACCTCTCCCTCAGAATTTTTTGTCTAACTAAAACATAGTCGATTGCAAGCACAGGTACAGTTAGACTGGACTGTACCCAAGGGTATGGTTCCCTCTAGGAACCTGTTCTAAACATCATAGTCCAAAAACTCAACAATTTAGATAACTTTCATTGTTTTTACTTGTTTTTAACTTATGTTAGCATTGTAATCATGCAATAGATTAGATTTTGTTTATTTTATATTTCATTAATTAGGATCTAATTATGATAGACCCATAGGTGCTACTAACTCTCTTATTTGAATTGTGTAGGTTTAGAGGACCTATTCAACTAGCAGTGATACACGTGTAGTAAATTCACTTCCCGTGAGGTGTCCATAAAAGACTCCTGCAATGCCATAACAATGTTTTGTAAAGGGTTTCTTCACTGGAAGACCCTACTTGTAGCCCAAGGGGTAAATTTGTAAAAGGACTAATTTTGTAACACTTCCTTTAACATCAATGAAATGACACATTTTTATGAGTACAATTTGGTGATCACGATGGGACCCTAACCCCCCCTATATTGTTTTGTTAGCATCTTAGCTATTTCACTAACTTTTGTTATATTTTTCTATGTTTCAGGTAAAAAATCCAACATAAACCCTTCAAAACCCTGATACTTCAAATCAGGTCCCATGCATAAGTCTTTTATGGTCTATGAGTCGCAATTGTATCGAGAGGTACAATTAACTTTAGAACTGTACAGATCCATACGATCACTTAAGAGCTACAAAAGCTCGACCCATTCAAGGCAGGTACCCATTTCTACATAGCAACCACAACTATCACAACAACCACAAACATTGCATGAAAAATCCACAAAAAGCAATTTTTTTTTGTATTAGATAAACCAACAACAACAAAAAGAGCTTCCCAAAATTCTCTTTGTGGTAGACTGTATGGATGGGTATGGTTAAAATTTCAACCACACATACCCATACAATTTTTCTAGACAATAGAAAACAACAATACAAAGCCTATCAAACACTCCAGACAACATCCAAGCAACTTAGGACCATAGGTAAACACTTCTATCACTGCTTTTCAGTCAAATTTTCCTTCCTGTTGCAAAATCATTTTTTTTTACAAATTTCATTTCAAAAGGCCCCAAATTGCTTTGGTAATATTTCAAAATCACAAAACTTACTTTCTTATTTTACAAAATGCCTTAAATTACTTTGGTCATCTTACAAAATCTTTAAACTTATTTTCTTGTCTTTTAAAATGCACCAAATTACTTTGGTCAACTTTCAAAAGCATCCACTTTTCTGTCTTATTTGGCTTCAAAAAGCTGTTTCTTTTCATTGCATTAGCATAGCTTTGTTCTCAAGGGTGATCCCCTTTTTAGTTCATATTTTTAGTAGCATGGGATAAACATTTGCATAAGGTTTGAAAAAATCCTTCAATTTCTATTGGAATATATTGCATCATTTGGTTATTTACTAATGTACCTTCATGGGTACATATTTAGATTAGGATTATATCAGGAGATAAATAGTTTATTATAGTAATTTAATAAATGCACAAGTTTTAGAATGCGTAATGATGTAAATGTGTATGTAGTCCACATGTACATGAGTCTTAGGGTTGAGTAAGAGGCAAGGAATCTATTTTCCTATATAAAGACCTCATTGTGAGTGTTTGTTGAGAGGGTTTTGGAGTGTATAGGTTAGAGTAGTAGTAGTCACAATGTAGCTCTTTTTTATTAATATGGAGTGGTTGTAAACTCCATTAGAGGAACAATTTAATTTTCATGAGTTTTCTTATATGAGTATTTCTAGAGCATTGTATGAAGTTTCCTATCATATTTTCATGCATATTAAGTTGCCACTATCATAGTTATAACATTGCATGTTTATTTTAATATTTGTGATTGCGTTTACTTTAAGGCTCCAAAATCTAACAGTGGTATCAGATCCACGATGTATCAAAGGAAAACCACAAGCGATAACCATTGCTATTGATGATTATTTACAAACTGGATCAATAATTGTGCGTCGCTGCATGCAAATACCATCACAATAGATTTTTGATAGAAGAAGCTCTAGGTAGAATAATAGAAAGTAGAGAAAGCCACGTGATTGATTGATAAGAGTTGACTAGAGTTTTTCCACAGAGTTGCAAAAACTTGTGAAGACTAAAACTCAACATTGCATTCACTAGATTGGTAAACTTGTGAAGACTAAAACTCAGCATTGCATCCACTAGATTGGTAATCCAACTAGTGAAGATCATTTTGCATAGAGATAAATAAATTTCTATTATCATTGCTAATATATTATTGTAGAAGAAATAAAGGTTAGAAAGATTATTGGATTACTATCATCTAAGTTTTTTTTGTTGCAAAAAATTAACTCTCAGAAGTTGGGAAGCTTCCTACAGATAGATAAGAACTTCATCTTTATTGCTTGAAATTCGGTGTATTTTCCTCATGTAGGGATTAATTATTTGTTGTGGAAAAACAAATATTGAAGATCCGGAGGTCTACGGGGAAAGGTCTCATTGAAATATTTGTCTATTGAAAAATCCTAGTTGAAAGTTTGAGGAGAGATCTAATGGCCAAGGAAGCCACATTGAATATTGTAAATCTAGGAAGGAGGTCCTAGAAAGAAGACCTCATTAAAGGAAGAAGATACCTAAGGAGAAGAGTCCTAGTGAATATTAGAGATTGGTGATCTCCATTGAAGATTGAAAACTTTACATTTAAGAAGAGATCCATAGAAGGCCCTATTGAAGAACTTCCATAGTGGAAGATCAAGAATTGATAAGAACTAACAAAAATTTCTATTGTATATTTTAGCAGCAACAGATTCAAGAGATCCTTGAAGAAGATCTCACTACAAAACTTCCATAGTTGAAGATTGAAGAGGCCAAGGAAGGTCTCATTGAAGGTTTTGAAGCTGCAATATTGAGGACCTTGGATACGTCTCAATGAGAAACAAGAAGAAGCCTTGGTGAGTCTCATTGAAGGAGTTCTTAGAATAACTCATTGGAGAAATTACTATTAAGGGAGAAGCTTGTGATAGCTAAGGAATTGGGATAATTATCACCATCCAAAAACAAGCCCAAAGGAGAAGGTTTAGTAAGAATATTGTCAAATTTCAAGGTAGTTTGGAATATATCTCAAGATTAACAGATTGTTTGAGGAGGAGATCTAGTTTGAAGTCAGAATTCAACAAGAGAAAGGAGATAGAAAAACCACCAAATCTGAGAGATTTGGGGGCCATCATTAAAGGGTTCTTGAGTGAATATCTCAGCTGTGACTTGGAGGAGTTTCATACCAAATTTTTGGGATTCAAGGACAACATTTCAGTGAAGGTATTGACTACTTTATAATCTAATTTTTTTTAGATTTGAGGATAGAAAAAAGGCAGCAATTTGGGTAGTGTTAGTAGCTTCTAAAGATCATATTTCAGATGTATAATCTGAAGGATCATTTAAGCCACCAAGTTATAGTATTGGATAGCATATTAGTGAAGTATTGAAGATGCAAAAAAGTGTGAAAGAGAGTTGTTTTAGACAACCTAGAAGAGCTGCAATATCATCTACAAAAGGTAGCAAATTTAAGTGACCAAAGTCACCATCATCATCATCATATACAAGTAAAATGTTTGCAACAAAAGGTGCAAAAGTTCATTAGTTGAGATTTTACATTTGGATTGTTATTAAATTTATAAAGCATCAGTTTCAAGGGTTGCATATAATAGTATTCATTTCAAGTCTTCAAGATAAATGCAGAAGTTACAGTCTACAAGGTTCAAACCTGCACATAGAAAACATAATAGAAGTTAGATATATTTCGATAGAAAGAAACATGTCAACATTTTATTGATATAATTCTATACAAAAGAAGAATTTACAAGTTTGCAAATATTAGTGAAAGCTTGGGTTGCAAAGAGTAAAAATAGCCAAGTAGAGAAGGTATTGCCAAAATATAGAAGGCAATATTGGCTTCAAAGAATATAAATTAGTAAGAAATTTGAAGCCTACATTTTGACAAGACAAGAGGCTCGATTTAAAGAGCACAAGGAGGCAAATATCTACATAGTTCTAGTCTATATTCACATAGCAGAAAGGACCATTCAAAGGTGTTAAAATTAAAGCTTTCTCAAGGAAAGGAAGATATCATTGGTATAGTAGCTTCAGCAAGCAAGAGAGAGAGAGAGTCATCCAAAGGCTCAATATCCAATCATTTGAGATGTCTAAAGACACCCAAAGCAACATCAGAGCCACCAGATTCATCACCTACATAGAGTGCAAGGAAGCTATTAGTCATATGAAGGATGTTGAGCATCGAAAAAAGCCTTTGGTGAAGGCATCATAGGGATCACAACAAGTCTACCTTCGAGTAACAAAAAAATGAACAACGTAATAGCAATAGTCTTTTACACATAATAGCATTGGGAGCAATACAGTGAGGCACTCAGACCAAGCATCCTTTAGCCCACACAAATTGCACCAAAGTAAACTCACTATTTGACGTGGAAGCAAGTACAAGGTGGAAGGCAAATTTAGCAATTTGAAGAGAAGATACAACACTAACAACAAGGACATTTTGTAGTTTCAAAGAAGTCTCAGTTTTGAAGAAGCACACTTATCATTTGAAGCCACTTCATAGCCTTTTTTAGTGCTCAATTGAAGTGTTAGAAAAGTATCTGCAACTACCATAAAAACAATGGAGAATCATGATCATTCCTCTATCATAGAAGTAGTTGAAGTAGAGAAAGAATGGTAGAAGACGAACATCAAAAGAATAAGGAGGATAATAGTTGTATAGTCCAAGGGAGTTAGGCAAAAAGAGATAGAAATATTGCACCACGTAGAAGTCATCCCATGCAAGCAAGAAGGAGATCACCATATTATTGAGTGCACAACATAAAGGAATATTTAAGCATTGATTTAAAGCGAAGAGGATCATTTGATTAACGCTCTTATTGAAGCGTTGGTGACAACACCAAGGAATCAAGTAAGGCTATTAATGCCACTTGTGTTAGGCATTGGAAGAAGGTACAATAGAGATGCTAAGCACCACTTGGCACCATTTACCTTACATTGCAGCGTCAAACTCAAGAGAAGGCAGTCACATACGTAGATCATGTTTTAAAGTGAAGATAACATTAAGAATAAGGAGAAGAGTTACCATTTTAAAGAGCACATAAGTGGTTAGAGAAGCCAACGAAGAGCATGCTTGACAAGGAAGAAAAGCATGACCAACCATTGGAGAAAATACCAACATTGATAGTGCAAAATAGCACACATAAATATCTAAAACTTAGCACAACTTCAAGGTGTATACAATGATCTCATGGTTGAAGAAAGGAACATAGAACAACATGTTTATGTCAAGAAAAAGTGCATAAAATAAATAGAAAACATACAAGAGCATTTATAAGTTGATATGGAGTAGTCAACCATTGTCAATACGAAGAAAACAACATTCATTTAAATCAACTTGCAAACCCTAATCAAGCATTTGAAATGTGAGAATTATTCATAGTTATATTGTAAGTTTATTCAAGTTGATATCAACTATGCTCTATATTCTAGAGATATTACTGTTAGGAGTGTAGGCCCAAAATTTTTGCGCCCCTTTTTCCCAGGCTAATGGATCCACGTTTGAAAGGGGAGGGAAAATAAAGGATCTACAACTCGGACAAGAAGTGCTTCTATTGCAATCTCTTTGGTGTTTGTCGATGAATGGGGTGGGGTTCACCAACAAACACTTGCTATGGCGGTTTCCATGCCTAGATGAGGTAGTAGTTTGACGTGTTCTTTGTTTTGAAAGCATACAACTAGGATTTGGCCAAAATGCAATTTCTACCTAGCTATGTGCAATTCAACTTCAAATGAAGACAAAGCATACAGATCTATTTAAAAAGTGTTACAAAATTTAACTAAGATGCAAAGGTTTTGTTTACGCTAACATGTTATTTTTTTGTGTTTTGTAAAAAGTGTAATAAAATTTATGTTTTTGGGAGCTTTTCTATTTTCTGATTTAATACGGATGCATACATAACAAAGAATACAACTCTAAGTATAAAAAAATGAATTTTGAGCACTTACCTGACCCGAATGTTCAATTTTTGATGAATTCGGCTATGTAGTATAAAATTGGACGCAGACAATATGAAATTGGACGTACGATTTCATCAGATGAAATTGGATGCATACAAATTTATCTAAAACCTACAATTGCACAACAAAACACTAGATTTTGAAATTAGGGTAGGAGATCTACATAGGCCACAATATATTGTGGTCTGTGATAGTTAAATCCCCTCGATTTCAACCATAGAGAAAATGGAAGATTAATTATTTTAATATGCAACATGTGATAATAAAGGAATAGATCTTAGCTATAGCAAAGAATTACAGTGCAAGATTGTAGAAATAAAGGATGATAAAATGGAGGTAAATTAAAGCCAATAATATGATGCTTGAAATTTCACCCCTAGAGGGACATAGGTATGAAATCGGACAATGTGTATGTAATCGTACATAGTCGAATTTATCCAATGGCTAGTTCTGCAAGGTAGGATATCAGATTGGACGCAACATGGATGAATTCGAACGCAGTTGAATTTGTGCAATTGGTGGAAAAATTAAGCATAAATTAAATAAAATACAAGATCTAAATATACTAAGAGTGATTCCATGGTTGTATGCTCCTTGGATGATGATCTAACATCGACATTCTCCACTGTAACCTGCAAAAAATGCTCCAAATCTCCTTCTTTTCTCTAAGATCTTCTTGCAAATATCATCAACCAGACTGATTACTGTGAGTCTAAGTGGTTAAATGGTTGCTTCAGTTCGAGGAATCAAGTGGGTGGCAAAATTAGACTAGGTTGTTAGGCTAAATTAGGTTTTTAGTTTGATTTGGATGAAATTGGTTGTATCCAATTTTATCGGATTGTCTGATTTCTTCTAGAATCTGGTGATGCCTATATTAGGTTCAAAATCCATCTAGGCACCTAAATTAGGTGCACATGTGATTCAAAAAAAATTGGACGCATCCGATTTTATCGGATACGTCCGATTTCATTGGGATCATCTGATTTTGTCGAAAATAGTGCAATTAAGTTATTTTTTATTTCTTTTGGCACGAATATCAAGGTAGGGGTTTTTGAGGGTAATTTACATGTTATTAGGATAATTAGGATTTCTTAATAACATTAATAATTTGGAAGTGTGTCCAAATTTTGCGGTTACATTTTGTCCCCTCTTTAGCGCATTTATGAGCAATAAACGCGTTCAAGAAAATGTAGCAAAAAGGTATGTTATGTTGTAAAAAATTTCAATTTTTGTTTTATAGTTACTATCAGGGATACCCCCTTCAAGATTTGTAAGAAATTCATGATTTATTTTAAAAATTAAAATTCGAAGTGAGAATGGGGTAAAATAAGGTATAAAATAGAAATTAGGGTAAAAAACCCTAATTCATTTTTTGTTTCAATTTTAGTGAATTTTGCTCTAGAGAAAATAGGTAAAATGGCTACTACAATGCATCGGGTGGATAGAGTTCACATCAGGAGTGATGGTAGCGACAGAAATATCCGGGTAAGTGATTCTATCTTCTCTTGTTTGGATTTTTTGGTTGAATTTTTAGATTTTTTAACGCGACCTATTGTTGCGCGGCCACAATGATGAAATCGGATCATCATGACAAAATCGGACGTTCGAATTCATCGAAAACTACGTCCAAATTTGACAAATTCAGACACTTTTTGATGAATTCATACGTACGATTTTGTATGTATTTTGTCCAGTTTTGCAAATTTGGACGTACGATTTTGTCTTTGTGCGTTTGAATTTGTGCTTTAGGTCCGAATTTAAACATTAGGACCAAAATTGTAAAAAAATTATCATTTTTATTTTTGTTTGTGTAATTTTTGTGAATAATTTATTTTTTGTTTAGGATCACTTAAGGGTCGCGAGTGGCAACATACTGGTTTCGAGGATCAAGTTGGAGCTCTTATTGCAGATGAGAGAAATATTCTTACCATAGTGGATCTTACTCACGTGGCTAAAATACCAGTATAGAGGTAGACTATAGTCTACTTACTGCATTGGTCGAGCATTGGTATCCAGGCTTATCTACTTTTTGATTACCAACAGGGGAGATGGCCCCTAATTTAGAGGATGTATGGAGGATCCTCAGGGTTCCCATTAGAGGATAGAATGTATATCAATCTTTGGCCCAGGGTCAGGCCATGCGAAAGTTGATAGGAGATCCATATTTTATTATTGAGTGGAGTGGAGTCGGCATAGATTGACTCATTACAATAGATGGAGTATCTGCTTTGGCAGTGGTATTGGTGGAGATAGTGGGAGGACTCTTATTATGCCACCAGAGTGGTCTACACTTATTATGGGGATTGGCCGAGGTTGTGGCCGATATGTAGGACACTAGCATGCGGTTCGCTTGGGGTTCTTACATTTTGTGTTTCTTGTACCAGACCTTGTTAAGGATCATGTAAAAGAAGGGCACTAGTTTGGTATTGACTTCATTTCTATAGGTATGGTGCTAGGAGCACATTATAGTGAGGAGACCCAGAGGGTTTTATATTTAGGATGTGGAGGATGGACGACCTGCAGTATTCCACTAGGATCCATTAGTTGGGCATTTGCAAAGGAGAGGTAACCTAGAGGAGGCCAGATGGACGATTGATGAGCTGACCGTGATGTGGATTTGTTGGAGACCCTTGAGAAGGCACCATGGATGGGAGGATGATTGAGCAGAGTTGGATCACATGAGACGAGTACTATGGCTTCATATGGAGCAAGGAGAGATAGAGCTCCATCACATCGATCAGGTACTACATCAATTTGGTGTGGTATAGGGGATTCCAAATATTTAGGATTTTACCTATTCTTGAGTTGTGCGAGATTCAACGATCACTAGTGAGAGGTTGGATCTCACATGATTTATGGAGGTGGATGAGGATGATGTAGAGGTCACCCTGGCAGAGGATGACAATGCAAGGGTTACAGATGGATATATTTCTTGGTATGCTAGCATTTGTCCGATGAGGCTCACTTAGGAGAGAGGCATAGTTAGGAAGATATATGAAGCCTATCAGGAGGTATCTAGGTGATGCTCAACCAAATCTGGGGGAGAGGGACAAATACCAAGGCCACCATAGAGAGAGGGGCCTCAAATGCAAGGAGGGTTTTGGTACCATGGGTTTGGATGTGAGGGGGGTTACGGTCACAGGGGTTTGCTTAACAGACTCTCAGGATTGAGGGGGGAAGGAGACAACGTCAGTAGGAGGGAGGATCCTGGTAGGATTTTCCTTCACCAGGGTAGACAGTGCCCTCTCATCAACGAGAGACTCATACTACCTCTAGAACAGATTCAATCAAAAAGGATGCTATAATAGAGATGGGGGAGTTGAGAAGCATAGGAGTGGTGGCTACTCTATGGGTAGAGAATGATGATCTAAGGAGTCAGATCACCATTTAGGTGAGTTGCATTTAGTAGTTAGAGGGACAACTCTCACAGTAGTAGAGTCTTGTGAGCTAGGCTCAAGCTTAGTTGGCCAGGATGCAAGGACATGGGTCATCGCGAAAGATAGTATCCCAATCACATCTTACAAGGAGCATGGCTTCTGGTCAATCCTAAGGGAGTAGTGTGTTACAAAATGTCTTGATAGCAACACAAGCAGAGGCTACCTTAGTGGCACAACGAATGATATTATATCAGATGCTATATTTTTAGGTAATACCTGAGGGTCAGAGAGCTTCATTGCCTTCGGAGTTAGCTACTCCTAGTCATTCTAGATCAGCTTCAATATCTAGGGCTCCTCAATTTTGTGAGCCTAGACCACCTCCGGGTGATGAAACCCAAAGTTCTAGGGGTTCTAGGGGATGATACACTAAGCTGATTTTTGTGGTGTACCCCCTAGTGATTGAGTATACCGATTTCATGATTATGGTATACCAATCGATTGATTTTTGTACTCTATTATATCTTTTGACAATATATATATATATATATATATATATATATATATATATATATATATATATATATATATATTCTATGGTTTATCTGATGTTTTTGATGATGTTGATGTGTGATGTAATTTGCTTTTGATGATCTACATAATCATGCTTTTAGTTCTTGTTTGATTTTTAATGTACTTTTTATCATGCTTAATCAAGATACCATTGTAGGAAAGTGAAGTGTGATTTGATGTAATTGATATTTTGTAATGTATTGTGATTGGATTGTTTGTAAAATAAAGAAAATTGTGTTAGGAAATATACCCTAACGATCTTGATCAATTAACAATAATATATTGATTTGTTTATGACTGTTTATGGAGGTTGTTTGCTTGCTTTAGTCGTGAAGTTGATCTTGTGTGAGGTTTTGTTATATTGCTAACCTCGAAGGGTTATGATCCCAAAGTATTTTGAGTTCGTTGACTGCAAGTACTATAGTTGATGATAAGTAATGTGTGTGTTTTAAGATTAATTTTGTTTTAATCTTAAAAGAAAGGTATTATGCAATGATAATAATCAAGCATGATAAATTTGAATAAAGGACTTGCGCTATGCTTAAGATTCCTAAAAATATTTTTATTATTGTAGTCTCATGCCATCATCACAAAGTCAAATTGTAGTTGATATGAAAAGGAGTGATTATGTATGATCAAAATGTAAGTCTTTGATAAATGATAAGTAATCGTGCAATATAATAAAATTGACATATATATGCTAAATTATTAGTATGAAAATGCAAGATTGATTGTTTTTAGGATCAATTGCATATGCTAATAGTCATACAAATCCATGATGAAATATGACGTTTTCTAAACAACATTTAAGGAGAATTATGGTTATTTCAAAGATGATTTCAAATTTATCAAGAACCAGTGTGTGATTTGTGTTTCATTTTTCATATTGACTTTAATTATGATACAAAATATCTCAAGGATCAAATGTGTGTGTTTATGAAATTCATTTACCAATTTTGAGTAACGTAGTGATGCAAGCCAATTTTTAAGAACCAATATATATGAAAAGATGTATTCATTTACCATGATTGTATAAATTGAGTTGGACTTAACTACTAGGTAGTACAAGATACCAAAAGCTAGCTAACCACAAGTTGACATTGGTCTGTACAAAAGCGAAGAACACAAGATTATACTGAGAGGGGCGGATGAACAATATAAGACCACTTTTTATTTTCTTTCCCAAACAATATTATCCAATATATCAATGGCAATATCAACAGTAGTAATAAAAGCAATTCACAAATCACCACACATAACAGAGACACCAATTTAACATGGTTCACCCGATGTGGGCTACTCCACGGAGAAATATTTCACTAAAATTTTCTCAACAAATCTCTTGGAAATCCTTCCCTATTATAATATTTATGGATCTCTATCCAAAGGAGAAACCAATCCCCTAATCAAGTTCGTAGATGCCTATCCATAGGAGAACTCTTTCCCCTTTGCTGGTTCGTGGATCTCTATCCACAGGAGAACTCCTCATCTACTCTGGCTGGTGATCCTCTAGAAGACTACTGCATCCACTACACTGGCTTGTGGATCTCTCTCCACTGAAGACCTATTATCCTCACTCAGAAGACCTCTATCCTCACTACCTTGGCTAATGGATCTCTATCCACTGGAGAATACTATCCTCTACTCTATCACCTCCAAAGCTTGCTCTCATCTTTGCTCAATCTCTATCTAAAATTTGCACTAAATACTATCCTTCGGTCTAGCACAAATATGCTCACATGTCTATCTCTGGTCTGGCATAAATATGCCCTCAAATTTGCACCAAACACTATCCTCAAATATATCCTCAAGCCTTAACACAAATTTTGATCCAATCAAAAAATAAATCTACTAGATCTGCCCCAAGCCTTAACTCAAAGCTTGAAAAAATCAATCAATCAACTCTGCTCTTAAGTATTCTCAAAGACTTGCCTCAAATCTGTCCACAAGTCCTCTCAAGAACTTGCTCAATATGCTCTCAAGTCTTCACCAAGACTTACCTCAAATCTGTCCAATAAGTCCTCCCTAGAACTTTTCCAATATGCTCAACAAATATTCACTAAGACTTGCCTCAAATCTGCTCAACAAGTCCTCTCTAGAACTTGTCTAATCTGCTCAAAAAGTCTTCACTAAGACTTGTCTCAAATCTACTTGTAAGTTTCCATAAAAAGGTCACACAAATTTTTCCTTAAGCTTTCACAAAAGCTTACTCAATTTTGTCCTTAAATCCCCTCTAGGACTTACTCAAATCTGCCCACAAGCTTCCACAAAATCTTGCTTAATTCAAATAAATTGTAAAACTTGCATACAAAACTCAACTTAATCCTTTCATAAAACCTCTTCAATCACATAAACAAGTTTCACTCAGAATCTTTTTTAACCATAGAAACATATAGAGAATGGTAAGAGACACAATATATTTCATACTCACAAAGCACTCAATCACTTTCGAATTCTCTCTCAAATCAACTCAGAAATAGAGAACAATTTATTTCATAGAAATTGAACTATCACTCCAATACTTTCAATCAATAATACTCATGCAACTTCAACCAACCAATCACTAAATGAAACACAACTTGCTTACAAACCCTAACCAAGTGTTTCACTATACTTCAACAACTCACACTATGAATCTCAAACCTTGACTCAGGATTATTCCAAATTCACATAACAATGATACTCATGATATTTCACAAATCCTAGCTCAAGATAGTTCTCAACTTCACATAACAATGATACTCATGATCTTTCACAAACCCTAGCTCAAGATAGTTCTCAATCTCACATAACAATGATACTCATGATCTTTCAACATCCACAAATCATGCACATTTAAAACTCACTCAAACATTTCCAACAATGCTTATCAAACAATCCTTTTCACTCCAAATTTGCATTTCACAACTTCAATCAACAATATTTTACTCACAAGATGTGCCCATACCTTTTGTTTTGATGGAGATCTGACCTCAAAACCTGTCTCAATCACAATCAAATTCTCTTTGCCACTTTCAAGGTTAAATAGCAATAATTTATCTCAAAGTCTCCACTCAAATATTTCCTTCAATAATTATCTCACCATACAAAATTATTAGCTCTCAAGTACACCTTATAATCTCCAAACTTCACAAAAATAATATTCAAATCATAACCAATCAAAACTTCTTTGAAACACTTTATAAACCCAATTTTCACACTTATCAAAAATAAAAATTAATTCCTTTGTTTAACACTTTAACTCCAATCTTCACACAATAATATTCAACACAATTAATTTCCTTTCAAACACCTTATATCTCTAATCTGTATTTTTAATGCTAAGTAAAAATTAAAATATTTAAACTCCCTTATGACTCCCTATCTTTTACCTTAGCAAAAATTAATCAAAGCACCATTAAAAAATCACGTGCCCCCCTAGCACTATTCACACCTTGGCAAAATAAATTAACCACTTACCTTAGACAATGGCCCACGTTAAAAGTAATGCCCTCACAATTGCTCTCGACTCGAACCCGTGACCAACCATCATCGCGATGCCTAAGCCCTAAGGCTTGGCTATCGTTGGACCACACACCCAATACAAAACCAAAGGTGCATGATGTGCCTTTTACCCTATTCTCTGGTGCATTTCAAAAATAAATGAAATTCTTTGCCACACTCAAAATGAAGGGGACGTGAATTGAACCCCTAACCTACCTTGCACAAACATCTTAACCAACCGTCGATCGCTGCTTGCGCTACCAAGTGCTTGGTGAGTTTTTTAATGCTCCACTTTGTCTTATTATAAGGTCTGCCCATGCAAATCCTCTTCTCTTCTCTTCAGCACATGATTTTTTTTTCTCTCTTGGGCATTTGAATTGCATGGATGGTTTAAAATAAAAAAATATTTTCCCATTTTATATCCTTTGCTATGTGCTCCAAAACGTTGGTGCTTTCCAATTCGAATTTTAAACTTAGACTTATGGTGCGTTTAATATTTATTTAAATTAAAATTTTAACCTATGGTTAAAATATTTTAATTTAAATAAATTAAATAATAACCTTCACATTTTGTCAAATGGGTCTTTTGAGGATTTATATTTTAAAGACTCCTTGGACCTCATTTTTCTTCACTTCAACCTTTAGCCCGAAATATTATAATTTTATTATGTCCTTTTAAACCTGCTTCTCCTTTTTTTTAATCTTTTAAGCCGCTTTAGGAATATAATATTAAAATAAATATTATATCCTATTTCTTTTAACCTCTTCCTTGCCTTTTGGAAAAACCACTTGATGACATTAATGACGACGAAACTTGAACATCAAATTCTTGACATCAAGGACAACAAAACTTGCTCATATTTCCAACAAAAATAAGGTCGCTAATGTAACATACATGTCGCCACGCGTAAAGATACCATCATTGCCAAGTAGGCTTGATGCCACATAACATGTAATGAAGATCACCTCATGGTGTTCAAATGATTGAGGAATTCTAGGGATTCAAGCTCATTACCCCCTTCTTTTCTTTTGATTTCTTTGAGTAGGGATTCTTGTTCACTTTTTGTTTTTGAACAGGAGGATTTTTTTTTTGGTAATTATTATAATAGATTAACAGTGGGTTTTTATAGAGGATCCCAAAACCTTATATACAAAATCAGCCTTGCTAAATAGTGCTTCATGCCTCTTGGCTGGAAGAATAAACTCGTATGCAAAAAAAAAAACAAAAAGTCTGCTAATTGCCCGAGGGCTACAAGTAAGGCATTTTTGCCTGATTATCTTGGAAACCATGGCCATTATAACTGGGAAAACAAAAACTAGCCGGAGAAGCTGGACCATCGGAAAGTAGAAGAAGACAGCCAAGAAAACTACAAAAAATTCTCCAATGCCTGGGAAATATCTTTCCACATTTCTGCTTTCCCGGAGGCAGAATTCGAAGCATACATGTTGGATAGGATCCAAGAAAAATGACTGGACTGAAACAAACCGTTGAAAATCCTGCTGGAAAATTTTGCCCTGGCCCAAATGGCCACTTCGTTTAGTCTTTGAACAAGAGGATTTTATTGCTTTGTAGTAAAGGCATTTTGCTTTTGCTTTTTTTTCTCCTTTTTTTTTAAAGGATGCTTTTTTTTTTTTTTTAAAGCGAAAAATCCCTTGCGGGGCCGCCTTGGTCTAAGAGACCACAAACAGGGGGTTCTACACCGTCAAAGTCACTCGAGGGTCGCACCCGACCCTACCCGCACCAACATTATCAATTGTATTTTGGGTACCCAATTCAGCTTTTTGGTAGGGTGGAGATTCGAGCCTAGGACCTCCTTTGGAGGATTGCCCTCTCATCTCCAACTCACCTACAACACCTAGGTAAAAGGATACTTGCTTAGATTAAAAAAAAACAAGAGATTTTAATCGGGTAGGGAGGAGCTTGTCCTTTTTCCAATTCTCAGTATCCTAAACCATGTGCATAATAGGATAGCAAGGGAAACTTTTCACTTAAGAAGCTAGGACTACTATGTAGTATTAACTTCCCTCATGCAAAATATTTTTTAAGATGTGTAAGTGTGTTTTGGTTCAAAAAGTGGCAAGATCAGTTTCTAAAACTTCAAAATTTATTTAGTGGAATAGTAGTGTTTTTGGTTCAAGAGAGATATTTAATCAATAGCAAGAATCAAGATTTTTATTGAAAATGTGTATTTTGATGAGTGGTTCCAAATAAATTTGAATGTTATCGAAGTAGACCAAAATTAACTATGAATTTTGATAATATCAATCTAATTTATAATGGAATAATAAATGGACGTGACCATATGGCATATGTAATTGAGTTCCAATTTTATTTTGATAGATTGATATGATAAATTTAACTAATTGATATAGGATTTTTAATATGATGATTTAAAGTAAATGCAAGAAACATAATTACAAAGTATTTACAACTATGTACAGTGATGAGATTGCTTGATGTTCTGCGTAGTATCGTTTTAGGTGCATTATATTCATGGGTTCTTTAAGATATTTTCCATCTAAAGTTGCCAATCGATATGCACCAGATCCAAAATTTGTAGTGATAATAAATGGTCCTAGCAAATTTGGTTGGAAATTTCCTTTTAAATCATTTTGAGCATTTGTAAATTTTTTATTTTCTTTAAAAACTATATCACCAATCTCAAAAGATCGAGTGTGGACTTTTTTAGAATATGATATTTTGAGTTTATCTTGATATGAGAAAAGGTTTTCCAAGGCATTTATACACTTTTTATCTAGTAATTCCAATTGGCTTAATCGTTCAAAACTATACTCATCTCCTACTTCAGCATTTTGAAGTAAAAGACCTAAAGAAGGGACTTCAAGCTCAAAAGGAAATATAGCTTTGGTGTTATATACTAAGACAAAATGCGAAGCACCAATGGGGGTTCAAACACTAGTTCGATAAGCCCATAATGCTGGATATAGTTGGGTATGCCAATCTCATCCTGATTTATTAACCAACCTTTTAAAGATTTTAATTAAATTTTTATTGGATGCTTCAACTTGACCATTTCCTTGTGAATAATACAGAGTAGACCATCTGTGCTGGATTTTATATTTTGCACAAAACTTTTTTATGTCTTTATTTTTTAAACATGTTCCTTTATCTAAAATAAGTGTGGATGGGATTACAAATCTACAGATGACTTGATTGAAAATAAATTTTGAGACCTGGGTCCCTGTACAAGAAGCCAATGGTATAGCTTCTACCCATTTTGTAAAATATTTCGTTGTTGTAATAATAAATTTATGGCCATCTGAAGAAATTGGATTGATTTTCCCAATAATATCTTGGCCCCATTTTGAGAAAGGCTAGGGGGAAGAACTAGCTTGAAGATATTAGGTAGGATCATGGACAAGGTTTGCATGTTTCTGATATTTTTCACATTTATGTACATATTCATGAGCATATTTTTCCATGGAAGGCCAAAAGTATCCCATTCATAGGATCTTTTTGGCTATGGCATCTCCACTAAAATGACCTCCACAAGATCCATCATGAAGCTCGTTTAAAGCTTTTTTGGATTCATTAAGAGTGACGCATCGTAAGAGGATGCCTTCGAAAGATATTTTATATAAAGTACCTCTAATAATTATGAAGCACACAACTCACTTGCGTACTGATCGTTGTTGGTTTCTATCAAAGCCATCTAGAAATGATCCATCTTGGAAAAATTTTAGAATGTCTCCATACCGTGGTTCTAGGAAATGCTTCTTCAATCATGAGGACATCTAAAGGTTCTAAAAATGACTCTAATGACACGGGTTCCTGGAGTTGACGAATGATAATAGTAGCATGATAATCATCCAACTCCAAAGAGATAAGAGAAGCAACTACTACCATAACATCCGTAAAATAATTACTGGTACATGTAATAACTTCTATAATAACCTTCTCAAATAAAGAAATAAGTTTTAAAATGTATTCTTTATAAGGATGAATTTAATCATCTCAGGTTTGATAAATGTCATTGACTTGATTTACCACGAGTTGTGAGTCTCCAAAAATTGAGAGTACTCTAATATTGAGAGTTAAGGCCGCTCATAATCCAAGGATTAAAGCTTCATACTCTGTTGTATTTTTTGTGCAAGCAAATTACAATTTAAAGGATAATGGGATAAGTTTTTTTGTGGGGATACCAATATGATACCTGCACCTGCACCACTCATACAATGGGCTCCATAAAAAAAAAAAGACCATGATTCTAAGGAACCATTATCTAGATTAAGACATTCATCAGGGAATTCTATCATCAAAGGGTGAGTAGACTCAAGAGGGGCAATGACGAGTTGATCTGCTATGACTTACCCTTTAATGGATTTTTACCTAATAAAGGTTAGGTCAAACTCACTTAAAGTGAGAACCATTTTGTTGCTCGTCCTGATAAATAAGGCCTACTCATTAGATATCGTAATGGATCAAATTTGACGATGACATAAGTCTTTTGGCTAAGCATGTAGTGATGAAGTTTTTATGTAGATAATACAATAACTAAACAAATATTTTCTAAAAGGGTGTAACGAGTTTCATAACTTATTAAAGTTCTAATTATGTAGTAAATAGCTCGTTATTTCTTATCCTCATCATGTTGTGCTAGCATTGCTCCTAACGCAAGTTCTAAAGCAAAAATATATAAAATTAAAGGGTGCTCTGGTCTAGGCGAAACAAGCACTTGTGGGGTAAGTAAATATGTCTTAAGGGTTTCAAAATCTTCTTGACATTCCTTATACCATAATAAAGGCTTATATTTCTTAAGCAACCTAAGAAAGGGTTTACATTTGTCTGCCAGTTTATCAATAAAATGACGGATAAAATGGAGCTTACCTTGCAGATTCCTGAGTTTCGATAGATTTTTAGATGGTGGCATATCCATGATAGCCTTAATCCTGGTAGGGCCTATTTATATGCCATGCATAGAAACTATAAACCCTAGTAACTGACCCAATTTTACTCCAAATACACGTTTATCTGGATTCAATCGAACTTTATATTCTCAGAGTCTATCAAAGACCCATTGTAAATCAGGGATATGCTCTTCTTGTTTTATAGATTGAGCTATGATGTCATCCATATAATCATGCAGGATGTTGTGCATTATATCATGAAATACATATGTCATAGCTCATTGGTAAGTTGCCCATGCATTCTTTAGGTCGAAGGGCATTACTTTCCAACAAAAATTTACCCAGGATGTAATAAATGCAGTTTTAGGTTGATCTTATGGTGCTATACGGATTTGATTATATCTTGAAAATCCATCCATAAGTAATAACATTCCACATCCTATTGTGAAATCAATAATATGATCCATATTGGGAAGGGAAAAGTCATCTTTGGGACATGCAACATTGATATCCCTAAAATCAGTACAAACTCTGATTTTAGTAGCCTCTTTTTTGGTTACGGGAACAACAGTGGATATCCAATCGGAATAATCTATAGCTTGAATGAAGTTTACATCCAAGATTTTTTGTAATTCATTTTTAACCAATAAGGCTACTTTAGGATGCATTTTCCTAAGTTTTTGTTTGATTGATTTAACATCAGGACGAACCACTAAGTGGTGCATACCCACAGAGGGGTCTAGGCTTGGCATATATGTGTATGTCCAAGCGAAGATGTTAAGGTATTCTATGATAAGTTTTGTATATTTATTTTGTTTTTCTTTATTTAAATCAGTCCCTATTTTGACCATACAAGGATTATTTTCTGTTTCGATATTAATTTTTAGGATGACCTCTATTTCGATGCTTAGATCTCTTTCGAAATTATGAGGTACAGGTGAAACACCCATTTCTTGGAGTTCTTCCAAAAATAAGTTAGCTAATTCTTCTTGTGTAGTCGTCTGAATGTGGGCTATACATGGGATAGATCCATCAAAGAAGAACCTATTCCTCATAATTTCTTCATGAGAGATGTCATAAAATATGTCTCCTTCTACACATTCATCTAAATTAGCTATTATTTTTGGATGTACCACTGATAACATATTGCAAGAAAACTCACGATATCTCTTACGTTTCTTTAGTTTTTCATACTTTTCTAAATATTCCACATATGTGATAAGATGATCATCTTCATCAAAGGGAAAAGGTTGAGTTTATATGGGGATGAAGCCTATGCCACATCGGGTAGGCCATTCCTCCACCTCAAACGGTTCATGTATCCCATTTTCTAGGGGGCCTAAACCTTTACATTTGTATCCCATATCAAACATTATTTATTTAGATTTTATATATTTATTATAAAAGAAGCATCGAGCGAAACCATCCTCATCATATGTAAATCTCATTCACCTAATGTTAATTTTATCTAAAGCATATCCAACAACAATGAAAGCAACTTCCAAAATGATAAATGCTTATTTGTTTCTGTGGTAACCTAAATGTATGTGGAGATTGTGGCAATCGAGACAAAATAAGAGAATATTGTACATTATAATCATCATGTTTTGTAGGCTCCAATACGATGGATAAATCTTGTAAAACTTCATTTGTCAAAGAATATGATGTAGAGGGATTATCCCCATTAGAAGGTTTTGATGATTCACAAGGAGGTTATGGTTATGATTTGGGTAAGGAGGTCTTAGAAGACTTAGGTTCTAATGATGATAGAGCAGGACAAAAGGGAACATTAACATATTCCGCTATTGCACACATTTCAAATGGCCTGGGATCACCATGAATAATGACCAATTGATTCTTAAATTCAAATTTAACACATTGATGCAAAGTAGATGGGATCGACCTCATGGCATTGATCCAAGGACATCCCAAAAGGATTTTGTAAGATGTTGGGTAGGGTACAACAAATATGGATGTGTCTAAAATCCTAGGACCAACTTGTAGTGGAATAGATATTACACCACAAGCCTCTCGTGTTTCATCGTTGAAGGCTTTAATGATCATTTCAGTTTGTCTTAAATCTTCTTTCCTAAATCCAAATATTTTGAAAACATCATAATTGCATAAGTTTAGGGATGAACCATTATCAATTAGCACTCTTTTAACACAAACATCCCCAATTAAAGCTGCTATATAAAGAGGATTATCTTTATACATATTTTTGGGAGGAATGTCTTTATCATGGAAATCAATGTAGTCTTTTTCATGAGAGACTACAACATTGACTATGGTAGTTGGCCCTATATCCTGAGGTACCATCATTTGGCTTAAAGTGTTCATTAGTTCTTCTCTATGAATGGTTTAAGTTATAATAAGGTCTAAAAGAGAAATCCTAGTTGTTGTATTAGCTAGTTGTTTGTTGATATCAAATGGAGTTTTTTATTGGGTTTTAATTATGTTATTTTCCTTATGAGGCAACTTTAGAACAACAGGCGATTGATCAACATCATTTGTTTGAGTTTGAGATTGAGAGTTTTGTGTTTGGGCTTGCTGTCGAGTAATAGCTCCAATTGTACCAACAATGTTATTTGATCGGATAACTTGTGGTCTTGTAGTTGAACCTTGTTCGATATGAAGACTTTGTTGTGATGAAGGATGAGTGGTCATTATACTTGTGAATGGTTCTTCCAGGGTTAGTGAATCAGTAATGGGTAATATTGGCCCTGACTCATCTTTTGAACTAGTAGCATGTTGTGAGCTAATATCTATTTTAGATTTTGATTCACTTTTTGTTTCATCCAAAGATGATAATTAATTGTCATATTAGATTGAGTAGGAACAAAAATATTTTATGGAGGTTGAGATGGTAAATAATTGTCAATTGTTCCCACATATCTTGTTGGATGAGGTGTATTTTTATAGTCTAGTTGATTTATAGCTTCTTTGCTATGATTTGGCAATGGGTTTTGAAAAATATCTAGAATTTGATTTACATTTTGCGCATGTTGTGGTTGTGTATTTGTTTAAGGATTTTTATTGGGTGGAGGACTTTCCACTTCCAGTTTCCCTTCATCAATTAAGTTTTGCACTACATGTTTTAATTTTCTACAAGTATTTGTCGAATGTCCATCAACTTGGTGGTAGTCACAATGTTGGTCGGGTCTATACCAAGATTGAGAGGGGTCAGGTTGCCGAACCTCTGGTAATTTTATTAGACCTCTTTCTACTAGTTGTGGTAAGACTGTTGTCAAGGGTTGATTCAATCTTGTAAAATTATGCAATGGAGGTTTTTGGGGTGCTTTCAACACAAACTATTTTGTAGTATCTATGATATTAACATTCTAAGGGGGTCTACTATCTGTGACCTCATATCCTACCACATGTTTTTTTTGTATTAATTTTTAGATGACTTATCTTCATTTTTTTTTAAATTGTCCCCTCTTGATTAGGGCTTCCTCTACCCTTATTGCTAGATCTATAAATTGGTCAAAGGAGGTCATGATAGCTGTACCTAATTTGTAAGACAATTGTTCTTGTAAATTACCAATAAAGATATCTAGCATTTATCTTGGAGGTAAAGAAAAATGTAAATTTTCCAAAAGTTTCCTCCATCGAGCTAGGAATTCTTCAAAAAAATTATCTTTTCTTTTTTAAGGTTATGTAAGTCCTTTATTGTAACATGCCTCTCTATGTAAGCACCAAATTTATATACAAACATTTTTGCGATTTCTTCAAAATTTCTTAACGAATGTGTTTGCAACTAATAATACCACTCCAATGCCACTCCCCCTAAACTTTTTGGAAATATTTTTAGCAATAACATATCATCATAAGCAATGTCATGATATGTTGTCCTAAACATGCAGAGATGTTCTATGGGATCTTATGTTCCTTTATATATTGGAAGAATAGGCATAGGGAACCGCTTAGGGTATGGCCTAGTAGCGGCCATAGGATCTAATGGTTTATTGCACATCTCTTTATAACTATACGTAGGACGATATGGGTCAATTTGATCTAAGTATGAAGCTAATTGCTTCACTATAAATTCAAAATGATTTGGTGGTTCATTATTTTTATTTTGGTTTGTTATGTTGCCATGTGGTGGATAATAAGTTTGTTGCGTTGCCATATAAGGAGTTGTGATGGGAATACTATTATGCATAGGGTTCAAAGTATGAGGAGGATATTGAATTTATAGGGAATTGCATTTTGTTGAACATTTGGTCGAGAACTTGGGACTTGTGTATTTTTATTTTTTTGGGAAGAAGAATTCAGGGCAAATACATGTTGAAAATATTAAGAAAGCAAAGTAGGGTTATTAGAAGAAGATGGTTGCTTTTGATTGGAAGTGGTTGTAATAGTTGCACCAATAGGTTGTTGTTGTGGTGGTTCAAGTACCTGTTATTGGGAATTATCTTCAAGAAAAGACATATTTTTAGTCTTATCTAAAGGGAGATCATTGTCAGTGGCATGTTGTAATGAAGTGTTTATATATGTTTCAGGTTGTGGGTAAAGTCAAGAAGTTGCTTTTAAAGCTACTTTCATTGAAAAATCACCCTTTGCAAGTTGATCCTCTACTTCCAACACATTAGTAATAGTTGTTAAATTTTGGTTTAAGAAATCATCGGAATGTTGCATAGATTGAAAATGAACACTTCCTCGAGGTCCTAGTTTTGGGTCCACATCATTAATGGTTTCATCTTCTTCACTTTGTCCTTTTTGGTGTTCTTCTTCTTCTAAAATTTCTTCTATTTCAGCTTCTACATTAGGGTCAATATATAGCTAATCTTCAGAGCCAGTTACCACTTGTTTACCACTTCTCAAATGTTTAGGCATCTTTCATATCGATGCTAAAAAGGATATGTTTTTGTTTTTGTTGTTTTTTTTGTTTTAAGCAAACAATTTATTATGCTTTAACCCAAATATTTATAAGATTTTGAAAATGACATTGAATGGTTTTAATCTTCTCCAAAGAGCCTGTGGATGTCATTAATGGGCTCTAAATATTTTGGGCTCATGTAGTGTTCTTCATCAAAAGAGAAATAATCTATTAAGAGTTGAATGAAGCGAAAAAAATATAAATTCCTTTGTCTCTGAGTTAATAGGTTGGACTTGTAACTCGTAACAATACTCTCAAAATAAGATTGCCCTAGGTGTTTTTTGAAATATTTTTCTCTGTTCTAGGGTCACTTCATTATTTTCTAAGTATGCTAAGAATCTATGGACGTTTAAGGCTTCTTCCAAGTAATTATCCCAAGGATAAATGTTTGTGTGGACACTAGCTCGTTTGTTTGCAAGCCAATACTCACACCGTCTTTTTATATCAAAGTAAGGAGAGTAGAATCTAGGTATTACGACTCTAGCAACATCAATTCTCCTGATTTCTCTAATTTCTTGTTATTTATTTTCAATTATGCCAAAGTGTTACCATAAATCTACTTGGAATTCGGTTCCATCGCGTTCATAGGAAATATTAATCTCTTGTTCAATAAGTGTTCTCCTAAGATCTATGAAGAAGGATTCGTTATGTCCATTTTCTACCATTTAATGAGATTTTGTTTTGTTTTGTTTTTGTATTTTGTAAAGAAAATGAAATTTAATACTAATTATATAGTTCATGTCGGTTCACCAAAGAATGTAGGCCTAAAATTTTTGCGCCCCTTTCTCCCAAGCTAATGGATCCGCACCTGAAAAGGGGAGGAAAAATAAAGGATCTACAACTCGGATGAGAAGTACTTTTGTTGCACTCTCTTTGGTGTTTATCGATGAATGGGGTGGGGTTCACTAGGAAACACTTGCTATGGCGGTTTCCATGCCTAGGTGAGGTAGTAGTTTGATGTGTTCTTTTTTTTGAAAGCATACACCTAGGATTTGGCCAAAATGTAATTTCTACCTAGCTATGTGCAATTCAAATTCAAATGAAGACAAAGCATACAGATCTATCTAAAAAGTGTTATAAAATTTAACTAAGATGCAAAGGTTTTGTTTACGCTAACATGTTCTTTTTTTTTTGTATTTTTGTGTTTTGTAAAAAGTGTAATGAAATCTATGTTTTTGAGAGTTTTTCTATTTTCTAATTTAATACAGATGTATACAGAATGTAAATCTAAGTATGAAAGAATAAATTTTTAGCACTTACCTGACCCGGATGTCTGATTTTTGATGAATTCAGCTATGTAGTACGCAATCAGACACAAACAAGATGAAATCAGATGTATGATTTTGTCAAACGAAAGCGGTTGCATACAAATTTATCTAAAACCTGTAATTGCACAACAAAACATTAGATTTTGAAATCAAGGAAGGAGGATCTGCATAGGCCATGATATATCGTGGTCTATGACAGTTAAATCCCCTCGATTCTTTTAGCCAACTGTAGAGAAAATGGAAATATGCAAAATGTGATAATAAAGTAACAGATCTTAGCTATAAGAGAGAATTACAATGCAATATTGTAAAAATAAAGTATGATACAATGGAAATAAAATAAAACCAATAATATGATGTTTGAAATTTTACCCCCAGAGGAACATAGGTACGAAATCGTACGCTATGCATGAAATCATATGATGTTCATGAAATCGTATGCAATGTATAAAATCATACACATTCAAATTTATCCAATGGCTAGTTTTGCAAGGCAGGATATCAGATCGAAAACAACAAGGACGAATTTGGATGAAGCTGAATTCATGCAAATGATGGAAAAATAAGCTTAAATCAAATAAAATACAATATCTAAATATACTAAGAGTGATGCCATGGTTGTATGCTCCTTGAATGATGATCTAACAGTGGCATTCTCCATTGTAACCTACAAAAAATACTCCAAAGCTCCTTTTATCTAAGCTCTTCTTGCAAATGTCATCAACCAGACTGATTACTATGAGTCTAAGTGGTTAAATGGTTGCTTTAGTTTGAGGAATCAGGTGGGTGGCAAAATTAGATGAGGTTGTTAGGCTAAATTAGGATTTTGGCTTGATTTGGATGAAACCGACTGTATCTGATTTTATCAGGAATTTGGAAATACCCAGGTTAGGTTCAAAATCCAACTGGGTGCCTAAATTAGGTGCACGTGTGATTTGGAAAAAATCGTACGCATCAAATTTTATTGGATACGTACGATTTTGTTGGGATCATCTGATTTTATCGAAAAGAGTGCAATTAAGTTATTTTTTAAATTTATTTTAGCATGGATATCGAGGTTGGGGTATTTGAGGGTAATTTACACATTATTAGGATAATTAGGATGTCTTAATAACATTAATAATTTGGAAGTGTGTCCAAATTTGGTGGCTACAAGGAGTAATAAGGTGTTGAAAGAATCTCTAGAATACTTATTGGTTACATAAAGAAATAAGTTGAAACTTGAAGCATCGAAACTATTTCTATTGCTTCAAAACATTTGAAAATCTTAAAGACAAGGAGATATAAGGATTAGTAAAACTTAATTTCCAAATACTTAGTATTTCTGAAACTTCTCAATTGGGAGATATAAGGTATCCTACACCAAACACATATCATAGAAGTTTAGAAATATCTTATAGCATTGAATCATAGTTGAAGATTATTGCTTGCATCTATATTAGTTGGAAGATCAATCTTATTAGTCTTATACTTAAAGGAAGGAGACATAGAAAAATCCAACTACATATTTAATTGATAGATAGCGGTTATCCAATTTTTGAAATTGCATTTCTAAAAGCTTTCTACAAATAGTTGGTTGCATGTGGTAGAAGTGAATCATATTTATAGTATAATCTCATTACTAGGGAGATATAAGATAAACTAATACAAAGGTTAACACTACAAGACCCAAACCAAAAAGGAATATAAAGATGTCAATGTCAAATAATGAAGTAAACAATGATATAAAAAACACCATTAGAATAGAAAAGGTTAATGTTATAAAATCAGGAATCAAGAATCTACTAGATAAAACCAAGAACTTAGATCTTGGTTCAAGATTGATCTATAGTGAGGTGATAGAAGAGAATTTTACTACCATGGAATGTTATCTTCATGCTAGGCTTATTGAAGCAATTGATAATGAAAAGAAATATTTTTTAGTTCCTTTGGAGTTTGGGAGCATTCTATATATGGCCTTACTTTTACTTCAAGATCTCAAAGAATTGGTTGTAATGAAAAAATAATTAATTGATCTGTTCAAAGTAAAAACAAATATAGATAAATCATTCCTAGAGAAAATATTTCAAGCATCATGTAACATTAATACTTCCGCTTCTACTAACTCAAAATATTATCATTATGCCTTGAGTGGTTGTTCAGAAATCTTTGTACACAACAAGAATAACAATGAGAAAGATAAATATAAAGGAAAAATCTTGGTGCATGAATCAAATGATAGTCCAACCACCTATGAAAGTATAAAGGCTGGACCTAAAGATAAGATGAAAGGAGAAGAGGAACAAGACAATGGAGGAATACGATGCAAGGTGAATTAAAGATTTAACCAGGATGAAGAACACTCAAGAGACAAATATTTAATTGAAGACCAAAGTCTTCAATAACCAAATAATGTAATACAGGGGGGGTGTTGGAATATATTACATCATTTGGTTATTTATATAATGTACCTTCATGGGTACATATTTAGATTAGGATTATATTAGGAGATAAATAGTTTATTAGAGTAATTTAAAAAATGCACAAGTGTTAGAATGCGCAATTATGTAAATGTGCATGTAGTTCACATGTACATGAGTCTTAGGTTTGAGTAAGAGGTAAGGAATCTATCTTCCTATATAAAGGCCTCATTGTGAGTGTTTGTTGAGAGGAGTTTGGAGTGCATAGGTTAGAGTAGTAGTCATCACAATGTAGCTCCATTTTGTTAATATGGAGTGGTTGTAAAATCCATTAGAGGAGCATTGCAATTTTCGTGAGATTTATTATATAAACATTTCTAGAGCATTGTGTGAAGTTTCCTATTATATTTTCATGCATGTTAAGTTGCCAATATCATAGTTATAACATTGCATGCTTATTTCAATACTTGTGATTGCCTTTCCTTTAAGTTTAAGTCTCCAAAAGCTAACAATTTCTTACTCATAGTGAGCTAAGAAGAATTTTGATTTGACTCTACATAAGGCTTTAAGAAGACAATTAGTAATAACCTTAATAGGCATATCTTGACTAGTGTAGACAGATTTACGACCAAGTAAATCTTAGCATAGATATTGTTGCAAATAGTAATTTATCTTCTTGTCTTTAGCATAGATTTTCTTTCAAAGGTTTTGTTTTTGAGTTTCACATTTTCATCTCCTTCCATAAAGTATATTTGCTTTCAAATACTTTTGCTTTTAATTTTCACATTTTCTTCTCTTTTCATAAAGTAGATTTACTTTCAAAGCATTTCCTTTCTTTGCCATTAGCAAAAATTTACTTTCAACGCATTTACATTCCTTTTCATTAGGATAAATTTCATTTCAAAAACATTTAATTTCTTTTCTCTTAGCATAGATTTCATTTCAAAAACATTTAATTTCAAAAGCAATTTACTTTCACAAAATTAAAATTTTTACATTTTACTTTTATTGGATAGTTTCTATTTATGTACTTTGATTCCTAAAGCAAGCCCCTTCACACACTTGCATATATTGATACACATTGGTGATGTTGGATTTCATCACCAACCATCAATCGAGATCGACAATGTTAGGCTTCATCTCCAACCGTCGACTCACCCCCCTAACCACCATAGTAGCCATTTGAGCCACTACCCTTAGGATTATCTTGGGGTAGTTTAGGATAGATGCTCCTGTTCATAGTTATAAATAATTCATGATTGTACAATTATCATTATTGACCAAGCTCGACCAAGGATGGAGTGTAAGCCGACTGGGCTATCATAGGTCTTAGACAACATCATATTTTGCATAAGATGTTTCTTTTTTCCCTCTTGGTTACCTCAAGCCATCTCCATATTAGGAATTCATTATCCATTTGTGCACTATCTCTCTTCACTTACATTTGGGTATATTGGGGAATATGCATCGACATACCCTAGTAGGTTACATTCATCTACCTTGATATTTTGTGTTGTTTACAAAATTACTTGTTTGATTGGTTAGGTTTTTCACAAAACTACCACAAAAATGGAAAACTAGATTTGTAAACAATCCAGAAACACTTATTTTCTATTTTTCCTATCATTCCAACCTTTTTAACATAATTTTAACACAATCATACGAACATGTACGATCAAACTAAAAACTGCATAGATATGTATAATTTCATCTAGAATTGTACAGATAGTTATAGTTCTTGATTAGACCAAGTTGGCATCACCTTTCATAATTGTCTACCTATTGTTCACCTTTTTATCATGGTCTTTACCTGAAGCCAAGCGTGGGAGCAAGAGTTCCTAGCTATCATGGCTTCTCATGTAACCCCTCATCCTTCAACCAACCCACTTAACCAATTGGAGGAAGCAACCTCCACTTTGCTTCAAAATTTTCCAACCTATTCTCAAAGCTAGGATCTGAGAAACATGTTGCAAATTGGGACTTTGTCCTACAAGAAAAACCTAATGTAGCATGCTACCCACATCTTGCAACCTAGGAGTCCTAGTGAGAGGGTCCCTTTTCCAACCCCCATATCCACATATTATGTATTTTGAGCCCGATTTTATTCCTTCTATGACCTATGCCCATCATTCTTCACCTTCCTCTCATCATTCACAAAAAGAATCACCTTAAGTTTTGTTTCCCTCTCTTCATATTTCCAATTATAACCATTATCCCTTCTCATAAGTTTAGACTAATCCCAACATTATGTACCAAACTGTGGGCACAGTCTCAAGCACTCTTATTCCCCCTAATATGTATAACACTTATTTTTCTAATATTACCTCTTCATTGTATAATCCTCCTTCTCAAACAATTCCCTCATTTTGCATTCTTTGATTCTAATCCTTTTTTTGATCCACTCATAGGAGTCCCTTCTTATTGTAGCTCTTCTATCCCTTCAATAACTTTCCAATATTCAAATCCTCTTCTTGAATCCAATCTTCTCAATATCACTCCTTTATTGAATTCTCCTTTTTTAAATACCTTTCAAGTTGGCACCCATGGAGCTTCTTTCTATCTACCTAACTTCTCTCCCTCCTTCATATTTTACCCTTCCTCCACCTCCTCTATATCCACCTTCTTCTAATTCATAATCTTCATTCAATATCCAATATCCTCCTTATCTTTGGCACCTTTATTTCTATTATTTTAAGCAGTGTGTGTAACCTGACTCTTCTAACTTCCATCCTCCTCACTCTCAGCTTAATTCTTTCTCCTCTCCTCCTTATGATCAAACTTCCTTCTCAAATAAAATGTCTCTTCCTCCTCATTCTAATCTGAGTGGTTTCTTCACTTCACCTCCTTGGACTTCAACCTTACCTACTACTTTACCCTTTCAACCTCTTTCACCCTCTCCATATGCATGGCCTCATTCACAATACCAAATTCCCAATCAACTACCCAATAAAATTCTCGATAAAATTCCTAATCAAGTTCATAACCAAGTTTCCCAAATTCTCAATCAAGCTCCCTTATTTCTAAATCAGCCTCCTACGATCCAACCTAATCAATGGGCTACACAATAGCAGTATCAACCTCCTCCAACTCAACATCAATTCCCTCCAACCCAACATCAAGTTTCTCTAATTCAACATCAGATTCCTTCAATCTAGCATTAGATTCCTCCAACACAACATCAACCCCCCCTCAATCCAAAGTGACCACTTTGCACTTCCTAATAAACCTCCTACTATCCAAACTAATCAATGGGCTATGCACCAGTAGTATCAACCTCTCCCATCCTCTTACCCCCTTCACCCATCCTATTCATTGCCTCTTCAACCACCACCTTCCACCTCTTAGGAAAATCTCATAGGTTATTTTGGCAAAGCTCCCAATCCATATTATTCACCTCTGCTACCATACCCATATACCTATCCTTACTTCCATTACCCTGAACCACCTCATGTCGATACATCTATCCAACCTCTCTTGACAACTCAACCCTATTTTTTATAAAATGTAAATAATGAGGGAACAAATCAAGAATCTCAACTTACAAAAAAGTGTCTATGGGCCCCCAAAACCCACCTATAGCCAACTATGCAATGAGCATGTTAATCTCTCAGTCTCCATGCATCCATACCCCTATATTTTTGAGTTCCCAAGATTTGAGAAGTTCAATGGCAGAGAGGACCCTAAGGAGCATCTATAGAATTACAAGTTTTCTTGCTACCATATCAATGGTAGAGACCCCATCATGCTTCACATCTTACCTCTATCTCTTGGGGGTCAAGCTCTGGATTGGTTCAACAACTTGCCTCAACATAATATCTTCTCATTTGAGCAATTGACAAATCTATTCTTAGAACATCTCTTAATAAACATCAAGAAGAAAACATCGCTCCCTGATCTTTACAGTCTGTGATAGTTTGATTATGAACCAATTAATGATTATATTTCTATATGGGATGGGCTGATTAATGATTTAACATTATCCATTCCCACCATTGAGTTATGAAATATGTTTTCTAAAATTTGTGCTAAGCATATCTCTGCAACTCTACAAATTGAGAAACATAACTCAATTGAGGATGCCATTTCTCAGGAAGAAGTTATAGAGGATATCAATATCCAAGAGGGCGAGGTCAAACTTTGCAAGAAGACTGAATTCCTCACCAATTTTAGTAAGGGTAACCCAAATCAACCCAAATCCACCCAAACTATTAAAGTCGTGTTGAATGCAACAAAAAATCCACAACAATGAAACACTCAACCACGATGTCAAGGTTATCAACACCTTAGGCCCGCGTATCTCCCTCTCCAATATAACCAACCTCTTGCTCGTTCATCACGTCCTCCTCATCCAACTCATAAGTAAATTCCCCTATCTAAGCCGTTAGCTAATATTTTTTAAAAGTTGTATGATGTAAGCCACATTGCTTTTCTTGAAGTTAGACTGGATGATCCCAATCGACCAAAATAAAAGGGGTACAACAAGCACCTCGTTTGTGACTACCATTAACAACGAGAGCACAACATTAATAATTATCATCAATTTAGGTACCTAGTTCAAGATCTACTTAATCAAGGAGTGATAGAGGTTTATAACCCCTCAAATCCTCCTAATCAAAACCTTGGCATTTATAGAAATACTTTGGTTGAGCATGGGATGCATCAATCAAAAGTTGATGCCTCAACATCACAATTCATATCCTGATATATAAATCATGTCAATGGCATCCCTTCTCACCAAGGTTTTGTTGGGATGATTAACATCATGACTAAGAACCAACATTATCCAGGGTGACCTACCCAACCACAAATCCCTCTTATCATACCATCATCCTCCACTATGCCCCTTATGCACAATGCTCCTCCTCCTCAATGACCTATCATAACTATACAAAGTAGCCTCGCACATCAACTTAAAATAACATCAACAAAACTATCAGCTGATGACCTTCTACAATAGTCTCAATCTCATCATGAGGCCTTAAATGATATTTTGTGGTAAATAGATCTTGAAACCAACAATAATGCCTTTGTTAATTTTATGGGTAGTGTAAGAACCTACATGCAACCCTCAATTGTGTTTTATGATCATGAGCTCACAACTCTTGAGGGCCTAGGGGCTGATACCCCTATGCACATCATGGCATACATTGATGACACCATATTTAAACATGTGTTGATTTACATTGACTCCTCCATAAACATAATTTCCACCATGACTCTGAAACACCTAAATCTTCCACCTAGCCATCTTACCGCCCAAAATACTTGACTTGTGAGCCTTCAATGGTACCCTATGCTCAAAATTGGGTATGATAGTCCTACCTATCCAAGTAGGCATCAAAACCATACCCACTTTATGCCATATCATTGAAGTAGATATGTAGTACACTATTCTTCTAGGGAGACCATGGATTTGGTATATGCAATGTGTACCTTCCACCCTCCATCATTCCTTGAAGTACATTCATGAGGGACACATACACCATATCCTTGTTGATGATCCATTCATTTTTTACAACATGGAAACCCTACTACAAGATCCCACTCTTCTCTCTATCCACCTTACCCCTTCAACTATTCAACTTATCGTGCCTTCTCAATCGACACCCTCACCTATCGCTCAACCAATTCCTCCAATGGCAAACCCTTCTCTTCATATTACTTTCTTGACAAATATTTTGCCTTCTCCCTTATATTCAACTCACATTATCCTTTGCCTTCTCCCCTATAGTCATCTCACATTATCCTTTGCCTTCTCCCCTATATTCAACTCACATTCCCTTAGGTTGTTGCATTCTACCATCGCTAATTCCAACACTTTCCTTCTTCCTACTTACATTTTCTCATCATCCACATCCATTCCCAAGATCATTCAACCATCATTCTCTCCATATTGCTAAGTCCTCTCAAGATACCTCGTAATTCACTCATGTTGTGTTTTCCCATTCATCTACTCTTGAAGAATATTGCTCTTGGGAGAAACATGCCATTCAATTTGACTCTCGATTTGTCGAGCCTGCTCCATCTATTTCTTCTCTTCCCATCAACCTATCTCTTGAATCCCAACCTTCATCACCTCCAATGTCAAAATTTGATGGTCTCCATCACAACAAGCATGTCAAGGTATGACCCATGTGTTGGTTCGTATGTCTAGTCTAGGTCTAGGGGAGTAAATTGTACATAATGTTCATATCTCCCCTCCTATCATATAATCAATATCATATTTTGGTACCCTTGAGATGTACCTTTGATCATCAACACAATTATTCCCATGGTTTTCCCATAAAATCAGATAAATTATGTGTATGGAGACATTAACACCTCTTCAGAGAAGCCTGAGCCCAAAGAGCTTGAGGTATAGTTTTGTGTCAATATTAATTATATGTCCAACCCTTCATTTACAATGAGATATTTTCAACATTTCCAATGACAAGGATTTGGCCTAGGGCATTACAAGCAAGACTTGTGGTACCTCATAAATCTGACTTACCAACAACCTAGAGATAAATCTTGTTTAGGTTGTCATCGTAACCACATGGACCTCCTTGAGGAAGAATTCAAAATGCTTGATCTTGAAATTCGAGAGGATAATTTTGATGAATGCATAGATCTTGAGCATGCTTCTCCACCAAAAATCATCTCCACAATCTGTGGTGGATATTCTTAGGAGCTTTTTCCAAATTTCCTCAATATAAGTAACTTCATCTGACACTTATGACGATGAGCTCAATGAGAATTTTATGATTTTCAATCACTTTTGATAGATTTGAAGATGTGTTCTCTCACATATTTCTTATAATTGACAATCTTGATTCTCAACCACCCTATCTCATTCTACCTCATAACCCCCCATATCAACCACAACTCCTCCACCTATCCTGCAATAACTCCTATTTCAACCACATCGTCTGTCAACATTGACTACACCCTCAAGTGCCTCTATATTTCAACCTCATCACCATCATATTGTAAATATGATTTTTATTGATCTTTTTGCCTCACTTTGTTGCATATATTTTTACGATAGGATGGTCAACATTGACCCAAGTTGTATCAACTTAAACCAACTTCCTTCTAATCCTTTCCCTCTTGACTTTCTCCCTTCAAAGCCATTGATAGCACACTCCAATGCTTATCTTACTCCCTTTCATCCTCAATATCCTTCTATGAATCAAGCCAAAGTTATTCATGGTGATGAAGTCCTTGTATAGAATATCAAAAATGATATACACTTCATCCCCACTCATGCCCAACTCAAGGAATGATCCCGCATGCTTCTGGAAGACATAATCAACATTAACCTTAGTTTTGATCCCACCAATGCTTGCATCATTAATATTGGAAAAGCCCATCCCTTGAAGAGAGAGTGAGTTTTATGGAGTGATACGATGTTTCATTTGTTTTATTAATACCTTATAGAAAAGCATAACATAGCAAGAATATTATTGTACATATTAAATGCACCTTTATCCCCTTGTCACACATGGTAATGAACCCATGGTTTATCTCATAACATGGTATTGTAATAGGAATGTCAGGCCTATAAATTGCAATATATCAATAGAAATACAATCTAGACTGTTTACTTGTAAGCCCATATCAGTAGTATAAGAGCAATGATCCTACTCCTGTAAGGTGGATTTCCCCCCTCACTATGTTGAATCATGAATCACAAAAATTGTCCTTTTGATTGATATTTTTCCCAAAGTATTACATAGCTATCACTCCTATATCCTGAACATGGCCTCAAATATTTCTCCTACCACATGGTGCACACACAACCACTAGTTTTGTACACACTTGTAGTGGGCCTGTGTGATCATCCACCAATGCTAGCATCTTTGCCATCGACACCACCTCCTCTCACCCCTGCACTATGGCACCCTATCATCCTTCAGTATTCTTGTGTTACCACATGTCCAAGCTGAATGACACATGCCAAAAAATATATGCTTGGTGGTGACCAATTCCCTACATGCAATTTAACAGTTCACTTGTTATCTTTCTATGAACACAATTGATGAATGATCAAGGAAATCCATTATCCCACATAGAAAAAATAAAGGTAATTTGAGTGATTAAAATATGGATGTTTGCCCACATACCATCAATGCACCTAGAACACGTTGCTTGATTGATATGGTGCCCAACAATTGGTTTCTTTGGCTAACACGTGGGAGATTTTTGATGATTTGATGTACTGGTGTACTTGCCTTTTCAGATGCATGTGGACATATTTTCATCGGAAGCTACGAGAGACGATCCTAAAATCCACAACATTCTGAACTATTTGTCCCACATCGAATGTATGGGGGAAAGTTTAAATGTTTAAATATTTTGGTTGTAATATTTGTTAATGTAAGGTGTCATGGGAGTGTGCCACTTGAATTTGAAGTAAGACTATTGAATCTTGGTCCTAGCAAATGTGTGAGAGTCGATTGGACCACCTTTCAAGTGATTAACACCCCTTATGTATAGGAGCCTTATTTTATTTTTCTAAAAATGAAAAGACCTCAACCTTATAGATAGTCATTGGAAAGCTCTTTCCACGACGGATCTAGTAGAATCATCATAATTGTATTTTGTATAGGTCTATTTTGACCTCACATGATTTGAAGTTTTTTTACCCATTTTATCATTAAATATCTTTGTTTTATTATGGAGTACATTTTTTGTTGTACCCAACACTCTTGAGCACTTGTATCCTCTCAAATCTACTTTTTGGCACTAGAACAAGTGTTGTGGTAACCTTTTCCAATGACCTATTTTGAGGTAAATTCTATGGTTGACTTATCCCTTGTCTCTTGGATTGGATTATGATTTTAATTCCTATTTGTATGTGATCACATGCTTTCACATTTGTTACTCCTTTTCTATCTGCCATCAAAGACTCAAGGAGATAGTTATTGGCATTTGGTGGAGTGTGTCATGTGTTACTCTATTTCAATAAGCCATAAAAGAATCTAGGATAAAGTCATCAACATTTGGTGGATTCAGTTTAGCCCTCTCGTGGTATATTTTCCTTAGTGGATTTAATCAGTTGGATTTTATCACTTTAGCTTTTTAGCTCAGCTCATGTCTTTAGCAAGACACACCAACTTCTTCAACATCAACTTCTATAATGGTTTATTGGATCCTCAACCTCTTTCAGCTCTTGCTTCTAATTCTCTCCTCTTCTCTAGATTCTCCATCCCTATTTGTATGCATTGGGGATCAATGCATCTACAGTGGGAAGGAATGATATGGTATGACATTTAATTCTGCCTTAAAGGTATTTTTTGTACGCTATTAATACCTTATAGAAAGGTAGAATGTGGCAAGCATATTATTGTGCATACTAAATGTACTTTTATCCCCTTGTCACACATGGTTTGACTCATACATGGTATTGTAATAGGTATTTCATGCCTATAAATTTTAAGATTATCAATAGAAAAATAATATGAAGTGTTTACCTATAAGCCTGTATGATGGAGCTCCTAACACAATATAAGAAAGTGTTTGCTTAGTCCTACATATATATGCATGGCCTCAATCCAAATTTGATGGTCCACAACTTAACCCTTGATAACGATACAAAGCTAGTGAAGCAAAAACTTAAGAAAATGCACCCCACCATTGCTTTAATAGTAAAATAAGAGTTACATAAACTCTTAGATGTGGGATTCATTCAACCAATCAATTATCCTTAGTGGGTATCAAACATGGTACCTATTGGAAATCCTAAGGGGTGATACGCATATGCACATATTCTCATGATATCAACAAAGCATGTCTAAGGATAACTTTCCTCTACCTAATATTGACACACTAGTTGATTCTATAGCCGGTCATGAAATGCTCTCCTTGATGGGTGGTTTTTCAAGATATAATCAAATTCGAGTTAATCATGATGATCAACACAAAACATCCTTCACCATCCCCTAGGGGACATTTTGGTATAAGATCATGCCATTTGGCCTTAAAAATGCAGGTGCTACATATCAACGCGCCATGACCTACATATTTCATGAATACATGCATAAAATTGTGGAATATTATGTGGATGATTTATTGGCTAAATCCAAGAAGTGCAATGAACACATTGACATCTAACGCAAAGTCTTTGATTGACTTCTAGAACATAATATGAAACTAAATCCTAAGAAATGTGTCTTTAGTGTTATTTCAGGCAAACTTCTAGGGTTCATCATCTCTCAGTAAGGTATTGAAGTGGAACCCAAAAAAGTAAAGGCAATCATAGAAATGCCACCCCCTACAAACTTAAAGTAATCGCATAGCCTACAAGGCAAGATTCAAGTGATTCATCGCTTCATAACACAATTATTAGATAAGTGCAAGCCGTTTAACCATCTCTTACAAAAGAGGTCCACATTTAAATGGAATCAAGAGTGTCAATATGCTTTTGAGGCAATAAATAAATACCTCATGTCCCCACCTAGGTCAGGTTTCCCCTTTCACCTCTTCTACAACCAATTTTGCTTTTGGAGTCTTGTTGGCTCAAAAGAATGAGGCTAGTCAAGAGCAGGCCATAAACTACATTAGCTGAACCTTGGTGAGCTATGAAACAAGATATGGAGTAGGTGTACTTAGCAATAATTTTTTCTACTAAGAAAATTTGACATTACATGCTTAATTATATCATGTATATTATTACCTAGGAAAATCCATTATGATACATGATGGGTAGATCCTACAATAACAACAAAACTATAAAATAGATAATGATTTTAATAGAATTTAACCTCTAATTCATCAATAAAAAATCCATAAAAGGTCAAGTCATCACATACCAACTTGCGGAAGCTCCACTCATGGATGATAAACCTCACATCATTGAGTTTCCCAATGAATCTATCTTCAATACTATAGAACTTTAAGAACATGTCAAACTTGAAGATAGAGCTGATATAATGCTCTTCTTTGATGATTCTCTATGTGAGCAAGGGGGAGGTGTTGGAGTAGTTTTCTTTATACCACAAGGGGCTCCACTCCCTTTTTCTTTTAAATTTGACTTCCCTTACACAAACAACAATGCCAAATATAAAGTTCTTATCCTTGGCCTCAAAACTATAATCTTTATGTGGATCAAGTGACTTCAAATCATTGGTGATTCTCTTTTCATTATCAATCAAGTGAAATGTATCTATCAATGTAGATGTGAAATACTCCAACAATACAAGAAAATTACATAAGTGTAGTAACAATTAGAGTGGTATAGTATTGAAGCCTCTCCAAGGTTTGGCAATCGCTTTGCTGATACCATGGCCTCTCTCAACTTCCTAATCCCTTCGAACCCACATGATAAACTAACTCATGTAGTTGTAAAAACCCTCCACAAGTCTTCTATTTCTTATAAGACATTTTTGATGATGTGAACATTAATTTTGTCCAAGCAGAGCTTTATGATTCTTGGTTTTCACAAATCAAGGATTACCTTAAGCTTAGTGTGCTCCCCCTTGATTTACCTTATGTTGTCAAGAGAACAGTCAAGTAGAAAACTATGAGGTACACCCTTTTGAGGGACATCCTCTAAAAGCACAACTATGATGGTACCCTCCTTCACTACCTAGAATCATATGAAACCAACCATGTCATCTCTACAACTCATGATGGTACTTGTGGTGGCCATTTAAGTGGAATTGTCATCACTAAATGCATCTTATACATGGGTTATCATCGGCCCGTTGAGTGTTAATTTTACCCAATTATGAAATTACACTTTCCCTTAGGGTTTGGATACCAAAACCCTCTCTTGCAAATAAGTTAAAAAAACAACTTCTCCAAGGTCTCCGCTAAATTAGCATTTGCATACGTGTATTAGTAATCTCAATAAAAATATGTCAATTCAATGCTAGGAACACCTTAGTGATTGCAACTGTAAACAAGGGGCATGTGTTGGTTTATTCTACCATACTACTTTAATGATTGTTCATGAAACCAAATAAAAGCAAATGTTAATTGAACCTCATATGACCACGATGTAGTGCCTTAATTCCTTTTATCTTGAGGATTTTAAGGTAGATTTTATCTTCCCTTCTTAGGTAGGTTTTAAACAAGTTTTATCTTGCATTAAATCCTACTTTAAGCATGAAAATGAAGATGAAAAATATATCTATGAATGTAAATTCGAAATGATGAATAGGCTCATTAAATATAGCTTCTTATCATGAAGATAAAGATAGCCTTTGATATGATTAATAAATTATTCCTCTTTGGTGAAATTAATTTTCACAAAGAGACAATAATTTATAGCCTTAAAATAATGGCTTTAAAATGTCATTTAATTATCCCTCTTTAATGAAATAATTTTCATAAAGAAAAATAATTTAATGCTTTAAAATAATAGCCTTTTAATGTAACATATAAAATCACCTCTCTTTAATGAAATCAGAATTTTCATAAAGAAAGGTGCATTTATTGCTCCGAAAATGATGGCTCATGAAATGCCTTAAAAATTACCCCCCTTTAATGAAATTGAATTTTCATAAAGGAAAGGTCATTTTATGCCTGTGAATGAAAATGTAGAATTTAAAAATCTGATTTACCTCCAAAACTTAAAAAAATAAAATTTCCGAAATTATAAAAACCCTTAAAAACAATAGTTTTCAAAAATTATTATAAAATTGAAATGACCTCGGAATGAATCCGAATCTATTGCGTATGGAATATTGATGTTCATTCTTTTTTTTGGTATAAGGTAGAGGTGGTTATAAGGTCCACAAACCTTTTACATAGTCAAAATGGGTTGGTTATAGCATCAAGCCCGTATAATCAAAATACAAAATGGATCTTTCTAAGACCCACATTAAGCCATACTTAGAGTCCATAGTCCTATACTTGTCGCTTGACTATTCAGGATAAAACAAAAACCAAACAACACCTAGCACTTACTAATACCACTAGGTTGCTGTACTGTACACTTGTCACCTCCCAGGCCCCAGCAAATGGGATGCATTTTTTGCCTAATTCCATCTATCGGATTACTCATCATCAACCCCTCTGATATCCTGATGCTCTAACAGGTTTGATCTTAGCTCTTCTCTAGAAGCCAACACCAATAGTTCTTGAGGGAAGTTATCCTTCCAAATTTGCATCTCCCCAACAGAAACCGCAATATTTGCCATTAGATCCGTTGCTCGGTTCCCTTCTCTCGAAGGTGTGTTGGATTCGGGCATTAACCAAATGAGATTTATGAATCTTTGCTTCTAGGATAAGCTCCAAGATGGTCCAGCTGGGGTCTTTATCCTCCTTAATTGCCTTGATTATATTAAGCGAATCCCCTTCAAAGATAACTTCCTTATAACCCTCAAGTCTGGAAATTCTCATTGCCTGCATGTAGGCTCCGGCTTCTGCAAAATGATTTGTTTGAGTTCCCAAAGGCTCTGCAAAGGCAAGGACCACTTTTCCTTCCTCATTTCTCAAAACTCCTCCTACTCCTGCAGCCCCTGGATTTCCTTTAGCTGCCCTGTCAAAATTAAACTTAACCCACTTTTGTGTGGGGGGTATCCACTTGACACCATCCCGTGGGTTGGTTGTAATGTCTAGGTCTGGAAGTTCCTCTCCCCAGTTTCGCAAAATCCTCCTTTCCCTTAGAGACATGGTCTCATTTTTGAAGAAGAAAGTTTTCCAGTTTTCTTTCAAAGCTCTGATTATTTTATTACCACATAACCTGGGATATTTCTTACGTCCTTTAAATACTCTCTTATTTCTCTCATTCCATATCCCCCATAAAAAATGGGGTAAGATGAGCTTCTAGAGCCAAGTCAAAAGTTTCGCTCGGAAGGGGGAAGCCCACTGTATACAGAAGTCAGACATGCTATTTGGACAGACCCAATCTATATGAAATTTGGATAGGATCATTTGGAACACTGTACAAGAAAATTCACAAGTTAGAAATATATGACTTACAGATTCTATCGCTTTCTCACACAAGATACATCGATTGATGAATTGGAAACATCTCCTTTGCATATTATCTGTTGTCAAAATCTTATTTTGAACTGCCAACCAAAAGAAGAAAGCTATTTTTGGGGTTAAATTATTTAACCAAATAATAGAAGTCGGAGTCCAACCATTGAATCCTAAGTGGATTAACTTATAGGCAGTTTTTACTGAATAGATCCCACTTGTAGTTTTTCCCCAAATCGCCTTGTCTCTTCCTTCCCCGGGAATGATCGGGAACACCCTTAAAGCATCATTGAGTTTGGTTATGGCCACCTTCTCTTGCTCTGACAGATTATGAACTGTGATTTTATTCCAAGAGGAAGTTTCCTGTGCTACAACAATAAAATCCCCTACTTTTTCTCCCATTTCCTCCGAAAGTTTATGTTGGAGGACTTGAATGTCTAAGTTATCTTTCAGAGGGGCCTCTTCCAACCACGGGTCTTGAAAAAAGTCCACTTGTCTTCCATTATCAATTCTCCATCTGATGCCTTTCCTGACTACCTCCCGACATTCGAGCAAACAATTCCAGAAATAGGATCCTCTAGGGAGATTATCAGCTTTTAGGAAGTCCTGATTATTTCTGATATATTTTGCCTTAAGAAGTTTTACCCATCCCAATTGATCATTATTGATAAATCTCCATACCTATTTTCCAATCAGATATTGATTCATTTCTTTCATTCTCTTTAGTCCCAGGCCCCCCTGATCCTTGCTTGCACACACCTGATTCCATGCTACCAACGAAATTCTCTTTCTCTCCTCTGAACCTAACCACAAGAAGTTGCGTTGAATTTGCTCCAATGTAGCTCGGACCTTTGCAGGCATTCTAAATAGAGACATGCAATAAATTGGAATGCTCTGTAAAGTAGTTTGAACTAATAAGGCTTTTCCTACGGAGCTAAGAAGGCTGCCCTTCCACCCTGCTAACTTTTTGGAGATCCTGTCAATGACTGAGTTCCACAATGTAGCCTTCATTCTTCCTTTGAACATAGGCATGCCTAGATAAGTTGTTGGTAGAAGCTCCTTTCCACAACCGAAGAGGTTAGCTATTATTTCCTCCCTCCCACCAGGCATGTTAAAGAAATAGATGCTACTCTTCTTATAGTTTATGTACTGTCTTGCTTCTGTCTCATACTTGGTTAGAATTCTCTTCAGCTTCCTAGCTTGAGGCACCGAGGCTTTGGACACAATGATTGTATCATCCACAAATTGTTGGTGAGACACTGGCTCTGCTGTTGAGGCTGGTTTGAAACCTTCCAATCGACCATCTGCCATCGTTGCTGAAATGTTCCTACCCAATGCTTCCGCTAAAATAATAAACAAGTATGGAGACAAAGGATCTCCTTGTCGCAACCCCCTTTCACTCTTAAAGTAACCGGAGGGTGACCCATTCACCATGACAAAAAATCTTGTAGTAGAGATACAACTAAAAATCAACTTAATCCACTGGGGACAGAAACCAATGTTACCCAAAATCTTGGTGAGGAACCGCCATGAGACCCGATCGTAGGCTTTATTCATATCAAGCTTTAGTAACATACCTACTTCCTTACTAGCCACCATTGAATGAATAACCTCATGAATTGTGATGATACCATCCAGTATTTGTCGCCCTTTCACAAAGCCTCCTTGGTTCATATCAATGATGAAAGGAAGGATAACCTTCAGCCTATTGGCGATTGTTTTGTGAGAATCTTCATCAGAGTGTTACATAAACTGATAGGGCAAAAACTGGGAAATTCCATTGCTCCCACTAGTTTAGGGATGAGGACTAAAAATGTAGCATTAAATCCTTTTGGGGTTTCCATGTCCTTTTGATCCTCAATTATAGCTTCCACTACATCATTGTCTATGATATCCCAAAACTTCTGAAGAAAGTCTGGGGAAGCCATCCGGTCCTAGGGAGCTGTTATCATCCATGTCAAAAACCACCTTCTTGATTTCCTCCTTTGTGAAAGGACTAAGTAAGAATCCATTAAGATTCTCAGTTACGAGGGGTGGAATGGCTGCCAACAGAGAGTCCTCTTCTTCAATAGTCGGATTTACATCTTCTAGCAACGATTTAAAGTACTCAACCACTTCCCTCCTTATGTCTTCCATATCTTTGGTGTTAGACCCATCGGCCATCTTGATCTCCTTAATTTTGTTAGTACTCCTGTGGTGAAGAGTAGAGACATGGAAGAACTTTGTATTTTTGTCACCCTCCTTTAACCAACGTAGTCTGGATTTTTGCCTCCAAAAGGTTTCTTCAAATCCTAGCATCGTGTGGTATTCGGCTAACAGCTCCCTCTCCTGGTTTCTCAGATCCTCTGTAAGCTGCTCTGACTTTAGCTTCTCTTGTAGTTCATTGATCTTGTCTTTTAGTTTCGCCTTTTTAACAAAAATATTGCCAAAGGAAGTTTTGTTCCACTCTCTAATGTTAGCCTTCACATTCCTTAGTTTACATGCCACTTGGGCTAGTTTCGAACCATTATACTTTTTGTCCCACCATTGGGCAACCAGATCCTTGAGATCTTGATGTTGGAACCACATAAGTTCGAATCGAAAGGGTCTGATGTATCTTTTCTTAGAGTCCTCCCCTATTTCCCATAGAATTGGGTTGTGATTAGACCCGATTCTTGGGAGTGCCGTTAATGAAGAGTCCCCAAACCTCTCCAGGCATTCTTGAGAAAGAAGAAACCTATCTAATCTGATCTGAATTTGGTTTTCCTTCAATATTTTGTTAGACCATGTATAGGAGAATCTACGTAGGTCCACATCCATCAGCTCATGTTGCTCAACAAAATCTCTAAACTCATAGATATCAACAGTTATTCTTTGAGAGCCCCCCAATTTATCTGCAGGATTAAGATAGCAATTGAAATCCCCCGCCACAATCCAAGGGTAGTTGGGGACCGTCTCCCTCAATTCAGCTAGATGAATCCAAAGAACCCTTCTCAGTCCCTGTCTAACTGGAGCATATACATTCGTTAAGATCCACTCTTCTTGCATGGTTTTATCCACACATAAGAGACAAATAAACCAACTAGACATCAGAATCACTCTACTATCAATCACATTCTTGTTCCATATAACCAGCAACCCTCCTGCTATTCTAGTGGCCTCTTGGCCTACTACTTTAGCTTCTCGCCAAGTCCTATTCTTAAAAGGAATAACTCTACTCTCCTCCATTTTAGTTTCTTGCAATAAAATCATATCCGGTTTGTGTTCTTGTCTAAGAGCATACAAAGCTCTTATTTTTGTAGGATTACTCTCGTGAATATTCCATGAAAGAATCTTCATTTATGGGCTTTGGATCCTCGAGCCTTCACCCCAAAGAGCAATACTGCTTGAGTGCCATCAGCCACTCCTCGCTCTGCTTCTTTCTGCCTTAAGGCAACATTGCTAGGTTTCCCTCTTCCTACCGAACCATATCCCCATACACCGCTCTAGGCTGGGGTTCCTTGGGATTCACTTGGCTTCTAGTAACCATCTTGGATAGGTCAGTATTGGTCTTTGGGGTAACAATCTGGCTTTCTAGGTTAACTGGTCTCTCTGACAGTGGAGATGATTTCGTGCTCTTACCTTCTTGATTAGTAGATTTTTTTTTCCCTGCTTTGGGGTTACACTGATCTTGGTGGTTCACCTCTTCCTCCTGAGTATCCTTGCCTGTATTATTAGTTTCCTGCTCCTTCCTCTGATTTTTCTCCTCTAAATCCTTCTCTTGAGTCTCCTCTACCTCAGATTCCACTTCTTGGCTATCCATCTGATCTCCCTTCAAATGATTTAATGCATCAAAACTATTCTCCACTGGGATGTTGATCTCCTTGGAATTTCTTCCCATAAAATCCTCTGCAGTACATGGGACCACTTCCATCGAACCTCTATAGGCCTCCCGTATTACCCAATCAAACTTACTTGCCCCAGGGCGTTGATCTATGGGGTTCTTTCCTTTGTGATTTGGCTCTGAGGCTTGCTGTATCATCTTAGGAGCAGGTTGATCTTGAGGGTTCCCATCAAAGGGACCAGCTCCCCTGTGAGAGGGTTTCGGGGCATAGGGCTCAATGTAATTATTTTTTATCATTTTATTTTTTTTGATTTTTATTTTAATGCCTGAAAAAAAAAAAAAATCTGCGAAATAAAAATAATTAGAAAAAAATAAAACTGAAAATGGAAATGAAATGCTGAAAACTTAAATATGCAAAACCCAAATTTTTGAAAAGCCTTGCATTAATGTAATGTTTTCATTTTTTTACAATGTCATTCTGGTAGCATTTGGCCTTGCCAAAAAAATCCAGCCCATGTGCATCCATTTCGAAGTGGTTTTAAAGCTTCTGTCAACCTTTTGGTTGTAATGTCCCTTTCCTGGCTTGTCAGCAGTGTGGGTGCATTCAGAGGATGTTGGGCCTTTGTAGGGATGTTGTCTACTTTCAGATGCCAGTTTCCTGGAGATATTAAGAGCTTGGATGGTGGACTTACTATTTATAGTAAGTCGGTGATTAGGGTTTTAGGTTTGGTGGATAGGGTAATGATATTCTTCGCCAAATTGGGTACCCAAATATCTCTTCAGTTGCTTGATTTTTGGCCTTTCTAGACACAGGTGTAGAGACTTACTATTTTTAGTAAGTCAGTCAAGGTTAGTATTTTGGGAAAATGATTTTACTACTGAGTAATTCGGTGAAATGGGTATCCGTTTCTATATTTGGTTTGATGGTTTGATCAGTAGAGGTCCAAGATTTTAATGTGTAAAGTTTATTATGTTATATTTAATTAATATAACATAGTATTACTTTATAATTCCATATTTTTATGTTAAAAAGGGGCCTTATAGCCACTCAAAAGAAAGGGCATTAAATAATAAATCAAATTAAGAGGGGCTTGACATGGTACGACCCCCTTGTGGGACATAAAGTGAAACAATTAAAAAATTAAATAAGATGGAGCTTTCTAGAAAGCCATCGTGAGTTTTGAAGGAGGAGTTAAATAGGGGTCTTGAGCTCATTTTAGATCATTTTTTGGCTATTGATATTGATGATTTGAGGAGAAGACTTGCAAAAGGGTTTCTTGCAGGGATTTTCAGCTTGTTGGTGACGAAAACCACCTACAAGAACATCATCTTCGGAGTTGAAAGACACTCTCAGGGTGATTTTGGGCATTCTCATCTCAGAGAGTGCATTGTGCATCAATGTTGTTGATTTTCAGCGAGATTGGACAAGGGTTTGAGCATGTTATTGGTTGAACTTCATCAATAAACCCCAACAACCAGTTTTCAAGGGTTTTGTGGATAGTTTCGTGGCATTTTGGAGTCTTCTTTTTGTTGGTCGTATAGTTCTAGCACAGGATGTACATCATTTGGGTGGAGAAGTCCATAGTTTGAAGCTTATGATTAGAAATTTGATTTCTGTACCTGTTGATAAGAACTCAGACTGAAATTCCAGATTCCAATAAAATTCGGGTACTTTAATTTTTGATCATTTCCTTTAAAGGGTTCGTAGTTATATGTATGTATTATCTTGGCTCCAAATTTCATGTTGATTGGCTGAGTAGTTTGTAAGTTATAGCTTTCCAAAGTTTGTTGTTCATGCATTTTCTGCATATTTTCATACTTAGAAAAATAAAAAAAAATCAGAATATCACACAAAACCCAAAACATTGCAAAAACACCAAACACAGAACAGGGCAACACATTACAGTGGTATCAGAGCAAGTCTATTCTGCCAGCCTGTGGAAGCCTAATTAAATTTTAGATTCATGGAGTCTTATAATGATTGGTCTAGGAGACAACGTGATTGGGATAGGACTCAGAGTGAGATACAAAAATCCATCAGTCAATTAACTACAATGATGCAAATTTCTCTACCTTCAGTTTTTCCTCAAGATAAGGTTGATTTTTCATTCATAAAGTTGTCAAAGAAAGTTGGAGTTGAGCACAAGGACGAGGACATAGCAGCAGATTTGGTTGCAGATCTAGACAATCCAAATGGTGTTCCTAAAGCTGATTGTTGCTTTGTTGACATTCATGGATCTGATGCAAGCGATGTCAATTCTATTGAGATCACTAATACCATTGCAGGGAAGGATTCCGATGTATATGCTTCAGATAAGTGCACTATTAATGTCACAGTTGGCCAATCAACCCATGATGATAATATTGTAGATTGTATTGTAGCTATTCCTAATGAGCACACTGATGTTATTTCGGGGCATGATGATTATGTTGTGGGTTCTCAATCAGTTCATTACTAGGATAGCCTTGGTGATACAGGGATTGATAGGGTTACTACTGACTGTGATACATTTGCAGTTTTAGTGCATGATGATGGGGTAGTACATTATGAGGAACATGGCTACCATGATGATATTATACAACATGAGTTACTTACAACGGTCGTCATTCACTATGAGCACAGTCTAGGAGTGGGCACTGGATTAGAGGATCAACTTGAGCATGATGTAGATGATGGAGTTTTCCCTATGCAGGATGCCATTTCAGTTGTGGTAGATCCCATATCTCCTCTCTTATGTGATGATGATAGTGGGTTGTATACTTCTTTAGGTTATGGGATACATCCTTCATCAGAAGGAAAGGCAGATTTATACAGGGATGATAGTTTGCTTTATCCAGATGGTGATCTTGCCGAGACCGAGTTATGGATGAGCAACTTCTCACCTGTGTGTAGATGTATCTGGCAGTGTATTTCTGGACATGGGAGCATCCATTTTCATACTGGGGTTTGGAGCCTAGATGTTTTCATGCTGGATATTGGACCACTCCTTGGTTCGGCTGACGATGTAGAGGACCAAATATGGATTTGGGATCCAGGGAGTTTTCATTGGTGCACATATTGTCCCATCGAGACAACAGTCTTCGGGTGTGTTGGACTTTACATTTGTCCATGGGATCTAGGTGGAGAGTACCCATGGAAGATCATGACTCGTGGAGATTGTGCTATGATGTTACTTCCGTTGGCTGATCGGTGGCGGGAGTTAGTTCAGACCTCCGGATGGGACCTTGCTTTTTGGTTGTGGATCAACAACCAAGTGACTCCAATATTATGTCTACAGATGGATTGGAGAGAGATTCTGGTCAGAGAATGGATACTTTGGTTGTTAGAGGTTGTTGGGAGTTATTTCCAGCATTTTTTTCACCTGACCATCCTTGAATCGGTGGTCTTCTCGCATAGGTATCACAGTTTGGTTTGGGATGTTGATTTCACTTTGGTGATGCAGACGAGGAGTGAGCAGTTGTGTCGCTATGGGCTTATGGATTTGATCAATGTGTCGCAAAAAAAACTTAGTGGTTTCTTCCTATTTTTGGCATGGGATTCTAGTGATCCACTGGATTTTGGTATGCGAGTAATTTTATTGGAGATAGTGTTTGACAGAGTTCCAAGTTTCTACAGTTACAGAGTGGTAGTAGTGTTTGACATTGTTGCTAGTTGCAGGGAGGACAGTTTGGGTCAGCAACACAGTTGTAGGACATTGGTCAGATTTTTGTGGGATCCCGACATACAGATCGGATTGCTTGAGGGCAAGCAATCTCGAGGAGGGAGGATTGTAATGTCCCTTTCCTGGCTTGTCAGTAGTGTGGGTGCATTCAGAGGATGTTGGGCCTTTGTAGGGATGTTGTCTACTTTCAGATGCCAGTTTCCTGGAGACATTCGGAGCTTGGATGGTGGACTTACTATTTATAGTAAGTCGGTGATTAGGGTTTCAGGTCCGGCGGATAGGGTAATGATATTCTTCGCCGAATTGGGTACCCAGATATCTCTTTAGTTGCTTGATTTTTGGCCTTTTCGGACACAGGTGCAGAGACTTACTATTTTTAGTAAGTCAGTCAGGGTCAGTATTTTGGGAAACAGATTTTACGACTGAGTAGTTCGACGAAATGGGTATCCGTTTCTATATTTGGTTTGATGGTTTGATCAGTGGAGGTCCGATATTTTAATGTGTAAAGTTTATTATGTTATATTTAATTAATATAACATAGTATTACTTTATAATTCCATATTTTTATAAAGGGGCCTTATAGCCACTCAAAAGAAAGGGCATTAAATAATAAATCAAATTAAGAGGGGCTTGACATGGTACGACCCCCTTGTGGGACATAAAGTGAAACAATTAAAAAATTAAATAAGATGGAGCTTTCTAGAAAGCCATCGTGAGTTTTGAAGGAGGAGTTAAATAGGGGTCTTGAGCTCATTTTAGATCATCTTTTTGGCTATTGATATTGATGATTTGAGGAGAAGACTTGCAGAAGGGTTTCTTGCAGGGATTTTCAGCTTGTTGGTGATGAAAACCACCTACAAGAACATCATATTCGGAGTTGAAAGACACTCTCAGGGTGATTCTGGGTATTCTCATCTTAGAGAGTGCATTGTGCATCAATGTTGTTGATTTTCAGCGAGATTGGACAAGGGTTTGAGCATGTTATTGGTTGAACTTCATCAATAAACCCCAGAAACCAGTTTTCAAGGGTTTTGTGGATAGTTTCGTGGCATTTTGGAGTCTTATTTTTGTTGGTCGTATAGTTCTAGCATAGGTTGTACATCATTTGGGTGGAGAAGTCCATAGTTTGAAGCTTATGATTAGAAATTTGATTTCTGTACCTGTTGATAAGAACTCAGACTGAAATTCCAGATTCCAATAAAATTTGGGTACTTTAATTTTTGATCATTTCCTTTAAAGGGTTCGTAGTTATATGTATGTATTATCTTGGCTCCAAATTTCATGTTGATTGGCTGAGTAGTTTGTAAGTTATAGCTTTCCAAAGTTTGTTGTTCATGCATTTTCTGCATATTTTCATACTTAGAAAAAATTAAAAAAAATCAGAATATCACACAAAACCCAAAACATTGCAAAAACACCAAACACAGAATAGGGTAGCACATTACATTGGTTACCCCTTTTATTTTGTTTCATATTCTGCCCTTCAACTCTTCATTTCCTTTATCTTGAAGACTTTTTTTTTTTTCATTCTGAAAGCCTTTTGCTTTCTCTCGAATAGCTTAGAAATGACTTCTTTGCATAAGCCAGGGGTTTCTTTTCATAACGCATTTCCAAATTAAGTGCCTCCAATAATCCTCTATCCGTCAAGAAGCTACATGTATCGAGAATATGGTTGAGACCCGCGTTTGATTTTTACCCATTTTTAAATTATAAAAGTTTTTGGATAAAGCTTCCATATTTATTTACATACTAGGTGCCACGACAATCATTTAAATGAGATATTATCAACCCTTTATGGCTTAATGGATAATGGCTTTTATTCATTTAAAATTATATACCAAACACCCTAAGTAACTATCAAAACCTTCCCCTTTTGTCTCATTCTTAATATAATGTAACATTCCAAGACTACAGGTGACACAAAAGAATCCAGTCTAAAAGTTAGTGGGCCTAATAATGAATACGCGACACTATGATGCCCATTAGCATTGCCAAATTTTTATCTAGTGAGCATGTGTGTCCACTATCCATTTATCATCGCTATCCAAATTGTCGCTGAAGCATCTCCACCTCATAGGGAGCTATGTTAGGTGCCCCATTACCGTCGCATCTCTTTCCACGCATATCCGATCATTGCACTCAGTGTATCCCTAGCTACATATACATTGTTATATACCTGGTAATAACCTCCATGTCAACATCTACATGGCCCACGTTGTTTACGTTTCATATGATTCCCACACTGTCAAAAGGATCATCGATGTTAGTAGCATGGATAAATCCCGCTGTCAACTCTCTGTTAGTTCTCATCGACGCTCCATCAAACCCCCACTTCTATATCTTATCGATATTTTTCTATGCATCCACATACACCTAAATCTCATCACATCCACTGTGGATTCAACTATGCTGCATTTCAATCTTAAATTACCTGTGTGTACACCTCATTTATTGATGTTTATAGTACCTTCCATAATCGATAGAAACAAGAGAGAAAAACTGGCGAATAATAATAGCCCTCCTTCTAGCACCAAAATGTTGAGTGAATATTTTGCACTATTGCAAAATGATCACCACAATCAAAGTATTAAATAGAAAAATCTCTCTTGCAAAGAAATTAGATGAAAATACGTATTTCTCCAAGGTTTTGGTAAACAAACATTACATACATACCTATAATCGATAATGATTAGAATAGAATATAGATATACCAGAATAAAATTAAAGTTTGCAAGTGACAGTTAACAAGGGGCCTTGATGATCCAATTCATACAATGCTTAGCGATCATGATCTTTTAATCCTCAAAGTGCATGTGAACTTAGCAAATGTGAAAGAGATTCCTTTTAATGCTCTTGATGTTAATCTGATTTACCTTAAATCCCAATTAGTAAGCTCCTTTTATCCTCACATTAAAGGTACAAAATCTAAAATGAAGTGGACTATTCCACACACTTTTGCATTTTACACCTTTAATTTGAATATTAACTGTTAACAAGGGGCATGTGTTGGTTCATTTTACCATGCTATGTTAATGATTGTTCATAAAACCAAACAAAAAGTAAATGTGAATTGGCCCTCATATGACCATGATGTAGTGCCTTAATTCCTTTTATCTTGAATTATTTTAAGGTAGATTTTATCTTCCTTGATTAAGTGGATTTTAAACAAGTTTTTATCTTGCAATCACTAAGGTGTTCCTAGCATTTCATTGATATTTTATTGAGATTACTAATACACATGTGCAAATGCTAATATAGCAAAGACCTTGGAGAAGTTGTTTTGTTTAACTTCTTTGCAAGAGAGGGTTTTGGGATCAAAACTCTAAGGGAGAGTGTAATTTCACAATTGGGTAAAATTAACACTTAACACGACCCACCATGGAACACGATTGTTGCACATATGTCAAGAAATGCATTAAGTTCCAACAACATGTCAATTTAACCCATTTACCATCATAAGCTTTGCAACCCATTCAATCCATGTGGCCATTTTTGTAATGGGGTCTTGATCTTGTAGGGAATATCACTCCAACTTCCTCAAGCAAACCCAAGTTCATTATCACTGCAATGAAATACTTCACCAAGTGGGTTGAAGTCGTTCCTCTTGTCCAAATGATAGGACTCAAAATTGTTGAATTCATCATTTATCACATCATTTTTTATTTTGGCATTCCCTCTAAAATCATCTTTGATAATGGTACATCATTCAATAATAATGAGGTTCGAGCAATGTGCAAAAAGTATAACATCCAACATAATTTATTGACTCCTTATTATCCTTAGGGTAATGGCCAAGCTGAAGCCACTAACAAAACCATTTGTGTCATTCTTCACAAGATGATTGCAAATCCTCATCGAGATTGGCACAATCAAATTTCCTTAGCACTGTAGGCATATAAAATAGGCATTTGTACACCCACTGAGGCAAATTCATTCTCATTAGTCTATGGCGCTAAGGCCATTATACCCATAGAATTAGAAATTCTTTTCTTGCAAATTTTGTTGCAAAAATTCATTGATGACACTACATTCCAAGCTCATCTAGACCAACTTCTGATTCTTTATGAGCATCAAATCAATACTATGGAGCATCTTTAGGTTTACCAAGATTGTATTTTTACGTGCATACAACAACAAAGTCCATGAGCATGAATTCCAATTTGGACACCTAGTGCTTAAAGATAATCAATGGAATCCAAATCAACCATGCTACTTGAGGGATAAATTTGCTCCTAATTGGCTAGTACCTTACATTATCAAACAAACATTTGGTTTTGGAGCTTACATACTTGTCAATATTGAAGGAATAGAAGAACCTAAACCCCTCAATATAATCCATCTCCATGCATTATATGCATAATAATTTTGATAATTTTGAATAAGGCTCTTAAATTCTTGTACATTCTTACTCAAAACAACAAAAGCATAAATAAATAAAAAAAACACAAAATCAACATAAATAAAAAGAAGCAAATGCATTCAACCACAATGCTCAAATCATTCTTTCATTCCTTCAATTCTTTATTCAACCACGTAATTAAGTTGGTTCAAGGTTTCTCAATTCAATTAACTCCTTCACCATATCTACTTCTCTTTTCTCTTCTTCTTCAAACCTTCTCCAATTCTCCTCTTTTTTTCCCTCATTTTCTCCCTAGGCTTCTTGTCAATGTTGTATGGTCATGTATGAGCAGCTACATAACTTTGACCAGTCCTATTTATTTTCCCTCTTTATCATTCTCATTCTTTTTTCTTCCCTAACTCTCTTCCACTTCATTCTATTTCTCTTCCTCATTCTTTTCCTGGGTCCCATATCAATGTTGTATGGTTATGCATGAGCAACTACATATCTTGACTAGTTCTTTCTCTTCTTCTTATTATTTTTCCCTTATTGCTCCCATTTATCCAACCTCTTCTTTCCATTATTCTTCCTCAAGTTTACATTTGTTTCTCCTACATTTCTCTTCTCCCACAAGCATTCACGCTTCTATCACATCGTTCTTTTGCATTTCATTCATTAAGAATTCATGTATCATGCTAATTTGGTCACCGTTTTGATTCATGGATACATGTTGACCAATCCTAAATTGGTATAATTAATCAATGACATGTTTGGCTATATAATTTTATTCCCATTTATATGCGTCATGTGTTCATATCATTTTCATGTGTCTAAGTGTTGGGTCTTGTCCTTCGCCATGTTGTCCTATCAATCACATTGCACATAAACATCCTACGTTTATTGCAATAATATCTATACGCAAACACTAGTTATCACAACTATCATGATGTTTTATTCAATCATATTATTAGGTTGATTGGTAGTAGAAGTTTCTTCTATTATTCAACCATTTCTAGTTAATCCAATCAACCTTTGTCAAATGTCGTTGAGTTCTAATGCGATTTTAGGCTTCCCCTGATTAAATTGAGTTCTTTCATGGACCAATCACAAATCAAACATTAAATAAAATTTTAGTTTAGGGAAGACAACACCTTGTGTAGTCTTACCATAAAGTAAAAGTTTTTCTTGTTCATCCTATCATTCACATGATCCAAACCTAAGGATCCAAAAAAGGACAAGCTATAAAAAAATTACATATATATATATAAGAGCATAAAAAGAAAAAAGAAAGAAAAGAACAAAAAGAGAAGTACCACCAACATGTCCTTGGTTTCCTAAAGTATTTAGACGACTCCATTGGGGCTATAGATTTCTGGCTGGCTATGGAGCAATGTTGACAGATTGTAGGGCCAATTTCCGTCAAGGCTATAAACACCTATTTGGCAGTGGAGTATGCCTTATGAGTGGTGACATGTCTGTCACATTAGCGACCTTTGTATAGACCATTGAATGCTCATGGATGAGCTAGCTTAAACTAGCTAAGTTTATAATTGGTTAGTCTTACCTCACTTAAAAAAAATATAAACATCATTGCACACACTCTAGTTCATGATAAGCTTAATCTTATTTGGGATGGTCAAGATTTCTATAGGATATTGACTAACTAATATACGAGTTTTATTGTTCAAACTAAGGTGTTTAACTTTCAAGAAATTCTTCTAGCATCCAAAATCCCTTGGAAATAGCCATGAACAACATCACTAATAGTTTTGCTAATACCTAGCTCCTTCTTCAAATCATTAGTTCAATGTTCATTCATCATGGTCTTATGTTCATTGTCCTTAGCTTGATGATCAAAACATTATTTTCATAGCCTACCTATGTTACATATTAGAGTTGCATTTACAATGTACATTGCATGTTCACTTGTCTTATGTTTTTTTTCATATGTCTATGTGACTGTTAACTTATCATTGATTAATTAAACCATTTGTGATTGTGAAATTCAAATACATACATCCAAAAATTTGATTCAACAAACACATATGAAGTTTAAACCATACACTTATGCAACAACACATCTTCATTCATAACATCAACCATATCAAATAAATGTCATCTAACATGTCCTATCTATATCTTCACATACATAAATAAATCATAAAATCAAAACAATCCCATAAACATACATCAAATCCTGATATCAAAATGATCATCATATATATCAAATCATTGCAAGTACAATTTCAAAAATTTATGTAGACTACATCATATATACATCTACATATGTCATCATATACATCATTGTGATCATCTCATAATGATCTACAAAAATAGTGGTTCATCTACCACACCAAAAATAGAATCATAGGAGTCTCCCCACTCTTCTCTCATGCTCTTGGTCTCTCACCTCTGCTCCTCTACGATCTCTCATCACCCTACGTCAAAGTTGATCCCCCTACCTAAGATGTTGCAAGGTTTGTGAACTGTGACACTACTAGAGTCACTGATGTTGTTCTCCTACAACTATGCTAGTATCTAGTACACGAGTGAGATGGAATAACTAAACCTTGGGTAATCAATACATCCTCGCAAGTTACCACTTTGTCTCTATCACACATAAAGACCCCTATACTCCCCGACATGTCGTAACTAAACAATCTCTGCTTGTAAAGCTACCATATTCCCCCATGTCCTCAACCACTCTACCTCCTCTTGGAGTCTACCCCTCTTAGTTTCCACAACATCTCACTCTCTTCATAAGTCCTCCCTCTCTACATCGACCCTATCCTACTTAGAAATCAACATATCTAGTCATCTCTAGAGCTCATATCTCTCTAATAGGTTCGATTCTCTCTTACTCTAATGCTTGCTATATTGTCAACCCTAATGAGCCTAGTCCTACCTCCATATAATCATATACTCATTATCTAAGTGACTCCTCATCCTACTCTGCCTTGTCAATTACTGCTGTATCCTCCTTCCTAACTACATCCTCCCTCTACCTTGGATACCATATCTATGTCACCCACCAACTATCAAACTTTATGGTAGTCCCTGTATCATCGATATCAAGTTTTACTATGTAATTATCCCTCTCGATATCTAGAGGATGCACACGTGGTCAAGCCCCATGATCACCCTTGATCCTCCAATATACCATAGGTATATTAGGCAAGCCCTATCGTAACCCAAACTATCTAAGCACCCGAGTGTGTTGGAAGAACTCCACCTATGTGCCCCTATGACTGATGATCCATCTCGATAGCCTCACTCAACATAACTCTATTACATCCTCTCTCCATGTTGGTGCTCTCCTCCATGGTCACCACATAATGTCCTAAGGCCTCAACCTATCAAATTTACCTCAATAATATAGGACATCTCTCTCATGAGGTCTCCTCACCTGTATCTCCTTATTAGACTGCCATCACAATACATATGGTACATCCTCATCCATCAACCTATGTGCCTAATAGAGCAATCCCATAGGCCTCACCACTACTATGTAATCCCATCTCCATAGTTGTATCAACAAGCTACAACTCAACCATATCCTCTCTATTATCCTCACATTGTGTAGCTCTCTATAAGTCTAATCTAGTAGCATTGATGCTCATGCATATAATCAACATCTCCACCAAATCATAAAAAATAACCAACATGTTCTATTTGAACCTCACTCTGGTAGCATATAGCTAAAGATGAGTACCATCGCTAGTGTATGTCTCCATGTCAATACCTCTATAGGATAGTACAAATCATACAATACACCACCACTCCTTGTATCTATCATTTGCCATCCAAGTTTGAAGGCTCTTTGTATCATTGTACCCTTCTATCGAGGTCCAACAACTATAATAGTACAAATCTCCATAAGCAACTGATATATCCTAAATATATCCTCCAGGGTGATCATCATTTCCCCATTGAGAAATGAAAGGTGTTCCTATCAGGATTATGACACTCACATAACATTGATAGGTACAAATAATCATAGTGAACGGTCACCATTTGTGCGACCACATAGAACCTAATGACCCTCAGCTAGTATCAGTCTTCCTCACTCCACACCTCCCTTAGATCATAAAGAAGCGGCCTAAATTGATGTTGTGGTTGTAACATCTTGACATGTTATCATTTTTCGATGTCAAATATCCCCCTCACACACACAAAATCAATTAATACAAATCCATACGATTGACATGATCGTATAGACCCGTATGGTTGGGCAAAAAAGGGTATTTTCGAATACTCATTTGCCTAAAAATATCCAAAGTCACCAAAACATTGAACCACATGCTCAAAATTACAAAAAAAATCAACCATAATGCAAACATACATTCATATTGAAAACTGCATAAAAAATTCAATCAAATAAAATAAGCAAGCAAAAATAAACATGCATACAAATTCCCCACCCACAATCCTTTTAAAATTTCCTCCTAAGTTATCATATTTTTCTATGGTTTCATTTCACTAAACATTGGGCCCTAGGGTTCATTTTATTTAGAAAAATCCTAACATAGAAAAAAGAGGGACAAAAATCAACTAACCAACACTATACTCCCTCCCTAGTTAGGTCCAACATAACCCTCTGCCATCTTGTTTGTTTTCATATTCACTCTGGATTTCACATCAAATTCTTTCTCACTCTCCTCTCAATTCTTCCAAATATCACAATAAAAATGAGCATTTTACCTTATGATCGTGCTTATATAGTGAGATGTGCCTTGATTGTATGGATTCATACGATTGAATATGACCATACAGATTCGTACGGTTGACCATGAATTTGACCATATGGTCCCCATCTTGATCAAAATTTTCTTCAAATTTCACTATCCACTAAGTGGTTTCACCATGACATTTTTTTGTCAAGAACTTCGCTATTGTGTTTAGTACCCATACATTCATCACTTGAGGGGATAAATATCACCCATTAATGTCACCTTACACATGATCAATATCAAACACTCAATCTTGGAATTGTGTTTCTCCAATAAATTTGTGTAAGACCATCACAAGCCCTCCTTTGTTGGGGTAAACAAATGCAAATTTTTTCTTCTCAATCAAACTCCAATCTAATCAAAATTTGGTATGCCCCATGACTGTGACTGTATGGTTCCTCATGAATTTCCTTCATGGAGGTGAAAATATAAGACCACTTGTGATCGAAGCATCATGATGATACCTACCACTTGTTGGAAGACTCACCCAATCAATCAAGCTCAACAATCTATCAAAGGTAAAATTTCAAAAATATTTGTCCCTTTCACAATTAGGACATCTTAAATTGTTCATGACTTAGCACAATCTCATGTTTCCTCCCTTAACAATCATTGCAGCGCACCAAAATCCATGATTAATCATAATCAACCATGATCATCCATTATCAATTCATCTTTCTCATAGTCAACCACCAATATGGTCTCATGAGTTTTTGCACTACATTATATTTTCACACAACATTGTACAAAAAGGGGTAAATGTAGACACGTTGTCCCTTCTATAGTGCTAACAGTCAATTAATTTATAAAACCCCTCAAAATTTGCATCATTTGCCTAAAATCACTATTCATCCACTTTAGCCCTTATTCCCTTCCAAGCCCTCTCCTCTGGTTAGTCCCTGGTTATCATGCAACCACCCCTTTAGCCTAGCCTAGGGCCACCTCACCCTAGTCTACCATTTGACTAGCCTAGCCTCCACCTAAGCCTAGCCTACCCTAGCCTAGACTTTCCACCTCATCATGCCCATTCAATGCCATCAAGAGGGTGAAGACTTCTCTCACTCATGTGCATTAAAAGCATTGATGATTCATCATCCACCATGCCATAAATGGGTGAGGACTTTCCTCCCCCATGCATTTATGAGGCATGGTGCACCCATGCCCATTTAATGCATGTGGGTAGATGAAGAATTTCCTCCATCCAAAGGCATTCACAAGAAACAGTGCACACATCCACCTTATAGGCCACCTCAAGCCCCAATAACCTTGGCCAAATTCTATAAATAGAAGGCCATTTCCTTCATTTTCAAGAATTAGATATTTACTTAATAGAAGTTTATAGAAATTTCTCTAGCATTCATTGCAATCAAACCATCCTTTGCTATTGATCCCATAGATGCTTGTGTATGCCTTTTATTGCCCCTTTTTGTGTTGTAAAATATTTGTAGGTGTAGATTCAAAAGGCCACCAAAATCTGGCAGGAGCTCCCATAGGACCAACAAAACCACCTCTCCCTTAAAAGTTTTTGTCTAACTAGCACAAATATGACTGTAAAGATAGGTACGATTAGAATGGATTATACCCAAAGGTACAATTCCCTCTAGGAACCTAGTCCAAATAGCATAGTCCAACAACTCAACAATGCAGGTAACTGTTACTATTTTTACCAGTTTTTTACCTATTTTAGTATTGTAATCATACAATAGATTAGCTTTGTTTCATTTATCTTTCATCAATCAGGGTTTGATTGTGATAGGCCCACAGGTGCTACTAACTCTCTAACTTGAATTATGTAGGTTTATAAGACCTATTCAACTAGCAGTGGTACATGTGCAATAAACCTACTCCACCCGAGGTGCCCATAGAAGACTCCTACGACGCTATAACTATGTTTTGTAAATAGTTTCTTCACTGGAATTTGTTGCCCAAGGGGCAAATTTGTAAAAGGATTGATTTTGTAACACTTCCTTTAACATAAATGAAATGACATATTTTTATGAGTACAATTGCAAAAATAAAATTTCAAATGACACGTTTTTATGGGATTCCCTTGTTATTGAATGTATTGCTTATTTTTTGGTTTTGAAAGAGAAACCTAAATAATAATTCTTGATACCTTTGTGGGTTAAAGAATTATTATAAAGGGAAGTATAGGATTCTCTTGTTATTGATTGTATTGCTTATTGTTGATTTTGAAAGAGAAAATGAAGTAGTAAATTCTTGAGACCTTGTGAGTTAAAGAATTAATATATGGAGAACTATGAGATTCTCCTTGGTTGGTTTATTTATATTTTATGCATGGTCATTTGCATATTGGATAGGGGCATGAGTAGTTGTATATGTATAGAGCTATTCTGATCCCTAAGTAAATCTCTCATGTTGTAGGTAGCTCTTCCATAAAAGAAGATGCGAAAGCTTACTTGGAAGGAGATCTTTGACAATGGTTTTATTAAAGCTCTTAAAAATTAATGTTGATGTAAATGAGAAAAGGCTTAATTTGCTTGAAAGAATTGTAAAACTTGATTATTGCTAGAGAAGAATTATGTTATTTTATTTTTATCTTGAGAAATAATATTTCTTTTGGTTAAGCAATCTCATGTCTTTAGTTAGCTTGTGTTAGATTTTGATACAATATCCAAAGGGAGATAACAATCACGAGATGCAAAATAATATGAAAGAAAGTAAATCTTCTAGATGACTGAGATATGCAATAAACATAAATGATATATAAATGAATACAATGTAGCTATGGAGGAAATGAACACTCCATCAATAAAGCTACTGGACTACATTGCACCCATCACCAATGGATGGTGATCCACACAAAATTGTACTACCTACTAAGATCCCTAAGCTACTATGTCATTGACTCTCCTTGTTCATATCTATCTAACAATGAGGTCTTCCTTATATAGGCAAAATAGGATACTTGGCCAACACTCTATCTAGCTGTACAAGTGACACCTTGCACATTTACAACTTGCACATTGACACTTGTGCATTTATTACATTGCATGAAGTAACTAGATAACTTCCCCCTAAAGTAATCTAATGTCCTAAGTATGTACCTTGGAAGATACATTTACATAACCCAAATGATGGAATATAATCTATTTCTAACACCCCCTGTATTACATTATTTGGGTATTGAAGACTTTTAGTCTTCAATATGGATCTTCATCTTCTTCTGAACTTTGTGTTTTTCCTCTGCATTCTTTGTGTTCAGGTTCAGTATATGGTTTGTGTCTTCATATGATGCAGAGTAGGCTGGAGCTGAGGCTTCTTCTTTGCAATGTTCATAGTAGTCTTGTTGCTTTAGTATTCATATCTTGGCCTCCTTTAGTATATCTCTTCTTTATTTTTCTCCTTCTTCTCTTCCTGTGATTCTTTTGTGATGTTGGTGAGGTCTCTACTTCATGACAAGTTAGTCTATCATCATAATAGTATTGTTCTTTTCCCTCTTGTTTCTTGTTTTGAGTAAGTACAAATACAATTAATGATAGATAAATCATTAGACATTCTTCAAGTGCAAATATAACCAATATTTTTGAGTTCCACCATGCTGTGAAGAGGATTTCATGAAGATAGTTAATCAATGCTATAAAACTACCTTCTTTGGATTCTTTAAGAAATAAGGAGAATTTCTCTTTGTCACTTGAGGGTAGATACTCATATCCTTTTAGAGTATCTATTAAGTTTTGAGAATAGAATTCTACTTCATGGAATAGTTCTTCATTATTGAAAGCTTCTCTCAAAATTTCATCCATGATAGATTTTTGAAGATAGAGATTCTTGCTATTGAAATTTGGTAGAACCTTAGTAGTCTACCTTATAGCTCCCTATATTAGGATATGCAAACCCTGATTGAAGTATATAAGCTTGATTTGATGAAACCTTTTGATTTGTAGGCTTCCTTATGTCTCCCTAGTAATGAGAGTATGAGCACCTAATTTTAGGTTTTGAAGAAAGCTTATATCTTCCCAACTTGACAACCTTTGATCAAGTTTTGTAGAATGTCTTATGACTCCCTAATGTTTTGGAGTATGATATAGTGCTTTTGTAAAAATAAAGTTCAATTTTATGATTGATTTTGTACAGTCAAAAATCAAATTTTCTAACACCTTATTTCTCCTAATTGAACTAAGCACTTTTCCAATTTTGAAGAGGTTTTAATGTTGGAATCCTTTTGTCCCTTTTGAGAAATTTAGAGACAAGAAAAATATAAATTTCCAACTTTAACAATAAGTATTTAATAACCTCTTTTTATAACCCTTAGGTTTTAATTTCTAATTTCCAAAGACCTAGTTTGATGTTGTAACCCTTATCACTCCCAAATTTGGAAAATTAGAAAATCAATAATATTTGCAAAATATCAAAGAAATTAATCCAAGTTGAATTCCTTATTTCTCCTAGGTTGAGATGCAAATATTATTTTAATTTGGTAAGTTATCCCTTATAGCTTTGCTTTCACTAAACTAGATTTTCTACCTTAGTTTATAACCCTTATATCTCCAAAGTTGAAAGCAATAATAAAGTGGGATTTCACCCTTACCTTTTTGATGCTAGTCTCCCCACTCTTCGGTGCTCCCTTTGGCTGAATATAACAATGATGATAAGGTTCCCTTGGGTGCTGGAATCAATGGAGATGCTCATATTTAATGCTAGAATGTATACGCTGCTGAATATGGAAGATTTGACCTTCAAAGACCTAGAGACTTAAATGCTCCTTCTACCTTCCTTCCATGTTGTGCTTGAATGGCTTTGATTGCATTTCACTCTCTCTCTACCTTGCTGTGATATTTGGACTTTGGGCACTTTTATTGGAGGAGCAAACTCAAGCTTTGTGACACGTGTCACATCCGTTATGTATGGGTGCTCCTTCTATAACTCTTTCTTGTTCAACATTGCTGGTCACTTTGTAATGCCTGCTCACTCATGTGGGACTTGAGGAGAATAACAAGTGTCACCACATATGCTAGTGCATTGAGAGATGAAGCTTCTAGTAACGTATGCTTGAGTGAGGTTCTTTGAAATGTATGCTTGAGCATTTGAGAGATGATGTTCTTGTAATGCATGCTCTTTAGAATATTGATGCCAAGTGGTATTCACGCTCTCTACATGTAGACCTTCACCGTAATACCTTCCAAGGAGATTATTATAACTCCTTAGGTCTTTTAGTCTACCATTCCTTTTCTTTGCTATGTTTCTTGAGCAACAAGCAACCTTGTTTTCTACAGGTGGATTGATGAGGTGCTATGGAGCTTGAATAGCGATTCTGATGCTTTGTTTGGTGGATGATCTTCACCAAGTTCTGAATGTAGCTCCTTTGTTATTTATCTTCTATGCCTCCAATGTATTAAAACATATTCATATTTGTAGTGTAGATGTTGTTCATTTATCTTTGGTAGAAGTAGATGCCTTTTAGATGTTGTCCATCTTGCATTGTTGTCCATCTTACGTTGGTAGGAGTAGATGCCTTCTTTTGCAGTGTAGATGTTGTTCATCCCACGTTGTTGTCCATCTCACATTGTTGTATGTATCACATTGCTATCCATCTCATGTTGTTGTCCCTATCCATATCACATTGTTGTACGTTGGTAGATGTGCACTCTTTTCTCTATGTAGATGTAGCTTTGACGATGGCCTCTTGTGGGCTTTGTTTTGTAGGTTCATCCATCCAAGATGAGCCCTTCGAGTGGCTCCTATTGCTTGGGAAGAAGAGTGCTTACGTTCAGCCTTTCTTGGCTGCTTTTCCTGTTGATATTGTGCCTTTTGGGGACACATCCAAATCTGCTCTTGGGCTGTAAAAAACTATATTAAAATGGTGCAATGAAATGTACTATAGATTGTACATTAACCTCCTTCTTTTGCACTCTTATTTCAGATCTGAAATTTTGGTTTCATGGCAGATTTTTCTTCCTGCAAATACAAGGGTTTTGAGGTTGTATTTTATGAGTAGACACCTTCCCCTTTTTTCTTGGACACTTTTATAATAAATCCAAGCTTAGATAACAATAGATAGAAGCTTTTTAGTTTATGCAATTTTCTGCATTTTCTTTTCTTGCATCCAATCTTGTAATGCTTTGGATCTGAGACTCACCAAGTCTCAATATTGAAGCTTCTATTTATATTTTTGGTTAGTTGTGTTCTTCTCCAAGTTTTGGAGGATTCTAACCTTTTTGGGTGGCTTCTTTTGGCCACTATGAGTTGCAGATTTTTGTGCTTCAATAGTGTCTTTAGACACTTGATACAAATCAAATTTTGTGCCCTTCAAGAACACAAAAAACTAATTTCTTTTGAGAGTAGTATAATAGTGCAAAATAAATCTAATAGACTTTATTTTTAATGCACTAAGAATTTCACCTTATCACTCCAATTAACTCTCAAGATAATGCACTTTAATCAATCTACTACAACTAATCAAGAATAACCTAAAATGAATCTTTAAAAGTTATTCTACAAATTCACTACAACTAATATTGTAGGACTTAGTCTTCTTTTCTATTTCCAAAGTAGATGATAGGTAGTTGATAGATATAATTCTAAAATCTAATCAACTCCTAATTAATGTGCAAATGAACCTTAAAAAGAACCTTTTCCTATTTGCACTTTTGAAGACTGTAATCTACTTTTCTTCATGCAACTTTAATCCAGATAAGGTGCTCTAATAAATCTGATAAGGAGTCTAATTAATGAGTTAGTTAGCACCAGTAGTTGCATACCTTTTTGTAATATTCTATAGCTCCTTTTTTTGCTTCTATAGAGGATGTGGATCTTGGTGTCTAAGATCACCAAGTTGCTTCTTCGAGTAGGGTTTTGTAGCTCTTTGTAGACTATTTTTGAATAACTCCTTCTTCACAAAATGATGGTCTTGAACTTTCTTTTATGAGCCTAGGATTTGGTGGCTTGTTCTCCTCTTGTAATATTCTCCTTCTACTATAGATTTGGAGAAGTCTCTATCTCTGAAGCAGTGCCTTCTTGCTATGAGAGGTAATCTTCAAATCTCCTAGATTTGATGAGCTTCTTCTATCTTCAAGTCTTCTTGTCAAATTCTGACTTCAAGTAGGATCTTCCTCTCAAGATTCTGAATATCTTGAGGTCTTTCACTAGATTCTTCTTCTACAATTTGGCACTCCTTGCCAAATTCTCCTTCTCTTGGGCTTGTTGTCGGATGGTGACAATTGTCCCAAGTCCTTCACTATTAAGGGCTTCTCCTTGGTAGTGGATTTCTCTAGTGAGATCTCCTTTGATGATTTCTTCAGTAAGGCTTTCCTAACATTTTTTTGGATGCTCGATGAGACCTTCCCAAGGTCTTTGATCTTGCAAATTTTGTTGGTCTTCACTTGAGACCTCTTCAACCTTCTACTCCTGGAAGTGTTGGTGATGTGATCTGCTCCTGGATCTTTGATTCTACTACTTCTAGATTTGAGTAAGACTCTCCTAGTCCTTCTTCCAAGTCTAGAAGTCCTTCAATGAGATCTTCTCTTGATATCCTTTGCTTTAGGTGTTAAATTGATTCTAAAGAAGATACCCTTCCTAACTTTCTTGTAGGAAGTTTCCCAACTCACTAAATCTTCTTTCCCTATAATAAAAATGTTAATACCAAAATCTTAATCTACTTCTAAATTAGATATTCCTTTTAAATTCTTCTTTAGGATCAAGGCTTCTATGGCCTATTTTAGTATCAAGGCTTCTATGGCCTTTTTAGTATCAAGGCTCCTATGGCATTTTCAGTATCAAGGCTTCTATGGCCTTTTCAATATCAAGACTTCTATGGCTTCTGCTTCAAGGCTACTATGGCCTTTTCTATATCAAGGCTTCTATGGCCTTTTTAGTATCATAACTTTGTGGCTTTTGCTTCAAGGTTGTTATGGCCTTTTCTATAACAAGTCTATTATAGACTTTTTGCATCAGGATTCTATGGCATGTTCTTCAAGGCTACTATGGCCTTTTTGTATCAAGGCTTCTATGGCTTGTTCTTCAATCTATAATGGAGATCTTTAGTCTCCTAGCTTCACCATGCATTTTCTTTAGAAGTCTTCTTCTATAGTGTTCTCCTGCACAAGGAACTAATATCTGCACTATGAGGGCACACCGACCTTCGAGCAATGAAGTTGGAGTCTCCTAGATTTATATCATAGGAGGAGTACCAATCCTCTGAGAATTAATTATCTGCAACAAAAGAAACTTTGGAAAATAGTTAGAAAATTCTAGATATCCTGGATCTTCACTAGATGATCTATCAATCTAGTGGATTGAATGTTGAGTCCTGGTCTTCATGAGTTTTCCTATAACTCTATGGAAAGACTCTAGTCAAATGCAATCTCAGTATTTTATGGGACTAAGATATCTTTTAGTCCTCACTTGTGACTCTCCCTAATTCTATCACCTAGATTCTTCTGAGATATTTTGACAGTGACTGGTCCAATGGTGCGTTAGGTTGACAAAACACTCAGGCTCAATAATGATGGTGATTTTCTTGTAGACCTGCACAGACTAGATCTACCATAGCTCTGATACCACTGTTAGCTTTTGATACAATATCCAAAGGGAGATAACAATCATGAGATGCAGAATAATATGAAAGAAAGTAAATCTACTAGATGACTGAGATATGCAATAAACATAAATGATATATAAATGAATACAATGTAGCTATGGAGGAAATGAACACTCCATCAATAAAGCTATTGGACTACATTGCACCCATCACCAATGGATGGTGATCCACACAAAATTGTACTACCTACTAAGATCCCTAAGCTACTGTGTCACCGACTCTCCTTGTTCATATCTATCTAACAATGAGGTCTTCCTTATATAGGTAAAATAGATTACTTGGCCAACACTCTATCTAGTTGTACAAGTGACACCTTGCACATTTACAACTTGCACATTGACACTTGTGCATTTATTACATTGCATGAAGTAACTAGATAACTTCCCCCTAAAGTAATCTAATGTCCTAAGTATGTACCTTGGAAGATACATTTACATAACCCAAATGATGGAATATAATATATTTCTAGCAACTTGGAGTTGCTTTGATTAAGGAATTAGATTAATAGTTAATCTTCTTATATTCTTTATATTTAATGATGAAATGTTCGTTGAAACCTTTATTTAAGCTTAGGGAATTTATAATGTGGTTTAAGTCTATCATGATTATAGTAGCTTTTTGTTTAATTCTCTATATCATGCATGAATGTGGCTTTTTGGTTAAGAGGAACTCATAGATTATATCTCTTAGCATTTGCTGTGATGGATTATATCATGTTTAATATTTGGTATATGTTGCATGTTTATCTAGCCTTGGAGTGGGTAGGATTTTTCCTCTAGTAAGCCATGAAGTCCAATCCTGGGAGGATTTGCATGAATGCAATACCTAGGTAGATATAATTCTTGGAAGGAGTTGCATGAATGCAATATATAGGAACTCATAAACCTAGAAAAAGTTGTGTAGACAACAACCAGGGTACTTCTAATAGTCTATCTTGAATGTGTAGGTTTGGGGATGTCCCATCTAGTTAATTTTCACAAGACAACAATGGTGATCCCTCAATAGTGTAGGATTAGGTGATCATGTTAGTTATTGTTGAAGTGACAATGATCTTAGCCCACAGAGGTATGGTAACTAAGCACCAAGGCTCTACACTATTCTATCTGCCTAAATGGGTTTAGAGTTAGGATAAGGAATGAGCATCCCCCTTTAAGGGTGTAGGTCCTAAAGGACAATCCATATGCCATAGTCATATGGTCCTATGTCAAGAAGGATATGGGAAGGGTGGGACCACTTTATGCATCCTTCTAAATGTGTAGGTTTAGTAAGGTAAATGCCAAAAAAAATGGGAGTTGGACACTCTTTTCCACTTAATGTCATATACAGTGACTTGGAACTCAAATGTGATGAAGCCTTGTATGTTGAGATAAATAAAATAATGGCACTCCCCTTTTAAGCCTTTGTTTGTAAGTGCTCTTTTAAAAAAATTGGGTTGGTAGTTTTGGGTTGTTACAGTTGGTATTAGAGCCCTAAGTCATAGGAATAGAAGATTTCATAGAGTATGTGTGGTTTGAGCCTTGAATTGATGTGTGACTTTGAGAAATATACCTTACAATAAGGCAACCGTGACCCTAGAATGGGAGTAGAATATGTTAGTTCATGAGTAGAATAAAACTAGTAGTTTAAAAGTGCAATTATAGAGAATTATAACTTACCTAACTAATTTTCTATGATAGATGGCACATGTGTTGAGGTCCTCTAAGAAAATAGGTTTAATGATTTGAAAGGACACTAAAGTAAGCTTTCTAAAAGGGCCTAGGGTTAAGAAGGACTTTGGAAAGGAAATATGTGGGGTTTTAGCTATCTGTAAAACCTTTCGAAAGGTGGAGGAATCTAGCTAAGACCCTAATGAGAGCATAACCAGTGATGCATCCCTACTCCAACAACTACAATAGAAAATAAAATGGTTGGAGTTAGTAGTAAGATCACTACAATGCCAAACGAGTCAACATCAAATGATACTAGAAATAATTGTTGAACAAGTATTTAGTAGATCTAGAGCCTATAATAAGGGTAAGGAAATAATCCATTATTTCAAGATAAGGTGTTACACCTGTAGGGGTCATCACTATGCTAGAAAGTGCCTTCAAAGAGTAGAGAAAAGCCACATGATAGAGGATATGTCACACCAAATTTTTGTTGCTACTAGATATCAAGACTTGGATGGTCAAGAAACATTGAACCAATTATATGGTAAGTTGTTTACTAGATATGTAAAAGTTTTGATAGATAGTGGAGTCACATATAGCTTTATTTCCACTAATATTATCAAGGATATGCTGTAAAAGCCTAGATTTTTGACACAAAGGGGGAAAGTCGAGTATGGTTCTGGGAAAACCTACTTTGTGGATCAATGTTTACCTACAATAGAGATAACTCTACCTAAAGGGTCTACTATATGGCACTTGTATGTGGCACCACTTCACACCTTTGAAATTATCCTAGGGATGGATTAATTGAAGGCCCATGGAGCCTTAATCAATTTTCAAGATAGGTGGATGGATTACATTGATAAGGATAAGAGGAGAGTAAGAGTTCAAAGTGGGTGAGGTTATTTTTGATCCCACTTACTTTCAGCTATGTAGTTAAATAAGGACATCAAAAGAGGTAGGTTACTCTATGTAGTGAAGTTCAATGGTGAGACTAGAGAAAAAGGAGACGAAGAATTTTTTAAGAAGCATCCAAATTTTCATGAGTTTCAAGATGTATTTCCTAAAGATCTTCTAGGTCTACCCCTAGAGGGGAAATCAATTTCATTATTGAATTAATGCCAGGAGTTGAACCCCTTTCTAGGATACCTTAAAGAATGACTCCAATTGAGTTGCAACAACTAAAGGTTCAACTTCAAGACATGTTGAATTTTTTTTTGACCAAACCAAGTGTGTAACCTTGGGGTTCTCCAGTACTTTTTGTGAAAATGAAGGATGGCTCATTCAGACTATGCATAGATTATAGAATTTTGAATAAGGAACCAATAAAAATAAGTATCCTTTACCATGGATAGATGATATTTTTTTATTAGTTAAAGGGTGCTACCATATTTTAGAAAATAGATCTGAGATCAGGTTATCATCTACTTAGAATCAAGGAAGAAGATTCCCATATGGCCACTATGAATTAATGGTGCTACAATTTGGGTTAACGAATGCACCAACCTCCTTCATGAATTTAATGAATAGTGTATTCAGGAAGTATCTAGATTGGTTCATATTGGTATTCATAGATGATATACTAATGTATTCTCAAACTAAGGAAGAGCATGACCAACATCTTAAATTAGTACTAGAAGTACTAAGGAAGAATCAAATATTTGTAAAATTATCCAAGTGCGAGTTCTATACTCCATAAGTTTAGTATTTAGGGCACATTATCTCAACAAAAGGCATCACTATGGATCCTAATAATATTGAGGCTATATTAAATTGGTCTTCATCTACAAATGTGACAAAAGTCAAGAGCTTTATGGGACTCATAGGTTACTAGAGGTGTTTTGTGAGAAATTATCCTAAGATTGCCTATCTAATCACCAACTTTCAAAAAAAGGAAAAAGAGTTAAAATGGATGGATAAGTATGAGGTTGCAATTGAGAATAAAAACAATGGTACTGATTCTAAATATTTTGGATCCTCTTTGGAAGTTCATCATTAGTATATATTCTTCTCTAGAAGTGTTGGATGAAGATTTTTTGCAAGAAGAAACTATAGTGGCAGAAGCACGAGGTAAACTATGCCACTCATAATCTGGAATTGGGAGCAGTTGTGCATGCCCTAAAGGTTTGGAGACACTATTTGATTGGTAGACCCTTTGAGCTAAGAATAAACCATCAAAATTTGAGGTATATTTTTATCCAACCTATGTTGAATGCAATATAGAGAAGGTGGATAGAGTTCTTAGAGAAATATGATTTTGGTATTGAATATGTCAAAGGGAAGGAAAATAAGGTTGTAGATGCCTTGACCAAGAGAAGGCACATAGTTGCCTTGACCCGTAGACATTTAGATTTGATGGATAAGGTCAAGGATATACAGTCACAAGACCCATATTGCCTAAAAATTTAGGAGAAAATGGAGGGGACTATTGAAGAAAGCAAGGGTTTCAACATAAAATATGGGCTTTTATGATTTAAGGGTCAGGTAGTCATACCCAAAATGAGTATTCTAAGGATATTGATAATGCAATAGGTACATAATTCTCCCTATTCCGATCATCCAGGGGGTCAAAAATGATATAAAATATGAAATATCTTCTATTGGGATGGGATGAAGCAAGATATCACCAAATTCATATCAAGATGTTTGGAATTCTAGAAAGTGAAGGTAGAACATCATCACCTGGTTGGAAAATTGCACCCACATGAGATACCTATGAAAAAATAATAGGTAATATATATGGCCTTTATTGTGGTATTTCCTAAGAATAAGTTCCAACATGATGCTATCTTAGTAGTGGTTGATAAATTGACCATGGTTGCACAATTCATACTAGGAAATATCAAGAATGATGCACCAATGGTAGCACACAAGTTTGTCAAAGAAGTTTGTAGATCACATGGGTTTCCTAAGGTAATCATATATGATAGAGATTCTAGATTCATATCAAAATTTTGGCAATCTCTGCATCGTGTAGTAGGCACTAAGCTAAACATTACTTCTACATATCACCCTAAAATATATGGTTAGACAGAGAGGTTAACTAGGTTTTGGAAGACATGTTGTGCATGTATTGCATGGATCAAAAGTCAAAATGGGAAGACTTATTGTATCTTGTGGAATTTGCTTATAATAATAATTACCATGCATCATTGGGGGTGGCCTACTTTGAAGCCTTGTACGATAGAAGATGTAGAACCCCTATATCATGGGACAATTCGAAGGATCGAGTGCTGATCAAACCAAAAATTGTTCGAGAGATGGACACCTTAGAGAAATTTGACTTGGGCTCAAGGAAGTGACTGATAGTCAAAAGAGCTATGCATATCTAAAAAAATCACCAAGAGAATTCTTTGTAGGATACATAGCCTTCTTAAGGGTTAGATCCATGAAAGTTCCATCAAGTCAACAAAGTTGGATCCTCACTATGTTGGGCCCTTTGAGATCATTGGGAAGATTAGTCCATTAGCCTATAAGCTCGCTTTGCCACCCAACCTGTCAAATATCCATGATACTTTCGACATATCTCTACTTTAAAATTTTGTTGTTGATCCTTCTCATGTGTGGAATTTTTTTAAATTGCATATGATAGATCCTGTAGCCATTGAGGTGCAACCAATTAAGATTCTAGGATTTTTTTCTAAGGTGCTAAGGAAACGAACCCTAGATCACTGTAAGGTCTAGTGGGATCAATATTATGAGAAGTGTGCTACATGGAAAAATGCTGATGATATGAGACAATAATTTCTATTTGTATTTGACTAAATTATGTATGCTACTTTTTGCAGGAAACATAGAGGACTATGTTTAGTCCAAGGGGGAGTATATAACACCCCTACTTGGTAGAACTCATTATGGATAATAAAATATATTGATATGAACGATTAGTGGCATGCTTTACTCTTTGATATTTATATGAGTATATTATTTTGAGCATAGAATATGGAATTGATGATGCATTCATGGATGCATGATAAGATCCTCTCTCTAATGGGAATATATGGGTAAACCACCTATAAAGAGAGATATGTTGAAAAAGTGATGATGATGATTTGTTCATCAATAACTCAAAATAACATGGAAAGTTACTCTTCATATAAATGCATACCATACTATTTGTTTTCATATCAGCACCATTGGGCTAGGATGTTGCTTGTGTAATGAGCCTCCACCATAGGATTGGTGATAACATTTGACTATCTTAAAAGGACTGCCATTCGAAGGATAAAATAATGGTGTAGGATATTGGTACGATGCCATGCTCATTTATATTTTGCATCATGGCAATGTTAAATTTAATAAATGTGGGTATTTTTCTATTACTTGAGTAGAAGCATAATACCTTAGTAATTAGGTTTTATGTGGTTTCTTTATATTTAATATTAAATAGGTTCATGGATTATCTATGTGTTAAGTAACCTTTCATGCTAATTAAAGAGTGGTGTGATAATTAAACTGCTCTTTATAAGTTGTGGAGCTCCTAGGTTTCATTAAAGCTTTGGATAATGAAATTGCATGAATGTGCTCTTTGGGGCATTCATTTGCATTCTACCATATAAAGAGGGATGCCTTTCTTTAAATTCAAGGGAAAGCAGATGGAAGTGGGGGTAATGAGAATTTGGAAGGTTATGGTGAAGTGGAGGCAAGGAGAGACTAGAAGGTGAACAACTTTGATCGTGATATATTGGTAAGCAAGTGGAGTTTCTAGATTCATGTGTTCATTTTTATTGTTATTAATATCTTGGGAAGTGAGTGGAGCTTCCAGATTCTTGGGAAGCAAAGGTCCTTTCAAAGTTTGTTGATTTGTGTTAGGGAGTGTAGTATATTTCCTTTTGTTGTTGAGATGTGTGTTGTTGTTGTATATCATCCTTGTTTGGGTTATGAGCCTATGTTAGATGTAGGATTGTGTTTCTTTTGTTTTTGCCCGAGTGTTGGTGCTTGTATTGTTTAGCATGTACCTTGGTTTACATTGAGGAAGCACCTTTAACCTATGCCTTGGATTTCATTGAGGAAGCACCTTTAGCCTATGCCTTAGTTTATGTCTTGTATCGGGTGTTGGTGTTATCCTTTGGATCGTTGTTGTACTTTTGTTTTGGCCTACATCCCAAATTTTATGATCTTTTCGTGGATCATGCGTTTGTTGTAGCTTGTATTTTTGTTGTCTTTGTTGCTCTAGTTTGGTAGATTTTGGTGGTTTCTTTACTTGGTGTTTGTAACTAACTTTATGGTTGGGTTTTAACATTAAATTTAAGCTCAATTTTATTATTGATTTGATGCACATATTTTGAGCTTATTAGAACGTATATGTTTGTACATATAAGTTAAAGATTTTTTTTTGTTGGATAATAAGGGGTTGTACTTGGGTTTCCCACCCTTCAAAAATTACATCTCTCTTCATTAGAGCTTGAGATTTTACAAATAGACACACTTCTCATCTCAATTGAGATGCTATAGCTAAAAACCTACATTTTACAAAAAATGTCTAAACTGTTGATTTTCATTTTTTGGATCTTTTTAAATTTATGTATGAATGCAATTAATCCAAAATTTGAAAAATTTCTAAACATTTTCCTATAGCAACCTTCACAATGCCAAAAATTCACCTTTACTATCTATGCCTTGCATCTTAGTAGAGTAATATTTCCAAAACATCGCACAATCATAGTCTGCTTTACCAAATATGGATTGCTAGTTTCCTTCTTGAAACATAAGTGCAACCACAAATATTATAATAAACAGTATAAAAGAAAACACATTATTATTACAAAATAAAGTAGATAAAATCAATGGAAAACATTAAGTTAAATCTTAATCATAAATTGATTCAGGAAATAAATATTTTTTGTATCAGCTTCAACTAAACTTTCTACTTCCTCTAACCATGGAAAGGAAAATTTAACTTCATGATCCTCAATAAAAACCCCTCTATTGGCTAACTTATTTGTACATTTGTTTCCTTCCCTTAATATGTGTGTAAACCTGATTTTTTCAAACTCTTTAGCAAGATCTTGAATTTCCACAATTATCTCTTGTATGTTCCATGGAGCCTTTGCTTTCCTCAAAATTGCATTAATTACTATGAGAGAATCACCTTCCATCCATACTCTATTCCATTTCATTTGTTTACATATTTTTAACCCTTCTAAAGATGCCCAAGCTTCAAATTTATTATTTGTCTTAAATCCACTATTGAAAGCATAATGAGAAAAAATCTCTCCTCTATTATTTCTTTCTATTCCTCCTCCTCCCCCTGGTCTTGGATTTCTTTTAGATGCTCCATAAAAATTCAATTTAACCCACTCCACATATTGTGGTTTCCACTTCATATTCTTTTCCTTCTTTTTGCTTCTATTGTACCCAACATCATAATTCCATTTAATGACTTAACTCTAAGTATCAAGGCTCTATGCTTTCAAATTAGGAACTAGATGAGTTGATAGGGTTGGTTTAGACTCCTATACGGCTAAACAGATCTAAAATTCTTTTATTACCTCTAAAATTCTTTCATTTCCTTTAAATATTCTTCCATTCCTTTCTAGCCATATAGTCTAAAGTATTGTATCTTTTGATATATCCCATATTTTCTGTAAAGCCTCACTTTTATAAGTGCTCTACCATTGTTTTAACCAATCTTCAATTCTGCTATTCATAACCATGTATTTATAAAACATATTAAGAATCCATTGCTATAGATTCTAGACTATTGAGAAATATTCCAAGATATGGTCTATACTCTCCTCTTTCTTATTACAAAAAACACATTGAGAGGGGCCATGAAAACCCCTTTTCATAAGGTTATCCTAGGATAAAATTCTTCTATGACCTACTTTCCAAACAAACCTTTAGAATTTAGGAATGCTTGCGCTATCCCAAATATCTCTCCATATTATAGTGACAATATTGTTGGTGTTGAACATTATATCCACTTCTTCTTGTGTATTATCCTGAGCTATTCAACTCCCAAATCAATTTATCCTTGGCTCCCCTTGGAATAATCACAGTTGTTATCTTTCTACTCAATTGCCTCCTAGAATCAATGTCTTGTATACTTGTAATAAATATTCTTTCCATTTGTATCTTCCTTCTCGATCCTTGTACAAAATGTTTGAAACCCTATCACCATATTTATCTTGAAGCAATCTCATCCAAGGTTTCAAAATTGGATCTAAATTGAGTGGTATTTTATCACACCAAGTATCCATCCAAATAGATTTTTTTCTCTAGTTCCCACCACCCATATTAAACCTTTAATAATAAGATCAATAGATTTTTTAAAACCATTCCAAAGAGCAGAACCATTTGGTAGAGATAATGCGATAAATATAAAACTTGGGCCATTGGGATCAACATAGTTACTTAGAAGAATTCTTGCCCATTGTTTTTGACTCTCTTTGTATAATCTCTAGATAAATTTTCCCCTAAGAGCTAAGTTTGCATCTATAAGAACTCTTAAACCAAGACTTCCCCTAGTTTTATCATCACACAACTTGCTCCATTTCACCAAAGGAAATTTCCTTTTATCATGTAAACCTGACCATAAAAAGGATCACATAATATAGATAAAACTTGTTTCAACAGATTTAGGTATAAAATACAATGATATATGATATGTTGGAATGGTTTGTAATAATGACTTAATTAACTACACTCTTCCTGCTAATGATAACCATATACTTTTCCAAGTTGGAAGTTTATTCTAAAATTTACTAATAACTGGATTTCATAAATATTACCTCATTCTTCCATCAAATAAAGGCATCCCAAGATAACTTGCTGGTAAATATTCCTCCTCCATTTGAAGCAACCTGTAAATACTTGCTTTAATATTAGTAGGAGTGTCAAGGAAGTAAATTTTAGATTTATTCCTAGTAATATTTTGCCCTGAAGCTCTTTTGTACTCTTTTAAAAATTTATTCAAAGCTCTGGCCTCATTTATCCTTACCCTTCCAAAAAGGGTTGTATCATCTATAAAATGTTGATTGGTGATGTTATCGATGTTATTACTAACCTTAAGACCACTTATAAGCCCATATTTGTAAGCCTTCTTTAAGTTCCTACTCAAAACTTCTGCCATAATAATGAACAAATAAGTTAAAGCTTTACTACTCATATTGGATGATTTATGTTTTGGCTGAGTTTTAAAGTATAGTTAGCTTTATGTTTAAGTTAGATGCTTTATTCTTCCTTGTAGAGAAAATAAAGGATTGAATGCTTTAGTGAAGGGACAAAGATATGGGTGGGCTCTTTGTTAAGTTAAAGTTTGTCTTATATTTTTTTGAGTGTATGTTTTAGTGTAAGCTTTTCTCTTGTAAAGAACGTAGATAATAGATCTTTTGCTAAGAAAATAATCTATGGAATGCTTTTGTAATTAAGAGAAATATTTCGTTCTATTAAGTTAGGCTTTAGAAAATTTATAGTAGATTTCTTAAATCTAATTCAACTGATTTTGAAAGAGAATGCCAAATAATAATTCTTGAGACCTTTGTGGGTTAAAGGATTATTATAAAGGAAAATACGAGATTCCCTTTTTATTGAATATATTGCTTATTTTATAGTTTTGAAAGAGAAACCAAAATAATAATGCTTGAGACCTTTGTGGGTTAAAGGATTATTATAAAGAGAAGTATGAGACTCCCTTGTGAATGAATGTATTGCTTGTTTCTAGTTTTGAAAGAGAAACCTAAATAATAATTCTTGAGACTTTTGTGGGTTAAAGGATTTTTATAAAGGGAAGCATGGGATTCCATTGTTATTGATTGTATTGCTTGTTGCTGATTTTAAAAGAGAAAATGAAGTAGTAAATTATTGAGACCTTGTGAGTTAAGGAATTAAAATATGGAGAAGTATGGGATTATCCTTGGTTGGTTTATTTATATTTATGCAATGGTCATTTACATATTGGATATTGGCATGTGTAGGTGTATCTATAGAGTTGTTTTGATCCCTAAGTAAATCTCGCATGTTGCGGGTGGTTCTTCCATCAAATAAGCTATGGAGGTTTCCTTCGTAGGAAATATTTGACACTGGTTTTCTTAAATCTCTTCAAAAGTAATGTTGATGCAAATGAGCAAAGGCTTGCTTTGCTTGAAAGAATTATAAAACTTGATTATTGCTATAGAAGGATTATGTTGTTTCCTTTTTGTCATGAGCAATGATGTTTCTTTTGGTTAAGCAATCTTATGTCTTTAGTTAGCTTAGAGTTGTTTTTATTAAGGAATTAGATTAATGGTTAATCTATTTATCTTCTTTATCTTTAATTATGGAATGTTTCCTTAAGCCTTTTTTTAATCTTAGGGGATTTATAATGCGGTTTAATTATATCATGATTATAGTAGCTTTTTGTTTAATTATCTATATCATGCATAAATGTGGCTTTTTGGTTAAGAGGAACTTATAGATTATTTTTATTAGAATTTATTGTGATGGATTATATCATGTTTAGTCTTTGATATACACTGCATGATTATCTACCCTTGGAGTGGGTAGGATTTTTCCTCTAGTAAGCCATGAAGGCCAATCTTGGGAGGAGTTGTGTGAATGAAATACCTAGGTAGATATGAGTCCTGGAAGAAGTTGCATGAATGCTATCTAGGAACTCATAAACCTAAAAAACGTTGTGTATATAATATCCAAGGTACTTTTGAATAGTCTACCTTGAACGTGTAGGTTCAGGTATGCCCCATCTAGTTAATGGGAAACCATTCATGAGATAGCAGTGGTGATTCCTCAATCATGTAGGATCAGGCCATCATATCAGTTGTCATCGAAGTGAAAATGAACTTAGTTAACCCATAGAGGTGTGGTAACTAAGAACCAAGGCTCTACGATGTTCTACCTATCTAAATAGATTTAGATTCAGGATAGGGAATGAGAATCCCTCGTTAAACGTGTAGTTATTTAAGGATAATCCCTACGCTATGGTCATGTGATCCTATACCAAGAAGGGTATAGGAAGGGTGGGGGAACCACTTTATGAATCCTTCTAAATATGTAGGTTTAGTAAGGTAAATACCAAAAACATGGGAGTTGGCCACTCCTATCCACAAAGTGTCGTTTGCAGCAACTTGGAACTAAATGTTGGACATTTTGAGTCAAAGTTGTCATTGATGTCAAGGAACGAAGTCATCATTGATGTCAAGGAATAAGTCAAAAGGAACAATGCAAAGGTTAATGGCAAAAGAGCTTCATAATATTTTTAATATTATGTGGAAGCATATGAAGGGTTTTTATTAAAACCATGGGTGAGCAAAAATAAAAGGTTTTTCCTTAAAACCAATGGTGGCAGAAAATAAAAGGTTTTTCCATTAAAACCATGTGAGCAAGTTGTAAGGTTTTTCTAAAAACCTAAAGAGGCCCTTAAGTTTGGTTTAAGGCCAAAAGACCATGTTAATTATTAAATTATAATAATTAAATTCTTAAAGAATTTAATTTATTTTATTTAATAAATTACCAAAGCTAAAGTTTGGGCGCATTTCATAAAGTTTGGGCGTCGGTTTGTTCGCGTGCAAAGTTGCCCCCCTTCCACCGACGTCACCGCTTGCTAGACGACGTCCTCACCGTCGACGTGGAGCAATGAAGGCGTATGGTATATAAATACCATAGCCTTCTCAAAGGCAAGGTATCCACTCACATCCATCAAAAATAATTAACGTCGGTTTTTGTGCGCAATTCCCTCGTGACAACAGTTCGTGCGAAGTTTTTGGACAACGTGAGTGAAGGAGCCAATTCGTGGCTCGTGTGAATAGTGGAAGTCAAAGGGCGTAAGGTAGTGGAGGTTCCAAAGGGAGCATGTGGCTCCACGACGTTGGGAGCCATGGTGAAAGTGCTTGTGGAGAGAAGCGCTCAGTTCGAATCTTCGTGCAATGCAAAGTGGTAACACTCTTTTAAATTAAAATATTTTGATTTTTGACTTAGGCTAAGGTTAGTCTTAGGAGAAATAAGGAGGTAAATGATTTTGGATTTTTGCCTAAGTTAAAAAGGAATTTTTATGGGTTTTATAAAAGGTGTTTGCTGAAAATTTAAGTGGTGGGTAAAAATTCTTTTACCTTAGAGAAAGGAAAGATTATTTGTTGCATTATTTTTCAAAAGAATTATCTTTAAAAATGCAATGTTAAAGTAGGGAGTCATAAGTAGAAATTGGATTGATTTTTGAAGAATAAAATTTTGAAGTGGCTTATGTCAAATATGATTGATTGAGATAAATTTGTGATGAGTTAGGGTTTTTGAGAAGTGAATATTTAAACTATTGTGGTGTTGGATATTATTTTAAGAAAGGAGTAATAAGGTGTATTTGTGAGTGATTATATGATTTGTATTGTTTGTCTAACTTCCTTGAGATTGGCAAAAAGATGTTTATGGTTGTGGCAGATATTTGAGGTTCCTTCATCATCAAGAAAAAGGTATGAGCACATTCTTCCATAGTTGAGTTGATTGGTTGGTTTTCTGGAAAATAAGTTTGGAGTGAAAAGGACTTAATTAGGGTTTCCTTATTGAGTGTGTTGAGTTAATGCTTCAAGGTTTTCTGGAATAAAGAGTTGTTGTTTTTTTTTTGTTGATTGGTTGAGTGAAGAACTTGAACTAGGGTTTGAAAAGAACATGAGTATCATTGTTATGTGAGATTGGTTGATAAGCATTGTTGGGAATATTTTGAGTGAGTGTTCATATGCTTGGACTAGGGTTTGTAAGCAAGGATTATTTCATTGAGTGATTGGTTGAGTAGAGTTGGTTGAGCCTAGTCAAGTGGATGTGTGAAGTGATTGTTCAAGTTCCATAAAATAAACTATTCTATATTCTGAATTGATTTGAGAAAGTGATTGAGTATAGAGCATATTGAGTCTCTAACAATTCTCTTTATGTTTCTATGAGATTGGACAAGTTCTAGTGTGGACTTGTTGTGCAGATTTGAGACAAGTCTTTGAGAAGGCTTGTGAGCAGAGTTGATTGATTGATTTGTTCAAACCTTGAGTTAAGGTTTGGGGAAAATCAAGTAGAGTTGATTTGAGATTGAGTCAAGCTTTGAGTTAAGGCTTGAAGACAGATATTGAGGATAGATATTGAGGATAGATCAGAGGACAGAGTTTGGTGTAGATTTGAGGATAGATTTGTGCCAGAACAGAGACAGATATTGAGGATAGATTTGTGCTAGACCGATGGACTATGTTTAGTATAGATTTGAGATAGAGCTTTGGAGGTGATAGAGTTGAGGATAGAGATCTCCAGCCAGAGCAGGGAGGACAGGTGTCTTCTGTGGATAGAGTTCCATTTGCTAAGGGCAGTGGAGGTAGAGGTCTTCTAGAGGATCACCATCCAGAGCAGAGTTAGGAGATTGGTGTCTCCTATGGATAGAGATCCACGAACTTGATTTAGGGGATTGGTGTCTCCTTTGGATAGAGGTCCATAAATATTGTAGGGAAAGGATTCCCAAGAGAATTTATTTGAGAAAAATTTATAAGAAATATTTTCTCCGTGGAGTAGCCCACATTGGGTGAACCACGTAAAATCATGTCTCTCATGTGTGTGATGCTTTGTGTGATGTTTACTACTTTAATATTGTTGATGCTATTATTTGGATTAAAAAGCAAAAAGTTTTATCTTATACTGTTCACCCCCCTCTCAAGTATAAGCACATGTTCTTCAATTGGTATCAGAGCGGGTCTCTCCATGAAAAGACTAACAACTTGGAGGAGGATCCATCAGAAACACACATGACTTCAGAAAATGAAGAAGAGACCATGTTTGATATAAAAGAAGAATTCTTTGCTGCTCTCAGAAAATTGGAAAGGATTAGAGAAAAGAATTCAAGCTTGAAGGAACAAATTCAAGAGGAGGAAGAAACAAGGATAGAACTCCTACAAAATCTCACAGAACTCAAGGTAAAGGTAGAAGAAGGAAAGAATATTGAGCAGGATATAATAGATCTATTAAGAGCAAGAGAAACAAAATGTGAAATATTGGAAGCAGAAATTGTCTACCTAAGGAATGAAGTTGAAAGGACCAAGGCACTACAAGATGTAGAATATAAGAAACAGAAAGAGGAATCAAGTCTTCAAAAAGTAGAAACTTCAAACAAGGATAAGCAAGCAAAGGATATCAAAAAGGAAGAAAGCAAAGAAGAACCTTGGATAAGAGTTAATCACAAGAGAAAGAATACTTCACCACAAACTCCAAGGCATCCAAATAGGTTACATAATTTCTTCCATGGTCATTGCTTTTCTTGTAATAAATATGGTCATAGAGTTGTACACTGTATTAATCATGCAAGAAACAATGTCAATAGAAATTTCAATTCTTTTGCACCTCTTATGGATGATGATATTATATGTTACAAATGCAATAATTTTGGGCACAAGGCTAGATGGTGTAAAATGATACTTCCTGAGTCTAGAAAAACAATTTCAACAACTAGGAAAGATGAAAGGGAAAATGTTAAGGCTAGATCAATGTTAGTTCAAATAGCCCTTCATGCTCAAGATAAAGAAGAACAATGGTATCTTGATAGTGGTTTCTCTAGTCACATGACAGGAGACAAAGACAAATTCATTGTACTAAAAGAAACCAATAGAGGATCAATAAGTTTTGGTGATAATGGATCAACAAGGATTGGTGGAAGAGGAACTCTAAGTTTAGATAATGGGAAAACAAAAATAGAAAATGTGTTGTATGTTAAAGGGTTAAAACATAATCTACTAAGTATAAGTCAACTTTGTGATCAAGGGTACATGGTTACTTTCCATCCGGATAGATGTGAGATAAGAAAATCAGAAACTGGAAAAGTCATTGCCAATGCAAGAAGAACCCCAAACAATTTATACATGCTCAATGAGATCAAAGGGGAAAAGTGCTTTCTATCACAAGAATATGAGATTTGGTTGTGGCATAGAATATTGGGTCACTTGAATTTTGACAACATAGTCAACATAAGCAATAAACAAGCGGTCAGATATTTACCCAAAATAAGAAGACCTCAAAGCACAATCTGTGCACCCTGTCAACATGGAAAGCAAACTAGGACAACATTTAAATCAAAAGGATATATGTCATATGAGCCATTGAGTCTAATACATACTGATCTATGTGGTCCTACCAGAACACAAAGTATTCAGGGTGAGAGCTACTTTATACTTGTGATTTTTCAATGGTTTGGGTAGCTTTGTTTAATGGTTTGGGTAGCTTTCTAAAAGAGAAGTCAGAGGCTTTTGAAAAATTCAAAGCATTTAAGGAATTAGTTGAAAATGAAACCGGCAAAAGGATTAAGTGTCTGAGATCTGATAGAGGAGGAGAATTTACTTCAAATGAATTTGTAGAGTTTTGTGAACAACATGGAATCAAAAGAGAATATTCAACAGCAAGAACTCCTCAACAAAATGGAGTAGTTGAAAGGAAAAATAGGACTGTTGAGAATATGGCTAGAGCTATGCTAAATGAGTCTAAGCTCTCAGATGGATTTTGGAGAGAAGCAATCAACACAATAGTATACATAATCACTAGGGCTCAAATGAGGGTAAACCATCACAAGACTCCATATGAGCTTTGGAAAGGAAGACCTACCACTGTAAAACACTTCAGGATTTTTGGAAGCAAGTGTTACATAAGACGAGAAGATCAAAACTTAGGCAAGTTTGATCCAAGATGTGATGAGGGAATATTTCTTGGTTATTCCTCAAGGAGTAAAGCCTATAGATGCTTCAACAAGAGAACACGTACTATGGTGGAAAGTATAAATGTAACAATTGATGAGAAGATAGATTCAAGAGAACCAGTTCAACAAATTGTGTATCAAGAAGATGGATGTTGTCAAGAAGAGTTTTGTGAGGAATCAGATAAAGAAGAAGAAGAAACACAAAGACTTCTTCCTAAAACTCCATCCAGGTATGTACAGAAGCATCATCCAAAAGAGCAAATCATTGGGAATCCAGATGAAAGACAGACAAGGAGAAGAATAATAACACCATCTCAACAAGCAAATTTTTCTTTGCTATCTAAGATTGAGCCAAAAGACTTCACTCAGGCAAGTGAGGATAAATTTTGGATTAAGGCAATGGATGAGGAATTAGATCAGATAGAGAAAAGCAAAACTTGGGAACTTGTTCCACGACCAAAGGACAAAAATGTGATCGACACAAAATGGGTATTCAGAAACAAGTTAAATGAAGATGGACAGGTGGTCAGGAATAAAGCAAGGTTAGTATGCAAAGGTTATGCACAGGTAGAGGGAATTGACTTTGATGAGACATTTGCTCCAGTTGCATGGCTTGAAGCCATAAGAATATTTTTAGCCTTCTCAAGTTTCAAAAACTTCAAGGTATATCAGATGGATGTCAAGTCAACATTTCTAAATGGTGTTCTAGAAGAAGAAGTTTATATTGAATAACTAGAGGGATTCATATTAGCAGATAAACCAGATCATGTATGCAGATTGAAAAAGGCATTGTATGGTCTAAAGCAGGCTCCAAGAGCATGGTACTCAAGATTGGATAAGTATCTTCAGGAATAGGGATTCAGAAAAGGAATAGCAGACAATAATTTATATATCAAAAATGAAGGGAATGATTTACTAATTGTGGTTGTTTATGTTGATGACATCATTTTTGGGGGAAACAATGATAAGATGTGTAAAGAATTTGCTAAGAACATGCAAAATGAATTTGAGATGTCTATGCTTGGTGAATTGTCCTTCTTTCTTGGACTTCAGATTTCACAATTAGAGAAAGGGGTATTTCTCTCACAAGCCAAGTATATAAAAGAAATGTTAAAGAAATTCAGGTTAGAAGATTGTAAACTAGTAAGTACCCCCATGGTCACAGGATGCAAGTTGAGTAAGGATGATGAATCTCCAGAGGCAGATCAGAGATTATACAGATCTATGATTGGCAACTTATTGTATGTTACAGCTACAAGACCAGACATAGTACAGTCAATGGGATTAGTGGTAAGGTTTCAGGCAGCACCTAAGGAAACACATGTGGTAGCGGTAAAAATAATTTTTAGGTATCTAAAAGGGACTATGGAATTTGGGCTTTGGTATCCCAAAAGTGATAGTTTCACACTGACAACATATACATATGCAGATTGGGCTAGCAGCATTGATGATAGAAAAAGCACAAGTGGAGGAGCATTCTTTCTTGGAGACTGTTTAGTCTCTTGGCTAAGTAAGAAGTAGGTTTCAGTATCCTTATCTACAATGGAAGCAGAATATATTGCAATAGTAGCCAGTTGTACACAGGTGTTATGGATGAAGCGAACTCTAGAAGACTTCAAGATAAAACATGATCATCCTATTCCCATACTATGTGATAATACAAGTGCTATAAGTATCTCAAAAAATCTAGTGATGCACTCCAGGACAAAGCACATTCCGATTAAGTATCATTTTTTGAGAGAACAGGTGATAGATAAACAGGTCAGGTTGGAATATGTTACTACAAAGGAACAGATAGCAGATATTTTCACTAAGCCACTTTCAAAGGAAACCTTTGAGTATCTTCGAGGAAAACTGGGAGTAAGACTCCCACCCCAGAATTAACCACCTCAAGAGGAGGTGGGGGAGGGGCTAAGCTAAGAGGCTCATTCTTAGCCCCGAGCCCCAAAGGTGACCCTTTGCCATTGATGTCAAAGGGGGAGAGATTTGAGTAAGGGGGAGATTTGGTATTTGAGTAAAGAGGAGAGATTTGAAAAGAGCATTGAGCCAGGGGGAGCAATGTCCCAGGGGAGCAGAACCAAGAAAAGGTTAAGTTTCTGGTAAAAATAATTTGGGTTGCCATCAATGACAAAGGGGGAGATTGTTGGACATTTTGAGTCAAAGTTGTCATTGATGTCAAGGAACGAAGTCATCATTGATGTCAAGGAACAATGCAAAGGTTAATGGCAAAAGAGCTTCATAATATTTTTAATATTATGTGGAAGCATATGAAGGTTTTTTATTAAAACCATGTTTTAGAAAAATAAAAGGTTTTCATTAAAACCAATGGTGGCAGAAAATAAAAGGTTTTTCCATTAAAACCATGTGAGCAAGTTGTAAGGTTTTTCTAAAAACCTAAAGAGGCCCTTAAGTTTGGTTTAAGGCCAAAAGACCATGTTAATTATTAAATTATAATAATTAAATTCTTAAAGAATTTAATTTATTATATTTAATAAATTTCCAAAGCTAAAGTTTGGGCGCATTTCATAAAGTTTGGGCACCGGTTTGTTCACGTGCAAAGTTGCCCCCTTTCGTCGACGTCATCGCTTGCTAGATGACGTCCTCACCACCGATGTGGAGCAATGAAGGCGTATGGTATATAAATACCATAGCCTTCTCAAAGGCAAGGTATCCACTCACATCCGTCAAAAATAATTAATGTCTATTTTCATGTGCAATTCCCTCATGACAATAGTTCGTGCAAAGTTTTTGGATAGCGTGAGTGAAGGAGCCAATTCGTGGCTCGTGCGAATAGTGGAAGTCAAAGGACGTAAGGTAGTGGAGGTTCCAAAGGGAGCACATGGCTCCACGACGTTGGGAGCCATGGTGAAAGCGCTTGTGGAGAGAAGCGCTCAGTTCGAATCTTCGTGCAATGCAAAGTGGTAACACTCTTTTAAATTAAAATATTTTGATTTTTGACTTAGGCTAAGGTTAGTCTTAGGAGAAATAAGGAGGTAAATGATTTTGGATTTTTGCCTAAGTTAAAAAGGAATTTTTGTGGGTTTTATAAAGTGTTTGCTGAAAATTTAAGTGGTGGGTAAAAATTCTTTTACCTTAGAAAAAGGAAAGATTAGTTGTTGCATTATTTTTCAAAAGAATTATCTTTAAAAATGCAATGTTAAAGTAGGGAGTCATAAGTAGAAATTGGATTGATTTTTGAAGAATAAAATTCTGAAGTGGCTTATGTCAAATATGATTGATTGAGATAAATTTGTGATGAGTTAGGGTTTTTGAGAAGTGAATATTCAAACTATTGTGGTGTTGGATATTATTTTAAGAAAGGAGTAATAAGGTGTATTTGTGAGTGATTATATGATTTGTATTGTTTGTCTAACTTCCTTGAGATTGGAAAAGAAGTGTTTATGGTTGTGGCAGATATTTGAGGTTCCTTCATCATCAAGAAAAAGGTATGAGCACATTCTTCCATAGTTGAGTTGATTGGTTGGTTTTCTGGAAAATAAGTTTGGAGTGAAAAGGACTTGATTAGGGTTTCCTTATTGAGTGTGTTGAGTTAATGCTTCAAGGTTTTTTGGAATAAAGAGTTGTTGTTAACTTGTTTTTAAGCATTGTTGTTGAAGCCATTGGTTGAGTGAAGAACTTGAACTAGGGTTTGAAAAGAACATGAGTATCATTGTTATGTGAGATTGGTTGATGAAGCATTGTTGGGAACATTTTGAGTGAGTGTTTATATGCTTGGACTAGGGTTTGTAAGCAAGGATTGTTTCATTGAGTGATTGGTTGAGTAGAGTTGGTTGAGCCTAGTCAAGTGGATGTGTGAAGTGATTGTTCAAGTTCCATAAAACAAACTATTCTATATTCTGAATTGATTTGAGAAAGTGATTGAGTTAGGGCATATTGAGTCTCTAACAATTCTCTTTATGTTTCTATGAGATTGGACAAGTTCTAGTGTGGACTTGTTGAGCAGATTTGAGATAAGTCTTTGAGAAGACTTGTGAGCAGAGTTGATTGACATTGAGGATAGAGATTGAGGATATATTAGAGGATAGAGTTTGGTGCAGATTTGAGGATAGGTTTGTGCCAGACCAAAGACAGATATTGAGGATAGATTTGTGCTAGACCGAAGGACTGTGTTTAGTACAGATTTGAGATAGAGCTTTGGAGGTGATAGAGTTGAGGACAGAGATCTCCAGCTAGAGCAGGGAGGACAGGTGTCTTCTATGGATAGAGTTCCATTTGCTAAGGGTAGTGGAGGCAGAGGTCTTCTAGAGGATCACCATCTAGAGCAGAGTTAGGAGATTGGTGTCTCCTGTGGATAGAGATCCACGAACTTGATCTAGGGGATTGGTGTCTCCTTTGGATAGAGGTCCATAAACATTGTAGGGAAAGGATTCCCAAGAGAATTTATTTGAGAAAAATTTATAAGAAATATTTTCTCCGTGGAGTAGCCCACATTGGGTGAACCACGTAAAATCATGTCTCTCATGTGTGTGATGCTTTGTGTGATGTTTACTGCTTTAATATTGTTGATGCTATTATTTGGATTAAAAAGCAAAAAGTTTTATCTTATACTGTTCACCCCCCTCTCAGTATAAGCACATGTTCTTCCCTAAAATATGGTAAAACATTGTATGTTGAGATAAATAAAATAAGGATGTTCCTCTTATGAGCCTTAATTTGTAAGTGCTCTTTTAAAAAAATGGTTTGGTAGTTTTGGGTTGTTACATGTTGCATTTAATCTAGGGTATTGTTTTACCCTAGATTGTTCCACTGCCACCAATAAATAATCCTTCACTGTATCCCAATTATGTTGATAGAATGCTACAAAGAACTCATCAAGACCTAGGGATTTATCCTTATCAAAAGAGAAAAGAGCAACACGAACTTCTTCTAGAGTAATAGGATCCATTAGTTTCCTATTGTCTTCATCTGTTATAACTTAAGGTACTTCTTGTAGTAGTTTATTATTAAGGCCTTACCTCCTTTCTTATTTCACTCTGGTGTTCAATCCAAACCCTTTTTTTTATTTAATTATAATAATTTTGGATGTTAATATTTGTACTATTGCCATATTATGAAAAACTTTGTATTTTTATCTCCTTTTAACCAAGTTTGTATCGATTTTAATCTCTAAAAATTTTCTTCCTTGCTAAAAATATTATGATATTCATTAAGCAACTCCCTTTCCTTTGAGCTTGGATTATTATTATCACCTTTTTGGAATTTTGAAATTTTATATTTTAGTTTTTCTTTCTTCTCAAAAATATTTCCAAAAGTGTTCCTGTTCCATTCTTTTAATCTTAGTGTCACTAATTTAATTTGTTTAGGAAGTGAATACAATCCATCATTTCCTAAAGAATTTCATGTTTGTGTTATCATATCAAAAAATTGAGGATGTGTTGAAAAATATGAGCAAGTTTTGTTATCATTGATGTCAAGAAATTCATGTTCAAGTTTAGTCGTAATTAATGTCATCGGGTGGTTTTTCCAAAAGGTAAGGAAGAGGTTAAAGGAAATAAGATATAATATTTATTTTAATATTATATGCCTAAAGCGGCCTAAAATATTAAAAGGAAGGAGAAGCAAGTTTAAAAGGGAATAATAATATTATAATATTTAATATTATAATATTCCGGGCTAAAGGTTGAAGTGGAGAAAAAATGATGTCCAAAGAGTCTTTAAAATATAAAGTCTCAAAAAGACCCATTTGGCAGAATGTAAAGATTATTATTTAATTTATTTAAATTAAAATATTTTAACCATAGGTTAAAATTTTAATTTAAATAAATATAAAAGGCGCCATAAGTCTAAGTTTAAAATTCGAATTGGAAAGCACTGATGTTTTGGAATACTTTGCAAAGGATATAAAAGGAGGAAGTATTTTTTATTTCAAACCATCCATGCATTTTCGAAGCCCAAAAGTGAAAAAGAAAATCATGCATCGAAGAGAAGAGAGAGATTTGCATGTGTTAAAAATAAGAAGGGCATACCTTGTATAAGACAAAGTGGAGCATTAAAAATATCACCAAGTGCTTGGTATTACAAGTGGTGATCGGTGGTTGGTTAAGGTGTTTGTGGAGGATAGGTCAAGTGTTCGATTTGCGTCCCCTTCGTTTTGGTGGTGGTGAAGGTTTTTTGTTCATTTTCGAAAGGTGTCGAAGAGCAAGGTAAAAGGCACATCATGTGCCTTTGGTATTGTTGTAGGCGTGTGGCCCAACGACAACCAAAATGTAAGGTGTAGGCACTGCGGTGATGGTTGGTTGCAGGTTCGAATCAAGCATAATTTTAAAGGTATTTTTTTTATCGTGTGCCACGTCTAAGGTAAGAGGTTATTTTATTTTGTGAAGGTGTGATTTGTGATAAGGGCCACATGAATTATTGATTGCACTTTGATTAATTCTTTCTAAGGTTAGAGATAGGGAGTCATGCGGGAGTTTAAATATTTTAATCTTTTTACTTAGCATTAAAATAGAGATTGGAGATATAAGGTGTTTGAAAGGAAATTAATTGTGTTGGATTTTATTGTTTGAATATTTTAGTTAAAAGGATTAACCAAAGGAATTAATTTTATAAGTGTGAAAATTGGATTTACAAGTGTTTTAAAGAAATTTTGATTGGTCATGATTTGAATATTATTTTTGTGAAGTTTGGAGATTATAAGGTGTAATTGAGATTTAGTATTTTTGTATGGTGAGATAATTATTGAAGGAAATATTTGAGTGGAGATTTTAAAATAAATTGTTGCTATCTAAACTTAAGAATAGCAAAGAAAATTTGATTGTGATTGAGACAGGTTTTTAAAGACATATCTCCATCAAACAAAAGGTATGGGTACATATTCCTTGTGAGTGAAATATTGTTGGGTTGGATGTTGTGAAATGCAAAGTTGGAGTGAAAAGGTTTGTTTGATAAGCATTGTTGAGTGAGTTTTCATATATATGATTGGTGAATGGTTGTGATTGCAATTGAGTGTGAAATTGAAAATTATCTTGAACTAGGGTTTGTGAAAGAACATGAGTATCATTGTTATGTGAGATTGTTTGATAAACATTGTTGGAAATATTTGAGTAAGGTTTCATGTGCTTGAGTTAAGGTTTGTGAAAAGATCATGAATATCATTGTTATGTGAGTTTGGCATCATCTTGAGTCAAGGTTTGAGTTCCATAGTGTGAGTTTTTGGAAGTATAGTAAAACACTTGGTTAGGGTTTGAAAGCAAGTTGTGTTTCATTGAGTGGATGGTTGAGTAAGGTTGATTGAGCTTTATTGATTGAGAGCATTGGAGTGATAGTTCAAGATTTGTGAAAAAAAATATTTTTTATTTTTAAATTGATTTGAAAGTGAATTTGAAAGTGATTGAGTGATTTGTGAGTGTGAAACATATTGAGTCTCTTACCATTATCTATATATTTCTATGATTAAACAAGATTCTAAGTGAAACTTGTTTGTGTGATTGAAGAGGTTTTCTGAAAGGATTAAGTTGAGTTGTGTATGTAAGTTTTGCAATTGATTTGAATAAGCTTTTGTGAAAGCTAGTGGGAAGATTTGAGTAAATCCTAGAGTGGACTTAAGGATAAATTTGTGTGAGCTTTTGTGGAAGCTCACAAGCTGATTTGAGGTAAGTCTTGGTGAAGACTTGTTGAGCAGTTTAAGCAAGTTCTTGAGAGGACTTGTGGACAGATTTGAGGCAGGTCTTGATGAAGACTTGTTGAGTAGATTGGACAAGTTCTAGGGAGAACTTGTTGAGCAGATTTAAGGAAAGTCTTGGTGAAGACTTGTTGAGTAGTTTAAGCAAGTTCTTGAGAGGACTTATGGATAGATTTGAGGCAAGTCTTTGAGAAGACTTGAGAGTAGATTTGATTGATTGATTTATTTAGGCTTTGAGTTAAGGCTTGGAATAGATCTAGCAAAGTTTATTTGTGCTAGACTGAAGGATTGTGTTTAGTATATATTTGAGGATAAATATTGAGCAGATTTGTGCTAGACCAAAGGACTGTGTTTAGTGCAGATTTGAGATAGATATTGAGCATATTTGTGCTAGACCGAAGGACTGTGTTTAGTGCATATTTGAGACATATTTTGAGCATATTTATGCTAGATTTAAGGACTATATTTAGTACAAATTTGAGATAGATATTGAGAAGATTTGTGCTAGACCGAAGGACTGTGTTTAGTGCAAATTTGAGACAAATATTGAGAAGATTTGTGCTAGATCAAAGGACAATGTTTAGTATAGATTTGAGACAAATATTGAGTAAATTTGTGCTAGATCGAAGGACAATGTTTAGTGCAGATTTGACTAGAGCTGAGAGCAAGCTTTGGAAGTGACATAGAAGAGGAAATTAGTCTCCAGTAGATAGAGATCCATTAGCCAAAGTAGTGAGGATAGAGATATTCTAAGTGAGGACAAAGTATTCTATGGAGAGAGATCCACAAGCCAGTGTAGTGGAGGTAGTAGTCTTCTAGAGGATCACCATCCAGAGCAGAGGAGAAGGAATTATCCTGTGGATAGAGATCCATAAACTTTATTAGGGGATTGGTATCTCCTTTGGATAGAGGTCCATAAACATTGTAATAGGGAAGGATTCCCAAGAGAGTTATTGAGGAAATTTTAGTGAAATATTTTCTCCGTGTACGTAGCACACATTGGGTGAACCATGTTAAATTGGTGTCTCTATTGTGTGTGGTGATTTGTGCATTGCTTTGATTACTGCTGTTGATATTTCCATTGATATATTGCATTATATTGTTTGGGAAAGAAAAGTAAAAAGTGGTCTTATACTGTTCACCCTCCCTCTCAGTATAATCTTGTGTTCTTCAAGATGGTCTTCCCATATTTGCTCATATTTAAATATGATATTTTTTGAATTCACTTACCACCATTTTAACTCTTACTGGCCAATGATCTGAATCAATCCTTGTTAAGGTATTAATTTTTGCACAAGTCCCTTCATCTAGCCAACGATATGAGAGTATGGATTTTATCTAATTTTTTTTCTATTAGGCTATGGCCTCTCCTATTGTTGGTCGATGTATAGTTTTTTTCTTCAAACTCAACCACCCATAGATTATTATTTTGAATAAAAGCTAAGAAACCTTCATACTTTGTGTTAATTTCCTAATTCCCCCAAAATTTTCATCTATCTTGGTTATGGTATTGAAATATCCTATGATCATGAATTGGATTTCTTGGTCTTTACTTCTCATAAAGGCTTCAATCCCACTCCATAATTCTAATATGCCTGACTAAGTTGTAGGTCCATAGACATTGATAAGGATGAAATTAATACCTGTATAGTAACATGTGACCAAAGAGGCTATATAATAGCTAGTTTTATGAATGGTTACACAATAGGTTCTAATAGGATTCCAACATGTTAGAATTCCCTCTATCACTCCTTTAGAATCCACAACATCCCATTCACATCTTTTTTTCAATGAGTTTATATAGGTCTTTATGAGGAGCCTCGATCCCCTCATACTAAGTGGGGTTTGAACCTTGGACATTTCAAAGAGAGGCCAAAGCCCTTACCACTGTAGTAAGCTTGCAACTGTAGAATCCCATTCACATCTTGCCCATAATTCTTTTATATTTTTGGAAACTTCTTTCTTTGTCCTTTTAGTTTCTTGGATACAAAGAATATCATGCTTATTACTTAAACATATGTCCTTGATACACCATGGATTTGAGGGGGCATTAACACCACTTATATTCCATGAGATGGTAATCATTAACATTAGGGGCTATTGTTCTTGCCTATGTATTATTAATATCAATTTGTTCTTTTATAAAAATAAATTCAACCAACTTACTTTGTGTTCATTTCTCTATATTTACTCTTGCTTCCTTGGAGATCGCTTTATAAATTGAGGGTTTTCATCTTTTTGTCTTACCTATATCAAGAGTAGGTATTATTATTATTCCATTCCTCAATATTATTTCACAACTTTCTTTTTCATTAGACTTATCCTCTCCTGGATCTACTATGAAAGCTTTTGACTTGTCCTGCTCATTTTTTGGTATTTCCTTATTAATTATAGAGGTATTAACATCTAACACTACATTTTATCTACCATTTTTCTTCTCTTGAATGGTGCATGGTACTTCAAGAGAGTCTTCAAAATATTATGAGATAGAATTCTTAGGTTCATCAAGAATGTTCGTTCTTAAATCAGAATCATACTGAACAGATGATTCCTTGTTAATATTTTGAAATTGTTGCACTATATCCTCTAATATATTATTTGATTTTTCATCATAGGCTAAAGCCTTAAAATAATTGGTATTTCTTCCAATATCCTTCCTTATTGGTATCTATTATTTATTTACTTTCATTTTCCTAGACCTATTTTTTGGAAGTTGAAAACCATCCTTATCCATATTAATTTAGAAGTTTCTCTTGTGGATTTCTAGGTATACTTATGTTGGACTCTTCTTAGGACATGATCTTCCAATATGCCCTACCTCATGGCATATTATACATCTAAAAGATACATTTTTATAAAATATGATTTTGGTTCACAACTTACCCCCATATTTAAGAATAATTAATTATGGTATATGTTTACTTATATCAATAATGACCAATACCCAAGCATAAATAGCCAAGAATCTATATTTTTTAGTTTCTAAAACCTAAAGGAATGCTCCCAAAGTGTTTCATATTGCCTTAAAGGTTTCTATTTTTAAAAATTTAATGAGAAATCCATACATCCTAACCGATACTGGTACTAGGAATAGATTTACATTTTTAGGCACAAAGCCTTCGTACCAATGGATAAGGAAGAGTCTTTCTCTCCCCATAAAATAAGGACCCCCTTTTAGGATTCTATCTCTTTCCTCCCTAGAAGAAATGAATTTCTTCTTTTTCCTTCCATATCATGATGAAGAATAAGGGGATCAAAACCAAATTAAAATTGTAAACAACATATCAAAATTATCTTCATAATAATAAAGTAAGTAGGATATTCCAAATCATTAAGAAATATTTTACAATAAGTTGCAAAATAGGATATCCTCTCTACTTATGTCAAATATGTGTATGAATATTTGAAAAGTAGTTTTTTCTAAATATTGAAAGAAGGATCAAAGGCTCTAAGTTGACCTTCTATGTGACTAAGTGATGCTACTCCATACCCAATACCATAATTAAATTTACACCGATTTAAAAAAATAAACAAAAATAATCCATGCACTTAAATCTTATACAAAAAGCATAAATAAGGATGAAATAGAAAGAGACAAAATTATTGGGTTCCCTTAGGCACCAAAAGATAATCATTGTACTATTCATGGATAAGGATCACAACAGTCCAATGCAATGGATGGAGTGGTAAATACAAAAAGCCTAACTACATAATTAAGTTAACCTAAGTTGACTTTTTTAGGTTAATTATAAAATATAAGACAAATTTAACCATAACAAGGTTAACTACAACCCATAGGGATTACACAAATGGATAATTAAATACATAATAATGAATACCTATAGGCTTATACAAAAGTACATTATAATGTGTCATCCTCGATCATAAGTTAGATTACACTTTCAATATGACCAACTACTAAGGAGAAAAAATGCTATATATATCCATATATGTATTGCCATGGATATTTTAAAACCTTTGTCATAATCCATTAAGGTTAAATATTAATCAAGTTATGTGATCAACAAGTGGATTATATAAATATTGCATTCTGATGTTGTAATTGGTATGAGACTGGACACATTACAAGAGATTGTAAAATGAAAATGATGAAGAAAGAGAAAATTTTTTGGTCATGAGACAACCTTCAAGATAAAGCAAGGAAATCATTATATAATAGAAGCTAGATAATATCAAGGATATTCCACTACAAAATAAGTAGCAAAGAAAACTTATTTTCAACATTAGATGAAAAAGGCCACCATAGTTCACTTGGATTAATAATTAGAAGAAACAAAGAAGGATGCACTTGAAGAACACAAGCTTATACTGAGAGGGGGGTGAATAGTATAAGATAAAACTTTTACTTTTCTTTCCAAAGTAATAACTTCAAATATTATCAATCACAATAATGAAACAATGCATAAATCACCACACACATAAGAGACACATATTTAACATGGTTCACCCAATATGGGCTACATCCACGAAGAAATATTGCTTATAAATTTCTTCAATAAATTTCATGGGCACCAACCCACAAGAGACACCAATCCCCTATTACAATGTTCATGGGAACCAACCCATAGGAGACACCAATCCCCTCTGCTCTAGTTCATGGACACCAATCCACAAGTCCCCTATTATAATGTTTGTGGGCATCAACCCACAAGATACACCAATCCCCTCAACTATGGTTCATGGACACAATCCATAGGAGACACCAATATCCTATTATCTCAAAACTATTCTAAATATTCTCACAAATCCTCATCAAATTTGATCTTAATTCTTCTCACAAAACAACTCAAATATGCTCCAACACTTGCTCAAGTCTGCTCATACAACCTGCTCAAATCTGCTCCAAAAACTACTCAATTCTATTCACACAACCTGCTCATCTACTCCCAAATATTGTATACATGCAGTGCTCATCTATCCCTAAAACCAAACATACCAATCCACATATCTGCCATGCTCATCTACTCCTAAATCAAAAAAATCAATGCACAAATTTGCATACAAATATGATCTAAATCCTTTGCTCATTTACTCCAAATTCAATCAAAATAATGCACATCCAATAATTCCTTATACCTCCCAATATATGACAACAAAAATATTTTTCTCAAACAAAACCACTTTGATAAAGGAATTAAATCACCATACCTCTAAATCTACCTCAATGATGATGATCTTCTTTTGCATGAACTTTTCCAAACCTGTCTTGACAAAAATAATTTTCCTTTTGTTTGTCCCTTAAAAATTTGGCTAGAAATTCTCTTTTTCTTTTCTTTATTGAAATATAAAATCGCCATTTTAACCTTTATCACTTCTTTCAATTCATACACAATAAAGCTAAAAAATAACTCGTTATATCTCCCTTTTTGAAACTTACAATATAAAGCTTCATTTTAACAACATCTCATTTATATTGAGATGCAAAAATAAAATTACAACATCCTACCTTATATCCCCCTTTGCAAAAATAAAATCACAACATAATACCTTATATTTCTCCTTTTATAATTTGCAAAAATAAAATCACAATATTATGTCTTATATCTCCCTTTTTATCATTTGCAAAAATTAAATCCCAATACTATGCCTTATATCTCCTTTATATCAAATTTAATAAAACAAAATTTATAAATACCTTGCACAGCCATAGATGGGATTTGATCCCTTGACCTCTAAAAGCATAATGCCCTAACTTGGGCTAGTGACCAGTTGCACTAACGCAACCCATGAAATAAATTGACACAAAATAATATTTATTTCCTTCAGTGCTCTATTTCTATCCTTCAGTAAAACAACATCGAAGGGATTTGATCCCTAAACCTCCTGCACAACAGTGCTTCCACACAAGCTAGATAACCATTTGGGCTACCTGAGTGGATGGAATCAAAGATGCAAAAATGATATTTAAATCCTTCAATGGCATCGACCAGATTCAATCCCTCAACCTCTCACAACACAACACCCTAGCGCAAGCCAGGCTATCGATTGGTCTAATCGATCGATTGAGATAGATGTGGCACTAACCAATATTTAAGGTTTGTGACACTACAAAACCTGTGCTCCTCTCCTCCCTCTTTGATGCTGCTCTTTGCTCGATCAATTCTCATTCAAATTACATAGCTTACACCAAAGTGAACTTAGGGTCTTCCATTTATATGTTTTTCATGCATCCAATGAAGTCGGCCCAAAATTTTGAATATTTGATTTTTTAATCTTTTGCATGGTCGACCCATTTAATTTTTCAAACACTTTAGGTTATGATTTAAATATTATAATATTCAAATTTTAAACTCTTATATATTTAAATACTTTGATTTAAATATGTCAAACCTTTGTCATTATTTTTATAATATTTCAAGCCTTTGAATACCATGCACCTTTGACATAAATGACAACTCGATATTTCTAACAATCTCCTCCTTTGTCATTGATGGTAAACCTACACAAATTTTTTTCTTTTACTACAACTAGATTCACAATAAGCTCCCCTTGAAAAGCTACTCCCCCTTACTAAAATATACCCCTTTGGCATCAATGGCAAAGGGTTCCTTGGGACTAAAAATAAGACACTTAACACAAACCCCTTACCACCTCCTTTTTGAGGTGTTCAATTTTGAGATGGGATAAAACTACTCCCAACTTACTTCTGAGATACTCAAAAGTCTCCTTTAGTAGTGGTTTGGTAAAGATTTCAGTAGTCTATTCCTTTGTAGCAACATATTCCAACTTAACTTACTGATCAACCACTTGCTCTCTCAAAAAATGATATTTGATTGAAATATGCTTGGTCCTTGAATGCATCACTGGATTCTTTGAAATATTGATGGCACTTGTATTATCACAAAGTATGGAGATCGGATGCTCATGCTTAATTTTGAAATCACTTAAAGTTTGTTTCATCCATAAAACCTATGTGCAACAGGCAACTACTGTAATATACTCTGCATTTGTAGTAGATAAGGATATTGATGCTTGTTTCTTACTTAGCCAAGAGACCAAACAATCTCCAAGAAAAAATTCTCCTCCACTTGTGATTTTTCTATCATCAATATTGCCTGCCCAATCCACATCTGTATATGTAGTGAGAGTGAAATTATTACATCTAGGATACCATAGTCCAAACTCCATAGTTCATTTCAAATACTTGAAGATCCTTTTTACTTCCTGTACATGTGTTTATTTTGGTGTAGCTTGAAATCTTACCACCAATTCGACTTCCTGCATTATATCTAGCCTTGTAGCTATGACATGCATTAAACTTCCAATTATAGATCTATACAATGTTTGATTTGCCTCAAGAGACTCATCATATTTACTTAACTTACATCCTATAATCATGGGGGTACTCACAGGATTGCAATCCTCCATCCTAAATTTTTCAACATTTCTTTTACATACTTGGTCTGAGAGAGAAATATACCTTATCTGATTATGAAATTTGCAAACCAAGAAAGAAAGACAACTCACCAAGCATTGACATCTCACTTTACAAATTTTTAACACATCTTGTCATTCTGCCTCCAAAAATGATATCATCCACATAGACCACTACAATCAACAAGTTATTTCCTTCATTTTTGATGTACAGATTGCTATATGCTACACCTTTTCTGAAACCCTGTTCTTGAAGATATTTATCCAACCTTGAGTACCAATCCATAGGAGCTTGCTTTAGTCCATAAAGAGTTTTATTTAATTTGCATACGTAGTCTAGTTTATCTTTCAGGATGAAACCCTCTGGTTGCAATGTAGACCTCTTCCTCTAAGTAACCATTAAGAAATGCTGATTTTACATCCATTTGGTACACTTTGAATTTTCTAAAACTTGAGAAAGCCAAGAATATTCTTATGGCCTCAATATGTGCAATAGGAGCAAATGTATCTTCAAAGTCAATCCCCTCAACTTGTGCATAGCCTTTGCACACAAGTCTTGCTTTGTTTCTGATAACTTGAGCATATTAATTCAACTTATTTTTGTAGACCCATTTGGTGCCAATTATATTATTATCTTTTGGAAGTGGAACAAGTTCCCAAGTCCCACTCTTTTCTATTTGGTCTAACTATTCTTCCATTGTAATCCAATATTTATCTTCACTTGCTTCATTGAAATTATTGGGCTCAAATTTACATAGCAAAGAAAAATTTGCATGTTCACTTGTTCTTGTTATCTTCCTCCTTGTCTGTCTCTCATCTAGATTCCCAATAATCAGTTCTCTTGGATGGTTATTTTGCACATACTTGGATGGTGTCTTAGCTAATGCATTTCTTGAGATTGTCTCTATTAGAGTAGGTTGTTTACCTTAGCTCGTGTTCACCTAGGTAATTTATTTTCCTTTTATTTAGTTAGTCCATGTATTTTCCCCACCCAATTATGTGTGGATATTTCATTTATCTTATTTAGATATTATGAGATGTTACATATTTATTTCTTAGATATTATGGGGATATTTCTAGATTTGACTATTCCTAGGAGTTATGGAGATATGTTTAGGTATATTTGGAAGGTTGAGATTATTTCTCCCCATAGCGGTTATAGATCTATGGACCATATCACTTATTCCTTTTGTACGGTGGATATTTATCCCTAGCTTGATCCTACCACTATGGTTAATCATCCTTGTCTATATAAGCAAGGCACCTTCATTGTACTCATTGTGTAGAGGAATTTCATTATTCATGTATAATATATGATATTTTTGCTCATTGTTTTCCATATCCATTTGTAAGCTTATGCTATCAATTTGATTTCATATTCTTTTTTTGGTTGAATGTGGTGTTCTGTTAACACTTGAGATCCTTGTAGCTTGGAATGATCTGGTTATCATTCCTTTCAGTCTCATATTCTTTAGTTTCTTCATATTCTTCTTCTTTACAACTTTCTCCTTCTTGATACACAATCTCTTGAGCTGGTCCTCTTGGATCTATTTCTTCATCAACTCTTACATTTGCACTTTCCACAATTGTATGTGATATTTTATTGTAGCATCTATAGGATTTACTCTTAGTGGTGTATCCAAGGATGATACCCTCATCACACCTAGAATCAAACTTACCAAAACTTTTCTCTTCTCGTCCAATGTAGCATTTGCTTCCAAAGATTTGAAGTACTTCACAGTAGCTAGTCTTCCCTTCCAAAGCTCATATGAGGTTTTATGATGATTTACTCTTATTTGAGATATATTTATGATATAAATAGTTGTATGAATTGCCTCTCTCAAAAAATCATAAGAAATATTAGACTCATTTAGCATAGCCTTGGCCATACCCTAAACAATTCCATTTTTCCTTTCAACTACTACATTCTCTTATGGAGTTCTTGTTGTTGAGTATTATCTCTTGATTCCATGTTGTTCATAGAATTCGATAAATTTACTTGAAGTGAATTCACCTCCTCTATATGATCTTAGACACTTGATATTTTGCCTGTTTCATTTTATACAAGTGCATTGAATGCCTAGAAATTTTCAAATGCTTCTAATTTTTCTTTTAAGAATGTTACCCAAGTTATTCTAGAGAAATCATCAATAAATAATATGAAGTAATTTTCACCTTGTAAACTCTTTGTCCTTGTAGGACCACATAGATCGGTGTGAACTATCTCCAAAGGCTTGGATGAAGAAAATTCCTTTGATTTGAAACTTTATCTTGTTTGCTTACCATGCTGGCATTGTACACAAATCATGCTTGAGGGTTTTGCTATTTTGGGTAAATATTTGACTGTCTGTTTGTTGCTTATCACTATGTTGTCAAAGTTCAGGTGACCCATTCTTATGTGCCATAACTAGCTATTATCCTCTTGTGATAAAAAATATTTTTCTACCTTAATTTCTCTCAACATGTAGAGATTGTTTGCAGTTCTACTAATATCTGCAATAATCTTTCCTATCTTAGATTTCTTGATCTCACATCCATTTGGGTGAATTGTGAGTGTATGCCCTTGATCACATAGTTGAATTACACTTAGTAGATTTTGCTTCAATCCTTCAACATATAATACATTTTTTGTCCTTGATCTTCCATTATCCAAACTCAAAATCTCTTTTCCAACAATTTTGGCAGAAGCATTATCACCAAATTTCATTGTTTCTCCATTTATTTCCTTGAGATAGAGAAATTTTATTTGTCACCTATCATATGGTTTGAACAACCACTATCAATGTACCACTTATTTCCTTCATTTTGCACATGAAGAACCATTTGTACTAACATGGATTTTTATTTTTCTTGTTCATTTTTCTTTTTTTCTAAACTTTTGAGGACGTCTCCTTCTAAACTATTTGACCTTCCTCCTTGCTTGATTCAAGAAATATTGTTCTACACCATTTAGCTTTGTGGCCAAAATTATCACATTTATAACAAATGATATCATAATTCATGAGAGGTGCAAATGAATTAAAAATTCTATTGATGAAGTCAACATTATTTTTCACACGAACCATGCAATGTACAAATTTATCACCATATTTGTTACAAAAAACACAATAACCATAGAAGAAATATTGAAACCTGTTTGATTGCCTTGGATGATATGGTCACATGGTTATTTCATTACGGTTTATGTGATTGACTTCTATCCATGATGATTCTTTGTTTTCTTCCTCCTTTATGCTTTCACTTTTCAATACATCAACGTAGGTCATGGGCTCTTCTTTACTTATTTTATTTGATGTATTTGTTCCTTTTGAGCTTGACTCCTCTTTCTGTTTCTCTTGACCTTCTTCAAAACCAAGTCTAGTATTTATACCTAAAAGTCTCTATGCTTTGATAATATCATCCAACATTTCTGTGCTTTTCTCAAATCTCATACTTTGTTGTAACTTATATTTTTCCACTTCCTTTCTTAGAGAGACAAACTCATATTCTAATTTTTCACATTCTAGCTCCTTTGCATTTAATTGCTCAAACATAACTTCTTCAATTCTCTTTGCCTCTTCAACCTTCACTTTTAAATAAGTGATATATAGTATACGCTTTATCTTTGTTTCCTCATCCTCTTGTACTTGAGCCTTCAATCTTGAATTCTTCTTTTTAACCCTTTTCAATTCTTAAAGAGCAACAATAATTTCCTTTTCTATGTCAACCATGGCTTCCTTTCCATTTTTTGGATCTCTCTCTTTGATTTCAACCATAGGGACATCTTCTTTGTCCTCAGTGGCCATGCGTGTTCTTATAAGATCTTCCTTCAAGCTGTTAGGCTTCCATAAAGGAACCGGTTCTGATACCAATTGAAGAACATAAGCTTATAATGAGAGGGGGGTGACCAATATAATATAAAACTTTTACTTTTATTTCCAAGGTAATAACTTCAAATATTATCAATCGTAATAATGAAACAATGTACAAATCACCACACACATAAGATACACAGATTGAACGTGGTTCAACCAATATGGGCTACATCCATGGAGAAATATTGCTTATATATTTCTTCAATAAATTTCATGGGCACCAATCCATAGGAGACACCAATCCCCTATTAAAATGTTCATGGGAACCAACCCATAGAAGACACAAATCCCCTCTGATCTGGTTCATGGACACCAATCCACAGGAGACACCAATCCCCTATTACAATGTTTATGGGCACCAACCTATAGGATACACACCAATCCCTTATGCTTTGGTTTGTGGACACCAATCCCCTCTACTCTCAAAACTGCTCCAAATCTGCTCATAAATCTTACTCAAATTTGCTCAATTATGCTCACAAAATAACTCAAATCTGCTCATACAACCTGCTCAAATATGCTCCAAAACCTGCTCAATTATGTTCACACAACCTGCTCATCTACTCCCAAATATTGCATACATACAATGCTCATCTATTCCCAAAACCAAATATAACAATCCACAAATTTGCCATGCTCATCTACTCCCAAATTCAAAAATTCAATGCATAAATTTGCTTACAAATTTGATCTAAATCCTTTGCTCATTTACTTCAAATTCAATAAAAATAATGCACATCCAATAATTACTTATACCTCCCACTATATATATATAAAAGTATTTTCCTCAAACAAAACCACTTTGATAAAGGGGTTAAATCACCATACCTCTAAATCTGCCTCAATGATGATGATCTTCTCTTGCATGAACTTTCTTAAGCCTGTCTTGACAAAAATAATTTTCCTTTTGTTTGTCCCTTCAAAATCTGGTTAGCAATTCTCTTTTTCTTTTCTTGATTAAAATATCAAATCACCATTTTAACCTTTATCACTTCTTTCAAATCATACACAATAAAGCTTAAAAATAACTCCTTATATCTCCCTTTTTGAAACTTACAATATAAAGCTTCATTCTAACAACATCTCCTTTATATTGACATGCAAAAATAAAATCACAACATCATACCTTATATCTCCCTTTGCAAAAATCAAATCACAACATAATACCTTATATTTCCCCTTTTATAATTTGCAAAAATCAAATCACAATATTATGCCTTATATCTCCCCTTTTATCATTTGCAAAAATCAAATCCCAATACTGTGCCTTATATCTCCTTTATATCAAATTTAATAAAATAAAATTTATAAATACCTTGCACAACAGCGGATAGGATTTGATCCCTTGACCTATAGAAGTGCAGCGCCCTAACTTGAGCTAGTGACCAGCTATGCTAACGCATCCCATGAAATCAACCGATGTAAAATAATATTTATTTCCTTCGGCGATTTGTTTTCTATCCTTAATAAAAATTATGTCAAAGGGATTCGATCCCTTAACCTCCTGCACAACAATGCTTCCAAGCTAGATAACCGTTTGGGCTACCCGAGCGGATGGAATCAAAGGTGCAAAAATATTATTTAACTCCTTTGTAACTCAAATTTTAACTCTTCAACAAAATGATGTTAATCATATTTGACCCCTCAACCTCTTGCAACACAGTGCCCTAGCACAAGCCAGGCTACCAACTAGTCTAACTGGTCAGTTGAGATAGATGTGGCACTAACCAATATTTAAGGTTTTCTTTCTATTGGATGCTGTAAAACCTGGGCTCCTCTCCTTCCTCCTTGCTACTGCTCTTCGCTTGATCAATTCTCATTCAAATTGCATATCTTACACCAAAGTGAACTTAGGGTCTTCCATTTATATGCTTTTTCATGCGCCCAACGAAATCGACCCAAAATTTTGAATATTTGATTTATCAACCTTTTGCATGGTCGACTCTTTTAACTTTTCAAACACTTTAGGTTATAATATTTAAATCTATGATTTAAAAATTATAATATTCAATTTTTAAAATCTTATATATTTAAATCCTTTGATTTAAATATGTCAAACCTTTTTGTCTTCTTAGCCTTTGTCCAAATCTTTGTCCTTCTCTTTATAATATTTCAAGCCTTTAAATACCATGCACCTTTGACATCAATGACAACTCAATATTTCTAACATGCACAAGATGGGAAAGTACAATGTGCAAGTTCAAATTTAGAAGGAATTGAATATGCAAAGGGACATGTGGAGGAAAATTTTAAAAGAAAAAATGCAGAAGAGGTCAATTTTATTCTAGATAATTTGTCTTCATTTTCCTCAAGTAGTATACAATTCTCTCTTGGAAATAAAAATGAAAGTATAGTAGAGGTTATCCCTTGCACTTTAGGGGTTCAAGAGCAACATAATAAATAAATGTGGATCGAGAAAATCCATAGCAATTTAGAGTATTTTGGACAACATAAGAAGGTAATTTCTATGGAGGAGCATCCTTGCACTTTACAATTTCTAGGACAATACAAAAAAGAAAATACTTTGGATGTTTTTATTTGTACTTTAGATCCTTTAGAGTAAGATAAACCTATAGATGATAAATATCACTATGAATAGTGTGGAAAAATAAAATAAATTGATGGATATGAGAGTGTTGGTGGGAAGGAGAAAGGAAGAGGAAGATATAAGAATAAAAAACAAAAAAAAAAAGAAACTTCGAGGGATATCAATATGGGAAAATAAAAGCAAATATTACAAATGTTAACAAGAAGTGGGGCTAAGCCCACAAATAAAAATAAAAAGTGGTGATGAAAATTATACCTTGAAATATTAGGGGGCATGAATAAGTGATTCAAAATATCTAGAGACAATGGATTTTGTTGTGAAAAAACAAAAGCAAAAAATAAAAAGATTGCATGATAACAAATTATATTAATTTTGAACAAAAAATTACATAAGGCTTTGAATAAATTTACATAGAGGCAATATTTGAGAAGAGATGTTTTCCAAACAATAACAATCTATAAGAAAGTTACAAAAAATACAATCTCTGAGAAGAGACGTTTGCTAAATAAAAATAATATGTTATAAAAAGTGTTGCTCACTACAATTGTGCAAGACTTCCATGCAACCACCACATTGTCTAGAACCTCAATTCCATTGTCTTATGAAATTAATTACATAACCATTATGATGCTTCAACCTTAAAAATAATGGTTATTATTGTTATGTCTGTTCACATTTTGAGATAATGGTTGACCATTATGATGGTTCATATTTTGAGATAATGGTTATGACTGTTATGACGATTCAACTTTTGAGATAATGGTTATGATCATTATGATGGTTCAACTTTCAAGATAATTATTATGACCATTATGATAGTTCTCCATAATTCATACTTTTTAGTCCATACCCATTCTACAATCCACACTTTGTGGTCTTTATGTGGTTCATATATCAAAGTTTGCACTCTATGGTCTGCACCATCAGAGTTCGAGTCTAAGTATGTCCATCAAAGATCCATGGTTCATATTTTGGAGACCCATAGTTTGTTTGTTGGAGACCATAGTCCATCGATCAAAATTAGGTAATATTTTTGGATCAGTCAACCCTCCTTGAGAAGCAATGGTCCCCATTGCATCAAGTTTTGATATCAAGTTTGGAAGCTCATTTTTTATCTGAGTCTTTGTGAATCACCTATTTGGGTGAGTTAGTTGGCATGCTCATACTACTCTTTAAAGCTATGTGGATTATTTCTTGGTCATTTTAGTCCAAGTTTCAACTATTTTATCCTCTTCTGCTAGTGCAAGATCTTCAAGGTTGAGATCCTCAATCACCAACTTCTCTACTACTATGGAAGTGTTTAGCAAAGGTAGGTAATATGGTTTTAGAAGCTCAACATTAAAAATAGGATGCAATCCAATGTAAGGTGGTAGATCTAACTTGTAGGTATTCTCTCTCACTTGTTTGGTGATGGTATAAGATCCATAACACAAAGGTAACCTGCAATGTGTTCCTTTTGCAATCACAACCAAACCTTAATTCCCACTTTGGAAAGAGTGTGGGATGCAATGTTAGTCTTGGCACTGCTCATACTTTGCATTCATATGGTCTAAAAGGTCATAAAATTGCTACTACACATGTTGAATGTACTCCACAAATTTTGCTGCCTTGTCTATTTTTTTCTATGTGGTGTGAATTCCATATATGGAGTTGGGAAAGCTACATCCATAGGAACCAAAGGCTGAAAACCAAAACATACATGAAAGAGGTTGTGTTTGATAGAGCTGTGCAAAGCCCTATTATACTCATGCTAAATGTAAGGTATATTATTGTCCCATGTTCAAGGATACATTGAACTATACATATGTAGCAGGTGCATGATCAACCTATTCAAAACTTTTATTTTCCTATTAGCCTAAGGATGGAAATTTGTGAATTAGGTTATCTTTGTATCCATCATATCCTAGAGAGTATTCTAGAAGGTGCTTAAGAACTCGTTATCCCTATTTGAGAGGATGGATTTTGGTAGACCAAAATGCAGTTATATATGACTAAAGTATAATCTTATAGTTTTTTTAATTGTGATGCTCTTCTTGCAAGCAATCATAAGAGCCATTTTGGAAAATTGGTCGACCACCACAAAAACATAGTCATTTCCATATATGAAAATAGGTAAACTTAAGAAGAAATCCATGGAGATATATTCCCAAGGTTTGTTAGGTATTGACAAGACAAGAACAGGTGTTGAGCACAGTTGAGCTTTCAAATTCTCAAAGGATCTTTATCGTAATTCTCCTCATTGCAACTTGAATTTGGCTCTCCCTTTGGCTACCTCACAATGGAGTGACACTCTAGTACATGATTTGAAGATGTCACCATATTCTACAATGACCTAGTCCATTTGTCATTGTTGTTGTGAGGACTATGTAGTCACTATGGTAGCAACCATCTTCTTGGCAGATTGAGGTTTGATCATCAAGAGAACAAATTGCTTTGTTTTCCCAATCATCCTTTTGCATTGCTTAGCATTAATGAGGGAAATAAGGTTAGGAGTTACCTCTCGTATCCTTTAATGCTATTCTTTAATAGTAATGATGAATTTTTAGGACCTTGAATCATACACACCATATCTCTACCACATGTGTGAATGGCCAAGGATCACATCACAAACATCCAATGGAACCATATCACATAAAAACACGTCTTTGAATGGTTTGATGGCATAAGAGAGAAGTTATTGCTAGGTGATATGAATATCTCTCCCATGGTTTAGCCATACAATATTATATGGTTGTGGGTGAAGCTTCATAGGTAGACTTAAATTCTTAACAATATCAACAAATATCAATTTCTTTCGACTCCCACTATCAATAATAAAATGTAAGGGCTTACCAATTACTTAAAATTATGAGTGAAAAATTTGCTTCTCTTTAGGAAAATCCTCTACCTTAATTTGTGTGTTCAAGGTAGTAATAATCATATGTGATTTGCCCTCCATGATTTGCTTGTCTTTATCCTCTATTGGGGGATGTGTTGGCATTGTGGATGTAGAGGGTTGTGTCTCATAAAATAGAGACTAAATTGTCTGCCACTCTTCTTTGGAATATTGATTGCTCTTGTGGTAGTCACACCATTTACCAAACTTGTTCTTTTGGGGGTTTTTGTGTAGAGACTCTTTCTTCTGCTTCCACTTTTGATTTTGTTGTTGACCTTCTTTTTCTTGTTGATTTTGGCAATCATCTTTGTCTTTCTTATTTTTGTGTTTATACTTCTACTCAATCTTGATGGCAAATTTGTATGTTTCACCTAGTTTATTAAACTCAAAGAAGTCCATGTCCTCCATTATGTACCAGTGTAGCCCACTATGGTACTTGAGAATTAAATTCATCTTGGTGTCTTGGATGCCAAGTTTTACAAATAATGAATGGAAAGCATCGATGTAGTCTTGAACAAACTATTATTTACCTCAATGTAGTTGTTGCCACTGCATGTATAGGTCTTCATAGGCACCTAATGGGTAATATTCGTTCTTGATCACTTTCACAAAATGATCCCATGTAGGATCTTATGAATATTCTTGATTCTTCTTATATGCTTCCCACCAATTTTATACCGGTATTGGCACTTTTAATAGAGAAAAATTGATATTCTCCTTATTAGAGAAATTATTTATAGAGAAATACATAGATAAATGGTCCAACCAATTCTCCATTGCTATTGCATTGATTTTTACATCAAATACGGATATCAAAGTTCACCTAAAATTTGAATGATATCGAGAAACTGTGTAGTCATGTCACAATGTTGGTAGATGGTAGATGTTGAAGAATTTGTACAAATTAATCCATCATCTGATTATTTTACCTTTTAAGGGCTTCATCCACCAACTACTTGAAAGGATATGTTGTTTTGGTGTTATCTACCATTTGAGATCATATGAGATGAGTAAGTAAATAACAACTTTTTATAGCCTGATTTTATCTTTAGGATCATACATTTGCAAACAACCCACTTTTATACCACTGGTCCACAAAAATAACTGATTCTTTAAAGTGAAAATCATAAATAAAAAAGGATTACAGAGTGAATAATATATTTCATTAATTTTGAACACAATTACACATAATGCATTAAATAAATTTACATAGAGGTAATATCTAAGAAGAGATGTTTGCCAAACAATAACAATTTATAAGAAAACTACCCAAAAGGTAGGCTCTGAGAAGAGATGTCTTATAAACAAAAATAATATGTTAGAATTTATTGTTGCTCACTACAACTGTGTAAGACTTCCATGCAACCATCATGTTGTCTCCAAACTCAAAGCCACTACCTTATTAAATTAATTACATGACCATTATGATGGTTCAACCTTCAAGATATTGGTTATGACCATTATGAGGGTAAAATATTTTAAGATAATGGTTATGACTGTGATGATGGTTCAACTTTTGAGATAACAATTATGACCATTATGATGATTTAACTTTTGAAATAATGATTATGACCATTATGATGGTTCAATTTTGAGATAATGGTTATGATCATAATGATGGTTCTCCATAATTTGCACTTTGTGGTCTGCACTTTTTTTGCAATTTACACTCCATGGTTTGTACGTGGTTCATCTGTCAAAGTCTGTACCATTAGAGTTTAAGTCTAAGTCTGTCTCTTAGAGACCTACAATTTTTTTATTGGAGACCCACAATCCGTTTGCCAAAATTGGGTAAGTTTTTTGGATCAATAAGACCCTTAAAAAAATAAATAAAATGATAGGTTGTTATAGCTGATATATTTATAGATATGGAATCTGGGTAGTAAATATTTTAGCCATTTGTGGTGTTGATTTTTCTCTTTGTAAAATTCAAATTTTAGAAGGCAACTGGACAAGAGAGATTTTATCTCTTAACAAAAATGATAGCAAGGCATTGATGGTAAAAATATAGTAGTTTGAGTAATATTATGAATATATTTTATGGAAAGACAAATAAAGAAAATTTCTCGATGCTCCTCCTCATGTCAGGTTAAATAACAATGAGGTAGAATAGGTGTAGTTGGGGGCAGCCCCAGAATTTGAGCCCTGCTTGGAAGTAGAAAAATACCGTGGATGTAACCAAATCCCCTTTGGATAAAAAAAACCTTTGATAAAAAGGCAACTTGGATATAGTTTAATTAACGTAACAGAAAAATCAAATGGTATTAGATCACTTGGGTATATTCCTAAACTTTCAAAAAGGGGACTCATGTTTTAATCTTGCTAAGTGATACATGCATAATTGACAAACTATTGTAATACCACTCTATGGTCATGATGTAATATGGGTGCAACCAATTTCAATGCCATATAACCAATTACAAAAATAATCTAATAGCAATGTAATAAAGACAATGTAATATTTTGTTATTTTAATGGAAGTGACCCCCAATAGAAGCCACACATATCTTATTTTTAAAAGAATTAAAAAACGTCTAACCACATCTTCTCTCCCAAACCTTCAACTACACTGATGTTGTATCATTCAAAGAAATATAAGCCCCTCAAGAACCAGCCATTATGTGATTTTTATTTTCATTCTAAGAATAATATATTTAGATTTAATTATGAAGAAAAAAAGCAATATAATGATAATCCCATGTCAACCTTGTTAATATTTGACTCTAAAAAATTATTTTAGAGCAAAGCACATCATATTACTTTATAATTTACATCTTGATTTCATATAAATTCAAAATATAGAAATTAATTAGCCTTTTAATTTATGTCTACATCCTATGGAGACTATGTTATATTTTGCATTTAAAGAAGAAAAATAAGATATAGTTTGGGTGGTACTATAACAACCAATTCAATTGCACAATAATAAACTCTTTAACCCATGGTGTGGCATTGTTTTATCAATTGTTATGTAATTATAACATAATATAATAGAATAGAATACACTTCACATACATAAGGCCAAACAACCTATGGGGCATGAAATATTCAAACACAATGTGTTATATTATTTGTCCCTTTAAAGGAATTCAAGTTTATGTGAAAAATCAAAGTTAAGCCATTATCTTATCTTTGAAAATAATTGATCATGTTGATGAATTCTTCTAGTTTCTCTATTGTCATTTCTTTAGATAATTTAAACATAGAATTTACTACTATCTAACTACCACAAATATCTCAAATATTATTATAAAAAATTTTATTCCAAGATAAAGTGTTTTTTGTTTCCACTACCCTTAAGGTGCAATAGAAACATATTCTCTCCTCCTATTTATCTTTAAGTATCTTCCATTTGTTTACTTCACATTTGAGTTGGTGTAAGCTAGTACTTAGTTGGTCTATATAATTTGAGCAAAGTAGGGTTGATTAAAGTCACAAGGAGGATGATGCCAGAGCACTTTTAGATTATAAGCCTTTGTGCCTCTCTAGAATCTTCACCAAATAGGCTAATACCAATTCTTCACACCATGTTAGGCTTTCATATGATACCAAATCAACCTGTGGTGTCATGACCTATATGATGACAACCTATATTAGAATATATGGGTAGTTAAACTACTCTTGAGGTAATGATCAAATTTGTAATATATTATTCGTAGAAGCCATTGGGCCATTGTAAAACTTGAAAAAAATATTTTTATAATAACTTATTATATCAATCCTTAAGGTCAGTCTCTCAACCTTGAACTAAAGGTAACTTGTATTTGGGTATAAATACCCTATAATACCAACCATTTTGTTATCAATTGGAGTGTAATTCTATTCTTTGATAGTGAAAATATTTGGTGTTCATAGACACCCCCATATGTTATGTGCATTGTTGTATATATTTTATTTTCACCAATATTGGTAATGTGTTGATTCCATTTGTTTCTAGAAACTGCTGTGAAATATAACATGGTATAAAAGTGGTTGTGCATATTTGTTGCTCAATTGCTTACTATTGGTAGTTTGGATTTTATGGCTTCTCTAAAGGGCAATTGTGTTTAGAGTAGCCAAGAATTTTTTTTTTAAAGCTAATGATTACTTGAAGAAGGGTTTTTTGGAAAAAATATTAGGTGGACTTGGATTGTGAGGATCTCACTAGATCTAATAGATTTGCTCTAGGGAAAATATTCAGTGATAAATTTTTGTTCCTCTAATTAGCACTCAATCCTCTTGTTTCATTTGATTTTTTACCATATGGATGCCCTAGTTTTAAGATTGAGTTTTTTGAGGTTTTTTGAAAAACTCATTTGTCTTTAATAGTTTTTAAAAAAAATCAAATTTCATTTCTCTTTCAACTTATTGTGTCCATTGACAATATAGATGAGAGAAAAAATTACTTGGCAACCATCAAAGAAGAAAATAAGAGGCCAAAGTTTTTTAGACAAACCCTTGGTGTTAGAGAATCCATGGACAAGCTTTCATTATTGAAAAAGACCTCCAAATCACTTTACAAAGATGCTAAAATGATCTAGCAATATTTTTACTACATATGCATGAGAGGATGTCTTGATTGGTTACATTTGATAAAAGGTTAAGTAGGGAAAATAGTGATAGTTACAAATGAACTATTAGTTTTTCTATATTCTTTGTGAAATTTCAAAAGGGTCCCAATTTAGCACTTTTACAAAACTACCTGCAAGTACTATTTTTTGAGTCTTCATAAATGTGTATTTTCATCCAAAACAAAAAATAAAAATTTAAAAATGGAATATTCAACAGAATATTTTGTGAAGTGCATAGTAGGATAATGGATCAAGGGTGTATTGACATCAACATGACACATGCTAAGGTCATGCAAAAGGGAAAATGAGGCATTTTATTAGAATCTATTATTTAAGTGTTGCCATTTATGTTCCAAAGGGAGCCTTGGCGATAATGGCTAGAAAATCCCACCGTAATACTGGCATGGAAGAGATCCTAATTTTAAACCCCCTAAGCACCATAATATTTTAAAGAATGACAATGTCAACATGACAACCCAAACTAATAATGTTACAAAACTTGATGACATTGACATGGTGTTCGATGATGTCACCTCCTGACAAGCACATGCTAATATGACATGATATATGGTGGTATATACAAGTGGCATAATAATTGAGGTGGCACAACATGCAATAGTGCATATGACTAATGTGGAAAACCATATAGCTAATATGGTAGTTTGTACAATTGATGTGGAAACTGACATGGCACAACATATGATAGTTCATACGGGTGATGTGGTAGTTGAAGTGACATAACACACGGTAGCTAAGATAGACACTAATGTGATATATGGAGAGAGGACCAACATGGTATGCCATATGATAGTTGATGTGGTATACCATACACTACTTAGCATATAAATATGGCATTGACCAATCAAATTCTATTAGATCATAAACTCAAGTCATTCACATAGTCAATAATAAACTTAGGAAAGCATGAATTTTGAATCAAATCAAGATGTGAGAAGTGGAACAATGTGGTTTATATATTGAAGATCTAATTAGAGCATAATAAGTGACACATTTTGGTTTATCAATACCCTAACTAGTGGCCTACATAATCAGTGGATAGGTGGTAGTCCCTTGATTGTAACAATGAGCCTCATGCAATTTACTAATAGTCTATCCTATCAATGCACACTTGGCATTCCCTTAGCCACTCATGCAACAAGTGTCACCTCTCATTCATTTCAAGTGCTAATTTTTTTTTAAACTCAAAGGTTTTTGAAAGCATTTTGTGTGTTTTTAGGTCAAACTTACAAGGGCCATAACAATTGCATATAAAAGCAATTTAAGCATTTTTTTTAAATTACGTAGTTTTTTGATATCTTTGCATTAGTATTATTGTTTCTAGACATTACCGATAGGATTCTGTATTTTGGTATAATATTTTATGGATCACCATGTGCCCTTGTTGAGTGGTCCAAATTATGCTCCTTATAAAATCAATATTGAAGCTTTTCTTTGGAGTAAGGGGTTACTCAAATATGTGAATAAGCAACATCATGCTAGTAATTCCAAATAATTAAAGAAGACTATAGGGATAAGAAGGAAGAGTATTATCATGTTATACCCCTTCATATTGACAATATCTAAGGCACTCATGTTTGCAACACCACGAACCCAAAGCAGTTGTGTGACAAATTTTAGGGATTTTGTAGTTGCATAGATTCTACACAAATTAGTAGTTTGGAGTCTAAGCTTGATACTTTGTCTATGAAAACATTTGATAATGTTGACGAGTACACTAGTCAATTCAAGAAATTACAAGATGACATCCAAACTACAAGAGGGTTACCCAAGGTGACAAGATAAGGACAATAAGTTATGAAGAAGGAAAATAACATTGAACTGATATATATTATCTTCAACAATGTTTTGGAGACATGTGAGAGGGTTGTTATTGTATTTGGGATGCTTTAAGTGTAATTTCCCAATTATCCTCCAACACTAATTGTTGAGGTATTCAAGTAGTTTTTGCATCACCAAACTAGAAGACAAAGATGTAAGGGTAGTTTTGTGATCAATTAGACCCATCCAAAGGAATCTATTACCAAAGCTCAAAATGACAAGAAGCAAAAAAACAATGAGAAAAATTTCAATAAGCACTTAAAAATATAATATGTGAGTTTTACAAGAAGGAAGGACATAAAGCATAGTTTTATTAGTTTTAATAGTGGGTGTTGATGTTGCTCTCTTTTATGGATAGGATAAGTACAACTTTAATAAGAACACCTCATAGACACATGTAGATATTTATTTAGCATATTGGACATCCACTTCTTTTGATGAATGGATTGTAAATTCAGGGACAACTAGACATATGACATAGCAAAAACATATCATATAGGCATACAATAAATTGCATTCAGGGGAGTGTGTTGTTATTGAAGATTATTATTCATTGCAAGTTGCAAGATATGTAGATATTAGCATAGGGTATTATTCTTTTAATGAGGTACTTCATGTCCCTAATATTAGCCTTAATCTCTTTTCTATTTATCATATTAATCATAAATAAAAATATAGAATTTTGTGGTGATCATTGGTAATTAAGGATGCAAATAAAGGATTTAAAATTATTTCTTCTGACTACCGTGATGAGTCAAAATAAATATATAAGTTGAGAGAAAGGCTTGTCTCTTTTGTTTCTTCTTCTAGGAAAAAGGTTATGTTGCTTTGGGTACACATGCAAATGATAAAAGTCAAATGTGGTACCATAGGCTTGGCCATCTTAGATATAGATATTTGAGATACATTAATTGTTATATGGCCATTGAAATTTTCACAATCCCCTTGATGTGGTGCATGTGAGTGATGTATCCTAGGAAAGCATCATTGGGAGACTTTTCTAAAAGGGTTTGTAAGATGAGATTATAACCCTTTAGATATCATACATAGTTATAATTATAGACCCATGGGTACACCATCTCTTTTAGAAACATGTACTTCCTACATTTTATTGATGATTTTTCTATATGTGTATGGTTCTATACAATTCTCACTAAGGATGAGGTCTTCGAGAGATTCAAGACCTTCAATGTTTTTATAGAGAATCATGACATATGAGTGAGGTGAATACTTAAGTCATACCTTTTATGATTGTATAGCTTTTAATGGGACTACATATCACAGGACCATCTACAATACTCCTAAGTAGAATGGTATGGCTAAAAGAAAGAATAATGTGATCATGACATGTTTTAAGATTCATACCAAGGGTATGGAGCATAAATTCTAGGGTGAATTCATCACTTATGCAACATACACAATCAACATGATTCCCACAAGGGTAGTGTAGGGCATGACACCTCTTGAGAGGTTGCTAATGGATAATCTCGATGTGTCTCATTTTTTTATCTTTAGGTTTTAAGTATGGGATAACATACCCAAAGATATTTAGAAGGAGATATTGAAGTGTCATGGATGCATATTTATGGGGTATTCATATACCTCAAAGACATATAACCTTTATGGTCCTTAGATACATAAGATTTTGATTCAAAGAGATGTCATTTTTATGAGGTCCTTCTAGGTGCTCCTTCTAGTCTACCACTTGAGATTTTGGTGGATGACTCTTATGATATTTTGACTAATTCAAATTTGGATATTTCTTTAGAAAATTTGGTAGGTTCTATTCCCATTAGAGAATCTTCTTCATATTCATATTTGAGTAGAGGTCCATTACCTATTGATTTGACCTTACAATGGGTAGCACCACTAGTAGCACCTTCTTTTCTAGATTCAAGGTATATTGAGTAGGACATATTAGTTTAGAGTGCTTCAAGTGAGTGGTGATTTTGAATTTTATTCTTTAGATTTAGAGTCTAATATTGGTTACCACAAAGTGCACATAACTTTTCCTTAGTTCATCCAACACCCAAGTGGGTTAAGATGCTTTTACAAGATGTTTAATTAATTATGTTTTTAGAGCAACATCAAAAGGCTCCATATCTAGCATTGCTCTCAAATATTGCTCATTCTTATGATCCTCTTACATATTATTTAGCTAGGGGCCAAATCGAGTGAGAAGATTCTATGCTTGTAAATTATGAGGCCTTGATGAGGAATAGGATATGGGAGTTGGTTCTTCTAAAAGGAAAGAATGTAGATGGATGCAATTGGGTTTACAAGACCAAGCATACTTCATATGGTTATGTGGAGAATAATAAGGTACACCTTATTGCTAAGGGATTATATCAATATGAGGGAGTAGATTATTTTAATACATTTACACCATTGATGAGGATGGACTCAGTTAGGGTGATTCTCTTTATCATTGCCTCATATGGATAAAAGATATACTAGATAGTGAATTTCTATATGGGGTTATTCAAGAGGATATATACAAGTAGCAACAACCTATATTTGAGCTTGAGAACCTTAATCCTTTGGTTTGTTATCTTACTAGGACTTTGTACAAACTTAAGTAGGCTCCTCATGCATGGTATGAGAAGATTCATTCATTTTTCTCGATTGTAGGTTTTAATGATGTGAGTTTGAACATGGTTTTTATAGTAAAAATCATGATATGAGGGTTTCATGATTGTTTTGTATATTGATAATCTTATCATCACTAGAAGCTCACCTACTTTAGTCCAAGATATGAAGTCATGATATAGTTTCACTTTTGAGATTATAGATTTAGGGCTTCTACACTATTTTTTGAGGATTTATATTGATTATATAGATTTTGACATCACCATTTCATAACCCAAGTATGATTTAGATATTATTTAGCATTTTAATATGGAGGATTGCAAGTCTACTTTAACTCCTTTCACTTTTGGTGTAAACTCAACTACAAGAGACCAATAAAATGGACTCCAATCACATAACACAAATGCAATATAATGGAAGAAACCTGCAAATTGATATTCTTATCATTCCTGAATTCACACCCCTTCTCCAAAAGATTACAATCCATCATATAGCAACCGAAAACCAAAGAAACCCTAAAGAAACCCTAAAACATCTTTTTTCTAAAAACTGCTAAAAATATATCTTTTTTTCTAAAAAATGCTAAAAATATAAATGAGTCGGATTGCACCCAAATTTGATGCACACATCCCTCTTAAAATAATGAACCTTAATTTAAAATATTAAGCCTCAAATTAAGGTATACCAAAATATAATAAAATTCTAACATCCAAAAAACTCGGGAACCTAAATTTTGGGACACTAGATGTCGGAGTTAGGTCCCAAAAACATGATTTTTGGAGGGTGAGGTGAATCAGATATTAGCCTCATGCAAAACACACATGCAAAACCACCTGTTAAATTTCAAGGCAAATGGGCGTACAATTCACAAGTTATGGCTCCGACAAGGTGCATCAACTTTAATCTTGAATCTTAGGGATGATTATACCACTCTTTTTGTGGATGCTAGGTTGTATTAGTCTCTTGTGGGAGGACTTCCCCATATTACTCACACAAGGCTCGACATTTTTATTTTTAGTTATCGCTCTAGAATGTGCATGCATTCTAAAATAGCCATATCTAAGAGGATTCTCATATACATTTGATAGAATTATTAGATGGTTATTTAATACCTAGGTGGCTTTCCTCCAATCTTAATAGGAATTTTAGATATTGATTGGGTTGGTAATTTGAATGAGTGATGATCCACCATAGAATTTTTGTTCTATTTAAGATCCAACCCTATTTATTGGTGTTGTAGATACCAATCTATTATATCTTAGTATTCAAGTTGAATATCTTGTTTCTAATAAGGCAGCTAAGCATATTTGGTGGATGCTCATAATTTTGGAGGAAATTAACATTCCTCAAAGTTTTCCAATCACTCTTCAATGTGATGATTAGAGCATCATTCAACTCACCTATAATCCAATGTTTCATAAATGAACAAAGAACATAGATATTCAAATGCACTTTGTGAGATGGCTTCATGCATGGGGGAGGCTTGATCTAATTTTTATTCTTTTAATGGAGCAAACATTAGACATCTTGACCAAAATCATGCCCAAGGTTACTTTTATGTGCATGTGGGAGCTACTTGGTGTAGGAGAGTGTCCCTTAATGGGATGACAAGTAAGGCTCTCTCTTCATGTCCTTCATTAAAATTAAGAGGATGTTAGAATATATGATGGTTAAGCTTATCTTGAGGCTATGATTGACTTTTGTATTTTACTATTTATATAAGCCCTTTGGGCCCTATAAACCTTGAAAAATGTATTTTTGTAATATTTTATTATTTTAATCCTTAAGGTTAGTATCTCAACCTTAACCTAAAGGTAATTTGTATTTTAATATAAATACCCCATCATACCAACCATTTTTAGTTACTTAAAGTGTAATTCTATTCTTTGGCAATGATAGTATTTGGTGTCCACAAACACCCCCATCTATTGTGTGCATTGCTTTGTGTATTTCTTTTTAGTACTATAGGGTACTATATTTATTCCATTTATTTCTATAATTTTTTGTGAAATATAACAATCTCAGTGACATCAACTTGAGTGGAACTAATGCTCATAGACAAACAATCCTATGACATCAAATCCATGTGTCACTACTAATAATTAAGAAATATAGAGAAAATATTCTTAGTGCTAGGTGTCGAGGATACATCTGTACATGTTTACCACATACACTTCATGGATTGACATGAATTATATAGAAAGTAGAACAAACAATTATAAAATTACTTCTTAATCATTTGGAATTGAACCATTTCATATTTCAACTGCTTGCAACTATTACACATTTATATAAAGCTTAGGGTAGACACTTATTTCCTTATTCTTTTGCTTCTTCAATTCAGTTACCTCTCTTATTTATTTTACTTTCTCACCCTTTAGATTCTAGTCATTCATTGTACCTAATATTTTATTCTCGTACTTTGTACATTGGAATAGAGTGACCTACATGTTATGTCATCACACATGTTATGTACTAAAAATTTGTATTATTGCCAACATGGATACATGAGCCTTGTATTATGAAGTGTATGTACATTTACATTCTTTATAAATAGAGTTTCCTTCTTATGCAAGAAATAATTTTTTTTTTCTTGTTGTACAACTCTAAAGTATAACTGTTAGGCTCCATAAGCTGGTTTGGAAGTTATTTTCTATTCCATCACATCTTGGGCCACATGATGTAAATTGAGTGGTATCAAAGAAATTTCATACTCATTTGAATTTTTCATCTCACTTTATCTTCTATATAGTGGTTCTTATCCAAAATAGAGCATCTAATAGACTTTACCATTGGATGTCCACTCATATACATTCATGGTACAATAAGCAAGGAATCCAACTAGGTTCCATGTCCAAGTACCCTTAAGAGATGGAGAAATAATCTAACAATAGACTAAAATATAAACCATCAAGAAGATAATTTGATATGCCCTATAAGAGAAAAGTAGTACACTCTCTAGGTAATTTCAAGATCTATATATCGATATGGCAACCTCATCCTCAATTGCCAACCCTTCTTATTTCCAAATTGATAGTCCACTCAAGGTACAAATCAACATTGATATTATAATCTTCTCAGTCTAGATTAATGCTAAAGAGTTAGACATATGACTTTAGAAACTTGAATCCTACTTGGTTGCTAGTATGTTTTCTAATTTTGATAGGACTTCTTGTGGTCTTGAAGATATCAAAATCAATTTCCTATTGATGGGAAACCACTAGCACTATGATCATATATGAGGGAGAAATCATCACAATCATGACTTCATTCATGAAATTGATGCACAAAATATTCTATCCATTTTATCACTATGAGTATGAGTACATGCATTTACAATAATTACATTGGAATAGAGATCAATATGCCCAAAAATACATCAAATGGAATTAGCTCAACTGGTTATATTCCTCAACATTTAAGAAGAAGATACAACTTCAAATATTGCCAAGTGATACATGGATAATATCCAAAATTTGTTGTAATACCACTACATGATGCTGATGTAATATGGGTGGGGTCCATTTCAATCCCATACAACCAATTGAAAAAAGAATATATCCAACAATACATTGATGAGTTCAATGGACTTCTCAACTGGTTATATATCAACTTGTAAAGTATGTTAGTGGACTTCAATACCACCTCCATTCAAATATGGATATCCTCCATGCAATTATTTAACTTTATATTAAAGGTGGAATAGATGTCATAAGGAAAATATAAGGGACTAATATCAACTTTAAATAGGATACCATCGATATCAAAGTTGAAACCACTAGTTGCATGAATAGCATAGAACCATTACCCAAGGTATCCATAATGCCTTATAATACCAAATATCCTCAAGTAGTGTAGGAGAAAGTCAAATATAAGGTGTACAACAAGTGGTGCAACCACCATAAGACTTAAACTCATAGTGGTGTTGAGTGTAGGGTTCAATAAAAGGTATTGGTGTTTCAACTAGAATTCAACGACCACACTTTTACATCAAAAGGTGAAGAGGAGGTAGATATCACATGCTTGAGTACTACAAATTAGAATATGGTAACATCTCAATATAAAACTATTTTGAAGAATGAGAGTACCTATTTAACATATTGTTGGTAAAGGATAAACCTCTATATATCATCATTGATACAAAAATCCAAAAGAGCATCATTGTAGAAGATATAGTCATGCACCTTAGCTTCCAAAAAATGATGCACCCACAACCTTACTCATTGGGTTGGATTATATTGAGTAAAAGTATAGAGGTTTGATATCAATAGCCCCTTGAGTATGACATCAAGCTAATACATGACATCACTTATGATATAACACCATTGGTCATTTGTAATATCTTATCAAGAAGACCCTACCTCTTCGATTGCCAATCAACCTACCAAGCCTATACACAATAATGGTTAACTAGAAGGATTGTCTTAGAAGAAGGTGATACTGATATCAAGAAAATAGTACAAGAATTTGACTTCTTATGTACACACATTTGTTTTATCAATGGTTTAACTTGGGAACCAATGATGCTAAGAAGTTTAGACTTATCACACTAGATGTAGCTTTTTCAACATGGTCTCAACAAATGGATTCCCTTATTCATCCATAATTTTATTTTATTTTGTAATTCAAGGGAGTCCAATTACACTACTTTGTAAATCATTAAATTGATTGGGTCCCTAGATCAATACTTTCTAATTGTCCATTGTACCATAGATTCATTTAGGAAAATATGATGAAAGCAAGTGATAATTTTAGGTGTCAATTGATTAGGGATTTGACCAAAATTATCACCATGTGGTATTCTCATTGTGCTAGCAACAAACAAGGATGAGACATGGCATCTCTACATTGCCTATAGAGAACTTAATAAATCATAGTGAAGAATAGATACCCACTACCATAAATTGATGACATATTGGAACCAACTCCAAGGGGAAAGATACTTCATGAAGATTCACCTAAAGTGAGGTGATTATTAGGTTCCTATTAATCACATTTATATCTAAAAAATAACCTTCAAGACCAAATAGTAACTATGTCATTGGTTGGTTATGAATTTCTGCTTGACCAATACTCTAGCTATATTCATACTCTTGATGAAATATGTTCTATAGTCATTCATAGGATCTTTAATTGTTGTCTACAAATATGGCATAATAATTTTAAGTAAGACATGGTAAGATCATTTACAACATGTGCTCTAAGTTCTAGAACTCTCCTCTAGCACAAGCTTCAATCCAACCAAGGCAAGCGTACCTTTTGTGTAACAAATATATCTTACATGGGCTACATGATAGATGAAAAGATCAATATTGTAGATCCAAAAAATATCATCATCCAAAAATGATGAATTCCAAATAATCTAACCAAATCAAGGAAATTTTTAGGCCTTGGCAACTTCTATTATTGGCTCATTTTGGGATTCTCATTTATCTCATGGTATCTCAATCAGGTCATGTATAGGAAAGTGAAGTTTCACTAACCTTAAAAATAGTAATAAGCATTCAATAAGTTGGAACAATACCTCTATTTTGTGTAGGTACTTATCATTCCTAACATCCATCATCCTTTTAAGATTGATATTGATGCATTCAACTATGCACTTGGTACCATATTGATCCATAATGGCCATCTAATGGTATACCATTCTCTAAACATATCATAGAGCTATTCAATATGAGAAGAAGATGTACACCATTAGTCAAGCTATATGACAATGATACCACAATATCATGGATAATGAGATCATCATTCATTCTAATCATAGGCCTCTACAATTCCTACACTCAAAGCAAATTAGAAGATATACACCATATAAATGTATGACTTACTTGCATCAATTCCATCCTAGGATAAAATATCACAAGGTAAAGGAGAATTAGGTATAAAATATACACCATATAAAATGTATGACTTACTTGCATCAATTCCATCATAGGATCAAATATCACAAGGTAAAGGAGAATTAGGTATAAAATTATCTAATTTATCCATAAATATAGATATTATTGACTATTATCAATGCTAGTGGGCATGGTACTAACAACTAGAAAATGTTATATCTTTAGGATACTCTATCAATATTCATCAATAATATTTTGGAGAATATTACATTATTTGGTACATGCTAATGTACCCCAATGGTACCTATAGTACAATGTATATAGTAGAATAAGGTTTTATTCTATAGTTTAGGAGTGTGATTTATATTTCCCCTTTATGTAAGTGTCTATGTGTAAGATATGCACAAGTGTCATGTAATTAAGTGTGCAAGTGTGTAATGTGAGAAAGTGCACAAGTGTCATGTATTAGGTGTGCATGTAGAAGTAAGTGTCATATAGAAGTGTGCAAGTGTCATAGAGTTAAGTGTGCAAGTAAATAGAGAGTCAAGAGTCATGTATACAAGTGGTAAGATGAGAAGCCAAAAGATATGAGAGGATTTATCTTATGCATGGAATAGGAAAATATGCATCTCTCATATATGTGAGGAGAGCAATAGTCAAGTAATTGAAGAGTCATATTTCTAAGGTTATATTATGGAGAAAAAGCTCCATGTATTGTATTTAAGAAAATCACATTCAAGAATTGATATTATTGAAGCTTGTATGTATATTTTGATCAATTCTACTGTAATGTTTCTTCATGTTAGTACATGAATTATTTTGGCCATTTATATTCATATTATTTTCATTTTCATAAATATCATTGTTAATTATTTTGGCCATATAATATTTTGATTGCTCTTATATTTGAGTCTACTCAAGATCTAAAATATTGGAACCTAAAATAATATGTCTTAAAAGGCAACATAATTGATATAGGGTAGTTTTGTACTAGATTAGCACCTTTAAGATAGGTAGTTATGTGTGATTTTTGGAACATCACACTTGCTACTCATATTAATACTCCAAGGTGTCTAGGCACATTGGTGTTAGCAAGACACTTATGAAACTACAATAGTACTTTTATTCATCTCATATACACTAAGAAGTAGTGATCTACATTCAATCTTGTGCATCGTGCAATACTACTAAGATGATCAATAGGAAGTTAGGGATTTATGCACCTCCATTAGTTTCTTTTACGCCTTGGAGATCCATCAAAATAGATTATTTCTCAAGGATACCAACCACATTAGATATTGCATGTTTGTGGTTGTGGATGGGTTCAATAAGATGATAATCATGGTACCATATAAGAAGAGCATTGACACAACCGATATTGACCATCTATTTTTTCAACAAGTTTTGGTCCATTTTGGACCCCATGTTTGAACATATCTTATAGGGATTCTAGGTTTATCAAAAATATTTGGCACATTTAGATCAACTAGACACCAAGCTCTAAAATTTCATAATTTTCCATTTATAAATAAGTAGACAAACTAAGGTTGTCATTAGAATTATAATGCATTTGGTTTGGATGTACAACAAGAAACATATTAAAACAAGAGTCTTTCTAACATCCATCATTTCTACAATAGGAACCTTCACACATCTGAAGGTCATAGTTAGTTCTAGGTATGCTTCAAATTCAAACCTAATAGCATGAGGGATGTTTCCTTCTATATCCCAATTAGATCCATGATGCCAACACAAATCAAAGAAATAAAAATGAATTAAATATTTCTATAGTAATTTTTGAACATGTAGAGTCAAGTTTAGCAATTTGATAGTCCCAACAAAATAAGTACAAATATCATCATCATCAACACATAACTCCACATTAGTTTTAGGTTGGATATAATATTTGGCTCAACTTGTAGAATAATTTCTTCTCTAGTCTACATGAAAAGATCAAACTATTGTGTTATTGTCCATTCATCATTTAATTTGTGGAAAGTAAGAATGCTTCTGCACTTAATTTTTTATATTACTTGGGGATGCATCCATTATTTCATGCATAAATCCTCAAATTGTATCTTGCTTCTTTGCTAGAGTGCTATGTTACTTAGGAATAAGTATATGGGGATATTATATTATATTGTAAATAGGTATTATGGATAGTTTGCATGGGCCACACATAACCTAGGGTTGATTATATTATTATATTATATTATAATAATGAGTGGGATGAAGGTTTATAAAATAGTTGTATAAAGAAGGGCTATTATCCTTGTAATCATCATGGAGACCATTCATATGGAGTATTACTTATAATCATATTTACCCACAAACTGACTTATGAGACTTTGCCCTCTTTAAGTGGCGTTCTCACATTGGGAGATCTTATCGATTTTTCCTTAAGGAGTATCATTAGTGTTTCCATACCCTAAGGTATTGATAATTTCTATGGATTTTTCTATTTGAAATGTTATTCTCACCATCCACAATATCAAGCCTATGAGAACATCATAATTTTCAAGTAGAAGGTGAAGACATAGAAGTATATAAATATGAAGATTCATTGTAATAAGAGAAACCAATACAAGTAGATGATGCAGAACATCAGGATGATACAATGACTTTCTTTTCTCATGGTCTTATGGAGCTCCAAGATCACCATACTATCAAGGTACAAGGATTTATTAAATGAAATAATGTCATTGTGTTGATTGATTTAGGCAGCACACAACTTTATAGATAACAAAATAACAAAGTCCTTCGGCTTGTATATCAATACTTCAAATCAGGATAAATTTCAAGTCTTAAGTATAAATGGGGGGACTGCTCAACGTGTGGGCCAAAAATCTAAAGTTAACATCCAAATGGGGAATTATACTTGGTTGAGAAATTTCTTTACCATAAACCTAGGTAGTTAAATGTCATCTTGGGAGCACATTGGCTATCTTTTCTAGGTGGTGTTAGTATTAATTTGCAAAAAATATATGTCAAGTGGATAGATAAGGGAGGAATAAATTATTTCCAAGGAACCCAACCCCCTCACTCCAAGGTGGTTAGTTTACATATCATGGAAAAGGTTTTGAATAAATATGGTTGTGGATTATTTGCCCAAGTCAATTGCATGGAGGTTTAGTTTTCAAAGCCACTACTTTTAGCTCTTCCTTCAAATTTACAAAACATTATGGATCGCTATGAGGAGGTCTTTAGTGAGCCCATGGGTATACATCCTTAGAACACATATGATCATGTCATCCATATTGTTCTAGAAAATCAACCTCCTGATGTGAGTCCTTACTATAGTGAAGTTTCACTATGTTAGGCAAATCCAACATAAAGGGGAATTGAATTAAATTTCTACCTAGAGTTGAACAAGATGAGAGGACCTGAAGCTCCATCAATATACCAAGTTTTTGATGCTATAAAAATATTAAATATATGAAAATGGAAGGATTGCAAAGAAAAATATTAGCAAATTTAAAACTCCTTACATCACAAGGTTATGTTGATCCAACAGTCCAAAAGGATAACGACTTACAAGATTTTCAAAGTTAGCTTAGGTTAATCTCACCATTGGTAAGAATATTAGATCCATTTTGGTGATAACTAAAATGACTTCACTATAAATAGGGTTTCTATCCATACAATGACTATGAACTCATCTATTAATCAGAATAGTGAAATCAAGGACTAAATTGTCTTCCTCCTTTTACTGAATTTAGAATATTCCCTAGTGTAGTTATAAAAAAAACACCAAAAATCCACTTGGAGGAAGTGAATAAGGAAAAATGAGAAAATTGGGCAAATCGAACAAAGAAAATAGCTCAATGCACACTCATCAAATAAAGAAGTCTGGTGATTCTATAGAAAAGTATCTTTAGAAGTATAAAAAATCAAACAAGGAGCAGGACAATAACAAAAGGACATTTAGTGGACCAAAATATTATTCATAAAGCAACAACCAAAACTTCAATGAATAATTAATCTTGAGAGACAAGTTTGGACAAATAAATTTCCAAGTATTCTAATACAGAAGGTTAAACAAGTAATTATGAGTCTAAATTGCTTAAGGCTGGCTTAATCTTTCAAGATAGAAGTGTTCAACCAAATTACCTTGGTGCCAGACATTCAAAGAAGGTGAGACAACTTTTTATTACTAACATAATTAGGCACTCCAAAATATATGACTAAGTAAGAATCTCATAAGACCAAAAGTGCCTAAGGCTAGGCGCTCCAAAAGATAGTAAGCCATATTTTCTTAGTGATGAGTCATCTTAGCTTTCAATAAAGTTTGGATAAGTATAAAGTCAAAAATGTGGGAATTAGCCAATAATTTTGAAATGTAAGCTAAGTGTTCTATAAATTTTCATTGCTAATGTCAGCTAAGGTATTCCAAATTTCTAATAGAATGCAATCAAGCAAGAAGGGAGTCTAGAAAGCAATAAATATAGCAACAATATTTTGGACTAGAAAGTTTAATTAGGATGACACTTGGTACCCCAATAAAAAGTAGGCAGACCACATGGCATATGTTAGAGCTTGAAAGTGATAGCCACCTCCATGAAGCATAACTAAGGAACCTACAATAATAACCACCTGATAAGCAACATGTGAAGTAAGCTAAAGAGTCTGAGTGATGCTAGCTCAACCCAATATCATGCCTCATCAAATTTGGCCAATGATTGCATATAGTGGTAAGCATAAGATATTTTAGTGTTTTCCTTTTTGTAAGATAGGTGTTCTAAGTTGTTCTAAAGCAATAAAAGGGTTGTTTGTCTTCTTTCTATCAAAGTGTATGGAATATATACAATGATACATTGCACTTTTATCATTTCATTTAAGTTTTAATAGTAGTAAATTGTGTTAGGCTCAATGTTGTTTGGCTTATTTTGACTGAAGGTTGAAGTAAATGTTGTGAGGCTTGAAGATATTTGGATTATTGCTATTAGAGTGTTTAGAGTGTTGAATGCTATGATAATTGTACTTTTAGTATTTTTGTTAATTTCAACTGGAGTGAATTTTGTTAGGTGAAATAACTATTTGGTTTATTTCAATTAGAATGTTTGGAATATTGAATGTTGTAATTCTTATCCTTATTATGTTTCTATATGAGCTTTGATAGAGGGAAATTTTGTTAGGCATTTGATTATAATAGATGGTCTATGTTCATCTGACCTGCATTCTTGTTAGTAGTTGAATTTCATATGCTATTAATCTTATTTCTATCCCTATCTCCCTTGTTTCTCTTTTATCTTTTTCTTTAATCTTCAAGTATCATCAAGGAGTCAACCTTCTCCACAAGTTGATCTAGAAGTAATTTTTGGGTCATTCAATCTTGAATCTGATCTAGGATAGATATTTAATACCTAGGTGGATTGGAGGATCAAGAGTTTTGGCATGCTCAATGGGACTAAATTTCATCAATTCATCTAATGTACAAGAATATTTTATTAAGATATCTAAAATAATCACCCATCATGCATGATCAAGATTTTTTGCATTCTCAGTAGGACCAAACCAATATGGTTTATCCTATGAAAAATTACAAGTGGGATGAAAGCATAAAGTTTTCTCAATTATAATTCAAAGCCATCATGTATAGAAGATGATTTGACATCCTACATATTTAGGTGGTCAAGATGATGGTGAATATATTGATCTCTTAAGCGGAAAATATTTCTTCACCTAGTGAATCTATTTAAAGAACATAAGAATAAACGACTCTTATAGAAGAACATAACTCCAAAATCACACATTTACAAGATCAAAAATAAATAAGTTGAAAGAACCAATGCACTTCATTGAGCTATTAGCAATCAAGACAAACTAAAAAGGTAAATCACTTTTACCTATTCATGCTTTCTCTATTCAAAGCCCCACTTCTTTATAGGCCATATCTTCATAATTACCTACTAAATCCCCACCTAAAATTATGATTGAACGTATATATCCTAGTTGGAATAGTGTCAAACCCCTCAATGTTCTAGATCTCCATGATATTCCTTAGTCAGCATTGAAGGTTTTTCCCTCCTATGAAGGTAGTGAAAAGATGACCTATGAACATTGCCAAGATATTGCTACTTTAGCTACTATTCATAATATTGTTCATGAGGGTATAATGTTGAGATTGTTGGCCTTGTATTTCAGAGGTAAGGTTTTAGCCTCGTACTATTCATTAGAGGGAGGTATCAACACCACTTGGGCTAAACTTGTTGAATCCTTTATCCTAGAATTCAATAATTTAGGGGATCCATTTTCTCTTCTCACTTAGTTCATCTCCATTCAAAGGAATTCTCAAGAGATCATCATGGATTCCAATATCCAGTTTAGTAAGACTTGGAGAAGAATTCCTCAGGATATAAGGCCATCACATGCCCAAGCCTACATCTACTATCTTCATAATTTTAATTCAGACTTAGGTCTTAAAATTTGACAAAAAAATGAGATGATATTTACTCAGATATTTTAAGTGGCTATTACAATGGAAAAGGCATTCATCTCAATTGGTAAGCTTCCTCCCAAAGTTAAAATACCATATTTCCTTGAGATCCAATAACTAGGCCATCAAGATTTACTTTTAGCTTCATCAAACCCTTCATTGGACACCTTGCCTACACCCAAATTATATACTTATCATACTAGAGCAACAATCATAGTGCTAACCCTACCTAACCCAAAGTTGAAAGAATTAACAAAGATGGAAGAGTTGAAAGATGTAATAAAAAATCTAACAAATAATTTTATGATGATGGAGCAGTAGAATATTGAAATAAGGTATGATAGATACCAAAAAATAATCTACCTCTACATCTCAAAATATTAAGGGTTTCAACTAATAATACTATCAGAAAGTAAGTTGCTATTTCTAAAAATCAATAAGAAGAAGCATGGACAACTTCAAATAACTACTAGTGCTTCACATACAATGATCTTGATAATGTGGATACTTGTATGGTTTATCATCATCAGTGCCAACTAGATACAACCCAAAAAGAAAAAAAGATAATCAAAAGGGCTTGTAGGTTTGCATATGTATCTATAATAAAACCTTACTATTGAAGAGCCTTTAACTTCTAATCCAGTCTAGATGTTGGTTAGATCTAGGAAAAGACCTTTGTTATCAAATCCTTGAAAGTCAGATGGTCTAGAAATTATCCTACAACCTCAAAAGAAACAAAAGGAGTAACCTAAGGAACAAGCTAGGCTCTAAGCACCAAAAGTTAACTAAATACCAAATGCACCAAAGATCAACCAAATATTGAAAGCACCAAAAGATAACCAATAAGAGCCTAGGGAGCAAGCATTGAGAAAGCTATGACATACTATGGTGACCATGAAGTAAAGGCAAGAAGCTACTCGACAGTATCAAATGAGGTTCAAATAATCAATCTCAAAGGAGTAGAGGCTACTAAACATTTAGATCCAACATTGTAGAAGATTTGAAGAAGAATTCCTCAAGGTTTAGTATGTATGATTCTCTACTAATTCCTTAAAAGCAACTCTAAAAATATCAACACCAGGTAGACTCACTACCCCAAACTTCAATCTAGTGCAAAATTAGACAACTCTTGGCAAGGGTAAGATCAAGCCTCCAACTGTAACACTATAAAACTACCAACCCAATTTGTTTTTGCAAGTAATGATTAAAAGTAAAAGCTTATAGGGGACAAACCCTCCTTTTAATTATCTCAACATTTAAGGCTTCGCCACATTTGAGTTCTAAGTCACTGTAGATGACACTTAGTGGATAGGAGTGACCAACTCCCATAGCTTATGGGGTTCACATTGCTAAATCTATATGTTTAGAAGGATGCCAAAAGTGGTTCCCCCACCTTTTCCATACCCTCACTAACATAGGACCATATGACCATGGCATAGGGATTATCCTTTAAGGCCCATAACACTTAAAGGGGGATGCATATTCCCTAACCTTACTCTAAGCCTGTCTAGGTAGGTTAACCTGATGTAAAGCCTTGGTGCTTAGTTACCACACCTTCATGGGATAAGTAGGGTCATTGTCATTTTGTCAACAACTAACATGATCCTACTCTTAGTTACCATACTTCCATGGGTTAACTAAGTTATCACCACTGTTGACTTGTGAATGATTCCATAATTTCTATATGGGATACACCTGAACCTTCTTGTTCAAGCTACAATAATTCATAAGAATACTTGGCTATTGTATTTGTACAACTCCTTCCAAACGCATTAGTATGTAGCTATTGCATTCTTGCAATTCCTTCTAGGTTCATGGCTACCTGAGTATTGCATTCATGCAACTCCTTCCAATATTGGGCTTTAAATTATTGAATCGGGTCCACAAGAGATTCTAATCACCCCAAGATAATCATATCTTAAATAATTCTTGCATAGATAATCTTATCTTAATAATTATTGTATTTTAAAACATATTTCTAAAGTAAAGCAACATACATCACATCATATCAAAAGCACTTTAAATCAAGTCATAATCCCTTTAATCCAAAATGCTATAATAGATAAGCAAGGATGCCTCTTAAATAAAAATCAAATGCTTGACATAAGATTCAAAAGATGCATTACCATAATATAAATGCTATAATATTATAGACCAAACATTTAACATAAATATGCATTCCTACAATTGTTATAACTCAATACTAAGTATACAAATAAAATATTGCTAAGACACTTTAATGCACAAAATCTAAGATAACATTAAAGCCACATAATATTTAAATTTGTACAATAATTAATTTTACAAAACTCAATGAATAAAATATTATTTTACATAGCCTTTGTTTTTCCACAACATTTGAACATTCAAATTACTATGAATTCATCTGCCAAGTATCGTTGAACCATCTTTAAAACTGCAACTTCTTCATTATGAGGGAACCACCCATGGTTCATGAGGAATACTTAGGAATAAAGACAACTCTAAATGCAAAGGAACTTAATAATATTATTCTCTACTATGCCAACAACCATGCATAATAATGAAAAACAAGCCAACAAGAAAATAATCTCATACTTCTCTTTATAATGATCCTTTAACCTACAAAAGTCTCAAGAATCATTATAACAGTTTCTCTTTCAAAACCAACATACGATAAAACATTTTATTAAAGATAATCTCATACTTATATTTACAATGATTCCTTAATCCACATAGATATTAGGAATCATCATAATAGTTTCTATTTCAAAACCAACATACCATAAATCATTTTATTAAAGAGAATCCCATACTTCTCTTTACCTTAATCCACATAGATCTTAGGAATCATTATAATAGTTTCTATTTCAAAACCAACATACCATAAATCATTTTATTAAAGAGAATCCCATACTTCTCTTTATAATGGACCCCTTTATCTACATAGATCTCAGGAGTTCATTATAAGTTTTCAACTTAACCCAAAACATACTTAAACCAAATCCATAACTACGAAGAATCTATCTTCCTTTAACAATAATAAGCTTAAACCTCTACAATAAATAAAAACAATATAACAAAGGATCTATTATTCTTTACATTAATATGCTTAACATCTATTAAGCAATAAATAAAATCCAATACTACAAAGGATATATTATTATTTACATTAATATGATTATTAACATCTATTAAGCAATAAATCAAATCCAATACAACAAAGGATCTATTATTATTTATATTAAAAGATATATTCTATCTAAAATATAAAAAGCTTTATCTTCAATTATAAAAAGGTACGTTATAACTTGACTATATAAAGATACGTCTACTATCTATTATAAAGAGAACCCACTCTCACATTATAAGGATACCTTAATTAACTAACATAAAAAAATTAACTTTCATAAATATAAATACATTAATTAATTAACATGAGGAGCACTTAGCTTTCACAATAAAATAACATATATATATATATATATATATATATATAAATCTAAGGTTTGCAGGTTCTTAGACTCAACACGATAAAAGAAATAAGAGTGACAAGAAAAGAGTATGCTAAAGCTCGAGGATCCACACTCTCACAAACCTTCCTCTTGCACTCACCACTTAGCCATACAAAATATCGCACAAGATTAAGAACGTAGAGGTCAATACATACATCGAAATACACCAAAAACACTTGATCCCAACATAAATATTGGTTTTCTAAGGGTTAAAACCACCCAACCGATGGTTGGATTCCAAAAAAAAATAGCAAAGACACATATAATAGATAGAGGATTGTGTTGGCTTGAGATAAAAGATGAATAGGTGGCCTGGGATCTAACCACTATGCATAGCTAGACTTGGGACACATGCATCAACATATCCAAGCCAAGATCCAAGGTTTACCAAGGTAATAAGAGAAGAAAGTAGTGCACTACCACCCTAAATACACTACGCTTGAAGGCACCAAAATAGAAATTGGAGAGGAGGATATAATACTAAAAACATCATCACAAGGTGCACAAAAAACTCCAAGCAATCCAAAATTGAAGAGCCACAAGAGATGACTAAAAGAGCTACTCAACATCCAAAAAACATCACAAACAAGAAGCAAGCTATCATGCTTCTTACTTTACACACTACTTGTAGGGTTGATTTTTAAGATGTGCTCCTTACTTCTTGCTTCCCTCATCCCCATATTCACCTCCGTCCTCCTATCCCCCCAAGCCTTACCCAAATCTTTCTATTTTAAATTTGCTTGGGTGGTTATTCTAAAGATATCTCACGTTGTTCATCGAAGCTTCATTGAACTGGTTGCGGAGCATTCCTCTTGAAAGTTCTAGAATTTTGAAATGTTAAAGCCATAAATGGAGAATGGTTAATAAATCTAAGATCCATATTTTAAAGATAATAGCTCTTCTCTTTTAAAAAACATGCAACCATACAATAATCTAAAATCCTTTGAATTGATTTCAATAATTATTTTCATTAGTTTCCAATTACTAATATTGATTATTAGCATTGGTACTAATGTCCTTAAGTACCAATGTCATTAAATTTTACCATAAAGCTAATAATACCATCAAGAACATAATATAAATTCATATCCACATTGTTACACACCATTGTTTTATCCTTAAATAGGAGTCTATGTTTAAGATAGTCCTAGACTATCACCAATATATTAAGGAGACTCATTGCTTAGGAAACTTCCTAGCCCAATGGTGTGAACATGGATTAAGCATACAAACAATGCATCTACATGAAGGGTAGTTTTCCTTGTTACCCTAAGTTATCGATGAGCAAGTCATCATCATCATTTCCTAAAATATCTCTCATTGTAGGTGGTTCCCTCATAGTCCCCAGTAGAGAGAAAGTACTTGGTCTTGCACCCATAATTACATCAATAGTACCATATTCCATGCCCAAAAGAAAGCAATTATTTCATCATATTGGCATCATGAAAGAAACTATGTCATTAATCATTTACATCAATACACAATTCATTTTTCATAAGGAGTTCTACCAAGTAGGGGTGTTACACCGCCCTTTTATATATCTTTATGCATGGAAGACTAAACAACACACAATTGCATGGTGATTTTGGAGCTACCACAATAGTCATGCCTAAGATTATTTGTAATGAAATGGGCTTGGAATACACTTAGACTAGTTTCATTGTGTTGTAGCTAGATGGAACACCAGTCCAAATGGTGGGAGCCATAAAAAATATTCCAATGCTACTACAAAATGATTCAAATATCTCAGCAATCCAAGAGGTGATAGTGGTGGACCTTCAGCTACTATTTGTATAATGTTTATCAAGGGTGTTCATGACAAATCTTAGGAGGTATTTATCACTATATTGCACTCGCATGGTAATTCCATACAATGGAAGAAAGGTTCAAATATATGCAAATAATATCAACCCCTATCACATAGAAAGGTATAAGGAGCAAAGTGTTAATATGATTGAAATTTCCTTAGAGGGTCCTGAGGTGGAGATAAAAGAGCAATCGAAAGACCTAAAGGAGTTGATAGAAGAGTCGCTAATGGAAGATGGATTTTCCATGATTGATTTTAATGCAATAATCCACTTAGACATAAGAACTCATCACATTCCAAAATCAACACATCAACTCTTGTCTACAACAAGTCACATGTTCCAAATAACACATTCAAAATATCTAGAGAAGATCATAAAAGGATCATTGATGCAATATGGGTTTTTGATACTTGATTTCAATGTAATAATTCACACAAGCATAGAAACTCATCACATACTAGATCAAACTCAATATTGACTCCCAATTGTAAGAAGTCACATGTTTCAAAAAACATAGGCAAGAGAGATATAAGTTCAAGTTATTTTGGTTTGGATATTAAACATTTGGATGAGTAAGCTCCATATGAAATATCTAGGACACAAAAATGCATCAAAGTCATGTATCATATTATAAATAAGTGATATGTAAATAAATCTAGTAAAAACTAAGTGTTGCATAGCCATTGGATAGAGTAGGCAATGACATAGCGCTCACATGAAGTAAATTTTTGGGAAGGCACACCAGGAAATCCACATGCATGAGATTTACACGTGTCAAGAGGTCCAAGAATAAACAAGACAACTAAGAAAAAGTGGACAATTATGCCTTTCTTGATTTAGATGCATTGAAAAATCATCTCCCATGAGCTTACTAGAGAGGATTGGATGAAAAAAGGGTTAATTAGATAAGCAACCTCAATGAATTTCCTAGTTGGACAAGTCTATATAAGGAAGCCCCCATTTTTTGTATTTTATGAGCCCCAAACAAATTTGCCCTTCAAGAAATAAATTTTATCTTTTATCCCCTTAAGCCCCAAAATTCTAAGATTTGTCTCCATAAACTCTATTCCCAATAGACAAGGATTATGTTTCTAGGTTATTTTCCTCCTGCAAGCAATTGTCCCTCGTGAGTTGCCAAACTATAGTGAAATATCACTACACAAAGCAAATCCATCCTAAAGATAAATTTTGAGTTGAATTACTAAACAAGCGGGTCGAGTGCTTATTCCTACCTTACTTTATAAAAGTGGAGGTGGGGGATGAGAGGACTTGAAGCTCCATAAATCTATCAAGTTGTTGATGCTATAAAGATGCCAACTATGCTAACAATTAAAATCCTATGAATAAATTTGCTAGTAAATTTGAAACTCCCTATGCCACGAGGCTATGATGACCTAATGGATCAGAAGGATAATGACTTACAACCTTTTCATTGGAAGCTAAACCTTATCTTGTAATTGGTAAGAGTTCCAAAGCTATTCTAGTGATAGCTAAAAGGGATCCACTATTGATTACATTTCTATCTATACAAAGACTATGAAATCATCTATTGATTAGAATAGTGAGCTCACAGACCAAATTGTCTTCCTCACTTGAATAGTTTACATTATTCCCTGGTGTAGTTAGAAAAAAACCACCAACAACAAGCCACTTAAGGAATAAAAATTCAAGAGCAATGGAGGAAAACAAAGGAAATTGACCAAACCAAACAAAGATAATAGATCAATGCACACTCAAATGAAGCCTAGCGATTCCATATAACAACATCTTCAAAAGTATCAAAAATAAAACAAGGAGTAGAATAGCAACAAAAGAGGTATTCAATGGACAAAAATATTATTCATAAAAAAACAACCAAAAATTTGATGAATAATTAGGCTTGAGAGGTAAGTCTAGATAAATAAATTTCGAAGTATTATAATAGGGAAGCTTAAGCAAACAATTCTAAGTCTAAATTGCTTAATTCTGGTTTAATCTTCCAAACCAAAAGTGTTTGGCTAGATTAGCTTGGTGTCGGACCTTCAAAGAAGCTAAGCCAAAAAAATTATTGTTGGCGTAAGGAGGTGCTCCAAAATATTTGGCTAAGTAAGAAGCTTATAAGACCAAAAATGCCTAAGGCTAGGTGCTTTTAAAGATAGCAAGCCAAAATTTCTTGATGATGACATCAATATAACTTTCAAAAAAATCTAGACAAGTATAAAGTCAAAAAGGTGGAAAGCAGTCTATAAGCCCAAGAGGTAAGATAGGTGTGACAAAAATTTTCATTGTTGACATAAGCTAAGGTATTCCAATTTTCTAACACAATACAATAAGGCAAGAATGGATCCTAGGAGTTAATAAATGCAGTAGTAATATTTTAGACTAAAAAATATCAACGAGGATGATATATAGTACTCCAATCATAACTAGGAAGACCACATGGTATGTGTTAGAGCTTGAAAGCAATAGCCATCTCCATGAAGCATAACCAAGGATATTGTGAATATAATTATCTAATAGGATATATGTGGAGCAAGCTAAATAGGTTGAGAGGTGACAACTCAACCAAGGATCATGCTTGATCAATTTTGGGCAATGATTGTATATAGTGGTTAGGTTTATTTTAACTTAGCGAAAGCTATAAAAGGAGCAACACTCCTCATTTATAAGTGAAATATATTTTAGTGTTTATATTTTTGTAAGCTAGGTGTTCTAAGGTGTTCTAAAGAAATTAAAGGGTTTTTTGGCTTCTTACTATCAAAGCTTATGGAATATTTATAGTGATACATTGCACTTTCAATATTTCATTAGTAGTAGTAAATTATGTTAGACTCAATGTTGTTTGCCTTGTTTTATGAAGGTTGAAGTAAATATTCTTAGGTTTGAAGTTGTATGGATTATTGCTTTTAGAGTGTTTGAAGCGTTGAATGTTATGATAATTGCACTTTTAGTATTTCTCTTAATTTTAGCTAGAGTGAATTTTGTTAGGTGAAATAGTTGTTTGGATTATTTCAATTGAAATATTTGTAATATTGGATGTAATTCTTTTCCTTATTATATTCTCTTGTGAGATTTGATAGAGAAAAAAAAATATTAGAATTTTATTGTAATAATTAGTCTATGCTCATCTAATCTACGTTCTTGTTGTTAGTTGAGTTTTGTCCACCATCAATCTCACTTCTATCCTTGTATCCCTTGTTTCTCTTTTACTTTTTTCTTTAATATTCAAGCATCATCAAGGAGTCGACCTTCTTCAAAGATTGATCTAGAAGCATTTAGGGGTCATCCAACCTTGACTTCAGTCTTAGAGAAAGGAATCATCCATCCAATATCAGTCCATACTCCTCTTCGATGGTGATGGTATGATGCAAGGATAATTTATGGTGCATGTGTCCTAATTTTTGTCCTCTCAACAAGATCACTATCAAAGATAAATTTTTCATCCCTATTATAGATGATTTTTTGGATGGATTACATGGTGTTAGATATTTTATTAAACTAGACTTGTATTATGGATTTCATCAAATTAGGGCTAGAGAAGAGGATATTCCTAAGACTATTTTTTATACACTTGACAGTCATTATGAGTTCCTAGTCATGTCTTTTGGGCTCATAGTATTCCTTCTACTTTCCAAAGTCTCATGAACCCTGTCTTTTATCATTTTCTTCACAAGTTTGTTCTAGTATTCTTTGATGATATTGTAATTTATAAAAAGTCTTGGGAGGATAATCTAGTTCATATTGACAAAGTTCTTCACCTATTAAAAAGGGGAGAACTTTTTGTCAAAAGGTCCAAATATTCCTTTAGGGTCCAGGAGGTAGAATATTTGGGACACATAGTAACTCAAGGTAACTTAGGAAGGAGTCAAGGTTGATCCTAACAAGATCAAAGCTATGCAAGATTTGTCCTTGCCCAAATCCCATAAATACCTTTGTGGATTTTTAGGATTCATAGGATATTATAGAAAATTTGTTTGTAACTATTCTAAGATTGCAACTCCTCTCATTACTTCAACTAAAAAGGATGTATTTGTTTGGTCTGAAGCTACTTCCCAAGCCTCCCAAGCCCTCAAAGAAACTGTGTGCAAGTCCTATTTTAGCCACTCTTGAATTTGACCTTTTTCCATCGAGTGTAATACTTCCACAATAGATATTGGAGCTATTTTAATGCAATATGGTCACCCATTAGCCTTTGAAAGTAAACAAATTTTGAGAAAGAATTTGGGATGATACACTTAGGAGAGGGAAATATTAGTTGATTTGAATTCCATAGAGAAATAGAGGATTTATTCATTTGAATATTGTTTCATCATCAAGACTGACCATAGCAGTCTTAAGCATTTCTTAGAGTAGTGTTTCTCATGCCTTAAATAGAATGAATATATGACCAAGCTCTCGGGTTATGATTTTGTCATTAAATATAAGGAAAGAAAAGTATGGTGGTTGATACCTTGTATTACAAATATCAGGATCTTATTGCTATCAATGTCATCTCTAATCCTATTCCATAATGGCTTTGTCAACTTTGGAAAAGATTGAATTTTTGATTCAGAGACATATTTGGATTTTTCAGGAAGGGAAGGTAGGATCATAATTGTATTCTTGTTTCTCATATACTAATGGAGTGCTTCACAAAAAGGATCATAATTATATTTCTTAATCTTCAACTATTAAGTTATTTGTTCTCCAAGAATTGTATGAATGTCCTTTGGATGGACATTCAAGATTCTTGAAGATATACCAACAGGTGAAGCAATGTTATTCTTGGAAAGGATTAAAAGTAGATATCAAGATGGTTATGGCTGAGTGTAAGGCATGTCAGTGTAACAAAGAGAAAAATAGTTAATTCTCCTAAATTATTATAATAATTGCCTATCCTTGACAACTAATGGGAGCACATGTCCATGGATTTCATTAAGGGCCTTTCCAAGTATGATGGTAAAAAAATGTTCTTTGTGGTAGTAGACCGCCTTTCCAAGTATGCTCATTTATGTGCATTATAGAATTACCTTTCAATAAGTATGGTGGACAAGCTATTTCTTGACTATGTTTTTATATTACCTAGTATACCCAAAACTATTATGAGTGGTCATGGCCCTATCTTCACCAATAACTTTTGAAAATAATTTTTTGTCTTAGTAATACCAAGTTGAGTATGTTCTCTTCTTATCACCCTCAATTGGATGATCAAAAAGATATTTCTAATCAATATTTGGGTACTTACCTTCATTTTTTTATCAATACAAGTGATAACATTGGGTTTAGTGGATCTCATTAGCTAAATGAGGGCACAATATTTCTCACCATTCATCCCTTAATATATACCCACTTGAAGCATTACATGGTCAAAAACCTCCATTAGTGGTAGACTATGTTCTTGAATCCTCCAAGGTTGCCCACATAGATAAAATGTTACAACAATCCTCCAAGGTTGCCCACGTAGATGATTTATTACAACAATGACAACTAATGCTTTAGCTTATTCGAGATAATTTGACTAAGACCTAGAACCACATGAAGCAACAACAATATTCACATCATTTTGAATGAAAATTTACCATAAGTGTTATGGTCTTTTTACACCTGCAATACTATAAGTAATTGTCCTTGAAGACCAAGTCTAGTCAAAAGTTGACTCCTTGATTTTATGGGCACTACAAGGTGGTTCATCGCATTGGTGAAGTGGAGTATCTGTTGGATCTTCCACCATATTCCTGCATCCATCTTGTATTTCATGTATCTTGTTTTAAATAGGTTATTGGCCTCCAATTATTGTTAAAATAAATATTTATTCTCTTAAGTGTTGGACATTTTGAGCTCAGTTAGTTGTCATTGATGTCAAGGTGAAAATTCATCATTAATACCATGGAGCACACCATCAATAACACCAGGAACAATGCGAAGAGTTGAAGAAAAAGTTGGCAAAATAATATTTTATGAGGGTTTATGGTAAACCCATGGTGGAAGATTAAATGATTTTATTAAAATCATTATGAGGATATAAAAGTCTCCTCACACATTGAGATGGCAGTTAAGGTTTTAAAAAGACCCACGGTGGAAGAATAATTTACAAGTTAAAGGTTTAAGTTTAAACCCAAGGAAGGCTTTAATATTTTTAAAGCTAAAGTTTATAAATATAATTTATAAAATTTAAATTCCTTAGAATTTAAATAATTTATAAATTATAAAGGTGGGAGCGTCGACGTCATAAAATAAGTGGAAGCACCGACGTCTAAGAAACAAAGGGATTTCGTGTATATATTAATGCCAAGGAGGCATTCAAAACTTACCCCTCGACATTTGTTTTTACATGCGATATAGTGAAACGTTTTCGTGCAATTGTTATTCGTTGAGGAAGAAGACAAGAATTTTGCTTGTCTTTAGCGCCAGGTGAAAAGAGATAAGGGAAAGAGCATATTGGTTGAAATGCAAAGGACACGGTGGTCCATTGGTAGTGCACGTTTTGCGAAGGCGTTGGGAGTTGAGAAGCCCACGATCGATTCGCGTGGAGTGGTGTGTGTCTTGAGCACCAAGGGAAATATTTTGTGCATGCCTTGTTTTGCACACCAGCTAAGGACAAAGAGGAGGAAGAGCATCTAAGCTCTTAACCATGCGTCTAGCACACACGGTGGTCAAAGTCATGGCTAGAGCGCTCATGGAGGCAGAGATTGAGGGTTCGAAACCCACCATTGGCAAAGGTAATTTTTTGATAATTAAAATCTTTATTTGCCTAAGGTTTTTTGTGGAGTTATAAGGGTTTGTGAAAAGTTGATTATTTTGATTTATATTATTTTGGAGTAATAAGGGTTTGTGAAAGGTTGTTCATTTGATAATTGATTTTTATTATTGTGGAGTAATAAGGGTTAATGAGAGGTTGTGTTATTGATGAGTGATTTATATCATTGGAATTATAAAGAAAGTAGATTTGATTTTTATCAAAGTTTCTCTTGCCATTAATTTAAATCAAAGAGGTTTGAGTTAATTTTTGGTGGATGTTAAGTTTATTTTAGTTGGGAGTTTATAAGGTGTTATTGGATAAATATTTTATGTATATTGATGGTTGTTTTTGAAAGTTGGAGTGATAAGGTGTAATTGAGTATTTACATTATATTGTGAGAAAGATTTATCTTCTAACCTCTTTGAGCTTGGCATAGAAGTGTTTGTGGTTGTGACAGATTTATGAGATCCCTTCATCTTCAATAAAAAGGTATGAGCACATTCTTCCATAAGTTGAGTTGATTGATTGGTTTTCTAGAAAATAAGTTTGGAGTGAAAAGGACTTGATTAGGGTTTCCTTTTGAGTGTGTTTGAGTTAATGCTTCAAGGTTTTTTGGAATAAAGAGTTGTTAAAACCTTGTTTGATAAGCATTGTTGTTGAAGCCATTGGTTGTGTGAAGAACTTGAGTTAGAGTTTTGAAAAGATCATGAGTATCATTGTTATGTGAAGATTGTTTTATAAGCATTGTTGTTGAAGTGAGTTGTTGTACAAAGAACTTGAACTAGGGTTTGAAGAGAACATGAGTATCATTGTTATGTGAGATTTGTTGTTGAGCATTGTTGGAAATATTTTGAGTTGGTGGTTATATGCTTGGACTAGGGTTTGTGAGAAAGAAGTGTTTCATTGAGTGATTGGTTGAGTAGAGTTGATTGAGCCTAGTCAAGTGGATGTGTGAAGTGATTGTTCAAGTTCCATAAAACAAACTATTCTATATTCTGATTTGAGTTGAGAAAGTGATTGAGCATTGAGTGTAGAACATATTGAGTCTCTAACAATTCTCTTTATGTTTCTATGATATTGGACAAGTTCTATGTGGACTTGTTAAGTTGAGGTAAGTCTTTGAAATTTGAAAGTTCTGTGGACTTATTGAGATATTTGGACAAGTTTTGTGGACTTGTTGGACAAGTTTGAGTGGACTTGTTGAGCATAATTTGAGCAAGTTGGTTTTGTTGAGTGAGTGGACTTGTTGAGAATTTGAGCAAGTTCTGAGTGGACTTGTTGAGAATATTTGAGCAAGTTCTGAGTGGACTTGTTGAGCATATTTGAGCAAGTTATGAGTGGACTTGTTGAGTAGATTTGAGCAAGTTTTGAGTGGACTTGTTGAGCATATTTGAGCAAGTTCTGAGTGGATTTTTTGAGTATATTTGAGCAAGTTTTGTGTGAACTTGTTGAGTAGAGTTGAGCAGTTTGAGTGGACCTGTTGAGAAATTTGAGATAGAGCTTTGGAGGTGATAGAGCAGAGAGGATAGTAGTCTCTAGTGGATAGAGATCCATCAGCCAGGGTAGTGAGGATAGGTCTTCTAAGTGGGGACAAGAGTCTTCAGTGGAGAGAGATCCACAAGCCAGTGTAGTGGAGGCAGTAGTCTTCTAGAGGATCACCAACCAGAGTAGAGGAGAAGGAGTTCTCCTATGGATAGAGATCCATGAACTTGATTTAGGGGATCAACATCTCCTTTGGATAGAGGTCCATAAACATTGTAGGGAAAGGATTCCCAAGAGAATTTATTTGAGAAAATTTATAAGAAATATTTTCTCCGTGGAGGTAGCCATCTTTGGGTGAACCACGTTAAATTGGTGTCTCTATTGTGTGTGGTGATTTGTGCATTGCTTTGATTACTGTTATTGATATTGCTATCTATACATTGCATAATATTGATTTGGAAAGAAAAGTAAAAAGTGGTCTTATACTTGTTCACCCCCCTCTCAATATAAGCTTGTGTTCTTCAATTGGTATCAGAGCGGGTTCCTTCAGAAGAGTTTAACAACTTGAAGGAAAAGCTAACAAGAACACAATGGATTCTAAGAATGGGTCCTCAGATAATTCAGCACCAATATTTGATGGAAGTGACTATATGTATTGGAGCATGAGAATGAAGATCTACCTGATGGCACTTGGCAATGAAATTTGGGAAGCAAGTTGATCTTGGTTATGATCCCTTAATCAATCCTCCTATAGATAAGGAAGGTAAGCTCCTACTACACTACAATTCAAAAGCAATGAATGCACTTTTGAGAGGTTTGCATAGAACAGAGTCTATGAAAGTTATGCATTGTAAAACTGCAAAAGAAATGTGGGATAAATTGCAAGGTATATATGAAGGAGATAAAAGTGTCAAGAAAGCAAAGATACGAAATCTCAAAGGACAATTTGAAGCATTAAGAATGAACGATGAGGAAAATATTAGTGCTTATCTAATTCGAATTGATGAGGTTGTTAATGATATGCAAGGACTTGGAATGAAGATTGATGAATCAGATGTTTGTGATAAAGTCTTAAGAACTCTTCCAAAAAGATTCAGTGAATAGGTTTCTGCTATAGAAGTGTCAATGGATGGTGATACTTTGACAAGAGATAAGTTGCTTGGTATGCTTACAACTTTTGAGATAAGAACAAAATATCCCATTCCCTAGAAGGAAGCAACCTTCAAAGCAATCAAAAAGGTAAAAGGTAAGAAGTCAAAATCAAGCAATGAGTCATCCAATGATGAAGAAGCTAATTATGGTAGAAAAGATAAAGATTCTAGAAGATCTAGAGATCTAAGAACTATTAAGTGTTTCAATTGTGGAAAGTATGGACATTTTGCAACAGATTGTCAAGAACCCAAGAACAACAATGGTGAAGAAAAATAGGATCACAGGAATAGGGAATCAAAAAGATACAGGCATCAAAAGAAAAGCAAGGATGGACAAAATAGACAAGGAAAGAAGTTCTTCCAAAGGCAAAAGAGGAGCTACTATGCGGATAAGGCAAGTAAGTACTCAAGTGATAGTGATGCTAGTTTTTCAGACAATGATAGAGATGAAGTCTTATTTATGATTGAAGAAAAAGAGCAAGTTAAGAAAAGGACTCCAGTAATTCTCAAGTGTTTTAGATGTGGTAACTTTGGACATCTTGAAGATGATTGTACAAGGGATGGTTATAGTTTTAGTGATGATGAATATGAAGATGCACTTGAAAGACTAGATGAAAATCTTCTAATGGCATTAGAAGAAGAAGAAAGTGATCCTATAGAAGACAAGCCAATAGAAAATAAAGATGAGGACAAAGGTAAACAAATAGAGGAATATTCAGAAAAGAATGGTTATGATCTCAAGGGAGAACTTATTTATGCCCTTGACATGGTAAAGAAGGTAAGAAAGCAACACTCTAAACTTGAAATTCAGTTTCAAGAATGTGATGAAGAGAGAAGATTGCTTATAGAGGATTTAGAAAAATCAAAGGCTAAGGCAAAGAGGTTCAAAGATAAGTTAGAAGCAAAGATCTTGGAATGTGAGAAGTTAGCACAAGAAGTGGCACTACTAAGAGAAGATTTAGAAGACTCCAAGGTCAAGATGAAAGGGTTCAAAAATAGCTCAAAGAACTTGGATAAGTTCATCAAGATACAAAAGCCTACATCAAGCAAAATAGGTCTTGGATTTGAACAGGTTCAAAAGAAATGGGAAGGAGAGTCAACTTCAAGTTTTGGAGGAGAAGAAACTTTAGATGAAGATACTTCAGAAGAAGATAGTGTAAAATATAGTGAGACATCTGAGGATGAGTTGGACAATAGAGAGTTCAACAAAAATAGGAACAATGCACAAAGAAGATACAGATGGAACAACAATCAGAATAGGTCAAGAGAGACCAAGAGACCAATGAGGTCAAGACAAGGAAACTTCAATGGAAGATGCTTTTCATGTCACAGGTTTGGGCACATGGCTTCACAATGCAGGACACATGAAAGATAGGAATATGGGAACAAATAACTTTTCCATGGGTATTGCTACTCATGTAATCAGTTTGGTCATAAGGCAATGAATTGCAGGGTTCATGATAGAAGAGGATATGGCTTCACTAGGAGAAATCCTAAGACATTTGCACCTCCAAGGAATAATAACATTAAGTGTTATAAGTGCAATAATGATGGTCACACAACAAAGTGGTGTAGAGCAGACATTCCAAAAATAGGTATGAACAGGAACATGAATATGAACATGAACATGAATAGGAACAGGAATATGAATAGGAACAGGAATGAATAGGAACAAGAACATGGATATGAATATGAACAAGATCATGGATATGAATAGGAACAGGAATAGAAAAAAAGACATGGACAGGAATGTAGACATGGACAGGAACATGGATATGGAAAGAAATAGTCAGAGGAATCAGAAGGATCAGATAAGAAGAAAAGAGGATAAAGGTAAAGAACAATGCTTTCTGGGAGTAGAAATACTCCCACCCCAGAATTAACCACCTCAAAAGAAGGTGGGGGAGGGGCTAAGCTAAGAGGCTCATTCTTAGCCCCGAGCCCCAAAGGTGACCCTTTGCCATTGATGTCAAAGGGGGAGAGATTTGAGTAAAGGGGAGAGATTTGATATTTGAGAGAGCATTGAGCTAGGGGGAGCAATGTCCCAAGGGGAGCAAAACAAAGGAAAGGTCAAGTTTTTAGTAAAAGGAAATTGGGTTGCCATCAATGACAAAGGGGGAGATTGTTGGACATTTTGAGCTCATTTAGTTGTCATTGATGTCAAGGTGAAAAGTCATCATTAATACCATGGAGCACACCATCAACAACACCAGGAACAATGCGAAGAGTTGAAGAAAAAGTTGGCAAAATAATATTTTATGAGGGTTTATGGTAAACCCATGGTGGAAGATTAAATGATTTTATTAAAATCATTATGAGGATATAAAAGTCTCCTCACACATTGAGATGGCAGTTAAGGTTTTAAAAAGACCCACGGTGGAAGAATAATTTACAAGTTAAAGGTTTAAGTTTAAACCCAAGGAAGGCTTTAATCTTTTTAAAGCTAAAGTTTATAAATATAATTTATAAAATTTAAATTCCTTAGAATTTAAATAATTTATAAATTATAAATGTGGGAGCGCCGACGTCATAAAATAAGTGGAAGCACCGACGTCTAAGAAACAAAGGGATTTCATGTATATATTAATGCCAAGGAGGCATTCAAAACTTACCCCTCGACATTTGTTTTTACATGCGATATAGTGAAACATTTTCGTGCAATTGTTATTCGTTGAGGAAGAAGACAAGAATTTTGCTTGTCTTTAGCGCCAGGTGAAAAGAGATAAGGGAAAGAGCATATTGGTTGAAATGCAAAGGACACGGTGGTCCATTGGCAACGCACGTTTTGCGAAGGCGTTGGGAGTTGAGAAGCCCACGATCGATTCGCGTGGAGTGGTGTGTGTCTTGAGCACCAAGGGAAATCTTTTGCACGTGCCTTGTTTTGCATGCCAACCGAGGACAAAGAGGAGGAAGAGCATCTAAGCTCTTAACCATGCATCTAGCGCATGCAGTGGTCAAAGCCATGGCTAGAGCGCTCATGGAGGCAGAGATTGAGGGTTCGAAACCCACCATTGGCAAAGGTAATTTTTGATAATTAAAATCTTTATTTGCCTAAGGTTTTTTGTGGAGTTATAAGGGTTTGTGAAAAGTTGATTATTTTGATTTATATTATTTTGGAGTAATAAGGGTTTGTGAAAGGTTGTTTATTTGATAATTGATTTTTATTATTGTGGAGTAATAAGGGTTAATGAGAGGTTGTTTTATTGATGAGTGATTTATATCATTGGAATTATAAAGAAAGTAGATTTGATTTTTATCAAAGTTTCTCTTGCCATTAAATTAAATCAAAGAGGTTTGAGTTAATTTTTGGTGGATGTTAAGTTTATTTTAGTTGGGAGTTTATAAGGTGTTATTGGATAAATATTTTATGTATATTGATGGTTGTTTTTGAAAGTTGGAGTGATAAGGTGTAATTGAGTATTTACATTATATTGTGAGAAAGATTTATCTTCTAACCTCTTTGAGCTTGGCATAGAAGTGTTTGTGGTTGTGATAGATTTATGAGATCCCTTCATCTTCAATAAAAAGGTATGAGCACATTCTTCCATAAGTTGAGTTGATTGATTGGTTTTCTAGAAAATAAGTTTGGAGTGAAAAGGACTTGATTAGGGTTTCCTATTGAGTTTGTTGAGTTAATGCTTCAAGGTTTTCTGGAATAAAGAGTTGTTAAAACCTTGTTTGATAAGCATTGTTGTTGAAGCCATTGGTTGTGTGAAGAACTTGAGTTAGAGTTTTGCAAATATCATGAGTATCATTGTTATGTGAAGATTGTTTTATAAGCATTGTTGTTGAAGTGAGTTGTTGTACAAAGAACTTGAACTAGGGTTTGAAGAGAACATGAGTATCATTGTTATGTGAGATTTGTTGTTGAGCATTGTTGGAAATATTTTGAGTTGGTGGTTATATGCTTGGACTAGGGTTTGTGAGAAAGAAGTGTTTCATTGAGTGATTGGTTGAGTAGAGTTGATTGAGCCTAGTCAAGTGGATGTGTGAAGTGATTGTTCAAGTTCCATAAAACAAACTATTCTATATTCTGATTTGAGTTGAGAAAGTGATTGAGCATTGAGTGTAGAACATATTGAGTCTCTAACAATTCTCTTTATGTTTCTATGAGATTGGACAAGTTCTGTGTGGACTTGTTAAGCATATTTGAGGTAAGTCTTTGAGGAGACTTGTGGACTGATTTTGTGTGAGATTTTTGTAGAAGCTTACAATACAGATTTGATTAAGTTTTGTGTGGACTTATTGAGCAGATTTGGACAAGTTTTATGTGGACTTGTTGAGAATATTGGACAAGTTCTGAGTGGACTTGTTGAGCAGATTTGAGAAAGTTTTGAGTGGACTTGTTGAGCATATTTGAGCAAGTTCTGAGTGGACTTGTTGAGCATATTTGAGCAAGTTCTGAGTGGACTTGTTGAGCAGATTTGAGCAAGTTCTGAGTGGACTTGTTGAGCAGATTTGAGCAAGTTTTGTGGACTTGTTGAGTATATTTGAGCAAGTTTGAGTGGACTTGTTGAGTAGATTTGAGCAAGTTTTGTGTGAACTTGTTGAGTAGATTTGAGCAGGTTTTGAGTGGACTTGTTGAGAAGATTTGAGATAGAGCTTTGGAGGTGATAGAGCAGAGAGGATAGTAGTCTCTAGTGGATAGAGATCCATCAGCCAGGGTAGTGAGGATAGGTCTTCTGAGTGGGGACAAGAGTCTTCAGTGGAGAGAGATCCACAAGCCAGTGCAGTGGAGGCAGTAGTCTTCTAGAGGATCACCAGCAGAGCAGAGGAGAAGGAGTTCTCCTATGGATAGAGATCCATGAACTTGATTTAGGGGATCAACATCTCCTTTGGATAGAGGTCCATAAACATTGTAGGGAAAGGATTCCCAAGAGAATTTATTTGAGAAAATTTATAAGAAATATTTTCTTCGTGGAGGTAGCCATATTTGGGTGAACCACGTTAAATTGGTGTCTCTATTGTGTGTGGTGATTTGTGCATTGCTTTGATTACTGCTATTGATATTGCTATCTATACATTGCATAATATTGATTTGGAAAGAAAAGTAAAAAGTGGTCTTATACTTGTTCACCCCCCTCTCAGTATAAGCTTGTGTTCTTCAATTGGTATCATAGCGGGTTCCTTCAGAAGAGTTTAACAGCTTGAAGGAAAAGCTAACAAGAACACAATGGATTCTAAGAATGGGTCCTCAGATAATTCAGCACCAGTATTTGATGGAAGTGACTATATGTATTGGAGCATGAGAATGAAGATCTACCTGATGGCACTTGGCAATGAAATTTGGGAAGCAGTTGATCTTGGTTATGATCCCTTAATCAATCCTCCTATAGATAAGGAAGGTAAGCTCCTACAACACTACAATTCAAAAGCAATGAATGCACTTTTGAGAGGTTTGCATAGAATAGAGTCTATGAAAGTTATGCATTGTAAAACTGCAAAAGAAATGTGGGATAAATTGCAAGGTATATATGAAGGAGATAAAAGTGTCAAGAAAGCAAAGATGCGAAATCTCAAAGGACAATTTGAAGCATTAAGAATGAATGATGAGGAAAATATTAGTGCTTATCTAATTCGAATTGATGAGGTTGTTAATGATATGCAAGGACTTGGAATGAAGATTGATGAATCAGATGTTTGTGATAAAGTCTTAAGAACTCTTCCAAAAATATTCAGTGAATAGGTTTCTGCTATAGAAGTGTCAATGGATGGTGATACTTTGACAAGAGATAAGTTGCTTGGTATGCTTACAACTTTTGAGATAAGAACAAAATATCCCATTCCCTAGAAGGAAGCAACCTTCAAAGCAATCAAAAAGGCAAAAGGTAAGAAGTCAGAATCAAGCAATGAGTCATCCAGTGATGAAGAAGCTAATTATGGTAGAAAAGATAAATATTCTAGAAGATCTAGAGATCTAAGAACTATTAAGTGTTTCAATTGTGGAAAGTATGGACATTTTGCAACAGATTGTCAAGAACCCAAGAACAACAATGGTGAAGAAAAACAGGATCACAGGAATAGGGAATAAAAAAGATACAGGCATCAAAAGAAAAGCAAGGATGGACAAAACAGACAAGGAAAGAAGTTCTTCCAAAGGCAAAAGAGGAGCTACTATGCGGATAAGGCAAGTAAGTACTCAAGTGATAGTGATGCTAGTTTTTCAGACAATGATAGAGATGAAGTCTTATTTATGATTGAAGAAAAAGAGCAAGTTAAGAAAAGGACTCTAGTAATTCTCAAGTGTTTTAGATGTGGTAACTTTGGACATCTTGAAGATGATTGTACAAGGGATGGTTATAGTTTTAGTGATGATGAATATGAAGATGCACTTGAAAGACCAGATGAAAATATTCTAATGGCATTAGAAGAAGAAGAAAGTGATCCTATAGAAGACAAGCCAATAGAAAATAAATATGAGGACAAAGGTAAAAAAATAGAGGAATATTCAGAAAAGAATGGTTATGATCTCAAGGGAGAACTTATTTATGCCCTTGACATGGTAAAGAAGGTAAGAAAGCAACACTCTAAACTTGAAATTCAGTTTCAAGAATGTGATGAAGAGAGAAGATTGCTTATAGAGGATTTAGAAAAATCAAAGGCTAAGGCAAAGAGGTTCAAAGATAAGTTAGAAGCAAAGATCTTGGAATGTGAGAAGTTAGCACAAGAAGTGGCACTACTAAGAGAAGATTTAGAAGACTCCAAGGTCAAGATGAAAGGGTTCAAAAATAGCTCAAAGAACTTGGATAAGTTCATCAAGATACAAAAGCCTACATCAAGCAAAATAGGTCTTGGATTTGAACAGGTTCAAAAGAAATGGGAAGGAGAGTCAACTTCAAGTTTTGGAGGAGAAGAAACTTCAGATGAAGATACTTCAAAAAAAGATAGTGTAAAATATAGTGAGACATCTGAGGATGAGTTGGACAATAGAGAGTTCAACAAAAATAGGAACAATGCACAAAGAAGATACATATGGAACAACAATCAGAATAGGTCAAGAGAGACCAAGAGACCAATGAGGTCAAGACAAGGAAACTTCAATGGAAGATGCTTTTCATGTCACAGGTTTGGGCACATGGCTTCACAATGCAGGACACATGAAAGATAGGAATATGGGAACAAATAACTTTTCCATGGGTATTGCTACTCATGTAATCAATTTGGTCATAAGGCAATGAATTGCAGGGTTCATGATAGAAGAGGATATGGCTTCACTAGGAGAAATCCTAAGACATTTGCACCTCCAAGGAATAATAACATTAAGTGTTATAAGTGCAATAATGATGGTCACACAACAAAGTGGTGTAGAGCAGATATTCCAAAAATAGGTATGAACAGGAATAGGAACATGAACATGAATATGAATAGGAACAGGAACATGAATATGAACATGGATATGAACAGGAACATGAATAGGAACATGGATATGGAAATAACATGAACATGGATATGAACAGGAATATGAATAAGAACAGAGACATGGACAGGAATGTAGACATGGACAGGAACATGGATATGGATAGAAATAGTCAGAGGAATCAAAAAGATCAGATAAGAAGAAAAGAGGATAAAGGTAAAGAACAATGCTTTCTAGGAGTAGAAATACTCCCACCCTAGAATTAACCACCTCAAAAGAAGGTGGGGGAGGGGCTAAGCTAAGAGGCTCATTCTTAGCCCCGAGCCCCAAAGGTGACCCTTTGCCATTGATGTCAAAGGGGGAGAGATTTTAGTAAAGGGGAGAGATTTGATATTTGAGAGAGCATTGAGCCAGGGGGAGCAATGTCCTAGGGGGAGAAGAACAAAGGAAAGGTCAAGTTTTTAGTAAAAGGAAATTGGGTTGCCATCAATGACAAAGGGGGAGATTGTTGGACATTTTGAGCTCATTTAGTTGTCATTGATGTCAAGGTGAAAATTCATCATTAATACCATGGAGCACACCATCAATAGCACCAGGAACAATGCGAAGAGTTGAAGAAAAAGTTGGCAAAATAATGTTTTATGAGGGTTTATGGTAAACCCATGGTGGAAGATTAAATGATTTTATTAAAATCATTATGAGGATATAAAAGTCTCCTCACACATTGAGATGGCAGTTAAGGTTTTAAAAAGACCCACGGTGGAAGAATAATTTACAAGTTAAAGGTTTAAGTTTAAACCCAAGGAAGGCTTTAATATTTTTAAAGCTAAAGTTTATAAATATAATTTATAAAATTTAAATTCCTTAGAATTTAAATAATTTATAAATTATAAATGTGGGAGCGCCGACATCATAAAATAAGTGGAAGCATCGACGTCTAAGAAGCAAAGGGATTTTCGTGTATAAATAAATGCCAAGGAGGCATTCAAAACTTACCCCTCGACATTTTTTTTTTCATGCGATATAGTGAAACGTTTTCGTGCAATTGTTATTCGTTGAGGAAGAAGACAAGAATTTTGCTTGTCTTTAGCGCCAGGTGAAAAGAGATAAGGGAAAGAGCATATTGGTTGAAATGCAAAGGGCACATTGGTCCATTGATAGCCCACGTTTTGTGAAGGCATTGGGAGTTGAGAAGCCCGTGATCGATTCACATGGAGTGGTGTGTGTCTTGAGCACCAAGGGAAATCTTTTGTGCGTGCCTTATTTTGCATGCCAACCGAGGACAAAGAGGAGGAAGAGCGTCTAAGCTCTTAACCGTGCATCTAGCGCACACGGCGGTCAAAGCCATGGCTAGAGCGCTCATGGAGGTAGAGATTGAGGGTTCGAAACCCACCAATGGCAAAGGTAATTTTTTGATAATTAAAATCTTTATTTGCCTAAGGTTTTTCTAAAGGATAATGTGGAGTAATAAGGGTTTGTGAAAAGTTGTATTTTGATTTATATTATTGTTGGAGTAATAAGGGTTTGTGAAAGGTTGTTGATTTGATAATTGATTTTTATTATTGTGGAGTAATAAGGGTTAATGAGAGGTTGTTTTATTGATGAGTGATTTATATCATTGGAATTATAAAGAAAGTAGATTTGATTTTTATCAAAGTTTCTCTTGCCATTAAATTAAATTAAAGAGGTTTGAGTTAATTTTTGGTGGATGTTAAGTTTATTTTAGTTGGGAGTTTATAAGGTGTTATTGGAAAAATATTTTATGTATGTTGATGGTTGTTTTTGAAAGTTGGAGTGATAAGGTGTAATTGAGTATTTACATTATATTGTGAGAAATATTTATCTTCTAACCTCTTTGAGCTTGGCATAGAAGTGTTTGTGGTTGTGACAGATTTATGAGATCCCTTCATCTTCAATAAAAATGTATGAGCACATTCTTCCATAAGTTGAGTTGATTGATTGGTTTTCTGGAAAATAAGTTTGGAGTGAAAAGGACTTGATTAGGGTTTCCTTTTGAGAGTGTTTGAGTTAATGCTTCAAGGTTTTCTGGAATAAAGAGTTGTTAAAACCTTGTTTGATAAGCATTGTTGTTGAAGCCATTGGTTGTGTGAAGAACTTGAGTTAGAGTTTTGCAAAGATCATGAGTATCATTGTTATGTGAAGATTGTTTTATAAGCATTGTTGTTGAAGTGAGTTGTTGTACAAAGAACTTGAACTAGGGTTTGAAGAGAACATGAGTATCATTGTTATGTGAGATTTGTTGTTGAGCATTGTTGGAAATATTTTGAGTTGGTGGTTATATGCTTGGACTAGGGTTTGTGAGAAAGAAGTGTTTCATTGAGTGATTGGTTGAGTAGAGTTGATTGAGCCTAGTCAAGTGGATGTGTGAAGTGATTGTTCAAGTTCCATAAAACAAACTATTCTATATTCTGATTTGAGTTGAGAAAGTGATTGAGCATTGAGTGTAGAACATATTGAGTCTCTAACAATTCTCTTTATGTTTCTATGAGATTGGACAAGTTTTGTGTGGACTTGTTAAGTAGATTTGAGGTAAGTCTTTGAGGAAGACTTGTGGATGATTTTGTGTGAGTTTTTGTAGAAGCTTATAAAATTTGGATTAAGTTTGTGTGGACTTATTGAGAATATTTGGATAAGTTATGTGTGGACTTGTTGAGAATATTTTGACAAGTTATGTGTGGACTTGTTGAGCATATTTGGACAAGTTCTGAGTGGACTTGTTGAGAATATTTGAGCAAGTTCTGAGTGGACTTGTTGAGCAGATTTGAGCAAGTTTTGAGTGGACTTGTTGAGTATATTTGAGCAAGTTTTGAGTGGACTTGTTGAGCAGATTTGAGCAAGTTCTGAGTGGACTTGTTGAGCATATTTGAGCAAGTTCTGAGTGGACTTGTTGAGCATATTTGAGCAAGTTCTAAGTGGACTTGTTGAGCATATTTGAGCAAGTTTTGAGTGGACTTGTTGAGCATATTTGAGCAAGTTTTGAGTGGACTTGTTGAGCAGAGTTGAGCAAGTTCTGAGTGGACTTGTTGAGCAGATTTGAGCAAGTTTGAGTGGACTTGTTGAGCAGATTTGAGCAAGTTTTGAGTGGATTTGTTGAGCAGATTTGAGATAGAGCTTTGGAGGTGATAGAGCAGAGAGGATAGTAGTCTCTAGTGGATAGAGATCCATCAGCCAGGGTAGTGAGGATAGGTCTTCTGAGTGGGGACAAGAGTCTTCAGTGGAGAGAGATCCACAAGCCAGTGTAGTGGAGGTAGTAGTCTTCTAGAGGATCACCAGCCAGAGTAGAGGAGAAGGAGTTCTCCTATGGATAGAGATCCACGAACTTGATTTAGGGGATCAACATCTCCTTTGGATAGAGGTCCATAAACATTGTAGGGAAAGGATTCCCAAGAGAATTTATTTGAGAAAATTTATAAGAAATATTTTCTCTGTGGAGGTAGCCATATTTGGGTGAACCACGTTAAATTGGTGTCTCTATTGTGTGTGGTGATTTGTGCATTGCTTTGATTACTTTTGTTGATATTGCTATCTATACATTGCATAATATTGATTTGGAAAGAAAAGTAAAAAGTGGTCTTATACTGTTCACCCCCCTCTCAGTATAAGCTTGTGTTCTTCAATTAAGTTCTACTAGGATAGACTTACTTGAGTTACCACTCTTCCATGAGTCAGGTGAACTCTCAGTTTACACTAGTTCAGATTTGTTGAGTTGTTGTAATCCAAAGACTCTCAATGATCAACTTTGCTATTTATACAAAGTTGATCCCATGGAATAATCAATCAGTTCTACTCTTCTCTTCATAGTTTTTGTAATGCTTTGCATGTCTATTTTTGGGAAATTCTAACATGGTACCAGAGCAGGATAGACTTTGCTAGCATTCTCTCTTGAAGTTTCTAGGAGCTGGTTCATTGTATCTCTTGTAGACTACTCACTGCATTTGTTCAAGTCTACAAAAAGTTTTATATATAGTTCTTTCTAACTATATTTTTTGAAGATATATGTAAAAGGTTTCTTCTGAATGATATTGTCTTCTTCAAAGATCTACAAAAAAAAGGGGAACTTCACTACTGTTTTAGTGAAAATAAAAAAAAAATTGGCCAAAAATTGCTATTGCAATCTTGGCCTCGAATAATTATTTTTTAACCTTTTATTTCTCAACAATTTTTTAGAAATACTAGGCCATTTTTGAAGCCTCGGCGCCCACCATCGTTTTATCTCTCCTTCCAAGGAGACTGCATCTCCATTGTTAAGCATGGAGAAGAAGCCATCAACCTTGTAGTCGCAACGTTCACCATAAAGCTTTTTTAGTCTCATTTGTTGATACTTTCGAGGGTGCCAACATCCTCAAATACAATACGTACACATTGTCCATACACCACATGTGCACTTCGGCTTCATCAAGGTGTATTGCATACAAGTTTTATGGAATATCTGATCCTCGGTGTCCATATTCCTCTTTCTCATTGTACCACATTTATTACATGGTAAAGTTGTTCCCTTCTCGGGATATGAATCGATTCACTTCAAGAATCCGATAGTGTTCACTACACTTCAGCTGGCGCTCTCCTTCGTGAAAATCTATTGCACTCTGAAATTAATTAATCTCAAAATTCTCCGAGATTTTTTCGATATTGCTAACGTCTACTTTTTTCATATATAAGATAGCCTTCCTTTGCTTTCTTATTGCATTCAAATCTTGGAAGCTATCTACTGGTGAAACTTTAAAAGTGCAGAGAAGAAGAAGTGTTCCTTTCTTTGGTGTTCAAAAACATACATCCTTGGCACCTTCAGATGGAGAGTGAAGGACTGCATTGAGGGCCTACGTGCTGATGCACCATGCACACCGAGTGAAGATAGTGACTTGAAGGACTACGTTCAAGGACTACGTCCTCAAGGATTGCACCACTACGTTGAGGAGGGACTGCACCACTACATTTCATGAACTGCGTTGAAGGACTGCACCACTACGTTGAAGGATTGTGTTGAGGGACTGTGTGCTCAAGGACTGCACCACTACATTGAAGGGTTGAAGGACTGCACATTTTTTGTATCAAAGGAGGGGTAGCCGCGTCAACAACCCGAATGCATTCGAATGGTTTCTTATCATTTCTAAACCATTGAACTACGCAGAGCAAAGGGTGCCTATCAATAAGTCCGCTGATGTTTTTTCTTTGATATTTCTTCTAAAGTTATTGTATTAAATTTTTTAAATACCTTTTTTTCAAAATATTTGTAAAATAAATACATCGATTAAAGCCCCTCTCACTATTTCTCTCCCTAATGTATAAAGGCAAGAGAGTGATGGGTCTCATTGTAAAATCTAAATAAAATATCTTTTCTAGGGGGGATTTTTTTTTGAGGTGCTACTTCTTGCACCTATTGTCAATACTTCAGGGGGTTGTTAATGTTGGTCCTTGCATCCCTTTTTTGGTCCTTGGCTTTGTTCACACATTCCTTTTTTGCTACATTCCTTTAAGTAAGCAGATATAGGAGGAAATTTTGGTGGTGGAGACTAAGTGTGGCATTTTTTGGGCCACTTGAAATTGTTGCTTACATCTCATTTCAGCATCTTCTAAAAGTTCATCCTACATAACTATTTTTTTTAAAAACACATGAACATTTGTACACTCAAGAAAGAAACTCAAAAATATTTTCAAAGAGAGCACTTAAAATTTTTAATCACCTATGTCCCACGTATTGGTCTTCTCCTTTACTTATAGTTTCCCTCACGTAAGGGCGGGTAATTGAGAAGATTCGATATAAAGGTCTGGATGATATTTCTTGCTTCATAAGCCTATGTTCCACGTATCAATTCTCCTCAAATACTTATAGTTTCCCTCATGTAAGGGTGGGTAATTGAGAAGATACGGTATAGAGGTCTGGCTGAATATTCTTGCTTCATAAGCCTATGTTCCATGTATCAAACCTCCTCATTTACTTATAGTTTCCCTCACGTAAGGGTGGGTAATTTGAGGAGATTGGTATAAAGGTCGGGCTTCTATTGCCTTCATAAAATAGGTGTTTCTACTAGAGCTTCATTGTATTCTCTAAAGAAGTTCTTGAAGTTAAAGGGGGGATTATTGGTTCACTTCAATTTTCTTTGGCAAAATGAATACAATTGATCCACTCACCCCTCATAACTATCACACATGGAAACCAAAAATATTAAATCTCATTTCTCAAAAAGGGCTCACACACTTGCTAGAAGAGAAGCAGCCTAAATTTGAAAAGGAATATGAAATATTTGTTCATAAAGGGAAGATGTATGAAACAATGGGTATTATAAGCACAAATGTAAATGAAAGCTTATGGTTTCACATTTTAGAATGTAAAACTCCATTTGAGAGTTGGCAGAAACTAAAGAACTTATTTGGGAAAGTAGATCAAATAAGGTCAATGCAACTAGAGGTAGAATTAACAACATTATCTCCTGAAGACTTCAACAATATTGTTGACTTTCTCACCAAATTTAAAGAAGTCCTCACTCAATTCAAAGGCAGTGGCAAAAATAAAATAGAAGAAGAATGCATCTATCTAATTATTTCTAAATTAAATGGTGTATTTCAAATTTTTGCAACCACCTTTTTGTCTACAAAAGATGCTCTTGGTGCAAGTTTTAAAATGCCCTCTTTAGAGGAATTTTGTGATAGGCTAACTAGAGAGGAAAAAAAACTTGCAAAGTATGAGATCTATCCCTCTTCCTCAAAAGCCTTAGTAGCATCCACCTCCACTAAAGAAAAATTCAAAAAGAAATAAAGAAGTCCTATAACTTGTACACACTACAAAAAGGATGGTCATTCTATGAACAAATGTTGGAAAAGACTACAACAACTAGAAGCAAAAAAATAAAAAGAAAAATATATAAAAATTTCATCAAAATGGGTTCTAGATTTGGGAGCAACTCATCACATGACTTCCTCAGATGAGTCATTCACTTCAATCTCCTCAAGTTCAACATGTAGCATAGAATTTGGTGACTCATCCTTTATCCCGGTCAAAGGAAAAGGTGACATATCCATTGATGGTGGTTGTATCAATAATGTTCTCTATGTCCCAAATATAGCTACAAATATCCTCTCCGTCTATCATATTTGTACTTTTGAAAAAGGTAAAACAATTCTCTTCTCACCAATAGGGGTTGAGATAAGAGACTTTCAAAAACCAAACTCTCTCATAGAAAAAGGAGATATTGATCACAACACTCACCTATTTCACTTCAAGGGATTCAAAAATTCAGAAGGGACCTCCTGTTTTGTTGCACATGGAGATCTTGAAAGCAAAATTTGGCATGAAAGGTTTGGACATCTCAGTTATAACTACCTAAAGGAATTAAACACCCATGAAATGGTAACAGGGTTGCCAAAAGTCTCTTCTATTGATGGAGTATGTCTTGGATGTGCTCTTGGAAAGCAACATCAAGATCCTTTCCACCCAAGTGGTTCTCAAAGAGCCTCATCCCCTCTAGAGTTGATCCATAGTGACTTGATGGTCTTCCCAGAGCCTTCTTTCAAAGGAGCAAAATATGCCTTAACCTTCATTGATGATTTTTCCAGAAGAACTTGGGTCTACTTTCTAAAATACAAAAGTGATGTTCTATCCCACTTCAAAATCTTCAAGGCCTTAGTTGAAAATCAAGCCACTTGCAAAATCAAGCAAATTCATACAGATAATGGGGGGAATACTTCAGTAATGAGTTCTCAAATTTTCTCTCAAGTCATGGCATAATTCATCAACATTCAATCTCCCATAATCTGTAGCAAAATGGCATTGTAGAGAGGAAAAATAGAACTTTAAAGGAAATGGCAAACTGTATGCTCCACTCAAGAGATCTTCCAACAATTTTTTGGGCTGAGGCAATTAACTGTGCAAACTATATTCAAAACCGCACACCTCATAAAGCTCTTGGCCATTTGACTCCCGAGGAAGCATGGACTGGCTCAAAACCTGATGTCTCTTTCTTCAAGATATTTGGGTGTACTGCTTGGGCACATATCCCAAAGAAGAAAAGGAAGGCTCTAGATAAGAAAAGCAAGCAACTCATCTTTGTTGGTTATTGTGAGGAAATGAAAGCATACAGGCTCCTTGATCCCACAACTCATGAGGTCTTTTTTCATAGAAATGTTCAATTTGATGAAACATTCCCTCATAAAGATCCTCAACCATCCTCTTCCAACATTAAATCTCTTGAGCCATCTCCAATATTAGAGCCTCAATATAATGAAGATCCCATTTTAGAGATAAATGATCAAAATGACCAAAATGAGGATCCTATACTCCAAAATCCAACTCAAAGTCCTACCACACCAATTACTCCTTCCACAATGCCAAAATGGGCCCGCACCATAGTTGAAGAAGCCACTCCTTACATCCAAAATTTTCCATCATCCAGATTAGGCAACTCCATAGGCTCTGGTCTTGTCTGTCAGTCCATTTCCATAGATCCTCAATCCTTCAAGGAAGCAACTAGTATAAAATAATGGGATGATGCCATGGAGAATGAATTCTCTTCCTTAATAAAAAATAAAACTTGGGATTTAGTTCCTCTACCTAAAGGAAGAAAGTTAGTTCATTGTAAATGGATTTATAGAACAAAGTATGGACCTGATGGAGAAATTGACAAACACAAAGTTCGCTTGGTAGCTAAAGGTTTCTCACAAATTGAAGGCATTGATTATTCTAAAACCTTTGCCCCAGTTGCCAAAATGGATTCTGTTAGAATGGTACTTGCACTAGCTGCTTCCCAAAAATGGCCTATTTTTTAGATGGATGTAAAAAGTGCTTTCTTACATGGGGACTTAAAAGAGGATATTTTCATGGAACAACCTGCTAGATTCACTCAAGACTCCTCCCTTGTTTGTAGACTAAGAAAATCTCTCTATGGTCTCAAACAAGCTCCTAGAGCTTGGTATAAAAAAATGGACTCCTTCCTTCTTTCTTCAGGATTTTCTCATTGTGAGTCTGATGCCATAGTCTACATTTGGAGAGATGAAAAAACAATCACCATACTTGTTCTCTATGTTGATGATCTACTACTCACTGGTAGTGAAATTTCTCACATCCAGACTATCAAAGACTCCCTTTCTGAGAAATTTGAGATGGCTGATCTGGGTTTAGCTCATTACTTCCTTGGCATTCAGATAACTCAAAAAAAAGCAGGGATTTCATTATCTCAATAGAAATATACTCTAGACCTTCTTCAGCGATTTAAGATGACTGATTGTAAGCCTTCTTCCACACCTTTTCAGTTTGGAGTCACTCTAAGTACTTCCTGCAAGACCCCTCTATGTGATGCTACTCTCTACAGATAGCTTGTAGGAAGTCTTCTATACCTCATGCATACTCACCCTGATATTTCATTTGTTGTTGGCTTAATATCTAGATTCTCGCATCAACCTCATTTCAGCCATTGGCTAGCAGCAAAAATAATCCTCTACTACTTGCAAGGAACTACTCACTTTGGGCTATTATATGAATGTGGATCCATGGAAATCATTGGTTACATATATTCTGATTGGGTAGGTTCAGTTGAAGACATATGTTCCACTTATGGCTATGTTTTTTGTCTTGGTTCTTCACCTATTGCTTGGTCATGCAAAAAATAACAAGCAGTAGCATTATCATCTATAGAGGCTGAATATAGAGTAGTAGTTTTGGCCAGTCAGGAAGCCCTTTGGATTCATCAGATACTAAGGGAATTTGGTTTTTTCCATGACAAACCTATTACCCTTTGGTGTGATAATCAAAGCACAATTCACATTGCCCGTAATCCAGTTGAGCATCAGTGCACCAAGCACATTGAGATTCACATGCACTTCATTCGATAACATATTCAAAGAGGGGATATTCACTTGGACTACATTCCCACAGAAAATCAAATTGCAAACATCTTCACCAAATCCTTTCCTTCTCCGCGTTACATTCAGTTGTGAGAGAAACTTGGGGTTAGGCAGATGCATTAGAAGAGTGCACAGAGGTTTTCACCTCTCCCTTCTTCTTATTGTTCTTTTTCTTGGAAGATGGTTTTTCCCATGTGGTTTTTTCACCATCTATCCTATATACATTGTACATGAGTACCTCATCAGGCCCAGTTTTTGGGACTCATATCTATTTTTTTGGGTGTTCCATAGAGGACAATCTTCGCAATCCGAAGACATACCTCTTCTTTTTTATTTTTTTGGAAGATGGTTTTTTCCCATGTGGTTTTTTTTACCATCTCTTCAATAAGAATCATTGTAAATGAGTACCTCATCAGGCCCTATTGTCGGGACTCATCTCACATTCACCCCTAGTATCACTTAAGGGGGGTGTTAGAATAAATATTTATTCTCTTAAGTTCTACTAGGATAGACTTACTTGAGTTACCACTCTTCCATGAGTCAAGTGAACTCTCAGTTTACACTAGTTCAAATTTGTTGAGTTGTTGTAATCCAACGACTCTCAATGATCAACTTTGCTATTTATACAAAGTTGATCCCATGGAATAATCAATCAGTTCTACTCTTCTCTTCATAGTTTTTGTAATGCTTTGCATGTCTATTTTTGGGGAAATCTAACAGTTATAGTCCAAGGTAGAACTAGTACTCAATGAATAAAGTTAAATCACTCTCTAGACTGAAGTAGTATTGTGGTCCAAAGTTCATCATATTTGGTCGTAACAAATTTAGGAGTTTCTCATAAAATGGTAGGACCTTCCAAAAGAAGATGCTAGATAAGATCCTGAGAGTATTTTCTAGTATTTTCTAACTTTAAGGACAAATATTCTAAGTGGGGAGCCATGTAATGACTTGAATATAGCCATGTCAGCTATCTTTATTTTTATGAGCTTGGGCACTAGGTTTAGATAGTTGACCCTTGAGCATTATGATTAGGTTTAATGATTGATTTAGTCTATAAATGGAAAGATTTATGTGGTAGTTGAGATCATCTTTTGATATTCAAATCTTAGTTGTGTCTACTAAATATATAAGACTTTGCCCTCTCCAAGTGGCTATGAGACTTTATCCTCTCTAAGTGGCTAAGGATTGATATTGATTTCTAGAACTTGATTATTGCATATTTTATTTTTGGGTAGTTGGATAAAAAAATATTATGATCATTTGGGTAATGTTACTTACACATTATCAAATTGCTACTATTATTCCTATAATTCTCAAACTTATTTTGTAGAACTTTGTTGATAGCCTAAAAGTTGGTGCACACTCTAACACCACCAATTTTCTTGCCAACAAAAAAACATGAAAAACCTAGTCAAAATAGAAGATGGCTTTGATGAAGCTAAAATCAAGGAATTTTTTAAGGTCCTCTTTAACCAAAAGTGTAACTTTTGGACGTATTTTTCATAACTTCTACTTTATAGCTTTTGCACCAAGGTTGACAACTAGGGTAGGATCTAGACCTGGCACATCAACATTGGACCAATTAAATATGTATTTGATCTCTTTTAAGACATTAGCATATTCTTCATGCTCAATCAAGGTCAATACCTTTCTTGGTTTAAGGATCTTGGGCTCATCCAAGGTCTAAATATTGATGTCCATAGTTTTTTCAATTAGAATACAAGATTCATCCTCGAATTAAAAGGGTTTTGAAAGCACTTCTAGGTTATCTTGGTCTACAACATCTATGGTTGATTTATTATTGTCGATCTACTTTGGTTTATCTAATCCAAAGGAATAAATTAAGGAGGTTCATTCTTTATGTCTTCTAGATAATAGTAGTCCTCATTAGAAATTAGTTTAGGGTAAGCCATAATAAAAAATTTGCACGAACACATCAAGTAAATTTGGAGAGGCTAGAGTGTAAAAGATGCAATGAATCATAGTCATAATCCTTATCCTAATCTAGTCTATTTAAATTGTACCATCATGGGATACCATATAATACTAATCAAGATAATTGAATTCTCCTTCACTATCAAAAGAAGAAGAAGAATGAAAAGACTCACTATGGATGGGGATACAACCTATCCCAAAATATCCTAGTTAAGCTTCGATCTATAGGGGTTCTTTAATACCCTATTCATACAAACCTAGTACTTTGCTTCAATATCCCATATTTTTAAGCATCTTCTTAGGGATGGGATACACATTTAAAAAAAACACAAAGCATAATCTCATTCAATCAAGGGTTACTATCATGGATTTTTTTATTATTGGTAATTCCAACACAAATTAAGGAGCAACTTCCTATCTGCATTAATTTACCCTTATTACAAGAGGTAAACTTAAGGTTTGAGGAAATGGGAAAAGCTTTTCTAGGACTAATACAAATTGGTTATTATCCATATTAGGTGTCCTAATATTATTAATGGTGATTGAATTATTATGTTGTGCTTAGGTTCATTATTAGGTGGATGATTTAGATTGAGGGATGTTAATGCATCAATGATGGAATATTGAGAAGAAGAAGATTCAAGAGAAATTTAGAGAAATGTATATACAAGCTCTTTGATTATCAACATTAATTACCTAATATTATGTGAAAGGTTTGAGTTTGGTAGGCATATAATAAGTCTTTCCCTTATATTCACATTTGAAGCACTAATGTAGGATTAAAGGAATGACCCACATCACATGGATCCATGGCCTTCCAAGAAGACTATTGTATGATAAATCACATTCCCTATTATCAAAAGCCCTGATAACAAGATCATATTTCTCTAAGTCTTGTTTGGTTAGCCTAAAATAATTTATGAACTTCAAGCTATATATTTTTAGACTAGATCTATTATTGACTAAAATATATTTAATAAACTTCTTGTTGATGTGGCCTATAATTTACAGTGGTAGATATTTAGTCAAAGAGTATTTGGGAATATCATCCTCATGGAATGATATTATGGTGTGATTAACCTCAATTAACCACACTATGAAAGTAAATTCATTGTCGTATTGGTCTTGGAAAATAATTTATTCACTCAAGATTTTGATTAAGGTGTCTTTACGAGTCACATAAGACCTAAAAAATTCAAGAAGGGATATCTTAACTATGATGTTCTCAAGTTTTTATAGCAAATAAAAAATACCCTTAGCATTACTTCCATATTGAAGGATTAAAGGGGGGCCTTCAAGTGGAAATGTTCTTTTTGATTAAAGGACCAGAGGGGGTCTTGAAGGTTGATCAAATCAATAATTTTTGTGTTTTTTCCTTGTTACAACACAAATGTGTGATATATAATGATAATAATTGAGTGTACCCCCATTCCTTGGTTTTGAGGTGGTATATTTATATAGTTAACATTATTTGCTACAATTTTTATTGATTATGATTAGGCAACAAATTATAAAATATTTTCAAATCTTGATTGGAACAAGGATGAGAATTAGATCAATTGATGTTATCAATAAGGTCTTGGACCACTTTCTTGAGGTCCATATATCTATTTTTTGCATGACTACTGATGTGGTGGAAAGCAAATTTCTCATTTGGTTGAAACCAAGAATCTTTCTCCTTTCTAGTCTGTATAGGTTTGATAGAAAGAAGTTCTATTATTCTAGCTGTAAGGAGCTAATATAAGATGGATGAAAGGGATTCCTCCAATTGGGAGTATTAGATATTAGGATTTTGTTGATTAGAATTCCTTAGGACAAGCTCTTGAAGGTTCTAAATATCATTTATATTATTGGCTTGGAAAGAGTCTATGACTCCATCACTAACAATATGTTTGTTTTGATACTTCTCCTTTGGGTTGGAGGAATACTTGTGTTCCTCCTTATTAGCTTTATGTTTTAGTTTCCCTCATTTTATGAGGGTGGTCTTTGATCTCTTGGTCATGTCAATTGCATCTTCAAATTAAGACACATTAGTTGCTTCTAAGTAGAAGGCTAAATTCTCATTAAGGTTTCCTATACAGATGTTAAGTAGGTCCCTAGGAGGAGGAATATATTATAATCATCCTCTTAGGGCTCACCATATTGCTAAGAAGTTGGCAAAACTCTCATCCTTGGATTATATGATTTGGTATAGGTCACTAATCATGAAATTTTTATTAATGTAGATAGAGAATTTCTTGATGAATATAAAATATTCCTAAAGCTCTTTAGGGAGTTTCTTGATTTTTGGTAGTACCATTCAAAGGCATGACCACTAAGGCTCTTGGAGAATATTTTCAATAATAATGTTTTATCATATGAAATATCACTACTCATAGTCCTAAATAACCTAAGGTGGTCAATACGATCCTCTTTCCCTTTTTACATTTGAAACTTACGTGTATTAAAGTTAGAAGGAAAGGGGTGACTAGATACAAAGGGATCTAGGGGCTAGTTGCACAAGTTGTAATAAGAGTACTTATGACTAGATGATGACCCTTGGATAAGAACCATTTGTTGTTTCAATTAATCTAGTTTAGTACTTAGGGCTTGAAGTTTAGGGAAGATAGGATTTGACAATTATGGAGATATAAGAGGTGCATGTTGAGAGATAAAAGGGATTTACTAATAACTGATGTAAGATAGGGATTGATACACCTAGAAATATGATATTGAAGCTAACATCATATATATTGTTCCCAGACATTGAAGGTTAGAGGGTTGGTAGATTGATTATGAAATATTATCTGGTTAGAATTTTATCCAAATCATATCCCAACGCTTGTTGGATTAGAATAAAAACCATGGAATAAATTTATGTAATAATTAGAGACTTAGAAACTTAGTGGGATACTATAATTGAGAGTGTAACTTGTACCTATATGTTAAGATATAGGGAAATTAATGCTATCCTACAATAATTTTTCATGGGTAGGTAGTGTAACAACCCAGGCATGACTCACCTGCTTGTCCATTCCAGTCTTGCTCCCTAGAATTACCAAAGCAAAATTTTTGACTCAACAAGAGATAAAAGTATAAATTTAACTAAGCTCACCCAATATGTTATTAGTACATAGACATAATTTACACACTCTGAGATTAGTGATCGTTGTAGACGATCTCTCGAGTGGTCAAGATTGACCAAATCCTGCAAAAGGTTCCATTTAGTGAACTCCTCCATACTAGAGACCAAGTTCACGGTAAGGGGTGGACACATAGTTTCTCTGGTCCATAACATGGAGGAAAACATAGGTTTCTTTGACTTGTGCTCCACTTTTGTTTGTATAAATCATGCTAGGAATATATTCAGTATGCCTTGTGCCTAGTTGTAGTTCATCAACTTATGAACACAACTAGGGCCCACCAATTCTTTGGATTTTGGTTCCATGTATCCCAAGTCACATTGAGCTAATGATGAGATATCCCATTCCATCCATCACTGGACCTTCTAGCCCTGAGAACTAGCACTTCTAGTGATGGGTTATTGCTAGCAATTCCATAGCTGAACTATGATTGTGAGATCCCCTCATGGTACTACTCATTTTATAGCCTAGAATGACGTCCCATTTCACCATTAATTACTCATTCTTAGCAGAAGGGCTACTTTCCCTATGCAAGTCTGCTATAAAATAGCTATCACCAATTTGTGATGGCTACCACTTGCAGTCCATCGATGCTAGGTGTTAGCTTACTCATCTTGGTAATACTATTAAGTTGAAGAGTTCCTTCCAATATTGTTAGAAACTTATCTCTATGGTTTCGATGGTAGTTTAGAGTTTTTTTCACAATGACTTGTATTGGTATTCCAAGATTTATTTATAACCAAGCCCTATTTTTACTTTAACATTAAATGAGTCATCAAGATATACTACAAAATTTTGCTCATTAATTTATAATATCTAAAGTTCACACAAAGATCATAAAATAGATTAAACTAAAGATCTAAACACTATAAAACAAAATCCACTCTTAAATAATTATAATTCTAGATATAATAAACGTTTCACATATACGGTTGATCAGTTAGAATGAAGGTGTATATTATAGCAATAAAGTACCATGTTGTAAATATTTGAGGTACACTATGAAAAAATATTTTTGAAACTTGATTCTTTGATCGGATAGCAACGATAATTTAAATTAGCTCTTAAACAACCACACTTTTCAACTATGCTTCCAATGAATGCAATTCTGGATGACTGCGCTTTCTTTTATTATGTTTTGGCACTAATATTTATGATAAAGCATCCATACACTTGAAGAAAAACATCTTTTTATACATCGGTTTTAGTTAAAAAAAATTGTTGGCGGGCAAACTGATACAAGCAGCTTTAGATACTTAAAGAATTGTTTTCTACAGGTTGCTAGTGCAACAAAAGGGATGGTCCTAACCAACTTCACCTGTGAAATATAATTGAAACTTATACTATACCTCGTAAATCAAAACAATTATTTTAAGGCTTATAAAGTTATTGAGGGATGCGGTGAACACTAGCATTAGTTTTGACAGCTATAGAATTAAAATTCTTTTAAAATTTATTATAAACCATCTGGATTATTTTTACTATGGACAAAATATTAAGATGACTATTTGGCTTATATTTCATTAGATAAATATCCTCCAGAGAGAAACCCCTATACAAGATCCAATTATATGGTCACATATTAAAAATAAAGAAATAAACATCCTTATTAGTATAGTCAAAATTAAACCTTATGTTTCTGTCTACGCAAAGTTAAACATTTCCAATTAACATATACTCTAGATAGCTAACATCAAAATTAAATAATATTTAATATACATTATTATATATTTTAACAAATTGCTACGAGAAACAAAATACTTGCTCTATGGTCTAAACATGATTTCTACATTAGTAAACTCATATGTACACTATTTTCCTTTACCAAGGATAAAAATTTAATCTAAGGAACATGTTCTCTATGGCAGGGTCTAGTAAAGTTTTTACTCAGCTCATTCCCTAAATTTAAAGATAGCTTTACTGAAATTTATAATATTTTTTCTCTTTTCACACAACTTCAAGAAGCTAATTCATTACACAACAAAGAGTGAAACCTTTAGAGAAAGTATGCCTCAACTAAGAGATTTAACCCATATCCTTAAGTAAACCAATACATCTATAATCTGCACTAGACAACTATCAAACTTATATGGTAAAAGTTTTACAAATGTTTCAAAGCTTTTAAAAGGAGTGCCATAAGTTTACAACCTGAATAAGAAATCACTGAAGCAAGAACATTTGCTGAGCATACTCCTTAAATTTCTAAGATTTAAATCATGAAATCCTATTTTGTTGGTCTTTGGATGTAAAACACGTAAGTGCTTATCTAATATTATCGGCATCATCGATATTTTTATAAAGGCAATTTGATCCAAATGGCTTTATTAATGGTTGCTCTCGTGACTTTAAGTAAGAAACACCCACATAATCTCGACGGAAGCACTTACCCAACAAGTGCTGCTATATCCATTGACGAACAATCTAGTGATCAACCATCACTAATGCTTTCGAACACTGCATAGCAGATCTCCTCTCCCAACATTATCCAATGACGATGATAAAAAATAAGGGAATAGATGCATGGATCAACCAGCCCCTCACATGTAATGATCTAAAATTTCTATCTTATATGAATTGTTTTCTCTAAGCCAAGCTCATTCAAGCAAAAGTATAACACTAAATTCTTACTATATTCTTTTAGTCAAGGTAAAATTTTGGATTCGATTATAATATAACATCAACCTTATGATTCAATCCATCTTAATATCTGGTGTGAAAATATTTCTAAAACATTTTAAACATAGAATATCTCTATATACATATTGTTGTATAATTTTAAAATCCTCTGTTATCCTAGTTAAATTTCATAGCATCACAAAAAACCTAGTGGTATATTTATAAGACACATAGACTTTCTTTTTAAAGTGCAAGACAACAAATCTGACCTCAACCATTTGAGAGTCATTCTCCTACCAACGCCAACTTGCACCACCTCACAAGCTTCTCAGATTTACAACATATGAATAAGAATGAATGTACCATAATCCCTTGATTCCCTATTAATAGAAATATTGAGGTTGTTCTCTCGAACAGGTGGAGTAGTTCATGCAAAATTTCCACTTAGTGGCAAGCCAGATGGAAAACCATGTTAAATATAAACTTTTCTACCGTTTTGCATGAAAACCTTATTATTTATAGTAAAACATAGATTGTCCATTTTAATAATTATTTTTTAGTTCTACCATTATTATTATTTGTTGTTTATATATATGTAATTTCTTTATTTATTAATTCATATTATATACATTTATCTATGTGCACACTTACATATATGTAATAAATAATAACCTAAGAGCAAGATAGGAATCAAACACCATACATGCAAATCTATATTGATGCAACTATATGAACAAATTCTCATGTGAGCTTTCATGTACTCACGAGGGGTTGTTTTATATCATATTTACCTTACCTTTAATGGTCAACCCTTTTCTTTTTCGTCATAAGGTGAATTCTAGGATCCTTTATATTGCTTGATGGAATTTGTGTTCTTGTTCCTACACCCACAAAGTTCATCAACAACATCTTGTTCTACATGTTTTTGCAACTAAATATATAATAAAATGGAGGGATGTTATAGGTAGGATTGATGATGCATAAATGCATAAGGGAGGTCTTCTCCTCTTAGCATCCATTGATGTAGTGATATAAGGTAGAGTTGAATCAATGAAATGAGATTTGGATGCATTAAGATTCATATTGATATACCTAACAAATGGGTCTAATTACTTTAGTGGCAAAGAGTTTGAATTAGCTTTTTGGGGGTAATCCAATAGGAAATTGTTCCCTATAGAGGTTCCTAGGGTTTCATGGCCTTCTCTAAAGAATGCTTTTGTGATTCCCCTATGCTTTTGCAAGAAATGGGCCATATAGATTATAGATTGGAAGACAATATCCCATCTTATTTTCCATTTTCTTCATGTGTAGGACTTATACACCTTGATGTGATGAGACATCTTCTTCCTGATCAAAGGTGGGGTTCTAAAGGATAAGGTGCTCATCCTGGCTATCAACATGAGGGTAAGGATTACTAGCCAATTTATGAGCAACATGACAAGTCACATAGCATTTCTTAGTCATAGGTTTGGGATTAGGAGAAAAGAGGGTTATTTAAGATATTAATTATTTATAGCATTGTTTAAAAAAGAAAGAAATGATAGACCCAATATAACTTATATACCTTAGGGGCCTCCCTATATACCAAAGGTTTCAATATACCTAACCTCTCTCTATATACCCATTGATATATGAGAGAAGTTCGATACATGCAATTCAAATAGTATATGAAAATGACCTCCTACATACATGGCCAAGATGATATAGGAGGGATAATAATGCACCTCCTTATGAATCCCACTAGCCCACTATAATATACTCCTTACTAAGAATAAGATGTGTGAGACCCTATGTGGATTGTTTATGGCTTGGGCTCACTATATACCCAATATAGCTAGTAGCTTGTACAATAGAGGATCTTGAAGAATTCCTATAGGACTAGCATTTCGTTATGTTCTTATTATCTAGAATTAGTGTGACATAACTTAGTAAACAAGATGAATGGTTTTGATAAAACCTTTAAATAAATTTTAAGTTTGATTAAGATTTGTTTTGGTCAAGAAAAATATTAGGAATCATTGTGGTGTGCATATTGGATTCGCAATATGAGATGGAAATATCATGGAGGTTTAATTTGGCTTGTGGGACTAGGTGTATTGGCTCCCTTGTTCTTATGGGATGTCAAATATGTGATGTCTCACCTCTAGGATAGGGGTATTTGTGAGTCTAGTTTATGATTTAGTAAATTTAGTTTGAAAACACCTACATTTTTCTTTAAGAATTTTGTTTACTACCTAACCTTAATCTAGTACTATTCCTAGCTATAAATACAACAAACACAATGTAGCAAATAGACCCTATTGACTATGTGCTTTTTATATTTGATGGTAAATAAACAAGATGAATTTTTATTTATGATCAAGAGTATAAGAGATAAAATCACAACTAAGGACTAAAATATTGACTATCGAAATAGATATAGAAGTGCCATAAAAGAGTGATATCACCATCGTTGCTTCTGCCAAAGGATGGCACTTTCTCTATCTATGATAGAGTTTTACTATGAAATCATGGTCTCTGCTATGATAGAAACATAGTGCAATAACACCACTAATACTATAGTTCTACTATGCTTCGGTATGTAGATGCAACAAAATGGGATTTTGGATAAAAATATTTATGATTAAATAATTCAATGTAGAACCTTAACCAAAACGTACAAAGATTTGATAGAGATAAATTACTAGCTATTAGATTATCGAAAACATAATTTCCTATGAAAAAAGATAAAATGAATGAGATGATTGCAAATGATAAATGCAAAATATAATAAAAGGACTAAGGATGAGAAAACATAACACAATCAACCATGGGCAAAGAGCTTGCTCGTAGTTCTAGAAATTTTGCTATATGTAGCCTTGAGAAGTGCTTTGGGTATAACAACAACTTACTATGTTGAGGAAATATCATCAATTAAAGGTCTTTGCTATTGTGAAATATCATTCTTATACTGAATTTAGCAAGGTTTTGTTGGAGAATATTACATTATTTGGTACATGCTAATGTACCCCCATGGTACCATTGGTACAATTGTAAATATTAGATTAGTGTGTGAGTCTATAGTTTAGGGTGTGTGATTTATATTTCCCCTAAAGTATGTATCTATGTGTAGGATGTGTACAAGTGTCATGAGTGAGAAAGTGTGCAAGTGTGTAGAGTGTGAGAGTGTCCAAGTGTCATGTAACAATGTGTGTGTAGATGTAAGAGTGTGCAAAGTGTGCAAGTGAATAGAAAGTCAAGAGTCATGTATACAAGTGTCAAGATGTAAAGCCAAGGGACATGAGAGGTTTATCTTATGTGTGGAATAGGAAAGGATGCATCTCTTGGATATGTGAGGAGAGCAATAGTCAAAGTATTGAAGAGTCACCTTTCTAAGGTTATATTATGGAGACAAAGCTCCATGTATTGTATTGAATATTGTGAAAGGAATCAAAGTGAATATTGAAGCTTGTATACAAAATTTTGAGCAATTATATTGTATTTTATTTCTACATATTATCATAATATAAGTCATTTGATCCATATTATTTTTATTTCATGAATGTTATATTTATTGACATTGGCCATTTATATTAATTGCTCTAATATTTGAGTTTACCCAAGATCCTGGATATTGGGACCTATGATTAAATATGGCTAAAAAGCCAATAGTGGTATCAAAGCTATTTTGAGTAGACTCTAAAGCTAGCATAAAAAAATTGTGTGAATATTTGAAGAATATTGGAGTGATAAGCTTCAGATTGAAAAGCTAGCATCATAAGAATATTTTGGTGTGAATTTGGAGTGATAAGATTCAAATTGATCAAAAACTAACATTAGAGAACTCTGGTGTGAATTTAAATTTAAAATATCTAAAGAAAAATCTTAATAGTTGAAGAGCTTATGAGGCTCATATTGCATTTGAGTTTGACTAAAATTATCTGAAGAATGGATTATTATGGAGAAAAGTTGCTATGAATTTTTAGAACCAAAATCTAGTTATTTGAAAAATATAGGATATTATATTATATATTGTCATATTGATATTGACTGGTGAATTGTTTAACCAAAGCTTAAAATGAAAGGTAGAAAGCCTAGAGGCTAGGATATCCAAGGATTTCAACCTTGAGGGCAGTTCTAGAGGTCATCTCAAGATGTGGAAGACCATGGTGTAGTCGAGTTTTGGATCTAAGATGTGAACCAATCCATATAGTCGAGAGCTAGCATTATTTGGGGGTGGTCAAAGCCACCTGACTTGTGGAGACATCCAACTATAATATTCTTGAGAAGAGAAAATAAGATAAGAATAGCTAAAGCCACCTAAGGTGAATAAGCAAAAAATAGAAAATATAAGGGAACCATTGAAGCTACCTAAATTAAAAAATATTTAGAGCAGAGATAAGAAGATAGAGTTGCCTAAAATATTCAAAGTTGAGAAAAGCTAATAGTATTTCAAATTGATAGATGCCCATCGATGAAAGTAAATAATAACAAGACTAAATCCATCTTGAAATCCATTGCATGAGTGCCTAAGCACCTTAGTAATGGAGAAGCACTTGAAGGCCTTAATAGCAAATAAACTGAGCACCTTTGCATGTCTTAGCATCAAATAAATCTATGACTAGGAAGAACATTTAGTGAACAAAATAACTCCTTGGAGGAATTCATAATGCCAAAGGTTAGAGAATAATCGTGTGAAGATACAGAGGGGAGAGTGTGACGGTAAAAAGGATCAACAATGTCTTCATGAATCCGACTCCATCTGATGCTACTAACAAAGTTTGATGAAAAATGTGCAACGATTTTTGAGGTATGGTCTTGGATAAAATATTTCTAATTTAATTGAATGCCTAAATGAAGTTTAAATATTAAGGTGCATCTCATTTATAAATTTTAATAAGGGGGAGCAATAAGGCTTTAAAATAATATTGCTTATTGGTTTTTGAAAAATAAATTTCTATTGGAGAGTTAAGGATAAATTGCATTTGAAAATTTATTTTTCAATTTTTGGTTTTTTGAAATTTAAAATTTGAAGTTTGATTGAAGATTGATTTTTTTTTAATTATTGATTGCTATTTAATTTTGGATAAATAATGATTTCTACTCCAAAGGAACAAATTTGAATGATTTGAAGAAATAGATAAATTTGATAGTTAAATGAGTTCCAATATGTCAAATACCAAAAATTTCCTTTGTAAATCACATATTTTGAAAGGACCTAATTTTGCATCATGGAAAAACAAAATAAAATCAATTCTCATTTTTGAAAAGCTTTGGGAAATAGTGAATGGAACAAAGGATAAACTAGAAGATGAAAATGGTAATTTGTATTGAAGAGGATGATGCAAAAGCATGTATGTTATTTACATTGAGGCGCAAATTAAAAATTTCATTCCAATCTAAAAATCCAAACCTTAGCTGCTACATTATATAGTTTACTTGCAACTAAAGAACGCAACTGAAGGAGAAGATAAAGGGGATAAGGAGATAGAAGAAGTTGCGAGAAGAAGGGGATAAGAAGGAGACGAAGTAGGGATAGGGAGGAGAATAAATTGAAACAAACTTTGCCGACATTGCCATCTACGTAAGTTAAACTCTAACATTCTCCCCCTTAAAGTTGAGAGGACTGACAAGACAGTCTCTCAGCTTTATAAATTGAGCTTTAGCCATGCCTTTGGTGAAGATGTTTGCAATGTTCTCCAAAGTGTTGCAATATTTAAGCTCAACAATCTTTTGTTCCACCATGTCTCGGATGAAGTGATACTTCATATCAAAGTGTTTTGTTTTGCTATGGTGGATAGGATTATATGCCAACTGAATGGCATTGATGTTATCACAGTATAATCTGGTAGGACCACTTTGTTGTTCTCCAATATCTTCAAGAATTTTTCTCAACCATAGGGCTTGAGTACTAGCATATGTGATGGCTATATACTCAGCCTTAGTAGATGACAATGCTACAACAATCTGCTTTTTGGAACTCCATGTAATTAGTCCTGATCCTAGACTAAAATAGTTCCCTGATGTAGATTTTCTATCATCGATGTTGCTGCCCCAATCACTATCACTAAAGCCAACTAACTTGACAGTATTACATTTTTGGTAATGGATTCCAAAATCCAATGTACCCTTTACATATCTGAGAATTATTTTAGCTGCTTGCAAATGCAGCTCGGATGGATTAGCCATAAATCTTGAGACAAGAGAAACAACATACTGAATGTTAGGTCTTGTGTTGGTGAGAAACATCAAACTCCCAACCATGCTCCTGTAAGTGGTCGTGTCAACCTTCGGTGCTCCATCATCCTTGCTCAATTGGATCCCATGTCCAATTGGAGTTGCAACTCGCTTTGCAATGCTCCATAGCAAATTTCTTGATCATATCCCGAGCATACTTGTGTTGAAAGATGAAGATCTCTCTATCTATCTGGATGAACTTCCATGCCTAGGAAGTAGTGCATTAATCCCAGATCTTTCATCTCAAATCTGTTTCATCATGGAGTGTTTGAACTCCATATTCATCTGATCATTACTACCCATAAATATGAGATCATCCACATATAAACAAACTATGAGGATGTCTTTACCTTGCTTTAGGTAGTAGAGAGTTGGTTCATTTTTGCTTCGGGTGAACCCATATTCCTTGAAATAGCCGTCAATGTGAGAGTACCATGCTCTTGGTGCTTGCTTGAGGCCATAAAGTGATTTTTTCAGTTTATAAACAAGGTGCTCCTTACCTTGTTCTTGAAAGCCTTGAGGTTGTTCAACATAAACCTCCTCTGTTAAGTACCCATTGAGAAAGGCACTTTTTACATCCATGTGTTGAATTTTCCATCCTCTGTGGGCAGCTAAGGAAAGTACTGTTCTGATTGTCTCCTGCCGAGCTACAGGAGCAAAGGTCTCCTCATAATCTATGCCATACTTCTGTGTGAAGCCTTTTGCTACCAGCCTTGCCTTGTGTCTTTCAATGCTCCCATCAGCATTGAATTTGGTCTTGTAGACCCATTTACATCCAACACATTTTTTCCCTTTAGGAAGTTGTACTAGCTCCCAAGTATCATTGTTTTTTATAGAGGTCATCTCCTCTTTCATGGCATCCTACCATATCTTATGAGTACAAGCCTTCTCATAGCTAGAAGGTTCAAGTTGTGCACTAGTCAATAAGGCATAATTGACTACATCTCCCCGAGGTTCTTGGGAGTCATCATCTCCATACAAACGCAGATTTTCAAGTCGTTGCAAAACTGAACTCATTTCACTAGCTTGGCTTCTAGTGTATCTTCTCTAAAAATTTTTATCCAACATTTGATAAGATGGATGATGTTGTAATGTTCTCTTACCTCTGGATGGAGAATCAATATCCATCGGTGAAGAACTGACTGATCATTGCGGAGAAGGACTTGGAGAAGTTATTGACGTACTAGAAGTAGCACTTCTACTTGGGCTTGAAGGAGGTGTGTCTTTGCCTTTCTTGGGTGACACCTGCTGAATTTGAGAAGAACCTGCATCATGGGATTCATCATCAACAAAAATTCTTGGATGACCCCATTCTCCCCCTTCATCAAAAATCACATCCCTGGAAAGGATAATTTTACGGGTCTTCGGATTGTAGAGTCTATAGGCTTTGGTAGACTCACAATACCCTACAAAAATACATGCTTGACTTTTGGGATCAAGCTTTTTCCTCTTTTCATCAGGAATGTGTGCATAGGCCAAAGAACCAAAAACTCTAAAATATTTTACATTTGGCTTCTTGCCATACCACGCCTGGTAAGGAGTGATCCCCTTCAAACTCGAAGTAGGACTCCTATTTAGAATGTAAACACTGGTTCTGACAGCATCAACCCAATACATGTTACTTAGATGCTTTGTTTGAAGCATCGATCTGGCCATCTCTACTATGGTGCGATTTTTCCTTTCTGCCACACCATTCTGTTGTGGAGTATAGGCAGTGGTGAATTGCCTTTTTATCCCACATTCTTTACAATATTGCAGAAATGCCTTGGAAGAGTACTCTCCTCCTCGATCTGTCCTGAGACATTTTACATGAAACCCACTTTGTTTCTCTACATTATTCTTGAAATCAATGAAGCAATCAAAAGCTTCATCTTTGTGTTTCAGGAAATAAACCCAACACATTCTAGAGAAATCATCTATAAAAATGAGAAAATAAGAATTGTTACCGAGACTTTTTGTCTGCATTGGACCACAGATGTCCGAATGCACTAATTATAGTGGATAGTTGGCCCTCCATGCTTGTCCTCTTGGAAACTTGGACCTGGCGTGCTTTCCCAAAGCACATCCTTCATAGACCTCCTTGTGATCCTGAATTTTAGGAAGTCATGTCACCATTGCCTGAGAAGTCAACAATTTTAGGCTAGCAGAATTCAGGTGACCATATCTCAAGTGCCAAAGCACACTTGGATTTGCAATAGCAAAATTTGTAAGTTGATCTCCCCTGGCTGTCCAAAATTTAGGGGAAATAATCTGTTCTTGGTCATAGGTACCTGTGTGATGATTCTATTACTATTGTTCTTATCAAAGATTACACATTTTCCCTCATCAAAAACAAGTTTATAATTCTTTTCCATCATTTGTCCAACACTTAGCAGATTATGTTGGAGTTGAGGGGTGTAGTAGATATCATTCACCTTCTTGATGCCTTCCTTCGTTGGAACCTCCATGGCTCCAATGCCTTCAACTTGCAATGCTTTATCATCTCCCAACTTGATTCGGGATTTATAGGTGGAATCTATTGTAGCAAAGAGTTCTTCCTTGCCACTCATATGGTTGGAACAACTATCCAAAATCCAAGTATCATTCAGATTTTGATCCGATTGCCCATAAGAAAGAAAGAGATTAGAAGTCCCTTCTTCTTCACCAAAATGACCATACTGACTGCTTTGACTATTGCTTCCCTGAGAATATTTGGACCAACAATCTCGAGCAAAGTGACCTGGTTTGCCACAATTGAAACAAACCTTTTTGGATTTGTCACTTCCTCTTCCTCGACCTTGACTTCTACCTCTGATTTGCTGACTACCTCTACTTTGACTTCCACCTTTGTTGGGAGTTCCTCCTCTGCTAGGATTTCCACCTCTTTGGCTGCTCTTGCCTCTACCTCTTCTCTGACCTCTACCTTGGCCTCTACCTTGTCCTTTTCCGGCACCTTCCTGAGATGCGAAGGCTTTATCATCGCCTCCATAATTGGTTGAAGGAGATTCATGTAATCTCTCTTCATGTGAAAGTAATGAACCAATTAAAGCATCAAAGGATAGTGTAGACAGATCCTTTGATTCTTCGATGATGATTGCTATGTGATTCCATTTCGGAAGAAGTGTTCTCAACACTTTCTTCACAACAATTTTTTGTTTGACTTCTTCTCCAAGTGTTACCATCTTGTCAACGACTGCTTTAACTCGAACGTAGTAATCACCAACTTTCTCATCTTCAATCATCTTGAGATTCTCAAAATCTCATCTTAGTGTCTGAAGCTTGACCTGCTTCACTTGATCACTTCCTTGGAAACCTTCTTTTAAGGCATTCCATGCATCTTGGGAAGTTATACAAGATGCAATTCTGGGGAAAATACTTTTATCCAACGTTGCTTGAAGATGAAAAAGAGCAAATGAATTGTTCTTTTGTGCTTCCTTCTTTGCTTTCTTATCAGTTGCACTCAATGTAGTCCAATCGAAGGGTTCTGAGTAACCCTCTTCTACTATGTCCCATAACCCCTTACCTATGAGTAAGGTCTTCATTTTGATAGACCAGTACTCATAATCGTACCCATTAAATTTTGGAATGGGTAGATTAGCATTCGAGGCCATAGCTACTGACAAGAAACTAGAAACAAACTTTTATTTTTCTAGTACAATCAATTTCAAAGAAAAACAATTACAAATTTAAATCAAGTCTAGCTTGATCTACTCTTTCACTTATGGCTTGCTCTTCTTTTTGAGGCTCTCCAATCATCGGGTTCCCAAAGTTGTCACCAATCGAATCTTCATCGTCACTGATGAGGATAATTTTTGGTGAAGCTGGCTCCAGTATTTGGACTGAATCACTATTACTGATCTGAGGATTTGTTGGTTCTTGAGGTGCAACGCCAACTGAATCTGAGTGCTCAAATCTATTTCCGAAGAAGTTGTCTTCAGAATCGGCTTTGTATCCAGAGTCTGGATGTCTTTGATGAGCTATGACTGCGTTTTGTAACTGGCTGAACACAGTGTGCAAACCATATCTCTAAACTCTTTCATCAAATGATTCGACATTCTCTCTTAGTAGAAGAGAACACAGGGCATGATAGCACCCAGTAGATCGTATCATCTACTCATCAATGCAAAAATATCCTCCTTTACAGCCGCTGAGGCTATTACAAAAATTTTCAGCCTTGAACGGGGTTCCAAGGGGCTAAATGGGCGCTCCAGAAGGCTTCCCGTCACTTTTATGCTCCCCTTTTTTACAAAGCTTGCCTCTTAGGCTATTACACAATTTGCAAGTTTTTCAAGCCCCTTGGGCGATTTACACAGATTGCCTCTGAGGCAAAAGGTTCAATTTTCTCCTTTTAAAGTTTTAAAAAAAACTTTTTAAAGTATTTTTAATATCTTTCTATTTAATAATTAAAACATTGCTTTAAAAAATAAAAAAAAAGATAAAAAAAACTGATTTTAAAAGCAATTGTTTTTTAATTATTAAATGAAATATTAAAAAAACTTTAATAAAATTTAAATTAACTTTAAAAAGAATAAAACTTTTAAAAAATATTGAACCTTATTTTTTGAGCCCGTGCGAGTCGAACTCGCGACCTGCGATATCCAACTGAGCCGCCTTTCCAACTCGGTTGCGTCTACTTCTAGTGCCTCCAAGGCACCCACCGTGCCTTATACTCTTCTCAACGCAGGGAAACCAAAAAAATAAAAACAAATTAATGTCGCTGGGCTTTGAACCCGTGACCTGACGCAAAGCAGGCGACGGTCTTAGCCAATCGGGCCACTCGCCCGACGTGAAACTATTGGGCGCTGCCTTCCTCTTAAACACGTGGTAAATATTTTTTTTTTAAACTACGAGTGCATTATCCCACATGCACTGCATTGAAGGCTGTGGAGGTGTTTTTAACGTCGGGCACGCAATGGTTAAAATGATTGCCTTCGGAAATCGTTGTGTCCCTTTTGCCAATGCTACAAACCAATCCAAACTTGCCACCATGGCATCCGCTGAGCTATCGCCTGTTCAATTAAACTCTGACATGTCACGTCCATGTTGCCAGCCACGTCAGCTAAACCTTTGCCACATCAGCTACTCTACACCTGTCGTGTCAGCTACCCTGCACCTGTTGTGCTACCATGTGTCATCTTGCTGGCTGCCACGTGTTGTCCATGTAAGAGTCGCATCAATGTCCGTATCTAGTGGCCATGTTAGAGTCGCATCAACATCTGTATCCCGTGGCCTAATGCCACATGTCAGGTCCTCGTCACCACCTCGATCTGCATGTAGTCTATGTCCACGTGTCCGGATCTATTGTGCCACCTTGGAGTCCATGCCAGGTCTACTGTGCATGCCTCGGGATCCATGCCAGATTGTGTCTGGTCCACTTCAGGATCCGCGCCTGGATCTAGAATTCCTGGGCAGTCCTACTGCCTTGAGAAGCATGCCTGGACCTCCTCATAGGTCAACTCCCTCCTACCTGACCTTGAATACCGTGCTGCTCTGATACCAGAGTGAGGCACAAATTAAAATTTTCATTCCAATCTAAAAATCCAAACCTTAGCTGCTACATTATATAGTTTACTTGCAACTAAAGAACGCAACTGAAGGAGAAGATAAAGGGGATAAGGAGATAGAAGAAGTTGTGAGAAGAAGGGGATAAGAAGGAGACGAAGTAGGGATAGGGAGGAGAATAAATTGAAATAAACTTTGCCGACATGTGCCTTTGCCGACATTGCCATCTACGTAAGTTAAACTGTAACATACATTTGGGATAATTGATGAAATTCATCCACATATAAGTGATGCAGAGACTTCAAAATTTGTTTGGAAAAAATATATGATATATTTGAAGGAAATAATAAAGCCACTATATTGAATTTGCAGTCATAGTTATATTCATTGAAGTTTAATAATGGAGAGAGTATAGAACTCTTTCTTCGAAGAACAACAAATATAAAAGCTTAATTATTGAATCTGGGAGAAAAAGTAGAAGATAAGTTTCTTGTCCAAATTACTTTAAGAGCACTTTCAAAGAGTTACAAACATTTAGTCACTTCACTTCAAGTGCTAAATAAGGAAACAACCTTTGATGAGTTAGTTAATATTCTTCAAGAGTATGAGGTGGAAAATTTAGTCAAAGATGAAATGACTAATAATGCTTTGATATCTAAGGAAAATATACCAAGTAACATTGCAACATCATCATGGTCTCATCCTATATAGAAATAAATATTTTGTCATATATGTAGGAAAAAGGGTCATACTACAAACTTTTGTACATATAATTCCTTGAGTCAAGAAATCAAATGAATAGACCAATTCAAAATTTTCCACCAAGGTAGTATCAATATGGGAAACAACAACAACAAAGACCAAGATAAGAAAATCAAAAGGGCAATTTAGTTTAGGCAATAAAAGAGATTCAAGATATAGAAGAAGTTATAGATGGAAATGAAATTAGATCCCTTACAACAAGGATCATAGTTGAAGATAAAATTCAAGAGGATGAAAATGAAAATAATTTAAAGGTTCTTGATAGATCTAATTTTTTAGATGACAAAAGAGAAGCAATAGAAAATGAGACTATAGAAATAGAAAAAATTCCAAGTTGAAATCTAGACCATTCTATAATTGTAGACTTTGTGAGAAGACTAAACCAAGAACATACCATGAAAATAAAATTGAAGTGCATTATGGATTGATAAAAAAACTAGATTTGAATAGGATCATGGATATGTTAAAAAAAATTTATGGTCACAAAAAAGGTCTAATGAATACTATAGGAAATAGGTTAGCAGATCAGTGTCAAAACATCAAGAAACACCAGAACCATAGTAGAAATACAAATGTAATAATCAAATATTAAAGACTAAAGTCTTCAATAGCCAAATAATGTAATATAGGAGGGTGTTGGAGAATATTACATTATTTGGTAAATGAGAATGTACCCCCATGGTACCATTGGTACAATTATAAATATTGTAAATATTAGATTAGTGTGTGTCTATAGTTTAGGGTGTGTGATTTATATTTTCCTTAAAGTATGTGTCTATGTGTAGGATGTGTACAAGTGTCATGAGTGAGAAATTTTGCAAGTGTGTAGAGTGTGAGAGTGTCCAAGTATCATTTAACAACATATACAAGTGTATAGATGTAAGAGTGTGCAAAGTGTACAAGTGGATGGAAAGTCAAGAGTCATGTATACAAGTGTCAACATTTAAATCCAATGGACATGAGAGGTTTGTCTTATATGTGGAATAGTAAAGGATGCATCTCCTGGATATGTGAGGAGAGAAATTATCAAAGTATTGAAAAGTCACCTTTCTAAGGTTGCATTATGGAGGTAAAGCTCCATGTATTGTATCAAATATTGTGAAAGGAATCAAAGTGAATATTGAAGCTTGTATGCAAAATTTTGAGCAATTATATTGTAAGTTTATTTTTACATATTATCATTGATATTGGTCATTTAATCCATATTATTGTTATTTCATGAATTTTATGTTCATTGACATTGGCCATTTATATTAATTGCTCTAATATTTTAGTTTACTCAAGATCCTAGATATTGGGACCTATGATTAAATCTAGCTAAAAATCCAATAGGATTCACTATTGCAAGAAGTGATCTCATTTCAATAGGGCTCCACTATATTTGAAAGTTATTGTTTGGACTCCCTCAAGAAATGGCTTTATAGAAATACATGGTTCCCTTAGAGGATACTCTAGAGAATTTGTCAATCTAGAGAGATGGCATAGTTATAGGGATTGGATGGAGTTGATTGAAGGTAATATTGAAGAATCTTGACATGCAACTAGGGATGTGGCGTAAGATGGATAAGTTCTAAAATTTTGATTGCCAATCAAGGTACAATTGAGATGGCAGGTATGATTGGCACAAATAGAAATGAATTTGATGGGTGGTTGGTATTTGAATTTATAATATTTTCTAAAAATACTCTAAAATATGCATTCATCACAATTGTATGTTGAAAGAAGAAAATAAAAATTAAAAGATAGAAATAATAAATGATGACAAGAAATGAAGGGAGATGATAGGAAGTACAAGGTGGATGCTCATAGATACCCCAATATACCAAATTTATTCATACTAATGATACAAACGAATATTCATTAAGGGATATTTATAGTGATACCAAATCCCTAATGAGAGGTTAACCTCAAGCCAACATAAACTTAACCTTGAGGTTAACCTTACAATAAAATAATAATTAATTATCCTTGAGGTTATCCATAAATGTGGATTAATCAATACCACTAAGGATGAATTATGAGAGGGACCTATAGGCTTACATAAATGTTAAATTTTTGTAAGCTTACATAAATGAGAAATGCTTATAGACTTAAATAATCCCATGTCCATAGGCTATGTAAATGGTGCTCATAAGTACCTCATTACATATTTGACCTTGGACTAAACAATATTAAATTACACAAGCTTTAACACTCCTCCATTATGACCCACATGTTGTAGGTGAGTTGGAGAGGGTAGGGCAATCCTCCAAGGGAGATCCCTGGTTCAAATATCCACCCTACCAAATGCACATTGGGTACCCAAAATCCAATTGATTATGCTGGTGCGGTCAGGGCCGGGTGTGACTCCTGAGTGATTTTGACGGTGTAGAACCCCTTGGTCATGGCTTCTTAGACCAAGGGGATCCTGTAAGGGGTTTTTTTGCTAAATTAAAAAAAAACACCCCTCCATTATCCGAGTTGAGAGGTCCAAGGAGATAAGGTATTAGTGGAAACACCTCCCCCTATAATGGGTGCTCTAGTGGTCCTCCAATATTACTCTATAATCCTCATCTTCATCATCAACAAGATTATGTCCAACCCTCAAGAATTCTATCTCAATATTCTTTAACCTTGTAATGCAATTATTGATGGAGTGTCCTTCCTTTTTACAATACTTACAAATATTTGACTTCTATAAAACCATATACTCTCCCTTAGGCACTTGAGCCTTAGATTTCATTGATTTTAAGTCTTTTGGATGAGCTTGTGTATGAGAAAGAGCTACACAATTCTTCTTTGCCATATTATAATAGATTATAATCTTGAAAAGTCCTTCAAAAGATATTGGTTGTGATTCCTTTGATAGTCATATCATTCACATAAAGAACCAATCCAACTATATAAAAATAGAAAAAATATTGGATATAATAAATTTGACATACTCTTCATTACCATTTACCTTGCATCCTATTGTAGATAGATCAATTTTTAAAGATTTGAAGTGAGGTATATGTAGTGTTTGACATTACTTAAATCTAAAATTTTGAGTGTAGAGTTATTTTTTATTGTATTAACATCACTAACACCTATTTTTCCATAGATAACTTTCAAAGTAATCCATATGCCATTAGGATTAGTCTTATCTTTAATGTGGAAAGTAGATCTAGTTACACTAACATGAAGAATAGTCCAAGAGCTTCCTCCTATCGTTATTGAGTTCATAATTATTGAGACCTTCTAACTCATTATTGAAGATGAACCAAAGATTTTTGCTTTTGGAATTTGTATTGATCAAGTGCTATAATTTTATCCTTTAATATGAGTAACATAACATGGGATTATATTTTGAATAAAAACCCTAATTAGATCTATAATAAGTCTTCAAAATAATGTCAACACTATGTAGAGCTCAAAAAATCATGCAATCTAGAAAAAACAATGCTCCAAACACTTTTGTATGCAAAATTTATGGCCTCTAAAAGATTTGGTTAAATTAACACTTAAATTAGAACAAAAATTAAGTGACAAACATTAAATAAATAATGAATTAGGAATTTCCACTTGATTGAATTCTACTATCTTCCACCCACATATTAGATTTTTAAACTTGACTATATATAATTGGAGGACTAATCAATCTCATATATATGCAAAAAATGCATATGATATAGGTTTGGAGTTGACAAGGCTTAAACCCAAGACCCCTTGTGTATGGGCAAGGGCACTAAATAGTTCTCCATGCATACATATTGAAGCAAAAGAGGAACAGGTGTAATAAAACAATTGTAGATGATGCCTTGTTTGAAATAGTAAAGAAAAACATTCCAACATCAAGCTTTAAACCCAATACCTTCTTCTCATAAGCCAAGTGCCCAAAAACTATGCCACATAGTTGGTTGAGGATTTTAAAGGATGCCCTATCCCTTAGTGCATATGCCATCAAACTATTTGAAAAATTACAACTAAAATAATACCTATGATTTTCTATCTTTTGACCTCCTTGCTCAAACAAGATGTCCAACCACTTGAACAAGACCAGCGGATGTGAGAAGAATAAAGGAGCCTCCAAAAACTATATTTTTCATCTTCTACATCAAATATGTGGTTGAATTTTGAATTGACGACCTACCATTTGTAGCAAACCCTCCAAAACAATGTGCCACTTCCTTTCTCACTATCGAGGGTATAATAATAACCTTGACAAAGATAATAGCAAGGTGGTAGAGTATTAAATGTACACCCTCTCTACTTTAGGCATGCATTCTTATTGCTATACCATTTGTGTTAGCATACACTCATTGCATTGGAATTCATAGATATACAATGACATCCCCTGTGAACAATGCATGAGAAAATTTATCCCAAATTTTGGTACCAAAACACAAAAAAATTACATTTGAATTTTTGAAACTAAACAAAGAGAATAACCTACAATGTAATACAAAGAATTACCAATGAAGAATCTTCTCTATAAAATTATTGAAGTATGTCTAGAATTTGTTCTGATACTATGTTTGAATTTACAATATTTTTCAAAAATATTCCAAAACATGCATTCACCAATGAGAGGAAGTATAAGGTGAAGGGAGATAACAAGAAGTATAAGGTGGGTGCTCATGGGTACCCCAATATAACATTTATTCACACTTATAACACAAATGGATCTTTATTTATGGGTATTTATAGTGATACCAAATCCCCAATGATATTTTAACCTCGAGACGACATAACTTAATGTTGAGGTTAAGCTTACAATAAAATTATAATAAATTACCCTTCAAGTGAGGTTATCCATAAAGGTGAATAAACCAATATCACTAAGGGTGAAATATTAGAGGGGTCCATAGGCTTACATAAATGAGGAATGACCATAGGATTACATAATCACATGCTAGTAGGATACATAAAGGTGATCATAAGCACCTCATCACACATTTGGACTTGGCCTAAATAAGATCAAATTACATAAATTTCAACAGTTGGTGCCTACTAGTTGATTGTATTTTTATAGTTGGTAGCTCTAGGATAATGAGCGTGACTATTTCCAAACTGATTGGGTGAGAAAAATTTTTTTTAGTATTTTACAAAAGCACTACCAATCATACAATAGTGCCACTAGTTCTACGATATTTTTTATGGCACTTTTACTTTAGGAGTAATAAATACCCCTAGTTTGATCTTAAGATGCTTGATTTGATTGATATGACTAATTGGATAAATGATGTAGATGTTGGTATATTCTAAAGACTTGATAATGTGCTCAAATCTAGGTGTCTATGGTCATGAAGGAAACTATTGGGTCTTTATTGAAGACAATATCTCTTCTTAGCTTGAAAGCATAGACCAAAGACCAATTGGGCTAACATTGGTGGATTTATCCCCTATTCATTCTTGATCCCATGAGGAATTAAGCTTATACTAATGAATTTAATACCGTTTAATCTTGAAGAAAAATCCATAACTACTTTAGTCAGACCCACCAAGTGGATGATGAAGCTTACACCTACCTAGAAATATTGGGCAAACCCTCAATTGTGGGAAAATGAGGGTAAATACTTGAATGGAGGGCACACTAAACCAACTATGCAACACTAGAATCCAAATCCTTCTATCATCATTAATCTTCAATCACCTCTTACTTAGCTCTTGAGGCTTTTCTAAAAGTTTGCTCTTGATAAATAGATGTCACCAAGTACCTCCTTCCTGGAGAACTAAAAAAATGGTATCAATTATCCAAAGTAATCAATCAATATCTTCTCTTTGTACTTTTTTTTTGGGGGGGGTATATAATATTTAAATAGACCCCACCTATATTACATCATGATCACATAGTGGTATTACAATAGCTTCAAAATTATGTATGTATCACTTGGCATGATTCAAACCTCAATCTACTTCTTAAAATCTGAGGAATATAACTAATTGAGCTAATGTCTTTTGATTCTTTATTCTTTCTTTCTTTTTGTTGGAGAACAATGGGTTGTACTTGAGTCACCCACCCTTGACAAATCACAAATATCTTCTTTAGAGCTTTAGAGTTTACAAATAGATTCAATTATAATATCAATTGAGTTGTTATAGCTAGATACCTACATCATTTTTTATAAAATGTCTAAATTCTTGATTTTTAATTTTTGGATCTTCTTTAATTTTTTATGTGAATACAAATATTCCAAAATTCAACATCCTTCGTTACATTTTTCTATAGTAGCCTTCACAATTTCAAAACTCAACCTCTATTGTCTATGCATTGTATATTAGTAGAATAATACTTCCAAAACATCGCACTATCATAGTCTACTTCACCAGATCTGGATTCTAGTTTCCTTCCTAAAGCATAAGTGCAACCATAAAAATTATAATAAATAGTTTCTATGAAAATACTTAATATTATGAAATAAAGAAAATATTACCAATGGAAAACATTAAAGTAAAACTTAATCATTATCTTATTAAGACAATCAACATTTTCTTGTCAACTTCAACTAAATTTACTACTACCTCTAACCATGGAGACGAGAATTTAACTTCACAATTCTCAATTAAAACCCCTCTATTGGCTAACCTATCTGCGCATTTGTTTCCTTTCCTTAACACATGTAAACCTAATTTCTTCAAAATCTATAGCAAGATTTTGTACTTCCACAATTATCTCTTGTATTTTCCATGGAGCCTTTGCTTTCCTCAAAGTATATTTATTACTATAAGTGAATCACCTTCCATCCATATTCTATTCCATTTCATTTGTTTGTATATTTTTAACCCTTTCAAAGTTGCCCAAGCTTCAACTTCATTATTTCTCTTAAATCCACTATTGAAAGTGTAATGAGATAAAAGCTCTCCTCTATAATTTCTAATTATTCATCCTCCTGCTAGTCCTATATTTCCTTTAGATTCTCCATCAAAATTCAATCTGACCTACTCCACATTTGGTGGTTTCCTCTTTATATTAATTCATTTTTTTTATTTCTTCTATACCCAACATCATAATTCCATTTGATGATTTGAATCCATCTATTAAGGCTCTCTACTTCTAGATTAGGGTTTGGGTTACTTGATAGGGTTGGTTTAGATGCCTCTATGGCTAGAAAAATATTCCTTTTCATTAACTCTAAACTAATTTCCTTTCCTTTAAATATTATTCTACTCCTTTCTAGCCATACAGTCCAAGGTATTGTATATTTTGATATATCTCAGATTCTTTGTAAATCCTCAAAGTGCTTTGGCATTGATTTAACCATTCTTTAATTCTTTCATTCATCACCATGGATTTACCAAACATATTAAGAATCCATTGCCATAGTTTCCATACTATTAAGAATTGTCCTAAGAGATGGTCTATACTCTCCTCCTCCTTTTTATATAGAACACATTGTGAGAGGCCATGAAAACCCCTTTTCATAAGGATATCCCATAATAAAATTCTTATATGACCTACTAGACAAACAAACATTTTTGACTTTAGGAATGCTTGGGCTATCCCAAATATCTCTCCATATTCTTATAATATTCCTATTTTTTTGGTGCTTTACATTATATCCACTTCTTATTATGTATTCTCTTAAGTTATTCAATTCCCAAATCAGCTTATCCTGGGCTCCCCTCAGAATAATCAATGTTATTATCTTTCTGCTCAATTACCTCCTAGCATCAATGTCTTGTATACTTGTAAGAATATTCTTTCTATTTGTATCTTCCTTCTTGATCCTTGCACATAATATTTGAAACCCTATCACCATATTTATATTGAAGTAATCTCATCCATGGTTTCAAAATTGGATCTAGATTGAGTGGTTTTTTATCACACCAATTTTCCATACAAATAGAAATATTTTCTCTAGTTCCCACCACCCATCTTAAATCTTTAATCACTAGATCAATTTATTGTTTTAAATTGTTCCATAATGCAGAATCATTTGGTAGAGAGAATGCAATAAATATTAAGCTTGGGTCATTGAGCTCAACATACTTAGAATATTTCTTATCCATTGTCTTTGACTCTCTTTGTACAATCTTCAAATTACTTTTTCCCTAAGAGCTAAGTTTGCATCCGTAAGAACTCTTAAATCAAGACCTCCCCTAGTTTTATCATCACACACCTTGCTTCATTTCACCAAAGGAAATTTTCTCTTATCATGTAATCTTAACCACAAAGTTATAGCATAATATAGATTAAACTCTTTTCTATTAATTTTGGTATTGTATACAAGGATATATAATATGTTGGAATGGCTTGTAAGACTGATTTAATTATTTGCACTCTTCCTGTTAATGATAACCATCTACCTTTCCATGCCGGTAGTTTATTCTGAAATTTACTTATAATTGGATTCCATAATTCTATCCTCATTCTCCCCTCAAATAAGGGCATCCCTAGATAACTTGTTGACAAATTTGCCTCCTCCATTTGAAGTAACCTACATATCCCTACTTTGATTTTAGTTGGGGTGTTTAAGAAGTAAATTTTAGATTTTTTCCTATTAAATTTTTGCCTAGATGATCTTTTGTATTCCTTTAAAAGTTATTAAAAGCTCCAACCTTATTTATCCTTGCCCTCCCAAAAAGGGTTGTATCATTTACAAATTGTTGATGGGTGATGTTGTCAATATTATTACTAGCCTTAAGTCCACTTATAAACCCATATTTGTTAGCCTTCTTCAAATTCCTACCCAAAACCTTTGCCATAATAATGAACAAATATGGTGATAGAGGATCTCCCTATCTAATATCTCTCTTGGCTTTAAATTATTATGTTACTAATCCATTGAACAACACTAAATATGAAACTATAGAGACACAAGATTTAATTCGTCTAACCCATTTCTTCCCAAATCCAAATTTTTCTAACACTAAAAAAAGAAAATCTCGTTTAACCCTATCATAGGATTTACTCATATTAAGTTTTAATATATTTGCTTTCTCTTTTCTTGAAGTTTTTGAATGCATAACTTCATGAACTACTATGATCCCATCCAAAATCTATTTCCTTTTCACAAATCCTCCTTGCTCTTCCAAAATAATTTGTCTAACAATGGTCTTAATAAATTCACCATCACTTTGGAGATAATATTATATGCCATATTACATAGGCTTATGGGTCTAAATGAATCAAACAATTATGCATCCTTATTTTTTGGAATTAGGGTAAGATATGTTGTATTTATTTTATAAGGTATGTATTGTTTTAGCTTAGATTGATCCACTGCCACCAATAAAGAATCCTTCACTATATCCCAATTAAGTTGATATAATGTTGTGAGGGTCCATCTAGACCTGGGGATTTATCCTTATTAAAAGAAAAAAGAGCCAAATGAACTTCTTCTAGAGTAATTGGCTCTATCATTTTCCTATTGTCTTCATCTATTATAATTGAAGGTACTTCTTGTAGAAGTTTATCATAAGAACGTCAAACTCCTATGATCCTAGAAAATTTTGATAAAAAGACCTTACCTTTTCTTTTCACCCTAATTTTTAATCCAAACCCCTTCCCTGATTTAATTCTACTAATTCTAGATGCTAATCTCTATACTATAGTCATCCTATGAAAAAACTTTACATTTTTATCTCATTTTAACCAATTTTATCTCGATTTTAATCTCTAAAATTTCTCTTCCTTACTCAAAATATTATAATATTCACTAAGCAACTCCCTTTTCTTTGAGCTTGGATTATTATGATCACATTTTTGGAATTTTGAAATTTTATCTTTTAGTTCTTCTTTCTTCTTAAAAATATTTCCAAAAGTATTATTGTTCAATTCTTTTAATCTAGATGTCATTGATTTAATTTGTTTTGAAAGTGCATACAACCTATTGTTTCCTAAATAATTCCATGTTTGTTTTATCATATCAAAAAATTGAGGATTGTCTTCCCATATCTGATCATATTTAAAATATGATCCTTTTTTGAATTCACTTACTGCCATTTTAACTCTTATTGGCCAATGATCTGAACCAATCCTTATCAAGGTATTAATTTTAGCATGAGTCCCTTCATCTAGCCAATTATCTAAGAGTATGCATTTGTTTATATTTTTTGCTATTAGGTTTTGGCCTCTCCTATTTTTTATCCATGTATAGTTGTCTTCTTCAAACTCAACCTCCCATTGATTATTATTTTGAAAATATCTCATACTTTGGGTAAATTTCCTAATTCCCCCCGAAATTTTATCCAGCTTGGTTATGGAATTAAAACATTCTATGATCATGAATTGGGTTTCTTGATCTTTACTTCTCATAAAGGCTTCAATCCCACTCTAAACTTCTAATATGGTTGATTGAGTTGTAGTTCCATAGACATTGTTAAGAATGAAATGAATATATGCAAAGTAGCATGAGACTAAAGAGGTTATCCAATGCCTAGTTTTATGAATGGTTACACATGAGGTTTTAATAGGATTCCAACAAGTTAGAATTCCTTGTGTCGCTCCTTCAAAATATTGAAGAATAGTACACTATTTGGTACATTCTAATGTACCCCCATGGTACCTTCATGGTACACCTTGTAGATATTAGACTAGGATCAAGTCTTAGATTAGAGTGTGTAAATATTTTATAATGTGCAATAAATGCACAAGTGTCATGTAAATGAGTGTGCAAGTATAATGTGTGTAGATATGCACAAGTGTCCCATATGTATTTGTGCACATGTGTTCTTAGATTAGGGAGTTCTAAGTAAATATTCATGTCTAGGTATGCATACAAGATAGAGTCATGTGTATGCAAGTGTTAAGTAGAGAAGCCAAGAGTCATGAAACTTGGCATAAGTAAAATAAGAGTCAAGTATACAAAGAGTCATACTACATTGGCTATATATTACTCCATGGAGGAGCATATTGGATATAGCATATATAGCATTCATAGTGAGTATAGAGAGCATTGTTATCATCATTGTAAGAGATTTTTATGATACATTTGTAAGAGGAAGAGGAGTAATAAATATTGCATACATTTGAGCAACTAATATTGTAATTTGTGCTACATGCTTTGTACATGTATGATTTAGGCTATTACATTCATATTTTTGCATATTAATGAATGTTAGTTGATATATTATAAGCCTTGATTTACATATTAGTTGGCTCATATTATTCGTATTTACATTATTATCTTGATCTTACTATATTGTGGCTATCATATATTTGATCTTATGAATTTTATCCTATGAGTTTACATTAATATTAAGGCTTCAAAAGCCATCAGTGGTATCAAAGCTACAACAAGAAGTTTCTTGCACAAGGTAAATTTATTTAGCTGCATATAAAATTGATTTTTGTCCAGTGTGACAAAATTGGTTAGTCTATCTACATTAAAGAGGATATAGACCTAGACTCTATTGTAATATCAAAGGAAGTAGAATAGGCTAGAGTATTTCTATAATTGCAGGAATGACTAGTGAAGACTAGGACTCAACTATAGAGTCTTTCCACTAGGTTGAAGGATAACCAGTGAAAACTAGGACTCATATTTGGACAAAAACTTGAATATAGTTGATTACTCAGGTAAATATCCAACCTTAACATTGATAAAGGATTTTTTAGGGACATATATAATCCTTGACAACTGATTGCTATCAACACTTAAAATAAAATTGAATAATTCAATACAGTCAATCTATCCTATTTGGAGCATCAAGGAATTTTATAGTCACCTTGACATCATTGGAGTTCTTAGGTGTGACCTAAGACATTGGTACAACAAAAATTGATCTTCAAAAGTGTGAGAAGCTTCCTACAACAGATAGAAAAGAATTTAATCTTCACGTACAATAGAAGGCAAAAAGATTTCATCAAGCAGGGATTGATTTAAGTTATAGACTATTAAATATTCAGGTCTTTAAAGAGGCCTTGACAAAGATAGATAGATCGAGATTACCTATTCTAGAATTTAATTTAAAATAGAGGTAGTCTATGATAAGATTTCAGATCTTGAAGATAGATCTTGACATAAATAAGGATTCAAGTCTTGAATGTAGACCTTGATAGAAAAATATTAAAGTCTTTAAAGTAGACTTTGACATAGTGGATTCAGGTCTTGAGGACAAACCTTGATAGAAAAATATTAAGGTCTTGAAGGAAGACCTTGATAAATAAGGATTCAAGTCTTGAGGATAGACCTTGACATAAGAATTTTTAGGTCTTGAAGTGAGACCTTGATAGAGATAGAAAATAGAGGTTATCTATTTGGAATAGAGACCTTGATAAGAACCAGGTCATTAGAATTAACCTTGATATTTGGCTTGACATTGGTAGCCATATAAAATTTTAGAGAAATTATTAAAGAGCATAAAAGGTTAGAAGAAAACATACATGAATATAGAGCCTGAGATAGTATTCTAAGCCAGTGGAAACTTATATTAAAGGAAGAATACATAAGGAAAAGCACACATTATATTATGTTCTTAAGGAAACACTTCGATGATAGTATTAATTTTTGGAACAAAAAAAAAGGAAAAGATAGCAGCAAAGAGAATCCAAACCAATCGCCTCAATCAAGACGGATCATTCATAAAGAAAAAATATAAGCAAAAAGTAAACCAATCATAAAAGGAGAATGAAAGAAAAGCTATTGTAAGTTGTCTAAGAAGGAGCCATAGTCGCTAGAGAGTGTGGAGGTGTTTTAAAATTTGAGATATAGAAGAACACATGTTTTATAATACTATAATGGAGAAGAGTGCATTGATGTTTTGGTATTGCATCGAGGAGAACGTGAGAAGGAGAAGAGTATTAAATATTAAGTTTTTAAGGAAAATGCATTGGGATAATTTTGTAGTTGTTCAGTCTAGTTTGAAGTAAAATCAAGAGATCTAAGTTGGAAGTCACAAATGTTAGAGAATAAAGTGAATATCACCTAAAACCTACACTTGAGAAAGAGAGACAACATATTAGAGAAATATAATTACTGAAGGTTCCAAGTAATGAGAGAGTTGAGTGCAATTAATCCAACGTAAATAAGAGACAATGTAAGCATAGCCGAACCAACAAGCAATCAGAGACCTAGCCCCAAAGGGATGATAAAGTAAATATGAAGTGCCAAAAGGATGATCAAATGAAGACAAAGCACCAAAAGGATGAGCAAGCGAAGACAAAGAACCAAAGGGATAAGCAAGTAGAGACGAAGTGCCAAGGGGACAAGTAAGCAGAGACAAAGCACCAAAGGGATAAATAAGTGAAGACGAAGCACCAAAGGGACAAGCAAGTGAAATCCAATGCTAAAGAGAAGCAAACAAAATCCAACACCATAAGGAAATTATTCTTTTGTAGAGTGTAAATTTTGTGCTATTATTCACGTAGCCAACTGGAGGAATATCTGAGTTGGTGGTAAAAAACCATGAAATACTGGTAGAAGATAATGCAATGTCTTTGTAATTTTATCTAAACATCTCAAGGGCATAATACCAAGCGTTCAAACAAAGGTGAAACGTCTAACATGGTTTTGAAGTGAAATGTTTCAAGGAGCGCCTAATAAATTCATTCACACGAGTGTAATGGAAGCCACTTCAATGCAATTTGAAGCATATATCGAGGCAGTTTGAAACATCCAAGAATTTCAAAGTGCACTAAGCAAGTTAAGGAGGTATTTTTTAATTTAGGGTTTTTCTAAGTTTTTTCTAAGGAGCAATAAGGTTAGAAGAATAATAATGCTATTTAGATTTCAAGCATAGGAGTAATAAGGAAATTAAAGTTTTTTAATAATTTGGAGTGATAAGTTTTCTAGAATTTGTTTGAAAGCTTTAATGTTTTTTAGGAGTAATAAGTTTTTTGGAGTGATAAGTTAATTTGAGGTTTATTAAATCTAAAGTTTGAATTTGGTTTTATTTATTAGTTTTTTTAAATTAATTTTTATTTTTTGCAAATTGATTTGGGAGTCAAAATGTTTACAACTTCAAATTTAGGAAAACATTAAATTTGTAAAATTCATAATTTTTTAGTTTCTAATACTTGGGAGACATAAGGACTTCTACTTCATAGGATTCTCTAAATTTATAAACTTTGATTTATTTAATCCTAGGGAGATATAAGGTAGTTTACTTCAAAAATCAAAATCTACAACCTTAATCATGATATGAAAAGAAAAAATAGATATCATAAAATTTGGGATCAAGAATTTGATTGAAAAATCTAAAGGAAAGATAGATCTAGTTCAAAATTGATCTATAGTGAAGCCATAGATGAAAATTTTAAAATATTTGAATACTATTTACATGCAATAATTGTTAAAGTAATTGATAATGGAAAATATAGTATTGTGATTGGTAGCATAATGTATATGGTATTGCTTACACTTAGGTTTCATAAAGAAGAGAATATGAAACAAAAAAAATTGATTGAATCTCTCAAGAAGAAAACAAAAGTAGATGAATCATTTTTGGAAAAGATATTTCATTCTTCTTGTAATATTTATATTCCAAGTTCATCTAACTCACAATTTTATTATGATACTTTAAGTTAGTGCTCAGAAGTTTCTATACAGGAAAAGAAAGAGTCATAATTCTAAGGACAAAGGCAAAGGATAAATTCTTATGCAAGAATCTGAAGACAATGAGAAAGCACAAGAAATTTGTAATATTGAAGTTACAAATGTTGAAGAACATGAAATTGAATCCAAATACAAGGTCAAACAAGGATAAGAAGAAGAACTTGATCAAGATGTAGCTCGCATGCATTGCAAAGTCATTTGAAGGACAAAGACCTAGATTGATGACTAAATTATTCAATAACCAAATAATGTAATACAAGGATATGTTGGAGAATATTACATTATTTGGTACATGCTAATGTACCCCTATGGTACCTTCATGGTACACCTTGTAAATATTAGACTAGGGTCAAGTCTTATATTAGAGTGTGAGTAAATATTTTATAATTTGGCGAAATGCACAAGTGTCATGTAAATGAGTGTGCAAGTGTAATGTGTGTAGATGTGCACAAGTTTCTATAATGTAAGTGTGCACATGTGTTATTAGATTAGAGTGCTAAGTGAAGATTCATGTCTAGGTTTGCATACAAGATAAAGTCATGTGTATGCAAGTGTCAAGTAGAGAAGCCAAGAGTCATGAGACTTAGCATAAGGAAAGAAGAGTCAAATATACAAAGAGTCATACTACATTGGTTATGTATTACTCCATGTAGGATCATATTATACATAGCATATATAGCATTCATAGTGAGTATATATAGCATTATTATTATCATTGTAAGAGATTTTTATGATACATTTGTAATAGGAAAAGGAGTAATAAATATTTCATACATTTGAGCAACTAATATTGTAAGTTGTGCTACATGCTTTGTACATGTATGATTCAGGCTATTACATTCATATTTTTGCATATTAATGAATGTTAGTTGATATATTATAATCCTTGATTTACATATTAGTTGTCTCATATTATTCTTATTTACATCATTATCTTGATCTTACTATATTGCAACTATCATATATTTGATCCTGTGAATTTTATCCTATGATTTTACATTAATATTAAGGCTTCAAAAGCCATCCAAAAATCCATAGCATCCCATTCACATCTCGCCCATACTGCTTTGATAGTTTTGAAAACTTCTTCTTTTGTCTTTTTAGTTTCTTGAATATAAAGAATATCAAGCATATTACTTAAGTCCCTAATACACTTCTGATTTGAGGGGGTATTAGCACCCCTTATATTCCATGATATGATAATCATGTCTCATTAGGGGCTACTGGCCCTACCTACAAATTACCAATATCATTTTGTTGTTTGGTAAAGAGAAGTTCAACCAACTTAGTTTGTGTTCCTTTCTTTATGTTTGCTCTTGCTTCCCTGGATCTCACTTGATAATTTGAGGGTTTTCCACTTTTTTATTTACTCGTATCAGGAGTAGGTATTTTTATTCTATTCCTCAATATTCTTTCACAAATTTCTATTTCATCATATTTATCTTCTCCTGGCTCTACTACAGAATATTTTGACTTGTTCTGCTCATTTTTTGGTATTTCCTTATTAATGGTAGAGGTATTAACATCTAACATTACATTTTCTTTACCATTTTTGTTCTCTTGAATGGTGCATGGTACTTCAAGAGAATATTCAAATTATGATGAGACACAATCCTTAGGTTCATCAAAAAATTTTATCAAGATCACACTGAACATACGATTCCTTGTAAATATGTTGAACCTATTGTATTGTGTCCTTTAAGCTTTGATCTACTTTTTCTTCATAGGCTAAAGCCTCAAAAGAGTTGGTATTTCTTCCAATATCCTTCCTTATTTGTCTCTAGTGTTTAAATACTTTCATTTATCTAGATCTATTTTTGGAAGTTGAAAACCATCCTCATCCATATCCATTTGTAAGTTTCTCTTACTATTTTCTACACATGGTTTTGTTGGACTCTTCTTAGGGCATGATCTCTCACTATGATCCACTTCATGATATATTCTACATATAAAAGATATGTTTTCATAATATATGGTTTTTGTCCACATCTTATCCCCATAGTTAAGAATGCTTTATTCTTGTAAAGCTTTACTTATATCAATCATGACCAATATTAGAGCATAAATAGCCAAGAATCCTTTTTTTTGTAGTTTTTGAAATCTCAAGGAATTATTTGAGTGTTTTCTATTATCTTGAACGTATCCATATCCTAAAAATAAATGGGTAACCCATACATCCTAACCCAGATTGGTACTAGGGATAGATTTACATTTTCAAGTGAAAAGCCTTCATACCAGCAGGTAAGGAAGAGTCTTGCTCTTCCCATAAACTAAGGACCCCATTTTAGGATTCTATCTCTTTCTTCCCTAGAACAAAAAATGTATAGGAAGAAACCTTTGGGAAGAAATGATGAATCACTCTTGGAGACTTCCAACTCCTATCAATCCATTTTTGTAAGGCGAAAACCCCTAGCCAATACCCATTAACTTTACCAAAAATTGTCCTATCTTTGAGTAACACGAATTGATCCTTTATGGTGCACTCACTAACTTCTACTACTATATATGATTCTAAGGATCTAGCTATAAATCGATCCATGGGAAGGAAACTAAAACTTAAAATATACTAAAATTTATGAGAATATTCTCTAGTGAATATAATATTTCGTAAAAAATTATAATAATTTGCATGCAAGATTTCTAATAAATAGAAGGGAAAAGAAACTTAGCTAAAAAATTATATACCTAGACAAAATGTCTTGCCCCACTGAATCTCTATTCGTCCATTTCTCCTCCTATCATCTGAACCCCAACTGATAAATATTTCCAATTTCATTTTTCATGACTTATAAATTATCGTTGCCCTTGTTCCATAAGGTTGACTTCGCAGGGTTATTTCTCTCTTAATATTGCCCGAATTACTTCATATGAACACTCATTTTAAAGCTCTTCCAATTTTGCACAAATTGGTCCAATAATCAGCTGAATCGAACAAAAAAATTATCTACTTTTTCATTTAACTAAACTATTATTTATTACAAGAAAATATGAACAACCTACAAGTGGAAAATCAAGTATGCTCCACTCACATAATAACTCTTTGAGGTGGATACCAATTCCCATCCTCTCAAAATATTTTTTTATCTATAAATAACTCTACACACTATAAAGAAATTTCAAATATGAAATAAACCCCTATAAAAAAAAATTGTAAACATATTTCAAATGGACTTGTATTCCCTAATTAATTCCTCTTCCTCAAACTACCAAATAAAATAAAATCAACCTACCAATTAAAAAACCAACCCATTGGTTACCAGAGGAATACCATAGGTTAATAGAGGAACCTCATTGGTGGAAATAGCAATGGTGAATCCCATGTTTGACCATATTCAAATCCTTCAAGAATACTATAAAAATAATCATCTTGAAGTTGCAATATGGAGACAAAACTTGAGTCCTGTCAACAAAACCTCATTACCACCATCTTATAGAAAATCCTAAATAAAAATATTTATGATGAGCTCCTTTAATTGAATTGGTTTTTCACAAATGATTTGGCTGGAATACTTTGATGCATCAAGTGTGCATTGAAGTCTCTTTCATTGATAATGTGTTCATACTTTTTAAAACTCACAACTACCATCAACTTGTATTATACAAAAAAACATACACAAACTTATTTCCTTAATGACTAACTCCATTTGATGTATGTAAAAGTACCTCCATATATGGTGAATCCACAACATGAGAATTGTCATAAACTACTGATAGTAGAGGATTTCAATATAACATGCTTTTAAAACTTGTATATATCACATTCCATTCGGTTGGACTATTCCAATTATATTTGAACCTCATGGGATTTGCAATAAAATGATGAGGATATTCATCAATATGTATTTTCCCTTTAGAGAGATATTTTTTATATTTTGAAATTAAGATATTCCTACACATGTTATTGCTATGATTCTTTTTGCCATAATATTCACAAGAGCAAATATTCCAATAAAATTGAAATATGTACCCTTCCCTTCCACAACAATTATAATAGAATGAACAACTAGAAAGTTGATTTATACCTCTTTTTTACATATGTATACTTGCTTATACGTTTATTGATTAGATATTGCATTACACATTTGTTAAGCTCCTTGTTTGATGCTTTCACTTGCCTCTTTATATGAATTGTGGGCCAATGGTATATACTCCTATACATTCAAGTTCATGCCTACATTATTCTTGTAAAAATATTTTCTAAAGCATCCAAGACCCTTATGCTAAGTCTTGGATAACACCTTAGTAGGATCCCTCATCCCTTGGCCATGCTTATCAATTCCTTGGACTTGATAGCCCATCTCCTCTAAAGAGATAAAATCATAATTATGTTTGCTTACCATGGTTGTTTTTGTGGTAGTCCTAGCTTCTTTGGTAGAACAATGAGATAAACACACCTCTTTCTACATATCTATCTACTTGGATTGGAGTTGGAGCCAAAAATTTCTCTTTGGAAGTTATCTCTTCATTCAACTTATCTATTGCCTACAAACATATGTTTTTCACTTGTGTATTGAATCTTGAGCAATACCAAAAAATTTAGTGCTTTGGATCATTGATATCAAGAAATTTCTTTACAACTATAACAAGTCAGATCTTCTTTCTTTTGGAGAGTAAACTTCAATCAAGAGTTATATTATTTCAATTTGATATTTTCCTAGAACTATTGTTGAGTGGACTCTAACAAATATTGAATCTTGTCTTTTCCAACTTGGAGTTGTTTATGTTTCTTTCTACTAGATTTCCCCATCTTTCAACAAAATATTGCATAGAAATTTCATCAAACACTTGGTGTGCAACATGTTTGTACATAAAAAAATCCAAAGGGCTAGCAAACTTCACATAAGCCTTGGGAAATTTGCTTTAATACCATATAATTTGTGACAACCCTCAATTGGATCACTTATACAAATCTTTTTCTATACAAAATAAAACAACAAGATGTATCTTTCTTAACGAATTAACACAATTGAAACATAGTTGAACGTTACATACAAAAAGAGCAGTAAATAAAAAAAAAACCATTGAAAAAGAAAATAAACTTGATGAAACAATATAAACATCATAATTTATGTGGAATCTTATAGGTAAAAATACCCACAAAATATGTGGCTGCAACTTATATTATTAAAATGTAATTCATAGTGCAAGGTGCATCAACTAAATAAAGTCTCTCTTCAAAGAAAAATAAGAGAACACATAAAAGCTCATATAGTTCCAAATTACTCCCAAACGTTTATCCCTTGTTAATGGTAGAAAATATAGCAACATACCCAGTTTATGTTTTTCCAACAAGGGAGAAAAAAAGAGAGCACAAAATATCAAAAGTCATGTCCTTTCCTCTTCAACTTCTTCAAAGACCTTTCATATTCCAATCTCTTTTCAAATCCGAAAATACAATCTTTCATATCCCACTCTTTCTTCAAATTTAAAAATAGAAATGGTCTTATTTAATCAAAGCTTTAATCCTAATCAATTTAGGATGTCAATATTCTCAAAATTTCATAGAAACATATATTTTCTTAAATTTTGTATATGGGACTAAAACAATTTGCACTTGCATTACATCATCATAGCAATATTTCAACATACCACCTAGTGTTATTTGACAATTATGCATCTATCATGTGGCAAGATTTAAACCCAAGTATCCACTTGAGAAAACCATGTTTTTAATCAATTGAGCTTATGCCATTTGATAAAAGATACTATTTTTAGGAATTATATATAATTTACAATTGTCACAAACTTTATAAGTCAATCTTAATAGCTTGAAACACATTCTTATTTTATAACTCTAGGAAGGCATGCATTCTCGTCTTAATTGATATGTGAAGTGTAGCTTTGATCTTCTTATACAAGTATGAGCCATTTTTAATATGCAGTTTGGCCTATGAAAATTTTATCCATAAATGAAGAGATTCTAGGCTTCTAAACCTTTAGAACCTATATATTTGCTAGGATTCATACATCATATCATAATTGAGTTTGATTTTTTTAGTTTGGTCTTATGAGATTAAAAAAAATAATATAATATTATTGTAATAGTTCAATAAAGTATATTATAATATTTAATATTATATAAATTTAAATTTGAATCTTCACCTCAAAATTCTATACTTTTAACAACATGAACTTATATCTTTGATAGGTTTGAAATATCTAAGCATCCTAAAAGCTTTGATGTCAAATTCTTCATGAATTTTACCATGTGTTATGAATAAAATAAAATAGAAGGTTTTTAACATCCACGAGGTCATAAGTAACCTATGGTACAAAAGCTTTATAAAGAATTATTATTGCCAATCCTAAAATTTGATCTCATCATTTTTATTTTTACAAATTTGATATTTTCCTACTGATTTTGATGATAAATTATCTTACTTTCTAATTTAAATTGTCCTAATTTCTCCTTTTCAAACAATTATTACATTGATTCCACTACTAGCATATTAACATAGCTAACTCACATTCCAAAATAAAATACATTTTTGTCTCAATTGCCCTTACAAAGGTACATATCCTCTCCTCCCATAGCTAACTCACATTCCAAAATAAAATACCTTTTTTTGTCTCGATTGCCCTTGATGTACAAAGGTGCATGTCCTTTGCTCCATTTCTCTTTTCATCTCTTTCATATACCTATTTCATATCAAAGTTAGTGCTAAGTTGGTGAGAGCTAGTTCTCATTTAAAGAACCATGAGCATATTTGCTTTTTAATTGATGTTTGTCCCTAGACCTTTTGGTAGTCATCGTACATGAGGCTAAATCTAAATTTTCAACTTCTTTTTCCATATAACTACTCTAATATTTTTTTAATGATTTAAACATTTAACTACTCTAAATTCTTCTTTAACAAATACCTTTATATTTTTATTATGATTTATATTTTATCTAACAATGATATTTCATTTTTTTATTGGTTGGAGGAAAGGGTTTTGAAAGGGACTTCGAACCTTTTACAAAGTAAGAAAGCCCTTGGAGAGGGCCACCTTAAAGACAAAAGAAAAAAGGAAAAAAAGGTCCCACCATAAGGGCCCACAACAAAAGTTGCAACATAAGAGGATAGGGGAGCAAAGCGAACTTGGGCCTGCACAAGAGGCACCAAGGCGAGGAAATCCCGATCAAACAAAAAATTCAAAAAGGAAAATTCTTGCCTAAGTAAGGGAGTCCTGCTTAAAAGGAAAAAAAATTAAACATTTTACCCCTCCCTAAGGGGGTTTCCCAGTCAAGGTCATCCTAAAGAAACCAAACAATATCTAGCCAGATCTTGTTGTCAGTGTTGTCACACAGCTAAAGGAAAGCTTCAACGCATATGAATCATGCATCCATCCTAGGAAGGGCTTCTCCAAATTTAAAGGTAGAGAAACATGCTATGAAGGACCATAGATAGAAAAAAAATCTAGTGTCAAAGAAGTCATAGCAAAAGTAGTTTGCACACTTTTTGAAGACAAAGGGTCAGCTTGGTCCTAGGAACAATTCCCATGGCACTAGGACATAGATATGCGTGCATCCACAAGAGAAACCCTCTCAAAAAATAATCACACATTGCAAAACAAAAACAAGGGGCCATCTTGGCCCTTGGTAAACCTCCCAAGAGACTGGGGATTAAGGATGTGCTCGACCACTAGATCTTCCCTCCCAAAATGAAAGAGGTAAATGCACATCCTCAATGGCAAGTAAGGGGTCCTCATGGTCCCTAGTGGAAAAAAAAAGGTAAAACCCATGAGGAGTTCCATAAGAAATAGAGGGCACGAACCAATGACCAAAGCACTTCCATGAAAGACCTAATAGGGCTTCACGAGAAAACCCTTCAAGGAAGAGCAGTAGTAACAAGGGTCTTTCTCATCGAGAGTGAGAGGTGGGAGAAGGCCACTAAAAAAACCATCAACCACCGCCAAAGAAACCCTTGAACGCTAAAAACCCACACACCAAGGTACCCTGAAACCAGAAGACATGAGACCAACTAGAACCATGGTAAAAGCAACAAAAGCCCCAACATCAGCCACTTCTAGAGAAACCCTCAAACATCAAAATCCCACACACCAAGGTACCCTAAAATCGGATGGCCTCAAACCAGCTAGGACCATGGCAGAAGCAACAAAAGCCCCAACAAGATCCACTACTAGAGAAAATTTTGAACGTCAAAACCCTCAATAAAGAGGAACCCTAAAATCGAAAGGCCTTAGATCAGTTAGGACCTTGACAAAATCAACAATAGTCCCAACAACAACCACCACCAGAGAAGCCCTCGAATGCCAAAAATCCAAATAAGGATGTGTAGGTCCAAAAGGAACACATACTTAGTAGAATCTTTAGAATTTGACCAAGAGATGAAAAAATCTTAAAGGTAGTACAAAATTTTGCTAAGGTACAAATTTCGTAGATCAAATAGCTCCCAGCGAAATTTGGAAAAAAGTAATGGAAGGTTGAAAGATGAATTGGTGCAATTTTTGTGTAGAATATTTGTAATATGAAAATCCATCGTAGGTAAAATCTGTAGTCAACTCAGTCAAAGGGGGGGCTAGAGAAAACTGGAGAAGCGAAGTTTTGAAAAGGAGGACGTCCCAACAAGGAGTTTAAAAGGGAGCTCTATGTTAAGTTTCATCCGTCGGTGATACAATACGAAAATTTGTGGTCAATGCGGTCAAATAGTGTGTAGCAAAAAATGAAGTAGCAAAATTTAGAGGGGCAACTTCATCCCAAAATGATTTTTTGAGGCAGAGGACCACAGGCATAGTAGGTTTTGCAAAAGGGTGTCCAAGTGTCAGAAGGGATATATGTTAAGTATCCACAAGTTTAAAATATTTCGAAGGGTAAAAATGCAGTCAGCATGATAAAATGAGGCTTATCAAAATTCAAAGTAGTGTATTCTAGTAATAAAGAGGCAGAGCGGTGTTAAAATCCACCCGAATTCAACGCGAAATCAAAATTACACGATAAAATTGGTCAAACCTGACAACCTGATGCAGGTTACTTTAGAACCCTCATTTCACGATCAACATGGTCAGACTCGACTCAATGAAAAACAAAGTAGCGGATCTCAGAGGATGACACATTTTACTTCAGAACTCCCATTCCACGGTCAAACCGATCAAACCCGATCCAGTGGAATGTAGAGCAATGGATTCCAAAGATGAAGGGAATACAGTGGAAAGAACCAGGGAGACCAAGCATCGTCGGAATCAAGATTCGCTTGCACTTTCAATTGTAGATCAATGTATGAGAAGTTTGCTCAAGAATAGGGGACAATCCAGATCAACCTGCAACTATTTTAGCTATCAAATTCAATTGGGGGTTGAACAACTTGTAGAGATCAGAATTGCAGCATTCATGGAGCACAACTTTTCTATTTCTTGAAAGCCAATGAGAGGCAACCACCTCATCATTCTATTGATTTGGCATAAAATTCCTTGTAATGTTTACATTCTTGTACTACTATTGTAAAATCTATATAAAGAGGTCAAAACCTCATTTTTAAGGGTCGACTCTGGAGTGTTTGCCTGATATATTACTATAATTTGTTGAGAAATCAATAGGAGTATTACTTTGAAGTTTGCCTTAGACTTGTGTCTTCATCTTTGTGAGTTTATTCTATGAATGCATTTCTACTACTATTGTTATGATTAGTCAATTATGTTGATATTGGATTGCTAATTTGGAGCAACTTGGAATGGTTCATGCTTAAACAAATACTCTAGAGGACTTCTATTTCTGTTAGTCTAAATGTTGATCTAATTTTGCTATTTAGATTATTAGCATTTTAGATGTTTGAAATAGTTCTCTAAGTGTTTTATTATTTTTAATGGTGAAGATGATAAGTTTTGAATGTTGTTAGTCTTAAGTGTGGCATACTAGAAATGTGATTGATCAGTGGATTCTTGATGTATGTCAATGTTATTAACTTTATACGACCATTATTCATTCAACTTTTTTCCAACCCTTATCTAATTTCTATCCCTAAACTTACAATTTTATTTGAGCTTAATTGATTCAACACCTAAATTAGTTGATAAGGTATACCAGCATACTCTAGAGGTTTAATTGAAGCAAATATTTAATCCATTCAATGTCAGGGTTTGAGTTGTGATTAGCAGGTGTGTGCTTCACAGAAAGTCATAGATTCATAGTCAGAGTTTAGGTTTTCCTTGATGTCAATTCAGACCCTAATAGGAGGTACCCTAAAATTGAAAGGTCTCAAATAAGCTAGGACCACATTAGAAGCAACAATAGCCACTACCAAAGGATCCCCCGAATGCCAAAAACTCGAATAAGGAGGTACCCTGAAATTGAAAGGCCTCATACGAGCTAGAACCACGGTCGAAGCAACAAAAGCCCCAACATCAACCATCAAAAGAAAAACCTTTGAATACCAAAAACTCGAACACTGATGGAGAAAGGAGTCTAGAGTCACCCCTATTCCGATGGGTTTCAAACTAGCCAAGACTAAGGTAGGAGAGAATCTCTGGACAAACCAACCACACCTTCTCCAACACCAAAGCTCATCCACCTTAAATAGCTTTTATAGGGCATTTAGAGGGACCCTCTCTCACTCTCACTCTCACTCCCATGCTCTCACTCCCACTCTCCCACTAAAACCTAAAATATTGGTGTGAATGAGACCCAACACCAAATCTCACCAACCAATGATATTTTATTTTTTCCTTGTACTTGTTTTACTTTTTTTTGAAAAAACGTTTTATTTTTATTTTATTTGGATAGTGTAAGAAACCCCTAAGACCAATGCTTAGGGTTGAGCATTCCCATCCCAAGACCCCTTGTAATACCGAGAGATAAGCTTATCGATAGGGAATTAACACACCCACATACATGCCATGATTTGAACCTTGGACCTCCCAAAGAAGAGCCAAAGCCCAAACCATTGTGTTGTCCTCCTAGGACAAAACTCTTGGGTAGAGAAAAACCTCCAGGGCCGCTCTTAGGTGATTGATAATGTTGTCCCATTTGGGTATACCACTATCTAGAGGGAAGCCACGAGAGATTTTTTGAAACTTACTCGAATGTCGTGTCTGTATAGGGATTCAAACTCAAGATCTTTCAAATGAAAGGAGTTGTTTACAATCACCAACACACCAGCCTTCTAGGTTTTTGTACTTGTTTTGCTTCATTCATTTGTATTTTGGCTTGTCATCCCCAATACTATATCTTCTCATGATCCTCAGGATTGTGAATGCCTAATGTTTTTTAAATGACAATACCATATTTTTGCATGATCCTTTGGATTGTGAATGCCTAATGTTTATTTAGTTATTATATATTTTTTTTAAATTAAGATTCTAAGTACAAATAGTTTTTTAAATTCCACGAGGTCTCAAGCCATATACAATGGATTTAAACATTAAACTATTGTAATTTTTTTAAATATAAACATACTGATACACACTTCATTGTGGTTTGAACTTGGGTCTACTACATGTTTCCTGCATAAATTATTTTAAATTCTTCTTTAACAAATATATTTTTATTTTTATTATGATTTAAACATATATTCAAAAATGATATTCCATTTTTTTTAAAACAAGTCATTCATTTGTATTTTGGTTTATCATCCTCGATACCACATCTTGTCGTGATAAGATTGTAAATGTCTAATGTCTTTTTTTTTTAAGTAATGCAAAGTACTCTTTGGGATTATGAATGTCTAAGTAACAAAAGTATAATATAATGTTGTTTTTTAATGAATACCTAATGTTTTTTTAAAGTAGAATGTAAAGTATAATATGTTTTATTTTTATTCTCTAAGTTAGGAAACAAAAGTCATATTGTTTATTTAATATATGGTTACCTTTAACCATATTTCGATTATCAAATATAATCGTACGACTCTTTGCAAAATTTAAACGTTAAATTCTTATTTAAAAGTTATGATTACTCTTCATTATCAAATATAATATACAACCCTTTACAAAAATTTAAACCTTAAATTCTTATTTAAAATTTCAAAACTAATCAAATTATACAACTAAAAATATAATAAAATTACTAACTTCATGATTCAAAATTAGTGAAAGTCTAAAAAATAAATGCCTAATATTCTGCATTTGATTGATTGTTCCTCTCATTCTTCTACACCTTCTGACAAGGTCCACCTCCTCCTAAGCCCCCGTGAAGAAATGAAAGGACAAATGTAGGTCTTATAGTAGGGCTGAAAAATGAGGGAAGAGAAGAAAAGCACTATCCCTTGCAAATAAAAAATCAAATGCAATTATGGTAAATAAACATATATGTTGAATTAAGTCGTATAAATTTAATTGAATTTATTCTATAATTTTTAGACGGACATGTATTAACGTTAAACGAAATTTCACGCATTAGATTTCATACTTACATTGACGGGTTAAGAATATAATTTATGTGAGAAATTTATAAAATCATATATATAATTAACAAAATGTTTTTTTAAAGAATTTGATATACTTATATTAAAACAAATATCATTTATAAATATTTAGAAGAGAAGGAAAGAATAGTTTTAGTGTCATGGGATAAGATGCATTCCAAAAAAGAAGTGGGCGAACTGGGTTTTAGAAAGCTGAGAAAAATGAATTTGGATCTAATGGGTAAGTTAGGATGAAAACTCGCAATTAATGTAAATCTTAATTGGGCTCCCATCCTCAAGGCAAAATATTTGAGATCTACCTCAAATTTCTTAGAGGTAGATAATCTACAAAAAGGGTCATACCTTTAGAATAGTCTTCAAACAACCAAACCACTTAAACAACAATGAAAATGTTGGCAGATTGGGGATGGATCCCAAGTTCACTTTTGGAATGATAAATGGATTAAAAGTATTCCTCTCAGTGAGGATCCAGATTTTGCAAGGTTAAAACCTTATGTTGAGGTTGTCTATGGGGACCTAGTCAAAGATTATATAATCACTGAGGAAAATAGTAATAAATTAAAACATTTACAGGTGGATAATCTTGATGACAGAAATCAACAAAAGCTAAGGAAGCTAAATATTCTTCTACATGTCTATTTCTTGAACAATACTAGATCTTCAAACTCTCTTATTTGGATGAGCCAAAAAGGAAGGAACATACTAAGTCAAATCGGGTTATTATCTCCTTGAAGGGGAGGGCTTTGGATGGTTGCCAATAGCTAAGATTTGGATCAAAGACCTCATTCCCAAGATAGCACACTTCTATTGGCTAGCAGTCCAAAATAAGGTCTTGATCGTGGATAATTTACGTAAAAGAGGCTTCACATTCCCAAATAGGTGTGTTCTCTATGAAATAAGTGAGGAAGATATTGATCATATTTTTGTACCTGCCCTTTTACAGTTGAGCTACTAAATAAGATTCTAAAGAACTTCCAGGTAGAGTGGGTCCTCCCCAAGTCTCTCTTTGATCTCTCTCTTCAATGGGAATTCCCCTTTAAAAGTAAAATATTGCAAATGTTATGGAGGTTAATTCTTCCACATGTTCTATGGAGGGTTTGGAAAGAAAGGAACCATCAAATCTTCAAAGACAAGAAGAGAAACTGCACATCAGTGGCAAATAGAATTTTAAGTGCAGTGTTGGAAAATTTAGGTATCATGAAGTTCAACAATGATTTTGAACCAAACCCAGAGAAAGAAATTGCTAGAGTTTGGGGGTTAGCTTCCAATTATCAGAATTCTTGCTCATCCTCAATTCATCCATGAACCAATTCAAAATGGAAAAGGCCTCCAAGTGGATGGATAAAATTGAACTTTGATGGAGCGGCAAAAGGAAATCCTGGGAGTGCTGGAGCAGGAGGCATCTTTCGATATCATTGGGGTAGACCACTCTTGGCCTATGCAGAGCCTCTAAGAGATCAAACAAACCATGTTGTTGAAGCTAGAGCAACCTTTATGGGTGTGTCACTTCTTGGCAAGCTAAATATAAGGAAATTAATAATAGAAGGAGATTCACAAAACATCATTAATATTTTGAATGGAAAACACCCTCCATGATGGAATATAGCAAATAATATAAATGAGATTAACACTAAACTAGAGCTCCTTGAAGAAGTGCATATTGTCCATGTCTATAGAGAGGCTAATGGGGTAGTTGACTGTCTGGCAAACATGGGTGTACCTTTGGATGAATTGCAGTGTTGGGAGTTAATCTTCCCTCATAGTGTTCAAGAAATTATTAATAGTGAAGCCAAGGATGATGAACAAAATGAGATTAGAGATTAAATTTGCTAGGGGGCATTTAGAGATTTTATGCGTAAAGCTTTATTGTTCATCTCGAGGGAGGAGTTTGAACATTCCTAACTGCTAAAAGTATAAGATTATGTAGGAAGGAAATAAAAGAGGACTTGACAGTGAGTCTCCAACAATGGTGGATCCTTTATTTTGTAGCTGGATTGTGTGTTATTGAGCGAACAAGTTTCTGCCTCTGGCGAACCCCACTTTCGGGTTTGGTCTACTCTACCCTTGGTTTTTTTACTAATCATTATATTGTGAGCTACAAGTTGCATCTTGTTTCTTAATGGGACTAGAGTTGGTATGTGGGGCTTCTCTAAGTCCCAATACTCATGTTTTTGGGTCCACCTAAAAAACATTAATCATTATATGTACTAGCAACCGGAGCATCAGAAGGAATTATGACATGATTGATCTTGTTGTGTAATATATTTCCACGAGTGTCCAATTGACTAGAGCCATGAATAAGGGACTAGAACTGCATATTGAAAGACCTGCATACTAAACTGCTTCTTGAAAGACCTTTTTGACTTGTCAAAATGTTTGCTTCAATTGGTCTTGGGAAAATAAAAGAAGCAAAAAATCACTTGAAAGACCTAAAAAGGAGGATCTTGATACTCAAGGCCCAACAAAAAGTTTAAGCTTTGTATGGGTTTGTTGATTGTTCATTTTTTGTTACAACTTTTGTAATCTTAAATGATCCTGAAGTCAAAAACTTAAATAGTATTTAGGTTGTTTGATCTTCTTGTTTAAGATCCGAAACCTTATTTTTAAAACCATATTTGGAGTGTAAATCTTATTCTTTGATGTTTATTGTAAAAGGTTTGGGATCCCTTTCAAAACCCCTTCTACCTTTATCAAAAAAAACATATCATTTACAAGTTGAAATGAGATTCTTCCAACAAATTCAATGTTTATAAAAGTAAAAGAAAAGGTAGCCAAATCTCCTAAACCATATTTCTACAATTTTATCCAAATCTACATTAAAATGAACTTATACATTTTATTGTGGTTTAAACTTGGGTTTTTTAAAAGAAAATTCAAAGTTCGACCACTACAGTATTTTATATGGATAAATTAACAAATGGTTGTGGTTTAAACTTGGGTTGCTTGAAAGAAAGTTCAAAGTCCAATCACTACAGTATTTTATACGGACAAATTGATAAAATATCTGCTCTGGATTTCTTGAAAGAAAGTTCAAAGTCCAACCATTATAATATTTTATAAGAACAAATTGATAAAATACTGGCTATAGTTTAGACTTAAATTTTTTAAAAAAATTCAATATCAATCACTACAATATCTCACACGAAAAAATAGAAAAATTTTATAATACTATTATATATTATAATATAATGCAGATGAAACCCGTTACAACTCATAAAAAAATCTATAAAGTTGGCATTGAAAGAGTCAACTATTTGCCGGCCAAATCAAAACAAACATCTAATCACTGTCAACGGAATTTGACAATATAACATAGAAGGCCGTGAAAGTTTCCCATTGGACAAGAAAATCTGTGAGAATCCCCATGAAATCAAAGATCTTCACCTGTAGTTTCGTTACGCTACATCCTAAATTCTAATAACAAAGACCCGACGCCACAGCAAGCCGGAAAAAATAAAATAATAAAGCGGGTATTTTTTTATATGTGGTTTTAACCTATGAAAATCTAATCCATAAATGAAGAGGTTATAGACTTCTAAGAACTCATTTATTCGCTAGAATTCTCACATTTATTATTATTATTGAGTTTCGATTTTTTTAATTTGATTATATGAGGTTAAAGCAAATAATAGAACATTATTGTAATAATTTAATAAATTGTATTATAATATTAAGTTGAAAGTTTAAAATGGTAAGGACTTTGATTTTTTTTTTTTTTTTTTTTTGAGAAATTTAAGGTTCAAATCCTAATCAATATGAGGGGACTGGGATCTTTTATAAAAACTTGTATAAATTCATTGAAAAATAAATTATATTATAATATTTAATGAATATATAAATTCAAGTTTGAATTTTCACTTTAAAATTCTATACTTTTAAACACATGAACTTATATTTTTTATTAATTTGAAATCTCTAAGCATCCTAAAATCTTTGATGGCAATTTTTCCACAAAAATTTACCATATGTCAAAATAGGAGGTTTTTAACATCCATGAGACCAAAAGCAACTTATGAGACAAAAACTTTATAAAAAATCTTATTGTCAATTCTAAAATTTGATGTGATTATTTTTCTTTTAACAATGTTAATATTTTCCTACTAATTTTAATGATAAATTATCTACTTTCTGATTTTAATAATAAATTGTCTCAATTTCTCCTTTTCAAACAATTTTTGAATTGATTACACTAACATAACATAACTTACATTCTAATATAAAATATATTTTTTTGTCTCAATTATCCTTGATGTACAAAGGTGTATGTCCTCTCCTTGTATTTCTCTTTTCTTCTCTTCCATATGCATGTTGGTGTTAAGTTGGTGAGAGCTAATTCTCAATTAAAAAGCATGAGCAAGACCTTATTTGCTTTTCAATTAATGTTCGTCCATATATAAATCTTTTGGTGGTCATCCTATGCAAGATTAAACTCTTTTTTTCATATAACTACTTTACTTTTTTTTAACAAATACCTTTATTATTTTACTATGATTTAAACTTTTAACTATTCTAAATTATTCTTTAATAAACACCTTTATATTTTTATTATGATTTAAATATTTATCTAAAAGTAATATTTTTCCAAATATTTTTATTATAGGGTTTTGGCGTGTCATCCTCAGGGCATATCTTCTCATGTTCCTCAAGATTATAAATGTCTAGTGTTTTTTTTTTGGTAAGTAGTGTTTGTATTTACAGTGGGTTTTAACAAGGATCCCAAAACCTGATTACATAAGCAATGGGCCTAGGGCATCAATCCCTTGAAACTGAACACCAAAACAGAAATCCCGCCCAGCGGTAATAGTAAGCAAGAAACAATCCCTCTCAGCGGGAAACAAACAAATAAGAAAGAAAGTAGTTTTGGAGATCTTGCCCAGCGGGGAGTAGCCAAAAACCACCATCAAGAAGATCCCGCCCAGTAGGAAGCAAAGAAAAACCGTTACAATAAAATCCCGCCTCGCGAGAAGCAGTAAAAACCACCACAAACAGTCCCGCCTAGCGGGAAGCAGCAGGGAAATCCCGCCATCCGGGAAACCAGCAGAAAATAAAGGATCCCGCCTCGCAGGAAAACCGACGGATTTTGCGAATCCCGCCCTATGGAGAAACCATCCCGCCCACCGGGAAAACATTTCGTTCAGCGAGAGCCATCCTGCAGGAAGTCGACAGCCAACACAGAGAGAATCCAGCCCATCGGGAAGCGACCAGAGAGCTGCACCACGATGAACCCGCCCCGGGAAAAAAGAAGAGGATCCCATTGCGGCAAAACAAAAAGAAACAGCAGGTTAAGGGACCAGGATCTAGGGACTAGGAATCTCAAGCGGGAAGAGGAAACAGTCACAGGGATGGGATCCTTAGGAACCAAAACAGTGGGAAGCTGTCCAAACCCTAAACCATCACCTCCACCGCAAGGAGAAACACAGGGGACCAGATCCACGCGAATAACCTGCAAAAAACCCCAGGGGGAAGCCTGAGGGAAAAAGGGAAGGGATCCCCAACCAAACAGGGATCCTTGGGAAGCACCAGTCTGAAAAAACAACCAAGGAAACCCTAGCCGGCTGGGAGGGGCGCAGATAGTGGAGAAGGATCTCCGTCCAGGAGATCATCTGCAAACAACCACTCCCCGAGAGGGATGACCTGGGTTGAGCCAAGGACTGGGCAGGAACCAGGAGCCATGGGAGGGGGAGCAGGGGAGGGACCAGAGCCCTCCCCTCTCTACTTTCTTCCCTCCCGTCTTCAAGACTGCTAATTTTAAAATTCCAATCAATGTCTAGTGTTTTTTATTTATAGGATGCAAAGTATAAATAGTTACCATGTCTTCTCATGTTCCTATGTTTTTTATTTAAAGTGGATGCAAAGTACAAATAGTTTTTAAAGGTTTGCATGTTCATGTAATAGATCTAAACATTTTTTTTATAGGAGAGTTGGTTACAATTACACTATTTTTAGTAATTGGTAAGTGTAGGGTTCAAATCATATGGGTTGCATCCCTCAACATATTTCATCTCATTGTTTTATAACCCAACATGAAATGGATCACCGAACACTCAGGATTCATATTGTCATTGTCAGACACACACTCAAAAGATTTGGATCAGAATACTACCTTTGCAACAGGCTTCCCCCAAAGTTTAAACCTGGGTCTCTTCTTGATAATTGTTATTTAAACATTTAACTACTATAAATAATTCTTATTCTTTCCTTCATACATACACTCCACTATGGTTTGAACATAGGTGTTAAAATAAGAGGTCAAAGTCATAACAATGTTGTGTTCCACATAAACTACTCTATATTCTTCTTTAAAAAACACATTTATACTTTTATTATGATTTAAACATTTATTTGAAAATGATTTTCTTTTTTTTCTTCTTAGTACTTGTTTTACTTCATTCATTTGTATTTTGGTGTCTCATCCTCAATACCATATCTTGATTGTAAATGTCTAATATTTTTTTAAGTAGATGCAAAGTTTTCCTCAATATTATATCTTCTCGTGATCCTTGAAATTATGAATATCTAATGTTTTTTATTAATTTAAAGGCCTAAATTTTAATTAATTTAAAAATACAAGTTTTTACAACAAAAAAAAATAGGTGGATACACCTCAATATAGTCACACTAACTCATGTGAAGTTAGGCAACGTTACTCAAAACAATAAAAAACAAAGTTAAACCCGTCACCAACCACAACACCAAAAACCATGAGACGACTTTTAGGGTTGGGCATCCTCGTGCCACCATGACTTCTCATAAGGGGAGAGCTAAGCTTATCAATAAAAAATTTAACACACAACTACGTGCTTTAAACTTTGAACCTTCGAAAGAAGAACCAAAACCCTAACCATTAAAATATTTCCTAAATATCCTTGATATTTATTTAAGTAGCTAAAATGTACAATGTTTTAAAATTTATGTATATGAATGTCTAATGTTTTTTTAAATAGATGCAAAATACAATAATTTTTTATTTTTATATTTTTGAAACAGAAAACTTGACTCATTCCACGTACGTGGCATATTGTTAATTTATCTCTTAGTAGTCTGATTTGAGTCCACTAAGTGTGCGCAGGATTGATGACGACGATACCAACCCTAAGCCATCGGGGTTTCCCTCACTCCAAACCATTTTTACCTAGGCGGGATAGGGATTATAGTGGTAGCACTCTATGATTGGAGGCAATGCGAGTTGACCCTATGACCGAAAAGAAAAAATAGTTGTTGATTCCTCTCGTATATAAACAATATATATATATATATATATATATATATATATATATATATATATATATATATATATATCTTTTGGCTACCAGGTATGGTGTACAACCCTACTCCTGCAAAATTTGAACCTTACATCGAGTTTTAAAGTTTTTATTATTATTTTTTTGGATACATAGGGAAGTTGGTTACATCTGCACTATTGTTAGTAACGGCCAAGTATAGAGTTCAAATCATAGGGGTTACTCTCAACAAGCCTATACCACTTTGTTATTATTGTTGACCCAATGTAAGGGATCATCAGTAGTTCGAGATTCATACCATCATTGTTCTCTATTAATTTTGTTTGGATACATAGAGAAGTTGGTTACATCCACACTATTTTTACAAACGACCAAGTATAGGGTTCAAACCATAAGGACTACTCTCAACAAACCTATACCACCTTGAAATTGGTTACATCCACACACTATTTTTAGTAATGGCCAAGTATAGGGTTCAAACCATAGGGGCTACTCTCAACAAACCTATACCACTTTGTTATTGTTGACCCAACATGAGGGGAACCACTAGTTTCTCGGGATTCGTATCATTGTTGTCGGTCTAACGCACATTGAAAGGATTTAAACTACTACCTTTGCAACAAGAATGCCTCTGATATTTGAACCTAGGTCTCTTCTTGGTAAATGTCTGGCCAGACAAACAATTACCAATCCACCTAGCCCTTGAGGGTAAAATTTTAGGTTAAAAAGAAACCTCATGAGTCGCTCTTTAGGTGGTCGACAATGATGTCTCATCCGAGTATACCACTATCTAGGGAGAAGTTTGTATTGCATAGGTTCAAACTATGGACCTCTCGTTCAATGGGGCCAACCTCACCTTCTCCACTTGCACTACAAAAGTCGCTCTTAAATAGAGGTTCAAACTTTTTAGGTTAGAAAAAACTTTGAAAGTTGCTCATAGATAACCGACAATGTCATCCCATTTAGGTATACCACTATCTAGAAGGAAGCCACAAGAGATTCTTTTGTGTCTTCCTTCACGTAACAAATATTCCAATTGTGAACCTCCCATTCACAGGGACGGGCTTGCCTTCTCCACTTGCACTACAAAAACAAACCTAAAATCTCTATAATTAAACTAGTCAAATTGTACAACTAAAAGTTAGTATGATCCACATTTAATCTCTTTCATGAAAATCTAAAAAGATGAATGCCTAATATTTAAACAAATTAATTATACTCCATTTGGTTGATACACCTTTGACAAGGTCCACCTCCTCATAAGCCCCTTGTGAAGAAAAGAAAGGACAAATGCATGTCTTATATTAGGGCTGAAAAATGAGGAGAGAGAGAAAAAGCAAAACAACACTGTCCCTTCCAAATAAAAAATTAAATGCAATTATGGTAAATATATATATAATAAAATATTTTTTAAAGAAGTTTGTTGATTAATTTTGTTGTGGTTTAAATTTGGGTTTTGGAAAAGAAAGTTTAAAATTGACAAAATATTTGTTGTGGTTTAAACTTAGGTTTTTTAGAAGGTGAAGTATAACAGTAGTATAATTATGATCATATTTTTTAAGAGTATAGCAAGAAAGTTTTCATTTACATGATTCAAGCATAATTGTAACTACACTTTTTAGGAGCATAATAATAAAGAACCTTTTTCCATATAATTACAACTATATTTTTGAAAGCATAGTAACAAAGAGTCTTCCTCCTGAACATGCTAATTTCTTGGAGGATATTTTTGGGAGCTTATCCTCCATATAATTGTTGCTACATTTTTGAAAGCATAGTTATAGAGAATCTTTCTCCACTTAATTGTAGTATAATAACAAAAATAAAGCATAATAACATAATTGTAGTATAATAACAAAAAGAAAGCATAGTAACAGAGAATCATCTTCTGTAACTAAAATAAAATGCCAATATTTGCTCGAATAAAGCGTTGATATTTTGTAAACAATGTTTAATAAAAAAAAAAAAATTGCCAATTAATAAAAAAAATTAAACACGATGAAACTTGGAAAACCTGCAACGTGCCCACCACTAGATTTAGCGTGCCAGTGTACAACAGAGCAAATTCCAAAACACAGATTTTAATTAATTAATATGATGTTTTGTACGGTCTATTGGTGCTTTGTTTGATATTTCCCGATTGTAGAGAGTATCGTTGAGCTTAAGTTATGTGGGAATGGACTGTCAGGGAATTTCACAGAGATTGTCGCTTTGGAAATGTAATGAAATTGAGAAAGATAAGTGTAGTCAATTAAATCCCAGCACCTATATGTGATTTAGATTTTATACTATCCAAGGCTATGGACAGTCCCCTTAAAATAATGGTTCGTTCCTTTTCCTTTAATTCCTTCTATGATCAAGACAAAAAAAAAAAAAAAAAACAATAAATCTGGATCTAGACTTTAGAGCATATAGAAGACAATTTTCCTAATATGGAATAATAGAAACGAAGGTTCCATTACACATGCAGATTACATTACACATTTGTTAGGCTCTTTGTTTGATGATTTTACTTTCCTTTTTATATTAAGTGTGGCACAATGGTGGATACTCTTCTGTATATTTAAATTCTTGCCTACGTTATTAAAGATCTTTATGTTAATCCGCCCATGTAGAGGAGTTGGAGAGCATGTGGGTAGTTAAACCTCTCTAGTTGCTGAGAGGCCCAGGTTCTAATCTCTCGCCTCACATGTTGCGGATATGTTATGTAATGGTTCCCTCGTGGTCACAGTCTGTTTACCCCTTGTGGTCACCACCAAAAAAAAAAAAAAAAGATCTTTATGTTAAGTTTTTGATAACATCTTAGTAGGATGCTTCACTTCATGTTATGTTGGTAAGTCTTACTATTACAAAATATCACATGTTCTAATATAAAATAATCACAATATTAAAGGTTAAAATATCAATAATAAATAGTAGAATAATATATGAGCAAATTAATATGTATATCAAGGTCTATATAATACTGAAATACACTTTCACTTATAAAATCAAATATGAATGTAAATGGTCTGAGTCATTCATGAACTATACATAAAGAAAACATACAATATTAATTGCTCAAAAATTCGTATACAAGCTTTATTACTTTTCTTCATGTTACAACTTTGTAATATGATATTTGGATTACATTCAATTGCTTTCTTATGGAGCATTGTCTCCATAATATAGCCATAGTAATGTGACTCTTCAAATACTTAACTATTGTTCTCCATATGACAAGTCCCATGACCTTTGGCTTATCATCTTGCCACTTACTTACTAGACTCTTCAAGTTCTTCTTACATGGAAACTTGACTCTAACACGCTTGCACACATCTACATGACTCTTACCCTTTTACATGCACACCTAATCTAAGACGCTTGTGCACATCCTCACACTACATATTTGCATACTTACATGACACCTCTGCACATTCTCTCAATCTAAACTTGCACTCTAACGTACATGACACTTGTGCATTTCTTTCACATTGCACTCTTACATGACACTTACATAAAGGGAAAATATAAATCATACTCCTAAACTATAAACTCAACCCTAATCTATTACAAATTTACAATTGTACTATGAAGGTACCATGGAGGTACATTAGCATATATCAAATAATGTAATATTTCTCAACACCCCCTTGTATTACATTATTTGGTTATTGAAGACTTTAGTCTTCAATCTTGGTCTTTGTCTTTATCTTCAATCTTTATGTGACCTTGCATTGTTCATGAACCTCTGCTTGAGATTGATCTTCAGTTTCTTGTTTGAGTTTTGCTTCGAGTTCTTCTTTATATTCATTCTTTAAAACTTCAATCTTTGTATCTTTTTAATTAGTTCACGAACTCCTTGAGCTTCTTCTTTTTTTTGGTAAGTGTTTGTATTTATAACGGGTTTTAACAAGGATCCCAAAACCTGATTACATAAGCAATGGACCTAGGGCATCAATCCCTTGAAACTGGACACCAAAATAGAAATCCCGCCCAGTGGTAACAGTAAGCATGAAACAATCCCCCTTAGCGGGAAACAAACAAATAAGAAAGAAAGTAGTTTTGGAGATCCCGCCCAGTGGGGAGTAGCCAAAAACCACCATCGAGAAGATCCCGCCCAGCAGGAAGCAAAAAAAAATCGTTACAATAAAATCCCGCCTCGCGGGAAGCAGTCAAAACCACCACAAACAGTCCCACCTAGCGGGAAGCAACAAGGAAATCCCGCCATCCGGGAAACCAGCAGAAAAGAAAGGATCCCGCCTCGAGGGAAAACCGGCGAATTTGGCGGATCCCGCCCTGTGGAGAAACCATCCCGCCCATCGGGAAAACATTCAGTTCAGTGAGAGCCATCCTGCAGGAAGCCGATAGCCAGCACAGAGAGGATCCAGCCCATCAGGAAGTGACCAGAGAGTTGCACCACAAGGAACCCGCCCCGGGAAAACAGAAGAGGATCCCAGCAGCAGGGACCAAGAATCCCGTCCAAGCACAGAGTCCGCCGAGAATTCACAAGAAAAAGGGGGAAGCTGTCCAAACCCTAAACCGTCACCTCCACCGCACCGAGAAACGCAGGGGACCAGATCCACGCGAAAAACCTGCAAAAAACCCCAGGGGGAAGCCTGAGGGACCCAACCAAACAGGGATCCCTGGGAAGCACCAGTCCGAAAAAACAACCAAGGAAACCCTAGCCGGCCGGGAGGGGCGCAGATAGTGGAGAAGGATCTCCCCCAAGAGATCATCTGCAAACAACCACTCCCCAGGAGGGATGACCTAGGTTGAGCCAGGGACTGGGCAGGAACCAGGAGCCATGGGAGGGGGAGCAGGGGAGGGACCAGAGCCCTCCCCTCTCTACTTTCTCCTTGAGATTCTTCTTTGACCTTTGATATATATGATTTATTTTTTTATTACTTTGTAAGATAAATTTAGATCATATTTGATCCATATTTCTTTTCCTTGTTTTCTAAATATTTTATCATAAAATATGTTACCTTCAATTTTGTTTCGCATTTCAAAAATAGAACACTTTGTTCTATTGTTAGAAGTTGCTTCAAAAATAAGTTTTTAAAAAAGGTTGTCTAATCTAAATAATAACATCCTTTCAAATTTTTCTTTGTACCAACAAAATGTTGGAGAATGAGATTTTCTTCCACAAAATTTACATGGATAAATATTCCAACAACTAGCTTTTTTATGACCAATTCTATTACAATAATTGCACTTCAAATGAATGTAATGTCCTTTCTTTGATTTATGCTTCCTTGTTAGTACTTCAAGTTATTTTGTCTTCTTAAGAAAACAACATAACCATTGATGCACTATTAAGGCTATTCTTTCTTTATTTTCCTTATAAATAAGTTGCATATTTTTGTAATCTATGACACTTTGAGTAGTTGTCATAGAATTTGATTTTGTTAAACTACCATATTGTGATCTTGTAGTGATAAGATCTAGTTTTGAATTCTTAAATGTATTTTTGAACCATTCTGGTATCTTTTTGTTTTCATCAAGATCATCTATCAAGTTTTGAGAATCAAACTTAAGTTTGTTCACCATTTCTTCACTATTGAATGCATTTCTAATAATTTCTTCCATGATATGAATCAATTCAATGATTTATTTCCTTCGAAGTAGTAAACCTTATATCTCCCAAGTTAAGAAATAACTCAAATATGAAATTTGTAAATTTTAATTTTTCTAAACCTTTGATGTAGAAAACCTTTTAACTTTCAAATATTTAAATTTTGCAAAATTCCAAAAACTTCTAATATTTTTTTAAATTTCAAATTTTCTCAAAAGTTGAAGAACTTAAGAAAATAAATCTTCTATCTTAAAAATCTTCAAATTTCTTCAAATACTTGAAAAACTTCAAATAAGCTAATTAAAGTAGAAATCCTTATCACTCCACACTTAAAAAAAATCAAAAACTCTATCTAAACCTTATAACTCCAACTAATTATAAATTTCTTAATTCGTAACTTATGACTCCATTTAAAGCATTTGAAAAACTTTAATTTTTAACTAACCATGCTTCTCACCTTGATTAACTTACACTTGCGTACTAGATGGGCTAACGACTCTTGCTTATCACCTTGGTCAACTTACGCTCACTCACTGAATACGCTAACAATTATGCTTTCCAAGTTAAATAGCCCATGCCAAACTAAACCCTAATTCCATGGGGAACTCTTCATGCAATTAATCAATTTTTTTTCAAGTAGTTATATGGGATTGAAACAGGACCATAGTACATCATCACCACATAGTGGTATTATAACAAAGCTTGGATATTATCCATGTATCGCTTGGAAAGATTCAAACTTGGGTCTCCTTAAATGTTGAGATATCTAACTAGTTGAGCTAATGCCACTTGATACAAAAATTTAAGTTTACACTAGTTTTTATGAGGGGTCCCAATCCCCTCATATCGGGGTTTGAACTTGGATCTCCTGGATGAAAACCCAAGGACTTACCACTACAAATTCCTCATGGGTTTGCATATAATTCAATCATTACATTCTCTTATTTCTGTAATAACGACCTTCGTGTATCCATGTTACTTCAAATGGCTACTGATAATGATGCTTAACATTACTTCTTGTAGGTGTAATGCAAACACTAATTTGCTTGCCTTCTTCGTTGACATTTTTTTAGTCATTCTCCTAATGCTCGTTTCTTCCCCTCCTTCGCTGGTCTCTTCTTTGGTCTCCTCACTTTGTCGTTCTCCTCACTCGATATTTTTTATCTCTTTGCTCCTTCGTTGGTCTCCTCACTTGACGTTATGAAGCATTGATCTCTTTGCTCTATTGTTGGTCTCCACACTCGACGTTGGTGCTTAACAATGTAATATTTTTATTTGGAGAGGTTTTAGACACTGCTTTCCATCCGTTGGAGATGTTGGATAATGCCCTCCTATCTTTTCTTCTATTGGAGGTGCTCAAACTAATATTGGTATTACCATATTTTGCATAATGAAACACACTCTATTCCGATTACTCTCTCTTCTACTTTCTCCTTACTAACTCTTTGGACTATTTTCATAGTGATATCTCACTACTTTCAACTTGACAACTTTTTGCTTTGCTTTAATAGATCTTTGCTTTCACCTTGATATATTTTTGCTTTCATTTTCCACCTTACGACACTTTCATCTTATGAGCTCTTTTTTATGCTTTCGTAAGAAAGCTCTCTACTTTGCTTTCTTTACAAGAAAGCTTTCTATTTTTCTTTCTTTATAAGAGAATTATTTGTTTTGCTTCCCTTATGAGAAAACTCTTTGTTCTGTATTGTAAACTCCCTCACTTTTTCTCTATCTGCTAGCAGCATTCAACTTTGTCTGTCTTCTCTTAACAATGCTTATCTTTGTCATATCTCTTGTTTTGGTTACTCCTTAAGACAATATTGTATATATCTTAGCAATATTCTTCTGATGACAACGACGTTTAGAATATCGTACAAATGCTTCAATCTTCTTTTGATTATGCTTTCTATATTCTGATGTAGAATAAACTCATAGACTAATAGCTTAATCTTCAAATATCTTTCTGGTTCAAAAATCAATTCAACCTTGAAATATAATGATTCTATCTCCTTAGAAGCTAATTTTTTTCTTTATCTTTGTAGGAAGTTATAATGCTTCTCAATCTATTAAATCTTAATTGCTCCTTTATATTTAGAAGCTAAAATTCTTCTCTATCTCTGTAGGAAGCTTCTCAACCTCTAAAATAACTATCTTCAATGTCTTAGATCGCACCTAAGAACAAAATATAGTTCTCTTATTTTCTAGAGAACCCAATATCAATGTAAGGGTGACTATAAATATCCCCAAATGATCAACTTTTCTTATGAGTTGGTTATTTCTAATATTCAATATGTAATGCTCAAAAACCAGTGCACAATAACTTAAAAATGTATGATTGCAAAACTACGAGATATATAACCATAACATCATGATAAAACAAGAAAATATATGGGGTAAATCCATTTTATTAATGATAGCTTGTTTTCTCAAAATATAGTTACAACTTCATCCCCTCGAGGGAGTTCATCATTTTGATACAATCGATACAATAAATAATTGAGAAGATTTGATTCTCTTCTCGGAACAGATTTGGTGCACTTTTGGGGTTCTCTCGCATCCACAAACCATCCTGCAAAGGGTTTCTTTGTGACCTTTGCAAAGGGGTGATGTCAAACTCTTGCGTTCCTCCTTCCTTGCACAAAAACTTGTAATCTGCACACAAGGAACACAAAAAAAGGTTAATAGCATGTGCGGATGAAATGATAAGTAAAAACAATAAATAACTAAAACATGATGAGTAAATACATAAAAAAAAATGCAACTATGCTAAGATGATGAAGAATGCAAACAACTCGAGGGTCCATGGTTCAATTCCAACAACACTTCATCACTTGAAAACTCTAAAACTTGGGATCTGTTCAAATGAGGGTGGATGCCAATTTATAGATCCTTCGAAGGGAACCTATTATTAGCAAAGAATATTCACACGAGAGAGGTGGCCTACATGCTCTTCTCCAAAATCCCATGCAATACCACTTGGTTATCTTGGCCTATGCAATGCTATTTTGGGGTCAAGCATGTGTGCTAATATGGGCTTGAGTATGAATGATATTCTAGGCTCGAGTGTGTGTGTTATTTTAGGCTCCAGCATGTGTGCTATTCCAGGCTCAAGTGTGCATGTAATTTATGGCTTGAGTGTAAACAAAATCTGTAGCTTGAGTGTGCATAGAATTTGTGACTTCAGTGTGTGTAGAATCTGCAGTGCAATCCCACATGTGGATTCTCTTTTTTTTCTTCTGCCCAAAGTGGGTCATATGGTCTTTAGGGAGTCCATATAGGTAGTCTCCTCAATATGACATGTTTTAGGTGTCTACAGATGCCCCTTTTTGGGATGCATTGTGTGAAAACACAACATGGAGCAAAAATAGATGACCTATAGTCAAATTGAGGGTTGATGATGTTCATTGATCTGATCAATGTTAGATGCCCCAATCATGGAAAGAGCATGCATTTTTGAACCATTGCTTCTGACAAGTTGAGGAACTTGATTTTAGTAAACCTTTCAGCCAGGATTTATGACTTTGAGGTATACTTGACCTTGGTAGACTTTTTTAGTCATGGGGAGACACTATGGGTCTATGAGCCTCCATGCTTCATGAATGCCAAGTCATTTGTATTGTTTGAAATTTTTGCTTGTTGTCTACCCCAAGCAAGAAGGACATGATTGTCTTTGGCAATGATTCTTGAATGAATGCAACTTGCATGATTGAGTGTTTGATTATTGATTTGATTATGAATTTTGTGATGTAATGACTACCCCCTCAAGCGACGAGTCGATGAGGAAATGGAAAAATGATGAAAGCGATGAGTCGCTTGACCAAGATGATTTGATTTGGGTTGTTTAGGACTATTACAATAGTTTAGAGGGCTCATGTCCTCATTACAACCTTGATTTGACCCATTTATTACTTCTTTTTGGTGAGTGATCTTATGGTAATTTACTCATCCTACCGAATTGCATGGACAACCAATCACTGCAATCGCCAGGTTTATAGAGTAAATCACTAGATACGAGATTCACTCAAATTTTTGAGATTTTTATGTGACCAAAGGGGTTAGGTGCCTTTGGAGCCTTTTGATTGTGACCAAAGGAATTGAGGTACCTTTGGAGCTTTTTGATTTTGACCAAAGGAATTTGAGTACCTTTGGAGCTTTTTGATTATGACCAAAGGAATGTGAGTACCTTTGGAGCTTTTGATTGGTGTGACCAAAGGGCTTAAATGCCTTTGGGGCTTTTGGATGGTGATTTGACCAAAGGGCTTAAGTGCCTTTGGGGATTTTTGTTTTATGTGATGCATGGATGCACTTTATGGATGCAATTATGGATGATGAATGTATGCCTAGACATTGTAGTATGTATGCATAGATGTATGTACTGATGATGTACTAATGATATGATTAACATAATTTTTTATTTTTATGTTTATATGCTAAAACATAATGAATGAATCTAAGATGCAAAACAACCTAAATGTAAGCACCACAAATGTATAAAAGTCATCAATCAAAATGTTAACCTTTTCACAAAAGTCATACATTTGAAAGCCAACCATATGTAATATGATAAAAATGTAGATGATGGATGGATGACCAATAAGATGCTATAGGGGAACAACATGGTTTTCATGAGACTCAAACACCCTAGTTGACCAGTCAAAATATGTATATTGACTATACATGACTTTGAAAGATAAAATTCTGCTAGGAAGACCTAGATATTCAATATCCCTATGTGTGCATGTGATGTTCATTAATATGATGCATAAGACTACCCCATTGCCAGGCAGGTTTCATTCAACCCATTGTTGTAATGAGGATCACCTTATGGTCATTATTATCCTGATTTTGGATGTAGTTGGACTTGACTACTAGGCAATACAAGCCACCAAAAGCTAGCTCATCCACAAGTTGACATTGGTCTATACAAAAGAAGGTTGCTAATGTGATAGACATATCACCATGCATAAGACTACCCCATTTCCAAGCGGGTTTCATTCAACCCATTGTTGTAATGGAGATCATCCCATGACTTTTGAATAACTGAGGATTCCAGGGATTCAAGCTCATTACCCCCTTCTTTTCTTTTGATTTCTTTGGGAGACTTGCTCATTTTTTTTGAGGAGCAAGGGGATTTATTGTAGTGGTGAAAACCATTGTTTGCTTTTTTTTTTTTTTTGGGGATACTTGCTCATTTTTGTGGAGCAAGGGATTTTATTGCTTTGGGTAGGGGGAGCTTGTCCTTTTGTCAATTCTCAGCATCCTAGACCATGCGCATAATAGGATGAGCAAGGGAAACCTTTCGCTTAAGGGGTAAGGACTACTTTGTAGCTTCATCCTTCCTTGTTCAAACTTGGATTTTAATGTGTGATTTTGTGTTTGGGATTTTGAGATATGCAAGGTTCTATCAAAGCAAGACCCTACCTTCTAAAATCCAAGATAGCTTTCTACAAAATCTGAAAGGAAAACTAGGAATGGTTGAATGATTAAAAACCCTAGTGAACACCCTATAACAACTTATTGGTTGTGTTGAAAAATATAGTTACTCACAAAGGGGAATGTGGATGATGTGATATGTGAAATGTGGGGGTTTTCCCTATGATATTTTGTAAACTAAAAGGTGTATATAAAATAGTCAGTGGTCATCTAAACATCATTGTTGATGTTCATCTAGTATCTACCCTATCTTATGAGGACCCCTTAATAAGCAAAATCTCATAAGAAAAACTATAAATGATGATGATGGATAAGGTTGATTAAGACTTATGATAGTCATACAAGCGTGGTGCTTATTTGTGGTAATGCAAGAACAACATATTCTAATGTAAATGCAATGAATGAATATGCCTAATGCAACTAGTCGATAAAGGCAATGATGTGAAATGCATGATGAAATGCAATGCGATTGATGATGCAATGTTTTTGTGTTTTTCATTTTTTTTTTTTGTTGTTTTTTATTGATTTTATTTTTTTTGTGTTGACAAGGTTAATTGTTTGGAGATTTGATTAAGGGTGAGTTGACCAAAGGGCTTAAGTGCTTTGGGATAGGATTTTTGTGAATTGACCAAAGGGCTTAAATGCCTTTGGAGCTTTTTGTGAGTTGACCAAAGGGCTTAAGTGCCTTTGGAGATTTTTGTGAGTTGGGCTTTATGCATGAAATACCTGTAGGTGGAGGATGTTGAGAGGTTCAGGCTCCTCAACACCCTCAAGAGATGCTAACCTATACGTCCCAGGCCCTATCTTCTGTGTGATGATAAATGGGCCTAACTAGTTTACCATGAATTTGTCTTGCGATGTGAAGTTATATTTGGAGTTTTGTGCTGATTTTATTTAAGCACAAGGTCTCCAACTTTAAAGTCCCTAAGATGGACTTTCATATCATAAGCTCACTTAAGGTGATCTTGATAAATATGGAGGTGCTCAAGAGCATTAACGCATCGTTCATCAAGAAGGGTCAATTGATCAAGGTGAGCTTGTCGTGCAATATCATCATCGATGAACTCTTGGAGTGATATGCGCAATGAAGGAATCTCTAATTCCAAGGGTATAATGGCCTCAGTCCCATATACTAGCAAAAAGGAGTTGCCCTAGTGGGTGTCCTAATGCTAGTTCTGTAAGCCCATAATGCAAGAGGCAGTTGAAGATGCCAATATTTATGATTATCTTTGATGGTTTTCTTAAGAATGGTAATGATTATTTTGTTTGATGCCTCTGCTTGCCCATTGGCTTGTGGATAATAGGGCATAGAAAAGTTGTGTTGAATGTTATACTTTGTAGTCAAAGCTCATACATATTTGTGCTTGAATGAAGGCCCATTATCCAAAATAATCTTGGATGGAATACCAAAATGACATATGATATTATGGAGTATGAACTCCATAATTCTTGGTCTAGTCATAGTGGTAAGAGGGATTGCTTCCACCCATTTGGTAAAATACTCTGTGGTCATTAAGATAAATGTGTGATGGCCAAAATATGGGGGTAATATTTTCCCAATTAAATCAAAACCCCACTATGAAAAAGGCCATATCGAATGAATCAATTGTAAGGCTTGAGAAGGTACATGTGAAATATTAGCATGATGCTGACATTTCATGCACTTCTTGACATAAGCACAATAATATTTCTCCATAGTAGGCCAATAATAGCCCATTTAGAGGATGCGCTTAGCGATAGCCATGCCATTGAAATGGCCACCACAAGTACCATCATGAGCTTGTAAAACTACCCAAGCAGATTTGTGGGGCTCTAGACAATGAAGGAGAAGACCATCGTAGCCTCGATGATACAAAATATCTCCTAGAAAGACATATTTTGTCACTTTTTGCTTGAATGTTCATTTTGTGGCATGCAATAATCTTAATGGGATATTACCAAGCTTCAAGAAATCTTTGAGTTGGGTGAACCAATCTTGATATTGTTGAGTCTCGATTGAATGAACTGCTTGCTCCTTTTGAGATTCATCTCACATGAATGTTGATTGGGATACAACCTTAAGATGAATCATTGTGTTGTTCTCAAAAGGACTATTTGGGATCAAAGACCCCCAGGAAGCATGTTTCAAAAAGTCATGTATGCGAGAGAACCGTTCTTGGTACGACTCAATCTGAATCATGTGGATAACTTCATCATCTTTTGAAGCCTCACACAAAATTGTTGATTGCAAAAGTGTTTTGACATGAATGGTTGTAATGTCATATGAAGGGTTTTATAGAATTAAGGATCCCAAAGAAGCCATAGTATCCACAAAATGATTAGATGTATGAGGGATTACCTCGATGTTATACCATTCTAATTTAGCTAAAATCTTATCCACAAGGGCTTTGTAAGACTATAATATTGGACACCTACATTGATAGATCTCTTTGACTTGATTGACAATGAGCAAGGAATCACCAAAGATATTTAACTTCTTGATTTTCATGGTGATAGCTACTTGAAGGCCCAAAAGGAGGGCCTCGTATTCAACATTATTATTGGTGCATGGGAAATCGAGTTTGAATGATAGGGGCATAGGAGCCCCTTGCGGTGTGAAGAACATGATTCTTGTGCCACCCCCTTGCTCACATTTGGAACCATCAAAGAACAATGTCATATCAACTTGATTTTCTGGTTCTTCTGGTTCTGGTGAGTTGGATAATGCAAAAATTGCATCATCGAGCAACTCGATGGTAAGAGGTTGATTGTCCTGAAGAGGAGCCTCTACTAATTGATCAATAATTACTTGACCTTTGATAGATTTTTGGCTTATGAATTCAAGGTCAAATTCTATCAATAGCATGATCCACTTTGTGGTATGACTATTATGATATGTTCGACTCATCATGTACCATAAAGGGTTTTCTTTAGATATGACATACATTGTTTGATTGAGCATGTAATGGTATAACTTCTTAGTGGAAAATACCACTGCTAGGCAAAGCTTCTCAATGTATGCATACTTAAGCTCATAGCTCACTAGGGTGTGACTGATGTAATAAATAACTTGTTCCTTATTTGCTTCATTCTTTTGGGCCAACATGGTCCCTAAAGCAAAGTCGATAGCTGAAATGTATAGTAAAAATGGCACACCTAGTCGAGGTGGAGCTAAAACTAGTGGGGATGCTAGGTATTGTTTGATCTCATCAAAGGCTTTTTGACACTCATCATCCCATTTGAATGGGACCCCCTTGTGTAGTAGTTGATTCATGGGTCGACATTTATCCGATAATTGTGCTATAAAGCATTTGATGGATGCTACCTTTCCTTGTAAGTTATGAAGCTCCTTAAGGTTGGTAGGGGGAAGCATTTTGAGTATCACCTTGACTTTGGTAGGATCGACTTCGATGCCTCACTTGGAGACTATAAAACCCAAGAGTTTTCCAGATGTAACTCCAAAGACACACTTCTTGGGGTTAAGTCTAACATTATGCTTGATGAGGTGATCAAAGATCTTCCTAAGAACATCTATGTGCTCATGATGCAATAGAGATTTAGCTAGTAAATCATCTATGTAATCCTCTAGGATTTTATGCATGTAGTCATGGAAGATGTATGTCATGGCCCATTGATATGTGGCACCAACATTTTTGAGACCAAATGGCATGACTTTGTAATAGAATGTTCCCCAAGGAGTGGTAAAGGTTATCTTGGGTTGATCTTCGGGATTGACCCAAATCTGATTGTAGCCTAAGAAACCATCCATGAGGGATAACATTTCATGTCCTGCAATTGCATCGACTAGAGCATCGATGTTAGGAAGTGAGAATTCATCCTTAGGAGTCACTTTGTTGAGATCTCAAAAATTTATGCATATGCGAATCCTCCCATCGGGTTTTCTTATGGGTACCATGTTGGAGACCCATGGAGGATAATCGATGGGTTGGATGAATCCGACATCCAACAATTTTTGAAGTTCATATTTTACCATTAATGCAATTTTTGGATGCATATTTCTAAGATTTTTCTTGAATGATTTAACTTTTGGATCGAGCGTCAGATTGTGCATGACCAAACTTGGGTCAAGACCCAACATATCCTTATATGACCAAGAAAATATTTCTCTCTTTTCTTTCAAGAGAGCTGTGATAATGACTTGTTCCTCTAGGGATAAACTGAGTCCCAACTTGATATTTTTAGGAACTATGGGATCAATGTCGATATCTACGTCAATTGTTTCCTCAATTGACATGTGGGATCCCTCCTCGAGTTGATGAGGTGTAGGGATCAAATGGATGTCATCATCTAGATTTGGAGAATCGATCTCTTCATCAGGTTTGATCTCAGCTTGACACACATCTTTGGATGACCCTTGGGAGAAATGAAATGGTTGTAACATCTCTTCACAAGGGAAGAACTCTATGGGTGATGGGGGAATCGTGGTGTGATCAAAATAAATGGCCTCATGGTTGAGGTGCAAAGGTTTTGAAGGGTCACTAGGATTATGAAGTGGTATGGTTAGGTCAATGGAAACCATATTGATGGATGGTGGATGGTTTCCATTCGTAGGTGGGAAGAGCCTATCATAGATGGGTGGTCTCAAATGCATTAAAGGTGGCTGAGGTAGGGGTGGAATGACTGGATGAGGCCTAGGAGGAGCTAAGATGATCGTATCTTGTGATGGTAGTAGCTATTACAAAATGGGCATCCCCCTAGGGAATATATGAAGGTAGAATTCATCAAGATCATTGATAGGCTCAATAATAATTGTTGCATCCTTTAAGCTATCTAAAGCAATGGATATTGCATCAGACTCATGGTAAGAGGAATAAATGGATATGTCATCCTGATCTTGAGTGGATCCACTACCCTCTTCAAGCCAATCATTCTTAGGGTCATTGGCTAGGCCATACTCTTCTTGCTCATTGGTCTCTTCTTCTATATTAGAGATCCAACTACTGATGTATTCTCAATTAGAGGACAAGCAAGAATTCATGTGAATTTGATCACTAATCCATCACATGTGGGTAGGGCCTAGATAGGCTAATTAATAATATTTGATACTCACTAATGGATAGGAGTAGGTGAGGACTGAGGTATGCAAGTTTTATCTCATCCTCATACTCTTCGGGTGTATCATTGAGGGAGTCAGGAAGTTGGATAGAAATTATTGTAATAGGGATATGGTCTCCTAATAGATGAAAATAGCTTGGATCAATATAATCATTCTCATCGATCTCTTCTTCAAAGCCTAAGGTTAGGTGTTGGAGGGAATCTGCAAGGAGTTCGTATACGTATGGAGTACCCTAAGCCAAATTTATTTGTAGGGAGTTGATATTATGGTTGGTAAGGTGTTTGAAGACCCTATTCATATCGACCAAGACCATTCCCATGCCAATGGTAGTGATGAAAGTATCATAGGGTAAAATTTAGGTTTGATAGATAAGTGACATTCCCTAAAAATGGCTCATCATTGTCCACCATCATAGGTGATAGACTTGTGGAATCATCAAGGCCCCCATAGATAAAGTTTGTATGGTTTGGGGGAACCCCCAAGGGCACAATAGTACCAATGGGTAGTGATGGCAAGTGAGGCCTACCCATGTCTTGTATGGACTCAATGAGTGGAGTGAATATAACATTTTGTACCAAATACTCAATGAGTCTAGGATTGGCCAAATGAATCGTGACCTATGGTGGGGTGGATGATGATGATGGATGTATGGCTTGATCTGACTCATCCATAGCAGCAAGTGATTTTTTCATGTCCATAGGAGTTGGAGCATATTCTTCTAGGATGGTGGAAATGGAGGGAGGAATCTCCTCGATTGGTCCCTTCAACTTTTTCTCGCTCGAAGGATTCAAGGAGGAAGAAGGGATATCGAGAGAAATTGATGGTAATGGTAGGGATGGAGATGTTTTAATGGTGGAATGTGGCACTAGATCTAGACTTTTGATGGGATCATTTGGTTTGATGTCTAGATGTATGGATGGCAAGGTAGACTCTTGTGGGTGGTGCACCACATTACAATACTTGAAGGGCTCAATATCGACATGAACCACATGGACTTGCCCTTCATGTATATATTTGAGACATTGATGCAAAATGACATTATTAAAATATATATACTGCATTGCACCCTCCAAGACATGGCACAATGTAGGAATAGTCTTTAGCCCAACCTGAATAGGAAGGACTATTGTGCCAATGATGGAGCATAAAGCATCATTGAATGCTTGAAGGGTGAATGTAGATGCTATGATATGTGAGGTTGGAAGGCTAAGGTGCTCTAGTGCATCAGTTGTTATGATATTTATTGAGGAACCTATATCGATCAACACCCACTTGTAGGGAATCTGATTCACACTAGTGATGATGTGCAGTGGAGGATCGAGCCTAGTATTGGGAGTTGCCTTGATCTCATGATCATGAAATGTAATGATAGACTCTCTACAATGTTGAATATGCCCCACAAAATTAATAAATGAGTTGGGATCCTAGGTTTGCAATTCAACTAACTTTAGAATCTCCATTAGAGCTTCTTGGTGTGGTTACGATTGTTGTATTAGCTCATACATGGAGAGTCTGGTCGATGTCATCCGTAGACTTTGAGTAAGTCTACTTCTAATAGTCACCATCGGGTGAGGTGGAGGACCTAGGATAGGATTTGTTGATGGCATAGGTTATGATGTGGAAGGGATGTTTATTGGAGTTGTAGGTGGTGCAACCTGATTTGGATACCTCCTATTCCATGTCACAATATTGATCATCCCTACAAACCCTTGCATGGGTGGGGTTGTATGGATTTCATTTACCTATCAAATTTGATCTACTAACACCTCATGTGTAGGTAGTGGATCCTTAAATATGCCCATCTATTGGTTGTTGGTTGTGAGAGGATTATCGATTTGAAGTTTATTCTTATCGAGCATATCCTATACTTTGTTCTTAAATGTGATACATGACTGAATGTCATGACCATTTATCCAATGATAAGGATAGTATTGGTCCTCTCGATACCACTTAGGTTTTGGCTTATTAGGATCTAAGGGGTGGATCTCTGGCAATTTGATAGCCTTGGCCTCACATAATCGATTAAAGAGTGATGCCAAAGACTCAGGCAATGGCATATAATTGTGAGGTTGATGATATTGTTGCCTTTGCCCCTGATTCTATTGAGGTTAATTATACTACGCAAGAGGGGGTTGGGCCTGATAATTATCTTGTTGTGGTGGATTAGGCTTTGTAGGCCCTAGAACATTTAAGACAACTTGATTAACCATTGAGGGTTTCTGTTGAGCATGGTTGCCTTTCGGGTTTTTGTTCCATTCCTTCTTTCAAAGTTTAATTTCCCCTTCCTGAATCTTAATATCCTCTATGACCTTAGCTTGAGCTAAAGCTTCCTCGAAGGTCTGATATTGTTGGAGTTGTAACAATAATGAGATCTATTTTGAACAACTCTTTGTGAATAAATGAGTGAGCTCTATTATAGGTAAGGCAAATGGTAACTTTGACATGATCGCTCACCACCTATTTCCATAGTCCAAGACTGGTTCATCATCAAATTGTTAAAGATTGTATAAATCAATCAAGGTAGCTTTCTTCTTAATACTGAATGCAAAGCATTCTAGGAATGCATTTGCAAGTTGTTCAAAGCTATGAATGTTGTGCCTTGGAAGATGATTGAACCACTCTAGGGTTGGGCCCGAGAGTGTTATCAAGAAGGTTCTCAACAATAAGGTATCATTATCCTAAAGTTGAAAGCATAGGTTCATGAAACTAGTGATATGCTCCTATGCATCATCATCCCCTTTAAACTTATCTAACTTGGGCATTTCAAAATGCTTTAGATATGGGGGAGATGGGATAGAAGGATGTAGCGGTTTGTTGCAAAGTTGACTTAGTGTGGGTTTCTTGTAACCCATTCCTAAAGCTTGTTTTTCCAGTGATTGAATACGCTCAGTGAGCACCTTGTAAGCTTCAAAATAAATGAACTCATCTTCTCACCTTTGCCCTCGAGGAGGGGGAGGTGGAAGATGCCTGATGGGGTGAGGTGGTTGATTATGGTCATCAACCATATCCTCATAATGTGACTCGGGGTACCCCTGATCTTGATACTCTGACCCTAAGTCCTCATAGGCTTCATGCTCCTATTGAGCATTGTTGATTTGATGTTGTAGGGGCCTATGGTATTGAGGGGGTGCATGAGGAGGATGGTTCTGATTAGGTCTAGGTGGTAGTTTTTGCTTGTGCACCATGCACTTTTGTTGGATCTACTGCCTATATGTATGTGGTGTGGGAACCACCTCTTGCATGGCTTTTTATAATTTCTCTTGATAAATCTCTTGTAATCTCTATTGGCTTAGTTGATACTATTCATCCAAGCATTGTTTATCCAATCGTAGCTAGTTCAATATCGCTTGTTTCTTAGCATTATTTCTAAGGGCTTGCTCTAGTTGGTCAATAGTATGGGGTCGATTGACCTTCATATTAATACGAAGGACTTTGGCCTGCTCTATAGCTCTAGAAGGGTTGGCTATCCATTTCCCATGATCGAGGGAAGCCACGTTGACTTGGTATCCAGGATTATATGTAAGCTTGATGTACTCAGGGGTATAGAGGCACAATGTGCTTGCATGGAATACTCTTCTTGAGGAGTATGGGGATTATCAAAATCCCTCTTCCTCATTGATTAGGATTGTGTGAGCCGACACAGGTGTTTGAGTAGGATGATGAGTGCCATACCTATCTAAAAAGGCATATTGTCGACTCATCCATGGATGGTCAAGAGGAGTGGCATGATCATCCAACCTCATCCATGGTGTGTACTCTTGATCATTCTCTACTTGGTGTATAGGGTGAGTCAAAATGTGAACTCATGACACCACCCTACTAGGACCTTCCCTATGCTGTAGGGTTTGTCTATGGTGAGCATAAAAAGTATCTCGACTATGGAGGTCATCATTGTGATCATACCGAGGATTGGTAGATGCATCTTGAATGGGGATTTCCTCTAGGTTAGACTCTCTATAATAACTAGGATGCCATTCAGGAATGGCTATATCCTTAGGACTAAAGTGAAGGCGTTCCATGCCTCCTTGAAAATATTCTATGGCACTAGCCCTTGATCGAGCTTGGTTGCGTGTAGTTACCATGGTCTTGATTACCCAAAAAAACAACAAAGAAACACACAATCAAACAATATGATTATCTCTTTTAAGTTTTAGATGTGAATCCCTAAACTATTTGGTGTGTTTTGATGTGTTGTTGTTTCTTTCTTGTTCATGTTTTGCTTTTGTTGATGATATCTCTTAGTTTAATGGTTTTCACCTAGATGCTCTCACACACTGACTTGGTGATGAAGTCCAAGTCGTGAAACCCACCAGGGTTTGGTGATGAAATCCAAACCCGATGAGGGAGCCTAGGTCCTACCAGTCCTCACCTAGTTCACCGTGGTCAATGATACACCCTCCGAAGAGGAATGCATGCTATTTTCCATGGCTACAATGGTTCTTGGACCGGCCTTGGCCAAAAATAGGGTACAAAATGATTAATGGTTGGTGATGAAATCCAGCTCGTTAATGTTTAAGATGTGTCATGGTGTGTGGGGTTCTTTTTATTTTTATGCAAAAGAAAATGAAATCATCAAGCACTCCATGCTCTTTCACTAATGCATAAAAAATTAATGTTTCAATTTTATATTTCTAAGTAAAGAATGTTTTAATTTTAGAAATCTAAAGTATGCAGAACCCTAAATGAGTAGCCTATAAACAGGCAACAACAAGCAAGCCAAGGAATCAACAAACAAAGATTATGCTCTTTTTTTTTTAGAAAATTTATGATTTTCGAAAAAAAGTTGTGGGTGTTATATATAAAATGATCAGTGCGACGAGCTGATCACAATGGGCTAGGACTCAAAAAAGTATTTTCGGGATCAAATTTTGTATTTGTGGAATATTTGGCCAAAAAGGGCTAGTGGAAAAATGATAAATTTGAGGCATTTCGAGAAAATAAGGAGTTAAGACTCAAAAATTTTGTGAAAGGTGCAAAAGGGGCTAACTAATATAACAAAATAAATTTGAGGATTTTTGGGTTGTCTAGGGTTTTTTATGACTTTTTTAGTGTTATTTTTCCCTATTTTTTGTTCAAAAATTACTCAAAATAGAGTAACGATAAAACCACTACAATTTCTTCGTTATAGCTCCGATTTGCACGATTTTTGAATTTTTGAGTGCAAAATAAAAAAGTAGCAAAATAAGAAAAACAATAATTTTTGAATTTCTTCATTATTTTTTTTGTTTGAAAATAGAAAAACAATAATTTTTTTTTTGTAACTAAAGAAACAAAACGAAAAGGAACAAAGAAGACCTACTTGGATTTCCCACGTGTGAAGGGGCTATCAAAACGAGATTTAAACCCTACAAAAACACCAAAAATAAAAGGATAAGTAGTTAGAGTTTGTGATAAACCGTGATCGCCACTGTAATGCTCAAAAACTAGTGCACAATAACTTAAAAATGTATGATTGCAAAACTATGAGATATATAACCATAACATCATGATAAAACAAGAAAAGATATGGGGCAAATCCATTTTATTAATGATAGCTTGTTTTCTCGAAATATAGTTACAACTTCATCCCCTCGAAGGAGTTCATCATTTTGATACAATCGATACAATAAATAACTGAGAATATTTGATTCTCTTCTTAGAACAGATCTGGTGCACTTTTGGGGTTCTCTGGCATCCACAAACCGTCCTGAAAAGGGTTTCTTTGTGACCTTCGCAAAGGGTTTCTGATGTCAAACTCTTGTATTCCTCCTTCCTTGCACAAAAACCTATAATCTGCACACAAGGAACACAAAAAAGGTTAATAGCATGTGTGGATGAAATGATAAGTAAAAATAATAAATAACTAAAACATGATGAGTAAATACGTAAAAAAAATGCAACTATGCTAAGACGATGAAGAATGCAAACAACTCGAGGGTTCGTGGTTGAATTTCAGTAGCACTTCATCGCTTGAAAACTCTAAAACTTGGATCCATTAAAATGAGGTTGGATGCAAATCTATAGATCCTTCGAAGGGAACCTATTATTAGCAAAGAATATTCGCATGAGAGAGGTGGCCTACATGCTCTTCTCTTAAATATCATGCAATACCACTTGGTTGTCTTGGCCTATGTAGCGCTATTATGGGGTCAAGCATGCATGCTAATCTGGGATTGAGTGTGCATGCTATTTTGGGCTTGAGTGTGCATGCTATTCTAGGCTCGAGTGTGCATGTTATTTTAGGCTTGAGCGTGCATGCTATTCTAGGCTCAAGTGTGCACACTATTTCTGGCTTGAGTATGCACAAAATCTATGGCTTGAGTGTGCATAGAATCTACGGCTTGAGTGTGCACAAAATATATGACTTGAGTGTGCATGAAATCTACGATGTAATCCCACACGTGGATTCTTTATTTTTTCTTCTGGCCAAAGTGGGTCATTTGGTCTTTATGGAGTCCATGTAGGTAGTCTTCTCAACATGACATGTTTTAGGTTTCTACACAATAATGATTCTCCTCTTTTCTAGAGAATCCAAAATATTATCAAGGTGACTTTGTATGTCCCCAAATTTCCAACTATCTTCTGAGTTGGATTCCAATATCAATTTTCCAAATTTTCTCCTAAGTTGACCCTTTCTATCAATATAGTTGAGTCCTAGTCTTCACTGGTTTTCCTTCAACCAAGTGGAAATATCCTAGCATCCAAATTAGGGTGACTATTCCTTGTCCCCTCAATCTTCTACTCAATCAGACCTTTAAAAATAGAGTCCAAGTCTTCATTACCTTCAAAGTAGATAGATTCTAATTTAACTTTATCAAAAGTGGAAAAAACTAAATATTGATAATGGTGGATAATAAAATGAACTCTATCAAAATGGACACAGTTAGATGGTAGCTTTGATACCATTGTTGGTTTTTTAGGTTTTCTTACCATAAAATATCATAGGTGCCAATATAAAATAACCATAATTTTAAAGGTTAAAATATCAATAACGAAGAGTAGAATAATATATGAGAAAATTATATGTATATCAAAGCCTATATAATATTAAATTCCACGTTCACTTATATAATCAAATATGAATGTAAATGGCCTAAGTCATTCATGAACTATACATGAAGAAAACTTAAATATTAATTTCTCAAAAATCTGTATACAAGCTTTATTACTTTCCTTCTTGTTACAACTCTATAATATGATATTCAAATTACATTCAATTGTTTTCTTATAGAGTATTATCTCCATAATATAGCCATAGTAATGTGACTCTTCAAGTACTTGACTATTGCTCTCCATATGACAAGTCCCATGACCTTTGGCTTATCATCTTGCTACTTGTATACTAGACTCTTCAAGTTGTTCTTACATGGACACTTGACTCTAAGACACTTGCACACATCTACATGACTCTTACACTTCTTCATGTACACCTAATCTAAGACACTTGTGCACATCCTTACATTACATATTTGTATACTTACATGACACTTGTGCACATTCTCTTTTTTACACTTGCACTTTTAACTTACATGTCACTTGTGTATTTCCTACACATTGCACTCTTACATGACACTTGTGCATTTTTTGCACATTAAAACTTACATAAAATGGATATATAAATCATACTCCTAAACTATAGACTCAGCCCTATTCCATTACATATTTACAATATTACCATGAAGGTACAATGGAGGTACATTAGCATGTACCAAATAATGTAATATTTCTCAACAAATTCCTTAGGCTTAATATCCCATCTCCTTTAGAGAGATAAAATTATAATTGTATTTGCTTACCATTCTTTTTTATGTGTTGGTCCTAGCTTCCTTAGTAGAACAATGAGATAGTCACTTCTCTTTCTACATATCTTTACACTTGAATTGGAGTTGGGGCCAACACTTCCTCTTTGGAAGTTATTACTTCATGTAATTATCCATCACTTGCAAATATCTATTTCCCACTTGTGGATTGAGTCCTGAGCAATACCACAAATTGTAGTGCTTTGGATCTTTGATCTCAAGATTTTTTTTACAACTATAACAAGTAACATTTTCTTTCTCTTGAAGCATAAACTTGAAACATGTATTATCTTCTATCAATTTAGTAGTTTATTTGAACTATTGTTGGGTGCCCTCTAACTAGTCTTTAATCTTGCCTTTTTCAAGTTGGAGTTGTTTTTGTTGCTTTCTACTAGATTTCCCCATCTTTTAACAAAACACTGCATAGAACTTTCATCAAACACTTGGTGTGCAACATTTTTATACATAAAAAATCCAAAGGGCTAGTAAACTTTACATAAACCTTAGGAAATATTGCTATGATACCATATGATTTGTGACAACTCTCAACTGGATCACTTACATAAATATTTTTGTATACAAAATGAAACAATAAGATGCATCTTTCTCAATGAATTAACACAATTAGAAACATAGTTGAACATTACATATGAATAGAGCAATAAATAAAAACAACCATTGGAAAGGGAAATAAACTTGATGAAATAATACAAACATCATAATTTATGTGGAATCCTCTAGGGAAAAAGACCCATTAAATATGTTGTTGCAACTTATATTATTGAAATGTAATTGAGATTACAATGTGCATGAGTTGAATAAAGTATCTCTTAAAGAAAAATAGGAGAACACATAAAAACTAATACAACTCCAAATTACTCCCAAAAGTGTGTGCCTTATTAATGGCAAGAAAATGTAGCAACATCCCCAATTTATGTTTTTCCAACAAGGGAGAAAAAAAAGGGCATGGAAGGTTAATAGTCATGCCCTTTCTTCTTCATCTCCTTCAATGTCCTTTCGTGTTCCACTCTTTCTTAAAATCTGAAAACACAATCTTTCATATTCCACCCTTTCTTCAAATTTAAAAATAGAATTTGTCCTATTTGATCAAATATTCAATCCTAATCAATTTAAGATGTCAATATTCTCAAAATTTCATAGAAACATATACTTTCTTAAATTGGTTATATAGGATTGAAATGAGTTGCACTTTTATTACATAATCATAGTGACATTTCAATACACCACCTAGTGGTATTTGATAATTATGCATCTTTCATTTAACAAGATTTAAACCTAAGTATACCCTTGAGAAATCCATATTTTTAGCCAATGGAGCTTATGCCATTTGATAAAAGATATTATTTTTTGGAATCATATACAGTTTGCAATTATCGTAAACTTTACAGGTCAATTTTAATAGCTTGAAACATGTTCTTCCTTTATAAATATAAGAAGACACATAATCTCATCTTAATGGACATGTGAAGTGTAGCTTTGATCTTCTTACACAAGTATGGTTCATTTTTTAATATGTGGCTTTAACCTATAAAAAATTTATCCATAAATTAAGAGGTTATAGGTTTTGTTACAACCCTAATATAGCCTAGTCAACTATATTTCCAACTTAATTATTATTCATTGAATTCATGTATAAATAGAGTAAAGTATGTTTAATTTATTATCATCAATCATTTATCCAATTGTGTATTCGCAAGAGACTCCACCCTTTCTAAGTAGCTATAGCAATTTGCCCTCCTTAAGTGGCATATTGATTTATCTAAATTCATTCGTTTAATATATTATATTCGTAGTTGATTATTTTACAAAGTAGATTGCTTCAAGTGGTATCTAGCAGCGATATGGGCAAAAACAAGAATATTTTTTTTGGAATACCACCTAATAGCTTCCAGATCATAATTTCTTCTAGTATCAAATCAGAGCAAGACAATAAAATAATTGAATTTCGTAGTTTATTGTTCGTAATATCCATGTAAATTCATGCATCTTACCGTCTGGTTGAATCAAGCACAAAATCCATAGTTTGCATGTCAACAAATAGAGCACCAACTAAAATGAACTACAACCAATGTGAGACTCTTCAATAATGTTCACGTCCTTCAATAAATTAATAAATTAGTGTAGCTTCTTGATCAATAAGCGTTGTCACGCACTCCAAATAAGTGAGACTCTTCGTTAGCATCTGCATCCCGTAGGAGATTAAAATAATAATGCTGCTATAATACCAGTACGATCTACCAAGTATTCCAACCAAAAATCTGTCCTACGTTATTATTCCATACTATTGCAAAAATAGTAGGCAGAGGGTGACAATTATTTTAGTCGTATTGTTTGTCAAAGACCACAGGCAATACAAGAGGTTTAAAATTTTACTGATATTATAAAAGGATACAAAAAGTGTACCAATAAAACCTAATTTTCCACCAACATAATAGTGCCATGCGGAAAAGGTATGTGCAAGTTTTATAAATAATAAAAAAATTGTTTCGTCAAAATTAACGCGCTACATTGGGTTTTAGTTCTTTATAGTCAATTTTAAGGGACTAAAATCCCACATGCACTGTGTGTGAAAAGATCAATAGTTTATAAGTTTCAAGGCACATTATAATATTGTGACCATCAACCTGTGACCCACCCCCCTTCGCTCATTTCGTGGATCACATTCCTCTTTCCCATGTTATCGTGTGTCCAATTGTCATCATGTGTTTCCAGTCTCTTACGTACTCATGTTGTTGTCTTCCTCCGATCATTTCCACACTGTTCTTTTGTTCGCTTCCACGTCATCTAATTTTGTTGTATCCCCACAAACCCATGCATCAACTCACCATCCATGCACCCACTTTCACACCTTGCTGCCCACCTGTCTAATCCCATCGTATCCCCGTTTTGATCGTTGGTTGTCGTAAAAAAATAAAGAACCGTTGGTTGCCAAAAAATACATTGGATAATTTAAGTTTGTGACTGTTTCAAACGATGTTGGACATATAACCATTGTAAGTTGAAAATCAAATTGGTGGTAACCATTGCAAACTAGTTGTTGGGAAAATGATCATTGAAAGAAATTACAAATATTTTTTTTGCAAAAATTGACAACAAAAGACAATATATTTTGCCAATTATAATATTGCTACAATTCAAAGTGCATGAGTGATCAAACTACTCCAAACAAGTGGAATAGAGGAGCAAACGAAATATTACAACGCATAGATAGACCAAACGAAGGGTCCCTGAATACACCAAAATGACAACCATGAAATAAAGGTACGCAACATAATTCTCCTTTTAGAATTAATAGTTTTAACCCTCACCACTGGTCCATGGCTTCTCCAAATCATAACAATTCCACTCCTCCTACACCAGACCACAATGGCACTTCGTCTAACCAAGAAGACCTTGTCTCTCGAGAAGACCTTGTCGCTAAAATTCCCCTTAGTGTGGACGTCGATGTGCATCATTGTCTAGGGCAACAACAAAAAGATATTGCTACTATGTATTCAGTACTACAAGATATATGGGATTCAGTGTCTAAACTTCTCCCTCCAGATAATCAAGCCTCTCAAGATATTGTCAACCCTCAACCTTTAAATACTCGTCAAGCATCAGTACCTCCAAAAACTTCTTCCGATTTTGATCCTTCAGCAGGTGATGCCTCCCGATTCTTAGAATGGCCTCATGATGTTCAAGTTCCTCGTACTGACATGCCCACTTTTGAGGGATATGATCCCAGAGGCTGGTTAGCCAAAATGGATGGTATTTTTCATCTATACCATATTCCAGAGACTGATCGTGTCGCATTTGCATCTTGTAAACTGGGTACCCAGGCCTATCAGTGGTTGTTATGGCAGCTCCATCAACATAATCACTCCCTTATGTGGCCTAAATTTAAGGAACTTTTCCTTAGAATATTTGATAAAGGTTCTTCCTCATCATATGTGGTTCACCTCATGGAACTCAAGCAAACCGGTTCAGTAGAAGACTATGTCACTGAGTTCACAAGTCTTCTTACCTATACACATGAATTGAATCCAACAATAGTGGTATCCACTTTTCGTCATGGTCTCAAGGATAAAATAAGAAAGGAAGTCGACATGCATGATCCATGTACTCTTGATGATGCCACCCGTATAGCTCAAGCAGCCAAAAATAAACTTCAAGATGTGGCACCCTATAAACGTGATTCTAATTTTCATCATCCTTTTCACAATAATGAACAGTCCTCAAGATTTTTCTGCTTTAAATGTCATTCCTATCATCCAAGAGATCAAGCCTGTGCAGTACGTCAAACCTTTCAAGTGGAATATGACACTAATGAAGAAGAAGATATAATTCAATCAGAGTCACTCACTGATACAGAACAACAACCAACAGATACTAATGAAGTAACACCAGAAGAAGATACTATTGCTCTCTCAGTACATGCACTTATGGGTTTAAAAGCTCATCATACAATTAAGGTACAAGGATTTATTAGGCACAAATGTATTAATGTGTTGATTGACTCAGGTAGTACACATAACTTTATCGATTTCAAAACTACCAAATCCTTGAACTTGTATATGAATACTTCTAATCAAGATAAGTTTCAAGTATTAATTGCAAATGGAGGTAATGCTCAATGTGTGGGCTGAACATCTCTAGTTTTGATACAAATGGGAAGTTATACTTGGCGGGGAACTCTCTTCGTTATGAACTTAGGGAGCTCAGATGTCATTTTGGGTGCAGAATGGCTATCTCAACTCGACGATGTTACTCTTAATCTTCAAAAATTATACATCAAGTGGATAGAGAATGGGAAGACTATTTGTCTTCAAGGAATTCAATCTCCACCATCCAAGGTGGTGAGTTCACATTGCATGGAGAAGTTACTAAAGAAGGGTGGTTATGGTTTTATAGCTCAAATAAATTCCATGGAAGCTCAATCCTTGGATACTCCTGCAATTCTCTCAAAGGATCTTCAAGATATTATGGATAATTATGAAGAAGTCTTCAGCGAACCAAAGGGTCTACCTCCTAAATGATCACATGACCATGCCATACATCTCGTTCCTGGAAGTCTTCCTCCTAATGTTCGTCCTTATCGCTATCCTCAACCTCAAAAGATAGAAATAGAGAAGCTGGTCCAAGAAATGTTAGAACATGGCATCATTCATCCTAGCATCAGTCCTTATTCATCACTAGTAGTAATGGTACATCGTAAGGATACCTCTTGGTGCATGTGTCCCAATTTTTGACCTCTCAACAAAATTACCATCAAGGATAAGTTTCCTATCCCTGTCATTGATGACTTATTAGATGAATTACATGGTGCTAGTTACTTCACTAAATTGGACCTTCGTTCAGGTTTTCACCAAATTTGGGTTAGGGAAGAGGACATACCTAAAACCGCTTTTCAAACTCATGAAGGTCATTATGAATTCCTAGTCATGCCTTTTGGTCTTACTAATGCTCCATCAACCTTTCAAAGCCTCATGAACCATGTCTTTAGGCCATATCTTCGTAAGTTTGTCCTAGTTTTCTTTGATGATATCCTAATTTACAGCAAATCTTGGAAGGATCACCTAATCCATGTTGACAAGGTCCTTCATCTATTACAAAAGGAAAAACTCTTTGTTAAAAGATCCAAATGTGCCTTTGGGGTCCAAGAAGTCGAATACTTAGGTCATATCGTATCTCATGAAGGAGTCAAAGTAGATCCCCAAAAAATCAAAGCTATTCAAGATTGGCCCTTACCAAAATCCCTCAAAAAACTTAGGGGATTTCTAGGTCTTACAGGCTATTACCAAAAATTTATCCGCAACTATGGCAAGATTGCAGCACCTCTCACGACACTTACCAAAAAGGATGCTTTTATTTGGAACGAAGCGGCTTCTCAAGCATTCCAATCACTCAAAGAAGCTATGTGCTCCACTCCAGTATTGGCTACTCCTGATTTTAACAAGCCTTTCATCATCGAGTGTGATGCTTCGAGTACAGGTATTGGCATTGTTTTAATGCAAGAAGGTCACCCCTTGGCTTTTGAGAGCAAGCAACTTTCAGGCAAGAATTTGGGGTGATCCACTTATGAGAAGGAAATGCTGGCTATTTTACACGCCATTGAGAAATGGAGGCATTATTTACTAAGCAGTCGTTTCATCATTAAGACTGACCATAGTAGCCTTAAGCATTTTCTAGAACAACGTCTCTCATGCCCTGAACAGAATAAGTGGATGACCAAACTTTTGGGGTATGATTTCATCATTGAGTATAAGAAAGGCAAAGAAAATATGGTAGCTGATGCATTGTCTCACAAATATGAGGATGAGGTCTCCATCAATGCCATTTCGGGTCCTTGTCCCCAATGGTTGTCTCAACTTCAAGAAGAATGGTTGGTTGATATTGAAACTGCTCAAATTATTCAAGATATGAATACAGGATCATCAAGGCATCCTTACTTCTCATATTTAGATGGTGTGCTTCACAAGAAATATCGCATCTACCTTTCGTAGGGTTCCACTATTAAATCTATGGTCCTCCAAGAATTGCATGCATCCCCTTCAACAGGACACTCGGGATTCTTGAAAACATACCAGCGAGTGAAACAATATTTTTCTTGGAAAGGCTTAAAATCTGATGTCAAGACATTTGTGGCTGAATGTGAGGTATGCCAACGTAATAAAGGTGAAACAATTAAATCTCCAGGACTACTGCAACCCTTACCAATTCCAGACCACCAATGGGAACACATATCCATGGATTTCATTGAGGGTCTTCCCAAGTCAGAGGGTAAAACAATGATTTTTGTGGTTGTGGATCGTCTTTCCAAATACGCTCACTTTTGTGCCCTACAACATCCCTACTCAGCAAGTAAAGTGGCCAAGGTATTTCTCGACTCCATTTTCAAGTTACATGGTATGCCCAAAACTATTGTGAGCGACCGTGATCCCATCTTCACTAGCAACTTTTGGAAAGAATTATTTCGTCTTAGCGGTACCAAGTTGAATATGTCTTCCGCATATCACCCCCAATCTGATGGTCAAACATAAATAGTTAACAAATGTTTGGGTACTTATCTTCGTTGCTTTGCTCAAGATAAGCAGTATCACTGGATTCAATGGCTTTCATTAGCAGAATGGTGGTATAACACTTCTTACCATTTTTCCCTCAAGATGTCTCCATTCGAAGCTTTGTATGGTCAGAAGCCACCAACAATCACAGACTATGTTCCAGGATCTTCCAAAGTAGCTCAGGTAGATGACTTGTTTCAACATCGTCAGACAATGCTCAACCTTCTTAAAGATAATTTGACCCAAGCACAAAATCGTATGAAGCAGCAACACGACTTACATCATTCAGAATGACAATTCAATGTAGGAGATATGGTCTTTTTGCGCCTGCAACCTTATAAGCAATTGTCCTTGAAGATCAAGTCTAATCAAAAGTTGGCTCCTCGATTTTATGGGCCCTACAAGGTAGTTCGTCGCATTGGTGAAGTCGCATATCAATTGGAGCTTCCACCCTCTTCTCGTATACATCCAGTTTTTCATGTATCTTGTCTCAAACAAGTGATTGGCCAGAAGGTGCAATCCCAGACAGAGCTTCCAGTACTAGATGAAGAAGGGCGAATAACTCTTCAACCTGAAGCAATATTGCAAACCAGAGTACGTCATCTTCGATCTCGCCAGATTCAAGAATTTTTGATTAAATGGCAGGACCTTCCAGAAGAAGATGCTACATGGGAATCAAAGAGTATATTCTAGTCATTTCCAGCTTTGAGGACAAAGCTTTTCGAGGAGGGGAGCCATGTTACAACCCTAATATAGCCTAGTCGGCTATATTTCCAACTTAATTATTATTCATCGATTCATGTATAAATAGGAGTAAAGTATGTTTGATTTATCATCATCGATCATTTATCCAATTGCGTATTCGCAAGAGACTCCACCCTCTCTAAGTGGCTACAAGACTTTGCCCTCCTTAAGTGGCGTATTGATTTATTTAAATTCATTTGATTAATATATTATATTTGCATTTAATTATTTTATGAAATAGATTGCTTCAGGCTTCTAAATATTTAGAACTCATTTATTCACTACGATTCTTACATCATATTATTGAGTTTTTTTTTTCGTCATATGAGATTAAAACAAATAATAAAAATTATCGTGACAATTCAATAAATTATATTATAATATTTAATTATTATTAAAATTTGAATTTAAATCTTCACTTTAAAATTCTATACTTGTAACCACATGAACTTATATCTTTGACAAGTTTAAAATCTCTAAGCATCCTAAAATATTTGATAACAATTTCTCCAATTACCATTTGTCAAGAAGAATAAAATAGAAGCTTTTTATCATCCATGAGGCCAAAAGTAGCCTATGGGACAAAAAGTTTATAAAAAATCATTATTGTCAATCCTAAAATTTGATCTGATCATTTTTATTTTTACAATGTTGATATTTTCCTAATGATTTGGATGAAAATTTATCCTACTTTCTGGTTTTAATAATATGTTGTCCTAATTAAACAATTCTTGCATTGATTCTACTAACATAGCTAGCTTACATTCCTAAATAAAATACTTTTTTGTCTTAATTGCCCTTGATGTACAAAGGTGCATGTCCTCTCCTTCAATTTCTCTTTTTTTCTCTTCCATGTGCCTATTTCACATCTAAGTTGGTGAGAGCTATTTCTGAGTTAAAGAAGCATGAGCATGAGTGTCTTTGCTTTTTAATTGATGTTCGTATTTATATAAACCTTTTAATGGTCATCCTATGCGAGATTAAATTTAGTTTTTCAATACTTTTCCCCATATAACTACTCTAAATTTTTCTTTAACAAATACCTTTATAATTTAAACATTTAACTACTCAAAAATTTTCTTTAAAAAATATTCCTTTATTTTTTCCTTTACTTATTTTACTTCATTCATTTGGATTTTGTCCTGTCATCCTCATACCATATCTTCTCATGATCCTCAAGATTATAAATGCCTAATTTTTTTATTTAAAGTAGATGCAAAGTACATGTAGTTTCTAAAAGTCTGCATGGTTAAAGGTCATACGCAATAAATTTAAACATTTAACTATTCTTTTTTTTTGTTCTTGACGAAAAGGGTTTTGAAAGGGACCCTGACCCTTTTACAAAGTGGGATAGGAGACTCAACTGAGATCCCCTACACAACCATAAAAACAAATAGAACAACAACAAGAACACCTCAAAAACCTCCAAAGGGAGAAACAAACCAAACCGAATAGGATAGAACAATAACAGAAAGGACCCAAGCCAAAGTAAGGGCCCAAGAAACCGGCACAACACTCGAAGAACATAGAAACCAAAAGAAACTAGCTACATTTTTGCTCACTTGCAGGAATGGTCTTTGTAGCTTTACCATTTTTGTCATTGCTGGAATTAATTATTTTGGCCACCTTAATCCGATGAGCAACAACAATCTTCGTCGACCAAAAAGGACTTGAAAACTCATCATAAGAAGCAATGTTCATCATCACTATTCAGATTTTTGAGGCCTTGGGGAAAGTTGTTCTACCACACTCGAAGAGATTCCTCCGAAACACCCCTGTTTGCAAGCAAATCTACGACCTTGTTCCCTTCCCTATACACATGTTGAATGATGATATTTGAGTATTTTATGATGAGCCTTCTACATTCACCAATGATATTGCAGATGTTCTAGGCCAGGTTGTGAACTCCTTTAAGGTAATTGATGATGTTCAGAGAGTCACCTTCGACAATGAGGTGATCAATTCCCAACCCATCCAAGATGACCAGACCTTGATAAAGAGCTCTTACTTCGACTATGTTGTTTGATTAAATACCAATGTTTTTTGCAAATGCCAAGATGATTTTCCCATGATCATCTCTAACAATACCTCCACTGCCTGCCTTCCTTGGATTACCTTTTGTTGCACCATCAAAGTTGAACTTCACCCATCCAACGGGTGGAGGGGTCCAAACAATGGTGGATCTATCAACTTGAGGAGTGTGAGGCTCGAGGTTGATTACTAGAAAAATTGAAGTGGGCATATAACTGGGCCTCAAGACCAACCCTAGGAGTGGATTGAGAAGGAATGAGTTGGGAATTTTTAGAGGCATAGGTAATGATGCGAAGAAAAATGGAATGGAGGTCCTTGGAGGCGGTGGAAAACACCTTGTTGTTTTGTTCTAGCCAGATTTTCTAGAAGTAGTGGGGTAAGCAAAAATCCCAAAGGGCATTGAGCCGGGAGTTAAGGAAAGGGTTGGGCCATTGTTCATACAAAAGACTGATAGACAATGGTAGAACCTAGGCAAGGCTGACCAACTCAAAGAGGGAATACAAGACTGACAAGGAGAAAGGGCACTCCAGAAATAGGTGGAAGATAGACTCCCAGTTGGAATTGCAGAGGAGACATCGGTTTGGAATAGGCAAGCCCCTAATGATGATATTGTCAATAGTTAGGATCTTGTTTTGGGTGACAAGCCAGGAAAAAAACCTAATCTTTGAAATCAATTTTTTAGCCAAATTAGTTTGATCGGGGTCCAAGATGTCGATGACGAATCCTGGATATGATAGGCAGTTCTGACTGAGAATTGGCCATCTTCGTAGGGCTTCCAAATGGGAGTGTCTTTGGAATGATTTTTAGGAATAATGTACACTCTGAGGAGGTTGGCTAGATCCTTGACAACACACTTCTAGTCATTATTGAGATTATGAGTAGGTATGATTTTCCACTGTTGGCACTGAGAATTTTGAGAAATAAAATTATAAACCTTGCTGCCAGATATTTGGTTAGTGATCGGTTTAAGAATGACCAGATTTGGATCATTGATCATAGGGTAGTATTTCAGCCATGGATCTTCCCAGAATCTGATGCATCTACCACAACCAAGTCTCCATCTTATCCCTTCTCTGATGATATCTCTAGTTTGGATAATAGAGTTCCAGAACCATGACCCATTAGGAAGCGGATGATCATCAAGGAAATCATTTTGCTGAAGATATTTTTCTTTGATGATGTCAACCCAAGAAACTTGAACATATTTGACTATCCTCCATCCTTGCTTTGCTATTAAAGCCATATTCATTTTGTGCACTTTTCAGAATCTAAGGCCTCCATAAATTTTCTTGGCACAGACCCTATCCCACGCCACTAAATGGAACCTATTATGGTTCTCATTTCTAGACCATAAGAACTTCTTTTGGATTTGTTCAATATTCTTGAAGATGGATGCAGGAACTTTGAAAATAGACATAAAGAAGATTGGTATGCTCTAGAGGTATGCTTGAACCAAAGTGGCTTTAGTCACCTAACTTAACATAGTCTTTTTCCAGCCAACAAGTTTTTTGAGGATCCTGTCCAAAACATTGTTCCACATATTTTTTGATGGATTTCCATGGAAAAGGGGAAGGCCCAGATAGGTGGACGGGAAATTGGAGATGGAACATCCTACAATTTTGGCTATTTTGAGTTGTCTACGAATGGGAGTGTTCAGGAAATAAATTTTTCTTTCCTGGAAGTTGACCTTCTGACCAACAACTTCTTTGTAGTAGTTGAGAATGGTTTTAGTAACCTTGGCTTTATGAATGGAGGATAAAGTTGCCAAGATGGTATCATCAACAAACTATTGGTGAGAGACTAGCCTGGAAACTGAAGAAGGTTTAATGCTTGATAGAATACCTAAGGAGCATGCAACCTTAAGGGATCTACCAAGGGATTCAACAAGGATGATGAAAAGGAAAGGAGATAGGGGATCCCCCTACTTGAGGCCTCTAAATTTTTTGAAATAACCAGACAACAAATCCATTGACAATAATTGAGAACCAAGCAGAGGTTATGCATTCCTTTATTAAAGCAATCCAATCCTCATGGAAGCCAAATTTGGTAAGCACAACGAAGAGAAAGTCCCAAGACACTCTATCGAAAGCTTTGTTCATGTCAAGTTTTAGGAAAAGACCAACTTTTTTGCTTTTATACACTGAGTGAAGGAGCTCATGGATAGTGATAATTCCATCAGTTATGAGCCTACCTTAGACAGAATTCCCTTGACAAGGATCTATGATGGATGGAAGGGCTTCCTTGAGTCTGTTTGCAATGACTTTGGATAGAAGTTTGTAAACAACATTGCAAATACTGATAGGTCTGAAGTCAGAGATGGATTTACAGTCATGAGATTTGGGAATGAGGGCAATGAAGGTGGAATTAATATCTCTAGGCAACGACTTGGTCCTTTGAATGTCCTACACTGCTTCAGAGATGTCTTTGCCAATAATATCCCAGAAATGCTAAAAGAACCAAGGAGGAATCGCTTTCGGTCCTGGAGCTTTGATCTCTTCATGAGTGAATTATTTTAAAAGCTTCTCATTGAACTCCTGGGAAATGAGACAGGGGATGTTCTGAATGAGAGCATTGTGAGCTTGGGGAGTGCAAGGTGGGCATGGTCCCAAGATATTTTCAAAATGATTAACTACTTCAAACCTGATTTCATGAATATTGGTTGTGCTTGTCCCATCATTTCTTATCAGTGCTCTAATTTTGTTGGCACTCCTATGCCTGAGAGTTGAAGCATGGAAGTATTTGGTATTAGAATCTCCTTCTTTCAACCATAGTGCTCTAGAATTTTATCTCCAAAAAACCTCTTCTTTGGCCAGGATGTTATGATATTTTGTTAAAAGTTCTTTTTCCCTGCTTCTGAGCTCAGGACCCAACTCTCCATTCTGGAGTTGATTTTCTAAATATTTTAACTAATATGCAATTCACTGTTTGCATTCAAAAATATTTCGAACACCTCTTTGTTCCACACCTTTAGATTGAGCTTAATGAAGCGGAGCTTTTTGGCAATTTGGGTTATGGGTGAGCCTGAAAAATTTTTGTCCCACCATTCAACAACACAATTTCTGAGATCCTCATGTTGAAGCCACATAGATTCAAATCTAAAAGGTGTTTTAAAAGGGAGAACTAAATTCTAACTTTCCATGACTAGAGGGCTATGGTTCGACCCAATTTTTGGAAGGGAATGGAGCGTAGCATCGCCAAAAAAATGAATTGCTTCCTTGGATAGAAGAAACCTGTCAAGTCTCAGTTGAATCAATTGGTTGCCCACTCTTCTATTGCTCCAAGTAAATTTTGCTCCTTTGAGGTGAATGTCCATCAATTCATTCCCATCAACAAATTCAGCAAAGTCTTCAAAACATCTTGGAGAAATGGGAACCCCACCTTTCTTTTCAGATGGATAAAGGGGGGTATTGAAGTCACCAATGAGCATCCACACCTCATTCGGGAAATGACTTCTCATTTGGTTTATAATGTTCCATAAATCCAGACATCCAGAAGGACTATTAGGCGCATATATATTTGATAGAATCCATTGAAATTTAGAATATTTATTGAATAGTAGAATGTTGATAATTATTTCTGAGGAAGAAATTATTCTACCTTCAATTTTACCAGGATCCCACATGCAAAGGAGACCACCAGAAGATCCTTGAGCTGGGCTAAAAACAAACTCACTATTTTTCCACAATGACTTAGCTATCCTATTATTGTTGTCCATATCAGTCTTGGTCTCTTGAAGTAAAATGATGTTGGGCTTGAGCTCTTTCCTCATGGACTTGACTAGCCTTTGCTTAGTAAGCCCATTGAGGCCTCTCACGTTCCATGAGAGGATCTTCATCTGTGGCTTTTTGTTGAAGATTTTTTCCCCCCTCTCTTACCTTGGGATGGAGGTGGTTTGGATCACTTTCCATCATCTTTCAAAAGATCTAAGTTTGATTGATCTACCAATGATGATAGGATAGTAGACTAAATGTCGTTGGCAATATCATTTTCAATCTCTTTACGCTTGATATCTTGGATAGATGGTCTTCATTTCTTTTTATCGCTGCCAACGTCAGCAACAAATTTCTTTTGGCTTCTAGTTGCCTATTTAATGGGGCTATAAAGTTGCTCCAAAATAGGGGAATTATTGCTTGAAGGATAGGTAAAGGGTTCTTCCTGAGAAGGCGGGTCATTGAGGATGTTCAGGGAAACATTGGAGAAAGGGATACCTAATGGTCCTGACCTAGAGGGGGATTGGGGATAGTCCAAATTGGGAAGGGGAGGGTTAGAGGGACCCAACCTAGCAGGGGATTGAGGTTTTACTGCAACATAAGAGAGAGGGTTTGTGGCAACATCTGAGAGATGAGCTTGTGAATCATGGGGTATAGGGTTGCAAATAGGGGCTTTGAAAGCTCCATCAGTAGAAATAGTTCCAGAATCATTATCTTGACCACTTAACGGAATGAAGGGATTGGGTTTGGAAAAGAAGGAACGTACCTGGTTAGTGTCATTCTCAGGCATGTTGGACATTGGTTGTTTCCCTTTGTCAGTTTGATTTTTTTTTTGAAATCGCTGAGTTGGTTTGTTGCTATTTGAACCTTACCCTAAAACCCATCTTTCTTCAAATATCTTCTCAATAAAGGACAATGAGATCGAAGGTGCCCTTGTTTTTGGCACTCAATACAAAATGTCAACTTGTTCTCATACTCAACTACCTATCACCTACATTAGGAACCTGAAATGAGATCAACATAAATAGGGAGCTCTGAATCCAGGTTAACAATGATGCATAAATGAGCATAAGTTATCCGAGATTTTGTTTTGGTTGTCAGATCTAGAGAAACAATGTCCCCAATGGTTTGATCTTATGCCCTTTAGGATTTGCATGTCAAAACTAAATCGGGAGGTCAGGTAATCTGACCCAAATTGGTGCCATGTTTATGCTTTGGGTCTCAGGGTCAAAATCCTCCCCCACCTTCTGATGAAAAAGCTCCTTCAACCAAAAAACCAAGGACCACTAGTGAGGATTCAACTGGTATCCTATAGGTTGTTTAATTAAATGAGGAAGAAGCCCATGGGAAAAGCTACCAGCTCCATATTGCCAATGGGGCACCACTTGGAAAATTCCCATCTACGAATGGACTTGATGTCTGGTCATGAGCCTAAAAACTTTCCCACCAAGGACAACAATTCTTGAGAAATTAGAGGTGCCATGAACTCTGGAGGAATAGTGACCTCCCTACCCGAAATCAAGATAGGAGCAGAGTCTTTGGGAATACTGATAAAAAAGGAAATTACTCTGTTTTGAATTATCTCTGTGAAAGAGGCAAAAACAGGTTTTGGGGTGGGTGTGATGGGACCCCGCCAACACCCGTGACCTCCAAACCCCTGTCCAGACCATTGGGGGAGCCTGATTCGAGGTCGTATGAATTTTTGTCATCGAGATCTGCATCTTCGCCTGGAATCTCGTCTGACTTCTCGTTCGATTTCCTACCTCCTATTAGTTCAGATTTTTGAGGACTGTTCGCTCGGGGAGAACTGTTGTCGTCGTCGCCTACCATTCTTTGTTCCTTCTCTTCTAGGTAACATTTAACTATTCTAAAAAAAATAAATTTCTTTTCTTTTTTCATACATACTCATACACACTCCACCGTGATGAGAGACCAAAGCCATACTAATACCATGTCTCACATAAACTATTCTTTTTTTATTAGGTTAATGTGAGGAACCTCTACGACCAATGCTTGGGGTTGAGCAATCCATTCCCAACCATGACCTCTCGTAAGGTTGAGAGCTAAACTTATCAATAGAGGATTAACACCCAACCACACACACATTGGTTTGAACCTTGGACCTCTTGAAGAAGAGCCAAACCTCGAACCATGTTCCGTTGTCCCCTAGGATTACTCTAAATTCTTTTTTAACATATACATTTATATTTTTATTATAACTTAAATATTTATTTGAAAATGGTCCTCAAGGGCTAGGTGGATTAGTAAGACGTTGGGCACTTACCAATAGGAGATCTAGGTTCAAACCTTGGGGGCATGCCCAATTTGAACAAAGGTAATAGTTTGACCTAAGTCCGTTGAGTGTGCCTCAGCTTGATGACGATGATACCAATCTCGAGCCACCAGGGAACTCCATCACTTCGAGTCATGTTTACCTAGACGAGATAGGGGTTATAGACTTATAGTGGTAACACCATGATTTGACACTATGATCGAAGACAATACGACTTGACCCTATGACCAACTGTTAAAAAGGAAAAGTAGTTGCCAATTCCCCTATGCATGAAAAATATATATTTATTTAAAAATAATATTCTATATATTATATCCCACAAAATACTTAAATTTTTTTTTTTAACAAATACATTTATATTTTTATTATAATTTGAATATTTATTTAAAAATAATATTCCATTTTTTCCATGGTAATTGTTTTACTTCATTCTGTATTTTGCTGTGTCATCCTCAATGCCATATCTTGATTGTAAATGTATAATGCATCTTTTTTAAATATACGCAAAGTACTCCAACTGTCGTGATCCTCGTGATTATAAATAACGTTTTAATTTCTTTTTTTATGTGTAAAGTAAATGTAAAGTATAATATTTGTTATTTTTATTTTTTTAAAATATAAAATAAATATTGTTTATTTAATATATAGTTATTTTTATTTTTTTTAGGGGAGTTGATTACATTTATGGTTTCAAACCACGGGTTACCCTCAACAAATTTATATTACAGGATCACTAATCTCCCGAAATTGGTTCCATCATTATTGATCTAATATACACTGAGACGATTTCAAGCATACTACCACATTTACAAACAAACATGCTCCCAAGGTTTAAACCGAGATCTCTTCTAAATAAATGCTTAACCAAACAAACAAAATCTTGGAAACTACCCTTAATCATACTGTTTCAAATACCACATATGATATACATCCTACCTTATAAAATTTGAATCTTAAACCTTTATTTAAAATTCAAAATATTTACCATTAAACTTTCCAAATTATACAACTAAAAATATAATAAAATTACTAACTTCATGTTTCAAATTTATTCTCTTTGATAAAAGTCTAAAAATAAATACCTAATATTTAGGTAAGTTAATTATTCTTCATTTGGTTGATTGTTCCTCTCATTCTTCTACATGTTCTGACAAGGTCCACCTCCTCCTAAGCCCCATGTGAAGAAAAGAAAGGACAAATGCAGGCCTTATATAGGGCTGAAACGTGAGGGGAGAGAAGAAAAGCAGTGTTCCTTGCAAATAAAAAATTAAATGCAATTATTGTAAATGAACATATATATGTTGAATTAAATCGTATTAATTTAATTGATTTTATTTTAAAATTTTGTATGATACAATTTATATGAGAATTTTATAAAATGAAGAAGTTTATTTACACGTGTTTTAAATTTGGATTTTTAAAGAAAATGTGAAGTTCAACCTTTACATTATTTATGGATAAATTAATAAAATATTTATTGTTTTTTTTTAATTTGAAAATATCTTATAAAACGAATAAGTTTATTTATACATGATTTAAATTTAGGTTTTTGAAAAAAAATTAAATTCCAACCACTATATTATTTTATATAAATAAATTGATTATATATATATATATATATATATATATATATATATATATATATATATATAATTTGAAAAACTTATATTAAAACAAAATCATTTATAAGTTTGGATGAGACTCCTCCTAACCTTAGTCAAAGAGAATAATGTTTACAACAGTAAGAAGATTTGCATTAGAGCCAAATCTCTTATACCATATTCCTACAATGGTTGTGTCCACCTGGCTTACAAAAAGAAGATCTGCATTGGAGCCAAATCTTCTAAAATATATTTTTATAATGGTTGTTCAAATTAGCTAAACACTAGATTTGCTCACCAACTTGACTAATCATCTCATCCTCAATAGTCATGTCAGTGACACCCCTACCTCCTTCTCAGTACCCATTTTAGCGAAAAGTTTATCACTTTATATAGATCTCTACTCACATAAACTGAAATCACATCATCTAATTCTCTTCACAATTCCTTAATTTGAGTGACAAGAATCCTCAACCTCCATGTCTTCAAAGTAAAGTTCCTCGTGCAATCCAGAGCTCCTACCAATATTTGCGAATCTGATTCTAGGATTATCCTCTTGTAACCTTATTTTACTGCCTAAATAGAAGCAAATTTGATAGCTAAGGTTTCTGCTTTCGTGACCCTTCCCAAACCTTGCAATTCCAAATAGAGCATTGTCCTAACATAATTTTTGCAAACTACTCCAATTCCAGCTCTAGGGCACTGTCCCAACATAATTCCTGCAAACCACTCCAATTCCAACTCTAACCGGATTGCCTTTTGCAGTTCCATCAGTATTAATTTTAATTCAACCTTTGAGGATGGTTTCCAACTAACTCAAAGTACAACTTCAGTTTTCAAAAAGTTTAAAGTTCAACCATTACAATATTTTATATGGACAAATTGACAGAATACTAGTTGTGGTTTAAACTTAGGTTTTCTAAAAAAAGTTCAAAGCCCAACCACTACAATATTTTATATAAACAAATTTAAAAAATACATTATAGTTTAAACTTAAATTTTCTAGAAAAAATTCATTATTCCACCATTACGAATAAAATAACAAAATATTATAATACTATTATTAATAAAATAAAAATTAAACCCATTATAACTAATTTAAAAATCTATAAAGTTGGCATTGAAAGGGTCAACTATTTGCCGGCCAAATCAAAACAATCATCTAATCACATTGACAATATGACATAGAAGGCATGGCTTTCGTGAGAGTTTCCCATTGGACAAGAAAATCTGTGAGAATCCCCATGAAATCAAAGATCCTCACCTGTAGTTTCGTTACGCTACATCCTAAATTCTAATAACAGAGACCCAACGCCACAGCAGGCCGGAAAAAATAAAATAATAAAGCAGATATTTTTATTGTTTACAAGGTTATAATTTATATACAAGGTGAAGTATAATAATAGTCATATTGTTTTAAGAGTATAGTAACAGGAAGTTTTCATTTAAATAATTTAAATTATCTATACAATAATAGGGAGCCTTTCTCCATATAATTGTTAATATATTTTCTACGAGCATAGTAATAGAGAGTTTTCCTCCAGGTTACTAGAGTTTTCTTCATTTAATTGTTGCTACATTTTTAGGAATATAGTAACAAAAGTCTTTCTCCACGTAAAACATAGTAACAGACAATCATCTTCCACCTAATTGTAGTATAATAACAGGAAGCCTCCTCCACGTAATTTTATTTGAATCTACTTACACGTAATTTAAATTAAAATAACTGAAATGAAATGCCAAGAGGTAAAATATATTTAATTCAGGAAACAAATTTAGTATGAAAAACAGTGTGCATTACGTGCAATGTGTCCACCATTAGATTTAGCGTGCCAATCTGCCAGCGCTGGCTCGCGGAAAAGTACAACAGAGCAAATTCCAAAACAAAGACTTTAATTAATTAATTTGGTGTTTTGTACGGTCTATTGGTGCTTTGTTTTGATTTTTCCCGATTATAGAGAGTATCGTTGATTTTAAATTATGTGGGAATGGACTGTCAGGAAATTTCACAGAGATTTTCGCTTTGAAATTGTAATGAAATTGAGAAAGATAAGTGTGGTCAATTAAATCCCAGTATGTGATTTAGGTTTTATACTATGCAAGGCTATGGACAGTCTCCTTAAAATAATGGTTCTTTCCTTTTCCTTTAATTCCTTCTATAATAAAGACAGATACCAAAAAAAAAACAATAAGTAGACGTAGACTCTAGAGCATATAGAAGACAATTTTTCTAGTTTGGAATTATAGAAATGAAGGTTCCATTACACATACTTTTCTTTCATGCAGATTACATTACACATTTGTTAGGCTCCTTGTTTGAGGATTTTACTTTCCTCTTTATATGAAGTGTGGAACAATGGTGATACTCTTCTGCATTTTCATGCCTACATTTCTTATGTAAAAGTATTTTTCACATCACTCAAGACCTTTATGCCAAGTTTTGGAGAACATGTTTGATAATTTTACTTTCCTCTTTATATGAAGTGTGGAACAATAGTGATACTCTTCTGCATTTTTATTCTTACATTTTTGTAAAAGTATTTTTCACAGCACTCAAGACGTTTATGCTTCCAAGTTTTGGAGAACACTTTAAGAAGATGCTTAATTCTTAGGTCATGCTTATCCTAAAATAAAATAATGGTCAAAATATCAATAATGAATAATGAATATTAGAATAATATGAGCAAATTAATATGTATCAAAATTTATATAATACTAAAATATATGTTCACTTATATAATCAAATATGAATGTAATTAGTCTAAGTTATTCATGAACTATACATAAAGAAAATGTACAATATTAATTGCTTAAAAACTCGTATATAAGTTTTACTACTTTCCTTCCTCTTACAACTTTGTAATATGACTCTTCAATATTGCTCTTCATATGACAAGTCCCATGACCTTTGGCTTATCGTCTTGCCACTTACATACTAGACTCTTCAATTTCTTCTTACATGGACACTTGACTTTAAGATCCTTGCACACATCTACATGACTCTTGCACTTCTATATGCACACCTAATCTAAGACACTTCTGCATCTTTACATTACATATTTGTATACTTATATGACACTTGTGCACATTCTCTCAATCTACACTTGCACTCTAACTTACATGACACTTGTGCATTTCTTGCACATTGCACTCTTACATGACACTTGTGTATTTTTTGCATATTGACACTTACACAAAAGAGAAATATAAATCATACTCCTAAACTATAAACTCACCCCAATATATTACATATTTACAATTGTACCATGGAGATACATTAGCATTTACCAAATAATGTAATATTCCCCAACACCTCCTTGTATACATTATTTGGTTATTGAAAACTTTAGTCTTCAATCTTGGTCTTTGTCTTTGTCTTTAATCTTCATGTGACCTTGCGTTGTTCATGAACCTCTGTTTGAGATTCATCTTTAGTTTGTTGTTTGAAATATGCTCTGAGTTCTTCTTTATATTCATTCTTTAAATCTTTAGTCTTTGTATCTTCTTTAACTAGTTCATGAACTGCTTAAGCTTCTTATTTGACCTTTGATATGTATGATTCATTTCTTATTACTCTCTAAGATAATATAAACCATATTTGATCCATTTTTCATTTACTTATTTTCTAAACATTTTATCATAAAATATTTTACCTTCAATTTTGTCTTGCATTTTAGAAATAGAACATTTTGTTCTATTGTTAGAATTTCTTTGGAAATAATTTTTTGAAAAAGTTCGTCTAATCTAAATATTAATTTCCTTTCAAATATTCCACAATAGTATTTTTGTACCAACAAAATGTTGGAGAATGAGATTTTCTTCTACAAAATTTGCATGGATAAAGATTCCAACAACTAGCTTTTTCATGACCAATTCTATTATAATAATTGCACTTCAATTGAATGTAATGTCCTTTCTTTGATTTATGCTTCCTTGTTAGTACTTCAAGTTCTTCTATCTTCTTAAGAAAATAACATAACCATTGATGCACTATTAAGGTTATTCTTTATTTATTTTCCTTATAAATAAGTTGCATATTTTTTAAATCTACGACATTTTGAGTAGTTGTCATAGAATTTGATTTTGTTAAACTTTTAGATTGTGAAATTGTAGTGATAATATCTAATCTTAAATTCTTAAATGTATTTTTGAACCATTCCAGTATTTTTTTGTTTTCATTAAGATCATTTATCAAATTTTGAGAATCAAACTTAAGTTTATTCATCATTTCTTCACTATTGAATGCATTTCTAATAATTTCTTCTATGATATGAATCAATTCAATGATTATTTCATTCAAAGTAATAAACCTTATATCTCCCAAGTAAAGAAATAACTCAATTATGAAATTTACAACTCAATTATGAAATTTACAGATTTTAAATTTTCTAAACCTTTGATGTAGAAAACCTTTTAACTCCAAATATTTTAAATTTGCAAAATTCCAAAAACTTCTAATATTTTTTTTAATTTCAAATTTTCTCAAAAATTGAAGAACTTAAGAAAATAAATCTTCTATCTTAAAAAACTTCAAATATCTTCAAATACTTGAAAAACTTTAAATAAACTAATTAAAGTAGAAATATTTATCACTCCACACTTTAAAAAAACTCAAAAAATTGATATCTCTATCTAAACCTTATAACCCCAACTAATTATAAATTTCTTAACTCCTTCTAACTTATGACTCCAGTTAAAGCATTTGAAAGACTTAAATTATTAATTAACCTTGCATTTCACCTTGATTAACTTACACTTGCTTACTAGATGAGCTAACGACTCTTGCTTATCACCTTGGTCAACTTGCGCTTGCTCACTGAATACGCTAACAATTCTACTTTCCAAGTTAAGTGGCCCATGCCAAATTAAACCCTAATTCCATGTGGGACTTTGCATGCAATTAAATCATTTTTTTAATTGGTTATATGGTATTGAAATAAGCTCGTAGTACATCATCACCACATAGTGGTATCATAACAAAGCTTGGATATTATCCATGTATCACTTGGAAAGATTCGAACCTGAGTCTCCTTAAATATTGAGGAATCTAACCGGTTGAGCTAATGCCACTTGATGAAAATTTTTAATTTTACATTGGTTTTTATGAGGGGTCGTAGTCCCCTCATATCGAGGTTTGAACTTGGATCTCCTGTATGAAAACCTAAGGACTTACCACTACAGTATCCCTCATAGATTTGCATACAATTCAATCATTACATTGGCTTCTTTCCACAATAATGACCTTAGTGTATCCATGTTACTTCAGTTAGCTACGGACAATGATGCTTGACTTTACTTCTTGCAGGTGTAATGTGAACTCTAACTTGCTTGCCTTCTTCGTTGATATTTTTTTGGTCGTTCTTCTAACGCTCATCTCTTCACCTTATTCGTTGGTCTCTTCTCTGGTCTCCTCACTTTGTCGTTCTCCTCACTCGACATTGTTGATCTCTTTACTCCTTTGCTGGTCTCCTCACTTAACGCTATAAAGCATTGATCTCTTTACTCCATTGTGGTATCTGCACTCGACGTTGGTGCTGGATGATGTAATATTTCTGTTTGGAGAGGTTTTAGACACTACTCTCCATCTGCTGGAGACGTTGGATAATGCCCTCCTATCTTTTCTTCTATTGGAGGTGCTCAAACTAATATTGGTATTACCATAGTTTGCATAATGAAATGCTCTCTATTCTGCTTACTCTTTCTTCCAGTTTCTCCTTACTAACTCTTTGGACTATTTTCACAATGACAACTCTTTGCTTTCGCCTTGATAGCTTTTTGCTTCGCTTTAATAGATCTTTGCTTTCACCTCGATAGATTTTTTCTTTCATTTTCCACCTTATGAGATCTCTATTTCACTTTCACCTTATGATATCTCTGTTATGCTGTTGTAAGAAAGCTCTCTGCTTTGTTTTCTTTATAAGAAAGCTTTCTATTTTGCTTTCTTTATAAGAAAGTTCTTTCTTTTGCTTCCCTCACTTTTTCTTTGTCTGCTAGCAACATTCAACTTTGTTCGTCTTCTCTTAACAATGCTTATCTTTGTCCTATATCTTTTGTTGGTTACTTCTTAATACAATGTTGTATATATCTTAGCATTCTTATTCTGATGACAATGACGCTTAGAATAGCGTACAAATGCTTCAATCTTCTTCCAATGATGCTTTCTATCTTCTGATGCAGAAGAAACTCGTAGACTAATAACTTAATCTTCAAATATATTTTTGGTTCAAAAATCAATTTAGCCTTGAACTATAATGATTCTCTATCCTTAGAAGATAAATTTTTTCTTTATCTTTGTAGGAAGCTATAATGCTTCTCAATCTATGAAATATCAACTGCTCATTTATATTTAGAAGCTAAAATTCTTCTCTATCTCTATAGGAAGCTTCTCAACCTCTAAAAAACTATCTTCAATATCTTAGGTCGTACCTAAGAACAAAATATAGTTCTCTTATTTTCTAGAGAACCCAATATCAATGTTAGGGTGACTATGAATGTCCCCAAATGACCAACTTTTCTTCTGAGTTGGTTATTTATAATCTTCAATAATGATTCTCCTTTTTTCTAGAGAATCCAAAATATTATCAAGGTGACTTTGTATGTCCCAAAATTTCTAACTATCTTATGAGTTGGCTTCCAATATCAATTGTCCAACTTTTCTCCTAAGTTGAACCTTTCTATCAATATAGTTGAGTCATAATCTTCACTGGTTTTCCTTCAACAAAGTGGAAAGATCTTAGTATCCAAATTAGGGTGACTATTCCTTATCCCCTCAATCTTCCACTCAATCAGACCTTTGAAAATAGAGTCCAAGTATTCACAATCTTCAAAGTATATGGATTCTAATTTAACTTTATCAAAAGTGGATAAAGTTAAATATTGATAATGGTGGCTAATAAAATGAACTCTATCAAAATGGACATAGTTAGATGGCAGCTTTGAGAACACTGTTGGCTTTTTAAGCCTTATTATCACAAAATATCACAGGTCCTAATATAAAATAACCACAATATTAAAGGTCAAAATATCAATAATGAATAGTAGAAAAATATATAAGCAAACTAATATGTATATCAAAGCCTATATAATATTAAAATAAACATTCACTTATATAATCAAATATGAATGTAAATGGCCTAAGTCATTCATGAACTATACATGAAGAAAACTTACAATATTAATTGCTCAAAAATATGTATACAAGCTTTTTTACTTTCCTTCCTCTTACAACTTTGTAATATGATACTCATATTACATTCAATTGCTTTCTTATTCCATATGACAAGTTCCATGACCTTTGGCTTATCATATTTCCACTTACATACTAGACTCTTCAAGTTCTTCTTACATGGACACTTGACTCTAAGACACTTGCACACATTACACGACTCTTACACTTCTACATGTACACCTAATCTAAGAAACTTGTGCACATCCTTACATTGCATATTTGTATAGTTACATGAAACTTGTGCACATTCTCTCAATTTACACTTGCACTCAAAACTTACATGACACTTGTGTATTTCCTACACATTGCACTCTTACATGACACTTGTGCATTTTCTGCATATTGATACTTAAATAAAAGGGAAATATAAATCATACTCCTAAAATATAGACTCAGCCTTAATCTATTACATATTCACAATTTTACCATGAAGGTACAATGGAGGTACATTAGCATGTACCAAATAATGTAATATTCCTCAACAAATTCCTTGGGCTTGATAGCCCATCTCCTTTAGAGAGAAAATTATAATCGTATTTGCTTGCCATACTTGTTTATGTGTTGGTCCTAGCTTCCTTAGTAGAACAATGAGATAGTCACTTCTCTTTCTATATATATTTGCACTTGGATTGGAGTTGGGGCCAACACTTCTTCTTTGGAAGTTATCTCTTCATGTAATTATCCATTGCTTGCAAACATCTATTTCCCACTTGTGGATTGAGTCCTGAGCAATACCACAAATTATAGTGCTTTGGATCTTTGATCTCAAGTATTTTTTTTACAACTATAACAAGTAAATTTTTCTTTCTCTTGAAGCATAAACTTCAAACATGTATTATCTTCTTTCAATTTGATAGTTTCTTAGAACTATTGTTGGGTGGCCTCTAACTAGTCTTGAATCTCTCATTTTCTAAGTTGGAGTTGTTTTTGTTGCTTTCTACTAGTTTTCCCCATATTTCAACAAAACATTGCATAGAACTTTCATCAAACATTTGGTGTGCAACATGTTTACACAAAAACTCCAAAGGGCTAGTAAACTTCACATAAGCCTTAGGAAAACTTTCTTTAATATCATATGATTTGTGATAACCCTAAATTGGATCACAGACACAAATATTTTTCTATGCAAAATAAAACAAGATGTATATTTCTTAATGAATTAACACAATTGAAAACATAGTTGAACACTACATATGAAAAGAGCAATAAATAAAAACAACCATTGGAAAGGGAAACAAACTTGATGAACCAATAAAAACATCATAATTTATGTGGAATCCTCTACGGAAAAAGACCCATTAAATATGTTGTTGCAACTTATATTATTGAAATATAATTGAAAGTGCAATGTGCATGAGTTGAATAAAAGTATCTCTTAAAGAAAAATAGAAGAACACATAAAAACTAATAAAATTACAAATTACTCCCAAATGTTTGTGCCTTGTAAATGGTCAGAAAATGTAGCAACATCCCCAATTTATGTTTTTCCAACAAGGGAGAAACAAAGAGGGCATGGAAGGTCAATAGTCATGCCCTTTCTTCTTCAAATCCATCAATGACCTTTTGTGTTCTACTCTTTCTTAAAATCTGAAAATACAATTATTCATATTCCACCCTTTCTTCAAAGTTGAAAATAGGATTTGTCCTATTTGATTAAATATTTAATCCTAATTAATTTAATATGTCAATATTCTCAAAATTTCATAGAAACATATACTTTGTTAAATTGGTTATATAGGATTGAAACGAGTTGCACTTGTATTACATTATCATAACGACATTTCAACACACCACCTAGTGTATTTGACAATTATCTATTTATCGTTTGGCAAGATTTAAACCTAGTATCCCCTTGAGAAATCCATGTTTTTAGCCAATCAAGCTTATGCCTTTTGATAAAATATATATTTTTTGAATCATTTATAATTTGCAATTGTCATAAACTTCACAAAACAATTTTAAAAGCTTGAAACACGTTCTTCCTTTATAAGAAGGCATGCATTCCCATCTTAATTGACATGTGAAATGTAGCTTTGGTTTTCTTATACAAGTATAGATCATTTCTTTATATGTGGTTTATAGGCTTGCAAACTATTATATAAATTTAAATTTGAATCTTCACTTTGAAATTCTATACTTTTAACCACATGAACTTATATCTTTGACAAGTTTGAAATTTCTAAGCATTTTAAAATATTTGATGGTAATTTCTCCACAAATTTTACAATATGTCATGAGTAGAATAAAATAGAAGGTTTTTAACATCTACAAGGCCTAAAACAACCTATGGAACAAAAACTTTATAAAGAATTGTTATTGCCAATCCTAAAATTTGATTTGGTCATTTTTCTTTTTAGAATATTGATATTTTTCTACTGATTTTGATGATAATTTATCTTACTTTCTAATTTTGATAATAAATTGTTCCAATTTCTCCTTTTCAAACTTTTTTTGCATTTCCACTAACATAACTAACTTACATTCCAAAATAAAATACATTTTTTTTGTCTCATTTACCCTTGATGTACAAAGATGCATGTCATCTCCTTCCATTTCTCTTTCCGTCGCTTCCATATACTTGTTTCATATCTAAGTTGGTGAGAGCTAATTTTTAGGTAAAGAAGCATGATCACACGTGTCTTTGCTTTTCAATTAATATCGGTCCTTATCTAAGATCTTTTGGTGGTCATTTTGTGCGAGATTAAATTTATTTTTTTAACTTTTTTTCATACAACTACTCTAAATTTTTCTTTAACATATATCTTTATAGTCATAAAAAGCCGAACAACCTGCCCGGATTCGTGGGGCTACCCATTCCACAATTTAAATTAAAAAAAAGTCCCTTTATAGTTTTACTATGATTTAAACATTTAACTACTCAAAATTCTTCTTTAACAAATACTTTTATATTTTTATTATGATTTAAACATTTATCCAAAGATAACTTTCCTTTACTTATTTTACTTTATTTATTTGTATTTCGGCTTGTCATCCTCATACCATATCTCCTCAAATTATAAATGCCTAATATTTTTTATTAAAGTAGAATACAAAGTACAAATAACTTTTAAAGCCATATGTAACATATTTAAACATTTAACTACTCTAAAAAAATCTTCTTCTTTTCTCTTTTATACATACTCATACACACCTCATGGTTTGAATCAAAGTCGTTGAATAAAAGATCAAAGATATACTACTGCTATGTCTTGTATAAACTACTCCAAATTTTTCTTTAACAAATACATTTATATATTTTTATAATTTAAACACTTATTCAAAAACAATACTCCATTTTTTCCTTGTACTTGTTTTGTATTTTGGTCTATAATCTTTGGTCTATCATCCTCAATACCATATCTTGATTGTAAATGTCTAATGTTTTTTTTTTTTTTAAAACAGATCCAATGTACTCCTCTATATCATAGCTTCTTGTGATCCTTGTAATTATGAATGCTTAATTTTTTCTTTAAAAGCATAAAAAAAATTGAATGTCTAATGTTTAAAAAAACTAGTATGCAAAGTGCAATTTTTTTATTTTTATTTTTTTGAAAAAAAGATATAAGTCATAGGACACGAATATTGTTTATTTATTATATGATTATTCTTATGTATATTTTACAAAATTTTATGCGAATATTGTTTACTTAATACATGATATCCTTAACCATATTTCAAAAATTATCAAGGCAAAATTTAAACTTAAAGTTTAAAATTTCACAATAATAATTTAATTATTCAAATTAATCATTTCAAAATTTTAATTAAAAAAACTAAAAGTGTAACAAAATTACCAACTTCATCTCTTTAAGAAATAAATGCCTAATATTTACATAAATTAATTATTCTTCATTTGGTTGATTGTTCCTTTCATTCTTCTACACCTTTGACAAGGTCCACCTCCTCCCAAGCCTCCCCGTGAAGAAAACAAAGGACAAATGCATGTCTTACACTAGGGCTCAAACATGAGGAGAGAGAAGAAAAGCAGAAAAGCACCGCCCCTTCCAAATAAAAAATTAAATGCAATTATGATAAGTTTAATTGATTTTGTTTTTAATTTTTTTAAAAAAATTTATTTATATCATAATTTTGTAAAATATATATATATATAATTAAAAAAAAGTATTTAAACTTTGTAGTTTGAACTTAAGTTTTTTTTGAAGTTTAAAGTTTAACCACTACCATATTTTATATGATTCAATTGACAGACTGTAGTTTGAACTTAGATTTTCTAGAAGAAAACCTAAAGTACAACCACTACAATATTTCACATAAATAAATTGACAAAATATTATAATACTATTTTTAGTTCTTATCATAATATTCCAACTGGCAAGGCACAATTTTAGAACAAACAATCAATAAAAATCACCTTATTTTAATTTTATATAACTAATTTAAAAAATAGTATAAAATTGCCTCTGAAAATGTCAAATCAAAACAAACATCTAATCACTGTCAACGGAATTTGACAATTTGACGTAGAAGGCATGGCATTCGTGAAACTTTTCCATTGGACAAGACAATCTGTAAGAATTCCCATGAATTTAAAGATCCTCACGTGTAATTTCATGACGCTACATCCTAAATTCTAATAACAGAGACCCAACGCCAAAGCAAGCCAGAAAAAGAATAAAAAAATAAAGCAGGTAACTTTTATTGTTTACAAGGTTATAATTTATATACAAAGCACTGGATGGTTGAAGAAATATACAAAGCACTGGATGGTTGAAGAAATTCCATAATAGTGGTATAATTATTTTCTATTAATTAAAGGAGGTTTTTTTAGGTGATGGGATTTATATGGTCAAAATTATTTTGATCAAAATTATTTGGTATCAGGATTTTGGGTACAATGTGCTTTGGTAGAGTAAAAAATAGAACAAAAGACCTCCCTTAAAAGATTACCCTACCCACTTCAATTCACTTACAACAGATAAATACTATCGTCAATAATAACAAAAGGGAGGTCTTCACTTCTTTCAAAAGAAGGACCTCCTATGTGATTTAAGTATAATTGTGACTATACTTTCTAGTAGTTATACTTTCTGACAGCATAATAACATAGGGCCTCCTACAAACCTTCTTACCCTAATTTTAACTAAGGTAACTGAAATAAAATGGGAGAAACAGGTATAATAAATTTTATTCAGTAAAAATGATGAAAGTTGCAACGTGCCCGGCACTAGATTTAGGGTACCAGTTAGGCAGAGCTGGCTCACGGAAAAGTACAACAGAGCAAACTCCAAAACGCAAAATTTAATTAATTAATATGATGTTTTGTACGGTCTGTTGGTGCTTTGTTTTGCTTTTCCCCCGATTATAGAGAGTATCGTTGAGTTTAAAGTTATGTGGGCATGGACGGCAAGGGAATTTAACAGAGATTTTCGCTTTGGAAATGTAATGAAATTGATGCATGCCGGTATTTTGATCCGCAGAGGATGCAGGCGACGTGTATGACAAAATACCTAAAAGAGAAGGGCTTAAGGTTTTTGCGCCATTGCAGGTGACGAAAAGCACTCGGATGTCGCCTTTGCGCAGACAATCTGCTGCTTTTTCTGCTCAAAGGACGTGAGCAAAAGCGGGCCTCCCAACTTTGGCGCCATTGGGTTCATATACTGTACAATTCCCGTGATCAGATCAAATCATGTAAGCCAAACCAGTGGAAAAAAGAAGAGGCGAAGAGGCGGGATTCAGGCATGGGAGTTGGATAGTTTTTTTTTTGGAGTTGGATAGTTTTTATTTTTTCAGATCGGAGATAAGAGGAGTTGGAATCAATGCAAGCAAATGTTGAATTGGATTGTGGCCGAAATTTTTGGGACTGTGTGTTTTTGGTTTTGTAATGCGTGAAGAGAGATTTTGGAGATGGGGAACCAGTGGGCTGTAAGCCGCGGGGGCGTGGGATCGGCGATGGCGGGGAGCAGGGACATTGCCAAGATTTTGCTCAGTCCTCGGTTTTCCGGCACCGAGAGTCCCAGGAACAGGTTTTTCAGTTCGTCGTCGAGGCGCTCGGATTCGTTCGCTGACTATGTTTGTTTCAGAGCACGAATGGATAAGGTGGTTCCGGCAAATGCAGATAATGGTGCTTATTCTGAGGTTTTGAGTGATGAATGTGAATCCGGCAGCCGGAAAAAGAGGCCCGCCAGGCTGCTGGAGATGCTTCTGTATACTATACTTGTAAATTTTCTCTTTAGCAATGTAGTTCTGAGGATGAAGAAGATTGGGGCTAAGAGGTTTCTGAGGCAGTTAGTTGTGTATGTTGGTTTGGTGCTGATGATGGGATTGTTTTTGATGAAGCTAAGTTCTGTGAGATGGGTGGATCTTCAATCTGAAGAGGTGTGTTTTTCTTGATTACCCACTCGAGGAATCCCATTTTTTTCGCTGCCTTTTGTTTTTCTTCAATTATTTTGTGGTTTGGGTCTGGATGGGTGTAAATATTGAAGTGGATGAGTATATGTAATCGACTTAGAATTTGGTTTTGTAGGCCATGGTCTGGTGGTGAAAGTGATCGAGTAATTTGCATGATGATGACCCAATTAAAGCCTCGCTGTGTTTGCCTGCCTACTGACTATGGGGCTTATTAGCCGAAAGGCTTCCTTTTTGACCGTGTGTTACAAATGTAGTTTTTTTTTTAACCTATTTGCCTATGAAAGAAATCTGGCCTCAGCGGAAAACATGTTATGTTTTTGTTTTGGTTGTTTGGTGATATAACCTGGAATAATGAAAATCAATGATCCTGAAGGGCTGCTTTTGTAGGTGAGATTAATTGGTTTCCTTAAATTTTGTTTGATTGGATTGTTGTATTGGAAGTGGGAAAATCTTTGTAGTGCATCCTTGAGAGGAGTAGAGGTAAAGAGGTAGATTATATTCTTAGCTGCCAGCTAGCTTGCAAGGTTTATGTTTAAATTCCAGTTGGTCAAGCATTAAGATTGAAATAAATTTTCCACATTATTATAAAATTGGGCATGAAAAAAAGAAGACTTCACTTTTAATTTTATAGAATTCAAAAAGAAAAAATAAAAACAACACCAATTGACGCTTGAATCCAATCCGTTTGCAATTACTGATATGAAAACGAGTCTGGAGAAGAGGAGATGAAAACGAGATAAAACCCTCATGACTTTGTTAGGATCTACTTTTTACATTTCCAATGATTTTTTTTCTTTTTTTCAAATATAATGGGCAAACTTTGAATGTATAAAATTAGTTATATGGGATTGACACTGCTCTAGCCTTATTTTATTATGATCACATAGTGGTATTATAACAGCTTGACTATTATGCATGTATCCTTTGTCAAAATTCAAACTTTGGTCTTCTCTTTAAAAGCAGAGGGATTTAACTGGTTAAGCTAATACCATTTGATATTAAATGATTAAAATTAAGAATTGAAACCTTCTCTTGATATTTGAATATGGTTTAATAAAATCGCTGAGCTTCAACTAACAAGTTGATTAACTTTAAGGTCCACGAGCATTGAGCATAACAGACCACCCTGTAATTCTTGGGTCCACTATGCAGAGGGAGAGGAACTCGTCTTGTGCTATCTGCCCACATACATGCCTCCCTCCCTCTGGATTTGAACCTTGAATCTCCTATTTGTACCCAAGGCTTCACCGTTAGGTCCATTCAGGTATTAACTGGCAGTGTGATTTTGTTGTTCTATTTTTCATGCCATTCCGTATGACAAATGTAAGAGCTGTGAGTTTGTGTGCTTCTGTTTGTTTGCTAGAAGTTGGAACCTTTGTATGCAGAAAAAGGCAAATGATAATATTTTAGTTCTTAATGAGAAATTTCTGCGCACACACTTTGTATTGATAAAATAAGGGATAGAGATGTGCCAAGAAGGCTATGGAAATCATGCTATCCTAGAAGTGAGAAAGCTTCTCTATCTTTCTTGTAAAAAATTCCACTACCTTGCAAGATCGTTTAGAAGTAGAAATGAGCACCTTGTGAATACCCTCAACGGTGTCTTCCAATGCTCGAAAGGTGAAAAAAAGATTTGGGAGTCAGACATCTTACAAACTGGCCATGGGACTTGGTAACCAAGGTACTAAAACAAGCTTGTTTTTACCAGAACCAAGTGCCATCTTTCATTGTCTTGAATTTTTCTAACATATCAAATCATGATGACCAAAACGTTTTTCAGAGAACCAGACTAAGTGCTTGAGATCCATACTAATAAGGCTTGGTAATTATGCCCTGATCTGTTGAATTTTCAGATAAAGCCTTTAAGGGCATGATCAAACTCAGACTTAAATCTTTAACTGACTAAAGCAAAAGCTGCCTTTAGCAGAGGCTGGACAGAAGACCTCCATGCACAAAGATGGATCAGAGTAGAAAAGGTAATGACTCTGCTACCATCCTTAGGGCCTCTGGAGAAATTGGTAGGGACTTTATTAAAGAACACGGCAAGTAGACTCTTCCTAAGAAAACATACAGGGGTCCGACTAGAATAAACTCCATGCCTTTTGTTTCAGCAGCAACTCCCTATGCGGCAAATTGCTATTGTCCAACATAACAAAATTTTAAATTGCAAGAGATGCCTGAAGCAGGGTTGGAGTGCGCAAAAAATGAAAGTTATCCCAATCTCTGCCCTGTCCAACTATGCATTAGAGCAGTTCTGCAGCTACGTAGGCAAGACTAGTTCTGGTCAGTTGTACGAAGACCTTTTCAGCAGGTCTGTCCTTTTTTTTCAGGTTTTTGGAAATCAACTTTCTTCAAGAAATGGAAATTTTTGAGGAATCTTGTTGCAATAATGGATACTACTTTTATAAGAGAATATTAATGTAGATGAACACAGTATTAAAAACTCCCTGTATTTATACACAAAACTAGATAAAAATTAATCCACAAAAATCTATTTTAAATGATTCTAAAATATTCAATAAAGGAGTACCAGGAGAAAGAAAGCAGTCGCTCTTGACACGTAGTTACAAGCTTAGGTTTTGGTAAAGAAATCATTGACCAAGGTTGTATTTCTTTTGAAAATCAAAATGACCATTTGGTCAAGATTGTGGTTTACTTGAAACTTTTCTCCATTCAGATTTGGTATTTTGAAGCTTTGTGATATTACTAATTTTAGGTCTATAGTTTTATTAATTTCTAATTGATGGTAATTTGATATCTTTACCTTTTCTTTTTGCTCATTTTCATTAGTGCATTGTTTTCTTTTGAAACAATTAACATGGATATTTGAGAGTTCCTTACGATGGGACTATAAAGTGCACCGCTTATGTTATTCTGTTGAAGCTTTGCCTTCAGGAGTTTGTATAGTAATTTTTTTAAAGATAGGTGGAATGATTAGCCTTTGGGGCAAAAACTGTACTATTATTCTGCAGTAAGTGGAGAAAATATCTGTACTTATTTACTTTATTTTGCAGATTCGTCCACTTGACACATTTCTAAAGCCTCTTGGGGACTCTGCTGTGAATCGTGTATTGACAGAGGAATCTCAATATCTTGCAAGTGTAGTTGAATCTTCCCCTCTACTTGAGGTCATTGATTCTTCTGAAGACCAGAATGTAAGTGACTGAACAAGAAGGAATCAAACTGAGTTTGGAACATGACTATAGATTGTAGTTTCATTTGGTTATGGATAGTAGAAAAACTATTTTTTCCATTTCCAGTCATGCCACTTTTCAATAATATTGGTGCTTCACATGCAGGATAATCAAAGCAATGAACTCTGGTCTAAGCCAGACAGTATACATTTCTTCCAATGCATAAATCGGTCTCAACGTTACAAGCGTATGCTAATTCTTGTTTTCTAGAAAAAATTCTGAAAAACGTTATAAGCCTCAGTTTATCGAAGCAATTTTTCTTTCCCTAACTTACATTGAACTTTAACTATAGGCCCAAAAGAGAAGCACAATGGATATCTTGTTGTGAATGCTAATGGAGGATTGAATCAGATGCGCATGGGGGTAAGTATCCTTACCCCACAACGGGCATGTGTTTTGATTAGTCTCTTTAATAGGATTAAGTGTGCAATCTGTACATTTACTTAATATTTCTTAACCTGCAGATCTGTGATATGGTTGCCATTGCAAGAATTATGAATGCTGCAATTGTTATACCGAGCTTAGATCACAGTTCTTTCTGGGATGATCCAAGGTGTTTATACTTTTTGCTTCAATTTGTCTTGATTTTTACAAGTTACAAAGAAAAAATAAAAAACTGGAATTATATTTGGCTTTAAAGTTTTTCAAAATATTTCTTGATGTTGGAAGGCTTTTGGTGATGCAGTGAATTCAAAGATATTTTTGATGTTCATCATTTCATTGACACATTGAAGGAAGATGTGCACATTGTTGATTCCTTACCAGCATCCCTCAAGAATGTTGAAGCTCTGAAAAAGGCTCCTGTTTCATGGTCAAAGGTGAGCTAGTCTTCTTGTATCATTTTTCATTGACTAGATGCATTATTAATTATGAATTGGCAATTTTGTATAATATTATAAAATGTTGTATGTCTTTGGCTGACCATTCTGTAAGCTGTCTGATATACAGGTCTCATTCTACAAGGATGAGATGCTTCCTCTGCTCAAACAACACAAGGTGTTGTATTTTACACACACTGATGCTCGTCTTGCAAACAATGATCTTCCTGACTCAATTCAGAAGCTCCGTTGCCGTGCTAATTATGAGGCACTAAAGTTTTCTGAATCCATTCAGAGCGTGTCACGAACTCTTCTTAGCAGAATCCAGGAGAACGCACCATTCATTGCTTTGCATCTAAGGTAAATAAAACAATTTCAGTCAACGCTATATATTTCTGATATGTGTTGGTTTGTGCAGCAGGTCAACAGTACACATTTCGTTCATACTACTGATTTGTGCAATGATTTTGAGTCTAGGTATGAGAAAGATATGCTAGCATTTACAGGATGTACACATGGGTTATCGTCAGAGGAAGGGGAGGAACTTAGGAAGATGCGGATTGATGTGGAGCACTGGAAAGAAAAGGATATTGATGGGGAAGAAAGACGCATACAGGGAGGTTGCCCATTGACTCCTCATGAGACTGGGCTTTTTTTGAAGGCTTTGGGGTATCCCTCTTCAACTAAAATATACATAGTAGCAGGCCAACTTTATGGCAATGGCAGTTTAGAATCCCTGAAGAAGCATTTTCCGAATGTGTACACTCATTTAAGTTTGGCTACTGAGGAGGAACTTAAGCCTTTGAAACAATATCAAAACAGACTAGCAGGTGTAGATTACTTAATGGCTTTAGAAAGTGATGTTTTTGTTTACACGTATGATGGAAACATGGCCAAAGCTGTCCAAGGACATAGGCGGTTTAAAGGATTTAGGAAGACAATCAGCCCTGACAGGTGAACTGGAAAGAGAAATTTAGCTTTTTTCCATTACTGGCTTCTCTTGAATTATGAAATTTACCTTTTACTGTCCAAGATTCCATTTAATGTCTTTCATCTTTTTCATTGCAGACAGAATTTGGTAAGATTGATAGATGAGTATGAAGTGGGAAGTATTTCAAGGGAAATATTTGAACAACAAGTGAAGGAAGTTCACACCCTTAGAATAGGAGCTCCAAGCATTCGAAAACCTGGAGAATTTCCTAAAACAGAGGAGTACTTCTATGCAAATCCTTTCCCAGGTTGCATTTGTGAAAAAAAGGAATTGCCCAGGCGAGTGTTGAAGGATAATTTGTGAACATCTTATGGTTCAACTTCTACCTGGTTTAGGTAATCCCATCAATGTTATGTAATTCCTCACATCATTCCTCTTTACACTTCATTAGTTTGAAGTGTGGCTTGGAATTCTTCGAAATATAGCCTGATGATCATTCTTTCCTCAGTTTAATAATAATGTGCAGCCTAAGTTATATATACATGAGTCCCATCAGATTTTGGAAAGTCAGGTTGATGGTGAATTGTGTTCTGTTAATACTTCCAAAGATTACAATTCATGAAGAGATCTTTGAATGTAGCAGCATATAATAAATTTTTCTTGCTGCAGAAAATAAGCTGTGTTGTAATTGATATGCTCTTTCAGGTGCCATTGCTCCTTACCTCAGTTGTGTAGTTGCTGACATCTATACTTAATTTACTATTGTCCGGAGCTAGTCATACGTCTCTTCTAACATTTGGGCATCATGGCCTACCATGTTTAATCCTCCGTTTACATTTGTTAATGGGGCCTTCCATTCTTCAACGAAATGAAGTTATACTCTTGGTTCATGGTTAGCTTTACCCATTCTCACATGGGTTATCTTTAGTCATTTTTACATGCTAATATTAGAAAAATTTATATTTAAGGTTGAGGTCCCTTGTTATAATCTCTGGATACCAGCAATATTTGTAGTGATTCCAGTCAATAATAATAGAGAATTTGAATCTAATGATGAGATTTTCCTTCGTTGCTTTTTATTCACCTTCAGTAATTTACTTGAGGAATCTTTTAACTTTTGTTAATAAAGTAATCATAATCTGGACCCAAATGAAAAATTGTTTTAGCTGGTAAAATTTTAGTCGTGAAAAAATTAGTCACCATTCAGAGCTATAAATTCCAATAAATACATTGAGAACCAGTATTTGCATCAAAGTTATTTTCTGCTTCATGTTTTATTTTTTCTCAGATAATTGAGCAAACTGAATTGCATGATCTAGTCGGGTTATTCATCCATCTTTAGTAAGTTTTAAACAAACCTTTTTGGTGGAGGTGTTTGGTGCAAATGTGAACCAAAATGTATTTGGCAATTCCGTTATTATTGATGCCACGTAAGCTTGTCTCTGCAATTATAGGAAGCAGCATCAGGTAATTATCCAAAATCCAAAGGTATAGTTTAGGGTTGTACTTGCACATAAAATAATCACGTAGGAAATGCGCCTCCAGTATTTTAGAGAATGACTAAAATCTCCATGATTGTCCTTGAAAATGACTGAAATTCTGAAATTGGGAGTCCATTATTGTCTTAAAAGCTATTTTTGTCATTTGTTATTAACAAATGAAGTTCAAAAAAATGAAAAATAGTTAACTGGAAAATCATTTCTGCAAGTCGCTCGCTTTGTTTCCACGAAAGTAATCTTTTTACATTGAAATATATTAGTATACCATTAGGTTTTCGTTGGGGAATACCCTATCTCATTGTTGGCACTATAAGTATCATATTCTTCCTACCCTTTAAGGTAGCAATATACTTATTACTGGCTTGTGGTGCGTTGTAACTACTAATTGCCAATAAAGACTGGAAGACAAATTAGAGTGAATGTATTTGCATGGTATGGAGGAAGATTGACTGGCATGTTTTGGACTCTAGGTGAGATAAATCATCGTCGTTCGTGTATGTCCTGTGGTCCACATGTCCATACTGGCATCTCTTAATATCATATTCAGTGCACTTGTTTAGCTATTGGTATTCCTACTTGTTTTGCTATTGGTATTCCTATTTTGAGTGCAATCGTGTGGTCATTATAGGGGACAGTGCAGGCTTGTTTTGGCAATTGCTTGTTTTGCAGGTTGAAAATATTGCAGTCAACCAACTAGTATATACATTAGAGTATTATCTTTGGGTGGATTTATTAGAATTCTAGCTGTTTTGATTCTTTTAAGTGTCATCTTATAACATGGCCTAGGGACTCCATGTAAGAATGTATTGTTTGAAGACTGGACTTGATCAAAATTCATGCTTAAGCATTATGACTAAAGGCTTCATTCTATCAAATAATCATTTCTATGTGGCTTTGAGGTGGCATCTCAACCATCTAAAATGCGTTAGATGGTCCAAACCTTAAACTGATATTTTGATGGTTCAATCTTAGGCAGAGATTTTGCTTTTGATAGATATCATGATGGCTTCGAGATTTGAAACATGAATTTGAATTTGGAACTGAAGCAAAATCTAGTTCGAACTCAATAACAAATTGAATCGTTTTTTTTTTTTCTTTTTTAATTTCCTAGAGAGGAAACTACAAGGACAACAAAGCAGAGAGACTAAAATCTGAACCGACGTTTGAAATCTAAATTAAAGTAAAATTTGAAATCCAAAATCCATTACAACTTTATTCTTTTTCAAAAGTAATTCTAAAATATGAACCAAAGAAAGATACTTTCCTAAGGAGGTAGGGGTGGCAACAAAGGCCTAAACTCTTTATGAGTGGTATGTGTGCCGCACTTGGTTTAGTTAATTAGTATCTCATAAAATACTTTCATAATTTTTTTTCCAAAACATACAATTCTTCTAGGACTTAGGACTGCATAACAATTTGTAGATGTTTATAACTCCTTAGAGCATGAGGATCAAATGGAAGCTCTACCATGTTTATTCTTCTTCCACTACTACATGTACATCTGGTTATATCCAAATGTGAAATGCTAAAATTGACGGCGCCCACGTTTTTTTTTTTTAAATACACTGTCTTTGGATTGAACGAAATATACAACCTTTTTATAGAGATCATTATAGGCAATAATAATATATTCATTATTTTTTTTTTCGGTTACATAGGAGAGTTGGTTACAACCACACTATTTTTAATAATTGATAAGTGCAGGGTTCAAATCATATGGATTGCTTCCATCAAGCCTATTCCGCTTTATTATTGTTGACCTGGCATGAGGGGGACCACCGATCGCTCGAGGTTCGTACCATCATCATCAGTCTGGTGTGCACTCAGAAGATTCAGATCAGACTATTACCTTTGCAAACAAGCTGCCCCCGAGGTTTGAACCTGGGTGTCTTCTTGGTAAATGTTTGGTCAGACAAGCATTAACCAATCAGTCATCATCAGTCTGGTGTGCATTCAGAGGATTCAAATTAGACTATTATCTTTGCAAACAGGCTTAGCCCGAGGTTTGAATCTGAGTGTCTTCTTGGTAAATGCCTGACCAAACAAACATTTACCAATTGAATAAAAATTTCATTACATATTTATTTTTATAACTGTCTTTATTTATACCTCTTTGATATTTTCATGGATACCCTTATCAACTAATGCTATCTTTTACTTCTCAATGATAATCCTCATCTGATATTATTTGTGGTTGTTCCTCATCTTAATAGGATCTGTCAGCCCATGTCACTTGTGGTTGGACAAACAGACAATTTTCGAAATCCCCGTAAGGATTGTTGTATATGACCCTTAGTCTTATGAACGTTTAAAAAACCACATCTTAATAGGATCTGTCAGCCCATGTCACTTGTGGTTGGACAAACAGACAATTTTCGAAATCCCCGTAAGGATTGTTGTATATGACCCTTAGTCTTATGAACGTTTAAAAAACCACATCTTAATAGGATCTGTCAGCCCATGTCACTTGTGGTTGGACAAACAGACAAATCCTCCGAATTCTATATAAGGATTGTTGTTGTATATGATCCTTAAAAATACTTTCTTTTGAGGTCTCATAGACCATATTTGGGCCTCGTAGATGTAATTAAAATCTTTTATTCATAACACTTATGATGCTTTTTTATTGTCATAGAGATTTTCTCCAATATTTTGAAAATATCATTATTTTTTTTTAGGATTTTTTTCCTGATACCACCTATGTTCAAGATTTAAAATTGAAACACAATCTAAACTTATTATAAAATTATGCGCCCTACGGTGTTTATTGATTTTTAAGAATTATAAAAACGTACAAGTTAAAATAGTTTTGGAACCTTGTTTATTATGCACCTAATCCTCCGAATCCTCCATAAGGATTGTTGTATACGACCCTTAGTCTTGTGAAAGTTAAAAAAACCACATCTTAATCGGATCCATCAGTCCATGTCACTTGTGGTTGGACAAACAGACAAATCCTCCGAATCATCCATAAAGGATTGTTGTCTATGACCCTTATGAACGTACACTTAAACGCTTCTTTATTGTCATAGAGATTTTCTCCAACATTTACTAAATATCATTATTTTCATGAAAAATGGTTCTTCTTATTGATGAACGAGGCCTGATATTTTGATGTTTGGCTTTTACGATTTCTTGTTCTGATACCACCTATGTTCCAGATTTAAAATTGAAACACAATCTAAACTTATTATAAAATTATAAAATTATGTGCCCTACGGTGTTAATTGATTTTTAAGAATTATAAAAACCTACGGGTTAAAATAGTTTTAGAACCTTGTTTATTATGCACCTAATCTTCAATAGTTTAGGATGATTAAAAAACATAGATAAATAGGTATTAATGTGGATGATTAAAAAACATAGATAAATAGGTATTAATGTGGAACGATTTCAATCATGGAATATGTCACTAGACTTGCAACATTCTTAGTTTATAAAAGTGAGTTGATCATCTTTCACTTTTTTGGTTAGGGTAGTGTAAGAAACTCCTATGACCGATGTTTAGGGCTAGGTATTTTCATTTCAACCATGACCTTTCATAAGGCTGAGAGTTAAGCTTATTAATAGAGGTTAAACACACAACCATACCTACACCTATCCCTCCCACACTTACCCACTCCATGGTCCTTGGATTTCCCGAAGAGCCAAATCCCGAATCATTGCATTGTTCCCTTGGGACATAATCTTTCACTTAATATCCTAAACCTATTTAAGATTCATTGTCGAAAAGGAATTATGAAAACCATTTTAACACTTGTAGAAAATAGGTATGAAAAATATGAGAGGGTTTTATAAATATTAACAAGTTATATGGAATTAAGATGAGTTCCACCAGTCGTAACCATAGTTGAGAAAATCGGAATCGGTAAAGAATTGATATTTTAAAAAATCAGCAAAAATCAAGAACCTGCAAAAAATTGGAAAAATAATTGGTAAAAAATTGACAAAAAAAGAAACCGACAAAACTTCCAGTTTCTTTTTTTTTGACAAAAAAAAGAAATAATTCATGTCAAAACATCATACAAATCTCAAGCTTTAAGTACACATGAAAGTAACAAAACACATATTGTATTGCTAAAAGGTACAAAGTTACAAGTAACAAAAAGAAAAAAAACAAGGATTCATTTCTATAAACCTTCACATGGAAACAAGTAATAACAAAGTTGCAATCACTTGAAAAAAAAGGAAAAAAATCCTAAACCTTAAACCAAAAGGCTAAGGTTTAGGGTTTAAAATAGAAATATTGATTGTTGAAAAATGGGCTTGCATATATAGTTATTAGGTGCAATATTTATTTAAAAAAAAGAACAAAAAAAACCGTAAACCCAAAATCCTAGGACCTAGATTAGGGTTTAGAGTTTAAACTTCAAGTTCAAAGTTTAAAGTTTCAAATTCAAACATTAACATATGAAAAATAGGCTTGCTTACATAGTTACCAGCCAACAATGTTTACTTAAGAGAGGAGGAAAAAACAAAGCCCTAAACCCAAAATCCTAGGACCTAGCTTAGGGTTTACGGTTTAAACTTCAAAGTTCAAAGTTTCAAACATTAACAATTGAAAAATGGGCTTACATACATAGGTATCAGGCAACAATATTTACTTAAAAAGAGGGTTTCAAGTTTAAACTTTAAAGTTCGAAGTTCAAATATTAGCAGCTGAAAATGGACTTGCATAAAAAAACCTTAAATTAGCCGCAACCTAAAAAAAAAAAAAATTGTAATTTTTTTTTAAATTGGCAAATATTTATGATGTTGATTTTTTCAAAAAAAATTCAAAAAACCTTTGCATCACCAAGAGTTTACTGATTGCATCAACATTTTAAAAAATCGAAATTTTACAGATTGTATTGCAGATTTTATCAATTATGGCCATAACTATATAAAAGTATTACATTCCCTTGACAACTATACATGCATTGCATGGTAAGATTCAATCCTAATTTCCTTCTTAAAAATTGAGAAACTTACTATTTGGGTGGATATCATTTGATAATTTACAAACAAATAGAAAATGAATGAGTATAATTTATTATTTTAAAAACTTTATAATAGATATAATATTGTTACATTATTCATTTAAATTTAATTCTTGTAAAAATGGGTATAATAAAATTGGGGAAGAAAGTAGAGAGGGGAGGGCTCTGGTCCCCCCCCTGCTCCCCCTCCCATGGCTCCTGGTTCCTACCCAGTCCCTGGCTCAACCCAGGTCATCCCTCCCGGGGAGTGGTTGTTTGCAGATGATCTCCCGGGGGAGATCCTTCTCCACTATCTGCGCCCCTCCCAGCCGGCTAGGGTTTCCTTGGTTGTTTTTTCGGACTGGTGCTTCCCAAGGATCCCTGTTTGGTTGGGGATCCCTTCCCTTTTTCCCTCAGGCTTCCCCCTGGGGTTTTTTTGCAGGTTATTCGCATGGATCTGGTCCCCTGCGTTTCTCGATGTGGTGGAGGTGACGATTTAGGGTTTGGACAGCTTCCCCCTTTTTCTTGTGAATCCTCGGCGGGCTCTGTGCTTGGACGGGATTCTTGGTCCCTCGACGGGCTCTGTGCTTGGACGGGATTCTTGGTCCCTGCTGCTGGGATCCTCTTTTGTTTTCCCGAGGCGGGTTCCTTGTGGTGCAACTCTCTGGTCACTTCTTGATGGGTTGGATCCTCTCTGTGCTGGCTGTCGGCTTCCTACAGGATGGCTCTCGCTGAACTGAATGTTTTACCGGTGGGCGGGATGGTTTCTCCACAAGGCGGGATCCGCCAAATCCGTCGGTTTTCCTGCGAGGCGGGATCCTTTCTTTTCTGCTGGTTTCCCGGATGGCGGGATTTCCCTGTTGCTTCCCGCTAGGCGGGACTGTTTGTGGTGGTTTTGACTGCTTCCCGCGAGGCGGGATTTTATTGTAACGGTTTTTCTGTGCTTCCTGCTGGGTGGGATCTTCTCGATGGTGGTTTTTGGCCACTCCCTGTCGGGCGGGATCTCCAAAACTACTTTCTTTCTTATTTGTTTGTTTCCCACTAAGAGGGATTGTTTCATGCTTACTGTTATCACTAGGCGGGATTTCTGTTTTGGTGTTCAGTTTCAAGGGATTGATGCCCTAGGCCCATTGCTTATGTAATCAGGTTTTGGGATCCTTGTTAAAACCCGCTATAAATACAAACACTTATAACTATCAAAAAAAAAAATTTAATTCTTGTAATAAATTTTTTAAATAATATTTAAATTAATGGAGTACTTTTATTTTTTAATTTGTTATATGGGATTGACATTATCAGACCCTTATTACACCATGACATTATGCCGGTGTTAGAAACTTGACAATTATGCAAATATTGTTTGGCAAAATTTGAACCTCAAACCTTGATCTTTTCCTTGAAAGTAGGAAAATCTAATAGATTTTTTTTTTTGCTTGATAAAAAGGGGTTGTAGTCGGGTCCCCCACCGTTAACAAATTACATCTCTCTTCTTAAGAGCTTGAGAGTTTACAAATAGATACACTTCTCATCGCAATTGAGATTACATCATTTTACATAAAATGTCTGAATTTTTTATTTATATATTTTCAAATTTTTGTATGAATACAATTACTCCATAATTTAGCATCTTTCTTGACATTTTCCTATAGTAGCCTTCACAATGCCAAAACTCCACCTCTACTATCTATGCCTTGCATCTTAGTAGAGTTGCACTAACATAGTCCGCTTTACCAAATTTGGATTGCTAGTTTCCTTCCTAAAACACAAGTGCAACCACAAAAATTATAATAAATAGTCTAAATGAACACACATTATTGTTACAAAATAAAATAGATATTACCAATGAAAAACATTAAAGTAAATCTTAATCATTAATTGATTTAGGCAATCAACAATTTTTGTCAGCTTCAACTAAACTTTCTACTTCCTCTAACCATGGAAAGGAGATGTTAACTTCATGATCCTCAACCAAAATCCCTCTATTGGCTAGCTTATCTACACATTTGTTTCCTTCCCTTAATATATGTGTAAACCTGATTTCTTCAAACTCTTTAGCAAGATCTTGAATTTCCACAATTATCTCTTGTATGTTCCATGGAGCCTTTGCTTTCCTCAAAATTGCATTTATTACTACGAGAGAATCACCTTCCATCCAAACTCTATTCCATTTCATTTGTTTACATATTTTTAATCCTTCTAAAGTCGCCCAAGCTTCAACTTCATTATTTGTCTTAAATCCACAATTGAAAGCATAATGAGACAAAATCTCTCCTCTATTATTTGTAATTATTCCTCCTCCTGGTGGTCTTGGGTTTCCTTTAGATGCTCCATCAAAATTCAACTTAACCCACTCCACATCTAGTGGTTTCCATTTTATATTCTTTACCTTAATTTTGCTTCTCTTGTACCCAACATCATAATTCCATTTAATGACTTGACTCTCTGCTTCCAAATTAGGGATTTGGTGAGTTGATAGGGTTGGTTTAGACTCCTCTATGGCTAAACATATATTTTTTTTCATTACCTCTAAACTGCTTTCCTTTCCTTTAAATATTATTCTATTCCTTTCTAGCCATATAGTCCAAAGTATTGTATCTTTTGATATATCCCATATTGTCTGTAAAACCTCACTTTTATAAGTGCTCTACCATTGCTTTAACCAATCTTCAATTCTGCTATTCATCACCATGCATTTACCAAACATATTAAGAATCCATTGCCATAGATTCCAGACAATTCAGCAATGTCCCAAGAGATGGTCAATACTCTCCTCCTCCTTATTACAAAAAACACATTTAGAGGGGCCATGAAAACCCCTTTTCATAAGGTTATCCCAAGATAAAATTCTTCTATGACCTACTAGCCAAACAAACATTTTGACTTTAGGAATTCTTGGGCTATCCCAAATATCTCTCCAAATTCTAGTGAAATTATTAATATGTTGGTGTTGAACATTATATCCACTTCTTGTTGTGTATTCTCCTAAGCTATTCAACTCCCAAATCAATTTATCCTTGGCATCCCTCGAAATAATTACAGTTGTTATCTTTCTACTCAATTGCCTCCTAGCATCAATGTCTTGTATACTTGTAAAAAAATATTCTTTCCATTTGTATCTTCCTTCTCGATCCTTGTACAAAATGTTTGAAACCCTATCATCATATTTTTCTTGAAGCAATCTCATCCAAGGTTTCAAAACTGGATCTAAATTGAGTGGTTTTTTATCACACCAAGTATCCATCCAAATAGAAAAAAATTCTCCAGTTCCCACCACCCATCTTAAACCTTTAATCATAAGATCAATAGAATTTTTTAAACCATTCCAAAGAGCAGAACCATTTGGAAGAGATGATGCAATAAATATTAAACTTGGGTCATTGGGATCAACATACTTAGAAGAATTCTTGCCAATTGTCTTTGACTCTCTTTGTACAATCTCTAGATAACTTTTCCCATTAGATCTAAGTTTGCATTTGTAAGAGCTCTTAAACCAAGGCCTCCCCTAGTTTTGTCATCAAACAACTTGCTCCATTTCACCAAATAAAAATTCCTTTTTATCATGTAAACTTGACCATAAAAAGGATCACATAATAAAGATTAAACTTTTTTCAACTAATTTTGACATAGAATATAAAGACATATAATATGTTGGAATAGCTTGTAAGACTGACTTAATTAACTGTACTTCCTGCTAATGATAACCATCTGCCTTTCCAAGTTGGAAGTTTATTTTAAACTTTACTAATAACTGGATTCCATAAATCTATCCTCATTCTCCCCTCAAATAAAGACATCCCTAGATAAGTTGTTGGTAAATTTACCTCCTGCATTTGAAGCAACCTACAAATTCTTGCTTTGATATTAGCAGGAGTGTTAAGAAAGTAAATTTCGGATTTAGTCCTATTAATTTTTTGCTCTGAAGCTCTTTCGTACTCTTTTAAAAAGTTATTCAAAGCTTTGGCCTCATTTATCCTTGCCATTCCAAAAAGGGTTGTATCATCTACAAACTGTTGATGGGTAATGTTATCGATGTTATTACTAACCTTAAGTCCACTTATAAACCCATATTTGTAAGCCTTCTTTAAGTTCCTACTCAAAAAATTTGCCATAATAATGAACAAATAAGGAGATAGAGGATCTCCTTGTCTAAGGCCTCTCTTGGCTTTAAAAGATTATGTCACTAACCCATTGACCAACACTAAATACAAAACTATAGAGACACAAGCTTTAATCCATCTAACCCATTTCTTCTCAAAACTAAACTTATCTAAAACTGCAAAAATAAAATTCCATTTAACCTTATCATAGGCTTTACTCATATCAATTTTTAAGATCATCGCTTTCTCTTTTCTTGAAGCTGTTGAATGTATAACTTCATGAGCTACTATGATCCCATCCATAAATTTGTCTCCCTTTCACATAACCTCCTTGCTCTTATGAAATTATTTTGTCTAACAATGACCTAAATCTATTCACCATCGCTTTGGAAATAATCTCATAAGCCATATTACATAGGATTATGGGTCTAAAAGAATCAAACAATTTAGCATCCTTCTTTTTTGGAATTAGGGTAAGATATGTTGCATTTATTTTATAAGGAATGTATTGTTTTACCCTAGATTGTTCCATTTTCACCAATAAAGAATCCTTCACTGTATCCTGATTATGTTGGTAAAAAGTTGAAGAGATCCCATTTGGACCAGGGGATTTATCCTTATTAAAAGAGAAAAGAGCTAAATGAACTTCTTCTAGAGTAATAGGCTCCATCATTTTCCTATTGTCTTCATTTGTTATAACTAAAGGAACATCTTGAAGAAGTTTATCATTAAGAACTTCGGTCTCCTCTGAACCTAGAATATTTTGATAAAACGACTTAGTCTCTTTTCTAATTTCACTCCGATCTTCAATATAAACCCCTTTTAATGATTTAATTCTACCAATTCTAGAAGAAAATCTTTGTACTATAGCCATCCTATGAAAAAACTTTGTATTTTATCTCCTTCTTTTAACCAAGTTTGTCTTGATTTTAATCTCCAAAATTTCTCTTCCTTACTCAAAATATTATGATATTCACTAAGCAACTCCTTTTCCTCTGAGCTTGTATTATTTTCATCACCTTTTTGGAATTTTGAAAGTTTATCTTTTAGTTCTTCTTTCTTCTCAAAAATGTTTTCAAAGGTGTTCTTGTTCCATTATTTTAATCTAGATGTCATAGCTTTAATTTTGTTTGGAAGAGCATACAAACCACCATTACCTAAAGAATTCCACGTTTGAGCTATCATATCAACAAATTGAGGATGGTCTTCCCACATCTGCTCATATTTAAAATATGATCTTTTTTGAATTCACTAACCACCATTTTAACTCTTATTGGCTAGTGATCTAAACCGATCCTTGTTAAGGTATTAATCTTAGCACAAGTTCCTTCATCTAGCTAATGATCTGAGAGAATACATCTATCTAATTTTTCTACTATTAGGTTTTGGCCTCTATTTTTTTGGTCCAAGTATAGTTTTCTTCTTCAAACTCAACTTCCCATAGATTGTTGTTTTGAATAAAAGCTGAGAAATTTTTCATACTTTGGGTCAATTTCCTAATTCCCCCAAATTTTTCATTCAACTTGGTAATGGCATTAAAATCTCCAATGATCATGAAACGGGTTTCTTGGTCTTTACTTCTCAAAAAGGTCTCAATCCCACTCCAAACATCTAATCTACCTGACTGAGTTGTAGGACCATACACATTAATAAGGATGAAGCGAATATTAGCAAAGTAGCAAGTGACTAAAGAGGCTATCCAATGCCTAGTTTAGAATTCCCCCTGTTGCTCCTTTAGAATCCATAGCATCCCATTCACATCTTGCTCAAATTGCTTTCATAGTTTTTGAAACCTCTTCTTTTGTCATTTTAGTTTCCTGGATACAAATAATATCAAGTTTATTACTTAAACATAGGTCCCTAATACACCTTTGATTTGAGGGGGCATTAGCACCCCTTATATTCCATGAGATGATAATCATGTCTCATTAGGGGCTTTTGGCCCCTCTTGCGTATTATCAATATCATGTTTTATTTGGTAAAGAGAAGTTCAACCAACTTAGTTTGTGTTCCTTTTTCTATGTTAGCTCTTGCTTCCTTGGATCTTGCTTGATAATTTGAGGGTTTTCCTCTTTTTGCCTTGCCTATATTAGGAGTAGGTCTTATTATTCTATTTCTCAATATTCTTTCACCATTTTGTTTTTCAACATATTTATCCTCTCCTTGCTCTATTATAGAAGCTTTTGACTTATCCAACTCATTTTTTTGGTATTTCCTTATTAATGACAGAGGTATTACCTTCTAAAAATGCATTTTATTTACCAATTATTTCATCCTGAATGGTGCATGGTACTTCAAGAGAGTCTTCAAAATCTGATGAAACAAAATCCTTTTGTCCTGTGTCCTCTAAGTTTCGATCTACTTTTTCTTCATAGGCTAAAGCCTCAAAAGAATTGGAATTTCTTCCAGTATCCTTTACTATTGGTCTCCACTGTTCAGTTTATTTTATTTTTCTAGATCTATTTTTTGGAAGTTGAAAACCATATTTATCCATAACCATTTGTAATTCTCTTATGATTTTCTACAAATGATTCTGCTGGACTCTTCTCAGGGCATGATCTCTCAATATGCCCCACCTCATGACATCTTCTACATCTAAAATATATGTTTTCATAATCTATAGTTTGGATCCACATCTTACCCCCGTACTTAAGAATGATTGATTCTCATAAAGCTTTACTTATATCAATCATGACCAATATTTGAGCATAAATAGCCAAAAATCCATATTTTGTTGTATCTAAAATCTCAAAGAATTCTCCTAGAGTGTTGCCTATTGCCTTGAAGGTATCTATTTCCCAAAATTCAATGGGCAATCCAAACATCCTAACCCATACGAGTACTAGGGATATATTTACATTTTCAGGTGAAAAGCCTTCATACCAGCGGGTAAGGAAGAGCCCTGCTCTTCCCATAAACCAAGGACCCCCTTTTAGAATTATTTCTCTTTCTTACCTAAAACAAAAAAGGCTAGGAAGAAACCTTTGGGAAAAAATGATAGAATCACTCCTGGAGACTTCCAACTCCTATCAATCCATTTTCTTAAGGTTGAAGCCCCTAGCCAATACCCATTAAATTTACCAAAAACTACCCTATCTTGGAGTAATGAGGATCTCTCTGAGGTGCGCTCACTAACCTCTACCACTAGGGAAGATTCTAAGGATTTAACTATAAATCGATCAATGGAAAGGAAACTAAAACTCAAAATCTAATGAAATTTATCTGAAAGTTCTATAACAAATATAATATTTGATAAAAACTTTATAAAATTTTCATGCACAATTTCTAAGATAAAGAAAGGGAAAAAATAACTTAGCTGAAAAATTCTTTGTCTAGATAGAATGTCTTTCCTAGCTAAAGTTCTAGCCCTTCATTGCTCTTCCCATCGTTCGAACCCTAGTTGGCAAATAATTGCAATTTTGTTTTTCGTGACTTGAAAAATCGTCACTACCCTTGTTTCGAATAGTTGACTTCACAGGGTCGTATCTCCCTCAATATTGCTCAAATGTTTTCATATGACCACTCATTTTAAAGCTATTCAAATTCTACACAAGTTGGTCCAAGAATCAACTAAATCGGATAACTCTTCACGAAGATATGGCTCCTAAAAGATGAGATATTTTTCAAGAAAAAACCCTAATCCTTCACACTTTGCAATTTCGTTTTTCGTGATTTGAAAAATCATCATTACCCTTGTTCCAAATGGTTGAATTTACAGGGTCGTATCTCCCTCAATATTGCTCGTATTTTTGCATATGACCACTCATTTTAAAGTTATTCAAATTCTGCACAAGTTGGTCCAAGAATCAGCTAAATTGGATAACTCTTCATGAAGATATGGCTCCTAAAATATGAGATATTTTTCAGGAAAAAACCCTAATCCTTCACACTTTGCAATTTTGTTTTTCACAATTTAAAAAATCATCACTACCCTTGTTTTCGAATGGTTGACTTCACAAGGTCGTATCTCCCTCAATATTGCTCGAATTTTTGCATATGACCACTCATTTTAAAGCTATTCAAATTCTGCACAAGTTGGTCCAAGAATTAGCTGAATCGGATAACTCTTCACGAAGATATGACTCCTAAAAGATGAGATGTTTTAAGAAAACCCTAATCCTTTGCACTTTCATATGTCTACCATGTTATAAAATCTAATAGATTGAATTTCATTTAATAATTTAATTTAAAAAATTATATTAAATCATAATAAAAATTTAAGACAAATATAATATTTTAACAATAATAAATGAAACACTCTTTAACTAAAGATCGTTTTTTTTTTATATTCAAGATTTCACATAGCCACTCCCGAGAAGACCCTGTAAAGCTTAAGAAAGTCAATGCTGAGGGTGACTCTGATCGGCTCTGTTCTCTGAATGTTAAGAAGTCCTAGAAAAATACCAATCCCGATTTTTGGGCTAGCATGGGGAAACTTTTGAGCTCCGCTTCAGCTATGCTCCTCTAAATTGGTAAGATGTTCAACACCATTCAAAATCAGAAAGAAGAAAACACCTATGCTCTAAAGGATGAGCACAATGCTAATTCGGCTGAGTAATATCACCCTAAGGAGTATCTTGATACTCTGTGGAAGTGGCGTTTTCGTTTTAGCGATGTCTTTCATCGCTACTTCTTGCCCTTTCAGTCTTAGGTCTGGGGCATCAGACTGTTCTATTTTTGTTGTTTCTTTGGTTAGTTCGTCGAGGCCATCTCTGTTGAGATGACCTCCTTTTAGTCTACTAGGGTCATCTGTGTTGAAATACTCCTTTTGATATTTTATCGAATAATTAAATCTATCCTTTATAAAAGGTTTAAAGTCCCTTTTTTTTTTTCTTTTTTCTGGTTACATAAGGGAGTTGGTTAAAGTCCCTTTCAAAACTCCTTTTCAATCTATAAAAATAAATTTCACATAACCACGTGAGGATTTCCATTACCTAAAAATATTTCAACGAATAAAATATTTATAATAAATATTATAATAAAACTAAAAAAATAACTTAAGTTGAATGCAAGCAAAAACTAGTTGAGTTCATTCAAGCGATTTTTTTTTGACGAGCGAGTTTTTAGCAAGCGATCGAAGTCGGGAGAAGAGTAGGCGACTTCTACGCACGTGCGCATGATATGGATGAATGTCGCTTTATCTGACCATGGCGACAATGGGTGAGAAGGGAGGCACGACCCACCATGTGCGCTCCGATGCTATGGCTAGCCCACTTAAACCCCAAATGGAACCGGGAGGAGCGAAAATATTGGTCTCGGCCAATCAGATTGTCGGGCCAATTGATGGCGCTAAGGGAGAAGCCACCCAGGAAGATCCTCCCAACAGAGGGCAAACCGGTGAGAAACCCTCGTTCGCAAGTCTGTTGCAGAATAAACATAGAGCAAAATCAACCGCTCCAAACAACTTCGTCACCCATGGTTGTGATGTTCTATGCCCCAAAAGCCTCATGGAAGACTATGCGTCTCGTGACTCTCACTCCCTGGTGGGGAAATTTATAGGAGGTCGCCCTGACATGGATGCAATTCGCAGATGGGCTGCATCCAAATGGAAGACTCTGGGGAGCATGGAATTGGCGGCAATGACTCGGGGCTTCTTTATGATTCAGCTCAACACTCAAGAAGATGTCGAGCGCATCCTGTCCGGAGGTCCGTGGTTTTTTGGGAGACGAAGCCTATTTTTGAAGAAGTGGCAGCCAAACTTCGATCCAAATTCTTAGAGCATCAACTACGCCCCGATCTGGATACGACTTCCGAACCTCCCAGCCCATTTTTGTTATGAAGATGCCCTTCAAGGCCTAGCCAGGGCCATCGGAGACCTAGTGGCTATTGACCCAGCCACCCGAGCAAGGACCCGCTTAACCCAGGCTCGCATCTGTGTCAATGTGAACCTGGAAAGCCAGCTCCCGGAGCACCTGAACCTCATATATGGGGATTTCAAGTGGAGGCAACCACTGATTTATGAGAACAAGCCGACATACTGCCCAGATTGCCAGGTGCAGGGTCACCTGCAATCCCAGTGCCCTAAGCTCAAAAACCCTAATACGGGTAACCAGACCACAGTTCGATCGGAGCAGATACCCAGGCGAGGTACAAAAAACCGCATGATGACCTCCAGACTCCAAACCCGGTCGCAGCGAAACGCGCAGGCTCAAAAGGCAAGTGCTTCTATCTCTATTGCTAATAAATTTGATGTTCTTAAAGATTTTGGAATTTCTGAGGAAGTAGAGGAAGGGGAAATCCCTGTTAAAATTGACCTGATACCTATCTCCGAGCCCCATCAGGACCCAGTGCCAAGTCCCGACCACCAGGTATCCAGGTCTGCCCCCCCCGAAACACTCACCCCGTCCGTCTCCCACCCAGTCCCCCCGAAGCCCTCCCTCGAAGTCCCCCATGATGTTGTATTCCCCATCGTAGTCCCTTCCCCCTCCGAATTCGGGAGTCCCAACCTCGCCTACCTTCTATGATCCAGTCAATTCTGACAACGATGACCTTGAACAACCCTCCCCCGATCAATGGAGCCCTAAGCAAACCCGCAGTTACAGGAAAGCCCAGATGGATGTTGGAGGAGATAGGAAAAAATGCAGACCTTCGGATCTTGAAAGAAGGAACCATGATACTACGAAAGACATAGCCAACGGGACTCAAAAAACTCTATTCTAGGAGAGTGGAAATAGTTCCAAAGAGGAAACCCGAAGACCCAAACCCCCTGCTCAACAAGGAAAAGGGGGCAATAAAATCCCCAAAAGTTCTAAATGAAAGTCCTCTCCTGGAATGCGAGAGGGTTGAATGGGGCAGCTAAGCAGATATTGGCTGCTGCCATGAGAAGAGAACATAACCCAACTATTTTCCTTATCCAGGAAACTAAACTTAATGATGAATTGTCTTCCAAAGTTGCTAAAAATATTTGGAAAAACTATGAATTTGGCCATATCCCAGCCTTCGGGTCGTCAGGCGGCCTTCTGTGCCTATGGAATCCTACTAAACTGCAAGGTAGCATCATATCTGGGCAGGACAGGTTAAGTAACATTCTGTTCCATGACCTCACTTCCCAGGTCTCGTGGGTTATGACTAATGTGTACGCCCCCAACTCTTCCCAGGGTAGGAAGGCATTGTGGAACATTCTAACCCAGCTGAGGGACGCTTTCAAAGAGCTCCCGTGGATCCTTGCTGGGGACTTCAACTCACCCCTACATTGCTCAGATAAGAAGGGAGGAATCACGACGTCTCATAAGAAAATAGAGGACTTAAGACACTTCATAGACTCCAATGCCCTCATGGATGTCCAGCTGCAGGGTTCCCTGTTCACTTGGAGTAATAGGAGAAAAGGTAACAACCTTATTCAGGAATGTCTTGATCGAGTCTTGTTATCTCAAGAAGCTCTCCCGCTCTTCGGGGATGCTAGTTTGCTAGCTCTCCCCAAAATTGGGTCTGACCACAGTCCTCTCTTGCTACAAACTGACACAAAATCCCAGTTCAAGACCCCCTTCAGGTTCGAGTCGATGTGGACCCAACACCCCGATCTCAAAAACCAGATTTCTTTGTGGTGGAGGAGAAAGTTCCCAGGCTCAACAACCAACCAGCTCATGCAAAAACTCAGGTTTATTAAAGCAAACCTCAAAATCTGGAATAAGGAAACCTTTGGAAACATCTTCGAAGCCAAAAACCAGGTTAAGACTCGAATTAACCAGATTGAGGACAGTTTCCAGAAGGGAGCAGGTAATGACGAACTCCGTGATGAAGAAAAAGGGTTGTTGGTTGATTACCATAACATCCTCAGCAAGGAGGAAACCTTTTGGCGCCAAAAGTCCAGACAGTTATGGCTCAAGGAAGGGGACTCTAATTCCAAATTCTTCCACATCTCCACTCTCAGGCACAGGGGAGCCAACAAGATTAAAAGCCTGGTTAAGCAGGATGGGTCTTCTACATCGGATTTGCATCAGATCAGGGAGGAAGCAGTCAGCCACTTCAGCAGTCTCTTAGACCCCCCCTCCCAGTCCCCCTCGGCCAAGGAAGCTTTGATTGCTAATATCCCCACCATAATTTCCCAGGCCACCAATGACTTCCTCCTCAGCCCCCTCTCCCATAAGGAAATCCATCAAGCTCTATTTTCCATGAATCCAGACAAAGCCCCAAGTCCAGATGGGTTCCCTCCTAGATTTTTCCAAACCTTCTGGGACATTGTGGGTCCGGACTTGTGCAGCTCCATCATTGAAATGCAGTCTTCCAAAACCATTCCTAGAGATGTCAACTCCACATTCCTGGCCCTGATCCCTAAAGGTGACAACCCCCAGTCCCTCTCGGACTTCTGCCCCATCAGCTTGTGCAACGTCACCTATAAGATCTTATCCAAAGCCTTGGCCAACTGACTGTCCAACATCCTCCCCTCCATTATTGACCCTTGCCAAGGTAGCACTATCAAAGGCCACAATATTCTTGATGGTGTCATCACTATTCATGAGCTGATCCACTCTGCCCATGTCTCCAAGTCTGCAACTTTTTTCCTCAAACTAGACATGAACAAAGCTTTCGACAGGGTCAACAGGGACTTCCTCTCCCAAATCCTCCTCAAGTTTGGGTTCCATGAATCTTGGGTTAATCTGATTTATAAGTGCATCTCTTCCTCCTGGTTCTCGGTCTTGGTGAATGGATCTGCTGCTGGCTACTTCCCAAGCTCCAGGGGTCTAAGACAGGGAGACCCGTTGTCCCCCATCCTCTTCATCATTTTGGTGGAGAGCCTAGGAAGAGCCATCAAGATGGCCTGATCAAACAATCTGGTGTCGGGCATCAAAGCTGCCTCTGGCCTTATGCCCTCCACACATCAACAATACGTGGATGATACTTTGTTGACAACCAAAGCTTCTGTCTCTGACGCCAAAGGTATCAAAACCATTCTCAACCTCTATGAAGAGGCAACAGGTCAAAAAATCAATTTCATCAAAAGTAAGTTGTACTTCATCAACACCCCCTCAAAGAGGCAACACAAGATTGCTAGAATCCTAGGTTGCTCCATTTTTGGCCTCCCCACTGTGTACTTGGGCCTTCCCATGTTCCAAGGAAGACCCCTCAAAGACATGTGGAGTAATGTCATTGATAAGATTCACAAGAAGCTTTCAGGATGGAAAGGTGCCCTTCTCTCCAGCGCGGGTAAGGCAACCTTAGTCAAAGCGGTGCTACAGAGCATTCCCACCTACTTCCTATCTATTTTCAAAATCTTGGCTGCAGTGGGTGAAGCTATTAAAAAAATCCAGAAACAGTTTTTATGGTCGGGAACAGACAACCAGAAAAAGTTTCACCTAGTTGCGTGGGACAAAGTGTGCTCCCCCAAAGATCAGGGAGGCGTGGGATTGCACCGCATCAATGTAGCCAATCAAGCTCTCCTGGCCAAGCAAGCGTGGAAGGTCGTCTCAAATGCTAATCTAGAGTGGGTGAATATTGTCAAGAGAAAATATCTCCAGCAACAATCCTTTTTGCAAATGGATGCCCCCCGCAACTGCTCTCATTTCTGGAAATCCATTTCCCTCACCCAACAACTCATGCACCAGGGCTCTTGGTGGCAGTTGGGAGATGGCAAAAATATAGATTTCTGGAAGGATGCTTGGGCTAGAAAATATCCCCTCATTTGTGATCACAAGTTGACTACAGTCAAACACCTGTCTGACAACAAGTATGGGTCTCGTGTAGCAGATTTCGTCTCCTCGAGCCAGGGCATCAAGGTATGGAAAAGTTTTTAGTTCAGAATCAAGAATGGTGCAATTGCGGAGGCTGTGTCAGATATCCAAGCGATCTTGAGGGTAAACTTCATTCCCCAAACCCAGAAAGAGGATGAAAGGTGCTGGAAAGGCACGAGCGATGGAGAGTTCTCAGTCAAATCCGCCTCCCAGCTCATCGAGAAAAACATCAGAGGAGGCAACACTAACAGTGGGTAGGCTTTAGCCAGAAGTGTGTGGCTCAAAGCTCTAATCCCTAAAATCGCCCACTTTTGTTGGACTGTAGTCCACAACAAAATTCTCACCATCGACAATCTAATGCGTAGAGGAATCGTTGTCCCCAACAGATGTTACCTATGCAGGCAAGCCTGGGAATCGACCCAACATATTCTTATGGACTATCCCTTTTCCAGCAGTGTTTTTTCCTTGGTGATCAGCAAGTTTCAAGTGAGTCTGGTCCAGGCAGAGACTATCAAGGATATGTTCATTCAATGGCCCAACATCTTCAAAAACCCTAGACTCAACTTCCTATGGAAAGCCTTGCTCCACCATACTGTCTGGCAGTTATGGTTGGAATACAACAACCATGTTTTTAATGATAATCCCAGGGACCACGAGGCGGTCGCGGCAAGAGCCATTGCCTTTGCCATTGAAAACAACAGTCTGATCCCTTGTCCAGAAATTCCCAAGGCAGGGGTAGAAGGGTTTTTGTTTGCTTCCTTGAGGATTCCCCTAGACTGCTGCAAGACCAAGGAGTCCCATGGGGACAGAGCCACAACCAAGTGGGTCCCCCCCGTAGGGATGGCTAAAGGCCAACTTTGACGGAGCCTCTAAAGGCAATCCAGGGAAAGCAGGAGCAGGGGGAGTCATCAGAGACCACAATGGTAAGCTCATCCGAGCGTTTGCTAAAAATTTGGGCACCCAAACCAATAACTATGCAGAAGCCAGAGCGCTATGGAGGAGTATTGACATCTACAAAACATTGACCAACCCTATCATCTTCGAAGGTGACTCTGTTGTTATCGTAGGACTCATTCAAAACAACAACACAGGAGGGAAAAACATCCAGAACATCATCCAGGAGTGCCAAAAAGTCCTCAGCAATAATAGTCAAAACCAGATCAATCACATATACAGAGAAGCTAATCAAGTGGTCGATGTGCTTGCCAACATAGCCATTCTCCAACCCAATTTGATGGTCTGGGAAGAGAGCTTCCCGTGCGAGATCATTGAAAAAGGCAATCATGATGCGAAAAATCTTACAAACAAGTAGCCTTGGCTACATGCTTAATGGTATTTTTTTAATACCAAAAAGGGGTGAACCCTGTCACCCGTATTACAACAACTACAACAATGGTGGTTTTAGCTGCCCCAATGGTGTCTTCTTGACACCAAAATTCAAAGGTGGCTATAGCCACCCCCATAAGGGGTTGTTTTCCCCGAAGGTGTTTATCAACACTAGTTTCCACCTTTTTCGTGTCGCGTGCATCTTTTTTTGGAATGGCGAAGACACGAAGAGAAGCACAGACTCCATGATCCTCTCGTGCTTTCCCATCCGTACTCCCGCTCGCTCGTGGCCGCAATCATTTCCCTCCACCTGTCCGTCCTTTCGCTTGCCTTCGACCATTATCCTTCTCACCACCTCCATCGTCGTCTTTCCCGTTCATTCCCCCACTCTCGTCAAGTCCGCCATTGCTAACCCTAGCCACGTCTGCGTCTGGATTTTTGGCCCTAAGTTGTTCGACAAGATAAGCATCCTCGTGACCTTCTTGATCTAGGGCCCCTTTCTTATCCAGCTAGGCACTCTTGGCCCTGGTCGCACCCTAGTTAGTTTCGATGATAGAGTCGATAGCACCAAGCAAGTCCCTATTATTGCCATGGCCACTATCGAGCCTGCAACTCTGCAGATTGATGCAGGCACTATGACATTGCTTGATCCTAAACATTTTGTCAACTTCTTCAAGATGTTCGAAGGGGCGGAGGAAGAGGTAACAAAATATTTCATTGAGTCTTGGAACAACGGTGAGGTTCATGTCCATGGTCTTCGTTTTGTGGTAAGTGCTCAATCCATAGCCCAAGTTTGTAGAATTGTCTACAGAGATGGTCACAACTTCAAGGAAGAGATTGATCAATTCCTCGACAGGGGGAAAGAGTTACTATGGGAAAACAAAGGCATTGTGTGGTCGTCCATTCCCCACCCTTGGGACACTGCAATTGTCCCTATCCTCCAATACATTTATGTGGATAATCCCAATAGACCCCTGACTACCTACAATCTTGCCTTTGTAAACCACCTGCATGATGTCCGCCCCATCAATGTCCCGGAGTTTCTCTTTCGGTCCATCTCCATCACTATTACCAATTTTAGAGCGAGCAAGTCTCCCAAGCGTCCCCACCACCAAGGCCTTTTCTTGGTTCTTTACAAGTATGCTCTGGCCCATCGTGCCTCAGGAAGCATCTCCTCTAAGACTCCCTCATTGGACCTTCGGCCTGAGCAGGCCACCAATGCTAGCTCGTCTCCGCCTCAGTCCCCCAGTCGGGCCACGTCTTCCCCGGAGCAGCCCTCGGATGACCGCCATTCGCTGCCGCCCGCGTCCCCCCATGCTCAGGTTATGGAATCTATTCCCCAGGGTAAGCAAAGCTCCCCCATGGAGAAGGAATCTCGATGGGGCAAAAGACTCCGCCCCAAGTGGAAGGCGGTCCAACCCTCCTAAAAAATGAGGACTTCTAAGCGTCTGGCTACGCCTACTCCCAACGACAACCGGTCGTTCCAGGACATCACCAATGATGATGAAGACTGCCAGGAAGAGAGTCAAAAAGACAGTCAGGAGGCACGCCAGGAAGATACCCAGGAAGACTACCAGAGGAATCGCCAGGAAGACCGCATAGTAGCGCAGGAGATGCTACGCACAGTTGCTCTCAACCGCATCGACGATGTTGTCGGGCACTTTCAGACAACGACAAATGTTCTTCGTGAAGGTGGCAACCTCATGGCAAGCGCCATCGAAGAGCTTAAGAGTCTCCCGGCCATCCTTAAGTCCCTCCTGTCCAGTGGGGACAATGTCAAGCATGAGGGGGAAAACAAAGCCCAGAAGCCTGGGAGGGGAGCTACCTGATGAGTCAGAAGCCAGGGGCCGCTGTGTCGTTTTGTTTTTGCCTTGTAGGGGCTGCCATTAGTTTGTTTTTGGTTGTCTGTGATATTTTTTGGGTTTTGCCCTGTTATGGGTCTATGGGCTGTATGGCCATAGCTGCAGTTTATGTAAAAAGGGTGGGTCCCTTCAACCCGTAAAGTAAATAAAATTACTTTTACCTACCAAAAAAAAAAAACTTAAGTTAACACTTATTATATTACAATTTAATTATTTTTATTTTTAAATTACCTTCCATTAATTTTATTTTATTATAAGTTGCTTTATTCACATGCCTTGCATAGTATAGATATATCACATATTTCACTCTAAGGAACAAGTACTTGGTCCTATAGTCAACTTTTATAAGCTTGCATCAATGATTTATAATGAATATTCTTTTTATAATGGTATGTATTGTTGCTTATTTTATGTATTGAATATATATTATTATTTTTATTAATAATTATTTAATTATAATTTACATATAATTTATTTAAATGATATTTATTTATTCAATTGTAAATTTAAATTTTTAAAATAAATTTATATTTAAATTTTACTAAATAATATACATAATTATCAAATAATTATTAAAATATTATTGTAATATCATTATAGTAATATTATCATGATATGATGTAGTATAGGTAGGGACTGTTCAATTTCATATAATCAATTAAAAATAAATACTTAAAATTTAATTATAAATTTTAATAAAGTTTTTTTTCATATAAATTTTTAATAATATTATTTATTAAGCTATATGTGATTTTTATTAGAGTTTATATTTATTAAAATGTTGTGACTATTATTAGGTTAGCTAGACCATATTTAAACAACATTTTCATGAATAATTTTCCTTCCTTATCCTCCGCTCCTTTTTATCAATTATATTTCTAAACTCTTTCAAATTGCCACTTATTCTAGTAAACTTTTTGATGTCATTTTCATTAAGAGTTGAAATATTCCTTGTTGAGATATGTTATTAAAATTGAATTTCATTCAACACAAGGATATACCTTGAGATTAACTAAATTATTTGCCACCTTATTGACCTTATTTGTCAATGGCAAGCATGACTCCTAAAAAAATTATCCTTGCCTAGTGAAGTTCCATGTGATTTAAAGTAAGTAAAACTTTAGCTTTATTAATATGAAAAATACCACTATCAACCTTCTCCTTGCTCCCCCTCCCCTGGTTCTTGCCCAGTCCCTGGCTCATCCTGGGTCATCTCGCTCTGGGAATGCTTTGTAGCAAATGATCTCCTTGGGGGGAGATCCTTCTCCACTTTTTGCTCCTTTCCCAACAGTTTTAGGGTTTCCCTACCCGAGCCCGGGGTCTGGTGCATCCCAGGGGTCTCCTAGGGTTCCCTACATGCTTCAGGGATCCCTTCCCTGATCTCCCTCAGGATTCCCCCTAGGTTTGTTTGTAGTTTTTTGCATGGATCCGGTTCCTAGGGCTTCTTCGGTTGGTGGTGGTGGTAGGTTGGATTTTTGACTGCTTCTTGGTGCATCCCATGAGGTCCTCTCTGCTTCGGGGTTGGTTTGGGGGGGCAGTTTCCTCTTCTGCTAGTGACTCCTCTTTGGTATTGTCGTGGTTATTTTTGGTCCAGTCCCTTTGGGTAGGGCCCTTTTCGGTTTCCTGTTCGAAGGTTTCTTCTTACTGGATTTTCTTTTTGGTGGACACCCAGGGCATTGGTTGGCCATCGGGGTGGGCCTCTTCCTCTTCCTGGGTTGTTCCCAGCCCAAGTCCCAGTTCCCTGAAGCTTCCATGAGCAAGGATGGGGGGCTCTTGGTCCCTTCTTCTGGGGTTCCTAGGGTTTCTGTTGCATGTCTGGATCTTGGGGGGCCCATGATCAGTGCATGCATACCCTGGTTCCCCTAGGTTAGGCTTTTGAGGATCCCATATTTGTGCTTGTTGCTGCTCCCGGCCTGGGATCCTCAGGTTGTTAGTTTCAGTTCCTGCTCAAGGGATTCTGGTCCTAGTTCCCTAGATCTGTTCGTGAGGAAGGATGGTGGTTCATGGACCTTCTGCTAGAGTGGTGGGGCTTCCTTCTATATTCTCTAGTTTGGGGGGGAGATCAGTGAGTTTGCAGCTGTGGTCCCTCCTTCCTTCAATTTTGGCTTTGGGATCCTATCATTGCACCTATTACTATTTTCCCTAGATCCTTCTTGCTTCTTTGTATTTCTCCTTGTTATGCACATGGATATCTTGGCCTGTAGATATCCCCAGTAGTGTTGTTCCTCTTTTCAGGCTCAAGCGGAGGCATCCCATTTTTTTTCTTTGAGGACCCTGATGCCATTTCCCAGGTTGTCCCACTGCTGATCCCTGGCCTGTATCTCGGTGTTGCTTGTTGCTTTGCTCACACGACTGCTTGCTGCCCTGATGCACCCCGGATTGCATCCCGTGGCATCCTTGGGTGAGGATCCTCTGCATTTTTCTAAATTTTCCTGCTTCAGGTTTTCGGGCAGGATTTCAGGTTACAGGCTATCCTTGGCCTTCCCGCTCTCCCTATGCAGGTCTGGGAAGATGTTTTTTTTCCACCCTTGGAAGGATCGAGGACTACTATATCTACCCCCGGGTGGATCCCAGACTGTTGTATCCACCCCTGGGAGGATCCCAGTCTGCCAGCAATGGGAGGATGATACCTTGGCAAAGTGGGTCTCACTAATGGTTTCTAGAATCTGGTCTTTCTGCTGGATCAAGGGTTGTTTCTGGCCCTTTCCCTTTCAATTTGTGTTTATTTTCATGTACTTAGGAATTGCTTTAAATATCGGTGCTACGACCCTTTTTGTTATAAGGTTTTGGGATCCTCTTAAAAAACCCAATTTGTATTTAAAATTCTAGTTACTTATAAAAAAAAATACGACTATCAAATTTTCTTAGGTTTCCTTTGGAACCATTATTAATATTAAATAATGAATCCAAGTTCTTGATATTTTCATTTTACTACGAATTGATTGAGATTCTTTGGAGTAACTTCATTTCTGGTAGATCACTCCAACATATGATCTAAGCTTGGATATCATCAGGATTTATTTTTTAAGATTATATTGTTTCATTCAAGCTATAATTTTCAAAAAATGATGAACAAATCAATCTTCAATATAATGTAAAATGCTTTAGCTTGAAAATAAATAATCTAATATTTGAATTCTTTCAATGTTTATAGAGCAATCTAACATATTCTCATTTTTTTGAAAAATAAACCCAAATATTATAAGCAAAAAGACAACGAAAGAGATGATCTTATGTTTTTAGCTCTCCTCACGCATAGCACACCTAAAAGGTTTGTGATGTGCTCTTATTTATAAACTATGATCTATATTTTGAATAACTAACTAAAGGAATATTGAGGTTCTAGAAAAGGCCTTGTATGACCAAATCTTCTTCCAAAATAAATCCTTGGAAGTAGGGAATTCCAATTGCTCCAAAGTCGTATATCCCAAATTAATTGAGTTTCCATCGTATTTTGATAGATTCAAAACTAACTCACCCTTTCATGAAAAATTTGAGAAATAGAACTCCTAAGCAATATTTAGAACTTTTCTAGTGCTTGTTTGAGGTCTTCTCCCTCAACCTATTGTTAATGGAAATCCAAGATGGAAAATTGTTGCTCACATCAATAATAAATTTAATCATAATTTAAATATAAATTAATCAAATGATATCAATTTATTTAGTTAAATACTTTGATTTTTAAAAGGAGTTTTATATTCAAATCTTGTTAAGTAATATATACATAATTATCAAAATATTGTGTTGGAATTCATACCTATTTTTAGAAATGAATAGAAGCAATCCATCCACTCAAATATTATACAAAAAACATAAAAAAGGACAAAAGAGAAAAAATATAGTGAACACTAGTAAACACCACAAATAATCACTATGTTGTCCATAGGTAAGAATCACAACACTCCGATAATAAAATGATAGAGTGGTGGGAGGTATTTACACCAATATCAAAATCCCAATTACCTAAATGAACTTAACCTAAGCCGACATAGAAAGAGGGTTTTAACATTAATTATAAGTTTATAAGGTAGGTTTAAACATAACAAGCTTAACCGCAGCCCATGGGAATTACATAATAAAATATGACTATAAGTTAAATACATTGTATAATGATTGCCCTTAGGCCTTATCAAAAATTACATCATACAATGTTGTCCTTGGCTATGAATCACATTACCCTTTCAACACCCCCTTATAATTTGAACTGAAGGGCCAAGGAGAAAAGACATTAATGACAATAATATCTTCCCCCATAATGGATGCTCTAGTGGGCCTCTACACTTGAGGTAGACTCATATGAATCCCCCTCATCATCTAAAATCCATTTTTGTCAAAATGCTTCTTACATAAACATTTGTTTAGGCTAGATCATAGTCATCACTACCATTATTAGATACTCCCACATACATCCAAAAAACACTTTTGCTAAGACTTAAAAGGAAGAAGAGAAGTCAAGATAACCACCACCTCTAAAAATAAGCTACTTTAATTTTTCATAGTCACATAAGGTATGTCATGAAGGGAATTTTTTTGCTTGTAAAACATACATCACCTTGTGTAAAGACTTTCACTTACCATTGGACCACTTGATTTTCATCACCAATAGTGGTTTTGCATGAACCTATTTAGAAGAAGAGCTACAACAAAATTCTAAGAGTACTTGGATAAAAAAATAGGAGGAAGAGGTCATGAGTAATTAAATGTTCACAGAGATAATTTTATGGTAGACATATTATTCAAGTTGGTATCCCATGAATGGTTCTAATATAGGGTTTAGCACAGTAATGGTAGGAGTATGGGCTGATTGAGATGGACTGGAGGAATGTTGTGATGGCATAGGGCCCGTCATTGAGCGTGCATGCTAGTGATGGTTTTTCATCTAAAAATGATTGAAAAGAACAGGATTTCCCAATGCATGTTAGGAATCGTTTGTTAAAGAACAATGGATGTTTGGAATGATGTGAAGCCATGCCAGTTCTAGTGGTTCAACCAGACTCGGTGGTGGAGGATGTGGAGTATTTAGCCAAGCATGCTCTTATTGGAAAATTTATGGGCATCTGAATTCTCTTCCCTTTGTGGAGTCTTGGGTTAGGAAGACTTGGAACCCTGACGGTGATGTGGAGGTGATGTTGAGTGCGAATAGCTATTTTATGGTGGTTTTCTCTTGTCTTGCAGATCGTAATAAAGCATTTGAAGAGGGTCTCTATTTCTATAACCAATATGGACTCTTTCATAAACCTTGGCATGTGGGTTTCAACCCGTCATAGGAGTGACTGTCATGGGTTCTAGTGTGGGTTTGACTCCCATGGCTTCCTTTGGAATTTTGGAGAAATGACATCTTGCATATGATTGTCCTTCTTATTGGAAATCCAGTTGGACCATCACAATAGACGATGGAGAAAAAAGTAATTTATGTTGCTCGTATCTGTGTTGAAATTTATTTAAAAAATCCTATTCCAGATTCAGTTGAAATACAGTTTGGATCATCTACATGGGTCCAACAACTTGACTATGAAGCTCTTTTTTTGTTGTTGTTGGATCTCTCATGAATACGAACACCTACAAAGAAAATATCCTAATTTTACCTCACCCATGGCTTCAAATCCCAGGTCCTCTCGATCTACACAAAATATGGATAAAGAAAAAACCTTGATAAAGGAAGGGGATAGGGATAAGGAAGGTTTTGTTCTCGTAAAACCCTAAAATAGAGGAAGAAGGGTAAAAAGAGCCCTTAAGGATAGCCAGCCAGATGCTCTGCTCAACTGTTTTGAGATACTGGATTATCTTGATCAGTGTATGGAGTTGCCTGAAATGTCGCTACCTTATGTAGATATAACAAGGCCAAATCAGATGTCTCTTCTTGAGGTGGAACCTAAAGAATAATATCTAGTGGGTTTAAATGAAGAATAGATGGCTTTGGCTATGAGTATATGTGATATGGTTGGCTATAGCCCTAGAAGGAAAACTGTTTTAGAAAGTGACGCAAGTATAGTTGTGCTCACTCCTACTTAGGTATTGATGAAGTTATCCTTGGATTGTAAAACTCCTATGGTGCTGGGATTGCATCAGAAAACAATTAAAAAATATGCTTTGGATAAGAATATGAAGGTGGGTCGAAAGAAAGACCAGGACAAAATTAAGTTAATGGGGAGACTTTGGTGGAGTCAAGTTTGGTGAGAACATTGGACTCCCATTTTTCTAACCCCCAAAAATTATTATCCTCTCATGGAAGGTAAGGGGGTTGAACAACATCCCTAGACAAAAATTTGTTTATGATTTGATTCATGTACATTCTTTGGATGTGGTGTTTATTCAGGAGACTAAATTAGCTACTGATAGTATGTTCAATATTACTTCCAAGTTGTGGAGAAGGGATAAATGCTAGTGTATTGGTGCATGTGGATATGTTGGTGGTATTGCTTGTTTATGGGATCCAGTTAAGATCTCTCCTCTTACTTGTATTTCCAGCAGATGGTCTATTTCGATGATAAAAAATGATAATGAATCTGGTGAAACCATCCTTACAAATGTGTATGCTCTTGTTGATTACAATGGCAAAGTAAATTTGTGGGAGCACATTGGCTTTGTGGTAAGTTTGGCTCCCCTGTACCCATGGATTTTGGCTAGATATTTCAATTATATCATTTGTCTAAAGGGGAAATGCGGTGGAGTTAATCGTCTTGAGCCTTTTTATTATGTCTTTAGTGCTCATATCCAAGCCCTGAACTTGGTTTACATAAATATAGATAATGGTATATTTACCTGGCACAATAGAATATGTGGAGAAGAGTCCATCTTAGAGAGACAAGATAGGTTTCTGATTTCTAGTTTTTGGATTGGTAATAATAGAAGCTCTAGTTCTATGATTCTAGAGGGTAGGGGATCTGATCATTGGCCTATCAAACTCTCTGCTCTTGATTTTAGGCTAAAGAAGAATCCTTACTTTAAGTTTCAACTTATGTAGCTTCGATATTCTAATATTCATGATTTCATGTGAGGTTGGTGGACAAATGACAAACCTTCTCATGGCATCGCTATGTATTTCTTTATGAAGTGGCTACAATTTGTTAAGCATAAATTGAAGAGGTGGAATAGTCTAAATTTTGGGAACCTTTCCTTGGCTAATTTTGTGGCTCTTAAGAATGTGGAAGAAGCTTCAAGGAATATTAGAGATCATGGACTCACGGAGGAGCTTCTCTTTGAGGAATTTGAGGCTACGAAAGAACTTGTTGAATGGGAGCTGAGGGAAGAATTTTTTTGGAAATAAAAAGCTTGAGTGGATTGGCTTCAAGAAGGGGATAGGAACATACCTTTCATTTTAACTCAGTTAAGTCTCGTCATAATGGTAACCTATTTTTCTCTCTTGTAAATTCTCAGGGTGCTCTTCTCTCTTATTTTAGGGAGATTTTAGAAGAGACTATGAGGTATTTTTCCTCTCTCTTCAAGGAGGACTCTCTCTCAAATGATGAGGATGAAAAGCTTATTCTAAATTGTATTCCCTCGACTATATCTAAAGATATGAATGAGCATTTGATGGGATCAATTTCCATTGAGAATTTGGAAAATATTGTATTCAAGATGAAAAAAGAGAAAGCCTCGAGCCTGGATGGATTCCTGATTGAGTTTTATCATGAGTTTTGGGAGTTAATAAAATTTTATCTTTTTGAGGTGGTCCATTAGTCCCAAAAGAACAAAAATATGCTAAGGGCCCTAAATGCTACCTTTGTGGTGCTTATTCCCAAAAAAGGAGGAGCAAATTCTCTGGATATGTTCAGGCCTATTGTTGTCTGCAATGTTGTGTATAAGATCATTACAAAAATTATTGCTGAGAGGCTAAAGATATGGCTGAGAAAAACCATCTCTGAGGAGCAAGGTGGGTTTGTTACTGGTCAAAAAATCTTGGATGGGGTTGTTATTGCTACAGAAGCTATTCGCTAGATGAAAAATTTTAAGGATAAATCTATGTTCATTAAGTTGGATATGGCCAAATCCTATGACCGGGTCAAATGGTCCTTTCTTTAGAAATTTCTTACTGCTTTTGGCTTTGAGGAGGAATGGATTAGATGGGTGATGAGTTGTGTTTCTTCTTCCTAGTTCTCTGTTCTTGTTAATAATGAGTCGTCGATGGTGGAAGTGTATAAGAAGTATTACTCAAAATAAATAAATATATAAATAATGAGCCATCAGAGTTATTTGAGACCTCGAGGGGATTGAGGCAAGGAGATCCTTTATCTCCTTATTTGTTTATCATTATGGTGAAAGGGTTGGGAATACTACTCAAATCTCAGGTTAGGCATGGTCTCATTCAGGGTTAGAAGTGGGATAACAGTTCGTAGCCTCTTTCCCACCTTCAATAGGTTGATGATACAACTTTACTGGGAGTTGCCACTACCAAGGAAGTTGGCAACATTAGACAATATCTTGCCATATATCTTGGTGCTTCTGGGTAGTTTATTAATGAGGACAAGTCTTATATTTTCTTTTTCAATATTCCTCCTCTTATTCAAGTCAGGATTTCTAGAATTCTAATATTCTAGGTCGGGACTCCCCCATTTATTTATCTTGGTATTCCAATTTCATCTCATTATCTACCTAGATCTTCTTGGAAATCTATGCTTGATAATTTTAGAGGGAAGGTGAAACACTGGATCGTTATATGGATCTCCTTTGTGGGTAGAGTGTTGCTTTTAAAATATGTTGTTCAATATTTACCCATTTACAGGTGTTTTATGCAAACATCTCCCTCTAATTTTATCAACTAACATTGATGCTTTATCAAGATAGTTTTTATCGTTTGGAAAAATTGCTCAATCTAAATGGATTTTGGTTAGGTGGGATTCTATTTGTAGGCCGATTCAAGAGGGAGGCCTTGGGTTATGACAAGTGACTCTTTTTGGGAAGGCTTTGGCTGTGAAACTCTATTGGAGATGGTGTACTTATCAAGATGATATTTGGGCTAAAATATTATCTTGTAAGTACTTGAGAGGTATTTTTGAAGATGAGATCCCTAGAGTCAGTTTGGTTGGGAAAGATTCGATTTTCTTGGAAATTCTAAAAAGAGTAGCTAATTTAATTAAGTAGGGTTTGTTCTGGATTTTTAATAAGGTATTAGATGCTATTTTCTAGGAGGATTATTGGGATGGCCACCATCCTATCTTGAATTAATATCCCAGGTTACATTCCATAAGCATTTTTTTCTTGGAAGCGAGTTGGTCTCGTGTGGAGGACTTTAAATCTAGAGATGTACAAGTGGAAATATCCATAGGAATGGTCCTAGGTGGGATTGGTCGAGGATAGAGATGTGCTTACTCTTATTCTTGTGGGGAGGCCTTGCTCTTCATTGAGGAGTAAATATATTTTGGCTTGGAACCCTGATCCCAAGGAACCTACTATGTAGCCTATGGTTATCAGGTTCTTGATATGCAAAATTTCAGGAGCCTCCTTGTCACATGGTGGAAAAACGTGTGGAACAGATTTGCTTGGCCTAAATGTAACTTCTTTCTCTGGATGGTCACTCGTAATAAATACCTCACTTGGGATAATGTGACGAAGAGGGGATTTTAAGGTCCCTCATTTTGTGTCCTTTGTGGTAATAATGAGTATGACTCTTCTCATTTATTTTTTCAATGCTCCCTTGTTAGAGACATTTGGCACCGTTGGTGGAGTGCTTGGAACCATCCTTGTTTTCATGTGCTTTCTCTAGTGGAGTTTTGAAGTAGTCTGGTCAGACCTATGGACAATGCCCCCTTCCTCTAGGTGGCTTGGATTTTGGGCCCTTATTGCATCATTTGGCAGATTTGGCTCAAACAGAACCATTATATTTTTTAGGGTAGATATTTGGTTTTCCAACAGATCTAGAAAAGGATCTTGTGTATGGTTAAGGAAACTATCAATAGCAAATGTGATGTGGATCCTATTTTGGAATCTAGGGAAAAGAAGGTACAGTAGTCCCTTGGTCTCTTTGGGGTTGGTTTAGACTCTTCTCACCTTAGTAGGTTTTCCCAGCTCAGCAAGAAAGTTTGGAAAGATGGTAGGTGGAGGCTGCCCCTGGGAGGAGTTTGATGGGTCGTCTAGGGGCAATCCTGGACATGCTAGAATTGGTGGTGTTGGGAGACACTCTTCTGGTGTAGTTAGATTTTTCTTTTACATTTATAAAGGTTTTCAATCCAACAATTTTATGGAAGCTCTTGCGATTCTCAAGGCCTTGCAGAGGGGGTTTTCTCTTGGTTGGCGTAGGAGCATCTATGAGTTTGACTCTCAAATTTTGGTTAATATTTTAAATAGCAAAAGGTTTGAGGATGTTAATTGGTGTTTGGTCTTTGTGGTCATTCAGATTCTCATAATTAGTGAAGAGTTCAAATTTATCTCCTTTGTGTACTTACCAATGGAATGGAATGGGGTTACTGATTATTTGGTCAAAAGGGCTTCTGAGCTTTTAGGTCATTGGATTATGGATAGCTAGGAGAGTCTCTCAGTTGGGGACTCTCAATACCTCTGGGAGTTGATACACAAGGATGTCCAAAATTAATCTGGTTTTTTATTATTGTTTTCTTTGGATCTCAATCCTTTCTGGTGGTTTTAACCTGTTTTGTTGTTTATTTGCGTGTTGGTTGGGGGCTTCATTGTACTATGAAATATTGTCTTCTTATCAATAATTTTTTACCCCTTTATTTATAAAAATATTAAATGTTCACAAATAAACTGAATCAACTACCCAAAGGGGTGGAGGGATTGACTAAAGCACATCTTGAATCCTTTTCCTATATGCCTCCAAAAGACTCAAAATCTAATGCATTTGTCACAAATCCAACTATATCTCCCAAAGAAGTAAAGCAAAAATTATGTTTGCATAGACTTTGGTAAATCTTCCCTTTCAAAATAGGGTAGTAGGGCTTGAGAAATATTCCACATAATTTAACCCCTAACAATAGAATAATTCTATAAACTAATGTCACCAATGTATAAAGCACAAAAATCATGCAATTTGAAAAAATAGGCTCAAAACACTTTTGCAGGTGAAAGTTATGGCCTTTGAAATTTTTTCCCAAATAGCCTCAAAAATAAAATGAAAATAAAGCCTTAAACCTTAGAAATGTAATGCCTAATTGTTGTATACCATGTGCCCTCCCTTAATTTGTAGGTACTTGCCACTTATTTTTTGCCACATGTGTGCTATGATACTATTTGATTGGATGTAAGTCATATGCTACCTTCCTATTGGCTAAAGAGGTGCATGTAAACAAAAGTAGTGGTTATGTGGTAGACAAGGATGACACAACAAATGCCATGTTGGTCGAAGCAATTATCTGATCGAAAAAGGTCCAAATATCTATTGCAGAGGATCAAACCCATGTCTCCTATGTCTTAGACACTTTGGAATGGCCAACGCACTTGCATCATGCATGAGACTTGAGAGCATGACAACCACCTTTAAGATATTTGTGCTAGAGAAGTAGAAGCAAGGTGAAAAAGAATGGTCCCTAATGAGAACCGAATGCTAGTTCCTTGCACCACAAACACATTTTCAAGTGTGAGTCAACCAACTGCATTGTCTTTGTCATGTGACTGATTATACCCATGCCTCATTGAAGAACAGTGGGTATAGCTTCCAAAATAACAATGATATTGTTGCCCATACACTAACACACCTCTATATCTTGCTTCTATATTATAGCAAAACATCAAAGATTCGATTCAAGGATCCACAATGCCATGCACCTTGAGAGTCATGTATCTAGCCATTAAAGCGTCTTCCATATTTGATTCAAATGTCATTTTTCCACAATGATGAAAGAGAAGCGAGGTAAGAAAAATGAACAGACAAAAGACATTAAATTTTAATTTGAAATTCTTGGTGTCAAACCCTGATTTAAATTGTGTATTCCTTTTCTCAAATGCTAACAAAGAGTAAGGGCACCACAAACATAAATTTCAAGATGATAGATCAAAATTGCCTCGAAAAGAATGAAGTAAATAAAGTTTTTTAGGATATTTAAAAAATAGATAATAAGCTCTAGAAAAATATCTATCTTCTTGTGTCGAATAATCTTATGAAGCTTGAAGAGTAACTTGTCCTAAATTTTGGAGGAAAAAGTAGTGGCTCCAAGTAGACCTTTTGCATGACCAAGTGATGCTACTCCACATCTGCTTCGATACATATTAGAATTCACACCTATTTCTAGAAATAAACAAAAGCAATCCATCCACTCAAATATTATATAAAAAGTGTAAAAAAAATGAAAGATAAAAAGATATACTGGGCACCCATATGAACCATAAATAATCATTATATTTTTCTTAGATAAGAATCACAACACTCCCATAATAAAATGGAGTGTGGGGTTATTTATACCAATACCAAAACTCTAATTAACTAAATGAACTTAATCTAAGTTGACATAACAATATGACTCAAAGGTAGGTTAGAAGTTTATAAGAAGGGTTTAACCATAATAAGGTTAACTATGGCCCATAAGGCTTACATAATAAAATATTTCAATAAATTAAATACATTGTACAATGTTTGCCCTGAGGCCTTATCTAAGATTACATCATATAATGTTGGTCTTGACTATGAATTATATTACACTTTCAACTTATTGTTGTAATATTATTGTAGTAATATTATCATGATGTAGTATAGGTGAAGCTTGTTTTTGTTCCATATAAACAATTAAAAATAAATAAGTATAATTTGGTTATAATTTTTAATACAATTTTTTATTGGCGTTTTATTTATTAAAATACCATGTTTATTATTAGGTCAATTAGGCCATATTTAAGCAACATTTTCATGAATAATTTATAGCTTCCTTATCCTCTCATGAATATTTTTCAGTTAATCAATCATATTTTTTAACTCTCTCAAACCGCCACTTATTCTCTTAAACTCTTTGATGTCATTTTCATTAAAAGTTGAAATCTTCCTCATAGAGTTACCTTCTTAAAATAGAAATTGTATATAACACATGAATATACCTTGAGACTAACTAAATTATCCTCCACCTTATTTCCTTCTCTATAAATATGATGAAATTAAAAGATATTGCATCTTTCAATTATTAATCAACATAAATAATACTTTTATTATTGATGTAATATCCACATCTATTTTTAACAACATCAAGAATAATTTATGAATTTACCTTGGTGGAAATATATCTTTATCACTTGTCAATGACAAGTATGACTCCTAAAAGAAGTGTCCTACTCCCAACAAATGTTTATTGAAGTTTCATATGGTTTTAACTAAAGAGAAATTTGGATTTATTAATATGAAAGACACCACCTCTACCAATTTTCCTCAAGTTTTCTTTGGAATCATCATTAAAATTAAATTTAATGAATCCAATTTGCTGACATTTTTATTTTACCATCGATTGAATGAGATCCTTTGCACTGACTTCATTTCTCATATATCACTCCAACATATAATCTAAGCTTGGATATGATCATAAGATTTATTTTTGAAGATTCTAATATTTCATTCAAGCTACAATTTTCAAGAAATTATGACAAGATCTATATTTTTCTTTTCAATTGGTTATATGGGATTATGGGTCCCACCCTTATTACATCATCACCATGTTGTGGTATCACAACAAATCTTGGCTATTATCCATGCAATGCTTGGCAATATTTGAACATGGGTCTCCTCCTTAAATGTTGAGAAATATAACTAGTTGATCTAATGCCATTTTATAAAATATTAGAGTAAAGCACAAGTTTTTGAAAGGCGTCTCAGTCCCCTTGTATCGAGGTTTAAACTTGGTTCTCCTAGATGAAAACCCAAATACATACCACTATAGTATCCCTCATGGGATAACAAGATCAAAATTCAACATAATACATAATGCTTTAATTTGAAAACAACTAATCTAATATTTAAACTCTTTTTATGTTAATAGAGCAACCTAACATTTTCACATTTTTTTGAAAAACAACCCCAAATAATGTAAACAAAAAGACAATGAAATAAAATATATTATGTTTTTAGCTCTCCTCACACAAAACACACCTAAAAGGTTTGTGATATTCTCTTTATAAACCGTGATCTATATTTTGAACAGCCAACAAAAGGAATTCTAATTGCTCTAAAGCCTTATGTTTTTAGCTCTCCTCACACAAAACACACCTAAAAGGTTTGTGATATCCCTTTATAAACCATGATCTATATTTTGAACAACCAAAAAAAGGAATTCCAATTACTCCAAATATTTGTTTGACTAAATCTTCTTTCAAAATAAATCTTTTGGAGTAGATAATTCCAATTTCTCCAAATCCTTATATCCCAGCTTGACTAAGCATCTAGCATATTTTGATAGATTCCAAACCAACTCACCCTTTAATTAAAAATTTGAGAAATAGAACTCTTAAATCAAATATCTAGAGCTCTTTCATTGCTTGTTTGAGGTCTTCTCCCTCAACGAATTGCTAATGGTAATCCAAGATGTAGAATTGATGCTCACATCAATATAATTCTATACTTTCGAACTTATATAAGGCAAATATGCATAAGCTAATGATTTTCATTTTGGAGTAGAAAAAGAGGATAAGGATTCAACCAAGCACTAGACTAGAAATTTACATAGTCCCCCAAATTGACAAAAGGTCTAATATTTTTTTGATTTAGTGCATATGGAGTTCTACATTATTAAGCCTATTGGTATGGTTTATTTCTTAAAATTTTTAATGCTTCTATAAAACCTATATACTTTTGAAATAACATTCCAACTTTTTTCTTGATTGTTAGATAATTGTTAATCAAATTTTCCTATATTGAAATCATAGATGCTAAATTTTTAAGTCCATCCTTTGAATATTCTTTTTATGCAAACATTAAAAGTAAATTTTTAAAGTTAGCCTTTACCAAAATATACCCTAATTAAAAGATAGTGGACTTTTTTCTCTACCATATCATTTCCTTTCCTTATCATCATGATTATTATTTTAATAACCTACGTGTGGATTCTACTAGAGGATACTACCATCAAAATAATAAAATATTACATTGTTGTTAGGTAATGTAGTGATAAATCACTACAACTTAGTTATAATTGTGTCCTAGTAGAAAATGATTATGAGTCTGAGCCTAAAATAGGGGGGCCGCAGTCCATGCCAACCAAAAAGGATTTCATGTCATATTTCACCAAGTATATATCTCCAAAGGGTGAGGATAGGTGTGAAAACCCTCACTCTATGTGGGCAAGCTGATCACATGATAAGAAAAATGACCCACAATGAGAAATCCCAAGCCTTTTTTATGATATTTGAGCCAGACCTCACTCCTGATAAAATTTGATGAGCCTTTTTGGTGATAACTAAAAAGACTCCATTCTATAGGAAGGATAAACCCAACCATCATATATGGCAGAATCAACAGAGCCCATCATAATTTGCATCGGCTTGGGTAAGCAGCCTTTGGAAACTCATGCATCATCTCGCCACTAGACATTCAAGGATATCCTTAATGATGGGGGATGATAAAGAGGAAACCAATAATTAGAGAAAGAAGAAGGATCCTTGCAATCACTCTATACCGATGAAATTCAAAAGATATATACTTTCCCACGTTCATCAAAAGGGTCACTAAGATGAAATCCTCTCTACAACAATAAAAGAACCAGCTAAATTACTAGCAGACTAGCACACATGGAAATATATTGGATAAAGGGCATTTGGCCATAAGACAGAGGTTGGCATGGACAAGAAAGGGGAAGGAATTGCAAAGTAGAACAAAGGCCAAAAATTAAAGGCATAAATAAAAATTACTGAGAATTTTGATGAGACTTGTAAAAAAAATTTGATAAAGAGGTTTGATGGAATGACTTATTGAAACTAATAAAGTCTTGAAGGAAATGACTGAGAAAAGTCTTGATTGCATGAACAAGAATATCTCGATCACATTGACATAAGGTGCTTGGAAAAGTTTCAAAACAACAAATAGTTTTGGAAGCAGATAAATGCACCAATACCAAGGGGAGGTAGGTGAGTGTGTGGATTCCCAAGAAGAAGAAAGACAATGCACCATTATTAAGAGAATATGGACTATCTACCAGGAACATCTCAGCTATGCAAGTCAAACGAAGGTAGGTGATCCATTAAAGACGAAGGAATGGGAACCTGCAACCATGAAAACTACAAATTGACAACAACAATAGCTAAGAATATCTCCATTAACAACAATTTTGGAGGGAAATTTTTTTAATTGTAATCTATAAGTAGAAATAATTTAGATTGTAAAATATATCAATGAGTTTGCAATTGTATACATTTGTGGGCTTTATTTTCATTTCTTTTTGTAAAAATAATCAGCTTCTAAGTGGCTTGTGGGCAATCTCAAACCCCCACCTTAGGCACAATCTATGTAAAATATTGCTTGCATATATATATACACAGGAGCCTATGTCTATTTTTTGGTATAAGCCATTTATGGTCACTTGTAGACCTGCTTCTATGTGTATGTATTTATTTGAGACTTTTTACCTAAATTTTGAATTTTATTAAGTGTGTGTGTAAGGGACCTGAGTCTGTTTTCGAACTGAGTCACTTGATTGGCTCTCTAGCGAGACTTGCCTTCTTATGCATACATACAACTAGTAACTCTCATTTGTGCTTTACTATGTTGAGGAGAGGAAGTTTTCACCACTGGCACACAAAATTTAGGCTTGTTTTGGTAGGAAGATCTTAACATATCTCTTGGTGCATCGTTTTCTTTTCTTTTGTTGAGTTGTTTTTTACTTTTACTTTCTCACATCATTTTTTCCCTTTATTGAGCACAAGTGCATATTGAAGATAACCTAACAAGGATCCAACATTGTAAAAATATCTCAAGGGCCCTTGATTGAGCCGAACTCCATGATCTTAGCTATGACCTTGCTGTGTCACTCCCCATGAGGCGTTATTATCCTAGGTAGGACAATAGAAGAGGTTAAAAATTTAATGGTATGTCTGGTGGGACCACAATGGCACATCATTGGTCCCTGGATTACAACAAGGAGTAGCACTAAGACTATTTGAGGTTCTTGTTCTATTTTCACTTGTTGAAGTGCCTCATTTCTCACCTGAAAACCCTGGTATAGAATGAACTCTAGAAGCCATTGCTAAAGTTCTTAAATCGAGGTTTAGGTGAAGACCTCGATCTACCTAATTTTTAGGAGTAAGAAGTATTCTCTTGGTGACTCCATATTGAAGAAATATCCTAGAGATAACCAAATGAAGAGCTAGTGTCTAGGTTTTTGTATCTGCCAATTGTGATAAGAGTTGTTACCACTCTTTGCAACCATTTCATAAATAAGGAAATTTGTAGTCCATAATATAACTGCTACATCCCCACTACCACCCCCTAAGATATTCTCCACTTGGAATGATATATGTCCATTGGCATCACCAACACCAAATGAAACATTAGAAGAAATACCTTGATCTACCCTATAGTCTCTCACCTATTTCACTGGTGAAGATCTCATGATCCCCATTAATCACTTTAACCATATGGTGAGCCTGTGTACGATCCAAAACATATTAGAGAAAACATGGCTCTCATATTTCTAGTAATATCCTTAAGAGGAAAACCCCAAGAATGTTTAGACACCTAAAACATGTCATGTCGAGGCGACTACTCATATGGGACATGCTAACAAACCATATGAATGATCTTGGATAGTTCCAAGGTGAAGTAGTGGTTTTAACCACTCAATTTGGGTAGAGTTGGCTAACTCAGCCTTAGCCACGGTTGACACCCACGTCTAACAGAGCTGGTCACACCTCAGAGCCATGACTAGCATCAAAACTATTTTGAATCCTGAGCCGAGCCAAATTTGGTTACAATGGTCTGGGCAACGAGAATTCAAACAGTTTTGGGTAGGGAAGCTTCAATACTTTTCCTCCCAAATGATCCAACCTCCTGGATCTTGATCTTGGCTTCCCAAGAAAGCCAATATTGGAGATTAGGAGTCCTATAAGACCCCCCTTCAAATTGGGGATAAGTTTGGAGAAAGTTTGCATTTGAACATAGTGAAGCTCTGCCAAAATGGATAGCAAATTGATAATCCTTTGAGGAGAGTCGAAATTTTGCCCAATTGTGGAGTGATAAGCATGAATTCATCAATGAAGCTTCCAAAGGACTAGGAAGCATAATCACACAATCAAGCCAATCAAATGCGAGTCTCATCAAATTCGACTACCAATCTATCATGAGGACATAGAGGTGACCCTTGATCATCAATTCCACAGAGGAAATTGGAGATCTAAGCCCTGATTACAAGAGCAAAAGCATTTTCACCTCAGTCATAGTTGTTAGCCATGGCTAACAGTGCCCACCGTGCCTTAGACCCACAATGAGGGTTTGATCCTTTATTTATTTTGTTTTAGCATTAGATTTACATTTTTAGTTCTGCAATTAGTTTAGTCTAGCATAGATTAACAGTTTAGCAGACATTTGACCGATTGATTTAGGAATTAGAGGTAGTTTCACTTCATTTCCTTGCATTTGTCAATTTAGCATAGTTTCTTGTTATTTCATGCAATTCAAGTTTCTAATGGCTAATTAGGTTGCTTATTACCTAGATTACATGCTTTCTTTATATGCTTCATATTAATTTGATGATTTTTTGCTAATATTCATAGATTCACATGCTTCTTATTTTCTTTATCATCATTTATGCAAGTTTCCAAAAGCCTCATCAAGAGAGGCCATATTTGCTTTTAATCCTTTCTTGTTGTTTCTTGAATGTAGGGTTTACAGGATCCATTCATTTCAAGGCATTCAAGGCAACAAATACCTCTTTTCATGAGAGAAGAAGGTCACCATTGATCTTGAGCAGTTCGTGTCTTTGTGGAGAGTCTGCGAATTACACCACCCCCTCGTTTAGAGGGTCTTCAATATTGTATTAATTGTATCAACATTGAGTATCCCTAAGAGGGATGTACTTGTAATCGAATTTGACAAAATATTTAATAAAAGAAGCATTCTCTTTCTTGTTAAAGTTATTATTGTCAATATTTTATGCTTTAATGTTTGATATCAATTGATGCATTAGTTAGGTGTATGCTTTCTACAAGGTTACAAATGGCGATCACGGTGGGAACCTACAAATTATGCTATCACTACTAACTTACTATGTTTTTTGTTGCAGATACTCATCGCGGTTAAAATTCATGGTTAGTAGTCTTAGCTGCACTTATTAGCCACGATTAATAGTCCCACTCGGGCTTGATAGCCGTGACTAGAAGAGAACTAGAAAATAGTAGACAATCGAATCTACATCAGACTTGGATTTCAGGTAGGAGTCATTTCTCTGTGTTTTCCTATGTTTTTCTATGTTTATTTTGTTGAATACAGTAGATGAAGTCGGTTTAATTAGAAAACATAGAGAAATTTTAAAAGTAAAATCTTAAATTCTCTTAGGTTTTCTTCCAGTCGTTGCTAGGAACAACGGACTTCTGATTTCAATCCACCCTAGTCTCCAGCGGTTTGGGTTATATTTGTAGAGATTGCTTGCTTGAGGCCCAATTAGTGGCCAATTTATCATGTAGATGCATTCTCTAAAACTTCATTTATTCAATTAGATGCATATTTCTAAACATTAAACGCTTTTATCATTAGGCATTTAGGAAAGAGCATTGAGTGCTTGGTGTTGCATTTTTACTTTCATGCAAAATCTAAAATGAAAAAACACACACCACGCACTATCTAAACGCTAGTGAGTTGGAAGTCATATCCAACCACTGGTAGGGTTCAACGATGGTGGTAGTGATTTCCATCCGTTGGCCCAACTCCCTCGAACCCTATTACTTGGCCAACATCGACTCCAAGATCTATCCTAACCATGCAAAATAGCACATATTCCTCTTTGGAGGGGTGTATCGCTGCACACGGGGTGTTGGGTGAGGATCGGTAGGACCTGTGCTCCCTACCCGGGTGTGGATTTCATCTCCATATTTCAAGGGGTTTACGTGACCATGACTTTCATTTCCGATTGTCGAGCTATGAGCATACAGGTGAAAACCCTTAAACTATTGAGTATATCATCAACAATTTCAAACATGATGAGAGTAGTTTAAGTTTTCAACAAATTTCAAAACACATCAAACCAGTTAGGGCTCACAAATAAAATTTAAAAGATATTAATCATCATTGTTTGCTTTTTTGCCTTAAAATATACATACGAGATAATACCATATCATGGTTGTCACATGGAGCGGCCGATCTCAGCACAAAACCGAGGTTAGAGTCGAGGCTCCACCCAATTCACAACACAACGTGAAGAACCCTCAATCACAAGATCCTCCCGAATGACGTTCGACGAGCATTAGAGGGGATAACTCTACACGTGGGGGTTCTCATCAGAATACCCCACTTAGAGGAGGCAATGCACATGCCTCACGAGATATATCCAAGTATGGAAGATCCCAACATGGGCCCTTCGAGCATGGGAGTATATATCGTGATCGTACACCTCATGGATCCATTAGATCCATTGAAGAGTACATCATTGAGGAAGGAACTATAACTAAGTTAGTGCCCATCCGTACTCGAGATAAGGGAGGCTCAAGGCCCCCGTCAGTCCAAAATAGACAAGTAGAAAATCTGCCCATTCAGGGGTAGGAAGAGAGGGTTGCTTCAAAGCATAGGCCCTCACAGACTCCAAACAATAACAAACCTGGCAAGTTCATATTTGATATGTCTAAGGTTGGAGTCAATGGTACGCCACCACATGAGCCATGGTGCACTAGGCAATTGGATGGTCTAGATAGAGTCTTAGGGCAGCTAGGGTATAAACCCTTAGTTGTGCATTCTCATTCTATGAGTTCTCATAGTGAGAGCACACATCGGACCATTAGAGAGCTAGGAGAATGCTCTAAACATGCTTGTAGTATAATTGCCCCATCGACCCACGCGGGCATAGAGTACAGACAACACCAGAACATGAATTCTATCTACATAGACAAGGGTAAGAGTGTGGTAAACCAGTCTATCGAAGGTCATATCGATAAAGCTGCTCGGATAGAATGAGTACACCAGAGACCACACACGATCGATCTTATAGATTGATCACAAAAATTGGTGTCATAACAACGACAACAGATTCTCCAAGATCAATTGGAGGATGTCCATGCAGAGCGTGAGCACCTAAAAAATGAGGATACATAAAGACAAAGGTTGCTAAGGCAACGTATTTTTAAGCAACACATGTGCAAACAACATATCCTTGATCAAAAGGAGCATGCTAAGTGAGAGGATCAATTATCTTAGGTCAATTTACCCCCTCGTAGTGAGTATAGGGAGAGAAATCATAGATGAGCTGCTTCACAACCCAATCTGCATCCCAAGCATATTGAAAAATGTACTCGCCACATGACCCAAAACATAATGTAGCGCCAAGCACTGGAACATCATGGGCGTACACAGTACAAAGAAGAAGTAAGAGATGATCAAGAATAAGAATATCTTGAGATCTCCCTAGTAGATGTGGAGGATGATCCCATTCCCCCACCTCGTTCGAAGAATAATTTACCTCCCAAGGCTCCGTAATGACCTCTTAGAGAAGAGAAAATTCTATCTTCGAAGGCCTATCAGGCCTTGGTAGACAAGGTTCGAGCTATAGAGAAGCAAGGGATGGCTTATCAAAAGACAACCTTGAACAAGATTCATAACGAACCTCTATGCCCATCCGTGCCCATTCCAGCATATCCCGAGCACTTTGAGATGCCAAAGCTAGAGAATTTTCAAGGTGAGGAAGACGCTCAGGAACATGTTATGAGCTTTATGGACATGTGCTTTTAGATTGAAAGCAATGATGCTCTATTGCTGAGAATATTCATCACAACCCTTTTAGGCCCTACCCGAGAGTGGTTTAATCAACTTAAGAGGCACATCATAACCAACTTTGAACAACTGGCTAATGTGTTTCTTGAACGCTTCTCCTTCGATGTCAAGAAGAAGGTGAACCTATCCGATCTGGCTGCTTTAATGCAACATGATGATGAGTCGATCATGGATTATGGTAAAATATGGAGAAAGATAATGGTGAAGTTGCCATTTTCCATTTTGACCACCAAACTAACTTGGATGTTTACCAAGAGTTGTGCGAAGCACATCTCATTACTGCTGCAACTACAACAATATCAAACATTCAAGGAGGCCTTGGCACAAGCCAAGGTAATAGAGGACATCAAGTTACAGGAGGGTAACTTGAAGCTCTGGAACAAGAAGGAATGGAACAAAAAGAACACCCACAATCAAAAGGAACAGGCCAAGCCGGCCCATGTAAACCAAGTGGTGTTAAACCTCTAGAAAGGGGATAAGGGGCAACAACAAAATTATCAAGCCCAACCTCCTCCTGCACGATATGATCAACACAATAATAACAAGAAGGGTAAGAATAAAGAACAACGTCCACCTCGCCAGTTCACACATTTATCGGAATTGATGACATCGATATTCCATCAATTGTGTGAGGCCAAGGCCCTAAAATTATTGAAAATCAAGTTAATAGACCCTAATCAGCCCAAGCCAAAGGGGTATAGGGATGATTTGTACTATGCTTTCCATAGGGTGAAAGGACACGACATCGAAGGATGTTGGAGTTTCAAACACATAGTACAAAACATGATCGAAAGAGGAGAGCTAACTGTGGACAACCCTTAGGCTCCAAACAACCAGAATATGGGGATCTTCAAGAACCCCTTACCAAATCATGAGCCATTAAGGAACAATGTCGATCATGTGAATCAAGTGTGGGTTGAACCACCAACTCAAGGATTCATCGGCATGGTTAATGTTGTCATGAGACAAGGGAGGTATGAGCATCCAAATCCACCTCCAACTCCAATTAGAGTGCACATTGCACCTCAGCAAAGGCCAACTCAAAATATTCTAGGCCCACCAACAAGACCGATGGTGACCATTAGGAGTAGGCTAGTTCAAAGCCTACAGACAACTCCAACGAAGTTGTCGATCTATGAACTGATTCAATAGTCTCCTAAGCATAGGGAGATGCTCATGGATATTCTAAGATCAATCAAAGTTCAGTCCTAGGATCTTGAAGCATTTACAAACTTTGTGGGATATGTGCAGCAGTGTAGTGAACCGGTCATTCAATTTAGTGATCACGAGATTAAGACGGTCTCCACTGCTATAGCAGACTCATCACTACATATAATCACGTGTGTTAACCACACACCATTCAAATAGGTTTTGATTGATACAAGGTCATAAATCAACATAATTACTACCAAGGCATTAACATATCTAAATTTTTGAAAGTCACATATTGTACCTTCTACTTTCACCTTGAGAGCATTCAACGATGTGCTATGCTCAATGGTAGGTACTATAGTTCTTATGATTCAGGTTGGACTTAAGACCATCCCTGTGATGTGTCATGTGATCGAAGGTGCCATGCAATATAACATCCTCTTGGGGAGGCCTTGGATTAGAGAAATGCATTGCGTTCCCTCGATCTTACATCAATGTATAAAATATGTACATGAGGGACAAGTTCACATGGTTCCTTCTGACGAAGAGCCATTCAAATATGTGAACCTAGCTTATTTGTCGAGGGGATTTCATTCTCCCCTCAATGCATCTGGATATACGGCCGATGTCGCCTATTAAACATCCAGAAGGTAAACTCAAAGGAGTGTGCACGGGACCTTCCACGGTAGCACCACAACTATCAGAGCACACTACAACAACTTTGACTAAACCTACGGTATCCATAGTGCTGAGGAATGATAAGAAGCTTAAGGTAAAATTGGGTGAGAAAGAGATGAAGCAAGCACCCAAAGTAGCAACTATCGAGGGTCCTAGTCCCATGGATGAAGGGGACGCTCAAAATCAAGTCGAGGAGGCACCTCAACTTGCCTCACCTACATCTTTAGTAGGGTCATCTACACCGCAAGTGACCATACATTTGGTTAACCTCGGATTAGCGGAATATATCATGCAGAATGTGACGTTCACGCCATTTATCAAAATTGCACAGGATATGGGCTAACCTCAAGCCCATCGCTTTCCCGTGGGAATGGTGGTACCACTAGGGGTGCCGCCCAACCAAATAAACTTCATTTATGGAGGGCTAGATCAACTGACAAATCATACACCCATAGATGAAGATGATGATGAACCATTCATGGCGAATGTTCATTATCTGTCTAACCCTAAATTTGCCTTGCACTACTTCGAATTTTACCATTGGCATGGTTACAACTTAGGCTTATTCAAGAAAGGGTGTCGAGTTCCCATCGAACCATAGTATCAGCTACCAACTGATAGGTTTGGGTTAGGCTATCATATTCAAGGACATGATGAGCTTCTAGTAGCATCTTTAGATCATCTAAACCTCGCTTTGGGGGATGATGTGGATTGGAATCCTTATCACCCTAACCCTTCTTATCTATGAAGGGGTAATAGGCTGGTAACCTATGTCTCAAAAGTGCCACCAGAGATCTATCACGAGCACATCATGGTAGAGGTAAATTAAGGAGACAATCCAAGAGCCGACTTGGATAATGAAAGTCGTGAAGATACCAACAACACAGACATGCAAATCCAGAATCTGGGTGTAGTAGAGTCCATTGTTGAAAGTGATGGACCAGATTGTAATTTTGGAATAGATGATGATGAGCTATCCTCACACAATGAACGATATGAGGATGAAACTGAGTTGGCCTACTTAGGCCCTCTAAATCTGCATCATCTGTTACCCATGGAGCAAATGGGTGAGAATGAGCAATTCTTCATGGTCGATAGTGACTATGAGGATGAAATAGAGTGGGCCTACCTTGGGCCCCATCTTGCTAATCATTCGATTCCAGTCGATCGGGGTGAAGGACTCATATACGATAGTGATGATGAGGATGATATCGAGAGAGCCTATCTCGGGCCTCACTATTTACGTCATCATCATGAGTCGGTTGACATTGATGAGATGTATCGACGAGTCTATCCTAGCCCACGCCTCAGAGGGAGACCACCCAATTTGGATATGATTTATCATATAGTCTTCCCTGATCCACCAACGTACATGCAGCTCCTAGAGCCAAGAGATCCTATTTTTGAGTCTGTTCATAGACCAAATCCGGAGATCCCCATACCCCTAGAGCCACATCTCGGGGATGGAAGTTATATCAATGTAGAGTCACACACACGTGGTCCTGGAGATCTAATCCATTCCATCAATATGATATCCATTGATCTGACCACTCCACTTCGCAATCCAGTCGACCCCTCCAAACCATTGTATCTGAATGTAGATGCTATTGATTGGGATCACGTTGATTCACCACTAGAGCATGAATATTTCTTCCCTAACGAGGAAATGCTACAACATTTTTATTTTGAGCTAGGTTGTGCACATGATGTTTATCACACTGAGGGAAATTCTGACGTAGGACCTTTGAAACCAACTAATGACATCCACTTGATTCCTATGCCTCACCAGCTTGAGGAGGGATCACACATGTCGATAGAGGAGACCTTCGATGTGGATATCAGTAATGATCCCACTAATCCTAAGAAGGTCAAATTTGAAGAGATTTTATCTCCTGATGAGCATGCCATACTCATCCCTCTACTGAAAGAGAGACCTAACCTTTTTTCTTGGACATACAAGGATATGTCAGGACTAGATCCAAAATTGGTTACTCATAACCTTTCTCTAGACCCCGCTAAGAGACCTGTCAAGCAGAAGCTCAGGAAGATGCATCCAACAATCACTTTAATGGTTAAATACAAGTTGTAGAAGTTGTTGGATGTAGAGTTCATTATCTCCATTGACTATCCAAAATGGGTATCAAACATGGTACCTGTAGGAAAACCTGATGGAAGGATCCGTATTTGTATGGATTTCAAAGACCTCAACAAGGCAACACCAAAGGATTCATTTTCGTTGCCCAACATAGATGCTCTTGTAGACGCAACTACAGGTCATGAGATGCTCTCCCTTATGGACAATTTTTTTGTTACAATCAGATTTGGATTAAATCGAAGACCAGCATAAAATCACATTCACAACACCATGGGAAACATTTTGCTATAAAGTTATGCCATTCGGCCTTAAAAATGTTGGTGCCACATATCAACGAGCCATGACATATATATTTCATAACTACATGCATAAGATCTTGGAAGATTATATCGATGACTTGTTGGCAAAGTCATTGTTGCATTCAAAGCATGCTAAGGTCCTGAGGAAGGTCTTCAATTGCTTGATAGAGCATAATGTCAGGTTGAATCCCAAGAAGTGCGTATTTGACATAACTTTAGGAAAGCTCTTGGGATTCATCATTTCAAAATGAGGCATCGAAGTTGACCCAATGAAGGTCAAGGCCATATTAGAAATGCATCCTCCCACAAATATCAAAAAATTAAGAAGCCTATAGGGCAAAGTAGCATCCATAAAGTGATTTATCGCACAATTATAGGATTTTTGACCCATGAATCGACTTCTACACAAGGGGATACCATTTAATTGGGATGAGGACCGTCAAGCAGGCTTTGCTAAAATTAAGTAATACCTGGTAACGCTGTCAGTGCTAGCTCCCCCAATATCGAATGTGCCTTTCTTGTTATATATATCAGCTACTAACTTTGCATTGGGAACTATGTTAGCCCAAAAGAACATGCAAGACAAAAAGCAAGCGATATATTACATCAGTTGCACCTTTGTGAGTTATGAGCTCGAATATGCGTACGTGGAGAAATTGTGTTTAGTGATGGTGTTCACAACAAAGAAGTTGCATCATTATATGTCAAGTCATACGACATATGTGATATCCAAACAAAATCCTTTGCAGTATATGATGAGCAAGACATATCATAATACACGTACTGCGACGTGGATCATGCTATTTGTTGGAAATTTTGAGCTCAGTTAGTTGTCATTGATGTCAAGGTGAAAAAGTCATCATTGATGCCAAAGTGAACATACGAAGCCATCATCAACACCATGGAGCACACCATTATTAACACCAGGAACAAAGCGAAGAGTTGAAGAATAAATTGGCAAAATAATATTTTATGAGGGTTTAATTAAACCCATGGTGGCAGAATATTTTATATCAAATCAGTGGAGTACAAGTTGCAGGTTTAAATTTACCCCATGGAAGACTTTAATTTTATTATCATTTGTAAAATTTAAATTCTATTGGAATTTAAATAATTTATAAATCATATAAAGGTTTAGCTAGCGTCGACGTCATCAAAATTAAGTAGCATCGACATCTAAATTCGAATGGTGGTTTTGTGTATAAATTAATGCCCAAAGGGGCATTCGAAACTTACCCCTCAATGAATTAATTCCCATGCAAAAATGTTGAAGGTATTTCGTGCATCGTGAACGTTGAGGAAGAAGACAAAGAGCTTTATCTTATTACTGCCAGGGAAGAAGATAAAAAGAGGATAGCATATGGTTTGAGCCACATAGGACATGGTGGTCCATTGGTAGCGCACGCTTTGCGAAGGCATTGGGAAAGGAAGAGCCCATGTTCGATTCTCGTGGATGTGCCAAAGGAAGGATTTTTGTTTGCATTCGATTCGAGCACCAGGTATAGAAGAAAGAGCACGAAGTGCTCATTGGTTTCAAACGTGCGTCTAGCGCACGCGGTGGTCAAGCCCACGACTAGAGCACTCATGGAGGCAGAGATCATGGGGTCGAATCCCACTAGTGGCAAAGGTAATTTTTTGATTAAAATTTATATTGCCTAAGGTTTTCTTAAAGGGTCATTTGGAGTTATAAGGGTTTGTGAAGATTTATTTTTAATTAAATTGCATTTGGAGTTATAAGGGTTTGTGAAGGATTATTTTTATTGGAAATTGATTTGTGCTATTTGGAGTTAAAAGGGTTTTTGAAAGATTGTTTTGTTGAGAAGGGATTTATGTTATTAAGGTTGTTAAAGAAAAAGGATTTGATTTTTGCTAAAGTTCTTCTTGCAATTAAAATTTATTAAAGAGGTTTTGAGTTATTTTGGTGGATGTTAAATTTATTATTAGTTGGGAGTTTATAAGGTGTTATTGGATAAATACTTTATTTATGTTGATGGTTGTTTTTGAAAGGTGGAGTGATAAGGTGTAATTGAGCATTTATATTATTTTGTGAGAAACATTTATCATCTAACCTCTTTGAGCTTGGCATCGAACTGTTTGTGGTTGTAAAAAATTTATGATATCCCCTCATCTTCATGAAAAAGGTATGAGCACATTTTTCCATAGTTGAGTTGATTGATTGGTTTTCTGGAAAATAATTTTGGAGTGAAAATGACTTGATTAGGGTTTCCTTTTTGAGAATTTTTGAGTTAATGCTTCAAGGTTTTCTGGAATAAAGAGTTGTTATTAAAACCTTGTTTTATAAGCATTGTTGTTAAAGCCATTGGTTGTGTGAAGAACCTGAGTTAGGTTTGTGCAAAAGAATATGAGTATCATTGTTATGTGAAGATTGTTTTATAAGCATTGTTGTTGAAGTGAGTTGTGCAAATAACTTGAACTAGAGTGTGAAAAGAACATGAGTATCATTGTTATGTGAGATTTGTTGTTGAGTATTTTTGAAAATATTTTGAGTTGATGATTATATACTTGGACTAGGGTTTGTGAGAAAGGGGTATTTCATTGAGTGATTGGTTGAGTAGAGTTGATTGAGCCTAGTCAAGTGGATGTATGAAGTGATTGTTCAAGTTCCATAAAACAAACTATTCTATATTATGATTTGAGTTGAGAAAGTGATTGAGCATTGAGTGTAGGACATATTGAGTCTCTAACAATTCTCTTTATGTTTCTTTGAGATTTGGATAAGTTCTGTGTGAACTTATTGAGCAGATTTGAATAAGTTCTATGTAAACTTATTGAGCAGATTTGAATAAGTTATGTGTGAACTTATTGAGCATATTTGAATAAGTTTTGTGTGGACTTATTGAGCAGATTTGAATAAGTTTTGTGTGGACTTATTGAGAAAATTTGAATAAGTTTTGTGTGGACTTATTGAGAATATTTGGATAAGTTCTGTGTGGACTTATTAAGCAGTTTGGATAATTTCTGTGTGGAATTGTTGAGCAGATTTGAGCAAGTTTTCTATGGACTTGTTGAGCAAATTTGAGCAAGTTCTGTGTGGACTTATTGAGCAGATTTAAGCAAGTTCTATGTGGACTTTTTAAGCATATTTGAGCAAGTTTTGAGTGGACTTGCTGAGCATATTTGAGCAAATTTTGAGTGGACTTGTTGAGAATATTGAGCAAGTTCTGAGTGGACTTGTGGAGTAGAGTTTGGTGCAGATTTAAGGATAAGTTTGTGCTAGACCAAAGACAGAGATTGAGCAGGTTTTTGTTATATCGAAGGACTGTGTTTAGCGCAGATGTGTGACAAATCTTTAGAGGTGATAGAGTAGAGAGGACAATAGTCTCTAGTGGATAGAGATCCATTAGCCAGAGTAGTGAGGATAGGTCTTCTGAGTGGGGACAAGATTCTTCAATGGAGAGAGATCCACAAGCCAGTGCAGTGGAGGCAGTAGTCTTCTAGAGGATCACTAGCCATAGTAGAGGAGAAGGAGTTATCCTATGGATAGAGATCCATGAAATTGATTTAGGGGATTGGTATCTCCTTTGTACAAAGGTCCATAACCATTGTAATATGGAAGGATTACCAAGAGATTGATTAAGAAAATTTTAGTGAAATATTTTCTCCGTGGAGTAGCCCACATTGGGTGAACCACGTAAATTATGGTGTCTCTATTGTGTATGGTTTTTTATGCATTGCTTTATTATTGATGTTGATATTGCTATCTATTCATTACATAATATTGATTGGGAAATAAAATTAAAAAGTGGTCTTATACTATTCACCCCCCTCTCAGTATAAGCTTGTGTTCTTCACTATTGACAGAATTTGATTTGGAATTCATTAGCCAAAAGTCCATCAAGGGATAGGTCATAGCTGATCAACTGGTAGAGGTGCCTCTCGAGAATAGTAGGCCTCTCACCATAGAGCTTCCTAATGATGTGGTCTTCGCATTATTAGAAGCACCCAAACCTAAAGAACCAGATAACAAAGCTGACATGACTTTGTTCTTTGATGGTTTGAAGTGTGAGCAAGGGGGTGGTGCAGGAATTATCTTCTTCATGCCACAAGGTGCTCCAATGCCCTTGTCATTTAAGCTAGAATTTCCTTGTACCAACAACAATGCTGAATACGAGGCCCTAATATTGGGGCTCCAAACAACTATCACCATGAAGATTAAATGATTAAATATCTTTGGTGATTCCCTTCTCATAGTCAATCAAGTGAAGGGACTTTTTCAATGTAGGTGTCCCATATTGAAAGCTTACAAGGATCTTGCTGACACTTATCTAGCCCAACTAGAGTGGTATGACATCGAGGCAATCCCTCGTTCGTCGAATAGATTTGCAGACACTATGGCATCTTTGGGATCCTTAATCCCTCAGAATCCATCTATTGACTTTACTACCATTCATGTAAAGATGCTATCGCATGCCACGATGCAATGTGCAACTTTTGATAACAAGGAATCAGTCAACATGATTCATATAGAACCAAACCATGAGTGGTTCTATAAATCTAGAGACTTTCTCAAGAAGGCATCCTGGGGGTCTTTGATCTCATAGGGTCCTACGGGGAATGGCACCACCATTCACCACAAGGTTGTATCCCAATATGCATTCGTGCACAACAAAATGCTAGGGGAACAAGTCATCTTGTCAGTCAAGGCAGAAGCTTATCAAGATTGGATGTCATAATTACATGACTTCCTCAAGCTTGGTTTAATCCCATAGGGATTATCGCATGCTATAAAATGCACATTCAGATAGAAAGTGACAAAGTATGTCTTGCTTGGAGATATTTTGTACCGTAGAAGTTATGATGGAATTCTCCTTCATTGTCTTGAGCCCCAAGAATTAGCTTGGGAAATTTTGCAAGCTCATGATGGTACATGCGATGGCCATTTTAGTGGCATGGCCATTTTCAAGTGCATCCTTCAAATGGGTTATTATTGGCCCACTATGGAGAAGGATTGCATCGCGTATGTCAAGAAATGCATTAAATATCAGCATCATGCTAATCTTATGCACTTGCCATCACAGGCCTTACAACCCATTCAAGCGGCTTGGCCATTTGCTCAGTGGGGTTTGGATCTAATCGGTAAGATATCTCCTCCGTCATCGAGTCGACATACATTTATTATAATGGCTACTGAGTATTTTACAAAGTGGGTGGAAGCAATTCCTTTAACAATGACAACTGGAGCACGTATTGCGGAGTTTATACTTCACAATATCATTAGTCATTTTGGGATACCATCCAAGATAATCTCGAATAATGGAACATCATTCAAGAACAAAACTATGAAGGCTTTAACATCTAAGTACAATATACAACATAGTTTTGTGACTCCATACTATCCGTAGGCAAATGGGTAAGCTGAGGCTTCAAATAAGACAATGGTAGCCATCTTGAAAAATATGGTACAAGAAAACCACAAATATTGGCACATCCAGCTACCCCTTGCATTATGGGCTTACAGGACTAGCATTCGGACGCCCACTAGGGCAACCCCATTTTTGTTAGTATATGGCATTGAGGCCATTATGCCCCTAGAGTTGGAGATTCCAATGTTGCACGTCATATTGAAAGAGTTCATCGATGATGACACTACACGACAAGCTCACCTAGATCAATTGATGCTTCTTGATGAACGTCACGTGAATGCCCTTGAGCATCTCTGCATTTACCAAGAGCGCTTAAAATGAGCTTACAATAGTAAAGTCCACTTGAGAGACTTTAAGGTTGGTGATCTTGTGCTGAAAGAGAACCAACAGAACTCAAACCTACCACCGCACTTGCGAGATAAATTTATGGCTAACTGGTTAGGTCCTTACATCATCTCAGAGCAGATTGGACCTGGAATGTATCACTTGACATCGCTTGAAGGTGTTGAAGAGCTTGAACCTCTCAACATCCTTCATCTTAAGGCGTTCCACACATAATAATTCAAAAACTTAAAAATATGGAAAATTTTCAAAATCCATAAAAATCAAAAAGCAATAAAATCTAAAAACATTGCATTTCATTGGCATCATGCATTTTCATTTTGCACATGCATTTCATTTAATTGCATTGCATTAGGCATTTCCATCCATCGCACTTGCATTAGGATAGGTTGTGTTTGCAATCTTACAAATGACACCACGTTTGTATTTCAATCATGCATCTATGCATTATCATCATCATCCATCACCCTTGTGAGTAATTGTGTTTCTCAACACAACCCCTCCTGTTGCTATGAAGAATATACTAGGGTTTTTTGGTCATTCAACCATACCTAGTGGTCTTCTCAAATTTAGTAGAAATCTTGCTTTGCTTTTGAGGATGAGGTCTAGTTTTGATAGCACTTAGCATATCATAATCCCATCACTAATCAACACATTAACAATCCTAATTAGGGTAAGGAAGGATGAACACTACAAAAGTGGTCCGGGTCACCTTAGGTGAAAGGTTTTGTTACTTGCTCATTTTGTGAGGTGCAATGGTCTAGAGTAGGGGTCATTGGCAAAAGGACAAGTTTACCCCCTACCCGAATAAATCCCTTGCTTACATAAAAGGAGCAAAATCCCAGAAATCAAATCAAATCCCTTGCTCAAAAAAAAGAAAAACAAAAATACAAAATAAATAGTGATTTTTATCACTATATATGAGCAAGTATCCCAATAAATTGAAGAAAATAAGGGGGTGAACTTGAATCCCTAGAATGATCAATGCTCAAAAATCATAGGGTGATCCCCAATACAAAAATGGGCTGAATGAATCCCGCCTGACATTGGGGTAGGTCTAAGCAATTTACAAATGAGCTAGCTTTAGGTGGCTTGTATTGCCTAGTGGTCTAGTCTAACTAAGTCCAAACCTAGGATCGGGTGGACATTTGAGGATCCCCAATACAACAATGGGCTGAATGAATCCCACCTAGGCATTGGGGTATGCTTATGTCTCATCTAATATATTCATTTGCACACATAGGGGTAATGAATAGCTTGGTCTTTCATAGCGAAAACTTTATTTTTCAGAAGTCTAGTATAGTCATTATACAACTTTTGATAAGTCAACTAGGGTGTTTGAGTCTCATGGAAAACCTCAAAAATTCCCAAATAGCAACAATTCATTTCAAATCATTCAATTATCAACTTCCTTTTATGAGAGTTTTTTTGTTAAGGGGTGTTCATAATATAGGTTAGATACCGGATGGATATCAACAATGATATTTAGATGACCACTGACTATGTTGTGCATATTTTTTAACTTACAAAAGCTTATGAATAGAAACAATACATCATTTCATAGCACATATGGATGTTTAATTGATTAATTCTTATGATAAGATGTATCAATTACATTTCATGATTATTATACATTTTGTGGTGTCATCCATTAGATTGTTTAACTCATATTGCATTCATTCCTTATGTTTTAAGTGATTAAAGCATACAGGTTCATTTACATTAGATCATCATCATGTAAATAATGCATTACATACATTGCATTCATCATATCATAACATCATAAATTAAATGCATACAAGTAAATTAAATTAAACATGCATTTAACATCAAACAGTGCATCCACATATGCATACATCATAGTAGTCCATCTACACATCTAGATCACAATATCTAGTCATACATCCATCATCTAGCTAGTGCATGTCATCCATACATCACATCATATAGCATCAAATCAACATACCATATAAGCATTGCATCCATATGCATCTCATAAACATAAAATAAATAAATGTACACATATAATGAGTCTTAAATCAATGTCTAATCATATATATATATATATATATATGTGTGTGTCTCAAAAAGTACATAAGAGTATGTCCAAAATGCCTGTAGGCTACAACTATGTAGGTCCTCGACCTTACACTCAAAAATGGTACAAATATCTGATCAAGATCTGTGCTAGGTAGCGCCTAAGCCCCCTGTCTATGAGGCTCCTCCATTGCTGCCACCCTCTCGATGAGTCTGCCTAGAGCTAGTACCTAAGGACCTCTCTGTCTGGTGAGTCTTGTGGTTGGAACAAGCTGAAGACTACCCTATCTCTTATGTCTGAGTCCTCTGTATCCTCTAGATCTATGGATCTCTCTAGAATCTCATCCCCATGTAACTCGATCTCTCCCTCTAGGTGAGCGATATGAGCAGCATCTGATGTGCACCAATTGATATGGATCTGTATGATATCCTGTAGCCTCCATATCTCTGCATCTGGATCCAAACCTACGCATCCTTATATAGTTGGAGCCATAGGAGCAACTTGTGGAGTCGAGGGCTCCCCTCATGCACTCCTCGCTAGATCCCTCTCATGAGTCTTGAGCTATAGCTAAGACTATGCAAGATCTCACTCAAGTGTCATCTTCTCTAGATCTATAGTGGCACTCTCAATCTATGCTAGGTGAAGAGTCCTCTCCTCTTGGTATCCCTACCATTACTCATATCCCCGTGATAATTGATCCTATGTAGCTCTCAATTGCACCTGTAGAGTAGCCATGAAAGTGTCCCTCTCTAAAATCTACATCTGGAGGGTCCCTACCCATGTTTATAAGCTCGCAACCTAGGCCCTAAGCTGGGACACCTCATCATCAGGCTCCTCCTTGCCCTCCTCTGCCTAGGGCTCCTCCTCAGCTATAGCCTCACCCCATCCACCCTCTATCCACTGGTGCACTCTACACCCATGAGGGTCTACTCCCTCTGGGTGTGCCTCCTCTACCTCTACTATTGCTGCACCATCTATAGGTCTGCCTAGTGGGCCATCACCCCACCACAACTTGGTAGTCCACCAGGCATCATAATCTATTGTAGTCCCTGCATCCTCTAGTCTAGACTCTTGGAAATCATCATCCTCATCCCCTAGTGGAGTCACCTGAGGCCATGCCAAGTCCTTCTCCACCTTAATGTGGTGGTAGATAGTAGGAGTGGGAGGAATATCCTGGTGAATCCTAAACTGTTTGGTCACATGGGAGAAGTAGAAGAACTCTCGTATCTTGGGCTTGCACCTAAGAAGCCATCTATCATGTCGAGTCCTCCTCAGGTATCTATCTACCTCTAGCCATGCTGGGAAATCCATGTAGGGCCTCCATAGCACCTACCCAAGCTGTAGTCATGCAATATGATCAATGTAGTACTACACGTCCCCTACTCGAGACCTACTCCAAAATCCCTCAGACTCTCGAGGCCAGCATGAAGCATAGCACTGGCTCTCCTCAGTAATGTCGGTAATCTGGAGGGGTAGTGGCATGGGGTGCTCAACTGTGATGTGCTGCCATACCCAGATCTATAGTAGGAGACTACAATCGACTCCCACGTGGCTCCTCCATGTGATCCTATACAACTCATCATAGAGTTGTGCAAGTAGAGCGCTCCCCCAGGATAGGATCAATGGCTCTCTGGTGTTGCTCGCTAGCACATCTTGGGTCCTCACCAAGAGGTTCCAAGGGAACCTCACTCTTGATGTGTCTGGCAGCACAATCTAGACTATCAAGTGCATGAGTACAGCTACCCACTAGGAGAAGACATTCTCATGGTACCAATCCTCAATGTGGACCCCATCATGGTCTGAATCTACCTACACCGCAGCACTCCGGGTGCCAAAGATCTATCGAAAGACAACATCCTTCACCTCTGTGGGTGAAGATGTGATGGCCTCACCATCGATCGAGATCTAGAAGATGTGGTAGACATCCTCCAAAGTGACAGTAATCTCACCTATGGGTAGGTGAAAGGTGTTGGTCCTCGCATCCCAACGATGGGCCAAAGCGGTCATGTAAGCTTGATCGGCTCTAATAGATGGAAGTCATAGCACGTAGCCAAATCCAATGGCTCCAAACCAGGCCCACTCAGTGTCATTGAGGCCATTGCAAAGGGTACAAAGGATATCTAATTCCCTCACCCTCACGATCAAAGTCTGAAGAGAGACATAAATAATAATACATAAAATCAATCAAAAACATCAAAAAATGACCTAAAAAAGTCAAACAAATTCAAAAAATATTCAAAAAGATAAAAACATTCACAAATGCATGCAACACATTCAAAAAAATCAAGATTGCACTTCAAACATTCAAAAAAATCAATTAAATCAGTCAAAAACTCAAAAAATTAAAAAATTTGAAAATTTTTTCTAAAGTCGGCTAATCGTGGTTGGGACCCATGACCGATGGCAATGATCAAATTTTTGACCATTGGGATTTGAATCCTACCATGGTTGATAACCGTGGCCCCCAATTTACCAATTGGGAGTCATGGTTACCACCCATGGCTAAGAGAAATGACCTTTTTAGGGTCACTTCCCATCCTAAAAATCCCCAAAAATTAAATACCCTACCCTCTAAGCTAGCCTACACTAAATCCTAACTAAGGTGAGGTTCTTTATCGATAGTTTAGTGTGGTTCAATTAACCCATTAATTAATGAGGTTCATTTTAATTGGGTAAATCAAATAAGAGAGATGTGTGTGGCTACCTTAGTCGCATCGGCTCCGCCACTAGAAGATGCCTCCGATTGGTCTGCCATGAGGTATTTTGCATGGGTTTTCAGTAGCGTTCCATGTCAAAAGTGCAAGTTTACCTCTCAGAGCTCTCAGTTTTGCAACTTGGTAGTTGAAAATAATGACGTTGAAAATGATAAATTTTCTTTTATATTTTCAATTTTACCCTCGATCACGGATGACACCCGTGGGCATAGAATTAGGGTTTTTTGACCGTGGGTCGGAGCCATGACTAGGAAAATTGCAAAAATTGGTTGCGGTTGACAAGTATGGCTAGCATCCAATAATAAATACCCTCAAAATTCAACCATGAGGGGCTTCAAAATGCAAAATCAAAAATATCTAATGGTGCAAAACCCTCAAAATTTTCAAAAATAACAAAAAAATCATATAATTCAAAATTCAAATGCGCCTCGTATCCAGTTATTTACCCTATACACTTGGTGGTTGCAGCGACTTGCGATCCATGCAATCCGACAAGATGAGTAAATTACCATAAGGCCATTTGGGGTAAATTAGTCATCGTTGAATTGATATGCTTCACTTCAATCCCTAAGAAGGCCTAGACGACCGGACTGCTCCATGGGAATGAGGTATTCATCTCAATGCTTCTATGACATTTTTAGCAGATCATCGAACATTATGATTCAACATAAGCCTAATTGGAATTGCTATCATCTTGATTCCCTAAGAAGGCCACAACGGCCAGACTGCTCCATGGGATAGAGATGTACAATTACTATTAATAGTTGCAATCATGGCTGAATTAGGCCTTGCCAAGTAATCAAAGTGCTAAAATCTTAAATTGTTCAAATCACTCATTGTGGTCAAGCGACTCGTCGCTTCATTAAATTGTCCTACCCTCATCGACTCGTCGCTTGAGGGGGTAGTCATAATATCAATTATCATAATCAAATTCAACAGGAGATCACTCGATCTTGTCAAATTGCGTTCGTCTTATGAATCATTGCCAACGACTATCATAAGCTTACCCTTTGTTGGGGCAAAAAGCAACTATGATAGTTAAGTTAGTAGCTCTCCACCTATCGGTACTATTGTAGCACTGAAGCTACCCGATCACCATTGGAGCTTGCAAAATCTTTTTCAAATTTAAGCCTTCCCTCAGTTGGAAGCAATGATTCTAAGATGCGTGCCCTTTGGCAGGACTAGGCATCTAATGTTGATCAGATCAATGATCATCATTCAACCTACGACATCATTTTAGGAGGTCTATTTTTTCTCAACATTGTTCATTCTCACAATGCATCCCAAAAGGGGCATCTGTAGACACCTAAAATGCGTCATGTCGAGGCGACTACTCATATGGGACATGCTAATAGACCATATGAATGATCTTGGACAGCTCCAAGGTGAAGCAATGGTTTTAACCACTCAATTTGGGTAGAGTTGGCTAACTCAGCCTTAGCCATGGCTGACACCCATGGCTAATAGAGTTGGCCGTACCTCAGAGCCACGGCTAGCATCAAAACTATTTTGAATCCTAGGCCGAGCCAAATTTGGTTACAATGGCCTGGGCAATGGAGATTCAAACGGTTTTGGGTGGGGAAGCTTCGAGAGTTTTCCTCCCAACTGATCCAACCTCCTGGATCTTGATCTTGGCTTCCCAAGCAAGCCAATATTAGAGATTAGGAGTCCTATAAGACCCCCCTCCAAATTGGGGAGAAGTCTGGAGAAATTTTGCATTTGAACATAGCGAAGCTCTACCGAAATAGATAGCAAATTGATAACCCTTTGAGGAGAGTCGAAATGCTACCCAATTGTGGAGTGACAAGCATGAATTCATCAATGGAGCTTCCAAAGGACTAGGAAGCATAATCACACAATCAAGCCAATCGAATGCGAATCTCATCAAATTCGACCGCCAATCCATTAGAGGACACAGAGGTGACCCTTGATCATCAATTCCATGGAGGAAATCAGAGACCCAAGCCCTGATTACAAGAGCAAAAGCATTTGCACCTCAACCGTAGTTGTCAGCCATGGCTAACAGTGCCCACCACACCTCAGACCCACGATGAGGGTTTGATCCCTGATTTCTTTTGTTTTAGCATTAGATTTACATTTTTAGTTCTGCAATTAGCTTAGTCTAGCATAGATTAATATTTTAGCAGACATTTGACCGGTTAATTCTAGGATTTAGTGGTAGATTTGCTTCCATTTCCTTGCATTTGTCAATTTAGCATAGTTTCTTGTTATTTCATGCAATTCAAGTTTCTAATGGCTAATTAGGTTGCTTATTACCTAGATTACATGCTTTCTTTCTATGCTTCATAGTAATTTGATGATTTTATGCTAATATTCATAGATTTACATGTTTCTTGTTTTCTTTATCATCATTTATGCAAGTTTCCATCAAAAGCCTCATCAAGAGAGGCCATATTTGCTTTTAATCCTTTCTTGTTATTTCTTGAATGCAGGGTTTATAGGATCCATTCATTTCAAGGCATTCAAGGTAGCAAATACCTCTTTTCATGAGAGAAGAAGGTCACCATTGATCTTGAGCAGTTCGTGTCTTTGTGGAGAGTCTACGAATTACACCACCCCCTCGTTTAGAGGGTCTTCAATATTGTATTAATTGTATCAACATTGAGTATCCCTAAGAGGGACGTACTTGTAATCGGATTTGACAAAATATTTAATAAAAGAAACACTCTCTTTCTTGTTGAAGTTATTATTGTCAATATTTTATGCTTTAATGTTTGATATCAATTGATGCATTAGTTAGGTGTATGCTTTCTACAAGGTTAAATAATGGTACCTTACATTATAACCTAGTTCAATCACCTTTTGGGATCATCTCGACAACATTTTTGTCAAAAAATTTAGGGAAAATGCAGATGGGTTTCATTTCTACAACTGACAACAATTATAAGAGCTTCCATTGAGATAGCAGAGGATTTCAACCTCATTTCACAAATCCTGACATAGAATACCAAAGGAGATGCATCCCCCACTAGGTATGACACTTATATACTATCTAAAATCCTTGGATTCTAAAATCTCAATGATGATTAAAGCTAGGAGGAAACTCCCTATCGAAAGCATATGAATTGGTCATCCACACTAAGCATGATTTAATTTAGATAAGAAGACTAGCCCCTAGGCTTACCATGCCTCTATACCCCAATGTGCAAACCTAGTTCCTATTACTCAACCAAAGACCTCCTAGTCATACCCTCATTCATTCTCAGTTGCTATATCCTCATAAATTCCAATCCCATCAACCCCTAGGGACCTTGATCAAGACTCATCCCACAATCTGATTACATTAATATCTAATAAAATTTTAGCTATGAGAAGACAATGGAATACCTCGAGATATCCCTATTAGAACAACTACAAGTCTCTCTTACCATAAGGAAACCAAGGATATAGAAACTTACTCATTGAATATCCATGGGAACAGTTCCAAAATACTCAATAAAATGGTCAATATCAAGCCCATCATTAGTAAATAGTCCTGGTGGTGACTCCTCTACAAAAATTTCCCTAATCATTCTAGGGAATTATCCCATATACAAAATAATTATATATACGAGCCTTCTACGTAGTATTAGCTACCTCCCAAAAACTATCCCAACTAAGTCAACCTAGGAGAAACATCACAACTTTTGGCCACTTCAACACATGAAGCGATGTCATCCAATTCATATAAAAATTGAAAACCAAGTATCAGGGCATAGTTCTCTGACCACCACCACAAAACCTGGATATGTTTCTCAAGATAAAATACTAGTAGTGTGGAATGAGGAAGAAATCTATGCAATATATAACCAAATAGGGAATCTAATGGGCAAAGGACCTCAAGTCCAATCAAATTATCTAACAAGGTCTAAGAATAAAGCAATGGAGTAAAAGGACACAAACAATCCACTAACTCTTGGTAGTTAACACAAGTCAACTCGATCAAAACATCAACCTTCAATCATAATGCCTCAACGATCAATGACTAATGTGTTCCCTACCATACCTCAACCAAATGGCCTAAGGACCTCATGAAATTATAATACAGTAGTCAAAAACTACTCGAAACCATCAACAATTGTACCACCAAAAATTTTGGTATTTACCAGGCATAATACCCCAACAATCTCAAGGCAACAATCAATGCCATCAAAACTAGCCAAGGATATTTTTCCAACCCAATAGAGGCCACACTTTGTTCCTCAGAAGACGGTGCATCTGGGATCCTTTAGCATAGTGGACCACTTGAAAAAACCCACTACACCAATCCCGATTTAGGATATGTTAGCTATTCTAGGACATAAAGAGCATTTGAAAAAGGCTCTAGAGGAAGAAGAAAAAGGAAGGAGGCAACCACAAACTATGAATATGTTATGAATCTTATCCCTAAGACCTAATAAACCTGAGTCCCCCATTCTATCTGACTTTTGTTCGAGATAAATTAATCCATAACTGCATTATAGACTTCAGGGCCAACACATTCGTTATGCTAAAATAAATAGCATATGCATTTGGATTAAGATACAAATCAACAAACAAAAGAGTTGTGCAGTTGGATGACAACCCAATTCAAATATTGGGGGTTGCAAATAAACTTTTGTTTTTTCCATATGCTTGCCCAGGTCAAACAATCATGCAGGATGTATCGATAAATGATCTTCCTCCTTTTGACATCTACCTATCTAAAGATTTCACTATAAGAATAATAGGGTATACATATCTGTATTGGTCTTTGATGTTACTAAGGACAATATACAAGACTAGGATCAAAATTCCAAGTGAACCACTACATCCTCATCATATTAAAATATTACCACCATCTAAATGGAGCAATGATTAGAGCTTGGTAGTCAAAGAGGAATGGCCAAACCTCTATGAATTAAATGAGGAGTCATGACAACTACTCTAGAAGATCTAATAAGATAATGAGAAACAAAAACTTGGGATATCGATACCCCAAAGGTATACAGACAAACAAGCATGGGGTAAGGATAGTCTAAAATGAGATCCAACTCTTGGGTCATGTATATAAAAAAAAATTCTTCTATTTTGCAGAATAACTTCTCAAGAAAATGATAGCTACAAGAGCCATCTATGGGTCCATTCTCAAAATTGGCACCAAATTCAAAACAAGTGGGGTGACAGGCTTACATCAGCTAAATAATTACACATAAGATGAGAATAAGCCAAAGATCTCACCATGTCATCTTAGGCACAAAAGAAGAATCTCACCCCAATGAAAAGATAGAAGAAATGAGGGAAGATGTTGACTCAAGCAAGGTGAAACATAGAATAATAACTACCCCATACCCAAATGAAGGTTATAAAAGAAGACTTGCATCCTCCAAAATGCTATGCCTCAACAACTTCACACCTAATGGATAAAGGATTTTTAGCTTTTGAATTTATTTTCTTTTGTAAATAGAAGACCCCCTAGGAGCCACCAAAATTTTGGTGATAAATCACAACTTAGTTAAAATTGTGTCCTAATAGAAAATGATGATGAACATGAGCCTAAATCTAGAGGGCTACAATCCATTCTAGCCAAAAAGGGTTCTATGCCATATTTCACCAAGAAGATATCTCCAAATGGTAAGGATAGGTTTGAAAACCCTTACTTTATGTGGGTAAGCTGATCACCTGATAAATAAAATGACCCACAATGAATAATCCAAAGCCTTTTCAGTGATATCTAAGTCGGACCTCGCTATTGAAAAAAGTTGATCATTTTTGGTGATAACTGAAAAGACTCCATTCTAGGAGAAGGATAAACCCAAACATCATCTATGGTAGAATGAACATAGCCCATCATTATCTGCATCGGTCTGGGTAAACGACCTCTAGAAACTCATGCATCATCTCACCACCAGACATTCAAGGATATCCTTAATGATGGGGGATGACAAAGAGGAAATAAATAATTAGGGGAAGAAGAGGGATCCTTGTGATCACTATATGTTGATGAAATTCAAAAGACATAAACCTTTGCACATTCATCAAAAGGTCCTCTAAGGTGAAAGCCTCTCTACAACAATAAAAGAACAAGCTATATTACTAGCAGACTCGCACACATGGAAACTTCTTGGATAAATTGTATTTGGCCATAAGACAAAGGTTGGCATGGACAATAAAGGAGAAGGAATCTTAAATATTAACAAACATTGAAATTTTAAGGCATAATAAACATGATCGAGAATTTTGATGAGACTTACGAAGAAAAAATATCCGATAAAGAGGTCCGATGAAATGACTTATCAAAACTTATAAAGTCTCAAAGAAAATGACCAAGCAAAAGTCTCGATGGCACAAACAAGAAAATCTCGATCACATGGATAGAAGGTGTTGGAAATGTTTTCAAAACAATGAGTAGTTCTAGAAGCAGATAAATGAACCAATACCAAGGGGAGGTAGGTTAGTGCACGAATTCCTAGGATGAAGAAAGATAGTTCACCATTATTAAGAAAACATGGGTTATCTATTAGGAATACATCGACTATGCAAGTCAAGCGAAGGTAGGTGATCCATTAAATATGAAGGAATGGGAACTTGCAACCACAATAGCTACATACTGACAACAACAATGGTCAAGGATAACTTCATTAAATGTTCAAAATCCCCAAGAAAATAGTAGATAGAAAGTCAGATCATCCTAAAGTTTTGGAGGGAAAATTTTCCTATTGTAATCTATAAATAGCAGTAGTTTAGGCTATAAAAATGATTGGTGAGTTTGTAATTGTATATATTTATGGGCTTTCCTTTCATTTATTTCTACAAAAACAGACAATTTCTAAGTGGCTTGTGGGCACAATCTATGTAAAATCTTGCTTGCATATATATACACACGAGAGCCTATATTTTTTTAGAATAAGCCATCCATGGCTACCTACATACCCATTTTTGTGTGTATGTATTTATCTGACTTTTTACCTAAATTTTAGGTTTTATTAAGTGTTTGTGTGTGTAAGGGGCCTGTGTCTATTTTCAAACCGAGTCATTTGATTGGTTCTCCTATGGGACCTACCTTCTTGTACTGCATATAACTGGTAACTCTCATTTGTGCTTCATTGTGTCGAGGAGAGGAAGTTTTCACCGATGGCACATAGCATTTAGGTCTATTTTTGTAGTAAGATTTTAGCAGATCTCTTAGCACACCATCCCTTTTTATTTTGTTGAGTTGTCTTTTACTTTTACTTTATCGCATCCCTTTTCCCTTTGTTGAGTACAAGCACACCTTTAAGATCACATCCTAACAAGGAGCCAGCCTTATTAAAAACTCTAAGAGACCCCCAATTAAGTCGAACCCCATGCTCTCGATTGCAACTATATTGTGTTGCTTCCCACAAGACGTAGTTATCCCAGGCAAGACAATCAAAGAGAAAAAATGTTAAACTAAATCATATCTAACTTACCTTTTTTATCAAATATATTCTTGGTTTGTCTTTCCATCAAATACATTCTTCATATTTATTTTTGCAATCAACTCCTTGATATCATTTTCATTAAGAGATAAAATCTTAGTCAACAAATTACCTTCTAAAATTTAAATTTTGTTAATGCAAAGATCAACATTACAATTGGTTAAATAATTACCTACTTTTTGGTCTCCTCTATAGATATATTGGTATTTTCTAGATATTACCTCCAACAATTATCGGTGATGTGACCCGGGCTCAATCCCCATGGTGGATGTGTATAAAAAGTATTACTCAAAAAACAAATAATAATTAATGGGCATTAGAAATAATATTATTTTTGATCCAATCCTCACATCCATTTTCTAATAGGATTAATAATGATTTTTGAATCCCTCTCAATTGAAATATATTTTCGTCATTTTTCAATGGTAATTTGGATCCTTGTTAGAAGTATTCTACCCTCTCTATACTCATTAGTTGAAGTTCCATACAATTATGAGTAAGCGGGGAGATTATGCCTTCATTATTTGAAAAACACTACCTCCATCAACTTTATCTAGATTTCCTTTGGAATCACAATTAAAATTAATTTTGGTAAACCCAACTTTTGTACATTTCTTTTTAACCATAGATCAAAGGATATCCTTTGTGTCAACTCTAGTGTCATGCTAGCCCTTCCATGTTTATTCAGATATTGTAACCAAGAGGCTAACACCTCTTTTTCCACACTTGAAACTTTGTAAACATGAGCACCAGTTTGTAAACATTTCGCAAGATAGGCAATAATATGTTTTCAAACTTAAGTATGATTTTGAGATTTGTTTTAAAAATATATATTTTTTTAAGAAAATATTTATTTACTTAACAAAAAGGTACAAAACTCTTTAATCAGAGATCAAAGTGAACAAAGCATTCTAAAAAATAGAACATGAAGACAAAAAAGAACCTCATTATTGGAGTCTTTGTCATCCTTGCATACTACCCCTGCTCTTCTGCTTCTTGATGATTTTACGGTAATAACCAGGGGCTATATTTATTGCCTCATTCACTAGTGTGTCAGCCTCTTTGTTGATTTCTTGCCTTATGTGTTGATAGGATATTTTGCCAATGATCTTTCCTAGTTGTCAAATCCTATCTTGAATAATCTTCAATTATAAAGATTTAAAATCTTTATTTTTGGCAAGAGCTGTTATTTTTAGTTTAGAATCCTCGTAAACTGTGACCTGAGTGATTCTTTGCTTTACCACCAATTTTAAGCCGATTTCACATAAAATAGCCTATGCCACATTGTTAGATGTTGCTCCCAAGTTGATCATGTATTTGAGCAGGATCTCACGATGTCTTGTAAGAATCGGTCCCCCTACCGCTGCTTGAGCGGGGTTGGACTTGGAGGCACCATCAAAGAAGAGAGCCGAAAATCATATGTCAAGCAAAGAATTGTTTGCTCTGCATCCTCCCTATGTTAGAAAATCTTGAAGATTAAGTTGGTAGATCATTCTTCTTTTTATGGGTGATAAATCTTCTTCATATTACTGTTGATAGAAACTAGATTTGACATTTAGAACCAATTCTTTTTTAGCCTTCGTATTAGAGTTTTATTGTCCTTACCTTTTCCTTAAAAAATCCTCTGGTTTCTATCCAACCAGATGTGCCAGATGAAAAAATATGGTATAAAGCTCCATAGATATTTTAGGAGGGGCTTACTTGCTAGTTTACCTTTATATTATTTGTTCCATTTGTTAAAACATGTGTCTATGGTTAACCTTCCAGAGTAGGAAATGCCAAGAATTTTGGTTATTCTTAACCAAATTGAAATTGCCTTTGGGAATTCAAACAAAAGATGGAAAATTGTTTCACTGTTCTGCCTACACCTATAACAAACATGATGCCCTATTATACTCCTCTTTTGCATATTATCACCTGTTAAGATTTTATTTTGAGAAACTAGCTAGCTGAATACTTGCAGTTTAGGTGGTGCTCTAGTATTCCACAATATCAATAGTTTTTGGTTGGCAGACCCAATTTATTTATGTTGGACTCCTAGATGCACTGAGTATTTCCCATTATTATTGATGCTACTCCAAAGAAGTTTGTTTGGCATCATGGGATGAATAGGTCTAATGCTCGCCACGTGGGACTTATAATAATCCCAATATCCTTTAAGCTGAGATGGAATGGTAGGGGAGATCTAGCTTAGAGTTTTTGTGGTCCAATAAAATAAGTCACCTAATTTGAGTATTCTTTGGCTTTCCAAGTGATTCTGCAATTCGATTGGAGTTCTCTCTCTTAATGGTGGTGTTGTGGTTGCTCCACAACGTACCCCAAAAAATTGGGGACCCACCTTTTTGCTTTGAAAGTTCGATGTTTGCAGTTTGTTTTAAGGGTCTATGCCTTCGTTTCATCGTGGGTTTTGCAATTGTTGTCGGTTCCTGTCGATGACTTTTTCTTGTCGACGATATTTTATTGTCGACAAATTTTTCTTGTTGACGACTTTTGTCGTCATTTTATTGTCGACGATATTTTATTGTCGACAACATTTTATTGTCGACGACTTTTTCTTGTCAACGATATTTTATTGTCGACAATATTTTATTGTCGATGTTTGTTTTTTTATTGTTGTCGACAACTTTTTGTCATCATTTTTGTTGTTGACAACTTTTATCATCATTTTTGTTTATGACAATTTTATCGTTTATTTTTTTTTTTTAGCAAGTTTATTGTCTAATGTTGGTGTTTCTTGTCATGGGTGGTTCAGACAATTTAAAAAAATATATAATAATAATAATAATAAAAGAATATAATCTAATATATATTATATAGTATATAATATAATATATATTATATTATATAAAAAACAAAAATAAAAATAAAAATAAAAGGGATAGTAAAAAGAAAATTTATAAATATAAAAGAAGCCACATGGCTTTCTTGGATTCTTTTGACTATAATTGCCGATGGTAGGAGTTTAGTTTAGAGTGTATTGTTTTGTGTTGATTTCTAATATGTTAATTTGGTCTTTGCAGGTGTAGTGGAGCGAAGGATTCTAAGGCAACCGATGAAAGACTTTCACGTCTATGTGGAGGCCGCCACGCAAGAGGACAACGTGGAAACATACGATCGGAATGCATAAGACAGAAGACGTGGCATCCGGTAGGGGTCTCCACGGTATGAGGTCGAGATTGGAATGAAAGTAAGGTCAGATTTGTCATGGGATCCCTGCAAGAAACTAGTAAAGAAGATGACAATATTGATGGCCTGGATGGGTGTGAAGATCGGATGGTAATACATTGGACAACATGTCGCAGTGTTGCTAGCAAGGCTTTGAATCCGTGGATGTCGACAAAGCAGATTGTTGATTAGGACGCGGGATTCTAGGTTGAGGCGTGCAGTGGAAAAGGGTTATCACAGCGGAATTGCAGTATTGGATGACTTGGACCAATCGTTGTTGAGGGAGGTGTATTCAGACCTGATGGTAGCACAAATTTAATACATTTAAGCAGCAACATGTATGGACCAATCGATGACAACTAAGGACAGCTCTTAGATGATATTTAAGGACAGCTCTTAGATGATATTTCATGGTCAAATCTGCCATTACAGAAAGAAAACGTTGCGTTGAGGTGGATATCGTAGCTAGATTGAAGGCGACCCTGGACGTTACAAATGGACGCAGAGATTCGTTAGAAGTTTTAATGCAGATGAATTATGACATGGCAGGGATAGAGCTCCACAGAAGTCTACAGAGTTAAAACTGAGTTTTACCAATGTTTCGGAGGTTGTAGTAGAGGCCCCATAATGAAATTAATAAAAATCATCTAATTTTAGATGTGGCATCTAGGTTGTCATAAAAGACATGGGCTTCATGGTAGGAAGTATTATAAAAAAAATTAAAATGAAATACATCCGTTTGCTGAGGTAGCAAGCCACGTGGAGGTAGAAGTGTGATTAATCAAAAAGGGGGCCCACATGGTTGTAAAATAAATGTCATATTTCATATGCCATTTGGCTCTATGAAGGGAATGGTGTAATTATTGAAATAAAAGCGTTATAAGGATGATATGTGGTCATAGCTCACAAGTTTTAGAAAATGATTTGAATTAATGATAATTTAGTGAGATGAAGCACCTGAAGGAAAATGAAAAGCTCATGGGAAAAGAAAATCAGAAACGAAAAGACAAATGATTCGAAGCCCAAGCGAAGGAGATGAAAAGTTTTTGGAGGGTTTTAAATACGGCAAGGAGAAACCGAAAAGGGTTTGGAAACTTCTAAAACAGAGTTGCAGAGCTGAGGTCATTTTGGACCTGCTTTGGATTGTTTTTCTTTCACTTTTTCTGGTTTTGGAGAACCAGATTTCTGCCATGTACAAAGACATATTTTTAATGCAGATAGTTTTTTCAGAAAGTTGCATTTTATGGGCAAGAAATGAGGAGTCATTTTCTGCATGCAAGATTAAATGTCTATTTTTTCCCTTTTCAGATTTTAGGCTTGTAAATGGAGTTTATGCAAGTTTCTTGATTGCTTCATGTGAATGCTTAAGTCTGAAAACCTCATTTAAACCCTAGGAGCCAGCACTTAGCTTATCCAGATTGTGCTTGTTTTGCAAGTCCAATAGGTTAGGTTGCATGCATGAAAACCTCACATCTTCCGTTTTGTCGGAATGAGATAGCATCAAACTGAATGTATCATTTGTTTCATTTTTTGCATTTCATTTTCATTTTCTGCATTTTATTTTTCCAGAAATTTTAATTTTTGTTTTAATATTCAGGCATTAAAATAAACATTAAAAAAATTTCAAAATTCAAAAACAATTTCACCATTGCGTAGGTTATACTTAATACTTCCAATACGCACTTTGAAATTTCATTTTCGGAGTTTTTTAGTATTTTTAAAAATTCATCGAAGTTGCTGTTTTATTACAGATTTTGAAAAATCCAAAAATAGAAAATTTTCATTTTTGGGCCGAATTTCATTTTTTCAGTTTCATGCTTCATTCATGAGCGTATGATGGCATTCCCTTCATGAAAATTCCAATTTCATTGAAGGGGTTATGTTTTATGGCATTTCACAAATTTCCATTTTTTTTTTTAGCCTAAAATTGCCCTCTCTTCATAAAAATTATAATTTTACGAAAGAGGGGTAATTTGAGTATTACATTGAAGGTCATTTCTTCAAAGCACTTAATTGTTCATCTTAATGAAAATTTGATTTCATTTAAGAGGGATAAGTTAAAATGACATTTAAAGCCCTTAATTTAAGGCCATAAATTATTGCCTCTTTGTGAAAACCTATTTCACCAAAGAGGGATAGTTTATCGATCACATTGAAAGCTATCTTCATCTTCATGATAAGAATCCATATTTGGACTTAATAAAGAAGGTAAAATCTACCTTAAAATCCTTAAGATAAAAAGAATTAAGGCACTACATCGTGGTCATATGAGGACCAACTCACATTTGCTTTATTTTGGTCCAATGAACAATCACTAAAGTTTCACGGTAAAATAAACCAACATTGCCCCTTTTTTACAGTTACTTGCAATCACTAAGGTGTTCCAAGCATTTAAATTGAATATCTTTATTTGAGATTACTAATACACATGCAAATGCTAATATAGCGAAGACCTTGGAGTTGTTTGTTTAACTTCTTTGCAAGAGGGGATTTGGAACTCAAATCCTAAGGGAGAGTGTACTTTCACAATTGGGTGAAAATACCACTCAACAAGTGGATTTCCTAGGATTGGGTCCTCCTATAGATTAATTGACTTACCATCTCCCAACAACCAAGAAATTTTATCCTCTATTATGCTCTTTGCAGCCACTATATGTTTCCAAACCAATGAGGCTCTAGGAATTTTATCTATATGTTTGAGCATTTGAATACCTGTTTTATTATTTACATACTTGTTGACTAGTATGTGTTGTCATGCTTGATTGTGTTTAAGCATGTTCCAAAGAAGTTTTGCTCCCAGTGCTTTTGAAACTATCTCTATTTTTTTGATTCCCAATCCTCCTTGAATTTTACTTTTGGTGATCATCTCCCAATTGACCAAGTGGAACTTTTTTCTTTCTGATTGCCTACATACTTGCCATAGGAATTTGCGTATGATTCCATCTACCTTTTGCAAAATAAAATTGAGAGCATGATATACTAATAGTTGGTAGACTGGAAGAGAAGCTAACACTAATTTGATCAATACTACCCTTCCTGCAAGACTAAGCCAACTATTACTGTAACTTTGTATCCTCCTAACCATCTTGTCCAATATTGGGGTCCAACAATCTGAGGCTTTGAGGTGGAAGCTCATGGGCACTCCTAGATATTTGAAGTATTTTTTTGTGCCAAACCGAAATCCTAGGATAGTGCAAAAGAGTTTGACTCTTATTGCTACAACATTTTGTGTATAGAACTGACTCTTTTGAGTGTTTATATGAGCCCTGGTAGCTTGTGTGAACCAATCCAGACATTGCTTGAATTGTCTAACATTTTTCTTGGTGGCTTCACCTAGAAGAATGATATCATCTACAAATTGGGCATGTGTTACAACTTTACATCCTACTGTAGCCTCTATCCCTATTATTTTTCTTTCTCTTCAAATATGGTTAATTAATCTTCCAAGAGTCTCAACTAAAATGATGTAAAGGTATGGTGATAGTGGACACCCTTGTCTAATTCCCCTTGTAGCCTAAAAGAAATTTGTTGGTTCTCCATTTATTAAGGGGGCTATCCATGGGTTTTTTATGCATGCTTTGATCCACTTGATAACCTGATGTGGGAATCCAAACTTTTGTAGGACTTATTCTACAAATTGTATATTAACTCGATCAAAGGCGTTTGCCATATCAAGTTTTATAACAATTTGTTTCTTTTTTTATTTTCTACTACTGTGGAGGGCTTCATGCACTGTTATGATATTATCATATATTTGTTTTCCAGGCATGAACCCTCCTTGCTCTTTTGATATTAGTTTGTCAAGTTTCTTCTTTATTCTATTGGCCAACAACTTGGTAATAATTTTATAGGAAGAGTTACATAGAGAAATTGGTCTGAATCTAGAGAAAGTAGTGGTATTTTTTTCTTTAGGAATCAATGCTAGAAAGGTGGATTTGATGGCTCCAAGAAGCTTACCTTTCACCCTAACATCCTCAATCATGCGTAGCAAATCTTCTCCGATGATGTGTAAGTATTGTTGGTAAAATTTGTTTGTGAATCCATCAGGTCTAGGAGCTTTATCCTTTGGTAGAGTTGCTATAATCTCCTTAAGTTCCTCCATAGTGATTGGTTGATTGAGATCTTGTTTGTCTTCCAAACTTAATACTGTTGGTATATGCTGCAACAATATTCCCTGGGAATGAGGGTTACCATTTTCTCTGGAGAGTAGAGCTGAGTAATGTTGATTGGCAAGTTCCTTAATTTTCTCCCTATCTGTATAAGTGGTTCCTTCATGCTCTATCTCCTTGATTGTGTTCCTTTGGCAGCGTTGCATGGTTTTTAGATGAAAATATTTGGTGTTTCTATCCCCCTTGCTTAGCCAAACCATTTGGGATCTAAGCCTCCAATGTGTTTCTTCTTCAGTGCTTAATTTATTGAGCTTTTGAATCAGGTCATTTCTTGCATCTTCTTGCCATGGTTGAGGAGGATGATCCCCAATTTTTGTTTCTAGTTGCTCTAGTTGTTGCATCAATTGCTTCTTGTCTGGTTTGACTCTCATTTTTTTGCCAACCATTTTTTATCACGTGCTTCAATTTTTGAATTTTGATTTTCCACTTTTCTTGGGGGTTGGTGGATTGGACCTGTTGGTTCCAAGTGCTTTCCACAAGTTCACTGAAATCTTCTTCTGTTGCCCATTCAGAGTTGTATTTAAAAGGATTTTTTGGGGTTGTAGGCTTTGGCCACTATCCAAGAGAATTGGCTTATGATCTGAGATAGAGTTTTGAATGATGTGATTGGAAGTGAGGGGAAAGTGTGTTAGGAGATTTTCACTAATAAAAAATCTATCCAATATTTTTGCAATATAGTTTACCCCTGCTCTTCTATTGCTCCAAGTGTACTTTCCTTTGGTCGGTCGAATGTCTTGTAAGCTTTCATCTGCCATAATTTGATTGAGTATATCTCTATTTGGATCCCTTGCTAAACTTCCCCCAACCTTCTCCCAGTGGTAGAGAATCATGTTGAGATCTCCTCCCAGTATTATGTTGTCAAACTTCTCATTGTCTAGCCATTGTGCTAAGTTTTGCCATGCTTCTCTTTTCTGGATAGGATGATTTGGACCATAAAAATTTATTACTGCTACACTAGTTCCATCTGGTAAGACAAATTTTGTACCTATCCAGTTATTATGCTTATGTTGTAAGCTACAAACTAATTGTTGTGGGTCCCAAGCCAAAGCTAGTCCCCTTGAAGCTCCCATAGAATCAACAGTTATCAGTTCTGATTGTGCCCATATCTTCTGCCATTCTATAGTCAGTGTTGCCTCTACTATTTTTGTTTCCTGAATACAAACTATTGTTGGCTTTTGCTCTTGTATTAGAACTTTGAGATAGTTTTTTTCAGAGGACTTCCCAGTCCCCTACAGTTCCATGACATAATCTTCATTTTTTGGATTGCTTCTTATTTTTTACGAAGCTCTCCTCAATTCTGACCTACGTTTTGGATTGCAAGTCTTTTTGTGCTTGCTCATTTTTGAGTTGTTGGTTCGATTTTCTTCCCTTAGCTGTAGATCGTGTGGTCGGCAAGCCCCCAGGAATCACTATTTCCTCCACTTGTGTTTCTTCTACCTCTTCCTCTGAGTTCCCATTAGTTTCTTCTCTAGTTGTTGTGTTCTCTGGTGTATCTCCTAAGATCTCTGGTGACTTGTCAGCTTTAGTTGTAGGTATCTTCTCTTTATCTTTAGGAGCCATCACATCTAGAGAGGTGATTTCCTTTTCTCCTTCATTAAGACTTGCAAATTTATTTTTGTGCTGGAATATTTTTTGATCTTGTGGTTGAGGTTGTCGATTCTTGCTTCTTGATCTGCGCGGTCTCCTTTTGACTTCCTAGAATCCTAGTTCTTCCTTTTTTGTTTCTTGTGCTTGTTTAATTGGGTAGTTTTAGGAGAAATGCCCATGCTCATGGCATGTTATACACTTGAATGGTATATGCTCATAGTCCAGGGGTTGGTTATGTATCCAATCAAACACCTTTATTCCAATATGCTCGGGCAAACCCTTTTTCAGATTGACTTGCACACAGATGCATGCGCATATAGCATTATTGGCCTTTGGAGGAGCCCAGTCAATGAATGTTCCAATAGCATTTCCTATTAATTCCATCGAAGGTTTGTTCCATAGGTGCAGTGGCAAAAATGGCAACCTCACCCAAAAAAAACTTCTTCAGGTTCCTCCTCTTGAGGATCAAATGTCGTGCTCCATGGGGTCATGTAGAGTGGGTTGGATCCCAGAAACCAAGGACCTCCATGAAATATAGTGCTCTTGTCCTCCATAGAGGTAAATGTAATGACAAAGTATCCCCTACCTGTCATCATGAATTCATAAGAGGAGACTTTACCCCCCCAATGTGTGTTAATCCATTTTTGGATTGTGATTGGACTAGGCCATATTCCCACAAATTTGCATGCAAGGGCTTGGGTGGAAAGCATGAGCAAAGGTTGTTGGATGTAAGTTGGAGGTACCTCAATCACAGGAGACTCATCTAACTTGGGCACAAAGGTACCATTGTTAGAGTGAGCAGGTGGTTTTGGATGGGGTGCTTTTCTTGCTTTAAGCACTTGATGCATATGATCCAGCTTCTCCTCATCAAAGGGAAACTATTGTGAAAACATGGAGAAGGCCTCATTGCCTGCTTGTTTGAAAAGTGAGGCTGCAGTCATCATTGCAACCAAAAGACTACCATAAATCACTTCCCAAAGAAGAGGTCCCTATTTTTAAAGCCCTAGCCAATGAAATATTTTCAAAGCTAAAGCCAAAGAAGTACCATACCTGAACTGATACTCATGATCTCTCCTAGAAAAATTGATCAATGCTAGGGTTTTTTGTCTTCCCCCAAATTCGTTCCTCCTCCAACAAATAAAATATTTCTCCAAAAAAATAAATTACTATCACTTGTGTTTTTTTTATTTTCTCTGTGCTTCACTTTGCAAACCCTAGCTTTGTTGCGTGCACTCCACGATTCTAGCCAAACAAACTTCTTCAAACTGAACTGATACCCGTGATCTCTCCTAGAAAAATTGATCAATGTTAGGGCTTTTTGTCTTCCCCCAAATTTGTTCCTCCAGCAAATTCAAGATTTTTCCAAAAAAATAAATTCCTATCACTTGTGTTTTTTTTTTTTTTTCTATGAGCTTCACTTTACAAACCTTAACTTTATTGTGTGCACTCCATGATTCTAGCCAAACAAACTTCCTCAAACTGTTGTTCACATGCACAAAAAAGTGTAGATGGATCTTCAGCTATCACCATATATGTATGTTTAGTTGTCACCATATATGTATGTTTCTTCAAAAAAAATTATTATTCCTCCATTATATGTTTAATTCTTTAGATTTAAGACTATTAATCTAATATTTCATAAACTCTTTCAATGTTGATGGAGCTATTTAATACATTATCATAGTTTTAAAAAAGCTACCCCAAAATGTGGAAACAAAGGGACAATGAAGAAGTGAATGATCTAATATTTCTAGATCCTTCTTACATAATGCACACTTGAAAGCTCCTATGATATACTCTTATGTGTAGACTCTTTCCTATAAGAATATTTCTTTAGACTATTAACCAAAGGAATTTTGAGGCCTTAGGGAGGGAATCCATTGACCATGTTTCTTCAAGGAAAATCATTGGGAGAAGAAATTATAATTGCTCTAATTCATTATATCCCAAATTGATTGGGTATCCACATCTTTGAACTCATCCTTCCACATAAAAATAGGTAAATAAAAATCTAGAATAATCCTTGGAGTCTTATCTACTATTTATTTAAGACCCTCTCCTTCAACTAGGTTGATAATAGAATTCCATGATCTGCAATTGTTGCTCACATTGATATAATTTTTTACCTTTGAACCCTTACAAGTTGAACATGCCCAAGCCACTGGTTGCCAATTTGGATAAGAAAAGAGAGGATAAAGATTCAACCAAGCATATTACCAAAAACTTGTAGAATACCCCTCATTGACATACCATATAATATATTTCCTAATCAAATGTAAACTATACCTCTAGGTAAGGTTTATTTCCTAAAATATTTCATTGCAACAACAAAACCTATATATTTTTGGTGTATCATTTTTACCCATTTATTTCACTGATATATAAATAATCTCCAGCCAACTTTTTCCCTTAATTCTAAACTAATAAGTCTATTGTTTGACAAGCTCAATTGTGGTCTCAATCCCATTTGTAGCAATCAAGCCTTAATTTCTCATAAACATTAAATCAAGCATTTGAATTCTTAAGCCAATAATAAAGCATTTCAACATCATCTTCAAGTATTTTGTGGGCTTCTAACAAGTGATGAAGGGGGAAAGCTTGTTGCTTTGGGTTGTATCTTTCCCCTTTCCTCATTTATTTGGGTCATTTTTTTATCTTACAATTTTTGAGTTTTTAACTAACTCTTTACATATTATTGTTATCTTGATCATATTCTAATTTTGATCATCTCATTTAACTGGTAGTCTTGTTTATTGTTAATAAATTTTGAACCTCCTGCTCTAATTTATTAACGATTGCACCAATTGCAAAGTCCGATGCTACATGGTGGACAAGTTCATATTGATAACTGGAAAAGTTGGTAGGTACACGTAGACGATGCCTATATCCTATTTTTAAACACCTATATCCTATAGATGGTGCCTATATCCCATTTTTTGGTGCTTATATCCCGTCAATAGGCGCCTATATTCTAGTTTCAGGTGGTCGAAGGTGTCTGTCTCCCAGTTTTAGGCGGTCATAGGCATCTATATCCCAGTTTTAGGTGGTTGGAGGTGCCTATATCCCATTTTCAAGTGCCTATCTTCCTGGTCAGAGCACATGAAGACACTTTTTGACCAAAGACCTTCACAGTTTTTTATGTTGAAGGTTGTTTTAAAATATCTAAATATCTCCTATGGTTTTTATTTTAATTTATTGTTTTTGTCTTCTCCTTTTCTAAGCTATCCATATTTTCGTACATGGAAAATCTTAGGGATCTGGATAGACGATCGAGATGTGTAAATCGACAAGTAGGTAAGAAAATATGTGTGTAGTCATGCTGTGTTAATAAATCCACATGGAAAAGTAGAAGATTTGGGTGGTAGAAGAAGCTCTGGTAGCATGGTAGTGTTAGCAAGTTGGTGTGATGCCAACTGTCTTAAAGGTATTTGTAACGTAAGTGCAGTGTTGGTTGTACATGGCAATTTGGAGCCTTTAAGACTGTTGGCGGCAAGGAAGGAACGTTGCATAGTTTGCATGGTTAGGTGGTCAGAAGCTGCCAGATCTTACATGTATATGTAAATGTGGCCATCTACCACTTTGAGCTTAAATTGTAAATCTGTGTAGGCTATTTTTATCACCTTGGCTGCATGCTCTGTTTCAGTCAGAAACTGCCAGAACCCACAGGCAATTTAATTGCTAGTGTTAAATTTTAAATTGTAAGTTTTGTGTGCTCTATTTGATAGCACCGCTTGCACATTGTAAACTCTCTTGGCTTTTGGTCATCGACCTCTTTAGGCTCAAGATTTTAACCCTAGCTGGTTGATTCACTACCAATATTATGCTTGCATTGTAACATCATGAATTTAATACAGAAATGGTTGTATTCTATGTATATTTAGTTTAGGAGAATGTCATGAGTTCAAACCAACCTTACCTTCTGCAGTTGTTGTGATATCTATGTTCTTTTTGTGTGTGTTGTAGTGTGTGGATAAATTTAATGTAGAGATGGTTGTATCTGTGTATATTTATCTTGGGAGGGATTTTCATGGATTTCGACCAACCTTACCTCTTGTAGTTTGTCATGGTATATGTGTTATGTTCCCCATATTGTTCCTCATACGGCTATGGTGGATCACTTTGTCATTTTTTTTTTTGGTAATTATTATAGTAGATTAAAAAAGGGTTTTTATAGAGGATCCCAAAACCTTATGTAAAAAATCAGCCTTGCATCATGCCTCCTGGATTTATGTATAAGCCTATTAAAGAAATCGTAACCCCTAAAAAAACCTGATTACATAAGAAATGGGCCTAGGGCATCAATCCCTTGAAACTGAACATCAAAACATAAATCCCGCCCAACGGTAACAGTAAGCATGAAACAATCCCTCTCAGCGGGAAACAAACAAATAAGAAAGAAAGTAGTTTTGGAGATCCCGCCCAGTGGGGAGTAGCCAAAAACCACCATCGAGAAGATCCCGCCCAACATGAAGCAAAGAAAAATCGTTACAATAAAATCCCGCCTCGCAGGAAGCAGTCAAAACCACCATAAACAGTCCCACCTAGCGGGAAGCAACAAGGAAATCCCGCCATCCGGGAAACCAGCAGAAAAGAAAGGATCCTGCCTCACGGGAAAACTGGCGGATTTGGCGGATCTCGCCTTGTGGAGAAACCATCCCGCCCACCGGGAAAATATTCCGTTCAGCGAGAGCCATCCTGCAGGAAGTCGACAGCCAGCACAGAGAGGATCCAACCCATCAGGAAGTGACCAGAGAGTTGCACCACAAGGAACCTGCCCTGGGAAAATAGAAGAGGATCCCAGCAGCAGAGACCAAGAATCCCGTCCAAGCACAGAGCCCGTCGAGGATTCACAAGAAAAAGGGGGAAGCTGTCCAAACCCTAAACCGTCACCTCCACCGTACCGAGAAACGCAGGGGACCAGATCCACGCGAATAACCTGCAAAAAACCCCAAGGGGAAGCTTGAGGGAAAAAGGGAAGGGATCCCCAACCAAACAGGGATCCCTGAGAAGCACCAGTCCAAAAAAACAACCAAGGAAACCCTAGCCGGCCGGGAGGGGCATAGATAGTGGAGAAGGATCTCCCCCCAGGAGATCATCTCACTCCCCGGGAGGGATGACCTGGGTTGAGCCAGGGACTGGGCAGGAACCAGGAGCCATGGGAGGGGGAGCAAGGGAGGGACCAGAGCCCTCCCCTCTCTACTTTCTTCCCTCACCATCTCCCCATATGGCTTTAGGTTTTAATTCAGAAGGATCACTTTGTCATTTTACTTTCAGCACAATCACCTCTTATTTTTATTTTTATTTTCGTGTTTGTTTTGCTTTCACTATTCTTTTATTTTCCTTTCTCCCTTTTCCCTGGTAGGTTTAGTTTAAATGTTTTTTAATTTTATTTTTTATTTTAGTTTAATAGTTTATGTTTTTTTAGCAGGTTTAATTTAATAGTTTTTATTTTTGTTTAGTTTAAGTTTAGTTTAAGTGTTTTTATTTTTTTTATACAAGTAAGTCAATAGGTTAGTTTAATTTTATTTTTATTTTTGTTTTCGAGAGTCGGCTCTCTCTGAAAGTTTTTTCCTCTTGCACAGTCCCACACGAGAGGTAAATTCCCATGTTGATGTTGTGCATGTCTCCTGCTCTAATTTATTAATGACTACACCAATTGCAAAAATATAGCGATACATGGTGGACAATCTCATGCTAACAACTGGCGGAGTTGGTTGGTACACGTAGACGATGCCTATATCTCATTTTTTAGGGACCTATATCCCACAAATGACACCTATATCCCAATTTATGATGCCTATATCCCATCAGCAGACACCTATCTCCTAGTTTTAAGCGATCAAAGGTGCTTGTCTCCCAGGAAGCCAGAGGTACTTGTCTCCTAGTTTTAGGCAGTCAGAGGTGCCTATCTCTCAGTTTCAAGCACCTATCTTCTCGATTAGAGCACATGGAGACACTTTTTGATCGAAGACCTTCACAGTTTTCGATATTTCTCCCATGAATTATTTTAATTTATTATTTTTGTATTCTCCTTTTGTGAGCAATCTAGATTTTCGTACATGGAAAATATTATGGATTTGGACAGACGATCGAGAAGATGTGTAAGTCAACAAGTAGGTAAGAAAATATGTGTGCAGTCTTACTGTGTTAATAAATTCGTATGGAAAATTAGAATATTTGGGTGGTAGAAGAAGCTTTGAAAACATGGTAGTGTCATCAATTTCATGTGATGTCAACTATCTTAAAGGCATTTGTAACGTAATTGAAGTGTTCGTTGTACGTGGGCAATTTGGAGCCTTTAAGATTGTTGGTAGCAAGGAAGGAATGTTGCACAGTTTGCACGGTTGGGTGGTCAGAAGCTACTAGATATTGTAGGTAGCTGTAAATGTGGCCATTTGCCACTTTGATCTTAAATTATAAATATTTGCAGGCTATTTTTATCACCTTGGTCACGTGCTATGTTTTAGTTAGAAACTGCTAAAACCTGCAAGCAGTTTAATTGCTACCATATACCAATGTTAAATTTTAAATTGTAAGTGTCGTGTGCTATATTTAATATCATCGCATGCACATTGTAAACTCTCTTGGCTTTTGGTCCTTGACCTCTTTGAGCTCGAGCTTTTGGCCTTGGTGGGCTGATTCACTGCCAATCTTGTGCTAGCATTGTAACATCATGGATTTAATACATAAATGGCTATATTCTATGTATATTTAGTTTAGGAGAATGTCATGAGTTCAAACCAACCTTACCTCCTACAGTTGTTGTGGCATCTGTGTTCTTTTCCTATGTGTTGCATTGCATGGGTAGATTTAATGTAGAGATGACTATATCTGTGTATATTTAGCTTGGGAGGGATTTTCATGGATTTTGACCAACCTTACCTCTTGCAGTTTATTGTGGCATTTGTGTTACGTTCCCCATATTTTTCCTCATGTGGCTGTGGTGAATCACTTTGCCATTTTTCTTTTGGCACAATCACCTCTTCTTTTTATTTTTATTTTTGTGTTTGTTTTGCTTTCACCGTTTTTTAATTTTTCTTTCTCCCTTTTCCCCGACAGGTTTAGTTTAAGTGTTTTTAAAAAAAAATTAATTTTAATTTAATAGTTTATATTTTTTTAGTAGGTTTAATTTAATAGATTTTATTTTTGTTTATTTTTTTTTTTTGGTAATTATTTTAATAGATTAACAGTGGGTTTTTATAGAGGATCCCAAAACCTTATGTACAAAATCAGCCTGGCTGGAATGTGCATCATGCCTTGTGGCTGGAGGAATAAACTTGATGACGAGAAACCAAAAAGCTGCTAATTGCCCGAAGGCTATAAGTAGGGCCCTTATGTCTGAATATCCTGGAAACAAACCACATTTTACCAAGGAAAACAAAAATACTAGCTGGAGAAATTTGACCATCGAAAGCAAAAACAGCCAAACCAAACGAATGACCTTATGAAGCGAGGAGAACATCATGAGAGGATATCCGCATTGGCCAAACTCACCACCTCAGACGGGAAGCATGAGCGCCACACAACAGGACACGTGGTCACAAGCCCTTTGTTGGCCATGTGGTGCGCCATGCGATTTCCTTCCCTGAAAATATGACATGGCTTCCACCTGTCACATTGAGAGAGGAGCATCCTAGCCTCAAGAATGATGTTGTAGACCCTCCAAGACGGGAATATAGTTGACTATATTGAGCGAATCACCTTCGACTATCAAAGGCCGAGGATCCTCGGAGAGGATGCGGATACCTTTCAAAACACTTACGGCTTCGAGCATAGTGATTAGTCCGGGCACCCAAATCTTCACAATAAGCCGGCCACGAGATTCCCGTTATGATCTCTAACCACACCACCGGAACCGGGCGGGGCCGGGATTGCCTTTGGCCTGCACCGTCAAAGTTTAATTTAATCCAGCCCACGGGGGCTTGGTCCAAATAACATCCCCACGCCGAGACTTAGAAACACCATCAAGAATAGGGAAAAGGCCCAAACTTTGGAAGATCGTTGCTTCGCCGGGGAAGGCGGGGACGGGAACTAGGAACAACTTTAGAATTCTCAATGGCGAAGGATAAGGCTCTCTGAGCGACACGGGGAGGTACTCTAGGGACCTTGCCGAAGACTCTGGAATTTCTCTCTAGCCAAATATGCCAAATGGAGTGGTGGAAAGAGGCCTCAAGAAGGAAGCGAAGTTTAGGATTCTTGAAAGGATTGGGCCATTGGTGGAAGGCATCTTTGAGGGAGCGGGGAGTGCACCAAAGGATTTGAAAGGAAGACAGGACGAGTCCCGAGGACGAGAATGGGAAAAAGGACAGTGCAAAAATAAGTGGTCTATCGTCTCACAATCAACAAAGCACAAGAAGCACCTGTTGGGAATAGCAAAACCCCTCTTATGGAGGTTGTCGATGGTTAAGGCTTTATTATGAAAGGCAATCCATGCAAAGTAATTAACTTTAGGAATAATACCCTTCCTCCAAATCACTTTCCATCGGTGATCCATGGCAATCTCGCAAGTAAGAAGGTCATAGGCAGTCTTGACAGAGAACAGACCATCCTCTGTGCCACGCCAGATGATTCTGTCATCTCTTCTAACAGATGGAATTAAAACAGACCGAAGAATATTAGACAAAAAAGTCATTTCATTGTTAAAGCCGTCCAGGACTGGCAAATTCCACCGAGGGGAAGAGAGCTCCGATCAATGAAGTCTGCAACCTTGAGTTGGGAATTTGGATCCACACGGCTTTCGGGCCGGCAAGGTCCGCTCTCAGCTCGAGAGCTCCATCGATAACCCACTGTCCTTCCGAGAAGAGAATGGAGTTGCCATCACCCAAAATCCGGCGAGCACCGAGTCGATCGGAGAGCGGGCTTGAAGCACGAGATTTCCAAAAGGCGGACGCTTCGGGAGGAATCCCGACATCAAAAAGAGAACTCGATCCAAGATACTTCCTCTTAACCAGCTTGACCCACTCTGCTGGGTCATTAGTCAGGATCTTCCAAGCGTGCTTAGCGATCAAAGCAGTGTTCATGAGTCTTGATCTCCTCATTCCCATGCCACCTTGGTCCTTTCGCAAGCAAACCTTATCCCGAGGCCACAAGAGGAATTCTGGATTTTTCTTCATTGCCAGACCACAGAAAGGTCCTCTGAATCTTTTCAATCTTGGAATGGACAGAAACAGGCAGCATGAACACAGACATGAAGTAAGTTGGGATTCCTTGGAGACAAGCTTTGGTAAGGGTGGCTTTCCCAGCTTGCGACAGGAATTTGCCTTTCCAAGTGCTCAGCTTTTTGTGAAGACGTTCCAGGATCATGTCCCACAAGCTTCCATTGGCCCGGCCATTACAAGCCAGAGGCAAACCCAGATAAGACGCAGGCAGGGAATCAATAGTGCATTCCAAAATTCTGGCTATGCGGAGCTGCCTTCGCATAGGAGTGTTAATAAAATAAATTTTGCTTTTGATGTAATTGACTTTCTATCCGGCAGCCTTTTCATAACGGGAGAGGATTCGCTTGATGGATTTGGCTTGAGTGACGGACGCCCCAGTGGAGATGAGGGTGTCATCCACAAATTGCTGATGAGAGACAGGATCGACTACGGAGGTGGGAAAAATGCCGAGAGATCTTATTACGACGAAGAGCCTCTTTCAAAGACCAACTCGGAACCTCGGCCAGGAAGGATGAATAGAATAGGAGACGAGAGGGTCACCTTGTGCGAGGCCTACGGCACTTTGGAAATACCCGGCGGGGGATCCGTTGATTAGAACGAGAAAAGGAGGGAGTGGATATGCAACTACCGACAAGGTCAATCCATTGAGGGTGAAAACCGAACTTGAAGAGGACAGCACGGGAGGAACCTCCTGTCAACTCTGTCAAAAGCTTTATTCATGTCCGGCTTGAGGAAAAGAGCGGCATTTTTGGAGCGGTGAGCGAGAATGGAGGGTTTCATGGATGGTGATGACACCATCGAGAATGTTTCTGCCTTTCACGGTGCTTCCCTGAGAAGGACCAACCAAGGAGGGAAGAAGGGACCTCAGACGGTTGGCTATGGACTTGGTTAAGATTTTATAAAAAACATTGCACAGGCTAATGGGACGATAATCAGAGAAACTTTTGCGGGCGGAAGACTTAGGGATGAGAGCAAGAAAGGTAGAATTTAGTTTTGGATGGATGGATCCGGAGGCTTGAATCTCTGAATTGCTTCGCACACATCCGAACCCACAACATCCCACATAACTTGAAAAAAATGGGGGGAAAACCGTCGGGCCCGGGGGCCTTGTGCAGGTTGCATGGAGAACAAAGCTTCTTTAATCTCGGACATAGAAAAAGGCTCCGAAGCTTAGAGCTTACCTCGGGAGGAACTTTGGTAGGGAAGTTATCCAACGAGAGATTTCCGAACACGGAGATCAGCGTCGGGAGGAACACCGAGCAGATCCTGGAAGAAGTCAACCGCTTCACTTCGGATTTCCTCAATATCCTTGGTAACGCGTCCATCCTTGCACACCACTTCCCTGATTTTGTTAGCCCCTACGTGCCGCAAAGTTGACGCGTGAAAAAACTTCGTATTGGAGTCTCCATTTCTCAACCAGAGGTCCCTAGATTTATGGCGCCGAGAAAGTTTCTTCCCTTGCAAGAATAGAATGATAATCCACCAAGAGCCTCCTTTCCTCCTCCCTGAGGCAATCGGTGTAACCTTCGAGCTCCATTCTCTCCTCCACCAATTTTAGGTTCGCAGAAATGGACCTTTTGGACTCAAAAATGTTGCCGAACACCTCCTTGTTCCATGTTTTCAAATTCCTTTTGATTAACTTGAGTTTTAAGGCCACTCTCTTGGAAGCGAAACCTGCTACCTTCTGCTGCCACCAGGTCGTAACCAACCCTCTAAAGTCCTTGTGAGAAATCCACATGGACTCAAATATGAAGGGGGTTTAAAAATAGGCCCATCAACCGTCTCCAGGACAATAGGATTGTGATCAGACCCAATCCTCGGTAAGGCCGAGAGAGTTGCCGCACCGAGTATGGGAATAGCCTCTTGGGATATGAAGAATCTGTCAAGCTTGACTTGAATAAGATTGCTCCCAATCCTCCTGTTGCTCCAAGTGAAGGATGCCCCCTTGAGGTCAATGTCAAGCAAGTTATTGGTAGAAAAAAAATCTCGAAAGTCTTCCAGATTGTGGCTAGAGTGGTCTGATCCTCCTTTCTTTTCAGATGGGTGAAGAGGACAGTTGAAATCTCCCCCTAGAACCCAAGGGAAATTACAGAACGTTTCCCTCATCTGGGAAATAGCCTTCCACATTTCTGCTCTCTCCGAGATAGAGTTTGGGGCATACACATTAGACAGGATCCAAGAAAAGTTAATGGCTTTGGAATGAAACAAAACATTGATAATCCTGCTAGAAGTTGAGAGAAGGCTGCCCTCAAAAATCTCTGGATCCCAAAGAATCATGAGACCGCTCTGCCGTTCCCACCTGCGGGGTCGGAGAGGAATTTTGCCTTAGCCCAAATGACCTTAGCGGCTACGGCGAGAAGAGATAGCATCGGTCTTAGTCTCTTGCAAAATTAGGATGGACGGATTCGTCCTCTTTACGAGATCGACCACCAATCTCCGTTTGGCGGTTGCATTAAGCCCTCTCACATTCCATGAGAGGACTTTCATCTCAAGAGTTTGATATTCTTCTTACCTCCCTTTCCTTGCTTTGGAGGGGAGGTTTTGGGACAGACGAGTCACCCATCCGGGAATCGAGAATCATCCTGAAAAAGCGGCCGTTGAGTACCATTTGCAACATCTGCCGTCCGTCTCCTTGTCCACTTTGTCTTTGTTGGGGGGACGACCTTGCTTCCTTTCGCTACCAAAATCAACACCTTGCTTTCGGCTTCTCGTATTACGAGGGTGATATTACCAGACTGCTCACCCCTTCTTCCTAGTAGGTAATCTTCCAGCACATTTTGGGACTCGGGGTGGTTATGGTCCAGGATTTTGGGTGAATCTGCCTGTGCGGTGATTGGTGGAAGGGACTGGTCCTTCTCCTCTTGTGGTCCAAGGTGAGGGCTTGCACCACACGGCTCAGAGACCGTTTGGGGGGAGACTGCTTCCACCGGGTGGGAGGATTCGGGATGGTCCCTAGACGGGCCTGGAGAATCATGCCCTTTTGCGGCGGGGTGCTTTGTCGGCCTTCACCGTGTTCCAAGGGGTTTTTGGAATCCCGTTTCTTCATCCCTGGATTTTGAAGAGGACGGTTGGATTTGGAGGTGCCCTTGAGAAGCGCACGGGGGCGAAAGCCGGTCTGTTCTCATACACAATGGCTTGCTTGTGAAGAATGATATCTCCGGACCGGAGAGTGATGGATGATGGAAGGTCGGCCTCCAAATCCGCGGAATGCGGAGCCGAGCTTGAACAAATCTGGTTCGAGCTTTGGTGGGAGGGTCAATGGTAACCAACTCACCAATGGAGCGTGCAATTCCTCCGATTACATTTTCATGCCAACCGAAGAGGGGGAGACTCGGGAGTCTAACCCATATTGGAGCAATGTTGATATTTTGGGTCTCGGGGTTGAAGTCCATACCCCACTTCCTTAGAAAGAGACTTAGCGACCTAGGAACCGGGGACCACCGGCCGGGATTTTACAGTAGTCCTCCTTGTTATTCAGTCTAATCGCGAAAAAACCTCGGGATAAGGCCGCCAACTCCATGTGACCAGAGGTTCGCCATTTACCTGCCGCCCACTTGCGAATGGTCTCCATGTCGGGACGGCCGCCAATAAACTTACCGATGAGGGTAAATTTTTGAATTCCACAAAGCTTGAAAGAATTTCTGCCGGGATGTCCAACTCGTCCCCGACGAGGAAACAACTCCTTGGAGAGCGGACCGCTAAGGGTTTACGAAGCCGTTGCCTGAGCGTACGACTTCTGAGGTCCACCTCCCCATTTGTCTGGTGGATCCTTGTCATGACCTACATCCTCTTCGGTTGGAGAGGACTCCTTAGCGCCCCCGATCTCTGACTGCCCTCCCTTCGCCCTGCTGTGCCCTTGGTTCAGTCTGTTGGCGTTCCCATGCTCTCCCGCAGAAGCTTTCCCGCCCGCTGTCATCTTGGCCGTCAAAACCCTCCTTTCTAGCTCTTTATTGAATGTACTTTAGCCTCTAATCTTTGGAGGAGAATGGCCACTTTACTTGGCTTACAATGGTCTTACCTAAATCCATATTTTTGTTTATTTTAAGTTCAGTTTAAGTGTTTTTATTTTTTTTGGCAAGTAAGTCAGTAGGTTAGTTCAGTTTTATTTTTGTTTTTGTTTTTGAGAGTCGGCTCTCTCTGAAGGTTTTTGCCTCTTGCGCAGTCCCACATGAGAGGGAAATTCCCATGTTGATGTTGTGCGCGGGTGCATATGTAGACATACATTTTTAGACATCAATATTTATCATAGGTTATCTTACTTATCTAGCCTAGTTAATCTCTTATTGCATGCTTGTATTTAACTTGGCTAGTCATTCGATCATTTAATCTTGTTACTAGGTATTTAAAGTAGGGTTTCTATCTTGCTAGGGTAGTACCCTTTGTTTTATCATCATTAATCATAGGTTATCTTGCATTTTTATATCTATTTTACTTACAAATTTAGAAGCGCTACCTAATTATAGATCAACAATGCTCTTGGCCATTATTCTGCATAGAGTAGAATTGTAGGAATTAGAAGCACTACCAATAATCCTTTTATGCAATACTTCTGCCATCATAGAATTTATTATTAAATCTTGTCACTTCCCAAAATTTTATCCCTTTGTCTTGCTAAAATAGGGGTATGATCATCCTACCAAGGAAGTTCATTATCTTTCTTATGATCAGATAGACCCCCTTACATTGATCCATGTCTATTTCTACTCATTTTATAGGTATCACAAAAGTGCTTGCAGTTGATGGTAGCTTTGTGTGCTCTTTTATAGGAGGGAAAGTGTTTGTACCTCTATGTTAGAACCATGTTCCCATGTTCCTTGATTCCATTATTTTAATCTTCAAAACTTAATTTTTGCATGCTATCTATGTAAGGTTTTTGCTTTCTATATTATTATTAATACAATAAAAGGAAATTAAGGAATGATAGCTTAGTCATAATCACATAGGGGATATCATATATTTTGTGTCTAAGGCATCAAATTAGAATTTCACATAGATTGCATCCTAGGATAAATTGTATGTTGCATTCCTTCTTGAACCCTTGCTTAAAAGAGAAAGTTGTTTATCTTTCTAGTCTTTTTTTATAGCAAAAAATCCCTTACAGGGTCGCCTTGGTCTGACAAACCATGACCAGGGGATTCTACACCATCAAAATCACTCGAGAGTCGTGCCCGGTCCTGATCGCACCAACATAATCAACTAGATTTTGGGTACCCAATGTGTGTTTGGTAGGGTGGAGATTCAAACCAGGTACCTCCCTTGGAGGATTTCTCTACCCTCTCCAACTCACCTACATAATGTAGGTAAATAATAATTCTAGTTGTAGGTTTTTATGTTTTTGCATTTATTGTTTGCACATTTAGACTAGGTTAGGAATAAGGTTAGGCAAAAAGGATCTTAGCAAGAAATTTAGTTTCTTTTGAAATATAGGTGTTTGTGAAAAACCCATCAAACATAGTCGGTTTCTCATAATATCCCCTAATCCTTGAAGTGAGGAGTCTAAAAGGAGAAAAGTGTTGAATCCCCTTAGTTGGACCTTTGCATACTTCTCCTCTTCTCACATTTTGGTGAACCTAACATGAACACTAGTGCAGTTTCCAATATTCCTTTTTGCACTAACCAACACCTTAATCAAGATAAATTTAATCATGCCTTAACCATAAATTTTTGCATGCTTAGAATAGACCACATTAATAAATATTAATAAAAACATAATCAAAGGCTAGTCCTATTAAGAGTTTTTACAACCTTTTGAATAATTGCTATACAAATCATTAGGCTATATTGGGTATATTGTGAGCCTAGGATGCCAACCTCCCATAGAGGTTCTCATGCATACTTATGCCTAGTGAGGAGTATATCATAGTGGGATAATTAAAGTTATAAAGATAAAATTTATTACCCCTTTGTACCATCTTGGGCTATGTATCTCGTGGGTTGCTTCCACATATCATTGTCATCCCATATATAAAATATTTCTCACATATTGATGGGTATAAAGAATTATTAGGTATATAGGGAGGTCCCAAAGATATATTGGTCATATTGGTATATTGAGGGAAGTCAATAGAAGGAGCTAAAACATTTTCTTCTTTTTCTTCTTTTTTAATCAACCCTCTAAAATTAAAAACAATAATTAATTGAATTCCCTTTCCTTCTAACCCATGGATGAAAGGTGCTACATGACTTTAACTTCATTATCCTCTATTAAAACCCCTCTATTGGCTAGACTATATACAATTTCTTCTCTTCCCTAAACATATGTGTAAACCTATTTTATTCAAACTCTATAGCAAGATTTTGTATTTTCGTAGTGATATTTTGTATGTTCCATGGAGCCTTTGCTTTCCTCAAAATTGTATTGATTAATATTAGTAGAATACCTTAATCTATACTTTGTTCCATTTCATTTGTTTGCATATTTTTAGCCCTTCCAAATCCAACCAAACTTCAACTTCATTATTGTATTAAATCCACTCTTAAAAGCATAATGTGACAAAATATCACCCTTATTATTTCTAATTATTCCTCCTTCTCCTGTTAGTCCTAGATTTCCTTTGGATGCTTCATCAAATTCAATTTAACCAAATCCACTTCCAGTGGTTTCCACTTTATATTCCTTGTCTTCCTTTTGTTTCTCCTATACCTAACATCATAACTCCATTTGATGAATTGAATCCATCTATCAAGGATCTCTACTTCAATATTAAGCATTGGTTGAGCTGATAGGGTTGGTTTAGACTCCTCTATGTATAAACAAATGTTCCTTTTAATTACATCTAAATTTATTTTCTTTCCTTTAAATATTCTTTTATTTCTTTCTAATCATATAGTCCAAAGTATTGTATCTTTTAATGTATCTTATATTGTCTATAATCCTTACTTTTAAAAGTGATTTGCCATTACTTTAACCATTCTTCAATTCTTCCATTCATCACCATGCATTTACCAAACATATTAAGAATCCATTGATAGTTAATAGACTAATTAATAGTGTGCTAAGATATGGTTTATACTCTCCTCCTCCTTTTTACATAGAACATATAGTAAGGGGCCATGGAAAACCCTTTTCATTAGGTTATCCTAGGATACATTTTTCCTATGACCTACTAGCCATACAAACATTTAAATTTTGGAATTCTTGAGCTATCCCAAATATCTCTCTATATTCTTGCAATATTCTATTTTTTTGGTGCTTTACATTATATTTGCTTCTTGTTGTGTACTCTTCTAAGCTATTGAACTTTAAAATTAGCTTATCCTTAGCTGCTCTCAATATAATCATTGTTGTTATATTTCTACTCAACTACCCCCTAGCAACAATATCTCATATACAAATACAAAATATATTTTTTTCCATTTGTATCTTCCTTCCTAACCCTTGTACATAATGTTGAAAATCCTATCATCATATTTTTCTTGAAGTAATTGCATCCATGGTTTCAAAATTGGATCTAGATTAAGTGGTTTTTTATCACACCAAGTATTCATGCAAATATTTTTTTTATTCAATTCCTACCACCCATATTAGACCTTTAACCACTAGATCAACTATTTTTTAAACCATTCTATAGTGCAGAACCATCTAGTAGTCAGAATGTAGTAAAAATTAAGCTTGGATCATTGGGATTAACGTACTTAGAATAATTATTGCCTATTGTTGAAGAATATTACATTATTTGGTACATGCTAATGTACCCCATGGTACCTTTATGGTACAAATATAAATATGTAATAGATTAGGGTTTGTGTCTATAGCTTAGATGAGTGATTTATATTTCCATTTTATGTAAGTGTTTATGTGCAGGATATGCACAAGTATCATGTAAGTAAGAGTGCAAGTGTGTATTGAGAGAATGTGCACAAGTGTCATGTATGTAAGTGTACAAATATGTAATGTGAGGATGTGCACAAGTGTCTTGTATTAGAAGTGCATGTAGGAGAGTAAGAGTAAAGTGCATGTAGGATAGTAAGAGTCATGTAGAAGTGTGTGAGTGTCATATAGTTAAGTATGCATGTAATAAGAGAGTAAATAGTCTAGTATACAAGTGAAAAGATGATAAGCCAAAGGTCATGAGAGTTGTCATATGGAGAGCAATAGTCAAGTATTTGAAGAGTCATCTTCTATATCTATATTATGGATACAAAGCTCCATATAATGTAAGGGAAAATGGTCTGTAGTGATCACCGTATAGAAAGCATTGATAATAAAGCTTGTATACAGATTTTTGAGCAATTTATATTGTAAGTATTCTTCATGCATGTACATGAATTATTTTATCCATTTACATTCATATTTGATATTATAAGATAATGTTGTTTTATTATTATAGTGGCCTAAACATATATTTGATTGCTAATTTATATAATTATACTCTTGATTGTTAATATTTTGACCTATAATATTGTGGCTTATATATATATATTGGAATCTGTGATACTTTGAGATAGTTAGGTTTAAAATTCAATAGTGGTATCAGAGCTACCATTTAACAATGTCCATTTTTTATAGAGTTATATTTCAGAGCCACATAATATTAGAGTTTGTCCACTTTGAAAGTAGTGAAGACTTGGACTCTATTTTAAAGGCTTGATTGAGTAGATATTGAGGGGACAAATAAAAGTCACCCTGATTTGGATGCTAGGGTATTTCCACTTCATTTAAGGGAAACTAGTGAAGACTAAGACTCAACTTGAATTGATTGAGAGAGCTGAAGATAGTTAAACATGAGGGGAGATTCAAAGTCACCCTAATATTGATTTTGGATTCTCTAGAAAATAGAAGAATCATATTGTTCTTAGGTATGACCTAAGACATTATTGAATTGAGGAGCATTAAAGCTCTTAGATAATTGAATAAAATAAAATCTCCCAGATAATTGAGAAGCATTAAAGTTTCCAGAGATTGATAAGCAATATAAGCTTCCAAAGATCAAATTTTTTAAGATAACTTGAATAAAATCCAAAGTGTAGTAAAACAAATAAAATTGTAACTTTCTACTAATATTGAAAGACTATTTTATAGATAAGGGCATAAAGTAGGAAATAAAATTCAAGCTGTAGTAAGGAATAAATGTCCCTAGTAGTGCCCAAGTGTAGAGTAGAATTGCTCAACCTGATAAAGATCAAGTGGAGAGTAGAATTGCTCAATCCTAATAGAGCTCTAGCATATTATAGAAGCATTTGAATTTGAAAGTGTCTAAGCATAGTGTAGAAGTATACAAACCTGGAAGTGTTCAAGTATGGTGCAGAAGCATTTGATATTGAAGGTGACCAAGCATATATTAGGAGTGCTTTAGTCCATAAGTGCTCAATCATAAAGCAACAAAGACTAATTTTGTATTAGCGCTAAAGATAGAAAATACCAATGTATGGTAGTATACTAGAAGCCCTCACATAAATGGCATACAAGGAGCAGAAGGAAAGCACTCGAGTTACTCACAAAAAGAGAACCTAGACAACAATATAAAAGTACTTGAGCAACTCACACAAGCTATGGGAGGAAAGCACCTAAGCAAGAGGAAAGCTCCTATGCAACTACAACATGATTTGAGATGAAAGCTTCTAAGTAGCTCAAAATAGGTTGTGGAAAGCAAGAGGAAATCTTCTAATCATATCAAACAAGTTATGAGATGAAAGTGTTTAAGCAAGAGGAAAGTTCCTAAGAAGCTCAAAGCAAGCTGTGAGAGAAAAGCGCTTGAGTAGCAGCACCCAAGTAATTAAAGCAAAAAACACAAGTGATAAGCAATAAGAGGAAAGCCTTTGAGTAGCCAAACACTCATGCAGTGAACATAGGTAATATGCAATGAAAGGAAAGCCTCCAAGTAGTTGAGCACTTATGTAGTAAACACAAGTGATAGAAAAGTGCATGTGTAGTTATCAGAGAATGCTTGAGATAAGAAGATAAAAAAGTGCACAGTGAGCAAGATAAATTTAAACAACATCGTACATCCAAAGCCCTGATTAATCTATTTTGTAAGTTGAAATCATAGAGGATATCAACCCTACCGAGTGAATAATGTCTAAAATATATGAGTGTACAGTAGTGAGGTAGGTTGAACATATAAAAGAGATAAACATAGAGTAGTGAGGTATTCTGAGAGATGAATATCGAAAAGATATGAACGTAGAGCAATGAGGTAGTCCACACGTCTAAGAGAGACAAATGCAGACCAATGAGGCAGTCAAAGCATCATAGCTAGCCAAGCAATATTTTGGAAAGCATAAGCCAACAATTTGAGAGCTTTTTAAAATATCGAGTGCAATGTGGAGTCTAAGTTCTAATGTCCATTTGCATTGAAATGGTCAACGTAATGTGGAGTATAATGTCTATATTTATTTGAGCGATCAACACAACATGACATATAATGAATACAAGAAATGACCATATAATATTTCTTCTTAATATCTTTTATTACACATATTTGAATGCTTACATACATTTATTAACATGCATTGAATAATATTGAAGAAGGCATCAGGAGGAATAAAAAAGAGGCGTTAAACATTAAGCCAACAAGGAGGAGAATAAGGTAAGTAATATTACCTTAATTAAATTAAAGACCTAAGCTAGAAGATTAATATCTTAGGTACTTTAATTATTTATATTGGAGTTAAAAGGTTTATTAATGGTTTGATTATTTAGTTGGAGTTATAAGGTTTTTTCTAGTTTGATTATTAGGAGTTATACGGTTTTCTACTATAGTTTGAATTTAATGTTTCAGGTTTTTAATTTTTTAGTTTTTAATAAAGTATGGAGTGATAAGGTTTTCTACTTCAAATAGGATTATTTGATTTGGATTTGATTTTTTAAGTTTCAAGTTTGAAGTTTGAAGAGTTAGTAGAAGATTTTTAAGAATTGAATTTTTGAAGTTATTGAAGTTTATTTTTCAAGTTTTTTAAATTTGAATAAATTTTGAAATTTTGCAAATTTAATTCAATTAGGGAGTTAAAAGGATTTCTACATCAAAGGATTAGAAAATTTTAAAATTTACAAATTTCTTATTTGAGTGATTATTGAGAAGTTCTTTGAAATTGCAATTTATTAATTTTGGAGATATAAGGATTTCAACTTCAAAAAAATTAAATCATTGAATTGCATATCATGGAAGAAATTATTAGAAATGCATTCAAAGAAGATAGAAAATAAATTATGAACAAGTTAAATATTTATTCTCAAAATTTAATAGATGATTTTGATGGAAAGAAGCAAATATCAAATGGTTTAAAAGAAAAATTATCTTTATTTCTCAAGGATGCAAAAGATGAAAAGTTCACAACACTTATAAGTTATCTTCATGAAAAACTTTTTAGAACATGGTGGAATTCACTAAACACCATTATATTTTCCTTAGAATAATGCTTAATGATGTATTTATCACTAATTACTTTTGATATCTTTCAAGGAAAAAGACAAAAAAAGAATATTGTAAGTTGTGATGCATATGATTTGAATGAAGCTTATGTTAGCTTCAATGAGGAATCATTGAAATCTAGAATGTATTATTGTGATGATTTACTAACTCATTATTTAGAAGATGCATCACTACATACATTACAACTAAATATGAATAAAAGAAAAACAAAGAAGAAATAAAATAAACTCCAAAAGGAAGAATAACCGAAGACTCGAATCAAAATCCAAAGAAGGATATTTTACTAAATATTTAGATAAAGGCCTGAAGGAAGTTGATTGAATATTGAAGACAAAAATTGAATACTAAAGTCTTCAATAACCAAATAATGCAATATAGGGAGGTGTTGAAAAATATTACATTATTTGGTACATGCTAATGTACCTTCATGGTACAAATGTAAATATGTAATAGATTAGGATTTGTGACTATAGTTTAGATGAGTGATTTATATTTCCCTTATATGGAAGTGTATATGTGCAAGATATACACAAGTGTCATGTTGTGTATTGAGAGAATGTGCACAAGTGTCATGTATGTAAGTGTGTAAATATATAATGTGAGGATGAACACAAGTGTCTTATATTAGAAGTGCATGTAGGAGAACAAGAGTCATGTATAAGTGTGCAAGTGTCATAGAGTTAAGTATACATGTAATAAGATAGTGAAGAGTCTAGTATACAAGTGGCAAGATGATAAGCCAAAGGTCATGGGAGTTATCATATGGAGAGTAATAGTCAAGTATGTGAAGAGTCATCTTCTATGTCTATATTATGGAGATAAAGCTCCATACAATGTAAGGAAAAAAATTTTGTAGTGATCACCATATAGCAAGCATTGATAATAAAGCTTGTATACATATTTTAAGCAATTTATATTGTAAGTATTCTTCATGCATTTACATGAATTATTTTGGCCATTTACATTCATATTTGATATTATAAGTGAATTTTATTTCATTATTATACTAGCCTAGATATACATTTTATTGCTCATTTATATAATTCTACTCTTGATTATTAATATTTTAAATTATAATATTGTGATTTATTTATATTGGGACCTATGATATTTTGAGATAGTTAGGCTTAAAAGCCAACACCCATTGTATTTGATTCTCCTTGTACAAATTCCAAATTACTTTTCCCCTTAGAGCTAAGTTTGCATCCATAAGAACTCTTAAACTGAGACCTCCCCTAGTTTTATCATCACACACCTTGCTCCATTTCACCAAAGAAAATTTTCTTTTATCATGTAATATTGACCACAAAAATGATTGCATAATATAGATTAAACTTTTTTCTACTAATTTTGGCATAATATACAAGGACATACAATATGTTGGAATGACTTGTAATACTGATTTAATTAGTTTCACTCTTTCTACTAACAATAACCATCTACCTTTCCATGTTGGTAGTTTATTCTGAACTTATAACTAGATTCCACAATTCTATCTTCATTCTCCCCTCAAATAAGGGCATCCCTAGATATGTTATTGGTAAAATTACCTCCTCCATCTAAAAGCACCTGTATATCCCTACTTTTATTCTAGGTGGAGTGTTTAGAAAGTAAATTTAGATTTTTTCCTATTAAATTTTCGCCCTGATGTTCTTTTATATTCCTTTAATAATTTATTCAAATCTATGGCCTCACTTTTCCTTGCCCACCCAAAAGAGGTTGTGTCATCTATAAAATATTGATGGGTTATTTTGTTGATGTTATTACTACCATTAAGTCCACTTAATAGCCCATATTTTTATGTCTTGTTCAAGTTATTTTTAATACCTTTACCATAATAATGAATAGATAGGGTGATAGAGGATATCTTTGCCTAAGACCCCTCTTGGCTTTAAATGATTATGTTACTAGGCCATTAATCAACACTGAATATGATACTGTAGAGACATGAACTTTAATCCATATGATCCATTTCTTCCCTAATCTAATTTTTTCTAATAGGACAAAAAGAAAATCCCACTTGATCCTATAATAAGATTTATTCATATCAAGTTTTAAGATCATTGCTTTCTCTTTTTTAGAAGTTGTTGAATGCATTACTTCATGAGCTAATATGATCCCTCCTAGAATATGTCTCCCTTTCACAAATCCCCTTTGCTCTTCTAAAATAATTTTGTCTAGTAGTGGTCTTAATAAAAATTTCCATCACTTTGGAGATTATCTTATATGCCATATTACATAGGCTTATGGGCCTAGATGAATCAAACAATTTTACATCAATTTTTGGAATTAGGGTAAGATATGTTGCATTTATTTTATACGGTATGGTTCCACTACCACCAATAAAGAATTATGTACTATTTCCTAGTTATGATATTATAATGTTATAAAGAGTCCATCAAGACCTTAGGATTTATACTTATTAAAAGAAAAAAGAGTTTAATGAACTTCTTTTAGAGTAATAGGATCCATCAATTTGATATTGTCTTCATTGGTTATAAGTGAAGGTACTTCTTGTAGTAGTTTATTGTTAAGAACTTCAATCTCCACTGATCACATAATATTTTGGTAAAAAAATATTGTCTCCTTTATGATTTCACTTTGGTATTCAATCCAAACCCCTTCTATTTATTTAATTCTACTAATTCTAGATGTTGATCTATGTACTATTGCCATCCTATGTTTTTTTTTGTGTTTTTATCTCCTTCTTTTAACCAAGTCTATCTCAATTTTAATCTCTAAAATTTCTCTTCTTTACTCAAAATATTATGATATTCACTAAGAAACTCCATTTCCTTTGAGCTTGGATTATTGTGCTCACATTTAGAATTTTGGAATTTTCTCTTTTAGTTCTTTCTTCTAAAAAATATTTTCAGAAGTATTCTTGTTCCATTCTTTTAAGCTAGATTTCATGGATTTAATATGTTTTAAAAGTATATAGAACCCACCGTTTCCTAAAAATTTCCATGTTTGTGCTATCATATCAACAAATTAAGGATGGTCTTCCTACATCTGCTTATATTTAAAATATGATATTTTTCAATTCACTTACCATCGTTTTAACTCTAATTGGCTAGTGACCTAAACCAATGCTTGTCAAGGTATTAATTTTAGCACAAGTACCTTCATCTAGCCAATGATATGAGAGTATGCATCTATCTAGTTGTTTTGCTATCAAGCTCTGGTCTGTCTTGTAGTTGGTCCATGTACAGTTGTCCTCTTCAAAATGAACCTCCCATAGATTATTATTATTTTGAATAAAAATTATGAAATCTCTCATACTTTGGGTTATTTACCTAATTCCTCTAATTTTTTCATCTAGCTTGGTTATGGCATTAAACTCTCCTTTGATCATGAATCAAGTTTCTTAGTCTTTAATTCTCATAAATGTTTCAATCCCACTCCATAATTCTAATCTACCTGATTCAATTATTGGTTCATAGAAATTAATAAGGATGAAATGAATATTTATAAAGTAGCATGTGACTAATAAGGCTAACTAATTCCTAGTTTTATGAATTGTTTCATAGGATATTCTAACTGGATTCCAACATGTTTTAACTCCCCTTGTCACTCTTTTTGAATCCACAACCTCCCATTCACATCTTGCTTAATTGCTTTCATAGTTTTAAAAATTTATTCCTTTATCAATTTAGTTTATTGGATACAAAGAATATTAGGCTTATTACTTGAACACATGTCCCTGATACACCTCTATTGATACAAAGAATATCAGGCTTATTACCTAAAAAAATATCCCTGATACACCTCTACTTTGAGGGAACATCAACACCTTTTATATTCCATGAGATGGTAATCATTTCTCATTAAAAGTTATTGGACCTTCTTACGAATTACCAATATCATTTTGTTGTTTGGTAAAGAGAATTTCAACGAACTTAGATTGTGTTCCTTTATCAGTGTTTGCTCTTGGTTACCTGGCTCTCGCTTGATAATTTAAAGATTTTCCTCTTTTTCCCTTTCCAATATTAGAGTAGGTATTATTATTCTATTCGTTAATATTATTTCACAACTTTCCTTTTTATTGGATTTATCCTCTGTTGGTTTTTCCAAGGAAGCTTTTGAATTATCCTACTCATTTTCTAATTTTTCCTTATTAATGGTAGAGGTATTAACATTTAACACTAAGTTTTCTATACCACTTTTCTTCTCCTAAATGGTGCATGGTACTTAAAGAGAGTCTTCAAAATCTAATGAGAAACATTCCTTAGTTTTAGCAAGAATGTTCATCCCTAAATCAGGATCATACTAAGTAGTCAATTTCTTGTTAATATTCTAATCCTATTGTACGATATCCTCTAAGCTCTAATATGCTTCTTCTTCATAGTCTAAAGCCTTAAAAGAATTGGTATTTCTTCAAATATCCTTACTTTCTGGTCTCCATTGTTTATTTATTTTCATCTATCTAGATCTATTTTTTGGAAGTTGAAAACCATCCTCATCTATATCCATTTGTAAGTTTCTCTTGTAGTTTTCTACATATGTTTATGTTAGACTCTTCTTAGGGCATGCTATATAAATATGTCCCACCTCATGAATTTTTTTACATCTAAAGGATAGTTTTTCATAATCCATGGTTTGGATCCACAACTAACTCCCATTCTTAAGAATGATTAATTCTAGTAAAGATTTACTGATATTAATCATGATTAATATTTGAGCATAAATATCCAAGACTCCCTCTCTTGTAGTTTTTGAAATATCAAGAAATTCTCCTAGAGTGTTGTCTCTTACCTTAAAGGTATCCATTTACTAAAATTCAATGAGAGATCCATACATCCTGATCCAGACTTATACTAAGGATAGATTTATATTTTTAGGTGCAAAGTCTTCATACCAACGAGTAAGGAAGAGTCCTACTCTTCTCATAAATCAAGGACCCCATTTTAGAATTCGATCTCTTTCCTCCCTAGAATATAAAACGGCTAGGAATAAACCCTTGGGAATAAAGGATAGACTCACTTTTGGATACTTCCATCTCTTATCAATCCATTTTCTCAGAGTCAAAGCCCTTGTCCTAGACCCATTAAATTTACCAAACTCTACCTTATCTTTGAGCAACGAGGATTATTGTTTTACAAGGTCCTCCCTAAATTCTACTACTAGGGATGAATTTTAGGATTTTGTTATAAATCAGTCAATGGTAAGGAAACTAAACTTGATATCTACTATTATTTACTACTATATCCTATAGTGATTATATTATTTGAAACTAAACCTACAATAATCTGCATGCATAACTTCTAAGATAATGAAGATATTAATTAAACTTAGCTAAAAATTTATATGCCTAGACAGAATATCACCTTGCTGGTGCCCTAGCCCTCCATTGCTTCTCCCATCATCCAAACCCTAGCTAATAGATATCTACAATTTTATTTCCTATGACTTGAAAAATTGTCACTGCCCTTGTTTCAGACGGTTTACTTCATAGGATCATAACTCCCTCAATACTACTTAAATTTCTTCATTTGACCACTCACTTTAAATCTCTTAAAATTATGTATAGATTGGTCCAAGAATCATCTAAATGGGACAACCCTTCATAAAAATATGGATCTTGAAAGATGAGATATTTTTCTAGAAAATTTTGCCCTAACATTACCCTTGTTTCGAATTATGTCTTCATATGGTCATTCTTCTTACCTTTTTTTAAAGAAATGTATAATTATATTATATATGAAATATCTCCATACATATTGCACATTAAAAAATATTTCTAGATGCAATTGGTAGGCATAAGATACTTGCCCTCAATGATACAATCCACACTTTAAACTATGAAATAAAAGTACACAACTTAAGCATTCAGTTTGGATCAACTAATTGTATTTCCTCAAGATTGATGGTCCATTTCTCTTCAAGTAGATCCTCTCATAGTTGGGTTCTCTATTATTTATCTACATCCATAGCATCTTCCTTCTACTATATCTTTGTTGGGGTGTACTTATTCACTTATTTTTCTCTCAACTACTTTTTGTCATAGTTTTGTTATCACTGCACCTAATTTTTCTCATTTTGGTAGCCTTCTCTTCTTTTTTCTTTGTGATTTTGAGGTGCAAATGGGTTGTAATCAAACTTCTTTTCCAAGGAATTTATTCTTATTTATATAATTCTAAGTTGTATTGATGATAACTCTTTCCTCTTAGAGAGGGCATAAATCACAATTCTCGAGTCTCCATATACATGAAGTTGTTTAATTCCTTGTTCCACTACCAATTTGAGTTCCATTTCATAGCCTATCACCTCTTATTTGTTTTCCTTGTATTGATCTTGAATTGGATTAGATCTCGTGTAGGAGATACCAAGATCACTCCTCCAGCTGCAACCTTGCCCAGATTTGACTTGGATGCTCCATTAAATAAAATAGTAGGATACTTTATTTCTAGTGTTCTAACTTGGCTTATTTGATTCCCTATATTCAAGAGCCCTTGGAATTCCATTTTATGTAACATTTCTAGTTCCTTGTGCCTTAATTTGCTGGTGTTTTATTTCTTGTGATACATGACTTTTGTGTTTAGTACTATTTCCCTTGCCACTTTGTTGGTTAGAACTCTAAAGTTGGTCCTTTTGTCTTCAAAAATTATCCTATTTTATTCTATTCATATGTGTCATATAATGAAGGGTGGTATGGATGACTATATCTATTTAATGAGGTGCTTGTCCTTTAATCACCATATGTACATATGGACCCAATTTTTGAGAAAAGTTTTTGATTTTACACTCCTTGATATAGCTAAATTAAATTAAATTTTTATCTCAATCCATATTTTTATTGCTTCCAGACAATCACAAAACAATGTGTTACTATTTCATTTTTAAAGTATCTAAGACATACATGAGACTCCATAGTATTCCTTTTTATAATATTTTCTCTTATGAGAATCTTGTTTTGGTGAAACAACCAGAGAAAAACTTGAAGCTTGGCTATTTTTATTCTTCTGCCTGTGTTGTTGTAGAAGAACACCTTGGTTGCCTAGATAAACTCTAGATCCACTGATATTACCCCAAATTATCTGATCGAGGGCTTGAGGAGTTGGTTTCATCCCTATCATTTGGCTTTGTAGTAAACTCCAGGAGTCTTGTACATGTTGTGGTAGGGGTGGGTTGATCACTTTCCTATTTGAATAGACTTGCAAGAGTGCTAACATTGACCTACTATATTTCCTCTTTAGTTGTAGAGGATATTTCCTTGTGATTGCTAATCCCCCAAGATTTGGGTCCTCTCAAAGATTAATTTGATTACCACCCCCAGGTAGCCATGATGATTTTTCTAATATAAGTACTTTGGCTTCTATGTGTTTCCAAATCAAGAAATATATTGCTTTCTTATCAAAACTTCTCAATAGTTGAATACAATCAATATGTTTCCATGGGGAGTTAGATGGGGTGACCAGATTCCATAACAGTTTGGCACCTAATGCTTTGCTCACTACCTCTATTTTCCTTATTCCTAGTCCTCCTTGATCCTTGGGTTTGGTGAGTATCTCCCAATTTACCAGATGGAATTTTTTCTTATCATTTTGCTTCCCCCCATTCCACAAGAAGAATCTAAGTAGTGCATCCATATTTTGTAGGATGTATTTGGGTGTGTGGTATACCAATAATTGGTATATTGGTAGACTTGCTAGAACTAACTTGATTAAAACAATTATTCTTGCTAAACTCAACCAACCATTATTGTATTGTTGTATTTTCTTTGACACCTTCTCTAGTATAACATTCCAAGTTTTTATTGTTTTTAGTTGGAAGCCCATAGGGACACCCAAATATTTGAATGAATGATCATTGCCTTTGTTGAACCCTAGAATTTGTGAGAATCCTCTGTCTTTTGACCCTAAAGTATTTATTATATATTTTCTGAGTATTTATCTCTGCTATAGTGGTTGAAGTAAATCATTCTAGTATTTCCTTGAGAATCCTCACATTTTATTTTGATGCTTCTCCTAGTAATATAGTATCATCTACAAATTGAGCATGGGTGATTGACTTGAATCCCATGGCTACTTTGATTCCTATGATTTCTTTTCCTCTTCTCATTTTGGTTAGAGTTCTTCCTAAGCTTTTAGCTAGAAGGATGTATAAGTATGGGGATAGTGGGCATCCTTGCCTTAATCCTCTAGTGGTTTTAAAAAGTGGGTGGCCGCCCACCTATGAAGGGGGATATCCAAGGTCCTATACATGCCCCTATCTAGTTTATCATTTGGATTGGGAAACCAAATTTGATGAGGACTTGTTTTAGGAAATTGGTGTCTACTCTATCAAAAGCATTAGCCATATCAAGTTTTATGACTATTCTTTTCTTTTTGGATTTAGCACTTGTGTGAAGGGCTTCATGTATCATTATGATATTATCATAGATCTATTTACCTGGAATAAAGCCCCCTTGTTCTACTCCTATCAAGTCATTTATCTTCCCCTTAATCCTATTTGCTATTATTTTGGTCATTATTTTGTATGAACAATTGCAAAGAGATATAGGCCTAAATCTAGCAAATGACATCACATTTTTCTCTTTTGGGATTAGTGCAAGGAAAGTGGAATTGATTGCTCCAAAGAGATTACCTCTTGTCCTTACCTCTTCTATCATTTTCAATAGATCATCTCCTATGATATCAAAAAACTGCTGGTAGAAATTGTTGGTGAAGCCATCTAGTCTTGGAGCTTTATCCTTGGGTAAATATTGTATGACTTCTTATAGCTCTTTTTTGGTCACTATTGCTATGAGATCTTCTATATCTCTTCCTTTTAGCAGTGTAGGAATATTATTCAAGAGAGTGGTTGGTGTCTGCTAGTTGATTGGTATCTTTGTTAGTAGAGATGAGTAGTGTTCACTTGCTATCTATTTTATAGCTAACTAGTCAGTATATATTACTCCTTTTTTTATTTCTCTAATGGGATTCTTTTGGTAATGTTGCACTGTTTTCAAGTGAGAATATTTGGTGTTATATCTTCTTTTTTAAGTCATGTCATTCTTGAATGAAGCCTCCAATGTGTCTCTTTTGCTCTATATCTTTGGTCCATTTCTTGGTTCAGTTGTGCTCTTCTCTTTTCTTGTTGTGGTGTTGGAGGATGATCACCTATCTTTGTCTCTACTTCTTCCATTTTTTGTATTAGAATATTAGTCTTGGATTGATTTCTTAGAATTTTTGGAAATCTAGTCTCTAATGGCTTTCTTAAAATTGGAAACTTTTATTTTCCATACCTCTTGGGGACTTCTTGAGGTGGTGTGCTACTTCCAGGTGTTTTTTTACGAATAGACAAAAATCTTCATGTTCCATCCAATTTGAATTGTATTTAAAATGAATCTTTCTCTTCGCAAGGGTTTGTATTTAGTTTCCAATGAGATGGATTTATTCTTCTTACCTTGATAATCATAATCTTGATCATTTTTAAGGGTTGTTAAAATTAAACCCAAAAATTTATTGATCACTTCAACAATATTACCACTAAACAAATAATCTACAAGTATACTTTAATACGTATTAAGTTTCCTTTAAAATAAAACAAATAAATGACATATTTTTTCATTAGGCCTCATATTTGAAATGGAATGTTAAGTGGACCCAACCAAAAAAATATATTAAATTATTCAAATCAAACTTTTCTACATACCTTATTAGACAGATCCAAATTGAATAACTTTATTTTTCATTTAATTCAATGTATACCTTTGAATGTGTTGTATATTTTATTTCATTGTGATGGATCAGATTTATCAGAAAAGGATAAAATAATATAGCAAAGGCATTAATATTTCTCATAACTTCATCATAGCAATTTTAGATAAAATTTATTATCATTATGGGTTGCTTACCATCAAGGGTATGGCAACATGTGCAATATCCTAAGCAAAACAATAATGTAAATCCATCAACGATGAATATGAAGGAGGCTTTCATAATCATTAACCAAAGCATTGTAGAGGCCACTATTAATGATAATAATCTAATACTTGATGCACAAAATCCTGATAAAGAAGGGTGTCATCCTTGCAAGCATGTTGTTCACTAAAGGGCTCCATGACATGTTGAGCAACAATCAAAGCAACATCCATATGACTATATTTGATGCACACAATGTTCAACATCCTACTTTATATATGCTTTGGACTTTGCTTAAGAGATATGACAATCGCGACCATGAAGAATGTGACAAGAGAACATCTCATTAATAGAGAAGGGTTATCAATAAACACCTTTAATCCTATTTTAATTTTTTTTGCACATAATAATGTAAGTTTTTGTGAATAAAATGACCTCAGATCCTTGGTAGTAGTAATGGTGGTAGAGTTGGTGATGTTACCTTACCCTTGGCTAGGATAGGGCAAGAGTTGGATCAAGGGTAGATAAAGTTATGTGAATCTTGTTGGACCTATTGTGCTTCATTGAGGGTTTTGAAGTGGAAGGTGTCAAGGATTAAGGAGGTTTTTGTAACTTGGTATTAGTTAAGAGAGGAAAGCTAATAAGCAAAATAGAGAGGACCTTGAAATTACACCAAAGGTAGCTATGTATGGAAGGATTGAGAATATTGTGCTTCATTGAGGGTTTTGAGGTAGGAGAAGGGGTCAAGAAATAAGGATATTTTTGTAACCTGGCATTAGTTAAAAGAGGAAAGCTCATAAGAAAAATAGAGGAGGGGGCCTTGAAACTACATCAAAGGTAGCCATGTATGAAAGTATTGAGAAGATTTGGGTCTTTGTGCATGTGAAGGGTTACAAAGCACAACACCATGGAGTTTCTAAGAGGTAATGATAGGTTTAGTTTGAATATCTACACACCCTACACCACCATGTTGGAGAATGTGAACGATATTAGAGACATGGTCATTAGAGTTGAAGAAATTAGGATGAAGAACAAGGAGAAGGAAATTATGGAACCAATCACGGTGTGGTATATTTTTAAAATTTAAAATGATATCCAAAATTTAAAGGATTGTTACTTCCACTAGTGGAGTACTTCTAATGGTCTTTGGTAAGTTATACCATAAAAATATTCACTAATTTAGTGAATTTGCATCATAAATACTTGAAGTCCATTCAAAATTCTTAGACCATAGTTCCATACTTCAAATAAATTCTTATCCATTCAAAAGATAAAAATGATCGTATTGGTTCGAGACACGTGCCCTTGCCTTTACATTGGGTAAAAACATGTTTATGATTCCAAGGACTTACCTTAATAGTGTAATACTTTCATAAATAGATACCAAATTTTTTATTACACCATATGAGACCTAAATCATAGGAAAATTATTCAAAGTTAAAACTTTTAGAGTCCAAGTAAATCACCGCCACTAGATATAAAATATAAGTAAAGAAAGTAAAATATTTATGAGAAATTTGGATAGCTCAATGTAGTTGTTTATGTAGTGATAACATGCTTGACAAATGTTGTCATAATGTCATGCTCACTAAAATTTATTACAATCTATATTTTCCAACAATAGTGTAAACAACAAATATTGGGAATTTCTCACGAGCATAATAACTAAACCTATATGTGATTACTTTGTAATTCCTACCCATTAGTGATTTCATTGCAAATATAAGGTAATGAAATATAACATTTCTGAGGTGTTATTATGTAATTTATATCAAGGGAATGTTTTTCTCCCTCTTTAAAATACCAATTGAGTTTGTTATAATAATCATAAAAAACATATCAAATAACATTAGCTCAATTGCTTAGATTCCTCAACATTCAAGGAGGAAACTTATGTTCAAATTTTACCAAACTAATCATGGATAATATCCAAGTTATAATACCACTATGTAATGATAATGTAATGCAAGTGAAACCCGTCTCAATCCCATACAACCAATTAAAAAAATTATATACAACATGTAAGCTATATAAAATATGTTGTGGAGTCTATTATGTGTCCCAAAAGTTTTAAGGGTTCTCATAAATTAAATTATTCTATTCTATATATCATAATGTAAATTAAACTCGCTTTGTTTTTATTTTCTTATAACTCAAGATATTTAAACTTAAATGCTAAACCTCGTATAATTCATTGTTGATTGAATACACTCATAGAGGAAATAAAGGACTAGAAATCTCTCACATTAATCCTGTCATAACATTAATGCAAAACATGGAGACCCACACAATTTTTATTTTTATTTTTTAAATCAAGTAGAACTACAAGAAGAATGGATTATTAGGTTATACTAACTATAGTTAAACAAACTAGAGCAAGAAGCTTCCAAAGTGGTACATTATGACTACAAAAAACACAATATTCACTTAAATGGGAATTATCAATGAGATCCACAAGATTCAAACTAAATGTAATTTATCAACAATAATTTATGATTTTTTATATATAATTTTTTTCAATGAGTTTACATAGGTTTTTATGAGGGGTTATGGTCCCCTCATACTGAGTGGGGCTTGAACCTTGGACCTCTCCAAGAGAGGCCAAAGCCCTTACCATTGTCGTAAGCTTACAACTTATTTTATATACATAATTACCATTTTCTTTTTGCTGGAAAACAAGGGGTTGTACTCGGGTTCTCCACCCTTGACAAATCACAACTCGCTTCTTTAGAGCTTGAGATTTTACAAATATATTTACTTATCTCAATTGAGATGCTATAGCTAGAAACTTACATCATTTTACATACAATGTTTGAATTCTTGATTTTCATTTTTTGGATTTTTAAAATTTATGTGAATACAAATATTCTAAAATTCAGCATCCTTCTTCACATTTTCCTATAGCAACCTTCACACTTTCAAAACTTCACCTCTACTATCTATGCATTGCATCTTAGTAGAGTAATATTTCCAAAACATTGCACTATCATAGTCCGTTTTACCAAATCTGAATTGCTAGTTTCCTTCTTGAAGAACTAGTGCAACCACAAAAATTATAATAAATAGTTTATATGAAAATACATAAATGTTATAAAATAAAGCACATATTACTAATGGAAAACATTAAAGTACATCTTAATTATTATTTGATTCAAGCAATCAACATTTTCTTGTGAACTTTAGCTAAACTTACTACATCCTCTAACCATGAAAAAAAGAATTTAACTTCACGATCCTCAATTAAAACCCTCTATTGGCTAGCCTATTTGCACATTTGTTTCCTTCTCTTAATGTATGTGTAAACCTAATTTCTTTAAAATCTCTAACAAGATCTTGAATTTCCACAATTATCTCATGTATATTTCATGGAGCCTTTGCTTTCCTCAAAAATGCATTTATTACTATGAGTGAATCAACTTCCATCCATACTCTATCTCATTCATTTATTTGCATATCATTATTTGTCTTAAATCCACTATTGAAAGCGTAACGAGACAAAATCTCTCTCCTCTATTATTTCTAATTATTCCTCCTATTGGTCCTCAATTTCCTTTAGATGCTCCATCAAAAATTTTCTATTATTTCTAATTATTCCTCTTCCTATTGGTCCTCAATTTTCTTTAGATGCTCCATAAAAATTCAATTTAACCAACTCCACATCTAGTGGTTTCCACTTTATATTCTTTGCCTTCTTTTTATTTTATACATAATTACCATTATTCATTATTTATGATGTACGACTAAATTATTTCTATAAAAAGGATGAAATATGTTTCAAATTAACCAATGTTTACAAATATAATTTAAAATTAAATCAAACTTAGAAAACTACAAATCAATATAAGTTTTTATTTCTTAATGTTAAGGAATTTTATAATATATTTCTAAGTTGTTTTTCATCACAACATATGGAAAATTTTAAGTTTTAAATTTAATTTTTTTTTTATCAAAATAATAACAAACTTAAAAAAAAAATTATAATAAAATATGTTTAAACTAAAAGTGGCTAAGGTTTTCTCTCTACCCTAAGAATTTTCTAACCAACAAAATATAATATGTTTAAACAAAAATATTCAACAAAATTAATAAAACAATAATTAAATTAAATTATTAATATATTTTTAATTTAATTAATAAATAATATTTAATAATACTATCAAGTAATTTAATTTAATTTTTTTTTATTTGGTTATTGTGAGAAACTCCCTGTATGACCGACGTATAAGGTTGAGCAGTCTCCTCCCAACCATGACCCCTCATAAAGTTGAGAGCTATACTTATCAATAGGGAATTTAACACAAAGCCACCACACACCCACCCCCTCACACACTTAGCCACGCCGCGGTTTGAACCTTGGACCTCTCGAAGAAGAGCTAAAGCCCAAACCATTGCGGTTTAAAAAAAAATTATTTATTTTATTTTATTGATTTTAATTTTAATCTTTTTTTGTTGAGTTGAAAATCTTTATAATTTCTAGCCTATTGAATAAGAACAAATAATTTCTAACTATTAACATTTCGAATTTATTTATAGTAGTTAGAATTTATTTCCTATCGATCTACCATGTGCTCTGATACCACTATGAGCTTTTGGTGATGTATGTTAATGGAGATGCAACCACAAGATGTAAAATATGCAGGCTATGGTAAGTCTATGATAATGGTACTTAAATATGTAGGAAAATAAGAGAATAGACTTATGCAATAACTCAGTAAAATACCATTAATGAAAGCTCACGAAAATAGTACAATGCAATATAATGGAGGACTATGAACACTTCAAAAATTTTACAATGAAGATCTACATTGTACCACTCACTACTTTATAGTAACTTTATCTCTCTCACACACACCTCTATATGTCTACTATAGCTCAAGGTACATATATAGGAAGATAGTTCCTTGGGATTTACTCTACCTATTCCTATGACTACATGCACATTTACATCATTGCACATTCTAACACTTGTGCATTTATTACTTCTTCCACAAGTAACTACTTAACTTTACTCTAAAGTAAACCTCTACTATAGTAATGTACCAAAGGTGGTACATTAATATGTACTCAATAATGTAATATATTCTCTAACATAGAGTTGGTGATGTTACCTTACGCTTGGCTAGGATAGGGGCAAGAGTTAGAGCAAGGGTAGAGAAAGTTATGTGAATCTTGTTGGTCCTATTGTGCTTCATTGAGGGTTTCGAGGTGGGAGAAGGAGTCAAGGACTAAGGAGATTTTGTAACTTGGTATTAGTTAAAAGAGGAAAACTCATAAGTAAAATAGTAGGGGACCTTGAGATTACACCAAAGGTATCCATGTATGGAAGTATTGAGAATGTTGTGCTTCACTGAGGGTTTCGAGGTGGGAGAAGGGGTCAAGGAAGAAGGAGATTTTTGTAACTTGGCATTAGTTAAAAGAGGAAAGCTCATAAGAAAAATAGAGGAGGGGGCCTTGACACTACGTCAAAGGTAGCCATGTATGAAATTATTGAGAATATTTGGGTCTTTGTGCATGTGTAGGGTTACGAAGCACACCATGGAGTTTCTAAGGGGTAATGATAGGGTTATTTGTAATATATATGCATCCTACACCACCATGTTGGAGATTGTGAAAAATGTTAGGGACATGGTCATTAGGATTGAAGAAATCAGGATGAAGAACAAGGAGAAAGAAATTGTGGATCCAATCATGGTGTGGTCGATTTTTGGAACTTAGAATGACATTTGAATTTTAAAGGTTTTTTGCTTACACTAGTGGAGAACTTCAAATAGTCTTTGGTAACTTATACCATAAAATTATTCACTAATTTAATGAATTCGCATCATAAATACTTGAAGTCCATTAAAAATTCTTAGACCATAATTCCATACTTCAAATAAATTCTTATCTATCCAGAAGAGAAAAATGTTTGTATTGGTTCGAGATACATGCCCTTGCCTTTACATTGGGTAAAAACATGTTTATGCCTCCAAGGATTTACCTTAATAGTTTAATACTTTTATAAATAGTTACAAATTTTTGTATAACACCAAATAGGCCCTAAAGCATAGGAAAAGTATTCAAAGGTTAAACTAATAGAGTCCAAGTAAATCACCACCAATATAAAATATAAGTAAACAAAGTGAAATATTTATGAGAAATTTGGATAGCTCAATGTGGTTGTTTGTGTAGTGATAACATGCTTGACAAATGTTGTCATAACTTCAAGCTCACTAAATTTTTTTACAATATATGTTTTCCAAGTGTAAACAACAAACATTGGGGATTTCTCATGAGCATAATAACTAAACCTATATGCAGGGTTATGCATAAGGGGTCGGACCCAAAATGTCTTTGTAAAAAAATTGTGAATCCGTTGCGAATCCCTGGCAAATCCAAGTCAACCTCATGTCGGAGGACATGGCGAATTATCTTAATTTTTGAAAAAAATTAGAAAATTTTGGCGAACCGAAGGAAAACGCAGTCCAGGAACGGATCAGGTGAAAACATAGCCCGATTTCGCATCGGGTAATAAACAAAGCCGAGAAATGGATCGGGTGTAAAACATGAACCGGTGATCGACCTGGTGGAAAGCAAGAACCGATGATACGGGTTGGGTGAAAATCAAAGTACGACCAACAACGCGGGTGGAAATCGAGGACCGGGTAACGGCCCGGATGGAAATCCATGATTGGCCAATGACTCAGGTGGAGTTTGAGGACCGACTAACGGGTCGAGTGAAAAATAATTTTTGGATAGTGGACCAAGTGTAAATCATAGACTGACCAACAATCTAGATGGAAACCATTGACCGACATACGTCTCGGATGGAAACCATTGACCGGTAGACGTCCTGGATGGTAACTATAATCTTGTTAACGGACCGGATGAATTCCGAGGTCTTGTAAATGGACTGAGTGAAAAAGAAGTCCGATATACCGACTGGGTGGAATGCAAGATTTGTCATTGGACCAATGTTTACTCTACCATGTGTCAGTCTATCGGTCAACCTCATTGCATATCGAATGACATTTTGCCATGTGTCCAAATCCTATCATTTCTATCTATAAATAGACATCGAAAAGTAATTTTTTTGGTTACATTTCTGCGATTGCTCTCGAACTCTTCCTGATACACCGTCACTCCACACTCTTTGCAATCCAGTTTCTCCTTTTACTTTATTGAACAATGGCTAATCCTACCACCTCTACTCAAACTGCCATTAAAATTTTGATTTTCAAGAATGCTACTTGCACCGCCATGATAAATTTGTCAACCACCCCTAGTTATGACAATATGTGGATATTTGCATCAGGTTTGCAGCACTTAATGACAATACCGTAGTTCAAGACCGACAAGCACCTTTTGTAGAGTATCATTGATGGTTACGACCATGACCGTGCAATAGTGAATGTCATATTTCGGAATAAACAAGTGTCATTCACCATCACACCTTCGAACATACAGAGGTTAACAAAACTTCCACACAAGAGTTTCCCTGTCGTGTCTTTGAGGTTCTCTATGGGTAAGCGTGATAAAAAATACTTGGAGGATGAATACGATCTTCCCTGGAAAGTGGTTTAAGGTATAATTTTCATCAATTATTTCTATTATTGTTTGAAATTTAACATTTTTTTTCATCTAATTTTTTTGATGCAGCTTCCGTGGCTAAGTCTAAGAGAGGCTTAACAAACAACTGCGTTGAAAATAAATCTCTAAAGGTCATTATTGAGTTCTTCCAAGCAAGACTATTTTTGCTTGGAAGAACAAAACTTCCATTATGGGCATTGACCTATATCGTTCACACTGTTCAAGGCACGCAGTTCGACTAGTGCACATACATTTCAGAACACATCATACTAGAGTTGAATGGCGTCAGGATAGAGGAAGTCAAAACGGTGGTGACCGTTAACTTTATTTTAGCTCTTTTTTATGAAATTTTTCATGATTTAAAAATACTGAAATACCAATAGTATTGCATCCCACATTGTTGAACTTGGCTATGAGTTCAGAGGAATTGAGGGTAAGTCCATGTTTCACATCTATTTTTTAATATATTTTAGCTCTGTTTTTAGTTTTAATTTTTTTTTGCACCTGATTGCAGAGAAAGGCAGTGACAAAAACTAAAAAATAGGATGCTCGTGTAAGGGATCACATGCATGAGGTATGTGGTGATTCTGAAGAAAATGAATCAAAATCATCACCATTTTTGAGGTTAGAAAAATATACACGGTAGGTTACTCCTTCTCATTGACCTGAATCTAGTCAGATCAACTGTCCTACACGTAAGTTTCACTTTCAATATTTTATCAGTATATTTCTTAGTGTGTTACATAAAAATTATAATAAGTTTTATTAAAATTTTCATGTTTTCAGAATTGCGCACAACCCACAGTCGCAGCATTGTACATGAGAAGCCAGGTGAAATTATTTTTTTTTGTTTTTTGAAATAATTTTTGGCAATTTCTTATTTGAATGCAGGTGACTCTCAAGATCAAATCGTGAGAAGCCAGGAGCATCAAGTCATGAGGCCACCGCTAGCACGACAACAACCACAAGTGCAGCAAATGAGAGGTCAAATCAATATGGCTCGTGGAAGGGGTAAAACACTTATGCAACCAAGATCGCAGGGTGTTTTCCCCACTTTTTCATTTAACACAAGTCAAGTACCAGAGGTGTCAACCGCAAATGTTGGATTAGATAATATTCTGCTTGATGATGATTATTTTTGCAAGGAAACATTGAGGGCTTTTAGGCGACATATGTGCTTGAATATCCACATGTAGAGGCAGAAGAACCAACACCCACAACAACTGAGCAAATAGTATCTGCTCCTGCTATGGAAGCCCATTGTCATCCTCAATTCGAGGATGACAAAGTTAAATTTGATATTCAGTCGTCTATGAGTGATGGTATTGAAGCAACCCTCCAAGAGATGGTGCTTAAAGATTTACAATTTATGAAACAATGGGAAATTTGGGCTAAAGTGCTTATTAAACAAATAAATTCCCATTATAAAAACTTTAATAGAAGGTCTCGATATGAGAACAAACCAAAGGAGCTTAGTGGTATGCTACAGTAGGCCAGTTCAGGATTAGTGACGTGTAGGACTTCATTCAATGATGAAGTTTTAAATATTATGTTGAATAGAATTGAGAACATCAATGTTGTAGCCCAAGCGTACTATAACCAATGGGCTTTCAACAAGAAAACTGTTGAAGTTGCTTTAGTTGCAAGAGATGTGGCCGAGGTGAGAATATAGATGCATATTTTTATTTTGCTAACTCTACTAACTTATGTCATAAAACTGTTGAAGTTGCTTAAATTATGTCATATAACTCTACTAACTTATATTTTTTTTCTTTTGCAGTCAAATTTTGATAATTTGAAATTACAGGTTCAGAGCATGCAAATTAACATAGAGGCTGCAAAGAAATTTTTGAAAACGACCATTATTATGAAGAGAACAACCCAACAGAAAGTAGGAGATAATAACATTCTCAAAAAATATTTGCGGGATAAACTTAAAGTGGATCCAAATATCCTGATAAGGGAAGGACTAAAGAAAAATCTTGGTTTGAAAGTGCTTCAAGATCCCACCAAAGAAGAAGCTAGGCTATTGGAAAATTTTAAGAAAGGAGAAGAAATTTTAGTCAGATCCGGAGCACTGCCAACACCTGGTGTATAAGATGTAGAAAAGTAATAGAACAGGTAGGTCCAAGAGAAACCTCAGGTCCAGGACAATCATCGGTAGAGCATCCGAAATGTCAAAAGTAGTTTGAAAAAATTTCGTGTTGAATGAAAATTGTGTTGTTTTTCAGAACAGTTAAAGATATTATAAAATATTTTAAATCTATATATGAAAAAGACAATTTATAAATTTTGTATCCTCTTTAATTTTGGGGTTCTTCCTATTTATAATATTTTGATGTGTTTTTCATTTATGGCAATATGAATATGAGTATTGTTGTTTTTGAAATGATTTTAATTATTTATAATCTCAATATGAATATGAATGCATTTAAAATCAATATGAATGCTCTTCTTGTCCAAAATGATAAATATGAATGCTCTTCTTGTGTCAACATTAATGCTCTTCTTGTGTCAGATAAAATCAATATGAATTTTCTTCTTGTTTTTGAAATTATTTTAACTGTTTATAATCTTAATATGAATATGAATGCAGTTAAAATCAATATGAATGTAGTTAAAATCATTTCAAAAACAACAATACTCATACATTTATAATCGGTTATGAAATACAATGCTATGTTATAAATCATAAAACATATAATTTGAAAGACAATGTTGTGTTATAAATCATAGTTACAATTAAGATAGATGAAACAATCTTGTGATGACAAATAAACACAAATTCATATTGAAAATTGTAACACCCCAAGTCTTCCCACTTGGTTGTCCAAACACCCCAAGTCTACCCACTTGGTTGTCCAATCACCAGAGGGCATAGTAAGAGAAAAAATTTCTTTGCTTTTAATTCTTATGTATTTTATTTTCTAGTATGAGCATGTTAAATCCATCTTCATGAGTGCAATTCCATTGCAGTCGAAAAACTCATGAGATTGAGACTAGCCAGATCTTGTAAAGTTGCCTATTTTAAACTTCATTCTCCTCCTGAGCTCCTAAGTTTAGACAGTGGGTTTATTTTCCTCTAGGGCCCATACACCTAGAGGTGTGACGTATAACCTTCCCATATCTTACCATGAACTCATGGACTTATTTCTTGTATGTTTATCATGTAAGACTTAGTGATACATGCTCAAGATAGACGATCAACCATACTCCATGGAGCATCGTCTAGGGTCTTACCAATACCCTGGTAACCACCCAATGTTTTGTGTTGATTAACCAACACGATATACCATACCATCGTGTTGTCGGTATTACCTAGTCAAGCACAATTCACCACTCATCACTAGAAGGGATAACCTAGAAGAGATGTCCATAAAACCCTTCGTTACCTCTCATTCTGACCTTTTTCCATCATAAGTACAGTTAGAGCCCTGACTTATGATGATTGCCTACCCGCAAGCACCACTAGTAGTTGTCTCACAAGATTGTCCTACCCGTAATTTTGAAATAATATCAAGGTTATCCTACCCACAACCTTAGGTTACGAGTTAATATTCTCTCTTCCACAATCTTAGAATTTCTTAACCAAAGGTTTATCTAAGATTTAAATTTTTAGAAGGGTTTATTTATGTAAAGGTTTACTAACGGGTATAATTTCACATCCGTTCAAAAGTTTTACTAAGTTTTAAAAGATTGCTAGTTTCTATTTGGCTACTCAAATGTTTACATTAAGAGAAAATAAAAGATATAGATACTATGAAAAACATTGCAATCAAAATTAAATATTCCCATAACTTGCTAAAATAATTTTAATTAAACTTCCTTTTTATTTAATAATCCATTGGAGTAAGTGCTACACTAAAATTTTATTCGCAAATTACTTTCTCTTAATACACTACAAAATTTTACTATAAACCATGACTTAAAACTGATTACTTATTTAAGTTTAAGGTAATACCACTCGAACTGTTCAAATTAAGTAACCTCATTCCACCTTACCCAAACCATCATGCGGCTTGTTTTTATGTAATCCCATTATCACACTATCATATGAATATAGCTAGGTTTAAGACATCATTCCTTTATATATATTTTAATTTATCCACTGGGGTTATAATATAAATAGAACTTCTAAGTTTTCAAGTTCTAAATTGGATTTTACTCTTTTTCTATTATTCCCAGATTGAAGAACAATACGACATTGTTTGCCTCACATTATATGCCTATAAGTTTTCCATAGTCTGCAATGCATCGTTCTTTAACATAAGTTTGGTTTGAAGCCTTAAACCAGAAAAAACTATAACTTATATTGCATCACATGTTTTCATGTTCAATATGTCGTCATGCGGATGGTAGTTCTCTCAAACCACCATGAATACTCACTCTTATATAGTTTATTTTTATCATTCACGCTAAACCCTATTTCGTAATCCAAACAGCAATCCCTATTATGCACAAATTATGGTTCAAGTTTGTTGCAGAAAAAGAGATTGCAACTTTCATTTAAAGTGTTTCTTGTTGATTGCAACAAGCACAAAATACTATTCGTTTTAAAACATAGAAAATTCCATCATACAACTGAAGTTTTTCTTGGTAGCTTGTTTGATCTATGTTTCCAATAAGTTATTCGTCCATATTCAATTACACAGAGTTTAAAAGCATGTAGATAGACAAACCATATATGGTAAGAAGAATTTAAATTAATAAATTTAATCCAAAAAATATTCTTCAATTTAGAAAGATACATCATTCAAAACAACATATATAAAAGAAAATGCAAGACTCTTCCTTGAGTGCATGTCCATTCTTCAGCATATTAGAAGGTAATGACTGAATTGTTTTCCCATTTCAGCAAAAGAATTCATAGAACTACCATACAACTCCTCAGAATCTACGTTTTTCAAACTAAAAACATATACCATTATAATATTGGTTTTGGTACCTCTAATAATTTAGGTTTTATCATTCAATTAAGAAAGTTTCACAACTTCTACAGTTGCCAATATATCATTCTAGTTTAATATTCAACTCTTAACGCCTGAACGCAGTCTGACATACAATAGCAAGTTAAAGACTTCGACTTTGTTTCTCCACCATACTCCAGCTTTTCGATGCGGGTTTTCGGTGATATCTGAAGGGTCAAAGCGGTCAAACTAATATGATATGCAACTATTCCTATCGTGCAAGAAATATTTCCCTTTTCCAACACAACATGCAAGATTTCATAAACCTCCCAACACACCATAAGCTCTCAGCACAACATGCAAATAACATCAATAATTTCACACATTTAGAAGAAAAACGGGTTTCAACCTGGACTATTAACTCAAATTCAAAATTAGCCATAATCCTTTTTATTTTTCCACAATCCATTTGAACACATGCGTCCCGTTTCAAACTTTTCCACGCATGCATTAGCAAGATTCATTTTTCTTCAGTTTTGCAAAGCAAGGATTAGACTATAATCACATACATACGTCACATATTAAACTCTTCCACACATGCATAGGGATGATTCATTTCCTTTTCCATATACAAGCAACATTAAACCATATTCAAATACAAAACAGAGCAAAAAATATGTTTAAACATTCCATTTCCCATTGTTCCTTTCATCTTATCTTATACAATTGCTAGTTCAGACTTACTGATTTATGTTGATTGTTTCCCTTGCTCCCCAAAGTCCTTCGCTCTTCGTCATTGTTCCTTGTCGAAAATACACAAAACCATATTACTTTCTGTCTTATTTTCCCCCATTTTCATTTTTATGTTCAGTCCTTATTTTTTGGCTAGCAAGCTTGCATTCGTTTTTAGATTCCTTCCATGTAAGGCGTGCCATGTGTAATCCACTCCATCCACATTCAACAACCTAAGCTTAATAATAATTTTCTTAAAATACCGACAGTTTCCAAATTGTCTTCTTTTGTTTTATAATGCCAAACAATAACTCCTTCATATACATTTTAGAATATTATTGGTTATATTATTTTGCGTTCCTTGTTTAAAACAATAAATATTATTTATTGTTGATGCCTTCATATATATATATATATATATATGTTATTTTTTTAAAATAAATAAATTCCTCAAAAACACACATTATTATACATAAGTATATGATTATTAATTATCTTATTTTGCCCCTTTCCTTATATTCTCTTTCAGATCTTAGCACAAAAATAGTCATATCATTACTCCATTTTTATCTCTTATTTAAAACTATGGCTCCCATGCATTTAAGCATTTTCATTGCCAACCATAATTTTAAACTATGGCTTCCACGCATATAAGCATAAACATAATAATTTCATAATTTGACAAGCATCAAACATTCCTACTAATGCAACTACATGATATGCATCTACATGGACCGTTGGCGAATGCATTGCCTATAGGGTTCTTTGCCCCTATCAACCGGTGAATACACCATCGCTCATCATTTCCCTTGACTTACCTTGCACCGGATAATCCTTCGGCCTATTGACGAGACATCCATTTTATGCATTGTCCCTCGCCAGTAATAATACCTATCCCCTCCATCCACAGATACATTAGCAGTATCTCATCCTTGCAGATAAATTAGGCATATAATAAAGTAGAGTTTTGGAGGGTTATTACATACTTCCCCCTAAGATTAAACACAGTCCCTGTGTTTACATTTCCCATTGTAAAAATAATATGGCCATGGATAATAGAAAATCAATAAAATACATTAACAAATTTACATTTTCCAAAACTGAATCATCATTTATTGTTAATACTAAATATGCACAAATATCAGATATATTTATCATACTTCACAAACCTAGATATGATAATATCATTGTTCAAACAAAATGAAACTATGACATAATGATACCCAAGGATCTTAACAGGTCGCACTTCAATGCATAAGGGATCGTCCATATGCAAATGTTCAACATTCCAAACATGTGAGGGGTCAAGAACATATTTCTTGAGAAGGGACACATTGAATGTATCATGAATTTTTTGATAAATTGGGTGGAAAGTCTAATTTGTAGGCGACCAGGTTCAGTTTATCAATAATTTCAAAGGGCCCTATAAATCATGGACTAAGCTTAGAGGATTTGATAGAACTTTTGTTAGGTTTAGCTCTTAGGAATACTTTTCCTCCCATAGTGAATTCCCTAGGTGTTCTCTTAAGATTTGCATAACTCTTTTGTCGATCTGAGGCTTCTTTGAGCCTCTAACGAATTTTATTGAGTTGGTCTTCCAATTCTCTGACCATATCCGGCCCGATCATCACCTGATCCTCCAAATTACTCCACGATAATGGCGTTTTGCACCTCCTCCCATACAGCCTCAAATGGAGCCATACCTAGAACAATATGGTAACTATTATTATAAGCAAATTCTACCAGAAAAAAATAATCTTCTCATTTCAATACAATACATGCGGAGCATATCCTCTAAGACTTGATTTACCCTTTTAGTTTGTCCATCTGTATCAGGATGATAAGCAGTACTAATGTTGAGTTTTGTTCCCCATGCATGATGCAATGTTTGCCAAAACTCGGATGTGAATCAAGAATCTCTATTTGATATAATTATTTCAGGAAAACTGTGTAGCCGTACCACTTCCCTAAAAAAATTTTGGGCTACAGCGGGAGCTCCATATTGAACATTTCCAGGCAAAAAATGTGTCACTTTAATCAATTTATCCACTACTACCAGAATGGCATCATGTTGAAAATGATTTTTAGGCAACCCAACAATGAAATCCATAATCACAACCTACCATTTGTATTGAGGAATGGCATGTGAAAATAAGCATCTAGCTATATGTAGATGTTCCACCTTCACCTTTTGATATTCTAAACATCTAGCCACAAATTCAGCGATATATTTTTTTATGCCTGGCCAATAATACTCTTTCGTCATGTTTTCATACATATTTATATAGCCTGGATGAGCGGAGTATGGAACACTATGTGTCTCTTGCAATATCATATTTCTCATGTCCTGATCGTTAGGCACTACCACTCTGTTTTTGAAGAATAATATATCTTCCCTGATTCTAAATTCCTTTACTTTATCAGAGTCTTGTTGTACCATTTCCCGATACTTCTGAGAATATTCATATTTAATTTGTAATCTTCTTATTTGATCAATTATAGCAGATTGACAGTGTGACAGAGCATTGATATGCCTTCTTCTACTTAAAGCATCTGCTAATTTGTTTTCTTTTTCCTTAATATAGTCTATGCCAAAATCATATTCTGCCAAAAATTCCATCTAGCGCCTTTTTCTGGCATTGAACATTGGTTGAGTAAAGATATATCTTAAGCTTTGATGATCTGTTCTAAGCTCAAAAGATTTACCAAGTAGGTAATGTCACCACATTTTAAGAGCATGCACTACCGCAACCATCTCTAAATCATGTGTGGTATAGTTTAATTCATGTTTCTTAAGTTTTCGTGACTCATAAGTGACAACACCATCCTCTTGCATGAAAAATCCACCTAATCCTTCCATGGAGGCATCAAGTACATACTATAAATGGTTGTTTAGGGTCTGCTATTTTAAGAATAGGTGTTGATGTTAGTTTTTTTCAAGAGTTTTGAAAGCTTCTTCACACCATTCTGTCCATTTAAAAGCTTTTCCTTTCTTTTGAAGATTTGTTATTATATAGGCTATCTTAGATAAATTCTAGATAAAATGGTGATACTATCCAGCCATCCCCATAAAACTTTGTACTTCAAAAATATTTTTTGGAGAAGGCCAATCAATAATAGCCTCAATTTTCTTTGGATCAACAGACACTCCTTCGACATAAATTATATGACCCAAATACTATACCTAGGTTGCATAAAACTCACACTTGGATATTTTTCCATATAATTGATTCTTTCTAAGGATTTCAAGAATAGTTCTCATATGAAGATCATGTTCTTCTTTGCTCTTGGAGTATATCAGTATATCATATAGGAATATCAACACAAACCGATCTAGTTGCTCAAGAAACACATTATTCATCAAATTTATAAAAGTTGTTGGGACATTGGTCAATCCAAAAGGCAACACTGTAAACTAGTAGTGGTCATATCTAGTTCAGAAAGCAATTTTATGGGTATCTTCTTCTCGTATTCTCAATTGATGATAACCAGATCTGAGATCGATTTTGGAGAAAATTGTGGCTCCTTTCAGTTGATCAAACAAATAATCTATTATGGGTAGAGAGTACTTATTCTTAACAGTCATCTTGTTTAGCATTTTATAGTCAGTACATAGTCTTAATGTTCCATATTTCTTTTCACAAGTAGAACTGGTGCACCTCACGGTGAAACACTTGGTTTAATATATCCTTTTTCCAAAAGTTCTTGAAGCTAAGTCTTAAGCTCTTGCAACTCTATTGTAGTCATCCTATAGGGCGCTTGATCTATAGGAGTTGCTCCTGGTAAAATTTCTATAGTAAATTCAAATTCCCTTTGGGGCAGAAGTCCAGGTAGATCCTCAGGAAAGACATCTCGATAATCATTCAACACTTGATAAGTTTGAAAAAGACTTGCTCCAGACTCGTTTTTTTATTTTTTATTAAGTTTGACCACAAAGACTATACTACCCTTCCTTAGTGCTCTTTTAACTTGCATTGCTATCAGAAGATGTGGTTCCACTAATTCACGTCCGTAGTAAATCTGAATCCTTTTCTTTGTGTTATTAGTGAATTCCATCCATATTTCCTCAAAATTTAGCAATGCTTTATGTGCCTTGAGCCAGTCAATACCTAAAATTATATCGAAGGCATGTAATGGAGCTACATATAAATACCATCAGGTTTGTCCTTGAGGTAGCACTATTTTAGGGTCAAATAGACATTGATTAACGGTATAGGTTTACCCAAACCCATACTCGACTTTCCACCCATTAACCATAAATCCAAAATTTTCCAATATGTCCCTCAAAATATTTGGTGAAATAAAGCTATCAGTTGCTCTAGAATCAACCAAAATGCAAACATTTCTATTATAAAATTTTCTTTCAACAAAAAAGGTGTTACTTGACCATTAAGTTTAGAGTTACCTGTTGCGGCATATATCTTATGAGTATGTTCCATAGGTTCTTTTCGCTTATCAGTTCACAAAGGACATTTATCAACATAATGAGATTCCTAACAAATCCAGCAACCAATTCGCAGTGTCCTCTCTTTCTTATTTCCCTCATTATCTTCTTGAGTACCAACTCTTGGTGCATTGCCTTTTTGGTCAAATATATCCTTGTAATTTCTTTGACCATCCTGATAGTTTTGATTTTCTTTGTTTCCTTGGTACCTACTCTTATTCTTGTCAAACTTGTTTTTGTTCCCTTTACCACGATTATTGTTCCAACTCCTGTCTCCTTTTGTTGGTCCCACATTTTTATTTTTTTGTGGTTCTTACTTTCCAAAGGATTGTTGATAATAAGCTTTATTGGCCTTAAAATTATCCTCTTCCTATCGAGCCAAGTCACAAGCAATAGTTAAGGTAGCAGGTTTCAACATAAGAATCAGGTGTCCAATTTTTGGATGCATCCTTAGGAGAAATTTCTTAATTTTGATCTCATTTTATTGCTCATATTCGGGCATGTATTTGAAAAATTGCACAAATCACTGATAATACTCGATTATGGACATACTACCCTATGTTAACCTTGAAAATTTTGTAGTCATTTCAAGGTAAAATTACGGTGTTAGAAACCTATATTTGAATGGTAATACAAATGTATCCCAATGAACATCAACAACCTCCACATTGCGAGTTAAACTGTAGGTATCCCACCAATCAACTGTAGCTCCAGTCAAACGAAAAACTGTCCACGAGATTTTTGATTTAGATGATAGGGTTCTAACTGCAAAGTATGCTTCCACACTATTCAACCATATTTTAGTCTCTTCCCCATCACCTTTGCCATAAAATTTGGCTATGTCGAGTCTTCGCATATCCTTGTCTAACTTGGAACCTGCTTGTTTTCTTCCAGGGTCAATAGTTATCTCATCCTCAACTATTACCGTTTCTTTTCCTTTGGATAAATTTTCTATTATTTTCTCTTGATGGGAAATCATCTTTTGTTGTTGAGCCAGCTAAGCTTTTTGTTGCTCCATGTGTTCTATCATTTGGGTCTTTTTTTGAGCTATGTGTTCAGCCATTTGAGCACTTTGTTGCTCCATTTGTTCCTTTTGTTGCCTCATTTTTTCTTGCAACAAGTGCATCATTCGGACCATTTTATCCTCTTTCACAACTGGTTCTTTTTTCTTCCTCTTTTCTCGAGGATGTTCTATGACTTCCTAATTAGCCTCGATACTCATAACTTTTTGAATGATCCTTTTAGGATTTTCTATCAGCCCTTCTTGTTGAATTGCCATAGACCTTTTTAAGGAACTAGCTTTTTGTCTGGATGCCATTGCCTGCCCAGCAAAACAAAGAGCATTGTAAAAATTTTGAGTTTTAGGTGAACACATTGGCAACACAAATTAAGTTAGTCATAAGCTTTCTAAAATTCTATTACCTAAAGATTCACAACCTTCGCTCTGATACCAAATTTAACACCCCAAGTCTTCCCACTTGGTTGTCCAATCACCCGAGGACATAGTAAGAGAAATTTTTTATTTGCTTTTAATCCTTATCTATTTTATTTTCTAGTATGAGCATGTTAAATCCATATTCATGAGTGTCATTCTGCTGTAGTCGAAAAACTCATGAGATCGAGACTGGCCAGATCTCATAAAGTTGCCTATTTTGAACTTCACTCTCCTCTCGAGCTCCTAAGTTCAGGCAGTGGATTTCTTTTCCTTTAGGGCCCATACACATAAAGGTGTAACACATAAAATTCCCATGTCTTAACATGAACTCATGGACTTATGTCCTGTACGTTTATCATGTAAGACTTAGCGCATACATGCTCAAGCTAAATGATCAACCATCCTCCATGGAGCATCGTCTAGGGTCTTACCAATACCCTGGTAACCACCTACTATTTTGTGTTGATTAACCAACACAATGTCCCATACCATCGTGTTGTCGGTATTACCTAATCAAGCACAATTCACCACTGATCACTAGCAGGGATAACCTAGAAGAGATGCCCATACAACCCTTTGTTACCTCCTGTTTTGATCTTTTTCCATCAAAAGTATAGTTAGAGCCCTAATTTATGATGATTGCCTACCCATAAGCACCACTAGTAGTTGTCTCACAAGATTGTCCTACCCGCAATCTTGAAATAATATCAAGGTTGTCCTACCCACAACCTTAGGTTGCAAGTCAAGATTGTCTCTTCCACAATCTTAGAATTTATTAACCAAAGGTTTATCTAAGCTTTAATTATTTAGAAGGGTTTATTTATGCAAAGGTTTACTAACGGGTACAATTTCACATCCATTCAAAAGTTTTACTAAGTTTTAAAAGATTGCTAGTTTCCATTTGGCTACTTGAATGTTTACATTAAGGGAAAATAAAAGATATAGATACTATGAAAAAATTGCAATCAAAATTAAAGATTCCCATAACTTGCTAAAATAATTTTAATTAAAATTCCTTTTTACTTAATAGTCCATTGGATTAAGTGATACACTAAAATTTTATTCGTAAATCACTTTCTCTTAATACACTACAAAATTTTACTATAAACCATGACTTAAAACTGACTACTTATTAAATTTAAGTAAGGTAATACCACTCGAACTGTTCAAATTAAGTAACCTCATTCCACCTTACCCAAACCATCATGCGGCTTGTTTTTATGTAATCCCATTATCACACTATCATATGAATATAACTACGTTTAAGACATCATTCCTTTATATATATATTTTAATTTATCCACAGGGGTTATAATATTAATAGAACTTCTAAGTTTCCAAGTTCTAAATTGGAGTTTACACTTTTTCTATTATTCCCAGATTGGAGAACAATACGACATTGTTTGCCTAACATTAAATGCCTATAAGTTTTCCACAGTCTCCAATGCATCGTTCTTTAACATAAGTTCGATTTGAAGCCTTAAACCAGAAAAACTATAACTTATACTGCATCACATGTTTTCATGTTCAATATATCACCATGCAGATGGTATTTCTCTCAAACCACTATGAATACTCACTCTTATATAGTTTATTTTTATCATTCACACTAAACCCTATTTCATAATCCAAATGACAATCCCTACTATGCATAAATGCTGGTTCAAGTTTGTTGCAAAAAAAGAGATTGCAACTTTCATTTAAACTGTTTCTTGTTGATTGAAACAAGCGCAAAATACTATTCATTTAAAACATAGGAAATTCCATCATACAACTAAAGTTTTTCTTGGCAGCTTGCCTGATCTATGTTTCCAATAAGTTATTCATCCATATTCAATTACGTAGAGTTTAAAAGCATGTAGATAGACAAACCATATATGGTAAGAAGAATTTAAATTAATAAATTTAATCCAGAAAATATTCTTCATTTTAGAAAGATACATCATTCAAAACAACGTATATAAAAGAAAACACAAGACTCTTCCTTGAGTGCATGTCCATTCTTCAGTATATTAGAAGGTAATCACTGAATTATTTTCCCATTTCAGCAAAAGAATTCACAAAACTACCATACAACTCCTCAGAATCCACATTTTTTAAACTAAAAACATTTACCATTATAATATTGGTTTTGGTATCTCTAATAATTCAGGTTTTATCATACTGAGAAAGTTTTACAACTTCTACAGTTGGCAATATATCATTCTAGTTTAATATTCAATTCTTGACGCCTGAATGCAGTCTAACATCCAACAACAAGTTAAAGACTTCGACTTTGTTTCTCCATCGTACTCCAGCTTTCGGATGCAGGTTTCTGGTGACATCTCAAGGGTCGGAGCGGTCAAGCTAATATGATATGCAACTATTCCTATAGTGTAAGCAAAATTTCCCTTTTCCAACACAACATGCAAGATTTCATAAACCTCCCAACACACCATAAGCTCTCAACACAACATGCAAATAAAATCAATATTTTCACACAGCATGCAGAAGAAAAATGGGTTTCAACCTAGACTATTAACTCAAATTCAAAAACAACCATAATCCTTTTTATTTTTCCACAATCCATTTGTACACATGCATCTCGTTTCAAACTGTTCCACGCATGCATTAAAAAGATTCAATTTTTCTTCAGTTTTGCAAAGCAAGGATTAGACTATAATCACATACTTGCATCATATATTAAACTCTTCCACACATGCACAGGGATGATTCATTTCCTTTTCCATATACAAGCAACATTAAACCATATTCAAATACAGAACAAAGCAAACAATATGTTTAAACATTTCATTTCCCATTGTTCCTTTTATCTTATCTTATACAATTGTCAGTTCAGACTTACTGATTTACGTTGACTGTTTCCCTTGCTCCCCAAAGTCCTTCGCTCTTCATCATTGTTCCTTGCCGAAACACACCAGACCATATTACCTTCTGTCTTCTTTTCCCCCATTTTTATTTTTAAGTTCAGTCCTCCTTTTCCGGCTAGTAAGCTCACATTCGTTTTTAGATTCCTTCCATGTAAGGCGTGCCATGTGTAATCCACTCCATCCACATTCAACAACCCAAGCTTAATTGCGCCGATAGGCGTCCTACAATGGCAACCAGGAAGGTCAACCACGTCGTAAACAATATTAATATTTTATTAAAAAGTCGACATTAAGAAAATTATCCGTCGACATTAAGGGTTACGGTGGATTTAAAATATTTAAAAATATTTAAACTATAAAATATAAACGCCGAGAGTTATCAATCTCGAGGCACCTATCTATCACACCCCCAAGAAATGAGATAGACGCCTCGATATTGATAACTCTCGACATTTATAGATATATATATTTATATATCTAAGCTAGTAATAATTTCCTTAAAATACCGACAGTTTCCAAATTGCCTTCTTTTGTTTTATAATATCAAACAATAAGTCCATATACATTTTAGAATATTATTGGTTATAATATTTTGTGTTCCTTGTTTAAAACAATAAATATTATTTATTGTTGATGCCTTCATATAATTATATATATATATATATATATATATATATATATATATATGTGTGTGTGTGTGTGTGTGTGTGTGTGTGTGTGTAATTTTTTTTAAATAAATAAATTCCTCAAAAACACACATTATTATACATAAGTATATGATTATTAATTATCTTATTTTGCTCCTTTCCTTATATTCTCTTTCAGATCTTAGAACAAAAATAGTCATATCATTACTCCACTTTTATCTCGTTATTTAAAACTATGGCTCCCATGCATTTAAACATTTTTATTGTCAACCATCATTTTAAACTATGGCTCCCATGCATTTAAACATTTTTATTGTCAACCATCATTTTAAACTATGGCTCCCATGCATTTAAGCATAAACATCATAATTTCACAATTTGACAAGCATCAAACATTCCTACAAATGCAACTACATGGACCGCTGACGAATGCATTGCCTATAGGGTCCTTTGCCCTTGTCGACTGGTGAATACATCACTGCTCATCATTTCCCTTGACTTACCTTACACCGAACAATACTTCGGCCTATTAAGGAGATATCCCTTTTATGCATTGTCTCTGCTAGTAACAATACATGTCCCCTGCATCCAAAAATACATTAGCAATATCTCATCCCTGTAGAAAAATTAGGCATATAATAAAGTAGAATTTTGGAGGGTTATTACAAAAATGAAAATGATAACTAAAAAATTCATATTGATCAATGTTGTAAATACTTGTAAAAAATCTATAGATGAAAATGATGACTAACAAATTCATATTGATCAATGTTGTAAATAGTTGTAAAAAATTACAATTCTGGTAATTGAAACAAACAAATACTATGATATAAAGGCAAATAAAAACTATTTCAAAGAAAACAAATGGCAGAACATGAAAACTTCTTAATAATCAAATTTTGTAAAATCTAACAAATCTGATACAAAATTGTGAAATTTGATATCAAATCAATTCCAATTTATTGTGAAATACTGGAAAAATCACAAATTAAGTAGTTGAAACAAACAATGCTCAGCTTGTCCAGAATCTCTATTGTGAAATCTGATGTCAAATGAATTCAAATTGTGAGATACTTGAAAAAATATAATACTAAAAAAATCACAAATTAGGTAGCTTAAACAAATATTTTTTTACTTGTTCAGCATCACTATGAAGCATAGTGGATATTTGTGTCTCCACAATCTGATCACTGAAAGCATCATTATCTTCCATATCGATCATATTCAACACGCTCCTTCTATCTACAAGGGAATTCCAGAATGCAATTGCTCTGTCATAGGGAAAATTTTCCAAATGATAGGAAGATACATAAATTCTCAAACAATTTTCTAAATTTTTGTCCAACCTATTACGAAGCTTAGATTTCACAAAAGATAGTGCACTGAAAACCCTCTCATCTTCCATTGATCTCAAAATCATTTTTTGACATAATTGATATAAACAGAAGTATTCACTTATAGTATCTTGTAGGTTAGTATTTGGATACCATTTTTTCCACAAACATGCAATGGAACCAGTCTCATGGATGTTACTCAAAAGTGATGTTTGCCCAACCATTGTTCTTCCAAAATGTGCTGACTATTTTTCCAAAATATTTTTGTTGAGTATACCATTGATTGTAACACCATTCATTTTCACAATTTTACTGAAATGTTGAATAAGTATAATCATATATTTAACAAACAACTCATTTGTAGAATTGAAGTCACTATTAGAAGCCCAAAATATGGGGTTAACCACACCCATGGCCTCAAGCAACTCATCTCTTTGAAATCGATCTCTTATCTCACTTGTCAAAGATTTTGCTATATTTGATAAATTTGTTCTAGTTTTTTGTAATACAACATGAAATCTATTGTGTGTTACACGAACTTGTTCAACACCGTCCATACCTATACTTGATTGGCTTTCAAAATAATAAAGAGGTATCAACTTTCCATGATTGCTAATACAAATATGATCATTGATGTCAAACTTCAAATAGCTTTCTAGATCGTTCATGTTTGTTAATGTATTCCAACTATGAAACAAGGGATCTTTAAAATCTGCTTTGAAAACATATAAATTTTCAATAACAACACATATTTTTTTTCTCATCCTTATGAAATCAACGATATAGATGGATCTCTCTTGTGTTAATTTAATCAATCTACTTATTTCTTGTAACATTGAAAGAATACCACATAACATCAATAGGGTTTCAAAGTTAGTCAAACAAAACAATAAATATTTTGCCTTATCAACTCCCCGACTACTTGCGTACATAAACCCTATTAATGATTGATATTCTATAAAAACTTTGTTTGCAAGTTGATACAATGATATCCACCTTGTATCTACATCTTTTAACATTTTTTTCCTTCTATAACTCCTAGTGCAAACTATTGAAACTCTGAAAACCTTTTTGGACTGCAAAAAAAATATGAATGTACTTCATGAATGAGGTCTTCCACTCTCGCAACATTTTCAAAAGTGCTCACGATTTTATATGTAGGATTCACTCTATGAACCATGCAATGAATGAGTATCATATATGGTGCAATTGTGGTTTGCAGTCGAACATAGAGACACTCCTATGCCCTTTCATTATAGTAGCTCCATCAGCTCCAAAACATATTAACTTTGAGGCTATGTCTATGTCATTCATTCCTACAATATCTTTTAAACTAGTCACAACAACATTATAAATATTTTCTGCATTTGAATTTTCAATCATCTTATGTAATCTTAGCAAACTAGGCTACCTGACATTGTTTTGAAAAGTATACACATTCATACAAATCTAAGATGTGTTGTCCATAGCCGTCACCTCATTAATATATAGTGAAATGAATCTGGAAAGTTTTACTTTCTCCCTCAGGTCCTCCTTCTCTACTAATGATAGACATTTTGTCATTTCCCAACCACTTCAATCAGACCAATGGCAACTCAAAATTTTTTGTAAACCAACCAGCTGAAACAAGTGCTTATAATCAATAAAATCATACATGGGTCTACCCTTCTTGAGAATACTTAGTACAACAACAAACTGTAAACATTTAACGCCTAAGGTGATCTTTTTCATTTTTTGAAAATGGGCTTCAATTGTTGCACCTTTCTCAACAAGAGATTGTTGTTCCTTTAAGTGATTGTCATATTCTATTGCATATCTGAAATTCATACATTCTGATGCATCCTTCTACCTAACTGTTTTAATAATTTCACCATCACTTCCTTTAACTTTTACATAAAATTTGTCAACATATTTTTCTATTGTATCTATCTTATTTTGCAACCTATGCTCCTTGCGTAGTTTCCAACTACAATTTTTTTCTACCCATTCATTCTTAAATGCCCTTCCAATAGACCAGTTAGATGCCTTCCACTTTTTATTTTTTTCGCTTGTAGATTCAAAAGAAGTTTGTAATGTATTTGATTTATCGCTTTCATTTTCAACTATGTTATTTTGAGGATTATCTTCAAGTGCTTGTTGGATGTCATTGTTAAGAGAATTTTCATTAGAAGTTATCTCTTAGTGATGAATATCTTCAAGCGGAGGCATATCATGGTCAACATGGTATTTTGCATAGTACCATATAATACTATTCTTAATTATTTTTTAATTTAACAAAATAAACTAACAAATAGAAATATGATTTATATCATCATGCAATATTGCTAGAGGCACCCTAACCATTTGAGGAAGAAATCATTATTTAAACTAACAAATACACCTAAATGTTAAGTAGTCAAAAACCATTTGTACCTTGAATTTGCACAGATGTCGATAGCTCGCTCGATTTCAACATATGGTTAAAATAATTCAGGATACTCTTTTCAAATTTGGCCCCCTTCTTTTCATCGCCAGTAGGTGACATTTTAATTGTAAAGAAAATATTTTTCAATATAGAAAAGTAATAAAATGTTGAAGACATCTTACTTTTGTGAAGCCTTAAGATAATATTGTAATTAGAATAAACGTATAGATGGTTGGTAGAAAATAAATACCTATTTCCAATCATTTTTTATTGTGATTTTTTTAGAGTATTCAAATACTTTGTTTTTTGGAGATAGTACTTGTAACTAATAAGAGCAAAAAACCAATCAATATAAAATTTGAAATATAATTTAATCAAAGATACAAATGTTGAAAAATATAAAATTCTAGTACAAAATGGACAAGAAGTAGAGCATCACTATGTCCATAGAGAACCAAAGTATTTACCTATTTAAAAATCTTGTAACAGAAAAGGGGATCTTAATGGAAATAGAGAATCAAAGAGTTTTAACATACAAAATAAGAGGAAAAATGGAGAACAGAGCATTGACTTATTTTTAGTAAATGATAAAAAAATAACAAAAGAAAAACCAACAATTAGATGACAAAAAATAGATCTTATTATTACAAGTGCTACAACTATTATTCTCTATAAAACCAAAAAATACAGGATCACAGATTCAAATGTCTAAAGAGAAACAAAGTACCTATTGTAGGAAAATGTTCGTCTGAAAAGAGACCCACTGGGCGGTTCATGCAGGAAACGAGGATCAATAGTCAGTTCAGGTGGAAAAAAGGTCCAACGGGTGATCGGTCCGGATGAACGATCGGTCCGGCTTGTGGTCCCCTAGAACCAACAATCGGTCCGGGTGGAACTAGAAGACCGATAATCTATCCAGGCATAAATAATGGTCGATCATCAAACTGTGCTTAACAGGAACTCCAGTAACCGGATCGGGTGGAAGAAGCGAATCGGTCAATGGTCTGGGTGGAATAGGCAGTCCGATAGATGACCCGGTTGGAACTAGCTGTTCGGGTGGAACAAGTAGACCGACTACCGATCCAGGTGGATATAACGTCCGATCGTCGGGCCGGGTGGAGAACTATGTCGTGTTGATCTGTGTACAAAACTTTGAAGTTCGAGTATAGTTTTGATCTGAATCGATTAGTTTCTGCACAATGCTGAAGTTCGGTGGAATATGCAACAAATCGAATGTTTCAGTTCATCTTTTTGCTTTAGAGTTTTACTTTTCGAATGTTATAAATGAAAATTATCTCTAGCTTGTTACTTATATATAGTGGTATAGTTAGCGAATTTGACGAGATAATTTAAAAATTAAAAAAAATGGTGAAAATGGTCAACAAATTAGGCGAGAGTGTCGGCGAATTAAAAAAAATACATAATACTATTATCAACGCACGACGAATCGACACTTCAAAATATTTTTGACCCAAAAATTTTGGGCAAAATGGCCGACATCTAGGGTCCCCCAAAATCGTAAATTTGCATTTTTGAAAATGCTAATATTCACCCAATTTGCGAATATTTGCCGCTGTGCAAAACACTACCTATATGTGATTACTTTGTAATTCCTACATGTTAGTGATTTCATTGCAAATATAAGATAATGAAATATAACATTATTGAAGTTTTATTATGTAATTTATATCAAAGGAATGTTTTTCTCCCTCTTTAAAATACAAGATGAGCTTGTTATAATAATCATAAAATAACATATCAAATAACATTAGCTCAATTGATTAGATTCCTCAACATTCAAGGAGGAGACTTAAGTTCAAATCTTGCCAAGCTATACATGGATAATATCAAAACTTTGTTATAATACCAATATGTAATGATAATGTAATACAGGTGAGACTCGTTTCAATTCCATATAACCAATTAAAAAAATCATAAACAACATATAAGTTATATTAAATCTGTTGTGGAGTTTGTGTCTCAAAAGTTTTAAGGGTTCTCATAAATAAAATTATTTTGTTCTATGTTTCATAATGTAGAATAAACTCTCTTTGTTTTGATTTTCTTATAACTCAAGACATATAAACTTAAATACTAAACCTCATATAATTCATTGTTGATTTTGGTGAATACACTCGTAGAGGAAATAAAGGACTAGAAATCTCTCACATTAATCCTATCATAACATTAATGCAAAACATGGAGACCCAAACATTTTTTTAAATTAAGTAGAATTACAAGAAGAATGAAGTATTAGGTTATACTAACTATCGTTAAACAAACTAGATCAAGAAGCTTCCAAAGTGGTACATGATGACTACAATGAACATAACATTCACTTCAATGGGAATTATCGATGAGATCCACAAGATTCAAACTAAATGAAATTTATCAACAATTTATGATTTTATATGTAATTTTTTTCAACGAGTTTACACAAGTTTTTATGAGGGGTCTTGATCCCCTCATATTGAGTGGGGTTTGAACCTTGAACCTCTCAAAGAGAGGCCAAAGCCCTTACCTGTGGTGAGCTTGCAACTTATTTTATATACAAAATTACCATTTTTTTGCTGGAGAACAAGGAGTTGTACTTGGGTCCCCTACCTTTGACAAATTACAAATCTCTTCTTTAGAGCTTGAGAGTTTACAAATATATTCACTTCTCATGTCAATTGAGATGTAAAATGTTTGAATTCTTAATTTTTATTTTTTAGATTTTTTAAATTTTCTATGTGAATACAAATATTTCAAAATTCAGCATCTCAATTGAGATGAGATGCTATAGCTAGAAACCTACTTCTCATCTCAATTAAGATGCTATAGCTAGAAACCTACATCATTTTACATAAAATGTTTGAATTCTTGACTTTTATTTTTTAGATTTTTTTTTTTTTAATTTTCTATGTGAATACAAATAATACAAAATTCAGCATCCTTCTTAACATTTTCCTATAGCAACCTTCACAATATAAAAAATTCACCTCTGCTATCTATGCATTGCATCTTAGTAGAGTAATATTTCCAAAACATTGCACTATCATAGTCCGCTTTACCAAATCTAAATTGCTAGTTTCCTTCCTAAAGCACAAGTGCAACCACACAAATTATTATAAATAGTTTATATGAAAACACATTAATGTTATAAAATAAAGCACATATTACCAATGGAAAATATTAAAGTACATCTTAATCATTATTTTATTCATCTATAAATGCCCGAGTTTTTTAGATATCCGTGACAAATACAAAGAAACACTTGGAAACGAGTTTATGGTAGATTTATTTGAAGACATTAAAATAAAAAAAGTTGGGGAATTGCTAACACAAATCAGCAGGATAAGGAACAACCTTCTCAAAGATATTAAAGATCATATGATATGATTTGAGTAATTGTACTTCCATATTTGAGGTCCCATAGACCATATTTGGGTCTCACGGACGTAATTAAAATCTTTCATTTCATTTCAACAATATTTTTCTTGTCAACTTTAGCTAAAATTACTACGTCCTCTAACCATGGAAAAGAGAATTTAACTTCACGATCCTCAATTAAAACCTTCTATTGGCTAGCCTATTTGCACATTTGTTTCCTTCTCTTAATGTATGTGTAAACCTAATTTCTTCAAAATCTTTAACAAGATCTTGAATTTCCACAATTATCTCTTGTATGTTCCATGGAGCCTTTGCTTTCCTCAAAAATGCATTTATTACTATGAGTGAATCACCTTCCATCCATACTTTGTTTCATTTCATTTGTTTGCATATTTTTAACCCTTCTAAAGTCGCCTAAACTTCAACTTCATTATTTGTCTTAAATCCACTATTGAAAGCGTAACAAGACAAAATCTCTCCTCTATTATTTCTAATTATTCCTTCTATTGGTCCTCGGTTTCCTTTAGATGCTCCATCAAAATTTCTATATTATTTCTAATTATTCCTCTTCCTATTGGTCCTCAATTTTTTTTAGATGCTCCATCAAAATTCAATTTGACAACTCCACATCTAATGGTTTTCACTTTATATTCTTTGCCTTCTTCTTGTTTTATACATAATTACCATTATTTATGATGTAAGACTAAATTATTTCTATAAAAAAGATGAAAAATGTTTCAAATTAACCAATGTTCGCAAATATAATTTAAACTTAAATCAAACTTCAATATTTACAAGTTTTTATTTATTAATGTTAAAGAAATTTTATAATATATTTCTAAGTTGTTTTTCATCACAACATATGGTAAAGTTTAAGTTATGAATTAAAAAAATAAAATTATTAAAATAATAATAAACATATATATTTTTTTTATAATAAAACATCTTTAAACTAAAGACTAAGAACCATATTGAAGATTTTCTCCCTATCCTAAAAATTTCCTAAGAAATAAAATAAAATATATTTAATATTCAACAAAATTAATAAAACAATAATTAAATTAAATTATTAATATATTTTAAATTTAATTAATAAATAATATTTAATAATACAATCAAGTAATTTAAAATATTTTTATTTATTTTAATTTTAATTTTTGTTAGATGAGTTGAGAATCTATATAATCTATAATCTGTTGAGTAAGAACCAATAACTTCGTAGAAAATCAAACAAGGAGATTCTAACTATTAACCATTTATCTTATAAAAGATAAAAAACTTTCGAATCTTTTGGAGATTCTAACTATTAACCATTTATCTTATAAAAGATAAAAAACTTTCGAATCTTTTGTGGTTAGAGGTCCTTCTAAACATTTAAAAAACATATATATAAAACTTGCACAAAACCAACAAAGAGTAAAACAAATAGAAGAAATCGTTGACGCAACGAACAAGGAGCGAGATCCACACTAGAATTTGTCCACAAGCCACCTAATCATCGCCATCGTCAACCCACTCTCTTCTCTGCACCGAAGGCACCACCTCAATGATGGAGACGGGATATACACATTGTATATCCATCGACGATACACACCATGCTTTCTTTGCAAATATCGATCTCAAAATGCAACCTCTCCTTCGCAGTACACAGAAATGGGCTGCATCATGGAATAGAAGACAACCGGCTTCCCTTCAACCTTAAGCTTTCAGAACAAAGGTAAGGTGCATTGCCCATAAGTTTTTCTTACTCTTTTTATGATTTGGTATTATTTTTTCTTTGTGGGTCTTTATAACAACTATCCTAGACTTGATTTTGATGATACCCATGTGCTTACATGCTGTAAAGAGGAAATCTGTATTCTTTCGGGTTTGTTCAAATTCTTACTGTTTTCAGCTAATCTCGTGCCCCCAGATTTTGAAATCTGTTCCACCATGTGTTCAAGTTTATGAGCATAGGACACAGGCAACTGCGTTTCTAATTAATTCCAATTAAATATTATAATTACAGAGGTTTGTCAAATTTGTGTATTTGATGGGATGAAATTCCTTAAACGAACTTCTTTCAATCCAATATAACTAATTTATATATATTTTTAATTAAACAGATCTAATTATAATTTTCCCAAAATATTTGAGTGTTGAAAGTAAAGCATTGACATTGTTAACCCACGAGGGTATTCCATTGTTTGAACTTAACGTTGTGAATAGCTTGTAAGATTCACGATCTTGGTCTTATGTGCAGGGGTGGCACTACCCAGATATATGTGATATGTAAAGGAGTGGCGATCAAAGGGAAAAATGTATAGAAGAGTGCTAGGCTGGGCATTGGCAGGGTTGCTGTTGGCTACATGTACTGACATTGTTCATGGTTCAATCCATGAATACACCAACGGTGCCTTCTTTCGACAGGGCAATGCATTCTCCTTCTATGGGGGCAGTGAGGGCCTTTATGCTTCTTTGAGTACGGACAACAGCACTGGCATGGGCAAGGGCAAGGGCAAGTCGTTCATTAAGTATATTTTCTTATATTTCTTTTATTTTTTTCCTTTTGGTTTCCATGTAAAGTGGGGACTTTTAGCTGAAAGCATTGTGAATATGCCATGGCCAATAGGCGCTATATGGAGCGTTCTCCCTGGTTTATTTGCCTTAGGAAATCTAGATCTATGAAGAGAAAGGATAGATTTCATTGTAGGTTCATTGAGAACAGGTTTGCATATCAAACTTGTTCTAAGTAGCTGTGATGTTTAGAGTTTTGCCATCCTATATGAAGATACTTCAAAAGTGAATTTATAATAATTTTTTTAAGAATTGACAATAGAAAAAAGAAAATTTTTGGTTAAAATTGAAAAGAAACACACTTTAAAAATGATAAGAAAATATAATAAAAAATGTTGAGTTTTTTAACTTTCTCAATAATTCTTTTTTAAAAAATAAAATTTATAAACAATTTTATGTTGTTAAAACTTTTGGTCTAAACGAAATTAAAATCATTTCATTTCGTTACCAATATGTAGATCAGTACTTGTTTAAACAAATATGTAATATAGGAAGGATATTCTTGACAAGTTTATTTGGCAGGTTTGATTCCATCACTTTCCAGAGGACTCAGGACTCTGCTTCCAAGCATGATGAAATGGAGCCTATTACTGGACTTATTGAAGCAATTGTATTTGAGATAAAGGACAAGGATATGATTGGGGGCACCCCATATGGGGGGGCACCTGCACTTTGCTGCACTCCTGACCTTGCCAAGTTAGAAGGCTGTAAACAAGGGCAGATAATCATTCGACGATCTTCTGATGAAAATGAGTGGCCTCAGCGAATCTCTATTGTTTTTCAGGGAAATAATTTGGAAACAAGGAAACAGCCAGACACAATCTACATACCAAAAACTGGCATGTACAATCTTTATTTTATGTTCTGTGACCAACAACTAAAAGGTACCGTTGTTAATGGAAGAACTCTGTGGAAGAATCCAACAGGTTATTTGCCAGGCCGGCTGGTACCTTTGATGGTATTTTATGGGTGTTTGTCTTTGGCATATGTCATTCTTGGATTTGTCTGGTTTTTCCAGAATGTACGTTTTTGGAAAGATTTATTACAGCTTCAGAACTGCATAACAGCAGTTATTACTCTGGGCATGCTGGAAATGACTTTATACCATTTTGAATATTCTAATTTTAATGAGACTGGACGCAGACCGATTGGTATTACAATCTGGGCAGTCACTTTTGGGGTTATTAAGAAGACCGTCTCTCGCATTCTTCTTCTTGTGGTTTCTATGGGCTATGGAGTTGTGCGACCAACTCTGGGAGGAATTACATCCAAAGTGGCTCTTCTTGGAGCAGCCTACTTTGTGGCGTCAGAGGCATTGGAACTTATAGAAAATGTCGGGAATATAAATGATCTTCCCAGGCAAGCAAGGACTGTGCTTATATTACCTGTTGCAGTATTTGATGCTTTCTTCATAATATGGATCTTCACTTCCTTATCAAAAACTTTGGAAAAGCTGCATGTATGTTGCTCTAAACAACTCTTTTTGCCTAAGTTGGTCTTAACAACGCTTTTGTCTCTTTTATTTCCTGTAAAAGAATAGAGAGGGATAGTAGTTTCCAGTAGACTTTGAGATTCAATCATGAAAACAAAGACAAAGGCATTGCAAGTGATTAGCTTCTAACATCTATAGGCCATCTGCAAGCGGAAGCTTCTCTGTTTTACATTTTAGCTAGTCTTCTTCACCCTGCCCAGTGATGTAAGAATTTGGAAAAGTTCCCTTTTCTTTTGATATTGAGTTAGAAGTACATGCACATTATTTAATGATCCTCTGCACTATCTTTTTTTTTTTCTTTTTTCCCATTAGGTTATATGGGATTGAAATGGGCCCACCCATATTACATCATGACCACATGGTGGTATTACAACAACTTGGCAATTATGCATGTATCATTTGGCAAGATTCGATTCTTGGTCTCCTCCTTGAAATTCAAGGAATTTAAGCGATCGAGCTAATTCCATTTGATCGAGCTAATGCCATTTGATCATCTGCACTATCGTTTATTGCACCCGAGTATCGCATTAATTTGCATGCAACTTTCACTGAGAATAGCTATGTAGTGATCATGGAGAAACGGGTGTCATTCAGTTTTCTAATAGATAACATTGTTACAAAACTATGCTAATGGCAGGATTAAAGCTTAAACAAGATATAAAGACATTATAACCATCCAGAAATTGAAAGTTTCAGGAGTTTCAAGATTAACAAGGTAAAGATAAATTCATACTTACTTTCTCGTAGTAAAGTGAATTGGACTAGAAAATATTGCCATCACATGCACCATATTTAAGAATCAAGATTTGAATCCAAAGTCATGAAGATTATCAACCAATGGAGCTTTGCCAACAGGAGTAGCAAAAAGAGCCTTAAGCCATCCATTACAGAATGGAGAAAATCAGCCGTACATGGACCATGTATGATGGAGTTGTGGTCTTTCTGAAATCTATTAAAGGTCATCCATCATGATTACAACGTTTCAAAGGTCCTCTGATACATTGTAGATTATCTTCTTATCTGTTCAGCAAAAGGAGGCCGCCTGTAATAATTCCTGCTTCTCTAGAGATAGATCTAGAATTTAAGAATGTTCTAAGATCATCTCTATCCATGTAATGGAGATCTTTCTCGAAACAAATCCCAAGGGGGTCAGGCTTATGAAAAATTCTACAGGACCCAAGAACAAAATCATATTTGGTCAAGACACTACCCACAGAGAGTTTCATCCATATGAATTATCACTTGAAGGAGGACATTTAAAGTTCAACAGTGGCCGAGAACATTAGTTGAGATGCATCAGATGTTGTGGTTGAAAATCTTCTCTATACCAGAGAAAATTTAATTTACTTACATTTAACTGAGAACTGTGCAAAATGAAATAAACAAACTTGGCTAGGCATTAAAAAAGTTAAATTTATCAAACTCACTCAATTATTAACCCCCTTCCTATTCAAGGCAAATTAATGTACGCAAAATCTCTGATTAATCACAATTTCTCTGACTAATTATGATCTTTTTGGTAATATCCCAAAACTTTTCACAAATGGCATAAAAATAAATTGATAATAATCTTAATAATTTGCCTCCTTTTTTGGGATTCTTGTCCTCTTTTTTTATTTTATTTTTATTTTTTTCCCCTATTAATCTTCTTCCGATTGTTGCCATTTAATTGCTGAGATTTTGATAATATTTGCCAACATGACCACTTGTGTTAGCAACTCAAGGATTTTCTTGTCAGAATATGTGCTTGAGGTATGTTAGGAAAAACTCCAAGATTCCACACCTGCAAGAGGAAGCACAATAACAAAAATATAGAACACGGAAACAGTAACACAAGTGACACAAAGATTTTACGTGGAAACCTGCAATGTGCAGGAAAAACCACGGGGCAATGGCAACTTCTCTTCTTATTAATTTCAGCAAAGATTACATTCACGTCCTTGGACGTTTTCAACAACTCAACATAAATGCAAGGGATCACATCCCTTTTATAGAGCAGAGGAAGACTCCAAAACTGTTCGTTTCATCTTCCAACGCAAGCCTCCAAAAGACTGTTCGTTTCAGCTCCCAAGACTGTTCGTCTTCCGCTCCCAAGACTGTTCGTCTTCCGCGTACTGACGTCTACCTAGACGTCCACTGCTTTGGCGTCTTCTTGGCATGACGTCTGGCCTAGACGTTGGCAGCCGCGCGTCGGCCGGACGTGCGGCCCGGACGTGCGCAGACGTCGGCCTAGACGTCTGCCAGGCCAGACGTCTAGTGGCCATACGGACTTCACACCTAACATTCTCCCACTTGAAGTCAGTATTCAGGAACTCTTCTGCCAAAAGATTTTCATCCAGTGCCAATTGCCCAATGCTGCCCTTGTTACTTTTTCAGCAAGCCCAGAGAAGTTCTGCACCATTCAAACTTCTCTACCTTGACCGGCTTTGTAAGCATATCTGCAGGATTCACTTCAGTGTCGATTTTCTGCAACAGGATCCTACCTTCTTCCACCACATTTCTGATAAAGTGGTACTTGACATCAATGTGTTTCGTGCGATCATGGAATGTTGGATTCTTCACTAATTGAATAGCACTCTGGCTATCACAATGCAGCGTAATTTTCTCCTGCATTACCTTGAAGTCACCCAACAATCGCTCTAGCCAAATTGCCTCTTTGTTGGCATGAGTTGCTGCAATGTATTCTGCTTCAGTGGTTGATAAAGCCACAATAGTTTGCAACTTAGAAGCCCAACTCACCGCTCCTCCAGCAAGGGTGAAGGTATATCCTGTAGTGGATTTTCTCCCATCTCTATCTCCACCATAATGAGAATCCACAAAACCTGTAACTTGCAAATCTGCCGATCCAAAGTAAATGGCAACATCTGAAGTGGCTCTTAAATATCTGAATATCCACTTCACCGCATTCCAATGCTCCTTACCAGGATTTGCCATGTACCGGCTGACTACTCCCATTGCTTGGGCAATATCCGGTCTGGTGCTCACCATGGCATACATGAGGCTTCCTCCTGCTGATGAATACGGTACACGAGACATGCTTGTCTTCTCTGCTTCCGTTCTAGGACACTGGTTGGAAGACAACTTTAAGTGTGGAAGAAGTGGGGTTCTAACTGGTTTAGCATTCCGCATATTGAAGCGCTGCAGAATCTTTTCCACATATGACTTTTGACTTAACCAGATCTTTCTTCCTTTTCTGTCCCTGTGTATCTTCATCCCTAAAATTTGGTTTGCTGCTCCTAAATCCTTCATTTCAAATGTCCTAGCCAACTGAGCCTTAAGATCAATGATTTTCTTCATGTTGGGGCCTGCAACCAACATATCATCAACATACAACAGCAAAATAATAAAACTGCCATCGTCAAACCTCTTGTAGTATGCACAATGGTCAGCTTCACTCTTGCTGAAACCTTGGCTCTTCATGAAGGTGTCAAATTTCCTGTACCACATCCTTGGCGCTTGTTTCAACCCGTACAATGATTTCTTCAGTCTGCAAACCAAATGCTCTTTGCCTCTTTCTTCATAGCCCTCAGGCTGATCCATATATATCTCTTCCTCGAGATCACCATGCAAGAAAGCAGTCTTTACATCAAGCTGCTCCAGTTCCAAATCCTGTGCAGCTACAAGTGCAAGTAGAACTCTGATAGTAGTCATCTTCACAACTGGAGAGAAAATTTCATTAAAGTCAACACATGACTTCTGCACATAGCCCTTTGCCACCAAGCGAGCTTTATAGCGTTCCAACAGCCCGTTGTTGTTCTTCTTCACTTTGTACACCCACTTGTTTCCAACGGTCTTTCTTCCAGGTGGGAGATCCACAAGTTCCCAAGTTTTATTCTTTCGAAGTGCCTCGATTTCCTCCTCCATGGATTTCCTCCACTTTGCTGCATTCTCAGACTCTCTAGCTTCCTGAAATGAACTAGGTTCACCATCATCAGTTAACAAAGCAAAAGAGGACTGATACACATGAGAATACCTTTCCGGACACTTTTGTGGATGTGTAGATCTTCTAACCCAATGATCTGTCGGTTCCGGCTCTTGGTCTTGTGACCGTTGTGGCTGCTCTACTTCTGTTCTACTTGTTGTTCTGCATGCTGATCAAAAACTTCAGCATGTTCATCTTCATAGTCATCTTCACTCAATTCTACTTCAACAGGTACAACATTAGGATTTTGCTGTACCTCCTTCCTTTGCATGGATTTTTCATCAACAATTACATCCCGGCTAATAATTACCTTGTGGGCAGTAGGATCCCACAGTCTATACCCCTTCACTATATCTCCATAGCCGAGAAAAACACATTTGCTTGACTTCGGGTCAAGCTTGGACCTTTTTTCTTTGGGTACATGGGCAAACGCGTCACGGCCAAAAGTGCGCAAATGAGAGTAATCAACTGGCTTACAACACCAAACCTCCTCCGGAATCTGTCCATCCAATGCAGTTGTAGGTGACCTGTTAATAAGATAAACAGTTGTATTAACAGCCTCCGCCCAGAACTTTTTCTCCAACATGGCTGCGCTAAGCATGCTTCTTGCACGTTCCATGATTGTGCGATTCATCCGCTCAGCCACACCATTTTGCTGTGGAGTGTATGGTACAGTCTTCTGGTGCTTAATCCCTTCCTGCATACAAAATTTATCAAATTCCTTGGAGCAATATTCACCCCCATTATCTGACCTGAGACACAAAATTGACTTGCCCAAACTCTTCTCTACCCGTGCTTTGTACTCTTTAAATTTCTGCAAAGCTTCCGACTTCTTCTTCAGAAAATACACCCACACTCTCCTAGAATAATCATCTATAAAAGTCAGAAAATAGATGGCGCCATTCAAGGACTGAGTGGGGACTGGTCCAAATATATCCGAATGTATAAGTTGCAGAAAATCAGAACTCTTACCAGGACTTGCAGTAAACCGAACCCTCTTCTGTTTACCAAAAATACAGTGCTCACATAAGTCTAAATTGCAAGACTTAATCCCAGAAAGCATACCTCTGTCATGCAGAATTTTCAGGCCTTTTTCACTCATATGGCCTAGGCGTTGATGCCATAGCATTACTGCATCTTGAACGAGAAGTTGTTGCTGCTGCATGGTTTGTCACCGTATCACCGCATAAACGGTATAAGGTCCCATAAGATTCTCCCTTTGCTACTACAAGAGCTCCTCCGGTAATCTTGCGGTAGTTGTTACTGAAAGGTGAGAGAATACCCTAGCTTATCCATCATTTTGATTGATAGCAAATTCTTCCTCAAATCGGGCACATGTCGCACATCACATAGCATCCTTTCTCTACCATCGTCCAGCCTGATCCTTATATCCCCTCTTCCCACAATTTCTAAAGGATGATCATCACCCAAATAGACCTTTCCACCACGGTATGGCTGATATTTGTCAAACCAGTCTCTGTGGGGAGACATGTGGAAGGATGCACTTGAGTCCAAAACCCAGGTATATAAAACTGATCTGCTGTTATTGATACAAAAGGCTTCACATGTTGCCGTCTCTCCTGAATCTGCTGCACTGGCTTCAGCTGATGGCTGATTTTGCTTTTCACCATTCTTTAATTGCCAACAGTCCTTCTTGGAGTGTCCTGGCTTCCCACAATGCCAACACTTCCCTTTCTGCTTATGTCCTTTAGACTTAGATCTGGACTGCTTTCTACCTTGTTTACTCCCCTCGAACGATCGACCTCTCACAGATAGGGCTTCATTGGTTGAGGGTTCCAGAGACGTTTTTCGCCTCAACTCTTCCGCCAACAAAGCGGCTACCACATCATCAAAATTGAGAGTTCCCGATGATGAATTACTGATGGTCATCACCATATGATCCCAAGTGTCCGGGAGGGAACAAAGTAGGGTGATAGCTCTATCTTCATCGTCCATCTTCACATTAACTGAAACCGGTTTACTGATCAGAGTATTAAACTCATTCAAATGATCTACCACGGATGAACTTTCCTTCATCCTCAAGCTATAAAGCTGCTTTTTCAGAAAAAACCTTGTTAGTTGCTGATTTTGTTTCATACAACTTTTCAAGCTTTTGCCAAAGGGCTTCCGCGGTCTTTTCTTCAGCTACATTGAACAAGACGGAGTCCGCTAGGCAGAGACGGATTGTAGAAACCGCCTTTCTGTCAAGCGTTACCCACTCCTCATCTTTCATGCTGCTCGGTTTACTCGCGACCCCTTTCAAGGCTTGCGCTTGGTCATTCCGAACCAGCAAATCCTCCACCTTCATCTTCCATAGAGCGAAGTTCCTGCCATCAAATTTCTCAATCTCGAACTTGGTTACACCTTTTGTCATTGTTGCAGCTCCCACTCGCACAAAACCTTAGCTCTGATACCAGATGTTAGGAAAAACTCCAAGATTCCACACCTGCAAGAGGAAGCACAATAACAAAAATATAGAACACGGAAACAGTAACACAAGTGACATAGAGATTTTACGTGGAAACTTGCAATGTGCAGGGAAAAACCACGGGGCAATGGCAACTTCTCTTCTTATTAATTTCAGCAAAGATTACATTCACGTCCTTGGACGTTTTCAACAACTCAACCTAAATGCAAGGGATCACATCCCTTTTATAGAGCGAGAGGAAGACTCCAAAACTGTTCGTTTCATCTTCCAACGCAAGCCTCCAAAAGATTGTTCGTTTCCGCTCCCAAGACTGTTGGTCTTCCGCATTCCAAGACTGTTCGTCTTCCGCGTACTGACGTCTACCTAGACGTCCACTGCTTTGGCGTCTTCTTGGCATGACGTCTGGCCTAGACGTCTGCCAACCCAGACGTCTGGCCTAGACGTCTGCCAACCCAAACGTCTGGCCTAGACGTCTGCCAGCCAGACGTCTGGCCTAGACGTCTGCCAGGTCAGACGTCTAGTGGCCATACGGACTTCACACCTAACAAGGTAAACATTACTTTTGGGACTCCTTAGGGTTTATTTTATGGGTCACACCATGTGATTTAATGTGGCCCATGGATTGCTGATATGTGGTGTGTAGGGGTCCATGATTCCATGACTTGGGCTGTGTCAATACACTAGCTGCACCCATCCATGACATCGAGTTCTTGTTCTTCCTTTGATCGAGACTTGTTTCATCCATATATTTAAGGTGTCTATCAACACCACTTTATGTTTGTGACCTGTTTCTTGTTTGGATTTAGAGTTCATTTTAACTCAATATTTTGAACATGCTGATTCAACATGGTATCAAAGAAAGAGTGTAAATTCTAAGCTCTTGATATTTGTCTGTTAGGGAAAAGCAAGTGATCACCATCTATGACATTACCCTAATTTATTGTGTGGCGAATATTTGAGAGGGTCTCCATCCATAGTGGTGAGGGGACTTCGATAGGAAAATTGACAACAAGCTTGTCTCCTTGTAAAGTGAAGAGGGCTTTGATAGGAACTTGTGCAACAAGTTTGTATGCCAGAGAAGTGGTTATAGACTCTGAAATTGAGTTGCACAGTGTGTCCTAGGTCTATGATTTAGGAAAGTGTTTGAGGAACACCAAATTTGTGAGTCATCTAAGCTAGATCTAAAGGGAACCATATTTGAGGGAAGCCAGATATGAAGGAAGATATGTCCAAGGGAATCCAGATTTGCAGTCTAGTAGATCTAAGGGAAGCAAGATCTAAGGTACAAGGGATTTGAGGGATGATCTCAAGTATGCTACATTTGAGGGAGGATTGGAGAGACAACCAATTCAAGGGAAGCCGGATCTATCATCTCTGACTAGTTGGGACAAGATAAGCATCAAATTAAGGAGTTTTGGTGGCTCAAGCATTTCTAATTCTTCATCGAGGATGTAATTATTTGAACTGAGTAGAGGACATTAGAGTTGAATGCAGGATTAGTTCATGATTTAGGATTATAACATGAGAAGTAGGAGTATCTATAGAAAAGAAAGAAAAGAAGAAATATGATGCTTATATAAATGCTACGAGAGAACTGATAATTCATCATTTTGAAGGAAATAAGGTTTCACATCAATGATCTCTTTCATCCAACAAATATTTGTAACAAGTGACAAGATCTATTTGACAAGGTAGATTGGAACATGATCATCTTTTTAGAGGCAAAATTAATGACATTATATGCTCTTCATTATGGTCGTGTGGGGGATCTCCTTGCTTGCTCAATGAAATAGAAAGCAAATTAAACAGGTGTGGAGAAGACTTTGTCAAGAAGGAATCTCATCTAATTGAGATGGTCACAAGGAGATTGAAAGGCCTTGTGAGATGCTTTACACCAATATGAGAACATACATAATTCAAATGCAAGTGGAGAACAAGAAAACCCTTTTATAAGTGTTAGAGGGAGATGGCAAATTGGGAAAATCTGAGCAAGTATACCTTACCAAGAGCAAGAACTTTCATGGAGTCGTGACCATAAAAAGCCCAGTAATTCTATGAAATTAGAAGAGCAAACTTCTAAAAGTAATTGCATGGAGAAACAATCTGATGTTTAGGGTTGACCTAGACTGCAAAGGTCATTTTATGGAAAGAAGAATGATGGATGCTACTATTGTAGCAAAATTAGACACATTGCACGAGAAACTGTTATGTCAAAGAAAAATGATGGAAAAATTGAAGAAGCTAGACATGGAAGGACAATTAATGACACTAGAACAACAGGAACAATGACAACAATATTAATGACTAAGGATATTTTGTTGCTACTACCTTTTATGTACATACCTCTAGAAAGGAATGAATTGTTGATGCTAGATGTTTACGTCACATGGCTAAAGATGGGCCAGTATTTTCTTCCTTTGATAAAGCCAAAGATTTAGGGATTTTCATGGCAAATAACATTTCCCTAGGCACTAAAGGTTTTGGTGATGCCAAATGTGAGTATAGGATTATGAAGGATGTCTATGGTGTTCCTCAGTTGTATTTGTATCTCAAATCACCTAATCTAATAAAACAAGGGAAATTTAGCTTGGTAAATCCATAATAAAGGATATTCACAATTGGTATGTGGTTGTGACTTTTGATATACATATTCCAAAGCATAGGGTTTGAACAAAATAAAAGAACATTTGCACTTGCAGTGAGAGCTAATAACATAAGCAAACTCTAGAATGAGAGACTTGAACATCTACGTTATAAAAAATTGAACTTGATTTGCACTTGTGGTTTCACAAGGTGTACATGAAGGCTATATACTCAAAAAGCATCATTGAGAAAACATGGAAGACAAGAAAGCAATTGGAACTTGGCCATAATGACATCTCTACAACAAATAGTCTTTCTATAATAGATAACAAGTACAATTTGACCTTTATTGATGTTTTTTCAAGGATAATATGAATTTGAATTTTCAAGAGCAAGGACATGGGATTCAAAATGTTTTTTGAACTCAAGGTGTTCATTGAGAATCAAAGTGGTTGTTCTATCAAATGCTTTCACACTAACAAAGATGGGGAGTACATAACTAGTGATTGCATACCTTTGAACATTGGCAAAGGACAAAAATTCATACTCCTCCACAAGATGGTATTCCACAGAGGGAAAACAAGACACTTGTGGAAATGAATGGGTCTATGATTCAAGCATAGAGATTGGAAAATATATTTTGTAGGGAGGTAGCTCTCCATGCAACCCTAATATTGGACAAGCTACATTCTAAACAAGGTTCCCACTAAGATTGTTTGGAAAACAACACTCGAAGAGAAGTGGAGTGGTCAAAAATTTAATATTGAACATTTAAAAGATATTTGGTTGTGGCATGGCCCCATATTCCCAACGAGAACGGTTGAAAGCTAGATCCCAAAAGCTATTCTTGTATCATGATGGGATATTAAGAAGTATCTAAAGCCTATAAGCTTTTCAATCCAATCAAAAGCGAGTTGTTCATCAATAGCGATGTTGTCTTTGATGAATCAAAGAGTGGATCCACCCTTTTCTTTTGATCATCCACTAATATCGTGATCCATAATCAAATGAAGAAGGATCAAGTGGATGCGTCTATGATTTGTTGAGAAGAAATCCTTAGAATATGATGTCCAAGAGAGCTCCTAGAAGGAAGTTTAAAGGTGCATGGAAGAGGACTATTTGTGCAGAAGGCCATCTACAGTATGATTCTTGTTGGATGGATAGATTGCCAAAGTTGGATGTTCTTTGGATGGAGGAACACCTGGACCAACCCACCCATGGGAGGGCAAGGAACATTCAAAGTCAGATGTCTAGTGGAGAGTGGAGGGCCTCCCAAAGTGGGACATCCGTCATATGGAGGAGAGGTGTGTGAAGTAGGATGTTGGTTGCATAGGAGAGGGCCAGCCTTGGGTGAGTGCATGACATAAGAAGGGATGCCCATGGCATGATGCCTAAAGGAGAGTGGAGGGCTATCTGGAGCAAGTTGTCCGACAGAGGACAAAGGGCCACTTGGGGATGCTTGCTTGATAGAGGAAAAAGGGCCATTTGAGTTAAGACATTTAGAGGGAGGCATAGGGCTAAGTTGTTTGTAGGAGGAAAAGAAACAGTAGTCTAAAAGGAGGCACATGGCTAGATCATGAACATGAGCAAAGATCACTAGTTTAGATGGAAGCACAGGGCTAGGACCATCGTTAGGAGCAAAGAGCAATAGTTTGGAAGTAGGCATAGGGATATGTCTATCAACAAGAGTAGAGAACAATAGTGTGGAAGGAGACATTGGTCCCAAGTAGTCAAAATAGCATATGGTAACATGTCTAGATTTAGGTGGCCAAGGACTTGGATGAATTCAGTACATTTTTGAATCAAGGTCATTGTCCAGTTATGACTAAGAGCACTGACATCCTTGAAACATATATATATGGAGAAGCGAAAGGGATGAAAGAAGAGGAAGATGCCATGAATGAGGAATACAATCCTTTAAGAAAGCACAAGAGTTGGGGATGGGTTCCATACATACAAGAAAAAATCATAAGGTAAGAAATCTTTCTTTTGTTGCCTAATGAACTTCAGGACAAGTTGATGGGTAGGCCTTGAGGCAAGGATTAGCCGTGGGCATCTTTAGGATCTACCCTTATTCCTAGTCTTAGCCGTGGGCATGCTTAGGACCTACTTTTATTCCTAGTCTTAGCCTTAGAATATCAGATTGCTTCTATATGATAGGTTTGACTATAGGTTCATATTAGGCATACATGTCATGAAAAATACCTTGACAAATGACTAAGTCTGGAATCCTGAAATTTGGCTAAGTGTTGGATAAATCCAAATAGGGTCAAAATCTAGTTTCTTCATTATAAATCCTATGAATCTATAACCATGCTTAAACATCTTGGAAGTATATACATTTATCATATGAATTTAAGTAAATGGGTAAATGTCCAAGCATAAATGAGAGAATTGGAATGTTGGATTATCCATCGTAAACAACGTATCAAGATGTTACCCTTGACCCTTTGAATCCAAGGACACAACTCCTTTAGGTTGGAGGCAATGACAAAAGGCTTTTCTTTTCTAAGATTTGATATTAACAACCGCCATTGTTTTTCTGCATCTTCTTGATCAAGTTTTCCATGCCCCTTGTAGTGAAGAGGGGGATAGGGCCTTGCTGTGCCCACCCTCACTGAAATTTCCTCCATTTGAAAACAACACCAACCCAAAATGCCACCTTTTTTTCAAGCAATAAATTCTGCCACCTAGGCTCTAGCACAAAAATCCCATAATATTTTGCAACCCTTGACTGTTGTCTGGCAGTAGAGCAAACCCAAATTTGTCTTTCTACATTCTCAGACAAATCAGACGAAAATACAGTTTGGACTCGTGACCCCTCGTTCAAATGTCCTGCTTGACATGGTCAAGCCATATAATAGTATGAAGTTCTTTTATTTCCCTCTTTTCAGATTAATTTCATTATTCCTATAGTGATATCTGGTCCCAAAGTCTCAACATTTAAGGCATTAGTAGTCAAATGCCCGAGGTCGTAAAGAATAAGATTTAATTGGCTTTATAGAGTAGAACAAAAATTTCATTCAATCTAGAGGGTTTATCGCTTTAAAATAGTTTGATAGTACATTAATCTCATTCTTCGCAATCCTTTGCTTTAGTCAAATTGAGTTAGAGGAAGGACCTCACATTCAAAGAAATATCTCCAGCTGTGGCCAGCTGGACAACCAGTTCATTGAAAAGTGAATATGTGTGCAGAAAAGCAAGAAATGTTTTGTTTGATACAAAGATTGGTATCAACTCAATATTTATTTGCATTATTATATCAAAAAATCTTATTATTGTCCCTTAACGTTAAAAAAAAAAAAGGAAATCTTATTATGGCAATGCATGTTAGCCTCTATTTGAGCGTCTTGAGCAGATAGATAGTGATTCTGGTTCCTTATATGGGGTTTTGTTTTACTTTTTTATAATATATATATAAGATTATACCGGATTGAAATGGGCTCCTCTTGTATTACATCATGACCGTGTTAATATGGTATTCCAACAAACCACATAGTGGTATTTTGACTGGCAATTATTTTGAACCTGGAACTCCATATTGGGGGCCTATGTTTTTAACCACTTAGACTCATGCCTTTTGATACATATATTGAATAATTTAGTACTAGTTTTTTTTTTTTCAATTTTAGCCAAAAATTCCTTGACCAACTTGATTACCTTTCCCATATGTCTAGCTTTCAATTTCCCAAATTTTCTCAAAAACAACTTCTTATAGCAGAGAAGGAAGATTAGATATTTCAATCCAAGATTCTCTATTTAAATATTCTTCAATATAAAATGGGACAAATAAACTTATAAAGAGACCTGCATTTTAAACTGTCTATCAATATTACGCCTTATTAGGAATTCAACATGGATTGCATGGTCAAAAATAATTGGGGAGGATCCATTAGTCATCTCAACAATATCAAAATAGTTTAGATTTGATTAAAAACAAAAAATTATGCAACCTAGAATAGGTTCTATCTCAACCTTTGTTGTTTGAGCCATTTAGGCCATATAACACAGGGATTTCCTTTTATCTAAACGATTATAGACACCAAAAGATATCGTCATTAGAGAGTGGTCAAAACGTTCATCACTCTTCCATTTGAGGGCAGATTCACTTATTCACACCATCTTCAATCATACTAAAATCCTTCCCAAGATTTAAGGGATATCATCTCAATTATCTGTATGCTGTCCAACCCCACTATGCCTGCCACCTGAATAAAATTACTTCCAATTGTGGCAGCCACCAACAATGGGATATGTAGAGGCTAATATTAATGGAGCAGCATAACATATCCTATAGATGTATTCAATTAATTGGAACAAGTTGACTAAGTAATCAAGCTGAGTTTCCTCCTTCCCTATGTGGCCATCACACACCTTTAAGAGAGCTCAAAGTGACAGAGGCTATACTGAAAGGAGACTCATGTTATCATTAACCTTGTAAAAGGATGCACAAAAACTGAAAACATATACTGAGATTAGAAAATTGTTGCAGAATGGGACAGACATTTGTAACTAATAACTTCTCCATTATGTGCTGCCAAATTCTGAGAGCTTCCAACTTAGTGGCTAACACCCTTGCCAAAAAGAGGTGTGGATTTAGAAGTAGGTCAAGCAATAAACAAAGTTATTGTATCTGGCAATTTTCTTTCTTGGATACCCATGCCCTTGTACAGCTACAGATATGGATATGATGCTTCTCAAATACCAAATCCAAATATATCCAAATACATGGGTACTGTATTCATAGATGTATTCGAAAAAATGACCCTATTTGGTCCATATCTAATACATTCACATATGGCCTAGGCACATCTATCCATGACATGAAGATTAAAAGAAAAATATTCAACTTTTAAAAAATATAATTTAAATTTAAAACTATGACAATCCTCTTCTTAATTAATGAAAATATCCTATTTAAAACTTGTACGTCTGTAAACATTTTTTTGTTATATGTTTTTCTCTTATAATGTGTGTATCTAGAGTTGTATCCATGACATGGAGATTAAAAGAAGAATGTACAACCTTTTAAGAATATAATTTAAATTTTAAAAAACTATGACAATCCTCTTCTTAATTATTGAAAATATCCTATTTAAAACTGACATGTGTGTAAACATTTTTTTTGTTATATGTTTTTTCTTATAATGTGTGTGTGCGCACATGCTTTTTATAATGTCATATCCGAAAAGTATCCATATTAGGGGGTCTTGAAAATTTGGCATATTTGTAGCAGATACTGTATCCGTTTCCATTCAACATAGGCAAGGCCAAGCCACTGAACTTATCCTCTATTAAACATGTCAATCACTTCAGATGATGGTGCAACTATGGTCTAAGACTGAGAATCTCTCTCTCTCTCTCTCCATATATATATATAAGAAAAAAGAAAAGCATAATGTATTTGAAATTGGAAGGGTTAATGACCCAAAAATGAACAGAGAAATGTTAAGAGAAGACATGACCAGCAGACTTAAGAGGAAAGACGAGAGACACTTGAAGCTGCCACTATGGGCAAAACCATAGAGAATGTTGAATTTAGTATGATTGACAGTTTAAACAAGCAGATTGATTAGACATAGTAACATGGTGAAATGAAGAGACAGTCATATGGGCTATTATATTTTATCATACATTCTTTATTATATATTGATGTATTATTGTTGATTAATTCGAGCAATTTGAAACTAATGTGATACTACTGTTTCTAGGGTTTGGGGGTGTGGGTGCTACTTTTGAAATCTGGGTGCACAGGTATGAGGGTATGGAATATTAAGCTTATAAAATTAAATATTGAAAATTAAAGAAGTAGTTAAATTTGATGAATTAATAACATAAACATGTTAAGATTATGAACTCATTCGTTCACATCATTCTTATAGATTAAGATGTAGAATTCAACTAAAAAATTATGGGGTATTGGTGCCCAAGCACCCAATTACCAGGTGCAGGAGCAGTATGGGTGCATGGACCTAGAGGAGTGGGTGCATGAACCCAGTAATTGTGTGTGATACTGTTCCTTGATGCTCATTAGCTGTGATTAAAAATGTGATCCAATCAAGCATGACAACAATTGAGTATGCCTTAGTATTTGTGTTTTTAAATCATATGAAGAATTTGGAGAATAACAATGATCCTTGACATGTTTAACACCAGAAAGCAAAAGTAATGATATTAGAAAGCTATGTTCCATTGGGATGCATCAACCAACACCCCTCCACCCCCCAAGATCTTGTTTCCTTGCCCTTTGCATTTCAGGGATGCGGGGATGGGGCCAAAGTGCCCCTTAGGCGTAGCCATCATCAAAACCTTTCAGGACCTGCCTGAGCTATCCCTGAAAATGTTACGTGATCAGCTTGGGTTGTCCTTGAAATGGGACATCCCTTGGATGGCATTCTAGCAAGCCCAGGCTTGGGTGTCTCTAGGGTGCATGGATGTGGACGGGATGTCCAAGACGTCCCTTAGTGATGCGGGAGCATCCGAATGGTTACAGGAAGGGTAACTACCAACCGTAACTGCCGCATTTTGCATATAAGGAGGGAGAAGAATCGGTAGAAAAAAGGAGAGGAGGAGCGACATGCATGGAGAGAAAAGAAAAAGGGGCATGCAAATTGAGTTAAGAAGGGAAGAGGAAGAAAGAAAGGTAGGGTAGAGGTTCCAGTTGCTTATTTATGCATGGAAGCCAATGAAAAGTTGTAATATACAACCAATTGATGAGGTTTAATAGACTTTAGGGGTTTAATAGACTTTAGGTTTAATATTTATTTATTTTTCCTAAAGTCTTGTATTTGCTGACATTTTATTGTCGGCAGCTTCGTAATGTCGGCAGTTGCCGACATTCCTTGTTTTCATTTGTCGGCAGCTTCTTATCTTCTCCTGCCGACTTTCTTTGTTTTAGTTGGCTATTTAAGCCTGTAAATAAAATAATAGTGCAGCTTGGCTAATACCACATCAGATTGGTATCAGAGCTTGGAATTGATGATGGTTTTGGGTTTTTCCGACCTCATCTGCAAGTCCAGTTGAAGCTCTATCAGTGTGCTGCGTCACTGTTGTTTTCATCAACAGTTTGTTGTAGTGAAGCTTATACAATTCGTGACATTGTCCATCACCAAGCTTATGCGGTCATTTCGATCGCCTGGGGTTAAATTGTTTAATTGTTTTCAGTTGTTCAGTTAGTCCAACTTCAGATTTGTCACGAGCCCACTGGGAAAAATCTGTCGCCAGGAAGATCTGTACAGACTGTGCCGTAGGCGGTGAGCGCTAGGGTTTCGTCAAGGTTGCAGCGGCTCTTGTCGCATCCGCAAAATACCCGTCACTGCAAAAGACGACGGCGTTCTGTTTTCCCTTCCGTAAGAGCGTTCTCTGCGCGTTTCAGTTCCAGCCAGCGAGGGGTTTCAAAGTTCTGCGTGCACACCCAGATCTACGTGCTCAGAACGTTTTCGCCCCCACATTTCAGCCCACATCAGGCCAACCAGACTGCCGATTTCGTTCCTCCGAAGCAGGACGCGGTTCATTGACACATTGGCAATAACATTAACACATTGACACATTGGCAATAACATTAACTTTCCACCTTGAATTTGTTCTGTGTTTGAATGGTAATTGCATTAAATGTTACAAGTTGCATAGATTGGTATTTGTGTAGGATTGCAGGTGAGGACGAGGTATGATTGTAGTTTGCCGGAAGATGCCGTTCGAGCAGGAATTACCCTCCAAGTTAGGATTGGTCGTTTGAATCAGTTCTCTGATTAGCAATTGACCGTTCAAGTGGAAGCTGCATCATGCCATACAAGTGGAAGTCTCATTCAAGTGGAATTGCCCTTGCCTTCTTGTGGTCGTGTCGTCTAGCCAATTGCCATGTTACCATCTTGGCAATTCTTGTCTTGCCCATTGCTGTCTAGCCGTCTAGTGCATGCAAATTAGAATGAAACTAAATCTTACATTGTGGGTGTTAGTAAACCATGAATCTTTTGCTGCTAGGGGAGGTTGTTGTTCAGTTGACCTCCTCCGTCTAGACTGCATCACTGAGACGGTTGTGCATCTAGGATAGTGTCCAAGAAAAAACAGAAATTATTAAAAAAAAAAAACATGAAGACTGCCCAACATTCCTCAGATCCAAGAAGAAATTTACTGTGATAATGTCAATACAATCTTGCTAGAAGAGTCATAAATTCATGTACAGGTCTTGAAGAAGACATTGAATATATGTAATGTGTCTGCCATACAAGTATAATGCATGTACAGGTCTTCCAGAAGATATAAATGCATATATAGGTATGCAAAAAGGAATAAAATGCATTTAACAGGCCTTTCAAGGAAACACAAACACATTTAACAGGCCTGCAATATTACAAAACATGTCTACAATGCCCATAACAGGTCTAATATGACTCATAACAAATCTTCTATTTGTTGTTTTGCATGTAGTGTGACTAATCTCAGACATGCCCTACGATTACATTCCCATAGATCACTTAGTATACTTCATCTCTACTACCTATACTTCATCTCTATTGCCTCATAGGTATAAGAGACCTATAGTTGCCAGGAGCAACTTTTACCTGCAGTTTAACATGCTTTCACATTGAATCCATGTAAAGTCCAACACACTCTTACTCCAAATGCCAATAATAGAGTGCACATAGGCATTTGCATTTCCATAATCAAAGGAGATAGTTCATCAAGTCTTTCATTCAAGCAATAAGTTTGTTACGATACCGCATAAATATTTAATATCCGCAATAATACTTCAATATTGAATTATTATTAACAACATGCAAACAATAATAATTCAGATTCAAATGCCACGAACAATATGCAAATATCAAATCCGGAAATAAATTAATGCAATAGCAAATCCACAGCCACTCGGAGAGGGCAAAGTCTCATAGCCACTTTGAGAGGGCGAAGTCTCTTATGCGCATCGAGGCGACTTAAATCCAAATTATTCGATGATCCAAACTAATAAAATATTCTTCCTATTTATAGATGAAATCAATAATAACCTAACCCTAATTCTCAAGGGCCGACTAACTAAATCTATGGCCCGAGATAAAAATAATTAGCCGACATGGCTATATTGGGACCGTTACATGGCTCCCTCCTTCAGAAAGCTTTGTCCTCAAAGCTGGAAAAGATTGGAAAATGCTCTCAGGCTCCCATGTAGCATCTTCTTCTAGAAGGTCCTGCCACTTGATGAGAAACTCCTGAATTTGTCGAGATCGAAGATGACGAACTCTGGACTGCAATATTGCTTCAGGTTGAAGAGTGATTCGACCTTCTTCATCAAGTAATGGAAGCTCTGTCTGGGACTACACCTTTTGGCCAATAACCTGTTTGAGACAGGATACATGAAAAATTGGATGGATGCGGGAAGATGGTGGAAGCTCCAACTGGTATGCTACTTCACCAATGCGACGAACCACCTTGTAGGGACCATAAAATCGAGGAGCCAACTTCTGACTAGACTTGGTCTTTAAGGACAATTGCTTGTAAGGTTGTAGGCGTAAAAAGACCATATCTCCTATATTGAATTGTCGTTCAGAATGGTGTGAATCTTGTTGTTGCTTCATACGATTCTGGGCCTGGGTCAAATTATCCTTAAGAAGTTGAAGCATGATTCATCGTTTTTGTAACAAATCATCTACTTGGGCAACTTTGGAAGATCTTGGAACATAGTCTGTGATTGATGGAGGTTTTTGACCATACAATGCTTCAAATGGGGACATCTTAAGGGAAAAATGGTAAGAAGTATTGTACCACCATTCTGCTAATGAAAGCCATTGGACCCAGTGATATTGCTTGTCTTGAGCAAAACAACGAAGGTAAGTACCCAAACATTTATTAACAATCTTTGTTTGACCATCAGATTGAGGGTGATATGAGGAGGACATACTCAACTTGGTACCACTAAGACGAAACAATTCCTTCCAGAAGTTGCTAGTGAAGATAGGGTCACGGTCACTCACAATGGTTTTGGGCATACCATGTAACTTAAAAACATAATCAAGAAATACCTTGGCCACCTTACTTGTTGAATAGGGATGTTGTAATGCATAAAAATGAGCATACTTGGAAAGGCGATCTACTACCACAAAGATCATTGTTTTGCCCTCTGATTTGGGAAGGCCCTCAATGAAATCCATGGATATGTGCTCCCATTGGCGGTTAGGGATAGGCAAGGGTTGCAACAATCTAGGAGATTTAACTGTTTCCCCTTTGTTACATTGACATACCTCACACTCAGCCACAAACGTCTTGACATCTGCTTTTAATCCTTTCCAAGAAAATGATTGCTTCACTCGCTGGTATGTTTTCAAGAATCCTGAGTGTCCTGCCAAAGGAGATGCATGCAATTCTTGGAGAACCTTTGACTTAATAGTCGAAGATTGAGGAAGATAAATGCGATCTTTTTTGTGAAGCACTCCATCGAGTATGAGAAGCAAGAATGCAATGATGATCCTATTTTCATATCTTGAATGATCTGAGCAGTCTCTGAATCAGCAAGCCAATCTTCTTGAAGTTGAGAAAGCCATTGTGGACAAGGACTAGAGATGGCATTGATAGCCACATCATCCTCGTATTTGCGAGATAAAGCATCAACCACCACATTTTCCTTACCTTTCTTATATTCAATGACAAAATCATAACCCAAGAGTTTGGTCATCCATTTATTTTGTTCAGGGCATGAGAGACGTTGTTCTAAGAAATGCTTCAGGCTACTATGGTCAGTCTTAATGATGAAACGACTACTCAACAAATAATGCCTCCATTTCTCTATGGCATGTAAAATAGCTAGCATTTCCTTCTCATAAGTGGACCGTCCCAAATTCTTGCCTGAAAGTTGCTTACTTTCAAAGGCTAATGGGTGACCATCTTGCATTAAAACGACTCCAATACTTGTGTCAGAAGCATCACACTCAATGACAAAAGGCTTGCTAAAATCAGGAGTGGCCAAAATTGGAGTGGAACACATAGCTTCTTTTCGGGCTTGGAAGGCCTGGGAAGCAACTTCAGTCCAAACAAAAGCATCCTTTTTGGTGAGGGTGGTGAGAGGTGCAACAATCTTGCCATAGTTGCGGATAAATTTTCTATAATAACCTGTGAGTCCTAGAAATCCATAGAGTTGTTTAAGGGATTTGGGCAAGGGCCAATCTTGAATAGCTTTGATTTTATTAGGATCTACCTTGACTCCTTCATGAGATACTATATGTCCCAAATATTCTACCTCTTGGACCCCAAAGGTACATTTGGACCTTTTAACAAAGAGTTTTTCCTTTTGTAATAGATGAAGGACTTTGTCAATATGAACTAGATGATCCTCCCAAGATTTGTTGTAAATTAAAATATCATCAAAGAAAACTAGGACAAACTTACGGAGAAAAGGATGAAAGACATGGTTCATGAGACTTTGAAAAGTGGAAGGAGCATTAGTGAGTCCAAAAGGCATGACTAGGAACTCATAATGACCCTCATGTGTACGGAAAGCAGTCTTAGGGATATCCTCTTCTCTAACCCTAATTTGGTGAAAACCAGAATGCAAGTCTAGTTTAGTGAAGTATCTAGCACCATGCAATTCATCCAACAAATCATCTATAACAGGGATAGGAAACTTATCTTTGATAGTGATCTTGTTAAGAGGATGAAAATCAGGACACATGCGCCATGAGTTATCCTTACGTCGTACCATCACCATCGGAGAGGAATATGGACTAATGCTTGGACGGATGATTCCATGCTCTAACATTTCTTGGACCAACTTCTCGATTTTTGACTTTTGGGGTTGGGGGTAGCGATAAGGATGCACATTAGGAGGTTGACTTCCTAGAATTAGATGGATGGCATGATCATGTGTGCGCTTAGGAGGTAGACCCCTTGGCTCACTAAATACCTCCTCATAATGATCCACAATACTTTGGAGATCCAATGGAAGAGTTGGAAGAGATGGATCCAAGGATTGAACCTCCATGCAATTGACTTGGGCAAAGAATCCAAGACCGCCCTTCCTCAATATCTTTTCCATGCGATGGGAACTAACTACCTTGGAGGGAGGGGGTTGAATTCCTTGGAGACAAATGACCCTTCCATTCTCTGTCCACTTGATATATAATTTTTGTAGATTAATAGTAACATCACCGAGCTGAAATAGCGATTATGTTAAATATTGAGCATAAGTGTTCAAAATATTATTGATAGTGGTATGTTTAAATAGGACAACATAGAAGCTAAGAATAGCTTAGGAATAATAAAAATATATTATCCCCCTAAAGTGCTAACTAACGCGCTTAGCTAATTAAGCGCTAACCACTAACAACTAACGTAGTCAAAATGACTACAATGACTAACTTACTAACCTAGGTAAAAAGTAAAAAGAAATAACCTAATGGTAAAAGTAACAAACTACTTTTTACCATGCGGTAAATAAAATCTACCTAGGAGAATCTACAAATTACCAAATGAGGTAATAATTATAGTTACTGTAGCATAGTAACTCTAACATCCCCCCTTATTACATTATTTGGGTAATGTATATAACTGCCCCAATACAGTGAAAAAGATGTTGATATGCTGGCTCTTGCTCTAGCTCGGGCTCTGTCACAGTGCTCTGGCTGCTCTAAGCAAAAAAGTGGGTCATTCCTCACTTTGTCTTCACATCAACGAATGTCCTTATTGTAATCTTGTCATCCAACCGGATTGCATGGGTAACCAACCACTGCAACCGCTAGGTGTACTAGAGTAGATCACTACATACGAGGTTCATTCGGTTACAATATGATTTTGCAAAAGTTTTGATAAGGTAGCTAAGGTGTCGGTCGCTGCCAAAAATGCACCCTTATAAGTTTCCCCCTTGTTGCAAAACATGTTGTAATGGAATTTCTGCAAGAAGTGTGACTAAGGTGTCGGTCGCTGCCGAAAATGCACCCTTATAAGTCTTCCTCCCTTTTTACAAAAAATTGTGTGAAGTAGGAAAGAAATGTTTATCCCCCCTTAAGTGCAAAAGATATGCAACTCATGAAGCTTGTTAAGGCTTTTACAAAGATTGCCTCCTAGGCAAATTTCAAAAATTACACCAAAAAATCCCCCCTTTTATTACAAGTACTTCAAACAAAAAGAGTTTGCTATTTTATGAAGCCTAAAAGAGGTACAATCACCCCTTTATTGCAAGTACTTCAAACAAAAACTTATGCTATTTATGAAGCCTAAAAAGAGGGTGTAAATGGTGCTTGCCTAGGGTGACAAATTTGTTTCCCTTTACAATGTTGTTTGAGCCATGAGCACTTTGTGTGCTCTTTCTGAACCAGAATCAGAATCGGAATCAGACACTTCACTAGCAACATTGCCTCTTTGTGATGTGCCTTTGCCATTTTTGTTTTGCTTGTTTTTAAACCAACACCGATTGGTGTCATGGTTGTCCTTTTTACAATTTGTGCAAAAATTCTTTTGAGGTTGCTTTCCCTTATCTTTTGAAGATGATCCTCCCTTTTGAAAGTTTCCTTTCTTCTTTCCACCCTGATTGTTCGAGTAAAGTGCATTGTTTGACACTTCATCGCTTTGGAGCTGATTTGCTTCCTCCGTTTGAAGCAAATTGACTAACTCCACAAAGGTGACTGTTCTTTGAGATACATTAAGGGATGTTATTAACATCTTGTAGGATTCTGGAAGAGCCCTCAATATTACTGAAGTCAGGATAGTATCTTCTACTTTTTCTCCTAAAGCATTCATCTTTGACTTCAGTTCTGCCACTCTGTAGAGGAATAGTTCTATTGATTCTCCTGACTTCATATGGAGTGTATGAAGTTGTGTTTGAAGGTTTAGAATAGTCGATTGATTCTTGCCTTCAAAAATGGTACAAAGTGCATCCCATGCATCTTTACCATTTTTGGCTTCACTTATGTGAGGCTGGATCTCATCAGTAGTAGCTAGGAGAATCAACATGAGAAGACGATTGTTCTTTTTGTCCCATGCTTTCTGATCTGCTCCTGTTGATGTGGGTCTTGTTTCAGTGCCATCCACTAAATCCCACATTTCCTCTATAGTAAGGATGGCTTTCATCTTGGTTTTCCATGCTGAATAGTTAGGACCTTTAAGCAATTGTGTATCATTTAGGTATTTGTTGATAGTTGCCATGATGAAGGTTCTAGAATTTGCACCAAGATGATCTTTCTTTCACTCTTAATTGGTATTTAATGGCACCTGCCTAAAAACTCTCTTTGAAGAAAGATGATCAGTTTGAGGATATTTAAGCCAAACAAATAAGAAATGAAAGAGAATTCACTCAAAAAGATATTTAATGGCACCTGCCTGAAAATCCTCCTGAAGAGGGATAATCAGTTTGAGGAAATTGAGCCAAACAAATAAGAGTGAATTTTAGGGTTGTATGGAGAGAATATCAATTTTAAAAATGGCTTATACTTGTGCAATGAATTACACAAATTATTGTGAAATTTTGGGGTTTTGAGTGCTCTTGATTTTGATGACTTATAATTGCAAAGAACAAGAAATTAAATGCAATAATCAATCAAAGAGTGCCCACAAAATTTTTATCACTTAGGTGTCGGATGCAACCGAAAATGCACCTAATTTGCCAATTTGTAATAAAGGTGTCGAGTAATATCGAAAATGCACCTTTATTACCAACTTTTGCAACAAAATTTTGATTTGTGTTGTGCAAAAATTTGATATTCAAAGTCTCCTCTTGTTTTTCAATTTTGCAAAGAATGTGGCATAAAACAATTGCCTTTCCTTTTTGTTTTGCAAAATAAACAAGTTTTGATTTTTAAGTGCTCCTCACTTTGTGTTACAATTTTGCAAAGAAATACAATTTCTTGTCTTCCCCCCTTTGATTTGCAAAATTAACAAAGTAGCACTCCTTTCAAGTCAAGTCGACACACGACCCGCGTTTGAAAGGCTTTCCAGAACCAGTCGACACACGACTTGGTTTTTAGTGGACCCAAGGTCTTCAATCTCTTCTCAGGTTTTGCAAAAAAATAAAATGTGCAATTTTGGTGTTATTCTCCTTGTGTTACAATTTTGCAAGAAAGAATCAATTTTCTTGATTTTGTCCCCCTTTGATTTTGCAAAATTAACAAGGTTTTGAGAAGATTTTAGGGCTCCCTAATTTTGCAAAAAATAGTGCTATTCTTTGTCTTATATCCCCCTTTTTGGAGAAAACAAAAGCACTCTTTGTTTGAATTTGCAAAAAAATAGGGCCCCCCTTTTTTTTAAATTTAATGTGCAAAATTTAATCATATAAGTTTAATTAATAATAAAAATAAACTAATGTTTTATAAAAAAATCAATTTATTAAAAAAATGATTTTTTAAAAACATAATTAATATTTAAATTATTAAAAAAAATATAAAAAAAATTAATTTAAATAAAACAAATTAAAAAAATATATATATATATATATATATATATATATATATATATATTGAAAACCTTTACCTTGTGAGGCAAAATTATGGTTGCTCTGCTCCTGACGGGAGTCGAACCAGGGTCTAGCAGGCGCCAGCGCCCTAGCCGTGGGCCCTTGACCGTCCTAGTTAGCGGGCTAGACGGAAACCAAAAGGCGCGAGGTTTATTAAATTTTCGTCCTCCGATTTTAGAAGGAAAAAAAAATGTTCTAGAAATTTTATCCCACATCCGCCTTGCGGATGAAATTTTTTACTTTAAATTCGCAAAGCCTTCGTAAGGCTTTTGATTGCCTTCGGGCAATCCAACTTGTGGACCGCCCTTTTTGCCACGCGGGGAGAAGATGAAGACTGCCAAGTGTACGCGCTGGACGACCAACACCACGCCACGTGTCACAGTTCTTTTATCGCCATGTGTCACATGCTTGCCTGCTCATCACGTTAGCGAACCATACCTTGACACGTCAGCCGGAGGTCTAGCCAATCACAACGTGCTAGGTGTCCACCTTGAATCTCGTGCCTTTGCCACGTGTCCGCCAGCTCAGGACCAGCTAGATCTCCACGTAGCCTCCTCGGGATTCATGCTGTCAAGGTGACGTCAGACATCCTCGTTGTTCGTGCCAGTTGTAGATTCTGCCAGAGATCCCGTGCTTCGGGAGTCGTGCAGGGTGGTCGCAGGGTGATGTCAGACTACAAGTTTTTGTGCAGAGATCCCGTGCTTCGAGAGTCGTGCTGGGTGGTCGCGGGGTGACGTCAGACTACAGGTTTTCATGCAGTCGATCAGGAGATTCATGGAGCGTCCGATCAGGGACTGGCAGCCCACTGACTTCAGTACTCCACGTGTGCCAGGGAGCCGGCCCAGTAGAGCGTCGGTCAGAGTTCTTGGCTCTGCGGGCTGTCAGGTCCCACAGGGCCTGACAGTGTCAGTCGCTGTCAGGTGACAGTCGTTGACAGATTCAGCGCTTCAGGCCGATATGTCAGAAAAACAGCAGGCGGAGCACCAGCAGACTGCGTGAAATTTCGTGCCTGCAGAGAGCGACCAGAGATCGAGGGGCCGGATCCACCTCGGGATCCATGCGTTGCCCAAATATTCCATACAGGTTCTAGCAGATTGCCTTGGGAACCGTGTCGAGTCTCCAAAAATTTAGGTTACCTCGGGAAGCGTGTCCTGTCCAGGGGAGGTCCCGTCTCAGGATTTATGCCCCCTTGGTCCGATCCAGAAGCGACAAAAATGTCGCCTTATCCAGGACTTCGCCTTGCCTCGCCCAAGTCTCACCGTTGCCCTCGCCCAGGCTCTGATACCAATGTTAAATATTGAGCGTAAGTGTTCAAAATATTATTGATAGTGGTAGGTTTAAATAGGAGAATATAGAAGCTAAGAATATCTTAGGAGAGCTGTTTAATAATCTAAAAATAATGAAATGTGAGACCGTGGAGACACAAGGTGGGGGTGTTTAATAATTAAAAAAAATGAATGTGGAGACATGGGGCGGGGTAAAATGCAACAGAAAAACTAATGAAAAAGGGTGCTTGCTCTCTATTAATAATTAAATTAAATTTTATTTAATTTAATTATTAATATAAAGTAGGGAGGGGAGTTGTGCCAAATAATTAAAAAAAAACCCAATTAATTCCGAGAAACCAAGAATTTGAATATTCTCAAATTCCTGAAGAGAGAGCTGGGACGAGGGTTTTGAAGGGTTTCAGACAAAATTGCAGAGAAAATACAGAGGGCAGGGCCTATTGGCCCTAGTGGCCAACAGGAAATTTTCGACGGGGATGATCATAGTAAGGAAAAGGCATAGTTCGAGGAAATGCAGTGGATTCAAAATATAGTAGACAACCAATTTTTACAAGCCACACAGAGTGAAGGAAAAAGCAACAAGCACTTCCAGTTCATAGTGCAAAAAGAGATGGGAGATCACAATCTTCCACAAAAACGAGGACAAGGGTTGAAGAGAACCAGAAACAAATTTCATGGCGCAGACCAGATCAGAGAAGCTGAAGCAGGGAAAATTGATATGGTCCAGAACATGAGCAAGACTGTTCTGAGGGCAAACTACCAAAAGGGGCCGATTGTACCAATACCCAATATGGGGAAGGAGTCAAGGGAGCTACCCAAAAAAATGAATTTTAGGGATGCCCTTCGTGGGGAACAACCCCAGCCAAATGTGATAAATAACCTGAGGGCACCACGAAGACCTTTGAGGATGCCTAAGATGGATCCCAGGAAAACTATGACAGGGTGTTTAAAGGCGGCGGATGGTTCCCCGATAGTGAAGGTGAATATGGAGGACATTCAGAATGGAATAGAAGACATGGAGAGGAGAGGGTTGATATGTCGATTTATGGGGTTCAGACCGATCCTTTCAGCATTTAAACTATGGGCTGCTAAACAATGGCGAACAAAAGGTGAGTTCCAAATCTCTGCATACCCCAATGGTTATTTTCTTGTTATTTTTGCTTCTGAGGAAGATAGGGAACAAATATTCCAAGGGGGGCCATGGTTTTTGGAAGGGCAGGCCTCTTTATGAAACCTTGGCATACTAAATTCAAAGCAGAGGAAGAGATGCCATCCACAACACCAGTTTGGGTGAGGTTGTTTGGCCTGCTAGTAGAATTTTGGAATCCGATAGTTTTTATGGCAATTGGGAATACCCTAGGAACACTCATGATGGTTGTTGATAGTACATATAAATTTGAGCAAATTATTTATGCTCGGATATGTGTCCTAATAGATTTTAACAAACCTCTCCCAAAAAGATCACTCTATAGTTTGGGGAGGAAACATGGGAGCAAGAGGTGGATTATGAGAACATACCTTTTCATTGCAGAATATGCCATGAATATGGCCATTTAGCAAGAGACTGCACACATAAGATCCCAGAGCAAGGAAGAGAGGAAACAAATCCTGAAGGGTTCCAAGTGCCCAAAAAAAGAATATCCAAAAGAAATCGGCAGTGAGGAATCAAGCAATGGTGTCAAACAATATGTTTGGCAATCTCCCCATTGATGACCTTTTGGATGATGAGGAGGATACAATGGAGATAGAAGTCTTGGAGACATAGTTCCATGGTGGGAGGAAGGAATCTATGCTAGAAGAGGTAAATAGCACCCTTGACACCACCCTAGTTGTGTAGAGCAACAAATAGGAAGTAGTAAACCAGCCAACAAACTACCAACAAAAAAAAAGGGGAAAATAAAAATAAGAGTAATAATCTATTAAAGGTAGGAACCACAAAAAACCTAGAGCCTAGGGAAGACCTCATTGGATCTACCAACAATACCCTAGTGTTGTACACACATATGCCAGGGTTGGATGTTATTCTAGAATTAGGAGGGGTGAGCTAAGAGACAAGTAAGAAGATGAAAATGGACACTAATCAAAAGGTAGGATGCAAAACTAATCAGCACCATGTGGCAAAAGAAGGAGAAAAGCTAATAGTAGAAGGTAAGGTCAATGCCCTTACTCACATATTTAGCCCCCAATATTGATGAAGATCATTTCCTGGAACATTAGAGGACTCAAGGGGAGTCCCTCAAAATAAAATGAAATTAGAAGAATGATATAGACAAATCGACCACAACTTGTCTTCCTTTAGGAGACGAAGGTGTCGGTGGAAGAGATGGAGACAATTGCAAAGAAAGTGTGGCCTATTAGAAGAGTGGAATCCCTCAGCTCCCAAGGGGTATTAAGAGGTATTGCATGCCTTTGGGACCCTAAAGAGGTAGTTATCCACCAAGTGGTGGGTAGTTGGGGTCTCTTGGCGGTAGCAACTCAGAGTAGGCAATCAGACCAAGTTATGCTCTACATGAATGTTTATGCACCTACTAGCCTAGAGGAGAAATATAGATAATGGAAGAACATAAACTACATTATTACCCAATTCCCTCAAGCATGGGCCTTGATAGGAGGAGATTTCAATACCATCCTATCCTTGGAAGAGAAGTTAGGGGAAATAGTAGCTTAGATGGGAGCACAGACCTCATGAAGGAATACATCAAAAACCTCCATCTTGTGGATGTTATGCCAGACAATGGTCTGATGACCTAGTCTAATAGGAGGTAAGGCTCTACCTACATTTTGGAAATATTAGATAGATTCCTACTATCAGATAATTTTTTAATTCATGGGCACATTCCTAGGGTGAAGATCCTAAATAATGCAGGCTCAGATCATTGGTCAATCATGATAGAACTATGGAAATCCAAGGCTAGACACTCACCATTCAGATTCCAACTGATGTGGTTTAGAGATAACTCTTTTAGGCCTAGAGTGCAACAATGGTGGAAGGAAGGCAAACCTCAACATGGAACCAAGATGTACTACTTTGTGAGGAGGCTTCAGTACATCAGATCCAAGATAAGGACCTAGAACTAGGAAGAGTTTGGAGATGTCAAGAAGAAAAAGTTGGAAGTGATAGCCCAACTCAAAGATTTGAATGAACAGATCCACATGGATGGCCTCATGGAGGGTCTGAGTATGGTAGAGATCAGACTTACATCCCAGCTAGAGGAATGGGAAAAAGGGAAGAGTTATTATGGAAGCAAAAATCTAGAATCCAATGGCTCCAGGAGGGGGATCGAAACATAGGATTCTTCCACAAATCTCTTCTAGCCCATAGATCACACAACTTCATACCCTCCTTGAGAATATAAGTAGGAGATACTATCCACACATGGGAAGGTATGAGGTCTATTGTAGTAAACTATTTTGCGAGTCTATTCATAGTAGAACCTCTGGATATTGAAGCCCAATAAGAAGTGTTATAGGAGATACCTGCACTAATAATAGAGGAGGATAATTTAGTTTTGACTACACTAGTAACTACCAAAGAGTTACAATAGGTGGTTTTCAAAATGTAGAAAGGCAAGACTCTTAGGCTAGATGGATTCCCCATTGAATTCTACCAAGAATTTTGGGATATCCTACATGAGGACCTTTTGGATGTGGTTGAGGAAGCTAGGAAAGCTAAAGATGTGTTGAAGGAAATCAACAAATTATATATAGCATTGATCCCAAAGGCACAAGATGTAGAGCATATTATTGAGTTTAGACCAATAGCTTTATGTAATGTCTTGCTCAAAATAATCACCAAGGTAATGGTGAAGAGGCTCAAACCACTTCTGCATAAGATTATCTCACTAGAACAAGGTGGTTTTGTGGAAGGTAGACAGATAGTGGATGAGATAGTTTTGGCTCAAGAGGCTATTCACTCCATGGAAGCATAGAAATCCCCATCCATGTTCATTAGATTAGACTTATCCAAAGCATATGATAGGGTGGACTAGGCTTTCCTCCTCAAAGTAATGGGTCAATTTGGCTTCTCATAGGAATGGATAGATTGGATCAAGGGATGTATTTCATCAGTGTCCTATTCAATTTTGATCAATGGTTGCCCTTCACAATTGTTCATTGCATCTAGAGGTATTAGGTAGGGAGATCCCCTTTCCCCATATTTATTCATCATTCTGGTTGAATGCTTAGGAAGGACAATGGCCAAATGTAGGGAAAACCAAACATTAATAGGAATCACTATTGCAAATGGAGCTAAACCAATCACTCATCTCTAGTTTGTTGATGACTTTACTTTGTTAGGGAAAGCAATAGTGAAGGAAGCCTCAAGAATTAAACATATTATAAGTTGTTTCTCAAGAGCCATAGGGCAATAAATCAATGAGGAAAAGTCCAAAGTCATTTTCTTCCACTGCTCACCTAGATAGGAGATCATGGTTCTTGACAAACTAAGATACTAGAAGACCTCCCTTCCCATCACCTACTTAGGCATTCCTCTTAAAATAGGGAGATAAAAGAAGGAGGATTGGGCCTGGCTAGTGGACAGAGTAAAAAGGAAAATAGAAAAATGGACTAATCGATGGCTATCATCAAGGGGAAGAATAACCCTGGTTAAATCAGTCCTTCAATCTATACCTATTTATGTCTCCATAGTTTTGGACATTCCCAAGGTAGTGTTGAGAGAGTTGGATCAAATAAATCATCAATTCCTTTGGAGGGGCACTAAGGAGGAAAGGAAATGGGCATTGGTGCATTGGGAAACTTTATGCCTTCACAAACATGAAGGGGGACTAGGATTCAGATCAATAGTCAAGAACAACAAGGCACTAGCAGCTAAGTTGTATTGGAGGATGTTGAACAACCCCAATGCACTATGGGCCCAAAATCTGAGAGCTAAATATGCAGAAAATAAAATTTTGGTAGCCATTATTCGACACCAACTCCCTAGTAGAGGATCCCCCATCTTAGTAGTTTTGAGGATAGGAGAGGAGTTGATAAAGAAGGAGCTCTTTTGGATAATTCACAATGGTCAACATGTAAAATTTTGGATAGACTCTTGGGATGGGCACCAACCTTTGGTGGCTCAATTTCTAGAGTGGAGACCTTTCATGGAGTAGCTACATAGAGCAAATTGGATAAAGGTAGCAAAATATTGTAGGTACTAGACTAGAAATTTAGAAGTTGGGAGAAACTAGGTCCCCATAGCCAAATGGCCAATTCAAATCCTAGAGAGGTAGAAGATGGATATCCAACAAACTCTACAAATGAGATCACTTTCTTGGTCTCAAGCGGAGGATTCCCTTGGATGGGGCAACACGAGTCATCAGGGGAGTATACAGTAGCAAGTGGATATGCAGTTCTATGCCAAAGTACTCCTAACCCGCTTCGAGACTTATTCAAACAAATATGGGCACAGAAGTTATGGCCTAAGGTGAGATTCTTCATTTGGCTTCTTCTACATAAAAGGGTACTAATAGGGGAACAACTTATGAAAAGAGGCTACCATGGTCCTTTCAGGTGTGAGATGTGTGGGGAGAACCTCGAAACACTCTGCCACTTATTTATTGAGTGTCCTGTAGCCTCAAAGTTGTGGAAGATGATGGCTATCTTACTTGGTATTAATTGGTCTGGCTTTACCACCCTAGAGCATATGTGGAGGGAATGGACTACACAGGATGGAGTAGACCAGTATGTTAGGCAGATAGTATGGGTAGGAACTACTCTCCTACTTTGGAACATATGGAAGGAAAGGAACAACCACATCTTCAAACAAGAGTCTAAGGACATCCACTATATTTGGCAAAAGACCACAACCAACATAGCAGAGACAGTCCAACATACACTGAAGTATCCCCAGGAACCCCACCAACAATTGGAACAGATCATGAGCAGACTAAAAATTATTCCTAAGGCTGATAATCAACAAATGGCAACCATAAGGCACCCAAAAGTAGTCAAAAAGGGTAATGTTGCCACATTTTGCACGGGGTGCAATGTTTTCAAGTAAGCTGCTCTTATCTTTCCCCTCTTCTCTCTTTCCCTTTCTTCAGTTCTCCCTTTCTCTCTCTTCCCTCCATTTCTATTCTTCCCTCTTTTCCTTAAGCCCTTCAGACAGATCTCCAAAATGACAGCAGTTACCCCGAAAAAATTCTAAGTGTCAGGGCGAAGTCGGACTGTGCCCTGATTCTGGGCGAAGTCGGACTGCGCCCCTTTTCGAGGCGAGTCGGACTATGCCCGAATCGAGCGCGAGTCCGACTTCGCCCTGATTCGGGCGAAGTCGGACAGATTACCTTTCAGGGCAAACACGCGTCAGGCAGCATCATCCGACAGGTGTCCAACTTCGAGATCCGTGCCAAAACATGCCGAGCACATGGACAAGCATGGGACACACTATTTTATACCAGCTGCCACTTTTGAAGATAATTAAAAACCCTACCTGTTTCAGCTACCTACAGTTCTGCTGTTAGTGGAGTTCTACTCAGCGCACTGACACATCTGTACAGCCTTCAGGGAGCCCATGCTGCGGGTACAGTTCCATCCGACAAAGGTCAGCCTGAGCAGCTCCACCGCCGCTCTTGTCAGCCCATGTTTGTCTGGGACCTTGTGCCCATGAATTGTAAACGGGAGGGGATTCAATCTATAAATACCTTTCAGGGCAAACACGCGTCAGGCAGCATCATCCGACAGGTGTCCAACTTCGAGATCCGTGCCAAAACATGCCGAGCACATGGACAAGCATGGGACACACTATTTTATACCAGCTGCCACTTTTGAAGATAATTAAAAACCCTACCTGTTTCAGCTACCTACAGTTCTGCTGTTAGTGGAGTTCTACTCAGCGCACTGACACATCTGTACAGCCTTCAGGGAGCCCATGCTGCGGGTACAGTTCCATCCGACAAAGGTCAGCCTGAGCAGCTCCACCGCCGCTCTTGTCAGCCCATGTTTGTCTGGGACCTTGTGCCCATGAATTGTAAACGGGAGGGGATTCAGTCTATAAATATCTTTGACATTCTCATTGTAAAGGTGGAAGGGGAATGTCTGTTAGGGAATCATTGTAACTGTGCTTCTGGCTTTTTGCATAATACAGATATATACTTGGTGCTGTTCTAACTTCTTTTATTTTCTATGCTGCCTCTCTTTATCATTTCTATCCCGTTCTTCCTGTACTATTGCTTGTTGTTGTACTGAACTCTGGACTCCGACATTTGGTAGTCGGGAATTACTGAAATGCACTAATTAGAGGATACATAAGATAAAAGTTAGTTGCAGTTATAGGTTGTGCTTTGTACTAATATTGCTGTTAGTAGTGGTGATGGATGTGTTGCCGTGCTGTTAGTTCCCGTGAGGAATGTCTGCTAGGGAACCATTGTAGCTGTGCTTCTGGTTATTTATGCAAAGCATTTACTTGGCTGTTGGGATCAGTTCTTATGTTTATATGTTATGATAATATTGTCGTTAGTAGTGGTGATTGATGTATTGCCGTACTGTTAGTTCCCCCCACCCAACTCCAATCTTATTTGAATTTCTTTCCGTATTGTTAATCTCTTTCCTTGCACTCTTGTCTGAACTATAAAAACCCCACAGGAAGCCGGCCTTCTCCGGAGATTGGCACGGAAAGCATCCCTTCCTTCCGGCCTTTCAATCTGGTGGGCGAATACGGCGCATCAACACAAAATCCTTTCCTCATGGCAGATTCGTAACCAACAGTTTCTCTGGCACGCCCGGTGGGACCAAGGTCCCACGTTTGAAGAGTGAATTTCTAATCCGTCTCCACCTGGCGCAACAGTTTCTCTGGCACGCCCGGTGGGACCCGAAAGTTTCCCACCCCCAAACAGAATAGAAGCACTGGCGTTCGCTTCATTGCTGTTCAAAATCAGAACACCTGGCGACTCTGCACGAACATATTCTCTGAGTTCGAGTGACCGGTCCTAGCACCTTCATGCAAACAAGAAGGTGGCGAGCGAGGGATCCGAGAAACCCGCCTGCTTTTTACGAACTAGATATCAACGCTCGAGGCGAAAATATCAGGCTAGCCGATTTCCAAGCTCGTGTTGACGAAGCCGAGGCTGAAATCCAAGAAGAAGCCGAAGCTGAAATCGAGGAAGCTGAGAGCGAACTAGAAGAGACCGAAGAAGAAGAAGAATCTACATCTTCGGAAAGTTCCGACACTGAGTATACAGCCGACGGAGAAGAGGAAAACATGGCTGCCCAGCAGCATATTGATGATGAACTCTTCCCGGCGGTAGACTCTATCGGGCCCTTGGCCCTGATCGGACAGCAAGCTGTGCCCCCTGCTGCCTTAAAATCTATCCCTACGTATGACGGCTACGGCAAGACGGCGTACGAGCACATCCAGGACATCCTTGCCCTGGCTGCATTGCACTCCATCACGGACGAAAGCGTGAAGACCCGTCTGCTGGCTCTTTCCCTGAGGGGGAAGCTTCTCTACTGGTGGAGATCTCTGCCAGAGGGATCTATCACAGGGTGGCGCCAGCTTGCCAGTAGGCTCGTAAAAGGATGCAACGAGTCTCGCCGACCCTACTTTGCTGCATCGGTTCCAAAGTATCCAGAGACATCCTCAAGAGGAGGTGTCCGACTACAACATCAGGTTTGCGAGATCCCGGGAAACGGGTACCTCACGAACTTCGGCCTTCGGCCGGCATGGCTGCCCACTACTACCCGAGATCCTTCAACTCGGATATATGCCCGCTATCGAAGATTTCCAGAATAAACATGTTTCCTGCTCTGTACGATGCTGCCCAGCAAGCTGAAGCAGATATCATTTCCATTGGCAGACTCCCGTCCAGAGTGCAGGAACCCATTCATCCTGACTTTCCCAGATCTCAGTATCCTTCAGCTTCTGGTGGTGCGCCCTCCACATCAGGGCAGCAACCCCAGCAACAATGGAATCCGGCGCCAGTAATAACTCCTTATGGCCCGCCGCAAATACATTATTCTCACCCACCTCCACATTTTCCAGCACTTCCCGCTCCCCCGCAGTATATGCATTATTCCACTCCTCCATTAGCTGCATTGCCTCCACTGGCGCAGTTGCCGCCTCCTGACAACAACATTCAGAACACAATCCTCCAGGAGGTACGAGCTTTGGCCTCGGGTTATCACACCATGTCCAACGACATGATTGCTCTGAAAAAGAAGCAGGCCCAGATGGACCTTGCTCCTAGGAGGACATATCCGCCCCCGGCACTGACAAGAGACAGACATCCAGAACAACAGCTGCAAAGACGTCCACCTCCCAGAAATGCTGCTATTGAAGACCAACCTGGTCCTTCCGACCAGGTCAACTGGTGCACTACGTGCAATGACCCGCATCCTGAGAAAGACTGTACACTGCACCAGCACTATCTTTAGACTTTGGCCAACAACACTGTAGAGGAAGATGAACTCTACATGATCCTCGATGACGAAGGCAACTTTGCCCTCCCAGAGGAAGATCTGGTGTCGCCGCTTGCCAAGGAAGGTAAGAGGCCTGCAGATCCTGCCGAAAATCCCTTAAAGGTGTACGCCAGAAGGGAAAAGGCGCAGCCTGCAGGGCTGCCACCATACAAGCGGCTGTGGCCTTACACAGCCCAGGAGAAAGCATCCAAAGACAAAACTCCAGTCAAGCCTCCTCCAGCAAAGGTAGCCCCCGTTCCAGCCAAGCCACCTATGGTAAGAGCTCCAGTTCTGAATAAAGCTCCTGTACCTCGGCCTCCAGCTGAAACTAAAGAACAAGCTCAGGAGAAGCTGAAGTACCCGTCTCTGACCAAGAGACAGAGAGTTGAGGCCACCCAGCAGTACCGAACGAAGTACGAGCCGGCAAAAGAGGCAGAAGGAGCTAGCACCTCGGGCTACAGCATAGTAGACGAGTTGAAAAGAACACCCGCCAGAATCAGCATGTATGATGCTCTTCTGCTCCCAGGCCAGGTGGATCTGCTACAAGAGTCTCTCAAAAACATGAAGAATGACAAGCAGATACAGCCCGCGGTCTTGGTTCAGCTTCTAACGGTCTCGACCACTTGGAAAGAATAGACCACCTCCCTTTTATCTGTCTTTACGGATGCAAGGGCACATAGTACACAACTGCATGGTGGACTCTGGTGCTTCCACGACAGTTATGCCGAAGGCCGTTTGCGATGTGATCGGGATGGAGTACACAAGGAGCAGCCAAGGCGTGCTGCAACTAGACGGCACCGCTGTCAAGACGGTTGGTGTCATTAAAGACATCCCTATTCGTCTGCATAAAGCCCTCGACATCGTGGTCATTCAAGAGGTCGTGGTTGTTGATCTGGCTCCCTACTTCGGCATGTGTCTCTCCCGGGAGTTCACTGCGAAATTGGGCGGGTACCTGTCTCTAGACTACTCACATATGGAAGTGCCCTTTAAAGGAAGAAGAATAAAAATCTTCAACGAGAAGCCTTCCACCTTCCTAAGAGAGAAGATACCCGGAGAAGAGTCCCGGGACTGTATGGCCCAACCGAGCGAGGAAGAAGCGGTGACGATGAGAGCGGCGAGCAAGCCCTTGAAGTGTTGCAGCTCGAAGATGAGTTCTCGTTACGGGACTTCAATGCCGTAATCGAGACAGAGCAAGGCTGTTACACCATTGTACAGCCCGAAAGGCTTGACAAGTCAGCTGTGAAAGAAGTGGGACCTGCACCAGAGAAGCTATGGAAGCTTTTCTTTGACGGCGCACGATGCAAAAATGGCGCCAGTGCGGGGGTGCTCTTGGTTTCCCCAACCGGGATCCAAAAGGATTATACCTACGAGGCTGGCACGGAGTTGCACTAACAACGCGGCGGAGTATGAAGCCCTGTGCTTGGGATTGCGGAAGGCAGAGAGACTGGGGATTAAACACCTGCAGATCTTCGGAGATTCAGAGTTGGTGTGTCACCAAGTTACGAACAAGTGCGCCTCTAAAAAGCACTATCTCAAGGCGTATCGTAACCGGGTGTGGGACCTGATGGAGTCATTCGACTCACTGAATATCAAGGCGATATCGCGTGAGAAAAACAAACACGCTGATATTCGGCGATCGTTGGAGCAGGTACGTTCGGCTGACGACGTTGTCCGGAAGCCGAGCCGGTTCGCACCATTTACGAGCCTTCGTGCTCGATAAGGACATCCACTGGCAGGTGTTTGATTGTGACGAAGAGATCGTCACATTTTTGATAAATGAAGCATGTTCAATCGAGAGTAGAGACCCTGATGACGAGCAATATGAGGGGTTGATATAGTTGAAAAATAATCATGTCCCAAAAGGACTGATTACTCTTGAAAGTCTATTTGATCAGAATGATAGAGCTATATCTCACAGGATCAAAGTAGACCCGAAGTAGTATGCCGACCTCGAGCTTGAACCTGGGAAAATTGTCAAGGTCGGGACAGACTGCACTTCAGAGGAACTCGAGCAGATCACATCATTATGTCGAGAGTTCCCTGACATCGTGGCCTGGTGCTACGAGGACTTGAAGGGGTATGACAAAGAGGTGATCCAGCATACCATCGAGCTAGAGGATGACGCCAAGCCATTCCGACAGAAACAAAGGGCCGTAAATCCAAAAATTGAGGCCATGATGAAAACCGAGCTCTTGAAAATGCTCGACGCCAAAATCATCTACCCCATCAAGCATTCATCCTGGGTTGCGAATTTGGTGCCTGTGAGGAAGAAGAATGGAGACATCCGTCTCTGTGTGGATTTTAGAAACCTAAATCAAGCCTCCCTCAAGGATCATTATCCGCTTCCCCAAATTGATCAAATCCTACACATCGTTGCTGGAGCTCAGAGATTCTCACTTCTAGACGGATTTTCTGGCTACAACCAGATTTGGGTCAGAGATGAGGACCAGCATAAGACTGCGTTCACCACCAAATGGGGAACGTTCTCTTATCAGCACATGCCTTTTGGCTTATCCAATGCTGGTGCCATGTTTCAAAGGGCCATGGACCTGGCCTTCCGAGAGCTGCTTAACAAGATCATTGTCATCTACCTTGATGACATGACTGTTTTCTCTCACCAAAAAAGGGATCATGTTTCTCACCTGCGACAAGTATTTGAGAGGTGTTGGGAGTTCGGCATTTCTATAAACCCGAAGAAGTCCGTCTTCGCGGTAAAAGAAGGTAAGCTGCTGGGACATGTCATCTCTGAGAGAGGCCTCGCCATCGACCCCGACGAGAGCGGAAGCCCTCCTTCGCTTGACGGCCCCAATTAACAAAAAGGGCTGCAGTCCTTCTTCGGCCGGATTAACTTCGTGCGGAAATTCATTCCGGACTTCGCACAAGTGATCAAGCCAATGGCCGAAGCTGCTAAAAAAAGATACGACTTACGAATGGATTGATGCGAGGGAGCAAGCCTTCGAGGAGATCAAGGCTCGAATTGCACAAGCTCTGGTGTTGATAAACCCGGACTACTCCAAAGACTTCATCCTGTACGCGGTGGGAGAACCGGAAAGTTACGCCGCAGTCCTGACACAGAAGACAGATGACGGTGAGGAGCGCCCCATTGCGTTCCTAAGCCAAGTGATTCAGCCGCATGAAGAAAAGTACAACTTTATAGAACGGCAGGTTCATGTAGTCATGAAATCTCTCCGAAAGTTCAGGCATTTTGTATCCCAGAGCCGAACGACCGTCTTTGTGATTCACCCGGACGTTCGAAGCTTCATCACTCAAGGAGAACCGGGCCACAAGAGAGCAGGATGGGTTGCAAAAATCCAGGAGTTCGACATCGAAGTACGGCCTACCAAGCTTATCAGAGGCCGAGCCTTGTGTCAAGAGCTGGCTCGAAGCGCTGCAGCTGGTATCTCCGCCTGTAAGTGGGAGGACACAACAAGTATCAACCTAGCCAACTCCTTACCAGAGGAGAGTGACTGGACAGATGAACTGGTAAGATATTTCTGTATCGGGAGATGTCCAGACCACCTGAACGCCTCACAACGAAGGAGATTTCGGCTAGGTGCACTCAAGTACACTCTTCGCCCCGAGGGGCTTTACTTCAAAAACATCGACGGCATCCTGTTGCGGTGCGTCAGAAAATCGGACCAGCCCAGGGTCCTCGGAGATTTTCATTCCGGGATGCCTGGGGTCATCATTACGCAAGGCCTACGACCTTGAAAATAATTAGAGCTGGGTACTATTGGCCCACTCTATTTACAGACGCTTATGCAGTCTGTTCTAAGTGTGATCAATGCCAGAGGTTTGCTGGCAGGAACAGAAAAGCACCTCTGCCCCTTCAACCGATTCAGGCCGAGACTCCGTTCCAGCAATGGGGTCTAGACTTCATTAGGGTGATTTCGCCTAGTTCCTCTGCTGGACACAAGTTTATCCTTACAGCCACCGATTACTTCACACGGTGGGCAGAGGCAATCCCGACCAAGAACGCAGACCAAGAAACGGTCATCAGGTTCCTTGAGAGTCTGATTACCCGCTTCGGGATTCCAGAGTCAATCGTGACAGACAATGGTCCGGGATTCGCAGGCGCTGTACTCACAGAGTATACCGGCAGACTTGGCATTTATCACAAGATGTCTTCTAACTACTACCCGCAGGGAAACGGCCTTGCTGAGTCTACTACCAAGAACCTCCTGAAAATCATCAAGAGGATAATTGAAAGGAACAAGCGGACTTGGCATTCCCTCTTGAACCGAGCGCTGTGGGCGGACAGAGTTTCATTCAAAAAGTCCATTAAAACGTCCCCTTATGCGCTCGTCTATGGGAAAGAGGCTGTCATGCCATCCCACATTGAGATCCCTGCTCTCTGGATGCTAGACGAAGAGAGAAGCAGCGGAGACCCGGTGGATGATAGGTTTTGCCAACTCCTGCAGTTGGAAGAAAAAATCATACTAGGCCTTCACCAAACACGCTGAAGCCACTCAAGGCTGGTTTGCAAAAGGCACCACCGCCCGAATCTTCGAAATCGGGAACCTGGTGCTGAAGTGGGACTCATTGAAAGTGAAGCCGGGCAACCACGGGAAGTTCGATGCCCTCTGGGAGGGCCCCTATTAGATCGCCCGGGTAAACCAGTTCAACTCTTACATACTTTGGGATATGGAAGGTCAGCTCCTACCTATTCCCGTTAACGGGTTCCACTTAAAAATCTACCGCTGTTGAAGGTGCCCAGTGGGCCCCCTCATTGTACAAATTTTCCTTCTGCATTTTATTTTTCAAAGCATGTACAGTTTTTTCGCCTTCAGTTTTTTCCGTTTTGAATGAACCCAAGTAAGACAGGGTGAAGACACCGACTTCGCAGCAAGTCAGGTGTCGGCCCCAGGAAAGAGAAAAATCCGGTCCGTAATGAATCGCTGGCAAGAAGAGCAAAAAAACGGCCAAGTCTGGGTGCGCAACCCAACTTCGCAGCGAAGTCGGGCTGCGCACCATCCAAAGGGCACGATCTAATGAAGGGCGGAAGCAAAATAAGTTAAGTCGTCCGGGCGCAAACCGAACAGCGCTCGATTTTGGGGCGCAAACCAAACAGCGCCCGTGTTCCGGGCGAAGTTCGAACAGCGCCCGATCTTGGGGCGCAAACCAAACAGCGCCCGTGTTCCGGGCGAAGTTCGGACAGCGCCCGTATTCCGGGCGAAGTCCGAACAACGCCCGATTTTGGGGCGCAAACCGAACAGCGCCCATGTTCCTGGCGAAGTTCGGACAGCGCCCGTATTCCGGGGCGCAAACCGAACAGCGCCTGATTTTGGGGCGAAGTTCGGACAGCGCCCGTTTTCCGGGCGCAACTCGGACGGGCCATCACGGAAAACAAAGATGCCCTAAGTTGGAATGCATGCCAAAAGAGGTTTATCTCAAAAGGTGTGCCCAGGTGATGGCAGTAACGGCAGCAAGGGCACAACTTTCGAAGGCTGTTTCGAGGCATCGCACGATTTTCAACAAAACGAACAATAATTAAAGACGCAGCGTCCAGGGTGCGTTCTTCAAAAAACATTCCCTGCACGGCCAACGGAAAAAGCTACGCTGCCACCAGCTAGCCGACCTACCCCTTTTTCACACCGTTAATAGCGCAGTCATTGTCTAGAAAAGGAGGTCAGGCGCCCCCAGAAAGTTCAAATCGTACAGACTGATCCTGTGATAGCGAAATTCCGTACTAACATCCAGAAAGTCGTGATTCTTGTCCTTCTGAAGAAATGGAAAAAGGGAAAATGCCGGTGCAGGCCCAGTCAAGCGAAGAGCCTGAAAGTGGGGATTTTCCGCAGTCGAACGTTTTCAGGAATGAGACGCTGCAAGACCCAAAGTCAAAGTCCCGGACGAAGAGGGTACAACGTGGGCGAGCTCCACCACCACCGATGAATTACCTGTCCGGGTATAAAGATGGTTCATTTTCTATGAGCCTTACCAAACTGAAGGTAAATGTGGAGAATTGGGCTGATAAAGTTTTGCCCTCTCATCATTTTGGTGCAGCGTACAAATCAAACTTATACTGGTTCTTGTGCCCTCCTGTTCACCTATGCCCAGAACTGGTTGATATCGTTGTCAAATATTACAGACCAGCTACCCGTCAAATTTGCAACTGTAATGGAAAGCCCTTGTTCACGCTCCGCAGAGATACCGTCCAGCCAGCTTTCGCCCCAGGGTTGCAGTATGACTCCAGCGCCATTATTAAAAGGATAAGTCTGAGTGAACAAACGGGACGCTTCACACAAACAAAAAGAATGAGGGATTTCCTCAACTCAGAGCTGAACGCCCCGCTTGCAGCTGGACAATGGCCAACCGACCCCATGCCCCTGGAGAAGTTTCAGAATAAATATATTTACACCATCCTGGCGTGGATCCTAGGCTGTGACTCTGACGAACTGGTACGGCCGTACCAACTAGCGCTGGCAGAATGTCTTCTATGCGGAGAATCTTATGAACCAGCAGCGTAGAAAAGTGGTAAACGTCCAATCTTCTTCGACTGGGCGGACTGGTTAGCATTCGCCATTCACTCCAGCCTAGTGAAATTACAGAAAAATCAGTCAACTGAATTCAGATTCAATTCCTTCTTGGCTTGGCTTTGTTTATACCACTTGCACCCCCATATGCAAGCTTCTAATTTGAAGAGGGTAAATGAGAAGGGAGAGCCGCAGCCAGTTTATAAGTGGACGGACGACCTATACCGAAAAGGGTCTTATTATCAGTTCAATCTCAACTTTCTGGGCAAGGTCATGGCAGTCTTCAATGACGGAGAGATCCCTCGTCCCCCGCAGCAAATGACAGACTATCTGCTAGACCACAAGCTCGGGGACGTTTTTCGGCTGACGCAGGGGATCGTGGTTAGAATCTATGGATTCAAAGGCAAGCCTCATCTGCTGCCCTACTGGTGCACGGGTCATCAGTTTGGAATGGAGGTTGCACGGCAGATGGATTATGTCGAAGAGGAGTTCGGCCAGGGAAAGAAAAAGGGCCACATTTTTCAATATCCCCTTGCCTGGGCGAACGTTGAAATATCAGAGATAGGACAACATGTTTATCTCGAGCGGGAGCTCTACGACATTGGCCTAATACTGCTGCCGCAGCGCTGGAAATACGACCCATACGGAATAAGGGGGAAGTGTACACATGTTTGCCCTCAGGCAGATATAACTGAAGACAGGTGCGATGTAGTCCATGTTGACCTAGACTGGGAAATTGACTTAATGGAAGCTTGGCCTCCGTGGCAGGAATTTTATTGCGAGGAGGTATCATATGACCCCAAGCGGAACCCGGATCACAGTTTCTCTTCTCCGGGATTCAAGAAACTCATCACCAAGCTAGCAGGCCTTAACTGGCCGAGAGAAAAAATCGTTGAATGCTGGAAGATGAGGTGCCGCACGCAGCACGATAAGTCCGGTAGAAGGAACCTGGCCGTTGATGATGAATTTTCGGCTCTATATGACCAACACGTTGGCAGCTGGCAACCTTTCGCATTTCGAGATTACATTCCCCGAGGTCTGGTTGAGAGCTATAAAGGAGGGTCTTTCTCCCAGCAGTTGTATACTTTCACAACTGCCAGCGCAGGTCCGGCAGATATCCAAAGGGACCCAATGCAGCCCTTCACCTCTAAAGCAGCGCCCAAAAAGGCGCCAACATCAACAAAGTCAACACCCGGGGTGGCCCCTCAGACACAAAAGGTACCAGCGCCGTCAGCAATCGGGCAAACAACGACAAATCCTCTAACAGTCAAACCCCGGTATAAGTTCACCGTGGGAACATCAGCGCCTGTTGTGCCTTCTTTGTCGTCTCCTTCCGAACCAGCCGTTGCATCAGAAGAGAAAAGAAGAGGGAGAGTTGAGAAGGTTAAAGACCTGGTCAGGCGGTACAGCAGTCAGTGGCGGAGCTACGATCGCGACCAGCGGCTTCAGAAGTAGTTTCTCTAGATAGCCCCGAGCCAACCACGGGAACCCGGAAGCGAGGACGTCCATCCGAGCATCGGCTCGGGCGGAGCTCGCGAGTACGTTCACTGCCCCACTCCCTCAAGTCTCATCGGACCCCACTCCAACTCCATCCCCCGCTCAGTCCGAACAAGCCGTGGCCGTATCTTCCTCTCAATCTCCACAACCTTCTAGCAGCCACCACTCTTTTGACCAGTTTGCACAAGATCCCAATGCCTTCCTGCCCCTAAGTCAAACCGCAAACCCTTCGCCTGCAGCTAGTGCCGAAGCTGCACATTCCCCCTTTCACTCATCCCCTCAGCCGCTTGAAACCCTTCCAGCGTCACCCGCTCCACTGTCCGCTCCCCGGTCGCCCTCAAAAGCGGCCACCCCTTCCGAAGTCATCCTTGTTTCTCCTGTTTCCTTGTTCGCAGGGGAAATGCCGCAACAAAACCCTAGGTCGGAGGAACTAGACTTCATGGATGACCTCCAGAACACGAACGATTTACCTCTGGCAACAAAAGCTATAGAATATTCTTCCTCCTTTCTCCAAAACTGGAAGCGAAGGAGACCTGAGGAGATCGCCGCCCCGGTAAAACGCACCAAGTTTGACTTTGAGAGGAGAGTGCTCATGTCAGAGAAGATAACACCGAAAGTAAAGAAGCCTCTCCGAGAGATGACCAGGGCGGACTACGAATTTCAGAGGAAGGAGAAAAGCTTTGACGATATCAACCAGCAATATGTGATTCATGGGATCCATCGTCAAGCAGATACTCTCCTTGTCAAACATTTGGAGGACCAGGAAGAGGTTTTCAAGCTGCAAGACAAGATAAGGCAGCTTGAGGAGGACTTGGCTAGGTCCACCGAACAGCTGGAATCAGCGCAACAAAAGATAGGCAAATTAGAAGCCCAGCTGGCCGCTTCTCAGCAAGAGGCCGCAACAGAAAAGCAGACCGCCATGGAGCAGATTTCTCAGCTCCAGGAATCTTTGAAACAGGCGCAGTTGCAATCTGCAGAGAAAGCAGCACAAGCGGCGGTCTTTTCAAAAGATAAAGTTAAAGGGATACGGGCTGATCTGTTGAGGGGATGCACACCCATGTTTGTAAAGCCATGCCGGTCCTGGATTTTGCATCCAGGATCCAAGAAATTGCTGCCCAGGGAAAGCCTGTAGTAGAGGAGGCCGAACGTCAGGCAAAGCAATGGCTAAACCTGGCTATAAAACTTGAAGAACATGAGCGCAATGGCCTCCAATTTTCTCCTATGTCCCCATTCGCTGCAGAATGGGCGGATGCAAGGGTAACCTTGCACAAATATTTCAAAAAAGCAGAAGAGGTGAGAACTGCCAGGCAAATGCTAGATGCATTCGAGCAAGAAAGAGACATTTGCCTGGCCCCCTTCCGCGCTCTTTCTGAACTAGAATGCCCGAGCTATATCGAGAACGGTGAGTTTCTCACTCTTAAGCAGGTAAGAGAGAATTGGCTGGCCTTTGAGAAAGATACAGCAGAAATTGACAGCTGGGCCGAGCCAATTCAGGAAGCCCAGGTTACCCAGATGGTGTCCAAGTGTTGCAAGATCAACTCCTATTTCCAAGAGCTGGGAAAGCGATATCTCACCATCGACCTGCACGCTGTCACTGCATTCCATGCGGCGTTAGAGGAAATCACCAACCTTTGGCCCTTCCAAGCAGAAATCTGGGATCAGGCCCAAATTATATATGAGCGCATCTGCAAGTTAGAAGCCGATGATGGAGAGCATTCAGATCCGGAAGGAGAATCCGTTGAGGCAATTGCCGGAAGCAAATCTAAAAATGAACAGTTGCCGCAAGAGGAACAGTTAGAGCAACGGGGAGGCGGGGAGAAGGAAATTCCTCTGTACCCAATGGATGAAGGCATGGATTCTTTGCGCCGAGCGAGCTCGACACCTCGCGAGCCGCCAAAAATGTTGCCACATTTTGCACGGGGTGCAATGTTTTCAAGTAAGCTGCTCTTATCTTTCCCCTCTTCTCTCTTTCCCTTTCTTCAGTTCTCCCTTTCTCTCTCTTCCCTCCATTTCTATTCTTCCCTCTTTTCCTTAAGCCCTTCAGACAGATCTCCAAAATGACAGCAGTTACCCCGAAAAAATTCTAAGTGTCAGGGCGAAGTCGGACTGCGCCCCTTTTTCAGGGCGAAGTCGGACTGCGCCCTGATTCTGGGCGAAGTTGGACAGATTACCTTTCAGGGCAAACACGCGTCAGGCAGCATCATCCGACAGGTGTCCAACTTCGAGATCCGTGCCAAAACATGCCGAGCACATGGACAAGCATGGGACACACTATTTTATACCAACTGCCACTTTTGGAGATAATTAAAAACCCTACCTGTTTCAGCTACCTACAGTTCTGCTGTTAGTGGAGTTCTACTCAGCGCACTGACACATCTGTACAGCCTTCAGGGAGCCCATGCTGCGGGTACAGTTCCATCCGACAAAGGTCAGCCTGAGCAGCTCCACCGCCGCTCTTGTCAGCCAATGTTTGTCTGGGACCTTGTGCCCATGAATTGTAAACGGGAGGGGATTCAGTCTATAAATATCTTTGACATTCTCATTGTAAAGGTGGAAGGGGAATGTCTGTTAGGGAATCATTGTAATTGTGCTTCTGGCTTTTTGCATAATACAGATATATACTTGGTGCTGTTCTAACTTCTTTTATTTTCTATTCTGCCTCTCTTTATCATTTCTGTCCCATTTTTCCTGTATCATTGCTTGTTGTTGTACTGAACTCTGGACTCCGGCATTTGGTAGTTGGGAATTACTGAAATGCACTAATTAGAGGATACATAAGATAAAAGTTAGTTGCAGTTATAGGTTGTGCTTTGTACTAATATTGCTGTTAGTAGTGGTGATGGATGTGTTGCCGTGTTGTTAGTTCCCGTGAGGAATGTCCGCTAGGGAACCATTATAGATGTGCTTACGGTTATTTATGCAAAGCATTTACTTGGCTGTTGGGATCAGTTCTTATGTTTATATGTTATGATAATATTGTCGTTAGTAGTGGTGATTGATGTATTGCCGTACTGTTAGTTCCTCCCACCCAACTCCAATCTTATTTGAATTTCTTTCCGTATTGTTAATCTCTTTCCCTGCACTCTTGTCTGAACTATAAAAACCCCACAGGAAGCCGGCCTTCTCCGGAGATTGGCACGGAAAGCATCCCTTCCTTCCGGCCTTTCAATCTGGTGGGCGAATCTGGGCGCATCAACACAAAATCCTTTCCACATGGCAGATTCGTAACCAACAGGTAAGTGGCAGCCTCCCCTAGAGGATTGGGGAAAAGTTAACACGGATGGAGCATCACGGGGGAATCCAGGAAGAGGTAGTGAGGGAGGGATAGGAAGACAGTCAAATGGGACCTCGGTTTTCACCTTTGCAGAGAATCTTGGCATTCTTTCCAACAACCTAGCAGAGGGTTGTGGCATCCTTAGAGGGCTCCAAGAGGCAGTTAAGGTAGGCTAGAAGAAGGTCTAGATAGAATCCAACTCACAAGTCATGATCAACCATTTGAAGAATCCAAGGGAGAATAGGAAGCTTGATTGGAGACTAAGGAGAATCATAGAGAAGATTCAAATGGTACAAACAAGCTTTCTGTTTGTGGAATACAATCACATCCCTAGAGAACAAAACAGAGTTGCAGATGCGATGGCCAACTGGGCTCTAGACAAAGGCAACCTCACTTGTTACAACTATCCCCCTAGATGGTGGGCAACACGGACTAGGGAAGATCTTCTCTCTATCCTATCTCTTGATGGTAGCAGCATTAGATGTATTTAGTCCTGTAATTCACTGTATTAGGTTGTTCCTATTATACATGGGTTACTATAGTAGATTAGTTGATAGAGAATGTAACATTACATCTTCTACTAAATCCTAGATCAAAAGCCTGTGTCCGTGGAAAGACAGACGATGTATCTCTTCTATTTGAATTCCGTAATATAAATTCTTTATTACCAAAAAAAAAAACATTCCGGGAAATCTTATGTACTTTTTTGGAAGAGATAAATTAAAAACCTTTGTTTCTATGCGAAAAATTGAAAACTTCATTTTTTAGGTCACCAAATATCTTTGTTAATTTCCATTGGGTCCGGAATCGTGCTCTAATACCACTTGTTATGATACCATAAAAATGTTTAATATCCGCAACAATACTCCAATATTGAATAATTATTAACAACATGAAAACAATAATAATTCAGATTCAAATGCCACAAACAATACACAAATATCAAATCCGGAAATAAATTAATGCAATAGCAAATCCACAGCCACTCGGAGAGGGCAAAGTCTCATAGCCACTTTGAGAGGGCAAAGTCTCTTATACGCACAAAGGTGACCTAAATCTAAATTATCCAATGATCCAAAGCCCAAAATAATAAAGGATTCTTCCTATTTATAGATGTAATTAATAATAACCTAACCCTAATGCTCAAGGGCCAACTAACTAAATATATGGCCCAAGATAAAAATAATTAGCCGACATGGCTATATTGGGAGGGTTACAAATTTCATTAAGTCTTTCATTCAAGCAAATACCACACAAGCTCACTTTTCACATGCCCTTGCAAAAACACTGAGAACTTGGTTTCACTTTCATTTTGCTTATGTAGTTGGAACTTGAACTATGGTTGAATTGAGAATCCTAATTGCCTATGGTTTTCAAATTTTATTGTTACATGAATGATGGATGTTTGATGGATATTTGATGTTCATTGTTTTCTATACTTTAAGTTATGTTACACATTTATAATTTCCGCCTAAAAAAATCAATTTGGGACATATATATATATTAATGTAAGCCATCCCCAGCCATCCCTTATTTTGGGGAAAGATCCTTGCCGTCCTGGTCCGGTTGTCCTACCATCTCAAAAACTCCATGGAACATAGCTTCTTTCAATCGTGCATTTAATTAGCAGAGGAGGAGGATCTTACTTTATTTAACTTATCAAGAGACTTGACCATAGGCATGCTTTTACCCCCAACTGGAGTTGTTCACCTATGTTCTGCCAAAGTCGCAAGGCATGCTCCTCTAGAGTGTGTGGCTCATAGTTTTTGTTTCTAATGTATGCCCAGTAGTCATGTTTTACATTTTCTATCAAGATTTATCTAGTCCATTCATAGACATAATGCATGTAGTGATATTCCAAGTAATGTTCTAATTATTGATTAGAGGCAAGTTGACAGACATAGTCCACGGACCTAGATAAATCAGGTTAAGGAACTGAAGAGAAGCATTTTTTTCAAAATGTAGCTATCCCTTTCCTGAAGTAAAATAAGGAATTTCTTTTTTGACGTTATGATTTGTGTGTAGATATGAGGACATCAATTTGTCTTACCTATATGAAAACTAAAAATGATTTTTGTTAAAGCTTGATTGCCCAAGGTTTTGCAGGCAGTCCTGTGAATGGTACATATTATTCACCAGTCTTTATGGCCTATTTTTGTTTATAACATTTGATGTTTTGAAAGTTGGAGTGCCATATCTTTCTTGTGTTTTAATAATCTTATATGTTTTTTCAGGTACGAAAAAGTTCTGCAAAACTTGATCTCTATAGAAAGTTTACAAACACATTAGCCATAGCTGTAATGTTTTCTGTCGCTTTTGTTGTCTATGAGGTAGACACTGGACTTTCTACTACTAGTCTTCAATTAATTTTAAAGTTGATTTGTTTTTGGGCATCTTATACATCTGAATCCAAGTAAGCTGCTTTAGGACATATGGTGAGCGCTACTATCAGATTACATGACTTGTTCTCATTTCCACTTTGGCAGTTTTATTTCAAGATAACAGACCCCTTCAATGAGAACTGGAAAAATTCTTGGATTATTATTGCTCTCTGGAATTCACTTGCATTTGGACTTCTTTGCATAATTTGTATCTTGTGGACACCATCACATAATGCAACACGGTATAGCTTCATTATTTTTTCAATACTTGGCTGATTTCTTGTCTTCTAAAATGCCTTCTTAAACAATTGAATATATTTATCCCAATTAAAAGGCTTTACCACTTTCACAGGGCATTAAACTTGGAGGCTAAAGTTTATTGTGTGTTTGTATGAGCTTTCTTCCTGAATATCAATATATTAAAATGTTTCCATGCTTCTATTGTATGACTGTTTACAGGTACGCATTTTCTGAAGAAGCTGGTAATGATTTTGATGAAGAGGAGGTTATTGCTTTGACTGCTGGAAGTGCAAAGTCAAAATTAGATCTTTCCATCAAACAAGATGTTTTTAGTGTTGGAGAAGATACTGAAGAAGACAAAAGGGAATAAGTCCTATACCATTCATACTAATGTTTAATTTTTCAAACAAATGCAGGTGGATGGGCTTATGAAACTAGTTGAGGATATTTTTCTCCCTTGGATAAGCATAGTAGTTAGCTTTTTCGTGATCATTTTCATGGTGGTCATTGTTGCATTGTAGATCTCTTATTCTTTTACTGGACACAATGGTTAAATGAAAAGACTGCATTAGGGGACTTAGCATTATAATAACAGTTTTGTATTCTTTTGTTAAATTTATTTCAAATTGTTTCAAAGTATTCTATAAACAAGCTTATGACAATTAGCACAATAGAGATATTTTTTAAATAATCAATAAAATGATGAGTATTTTGGGTGGTCATTATTGCATTGTAGATCTCTAATTATTTTACTGGACACAATGGTTAAATGAAAAGACTGCATTAGGGAACTTAGCATTATAATAACAGTTTTGTATTCTTTTGTTAAAGTTATTTCAATTTGTTTCAAAGTATTCTATAAACAAGCTTATGACAATTAGCACAATAGAGATCATTTTTAAATAATCAATAAAATGATAAGTATTTTGGGAGTTCAAGTAGTATCTAATTATGGTCTTGTCAAATTCGTGAATGAGTGATATTTGTAGGTTTAGAGATAAAATAAATGTTAAATCATGAATTGAAATTGGTATTTTCTTCCCTTGGACCAGTTGAATGTTCCACAAACTCTACTATCTATCTTCAAAGTTGCTTGGCATTGTAATGCTCTTAAGCTGCAATAGACTGGGCACGCTGATGAGTTTATTTGATATTTGTTAATGTAGGTCCTGAATTAAGTACAAGATGCAATATGGGATGAAGCAAAGAAGCCACTTTTGAAATAAACTAAAATTTAATAGAAATTGAAATCACAAGCATCATGCCCACCCTAGTTGGAATACTTTGCTTATCATGAGCTAGTATGAGCACTCTGTTGGTGGCTAGCACTTTTCTTCCCCTTAATACAAGTATCATATTCATAGCTGGTCCTGTGTTCGTGGTGAGAAGTAACATGCTTACAAATTTTGATGTTTAGAAGTTTTTCTCCCACTTAAACTATGGTTGTTTAAAATAAGAAATTTTTGAATTTCGAAGTTGGTGTTGCTCCAAGATGGATATGATTGTTATTGACATTGAAAATTTTAAAAGAAAGATTTACACAAAATACATCTCATACAAATTAACAATAATGAAACTAAATAAGAGAATTTTCTTTAACATTATTATTTTTTTAATATTTTTAAAACTGATATGATTATTTTATTATTGAATGATTAAGCAATATGCAAGGACTATGTCAACTTTTTACAAGGGTTAGATAAATTAGTAGTTTTAGTTTTTTTTGTTACAATGTTGTTATCTTACTCTAGGTTACTACTATCATATTAAAGTTTGTGTTTAGCTAACCTGGGCATCCAAAGTGTTTCTAGGACCTAACTACAAAGGCTGCATAGGGTCCTATTTGAGTGTCCTCCCAATGCTATCCTTTGCTCTTGCCAATAAGAGTATTTTTTTTTTTTAAAGGGGTAAATATTATTATGTGGTCACGATATAACCTTTACATAGCATATCCGCAACATGTGAGGGGAGAGATTTGAACCTGGGCCTCTCGATTTCAACTAGAGAGTTTTAACTACCCACTTGCTCTCCAACTCCTCTAAATGAGAGTACTTTTAACTTTTCCAAGCTTTTATTATTATTTTGATTTAATTTTATTATATTTTATTTTAAGGAAAATTGAAATAGGTTTAGATAGGTTGGTTTTTTCTCCTCATATGCCATTTTAGTTTAATGTATTTTGTTTTGGTGAAACATTTAGGGTCTAGTTATTTCGGGTCATATTGTTGTGTTGTTTTCTATATGCAAAATAAAATGAATTTATATAATTCTCTGTCAAAGTCTGTCCATCCAATTAGAAGACATTATTAGTTGAGGTGAAGCTCTATACTACAATTTAAGTTGTTTCACTATTTTTTTTTGTTTTCTTAATTTATTGTTTTAAAGAAGTTATGTGCAACTTCTATTGGGGCCACTCCCATCAAAATAATAAAATACTATTTTATTGTTAAGTCAAATAAACTATATCCAATGTTTTCACAATCAATTCCTTGACATCATTTTCATCAAGAGAAAATTTGACTTGGCTAGTTGCCTTCTAAAATTTGAATTTTATTGTGATGAAGATTAACATCATGATTGATGAGGTTAAAAACCCACTAATCTTTACATTATTTCTAGTGCATATAATAAGCACAAAATACATAGCAAAATTGGAAGATAGTGTAACAGAAGCATGAGTTGGAAGATAGGTGATACAACAAATGCCAACTAACATGCTAACTTAAGCTAGCTATTCTAAGCCTAACAACTAATAGAATCTAGAAGTTATCTAACAAACTAACTCTAGAAACCCATGTGAGAGTAGAGGCTCATGTTTACATAGCAAACAAATTAATTAAGCCTAAGACAAAACTAAATATAATCTTAAGCCTAACCTAGTACATAATATCCTAGGAATTAAATAATCCTAAGATCAACAAATGATGTCCTCACCATATCTCTCCACATTATAAGCATTGGACTCCAATGCTTTTACAATAGAAGTAGGAGATTGAGTAACCAAACATTGAAAACATATCCCATTGATAGGATGAAGTGGAAGTTGAGATGCCACATCATCACTGGTTTGAACAAGGTCGAGGATTGCAATAGATGTCCATGCTAGGATAGAATGTTTGGTCACAACTGTATCGCCAATCTGTGAAGGAAATCGATGAGGACTAAAGATGTGTCGTGGAGGTTGCGAAGTTTGTTGCAAAACAGGAACTTGTCTAACTAAAGGAGGTGGTAAGGAAGAAGGCCACCTAATACCAGGAGGAGGTTGAGCAGGACGGACAATTGGAGGAGTAGGAGGAGGTATCAATGATGGAGGGATCGCCTCCTTGGGAGAAGACAGTGCAGTTGGTGTGTCCTATGGCTTGCTAAAGATTAATTCAATTTTTTGTGGTTGATTGGAGCAGAGCAAAATTTTGGTATTATTAAGGCCACAAATGAGAAATGTCTTATTTGTGTGATGCGAGGTGTATGTATTGTTATACGTATCATATTGAGCCCTCTTATCATATTGATAGGGTTTGCCCAGAATTAAACCACAATAGTCCATCTAAGTCACATCACAGGTGACTCGATCCATGAAATGTGGGCCAAATGCAAAGGATACTGTGCAAGTTTCTGTGATGTAGGAAGTGGAATTATGATCCTTCCATCCAAGTGAGTATGGACGAGGATGTGGTTCTAAAGGTAGTTGCAACCTATCAACAATGGATTTCACAATCAGGTTCTTTTGCAATTCGTTGTCAATAATACAATCCACTAAAAAAATATGAGTTAGGTGGGCTTTCGTAACAAACAAATTGTTATAGCCACCTTCATACAATTTTTGGTTCATGAGGGTAACTTTAATTTACCCTTTAACTCATCATACTCTCTTTCTTCTCCTAAGATCTCAATGGGACCATCTTGTGGTTCCTCCTTTTGAGATTTTACAATGAGGTTCTTCCTCTTCCTAAAACACTCAGATTCTAAATGTCCTCTTCTTTTACAATGATTGCAAAATTTCTTACTATTAAAAGGAGAAAAAGAAGTCTTCTTTGCTGGCTGTTGTTGTTGTTGATTTGACACCTTTGCGGGGCATGAATATTGAGCTCATCTCAATTAGCTAGCAAAATTCTCCTCCACCAAATGTGCATGATTAAAAGTTGCATCCAAAGTAGTTAAGGGAGTATATTTCAACTCCTGATATAAAGGTTTAAGTATGCCACTTGTAAATTTGATGATAAGGGTTTTTGCTAGATCCTTCACACAAAGCAAAATTCTCAATATATTAAATTGGAAGACATAATCTTGAACAAACATATTATAGGTTTGTCTTAACCTATACCATTTGACATTTAACTTCTATTCATAATTTGAAGGGTAAAATGTATCCTTCAAGGCTTGGATCAAACCATCCCAAGTGGTAATTGGATTTTGACCCTCTTGTCTTTCCATAATCACAAGCTTGGCTAACCTTGATAATTTGAGTTTTGCAAAAGGCACTCTTTCCTTAGCAGGAACCTCTGTATAGGAGAACCAAGTCTCCATGTCCATAATCCTACTGCTTAGGACATCAATATTCCTAGACCCATTATAAGCTTTTACTTCACATTTTGTCTTTGCCCTTAGATCATTATTATAGATCTTTACATCAGGGGCATTTTGGGTTGTGATGTCTTAGACCTTATTGGCTAATATACCAACTATCAAGGCTAAAGCAGTCATTTGGCTTGTCAAATCTAAAGCCATTTGTGATTGGGTATAAGCCAAATGGACTAAAATAAATGGACACCTAAGAACCAAAAGGGGTTTGGACAATAGAGATTTTACAAAGATATGCCTTGATCAAGCAATTACAAAAAGTAACTTCAATTTGAAGTTACATATGCTTGCAAGATGTACCAACATATAAAAAAGGTAATACAAAGATAAATAAAAACAATATTAAGGCATAAAATAAATAAATAATTAAAAGTAAGGTTTAATTAATTATCTATAAAATAAATGTACAATTAACCGCATCAAAACAACCACTTAAGGAGAAGATCATGCATGAGGCAACAATCGGCCTAAGTCTTCGATAGCTTCAAAGAAATTGCAAATTTACTTCTCTCTATTGGAGCTTGAGAAGCAACATGCCATGCATAAAAACTGGATAGAAATAACTACAAACCAAGACAAACAAACAAACTATCACTTGTTCGCCATTACCCAAGCTTGATCGCAGCTCTGATACTAAATGATGAGGTTAAAAATCCACTAATATTTACATTATTTCCAGTTCTTATAATAAGCATAAAATACATAACAAAATTGGAAGATAGCCTAATAGAAACATGAGTCAACAAATAGGTGCTACAACAAATGCCAACTAACATGCTAACCTAAGCTAGCTATTTTAAGCCTAACAACTAATAGAATCTAGTAGTTATCTAATAAACTAACTCTAGAAACCCACGTGAGAGTAGAGACTCACGTAAACATAGCAAACAAATTAATTAAGCCTAAGAGAAAATAAAATATAATCTTAAGCCTAACCTAGTACATAATATCATAGGATATAACTAATCCTAAGATCAACAAATGATGTCCTCATCAATGATTGACTAAATTATCTTCTACTTGGTTACATACTCATAGATATGTTGACATTTTTAAGATATTGGCTTCGACAATAGTTGATGGACATAAGAAATAATGCTATGTTTTCTCAATTGAAATATATTTCCATCATTTTTTAATGGCAATTTTAATCTCTATAAGAAGTGCCTTAGCCTTTGCATAGCTGTTAGTTGAAGTTCCATATGATAATGAATAAATTAGGAGAATTTTGCCTTCATTATTTCAAAAAGTACCACCTTCACCAACTCTTCATCGATTTCCTTTTGAAGCATAGTAAAAATTAATTTTGATAAATCCAATTTTTAGATATTTTTATTTTACCATATGTTGAAGTAAATTCTTTGTGTTAACTCCATTGTCACACATATCCCTTCCATTTATATTCAAATCTTGTAAAAAAGATGCTAACCACTCATTTTCGCACTTAAGATTTCCCATGATGAGCACTATGTATGTAAACATTTTGCAAAAAAGACTAATACAATTCCAAACTTGGGCATGATTTTGAGATTTCTTTTTAAAATTCTATTATTCCTTTTGAGCCATAAAGACTAACAAATAATGGTGGACACAATTTTCAAAAGTGCATTATGTTTTAGCTCTGAAATAATAAATCCAACATTTCATCAACTCTTTTGGTGTTAATGGAGCTACCCAATATGTTCTTGTATTTTTGAAAAAGTGGCCCTAATTGGTGTAAGCAAAGCGACAATGAAAGAGTAAATGATCTAATGTTTCTAGATTCTTCTCACACAAGACACACTTGAAAGGTCCATAATATCCTCTTCTTTTCAAACTCTCACTTGTAAGAATCTTGCTTTGGGTTGCTAATCAAAGGAATGTTTTAGCTTTAGGGAGAGCTTTGAGTGGCCAAAAATTCTTCCAAGGGAAATCTTTGAGAGTAGGAAATTTTTAGTACTCTAAAACCTCATGTCCTAACTTTGCTGAGTATACACCATCTTTTGACTAACTCATCCTTCTATGTAAAAATAGGAAAATAAAACTCTTGAAGTATTCTTTTAAGCTCATCTCTATTTTTTTGAGGTCCTCTCCTTTAGCCAAGTTGCTAATTGAAATTCATGATTTGAAGTTGTTCACATTTACATAAAATTTGACCTTTGAACCTTTACAAGCTAAACACGATTAAGCCAATGGTTGTCGTTGTGGATTATAAATAAGAGGACATGACTTCAACCAAGCATCAGGTAAAAAAATTGTAGAGTATCCCTCATTGATTGATCATATAATATATTTCTTGATCAATTACAAACAATCTGATATGAAGTCCCATGTTTTTTTTTTTATTTTACATGGTGGAATCGGTAGTCGCCATGAATTCGGGCAGACTATCCGGCTTTTTATGGCTGCCACAGTATTCTGCGCTATCCGCCCTGGAAGCCGCCACACAAATCTTCGCGTGATCTGCCCTATAACCACCATGCCACAATCATTTTAAACCTTTTACGCTATGAAGTCCCATGTTATTGAACAAGTTTTGTCCTGTTATTATTTTAATTTAAGTATAATATATTTTCTAATCATAATAAAATTATCGTATTTACTTTTTTATTTAAATTTATTCTATTTTATCTTTTTCGAAAGAATTTATACAAGTAATTTTTAAAATTTATTTCATTCTATAAATGGCTAGAATTATTTTTTATAATTTTAGACATGAGTTGATATGCCAGCATATCATTGGACCTTTTAGCTTAAATGAAATATCATTGAAGTTTAATAATTACTGTTTCTTTTCAATGAGTTTTTATTACTACTTTTTAACCACTTAAACATATTAAAATAAATTTTTTTAGCAAAGACTATTTAATTTTTAAATATTAAATTTACATACAATAATAATTTATCTTTTAATAGAAACTTAAATCAACCAAATTTTAATGCTTAGAATTTCTATAAGATATATATACATTTTAAATAGATAATAATGTTGGAGTATATTACATTATTTGGTACATGCTAATATATCCCTATGTACATTTATAAATAATAGATTAATGTTTTTTTTTGAAAAAATTGAAAAAAACTTGTATTAAAACAAAAGACAGTTACAAGAGGGAGAAAGGGCATCCCAACCAAGTGCAAAGAGACCAGAAGAACAAAGGGCGCGAAAACGCGACATGTCGCGAAAACGCGACATGTCGCGAAATCGCGACACCAAACCAAACAACCGCCGCGCCACAACAACCAGTCGCGATAACGCGACATGTCGCGAAATCGCGACATGTCGCGATATCGCGACAAAAAGCGCCGAAGCCACAACACACGAAAAATGTCGCGAAATCGCGACAGCACAGCACCAAATCACCCAAACGCCAAAAACGTCGCGAAATCGCGACGAGAAAGCCTGAAGGCACCTGCTCCCCGAAATTGTCGCGAAATCGCGACGAGGACCCCTTTAATCAGCAACTTTGAGAAAGTGTCGCGACATCGCGACGGATTTTCCTTGGAGCCCCACTTGGCCGGAAGTGTAGCGAAATCGCGACAAGAAAACCAATGGGCGCCCCATCCGCAAAAGTGTCGCGAAATCGCGACATGTTCACCCCCAAGGTGCCCATTACCAAAACTAGTCGCGAAATCGCGACGTTTTTCCTGCAAGCAGTTTTTCTCCAGAACTGTAGCGAAATCGCTACAGGTTTGCCCCTTTGCTTCCTTTCCATAAACATGTCACGAAATCGCGACAGGTTATCCATTGGGAGGCTTTTCACAAAAAAGGTCGCGATATCGCGACGGTTTTTCCACTTAACGAAATTTTGCTCAAAACATCTCGAAATCGCTACAGCCTGGTTCTCTTCATTGACAAAAGTAGCAACAGTTTCTGTGACTTTCCTCCAGATGACCTGCCAAACGCCGTCAATCGAGGAGAAAGTGTTTCTAAAGATCCGGGAATTTCTCTCCAACCAAACTTGCCACCAAATGAAGAGAAAGCCTAACTGCCAGCCAGTTCGGAGAGCTATGGAATTGAACCTGCCCCATTTCCATTTTTCCCAAATATTGGTACGGTTGAGAACACCATTAGCCTGGAGTTTAAATTGAGAGAACCAACGTTCCCAAATCTGATGAGTAAAAGGAAACTCAAAAAACAAATGATCTGCAGTTTCCTCATGTTGGAGGCATAAAGCACATTGAGAGGGGCCATTGAAACCCCTACGTCTGAGATTGTCAAAGGTGATAAGACCATTATGCATAAGTTGCCAAGCGAAGAAATTCACTTTCGGCCAACCCTTTGAATGCCAAATCCTTCTCCAATGCTGAACCGAAAAAGAGTGTGGGGGAGGCTCAGGGAGGATCTCTTCATATCCAGCCTTAACTGAGTAGACCCCAAGGCTTCCATAGCCCCAGGCTAATTCATCTTCCTCATCCTTCCCCGTGAGGAACCTTTCTGACAAGATTTTTTGCAGGATAGGCGCCAACTCCGGAGAGACAGTAATTGGCCACTCCTCCCATCGCTTAAACTTTTTAAATGTATACCCCCCCAAATGACTGGTAAGAAGATAATTATCAATATGGATCCAACCCTGGGCTTCTAAGGCGGTCATGATAGGTTGTAGCTCAGGGAACATAACAATAATGGGCGGATGTTGGTCCCAAGAGTCAGTCCAGAAACGAGCCTTGTCTCCTTTCCCCACTTTCCGGAATAATTGATCTTTGATAATCTGGGACCCAAGCTTGAGAGTCTCGCCACACTAAGGAACCGGAACCTTCCAAGGGAAAGCGACCCACCTCATTGGGATGAACATGCCCCAAATATTTACTGGAAAGAATTCTGCTGAAGAGGGAGGATGGCCGAGAAATCCACCTCCAATACAGTTTTCCAGCCAAAGCTCTGTTATTAAGCATAGAACTTCTCAAGCCCAACCCTCCTTTGTCCTTAGGCTGGGTAACTTTGTCCCACCCAACCAAGGCCCATTTTTTCTTCCCTTTTGCGCCTTCCCATAAAAATCTTCTAGCCATTTTGTCCAGCTTCTTTCCGGATGGTATGAGGGGCAACCGAGATTGAGAATTTATAGATCGGCAAAGCCCGAATAATCGACTTCGGGAAGGTTAATCTACCCCCGTAGCTTAGCCATTTATGGGCCCAATGATTCATTCTCGTCTTTGATGCCTCGCTAACGAGTTCTTCCAAATGTCAATATTTAACTTTTTGAAATGAAGGGGAACGCCCATGTAAACAATTGGAAGAGAAGTCCTTGTGAAGCCCAGGATCTCAATAACGCGCTCCTGAAGCCGTTGGTCAAGATTGAAAAAGACCACTTTGGACTTCCTGACATTTAGAAACTGATTTGAAGCCCTTAGGTAGAAATTCAAAGTATCTCTGATTCCTCTAGCTTCCCGAAGAGTGGCCGCACCAACCAGACCCGTATCATCCACAAATTGCAAGTGAGTCAGAGTTTCCTCCCCAACCTTGATACCAGAAAGCAGACCTTGTTGCCTTCTCCTCAAAAACAGTCTGCCCAAACCTTCAGCCAAGAGAAGGAAGAGATAGGGAGAACAAGGGTCTCCCTGGCGGAGACCACGGGAGGCACCGAAAGGAAGCGAGGGAAGGCCCTTAATGAGAACAGAAAAAGATAGAGAAGATATACAAATCATAACCCAATCAATCCATTCCTGAGAAAAGCCAAAGGCAGCCATCATTTTCGACAAGAAGCACCACTCCACCTGGTCATAAGCCTTGGACATATCCAGTTTAATGAACATTCCTTTGTTGCCCGAAGTTTGCATTGAATGGATGGCCTCCTGGGCCAAAACCACCCCATCCAAGATTTGTCTTCCCTCAACAAAGCCCCCCTATTCAGGAGAGATGATGCTATGAAGAAGGGGTTTAAGCCTCTCAGCCATTATCTTAGTGATGATTTTATAAATCACATTGCATAAAGCAATAGGCCTGAAATCAGAGATATGAGTCCCCGCTTCCCCTTTTGGAATTAAAGCAATGAAGGTGTGATTGATCGCCCTGAGCATTCTTCGTCTGGATTCCTCAGTAACAGCCAGAACATCCTCCTCCAAGGTGTCCCAGAAAGCCTGAAAAAATTCAATAGGAAAGCCATCTGGACCAGGAGATTTTCCAGTACTCATACCAAAGACCACATTTCTCAGTTCATCCCTTTCAATGGGTCTAAGCAGGGCCTGATTGTCCTCTTCAGAGATAATAGGAGGAATAACATTAAGAACTTCGTTCTGAGCCTCAATATCTTGCTGCATACTTTCCTTAAAAAGTTTAGAAAAGTAATCGATAGCATGGGAATGCATGCCAGGAATAGTATCGAAGACATTTCCATGTTCATCTTTGAGAACTTCCATATTGTTCATCTGTCTCCTAGCACAAGCTGATCGATGAAAAAATTTGGTATTTCTGTCCCCCTCTAATAACCAAGTATTTCTAGCCCTCTGTTTCCAGTATAACTCCTCTTGGTTGTCAATGTCCTCAATCGCTTTACGCAGCTTCATCATCTTCGGATTTGAGTTGCTCAAGAATTGATCCTTCCCTAAAAAGTTTTGAACCTCCTCCCATCTAGCCACCAAGGGGGCCCTTTGGGACTGGAAATCCGACTTGTTTCCTTTCCTCCACTGTTTCAATTGAATTTTGACAAATTGAAGCTGTTTATGAAATTTGAACATTGCTGTCCCAAAATGTGGACGGCCTTCTGTCCACCATTGAGAAATTTTCCGTCGAAGGTCCTCCTTTTGTAACCAAAAAATCTCAAATTTAAAAGGCCTATGGTGCTGCCCTCTCGAAGTCCCTCCCTCAAGCAAAATGGGAAAATGATCCGAAATAGGGCCCTCCAAAATCTAGAACTTAAAAGTCCATTTAACAAAAGCCTCCTCCGAGACCAAAAAACGATCTAACTTGACCTTCCTGCTATGTGGCTCCTTTCTCTTGTTTGTCCAAGTGAAAAAAACACTAGGGCCTTGAACGTCCACTAAATTAAAGGCCTGAACTTGGGCAATCAGAAGCCGATCCCCTGGATCCAAAACAGGGGAGCCACCTTCCTGGTCCCGAACAGATAATTTTGCATTAAAATCCCCTGCAATAATCCAGTCATAACACTCCCTGTATGCTCTCATGTTGTGAACAACGTCCCATTGGAGCCTCTGGCCATCAAGATCTTGGGCCCCATAAAAGTTGGTTATAAGGACCAGCTCAGAATTGAAGTTATTTCTGAAGAGAGAAGTAAGTACACCCCTGCAAGCTACATGTTCTAAAGCAGTCCAGACCAGAGGGTTCCAAAGGGTAACAATTCCACCTGAAGCTCCTTGGGCAGCCACGTCCATATACCCAGCTCCCCGCCAGATTTTAGTAGCAGTTTTACTCATAATATCTAAAGACATTTTGGTCTCCTGAAGAAGCAAAAAGTCTGTTTTACGGTTTTCTAAGAGTCTTTGAACAGCAGATTGATGGGTTCTACTGTTTAAACCCCTAATATTCCAAGATTGAATAATCATTGAAAACCTTGAGAGCAGTAAGAATCAATGGTCCTCACCAATCCTCCATTGATTAGCTTATCTCCTTGCGCTATTAGTAGTTCCTTATTGGATTTTCTTCCCGCTCCTTGAGAGTTATTGTTTCTAGATCTCTTTTCCACCTGGGAAATCCCTAAAGCAGGCCTTTCTCTGTTTTTATCTGCATTTCCCATGGTGACATCTTTTATAGCCGGCTGTGCTGGGGAGTGTATAACCAATGCCCCTGGATTCTCTGACTGCAGGTTCTCAGCTGGCACAGTCACCTGTTCTACTACAGGAGTGAAGGAAGGAGAAACAAGAGGTGGAGTGTTGACATTCTCACCATTCCCAACCACTCCCTCCATAGATTGGTCCTCCAGATCCACTAATGACTTAAAAATTTCATATCGATTGTTTGGCTTGAGCTGTACCTGCTCCTTGCCATTTTTCTTTTTGTTTCTCTTTCGTTTCACCTGTTCAAAGCCATCCTGCTGAGCATCAGGACCTGGAGAATTGCTAGAGGGTTCATTGACCGGACTGGACTTACCCTCTCTAGGGCGGTTTGACATTCCACTCGGAGCCTCCGTTTTTGTGCTCACTACGTTTGGGCAGAACCTTGCCAAATGTCCATGCTTATGGCATACTCGGCACCTGAAAGGTAGGGCCTCATAGTCTAACTGTTGGATCCAGGGTACTCCTGCAAGCTCAAGTTCCACCTCAGCTGGTAGAGGCTGACTAATGTCCATCTCTACACATATTCTAGCAAAGACAACAGTATTGCCCTCTATGGTATCTTTGGAGACTCCCAAAAATCTGCCTAGGGAATTACCTATTAGTTCCAACACCTGCTCACCCCAAAACTCCATCGGGAGAGCGTACAGCCGGATCCAGACCGGGACAGCCGTGGGTTCGATGTGGGGGTCGAAACCCACTCTCCAGGGTTGGACAAATAACCCTGCTGGTCCGTGGTTTCTCTTTCTGATTCAAATGCTCTGTTTCTATCTGCTAAAGAAGAGAAAATTATGATGAAATACCCATTGCTTATAGGCCATAAAGAGTACTCACCGTGTGGCTCCCAGTTCTGACGAACCCAGGTATGCAAAAAATTCAGTGTGGGCCGGATGCCCATGAATTTGCAGATCAAGTCGTGATTAGCTCGGTAGACGATTGTATCTTCGACCAACATTGGTTCTATTACAATCTTAGGCCTGGAAGTAGATTGTGGGAGGCATCCATTAACGCGGTGAGCATTTGGGCCATTGGCAACATTCTTGAGTATCGATTGAAAAGCATTCCGTTGAGCTCCGTCCGTGGAAGGTGAGGGATTATCTTTCAACTTCTCAGCATATGAGGTCTTTCTCCCAGCAGGAGAAACAGGAGGAGACCCCATCGGGCCCTCCCGGGACCACTAAAGAACCTTCAGGCGAAAGCAGAAACAACCCCCCAAAGCCCTAGGCAAGATCTTCGGGCCAGAGTCCCTCGAGCAACACCAGACGCCGTCACAGAAAATTTCCCGCCAAAACGCCAAATCGCCAGAGCCGAAAATCCAATTTCCTTTTTTTCTTTTCAATTCTCAAAGATATTGTTGGTACCAAATAATAGATTAATGTTGAGTCATAGTTTAGAGTGTGAGTTATATTTCTCCTTTATGTAAGTGTGAATGTGGAAGACATGCATAAGTGTCATGTAAAGTTGTAATGTGCAGGAAATGTACAAGTGTCATGTGAGTTAGTGTGCAAGTGTAAGTTGAGTCTATGTGCACAAGTGTCTTATATGTATGAGAAAAAATATGTAATATAAAGATGTGCACAAGTGTCTTATATTAGAGTGTGCAAGTTATAGAAGTGTAAGAGTCATGTATAGATGTGCATATGTTATAGTGTCAAGTGTTCATCAAGTATGCAAGTGTCAAGTAGATAAGCCAAGAGTCATAATACTTGGCATATGGAGAGCAACAATCAAGTATCCAAAGATTCAAACTACTATGGCTATATTATGGAGGTAATACTCCCATAAACAAGCATCATAAGAAAGGTGACTATCATATTTGTAAGATAAAGAGGAGTAATAAAGCTTGTATACATTTTGAGCAATTAATATTGTAAGTTATATTACATGCTTAGTACATGTTTGATTAAGGCTATTTACATTCATATTTATGCATATTATTGAATGTTATTTGATTTATTATAAGCCTTGATATACATATTAATTTGCTTATATTATTCTACTTTTATCATGATTTTGATCTTATTATATTATGGCTATATTATATTCGATCTTATAAGATATAACTTGTGATATTTGTGGTAGGATTAAGGCTTAAAATACATCAATAGTATCAGAGCTACCACCTCACTGTCTAAATTGACAAGAGTTCATTTTAACCACTATTATAAATTTATTTCATCTAGTTTGATAAAATCGATTAAGATTCTATCTACTTTAAAGGCAGTGAGACTTAAACTCTATTTTAAAAGTCATATTGAGTAGAAAGGCTAGGGTCATTCCATTAGGTTGAAGGAAAACCAATGAAGAATAAGACTCAACTATATTGAAGAATTAGGAGAACCAACTCAAAAGAAGATTGGTCATTCAGGAAAGAGATATCTTGACATTAATATTGATATTGAATTCTCTAGTAAGGAGGATAATCATATTGGATTCTTAGGTTCGATCTAAGACATTATTGATTCCAGAAAGAGTTGCAACAAAGATTAAGCTACAAGATCTGAACGAATTTTGCATCTAGTTCACAGTGATGTGTTTGAACCTACAAAAGTACCATCGTTAGGTAAATCTATCTAATTTGTTACATTTATAGATGAATTTTCAAAAAAGACTTGGGTTTATTTTTTACGGAACAAATATGATGTTTTCAATAAATTAAAAGAGTTTAAGGCTCTTGTAGAAAATCAGATAAAGAAAAAGATAAAGGTTTTGAGAAGTGATAATGGTGGTGAGTATTGCTCTAATGAATTTGAACAATTTTGTAAGGACTATAGAATAGAAAGGTAAAAAACAACTCCGTATACTTCATAATAAAATGGAGTTGTAGAACGGATGAACAAAATATTGATTGATAAGGCTAAAAGTATGCTAAGTGGTGTAGGGTTAGAAAGAAAATTCTGGGTAGAAGCCATGTTAACTGCTTGTTATCTCATCAATAAATCTCCTACCTTAGCTTTGGTGGACAAGACTCCACAGGAAGTGTAGACTGGTAAGAAACCCCCTCTTAGTCATATATGAGTTTTTGGTTGTGATGCTTATATGTATGTCCCAAAATAGAAAAGGACTAAGCTAGACTATAAATGTAAAAAATATATATTTGTGGGTTATAGTATTGTTGTTAAAGGATATAAGTTGTAAAACCCAGAAATACAGAAGATTATTTATAGTCGTAATGTGATCTTTAGAGAAACAAAAGGGGTTTTGAAATAAAATGCAACCAAGCAAATAACCTCAAATAGTTCACGTAAAATTAGAATAGGAGAAAGAACCTATGGTAGAACCTGGTGCTACATAAGAAGATGACCTATAGAGAGAGTCTAAAGAGAAAAATTTAGAGGAAGAGGGTGAGGAGGAAGCTAAAGATGCAGAACCTGGAACTCCAAGTTTGAGGAGATCAAATCGAGTGAGAAGACTCCTAGAAAGGTATAGCCCTTCAAATATTTATTCTATATTTAATATATCGGTTACTAATGAAGAACCCAAGAATGTAAAGGATGCACTTTAATCAAGTGAGAATAAGTCTTGGAAAATGGCTATGGAGAAAGGAATGGAGTCCATGGATAAAAATAAGATGTGGGACTTGGTGAAATTATCCCTGGAAGAAAACTAATTGGTTGTAAGTGGGTATTCAAGAAGTACAATATAGAAGGAAAGTTGGAGAAGTACAAGGTTCACTTGGTAGTAAAAGGATTTTCTCAAGTTGAGGGAATTGACTTTGGTGATATTTTTTCTCCTATGGCTAAACTAACTTCAATTAGATTTTTGTTGGCTATTTTTGTTGCTTTTGATCTTGAAATAGAACAGATGGATGTAAAGACAACATTTCTACATGGTGAACTTGATGAAGACATATATATGTCACAACCAGACTGCTTTAGAGTAAAAGGGAAGGAGGATTTTGTATGCAAGTTGAAAAAATCTCTTTACAGCCTGAAGCAATCTCTAAGAATGTGGAACCTAAAATTTGATAGGTTTGTTTTGACACTTGGGCTTGGAAAAAGTAATGCAGATCTGTATGTATTTTAAACAAGAAGGTGAAAATTTTGTTATCATTATTTTGTATGTGGATGACATGTTGTTAATTGGTAATAATAAGAAGATGATAAAGTTACTAAAATCTCAATTATCTTTTGAATTTGACATGAAGGATTTGGGTGTTGCCAAATTTATTTGGGTATGGAAATAATAAGGGATCGTGTAGATAGAAATTTGTGGTTAAATCAAAGGAAATATGTTGATTTGATATTATAGAGGTTGAGGATGCATGATTGTTAACTAGTATGTACTCCATATCCTGTTGGTCAAAAGCTATCTACTAAACAGTGTCCTAAAACATATGAGAAAATTGATAGAGAAGAGTTTTAGCATCTAAGTGCAAAGGTAAGAAATATAGCAATATATTGAAGAAATACTATCAATAGAAAGATAACAATGGATTGAGAAGCATTGAGAGCTTCCTAAGAGAAAAGAAAGAAAACAAAATAGAAGAAAAAAGATAGATATATCAATCTTTGATATATTAGTCTTGAAGAAATATAAATAAGCACCTAGCTTACTTTATATTGCTTCAAGCATTGGATTAGAATCTACAATTGATAAGAGCTACAAGTTAGTATAGAAGAAAAGAAAAGAGGCCCTTATAGAGAAAAGAAAAGAGGTCCTTATAGAGAATAGAGAGAATCCCTTTATAGAACAAAAAAGAGGCCCGTATAAAGAAGAAATAGAGGCCCTTAAAGAATAATAAAAGAGGCCCGTATAAAGAATAGAAGAGAGGCCCTTATAAAGTAAAGAAAGAGGTCCAATAGAATATAGAGAAGAAAGATAGAGGTTGATACAAAGAAGGAATACATATGCTCTACATAGAATAGAAAAGAATCTTGGATTTTGTAATATAGAGGAAGAGAAAACAAAAAAATGCCATCATAGCAACAAGATGTTGTCTAGTCTCATAAAATGATAGCATAAAGTGCCATCGAGAATAGAGGACAACAAAGCACTATCAAAGAGAATGACAACATAAGGTCATAGTTCAAAGTTAAAGTAGAAGGTCATCAGGCCGATGTTCATAGAAATTGAGACCTTCAAACCAATGTATGTAAAGGAGAAGGCCATCTAGCCAACTCACATTGATAAGGAAGCTATAAGATCAACATTAGTAGATGAATAGGTAGTTAGGGCATCACACATAGATAAGAAAACCAATAAACCAAAGTACATAGAAAATAGAGGATAAATGCACAAGCAAAAGCTATTCGACAAGGTGCAAGAGATAGTATCAAACACCAACGCTAGCATCAATTTGTAGTGTAGTCATATTTCAAATCCTGAACCTAAAATACATTAAGCAAATGAGCAAGGTAAAATAGAAGCAAAAGTCACAATATACAATAAGCAACTATAGTGAATACAATAATACAACAAGCAAGATTAGTACATCATCACACACAGTAGAATTTGACCAAGTCTTTCAACATAGAATCCAAATCATCTCGAAGTCGAAGGATCAAGTTTATAAGGAAGACAAAGCCAAGGGAAGCATTTGGGGCAGTTAGAAAAGTCTTGAAGTTCCAAACAATGCCAAAGAGCCATTTCACCTAGAGTAACATTTGAACGCTCAAGTACTGTTTGGAATGTTACGTAATTTTTGAACGCTATTTGGAACGCCATTTGGAGTGCTACATCTGGAGTGCAATGTTTGGAGGAGACGAAACATTTCACCATGCAAATTTCCACATAGCAATTACCCAATATTTATTAGAGGCTATTAGCATGGGCATCAAAGAAGAAGTGCTATAGAATAGAGACATGTGTGAAGTCAAAGTAGGAGTTAAATCTAAGATTCTAAGGTTAGTTTTTAATTTTTAGGGTTTTGTGAAGCTAAGGTTTTATGTTACTTTGATTTAGGAGTTATAAGGGTTAATTAAAATATTTTTGAAGTTTTTGGATTATTGATTTATTATAAGGTTGGAGTGATAAGTTATTTAGGGTTAATAAGGTTTTTTAAGTTCTTTAAACTTTTATATTAGGTTGGAGTTATAAGTTGTTTAGGGTTAATAAGGTTTTTATAGTTCTATAAAACATTTTATTAGGTTGAAGTGATAAGGAATTCAACTAGTCTATTTGTTTAAAAAAAAATTTATAAGTGTTTTAAAGTTTGAAGATTTTTTAATATTTTTTTATTTGGGTTTTATTTTTGAGAAAAATAAAAAATTGGAAAATTCATGATTTTTTGCAAATTTAAATATTTGGGAGGTAAAAGGTTTTCAACGGAAAAGGATTAGGAAAACCAAAATTTTCAAAATTCATTTTTAGTTTCTAAACAAGGGAGACATAAGGTTTACTGCTTCATAGGAATTAAATTAGAAAAATTTGAATTATTTATACTTAGGAGTTATAAGCTTGTCTACTTCAAAGGATTTCAAAATATTTTTTATGCGTAAAATTATGTCTAACAATAAATTCTTCCTTTTTGAGTCACAACTTCTAAAAGGACCAAATTTTGCATCATGGAAAAACAAAACGAAATCTATATTAATAGTAGAAAAGCTTTGGGACATAATGAAATAAGAACTAAACCTAATGAGGATGTAAGAGAAATATAAATATTTGAAGAAGGTGATGCAAAAGCACTTATGTTAATAACATTTGGAATAATTGGTGAAATGAAACCTTATTTAAGTGGAGTAGTAACTTCTATAGAAACATAGAATACTCTATGCAAAAATATATATATTTTTTAATTGATACAAGGAGGTTTTGAAAGAGTCCCCAAAACTTTTACATAGAAGAAAGTCAAAAGGAGGTATCCATAAAAGGGATGACCTCAGCAAATTGGCAAGATAAAAGGTAAAAAGTGGAAACAAAGGGGATGGAAGACCATTACCACAATATGTAAATAAAAAGAAGGATCCTAAACACAAGAAATATGGAGAAGACAGAAGCACCCCGATTACTCAAAAGATGCAGGAGGATCCTACTCACTATTGGTGGTATTTTGGACATCATCCATAGTCTAAGTGGTTGTAAAATTTTGGTTCCTTAGCTTGTTGATCACCTTCGTAGCTTGGAGGAGTAGAGTCGATTCCATATTTACTAGGCCATCCAACTTGGCCATGGGATAGAAATCATCTCTTGATTGCGATTGAGCAAAAGTCCCACCAGGGGAGAGGCCATCCTTAAGGGGGAGCACACAACCAAGAGTGTCTCTAGGCTTCTACTATTTGTGGGTCTAAGGAGGCTCCCCAAGATTTTCCTTATCTTGGTTAATGACGATAACACTCTTGAGTTTTTCCCAAAATCTTTGCTCATCTCATGGTCGAGTGACAATGGGAGGAAGGTGTGGTGTTAGAAGATCCAAAGATTAATTTTTTCTTCCTCGCTTTGCTTGAAGTAACAATGTCACCTTTCGTCTCAATGTCACTCGGGTCTTCCTTCTAGGGGAAACCCTAGCTGAGGGCCAAAGCAGGGCAATCTTCAGGACTACAAATAATGGACAAAGTGGATATTTCGGCCTATAATTGAAGTGCATGCTTGTAAATGATCATATGCAATCCTTGATGCTTCAAATGAATTGATTTGCCCTCTCTGATGCTAGAAAATAATAGTTCCATGGATCTGAATAGGTACTCAAGAACGTTGATACACTTTATGTCCCTTAGGTGGTTTAGGAATGCCAAATAGAAGCTCCTAAGATATGAACTTGGTTCAACAATGGTAAAATATTGCATGATGGGAATGAGAACTCTATTCCACAATGTAGGAAGACCTTCCTTAATGATGCCACTGTTTCCTTTGCAAGGTAATTTTATTTATCCCTGACTAAGCTCAATCGCTAGAGAGTATTTATCGTGTTGGATGATGTCACCATTGTTGATCAGCTCAGTCACCTCAACCAACAAGTTTATGGTGACCTTTAAGAAAATATCTTGAAGCATCACCCTATCGTTGTTCCAAGATCTAGTAAACTCCATAGAAAGGTCGAGATCGCTACTTTTAAACTTGTGTAAGAAGGGTAAGAACCCATGGTTAACTAGGATATCTTCAACCATGGCATCAAGTTGTAGAGTCTCAAGCTCAAGCAATGCCATCCTACCTTTTAATATCCTTTGTTGAAATCCAACCAACCAGAAAATGAACCAAGTACTTCTCTAGACCACAACCATGACACACCACTATTGAGGCTTGAACATGGACATAAATAGATGGAAATAGCACTCCCTGTGTCTACAATTTAAACCTGATTGAGGAGCCAAAATGATAGGGCCATATCATATTGGCATACCATCAATTTGGGAAGCTTCACCCTTTCAATATTATTTATGGAACATCTTGAGCCAGGAAAGCCTAGGCCTAAGTGCCCAATCCATGACAAGGGTGACACCACCAATGATGTTAAAACACGGAGAGAAGAAAGGACTTGCACTGGTATCCTTGGTATTCAAAGGGAGGCTAGGATAGGTATGACCACACTACTGGAGATGATTTTGATACTAGGTGCATTTAAAAGAGTATTTGGCATGAGAATTATGGCCATTAGAGCACCCATGAGTTATGGTGGTCTACCAAACGTTAAAATTGAACCACGAAGAGAGTGATACCTTAGCCTTCTAAGGAATAAACAAAGATGTAGACACCTCAACTTATTAAAAAATCCACAAAGAGATAAATGCCTCATTCATCCAAGGAAATAAGAAGTAAATAGACATATCAATCAAATGATGTAGCCACAAAGATATTGACACCCCAATCATTCTATAAAGCCATAGATATATTATCATCTTATTTATTTAGGAAGGCCACAAAGAGACAAACACCTCAGCCACCCAAGATAACTAAAAATATCCCATGTGGATGGGATTGGTAAGATTGGGAGGTTCACGTGGCCCACTATGGCTAAAGATATGTAGATGATTCATTGGAGCTGCCAAGACTAGGAAGAACATACAAAAAATTATCAGACCAGATTTGCAGAGAATATTCAACCAATCTAATATTGGCCATGACATTAACAACTTTATTACCCTCTCTGAAAACATATTGGATGATAACATTGTCATACCTACAGAGGAATTTTTTCAACTCTTTTATCAAATTGGAGACACTCCAAGCAAGGAATCGAGTTACTTTGAGAAAATTTATGATGTTCAAGGAGTCACCCTCGATAATAAGGTTATTGATATGGAGACATTATAATACTAATAATCCTTGGAACAAAGCTCTGGCTTTGACTACATTATTGGTTTGGATGCCAATGTTCTCAGTAAACACCAGGATGATCTTGGCGAGATTATCTCTAACAATACTCTCATAGCTAGCTCTACCTGGGTTGCCTTTAGCAACTCCATCAAATTTGAGCTTGAACCACCCTAAAGGGGGAGGAGTCCATCTAACACTGAATCTATCCACACTAGGAAAATTTGGTTTAGGAGGACCAAAAGAGATATTGAAAGAAGCAACCAACCTGGAATCCATCCTACGATGGGAGGCGTTAAAAGAAGGGACACAATTTGCATTCTTAATGGTTGCTAAAAGAATCCTTGAAAAAATAGAGACTGGGTCTTTGGAGGTATTCTAGAAAGCTATGTTGTTCCTTTCTAACCAAATATACCAAAGAAAATAGGGTAAAAAAAAGGACCAAAGGGACCTGAGGCGATGGTTCTCAAAGGGTTTTGCCATTGAACACACAGATCAAGAATGGAATTGGGTTGGACCCAACTGATGCTAAACATAGAGAAAAGAGAGAGCAACACCTTGGAAGAGAAGGGGTAATACAAAAATATATAGATGATCAACTCCCAACTATACTAACAAAGATAGCAATGATTGGGAATGAGCAAACCTCTTTTGATTAAATTATCTATAGTTAAAACTTTGTTCTAGGAAACCAACCAAAAAAAGAACACAATCTTGGGGATAATATGATTGACCCAAATTAGACTAATCAGAATCCAACTTAAGCTAGGATCTTCCTGAATGTGATAAGTATATTTGATTGAGAAGTGACCATTATCATTGGCTTTCCAAAAATAGAATCCTATGAGGGGCCACTCGGGATGATACAAGTTTAGAGTAGACTAGAGAGGACTTTAATATTTGTCTCTTAATCAGAGCTTATACCATTGGAAGGAAGGTTTTTCCAGGTAGGAATATGGGAAGATCCACAAGTAATGAAATTGCAGATAAAGTTCCCAAAGAGATGATCTGTGAGAGGTTTTAAATAGTCAGGATGGGTTAAAAAATCAGAGGTTGGTCCATTAACCAAGGGTCTTCCCAAAAATGAATATTAATACCATTACCAAGGCACCATATAAGACCCAAAGGATATTTCTAATTTTGGTAATGGAATCCTAGAAAGCAAAACATTCAGGGAGAGGGTCTTCATACAGAAGAGAATTTATTTGAAGATATTTGTTCTTGATTATGCTACCCCAAGCAGCTTTAGCATTGGTGAGAATTATCCATCCTTGTTTTTTGATCAGGGCTATGTTGATCTTACTGATTCTTCTGAAACCTAACCCCCCTTGGACTTTTATGGTGTAAAATTTATCATAGATAACAAAAGTTAATATTCGTATATTCTCGGCTCTAGACTAGAGGAATCGCTTTTGGATTTGCTTAATTTTTTGACACAAAAAAATGGGTGCCTTGAAGACAAACATGAAATAAACTGGGATTCTCTAGAGGAAAAATTGAACTAAGTTAGCTTTGGTGGCTTGACTAAGAAGGGCTCCTTTTCATCCAACAAGCTTCTTCATGATTCTTTCAATGATATTGTTCCACATAATTTTAGATGGGCTACCCTGGAAAAGAGAAAGTAGTTGAGTATTAAAGTCAGGAGGAACAAGCTTTAGGATATTCTAGAGGAAAGAATTCAATACTTGAGTTGTATAGGGACGGCAAGGACCAATAATAACTTGAAAGTGGCCAACAAATTTAGATCTGATATCCAGGCTATTGTCAGTCATAGACCCATCGCTTCTATGCAATTCTCTAATTTTGTTGGTCCTTTGATGTATAAGGGTTGACGCATAGAAATCATTTGTGTTGGAGTCCCCCTCTCTGAGCCAATGATTTTTGCCTCTAGAAGATTTCCTCTTTTTCTAAAATACTATGGAATTCAGATAGGAGATATTTCTCTTTCATTCTGATATTAGGAGTTAAGTTATTAGATTAGATCTACTATTCAACAATTCTAATTTGGTTTATAATGATCTTCTTGGATTCAAATATATTTTTAAAGACCTCTTTGTTCTAGATTATGATATTGTCTTTTATGAAGTAGAGCTTCTTAGCAATTTGGGAGATGCGAGGGCCATTGAAGCCTTGGTTCCACTATTTGGAGAACTTGGACCTGATATCTAGATGTTGAAGCCACATGGATTCAAATCTAAATGGATGTTTGAAGGAAGAGGCAGTTATAAGACCTTCAAATATCAAAGGGTTATGGTCCAATCCAATCCTTGGAAGGGAGTGGAGGGAATCATCGCCAAGGAAATGGATGGCCTCTTTAGAAATGAAGAATATATCCTATCAGAGTTGGATGAGATGGTCCCATACCCTCTTGTTGCTCCACATGAATTTAGTCCCTTTGAACTCGATGTCCATTAGTTCATTATTGTCGATAAATTTTGTAAATTCCTCATAGCATTTTGGAGTGATAGGTGCTCCTCCACACTTATCTGAAGGATAAAGTGGGTTGTTGAAATCTCCGACAAACATCCATCCCTCATTTGAGAAGATATTTCTCATTTGGCTAAGAGAATTCCAAAGATCCAAGAATTCTATAATATTGTTAGGGGCATAACTATTTGAGTACACCCAACTAACTTTGGTGTCTTTACAAATAAAAACAATGTTTGTGACTTTGATTGATGAATATAGGAGTCTACCTTCAAAATTAAAAGGATTCCAAAAATACATGAGACATCTAGATGACCCTTGGGCTAGACTGACAATGAATTCACTGTGCTTCTAAATAGCTTTGACAATATTCTTGGTATTGATAGCCTCAATATTGGTTTCTTGGAGAAGGAAAATGTTGGGTTTAAGATCATTTCTCATGGATGATACCACACACTATTTGGTTAGTCCATTGAGGCCTCTCACATTCTATGAGAGGATCTTCATTTATGGTGTTTGGATGAAGATTTATTCCCACCTTCATTTTGAGGTTGGAAAGGTTTGGGTCACTTTCTATCTTCCTTGGAAATATATTTTCTTGATTGGCCAGTCAGGTATGACAGGAGGGTGGTCTAAATTCCATTAGTAATATCTTCGATATATTTCCTTCTTAGATCCTAGATGGAGGGTCTGTCCTTCTTCTTATCATTGCCAATATCAGTAGAGAGTTTTATTTTATTCCTGGTAACTAGATTGAGAGGACTAGAAGACTCTCCTGAAATAGGGGGATTAATGTTTCTAAGAGGGGACATGACATGACCACTCTTAGGAGAAAAGTTGTTAAGGAGGTTTAGGGAAACATTAGACAAGGGTAGACTAGAAGGGCTAGACCTTGAGGGGGACTGAAGGATAACCTCTTCCACAACAAAATTACTGATAGGGTTATCCTGAGGGATAACCTATTCCATAATGGAATTTATAAGGGGGTTGTATTGAGGGACATTAACAAATGTGACTTCAAGAGGATTGGATTCAGAAGAATGAGATTCAACCAACAGTTTGAAAGGATTAGGATTAGCAAAGAGTGAATATACCTTCTTAGGAGCACTAGCAATGGATAAAGGGACTGATTGCTTACCTTTTGAACTAGCAACCACATCCTTTCTAAGGGAGTCAACTTGAATGCTCAGCTTCTTGGGCAGCCCAATGGACTAGTCTTCCACATGAGACTTCTTTGCTTAGAGATACTCCTTGGATCTCTTCATAGGAAAGGGTACTGCACCCTTAGATGACCTTACATCTGGGACCCAATATATAAGGCTGGCTTATTATTGTATTCAATGGCTTCACACCTATGATAAGAGCCTAAAATGAGGTCAATATAAGTGGGTAGTTTTGAGGCTAAGTTAACATTAACGTAAAGATGAGCATAAATTATTTTGGACTTGGCTGTAGTAGCTAGGTTAAAGGCAGCAAGTTTCCCAATGGAATGGACAATGCTTCTCAAGATTTGTTCATGTCAAAACTGGACTGAGAGCTTGGGGAGCCTACCCCATATGGATGTCATGTTAATGCTTTGAGTTTTGGGATCAAAATCAACATCCCACCTTTTTATGAATAGACTATGATGATCAAAGAACCATGACCCTCTAGTGAGAATACAACTAGTATCATTAGGATTGTTCAACCTAATGAGAAAGAATCCTCTGGGGAGAGTAACTAAATCCAAGTTACCACTTGGTCACCATTTGGTGAATGTCCATTTGTGAATGGACTCCATTTTTGAGTGAGAACCAATGAATTTCCATACCAGGGATAGAGAATCCTAGGACATGATGGAAGTCATGATTTTAGATGGGATAACCAACTCCCTACGATTTGAGAAAAGAGTTCCAATACTAGTGAAATGAGGGGTTGGGGAGAACCTCATCTCTTTTCTAATAGTATTCATGAAAGATACAGGTTTTGAAACATGAGGAGGGTTAGGTGGGGGGTCCCCCGACACTCGTGACTTACAAACCCCCGTCTGTCTCATGCTTGAGAATTTCAATATCACCATTGCCAAGACTATGATTTAGTGGTCCTCCACCAAAGTTCTCACCATATTGAGATTCAAAATTCTTTGGTGATCCACTTGCTCAAGGTGATACACTCACCATCTATGCAATATATTTGAAGGGAAAAACAAATCTACTATTCTCAATCTTCAATCTCAGTTATACTCCTTAAAAGTTAATAGTGGTGAAAGTATTGAACTATTTATTTGAAAGGTAGTAGATATAAAAGCAAAGCTATTAACTCTAGGAGAGAAAGTAGAAGATAAATTTCTTGTTCAAGTAATATTAAGAGCACTTCTTGAAAGCTACAAATATTTAGTCACATCTTTGCAAGTTTTAAGCAAGGAAACTACATTTGATGATTTAGTCAATATTATTCAAGAATATGAAGTAGAAAACTTAGTCAAAGATGAAATGACTAACAATGCCTTGGTATCAAAAGATAATACACAAGGTAATATTGCTTCAACTTCAAGATACAAATCTAAATGGAATTCAAGATACTGTCAAATATGTAATAAAAAAGGTCATAGCACAAATTTTTGTAAATACAATCAAAGAAATTAGTATCAAGGAAATTATATGAATATGAATCAAAGTGGTCAAACAAACAAGTTAGTACAACAAAGGCAATATCAATATCAATATCAATACAATCCTCAATGACAACAATAATTTCAGCCTCAACACTTTCAACATTAGTATCATTCTCAATATCAATATGGTCATCAACAACAACCTCAATTACAATATAGAGAGGGAAACCAAAAAGGAAATTTAGCTTAAGAAATTCATGAAATTCAATAATTAGAAGAAACTACTAAAGAAAATACTTTCAAAATTTATAATCAATAAAGATGTATTTTTCTCAAATAGTTTTAAAGGTACTAATTTTGTGTTAGCGTACTTGTATTTGTCTTTATTAGACAGACTGTTGCTCTGTTACAACTGCTGTAACAGGTTCAGTTCTGCCGGTGTCTATTCCCAAAAATGTAAACATTATTTAAGTTGTGCAATACAATAATAAACTAGTTCGCACATTTTCATGGCATCAGAGCCAGAGTGGTACGGGATCTTTTTGCAGTGAAAGGAAGCAGCGAGAGGAGGCTGGAGGCGGACGAGCAGAGGAAATTTTTTTATTTTTTTTCCGCGACGTGTTATTCCCTGTCGCGAGATTAAAAAAAAAAAAAAAATCTGCGCAGCCCGACGCAGGACGTGGAACATCGCGCCCAGGCCAGACCGCGAAGACGCGAGCCCGAGGTCGGCGCGCTGCGTCACCGGTCCAGCCAGTGCGCGCGAGCCCGAGCTCGACGCGCGGCGTCACCGGACACCGACGTCCCGCCTGCGCGTAGGTCGGGCTCGCGCGACGTCATCGGACGCCGACGTCCCGCCTGCGCGTAGGGCGCAGAGCGTCTGCAGGGGATTGACATCTGCGCAGGGCGCAGAACGCCAACCCCCCCTCCCCATTGGAGGGAGCGGACGCGACAGCGCCACCCCCCCACATTGGCGGGCCCCAACGTCAGACCGCGCCAGACGTCTGACGCAGGACGTCAGACCGCGCATCTGACGCAGGACGTCAGAGCACGCCGTGCAAACGTCTGACGCGTCTGCGGCTGGCGGCGCAAGGGGGACCCCCCCCGGGAAGAAGGAGGGACGCGGCCTGCGTCACCCCCCCCCAAAAAAAAAAAAAATCTGCGTGCTCTTCCCAAAATCGCCCCACCCCGGTTCGAAAAAAAAAAAAAAAAGAGCTGTGGATTTTTTTCGGAAAATAGAGCGAGTGGGGGAATTTCGGAAAAGCAGCACGGATTCGAGTTTTTTTTTTCGAAAAACCAGTGTGCAGGGAGCTTCGCGTCGTTGAAGTGGCAGCGTCCAAGCAACCAGGCCGAAAGCAGAGGAGGAGGAGGAAGAAGGTGTTCAAAAAGGAGGAGGCTCTTGATCTCTTCCGGATCAGCCCGCAAGCTCACTTGGCAGTGAGCTGTGCGGTAAGGCTCAGGGAGCCTACAGGTCGGGGGTTCAAATCCCGCCGAGCTCCCCTCAAGGTATATTTTTTTTTCAAAGTCATTTTTTAATTATTATTATTTTTAATTAAAATTTTTAATTTTAATTTTTTTTAATATAGTTTTAAACTTTATAAATTAAAATTTAATTTTAATTTATTTTTTCTAAAGTTTTTAAAACTATATAAATTGAAATTATTTATTTTAATTTTAAATAAATAATGATTATAAAAATGCTTTGTTAAAGAAAGCCTTTTAAGGGGGGATATTTTTTCAAAAAATCAAAGGGGGATAGTGAGTAATTTTTTGAAAAATAGCAATTTGGCATTGTAAAAGGTGCATTTTCGGCTGTGACCGACACCTTGTGGGTTATTCTTGTGGGCAATTTTTTTTTGTTGTATGTTGCATATTTCATTTTTGCACTATAACATTAAAAATTAAAATCAAAACACTCCCTAAGTCCCCGGAATATAAAACCCATCTGTGCAATTTTATTGCACTGCAGCGTTCGGTATTTGCGATACCTCTGGCCAGCACTTACAGGTAAAGCTGTCGTGATTTGGCTTCTGTATCCGCCGCCTAATATAGCTGCTATAACGACGTCTGAGCTTGTTCTCTATAAATCGTCGGGGAGGAATAAGTACGCCATTTTTGCATTTTTTTACTCCATCCACTACCCTTTATCGCACTTGTGTTTAGGCGTAAATCCTGACGAAGTATTCTTCATAGTGTTTAGGGGAAGTTACGCCCCACGCATGAGAAGAATCTTCTATGGTAGGTGCCATCAACAAGGCGATTCCCTTTCAGTACCGCTTATGTTCCACGTATCGTATGATCTCTAAAATTCACCTATAGTCTCCCTCACGTAAGGGCGGGTGATTTTTTGTTGATCTTTCTAAATACCTATAGTTTCCCTCACGTAAGGGCGGGTATTTTGTACGGTATATTGGCCTAGCAAAAGGTATATCGAAAGGGGGACCAATTTGGTGATATAAGGAACCTTCACTATGGCCGTTGTTGCAAAGTTGATGGCTGATCCGCATCGGTTATTGAAAGGTCCAAATTATACACCATGGAAACATAAGATGAAGGCAATTCTCCAAATGGAAGATTTGTGGGATATTATTCCTTGGAGTAGCAACCGAGGCCTTCACCAACGAGCGGGATCCACGAGGTCCTTCGACGGATCGGATTGCTTTTGACAAGAAAGACAGGTAGAGCAAAGGTGCTCATTTTGTTTGCTTGTTTCGGATGAAGTGCAACCTCATATAGCTGACAAAGCAAGTGGTAAAGAGGCATGGGATGCCCTTAGAACCATCTATGAGGGGAAGAATGAATCCACCATTCTTCATCTTCAACAACAACTTCATAACTCTGAGTTTGAGGCGGGGTGAAACAGTTGAACTCTTTACGTGCGAGTGTACGAGTTGAAAGAGAAATTGAGTTCTCTCGGAGATATCGTGGACGAAAAGCTTCTCATTTCACTTGTGATGAGAGCTTTACCTTCTTCATTTGATATGTTGATCACCTCCATCCGGGTGTCTCAACGACAAATTACCTACATCGAGTTGGTCAATCTGCTTCAACAACGGGAGGCACGCCAACTTCACAAGGATGATTCTTCCAATACGGCCCTATACACCAACGAGGCGGGGTTCTAGGAAGAAAGGTAATGGGCAAAAAGGAGGCAACTTTCGAGAAAGGAGGAAATTCTCAACAGGATACGAAAGGAAAAGGCAAACAACCTCAACAGAAGAAGAGGTGGTGCAAGATCTGTGAGAAAGACAACCATGACACCAACAGGTGTTGGCATAAGAACAAGCGAAAGGCCAAAACAAACCACAAAATAAGAACAAGCAACCCCAGGTGAATGTTGTTGTTGAAGAATCTGACTCAGATTTCGAATGGGCACACAAGGTGCTCATGACTACCACGGATTCCACTCGAGAGGGATCCCATTTGGTATGTCGATTATGGAGCTAGCAAACACATGACTGGTGACAGATCGTGGTTTGAATCATTTGAGGCCAAAGAGGGCAAACCTGTCACCATTGCTGATGATAAAACCTACAGGTTTCAGGGAGAGGGTATGGTTTCGGTCACTCTTCACGATGGCAAGTGTCGGATTGACAAGGTCCTCTATGTTCGGGATTGGCCAACAATTTGTTGTCGGTGACACAAATCCTGGACAGAAATATGGTTGTCAACTTTCGTGTTGAGAATGGAAAGAAGTGTTGTACAATTACCAGGAAGGGTAAGCAGATTGCAATGACTTCATATAAGCATGGCTTATTTGCACTAGATGCTATCTCTACTCCACATGTTGCCATGATTGTCTCTACCAAAGAGGCAACTTCCCTATGGCACAAGAGATATGGGCATCTTAGTTACGGCTACTTACTTGAGCTCGGCAAGTATGAGATGGTAAAGGGTCTTCCTTCCCTTTACGCCACATTGCCGGTGTGCTCGGTCGCTTGGCAGGAAAGCAGCATAGAGTACCATTTGAGAAGAGCTCTACAAGAGCACGAAAACCTCTGGAGCTAATTCACACCGATCTATGCGGTCCTTTCACACCCAACAGTGTTGGAGGGAAGAGGTACTTTCAGTTATTCGTAGATGACTACTCACGAAAGATGTGGGTTTTCTTTCTCAAACTGAAATCTGAAGCTTTTGCATTCTTCCGGCAGTTCAAGAAATCCGTTGAGAAGGAGTCAGGGGCTTCTATCAAAACCCTCCGCTCAGATCGAGGGGGAGAGTTTACCTCTAATGAATTTTTTGCATTCCTAGATAAGCATGGGATCAAGAGACAGGTTAACAGCTGCCTATACTCCTCGAGCAAAATGGAGTTGCTTGAGAGAAGGAACCGTTCTATCATGGAAATGGTTCGTTGTATGCTCACGGGAGCTACTCTTGGGCAACAATATTGGGCGAAGTTGTCACCAGCTGCGGTGTATCTTTTGAATAGGGCACCCACAAAGGCCCTAAAAGGAATGACTCCACATGAAGCATGGAGTGGTCGAAAACCCTCCATATCTCATCTACGTATTTTCGGATGTCAAGTTTTCATGCACATATCGAAAGAGAAAAGGAAGAAGCTAGATGAGAAAAAACTGAGATGTATTTTTCTTGGATATTACGAGCACTCTAAAGGATATCGGTTGATAGATCCTTTGACCAAGAAAATTCATATCAGCGAGAGATGTTGTCTTTGATGAAGCTTTCACATCACAGAGCACATCTACGGTACACCGAGATATTGTGGAACCTAAGGAAGAGGAGATTCCTTCGTCAACACGAGACAGGGAGGTCCTTCTACATCTTCTTCACCACCACCGAAGAAGAATCCTAAATGGTGTACAAATACAATCGAGAGATGCAAATTTATCCACTCCTCCCAATTTGAATTTGGATAGACCTCGTACACGCGGTATGGCTCAAAAGGAAAGAGAAGCCGAGAAGCTGGTGAGGTTGATGATATTTGTCAATCTTTTGAGGAACTTTTTGTGACTCCAAGTAGAGAAGTTGAGGATATGGATATTGATGATGACAGGGCATTCATGTCTACCATAGATAGTCTTGAACTTGCATCAGTGCAAGATGCTCTCAGTGAGCCTCGGTGGAAGGCCGCTATGGATACGAGTATGAGTCTACGATGAAGAATAAAACTTGGAAGCTTGTTGATCTGCCGCATGGAAAGAAACCTATTGGCTGCAAATGGGTATACAAAGTCAAGTACAAGGCGAGATGGAACAATTGATAAGCATAAGGCCCGACTTGTTGCAAAGGGCTATGCTCAAAAGGAAGGCATCGACTATGAGGAAACTTTTGCACCTACTTGCTCGGATGACCACAATTCGGGTTATGTGTGCTATGGCAGCACAATATGGGTGGAAAGTTCACCGGATGGATGTCAAAAGTGCCTTTCTTAATGGTGATCTCCAAGAAGAAGTCTATATGACTCGGCTGAAGGATTTGAAGTGGAAGGCCAACAGCGAGAAGGTTTGCAAATTGGTCAAATCCTTGTATGGTGCGAAACAAGCTCCTCGAGCTTGGTATATAAAAATGGACAATCACCTTATGCGGCATGGATTTAAGAGATGTCCGTCGGATGCAAACCTCTATTTCAAGAAACAGGGTTACGAGATAGTGTTGCTTGTACTCTATGTGGATGATCTGCTCATTACGGGGAGTTCGAAGATATGATCTCTCTTGTCAAAAGAAACTTGTGCAAATATTTTGAGATGACGGATCTCGGACTTCTCCATTCTTGTCTTGGTCCGGAATTCAGCCGGAAGGAGCACTCCATCAAAGTGTCTCGGAAAAAGTATGCCAAGACATTGCTTTGGATAAATATCGCATGATTGACTTGCAAGCCAATGGCAACTCCTATGGAGAATGGACTTCGGTTATCGCGATATGATGACTCACCTCGGGTAGATGGTACTCTCTATCGACGGTTGATTGGGAGTCTCATATATCCGACCAATACTAGGCCGGATCTCGTATTTCTTTGTCAACTATCTTTCGAGGTTCATGCGGGAGCCTAAGACCACTCATTGGAAAGCGGCAAAACGTGTTCTTCACTATGTCCGTGGTACTATGGAATATGGCCTAGAATACAAGAGGAACAACAAATTCTTCTTGCAAGGATACACGGACTCCGACTATGCCGGATCATTTGATGATCGCAAGTCAACTTACGGATACATTTTTCATCCGGGATCCGGTCCTGTCTCTTGGCACGGCAAGAAGCAACGGTGGTTGCTATTTCTTCAACGAGAGCGAGAATATCGCGCCGCACGTGAAGCCGTGTGCGAAGTGATATGGTTACGTCGCATTCGACAAGTATGGGCCATCCATCAAAATCTCCAATACACTTGTTTTGCGACAATCGGGGTGTTACGAACCTCGTCAAGAATCCGAGTCCATCATGAAAAAACAAAGCACATTGACACACAATGTCATTTCATTCGAGATGAAGTTCCAAAGCACCGAATTCGGCTTCGACACATTCCCACCGATGCTCAAGTTGCGAGACATTTTCACTAAGGCACTTGGACGTGTCAAATTTGAATTGTTTCGCAGCTCACTTTGTATTGCAAAATAATGTAAGGGGATGTTAGTAGTCTAGTATAGCTATTAGTTATTACATTACCCAAATAATGTAATAAAGGGGGATGTTAGCGTACTTGTATTTGTCTTTATTAGACAGACTGTTGCTCTGTTACAACTGCTGTAACAGGTTCAGTTCTGCCGGTGTCTATTCCCGAAAATGTAAACATTATTTAAGTTGTGCAATACAATAATAAACTAGTTCGCACATTTTCACTAAGGCACTTGGACGTGTCAAATTTGAATTGTTTCGCAATAATAAACTAGTTCGCACATTTTCACTAATTTTGTAGTTGCTATTAAACATTAGGATACAGGAAGGTAACATGATAAGACCAAGACAAAAAATAACATAATAAAAAAGTAGAATAAGAAGATCAATAAAATTTATAAGTTAAAAAGAGAACAAAACAAGCATAGGTCCTAGGACCACGTAATTATTGAAAACAAATATGAAGACCATGCTTGAAGACTAAAGTCTTCAATAACCCAAATAATGTAATACATGGGGGTGTTAGAGTATATTACATTATTTGGTACATGCTAGTGTACCCCCATGGTACATTTGTATATAATATATTAGAATTGAGTCATAGTTTAGAGTGTGAGTTATATTTCCTTTTTATGTAAGTCTGAATGTGTAGGAAATGCACGTGTCATGTAAAGTTGTAATGTGCAGGAAATGCACAAGTGTCATGTGAGTTAGTGTGCAAGTGTAATTTGAGTCTATGTGCACAAGTGTATTATATATATGAGAAAAAATATGTAATGTAAAGATGTGCATAAGTATCTTAGATTAGAGTGTGCAAGTTATAGAAGTGTAAGAGTCATGTATAGGTGTGCATATGTTATAGTATCAAGTGTTCATCAAGTATGCAAGTGTCAAATAGATAAGCCAAGAGTCATAAGACTTGGAATATGGAGAGCAATAGTCATGTATCTAAAGAGTAAAACTATTATGGCTATATTATGGAGGTAATACTCCATAAACAAGCATCACAAAATAGATGACTATCATATTTGTAAGAGAAAGAGGAGTAATAAATATTGTATACATTTGAGCAATTAATATTGTAAGTTATATTGCATGCTTAGTACATGTTTGATTAAGGATATTTACATTCATATTTCTAGATATTATTAAATATTATTTGATTTATTATAAGCCTTGATACACATATTAATTTTCTCATATTATTCTACTCTTATCATTATTTTGACCTTATTATATTTTGGCTATATTATATTTGATCATGTGAAATATAACCTATGATATTTGTGGTAGTATTAAGGCTTAAAAGCCATCAAATAATATGGATTTTATGGATCACTCCTATATTACCAAAAAATTATATAATTTTAAGGTGTCCTTGTGGGGATATATTTACACTTTCCAAATATTATATTTGAGAACACTATTATAAAGGAAAACCACTACATTGGCATATACCTATGCTCCTATACCATATTCTAATGTTGGCATAAATGAAATTGGTGTTAGTAATGACCATTACCAATATTGTTGAAGGCCCAACACAAACAAAATAACTTTGGAAACCACAAATTATCATAGAATCCACTAGGCCCAAACCACAAAGAAAACAAGAACTTTGAAAACCACAAATTGTCATAAAATCCACCTTTATCCAACACTCTATGAGTCTACAATTTTAGTCATCACCACCATAATTGATTTGAAATAACCAAACTATAGAGAAAAAATTAAAGAACTCTATACTAAACCCCAAAAAAAAAGGAAGAGTTATGGATAGCAAAAAATACATGTAAAATGGGAGCAAGTTTGAGTCGGGAGCAAGCCCCACTAGGTAGCATTGAAGGAAAGTTGTATTTAAAAGCTCTAATGGGAAGTAAAAAGGCCCTACCTAGAAGTATAGATGCCCTAGTTAGAGATAAGAGGAAGAGAAAATATATGATAAGTTCGATCTAGGGAATATATGTTACAAAGAAAGTGATTGTTAAAGATGAGATGATTGAGCATGATATAATGGTTCTTAAAAGTAGAGGGTTAATATGTAAGTTCCATGGATATTGGTCATGAATTTCATAAAAATGGATCAAGTGGAAGTGGAGATCAAATTCAAATTACTCTATGACTTTTCTTCTTAAAGGTTTTTTCCTCATCATCTTTTCTATTTCAAAAAGCAGTGATAAAATAATGGGTGGAGGCCTATGGATTAAGTGGAGTGATAAAATAATGGGTGGAGGCCTATGGGTGGAGGCCTAGTGATAAAATATTGCATTTCAATGCCACAATTTTTTAGACTGGACACATGGCAAGAGATTGCAAAATAAAAATGATGAAGAAAGAGAGATAAAATTTTGGTGATGAGACAAACTTCAAGATGAAGCAAGGAAATCATATTGTAATAGAATATAGATTAGAGCAAGGATGTTCTAATCCAAACAAAGAGATAATAAAACCTATCTACAACATCATATGGCAAAGGCCACCATAGTTCACTTCGACCAATTGTTAGAAGAAAAAAATAAGGATACAAGGAAGGAGAAACTACAATGTACAAGTTCAAGTTCAAAAAATTAAATATGCAAAGGAAGACGTGGAGGAAATTTTAAATTAAAGGCGATAAAATAGGGCAATTTTATTCTAGGTAAAATTTATTCATTTTCATCAAGTAGTATAGAATCCTCTCTTGGTAATAAAAATAAAATTAGTGTAGAGGTTACCCCTTATACTAATGGGTTTCAAGAGAAACACAATAAGAAAATGAGAATTGAGTAAATCCATAGCAATTTAGGATTTTTTGGGAAACATAAGAATGTAATTGCTAAGGAGGAATGTCCTTGTACTGAAAGGTTTTCTAGGGCAACATAAATAAGAAAGTGCTCTTGAGGTTATTCCTTGCACTTTGAATCCTTTAGAGAAGGAAAACCTATAGATGATAAGTCTTACTATTAGTAGTGAGAAAAAATGAAGAGATTGATAAATATGAAAGTTTTTGTGGGAATGAAAAAAATAGAGGAAGACCCAAGAAGCAAAAATAGAGAAAAAGAAACTCAGAGGAATATTAATATAGGAAAACAAAAGCAAATATCCCAAGTGTTAACAAGAAGTAGGGCTAAACCTACAAATAAAAAGTGATGATGAAAGTGATAACTTGGAATATTAGGGACATGAACAAGACCCCTAAGAAAAAATGTATTAGGGAATTGACAAGTTGGTATAGACAACATATTTATAAATATAGAGACTAGGTAGCAAATATTTTAGCCATTCACAATGTTAATTTTCATCTTGGCAAAATTACAATTTTAGAAGGAAGTTGTACAAGTGAGATTTTATTGCTTAATAAAAATGATATCCATAGGGATACTAGAAATTAAATGTGGGTATAATTATCACCAAAGAAAGAATTTAACCCCCTATTCAATTTATGTTGGAAAACATTGTTAATTGCTAACTTTAAAGTTTGATTTATGCTAAGATAAGACATCATCTTACCAATTATTATTTTATATTTAATAATGATTGGGGTTAAATGTGACACCTATATTAAGAAGTTTGTCTACTAGACACTCTTGGAAACAAAACCCCCAACATCTAAATTGATTAAACAAATTGATGATATCTTGGATAGGATTTTCTGTTGGAAATGATAACGGTTAATTGTTGGAAATGACAACGGTTAATTATTGGAAATGACAACAATGGTGTATGGTTACGGTGGAGGACGTGGATAGTTATCCACAGTTGTATTTGTGTCTTTTATTAAATATAACATTGTAAATATTGGTTGCTTTCGGTTGCATGATGTATTATTTAATAATTGTAATAATACAAGGAAAGTAGTTCTCCCGCATTTGGTGTGTGTTCTAGCTTTGTTGTTTTGTTTTTGTTTCTCTCTGAATACCGTGTTGTATTTGTTCTATTTTCTCTTGATCTGTAAATTATCTTCAGTTTGTGTGTGTCTTTGTGACTGGCTAGAGTTAACAAGTGGTATCAGAGTTGCTTCAAGAAACCTTGGACTTTGATCTTGGGGTAGGGATTTGTTAGTGTGTACTCTGTGTTTTGTGGAAGAGCCAGCATGGAGAAGTCTACAATTGAGAAATTCAGAGGCTAAAATTTTAACATGTGGAAATGGAAGATGGAATATCTTCTAGTTGAGAGAGAACTCGAGGAGGCAATCCAACATGATCAGAAGCCCACTGCCATCACTCAGGAGGACTGGGACAAGAAGAATGAGAAGGCAATGGCTCTCATTGGTTTGAATCTTGGAGATTCGGTGTTGTCCAATGTTCTCATTGCCAAGACAACCAAAGACATGTGGGACAAGCTTGGACAACTATATGAGTCCAAGTCCATGATGAATCTAATTTTGTTGAGGAAGAAATTGTATGGGTTGAATATGGCAGATGGTGGGAATGTGGTTGAGCACCTTAATACTTTCAACACCCTCATAAATCAGTTGGCATCAATGGGTGATAACATCAAATATGAGGAGCAGTGTATTTGTCTATTGTGCAGTCTTCTTGATTCATGGGATAATCTGATTATTGCAATCAGTGGGAGCACAAAAATACCTGACCTTAAGATGGACAATATTGTGGGGCAACTCTTGCAAGAAGAGTTGAGAAGGAATACTGTTGAACCCACAAAGAATGCTGAAGCATTGTCTATGAGAGGGAGGAGTAGAGAACACAAAAGCAATGAGAAGCCACATGGCAAAGGCCATAGGTCAAAATCAAGGAAAGGCTGGAAGCAAGAAGTTGAGTGTTGGAAATGTCATAAAAAAGGACACATCAAAAGGGAGTGCAAAGAAGAATCTCAAAAAGATAATGAGGGCATCTCTACCACAGCTGTTGCTGAAGAAGGTGTGGTAGGTCTTGCTACAGGCTTGACTGTTGATGTTCAAGATGAGTCATGGTTGATTGACTCAGGTGCTTCGTTTCATATGACATCTCACCGAGATTGGTTTGAGACCTATCATGAGGGTCATTATGAGAAGGTATTTCTTGGAGATAGCTATCACTATGATGTGATAGGCAAAGGCACAGTGAGAGTCAAGACAAAGGATGGTAGATTGCTGACCATCACTAATGTTAGTCATGTTCTTGGACTAACACGAAATTTACTCTCGGTAAGCCAATTTTTAGATGATGGATTTCATACTGTCTTTAATAGAAATAGTTGCAAGGTGATGAATGGTGAGATGGTGTTGATTCAAGGGATCATAAAAGGGTCTCTCTATGATTTAGATGCAATAACTAGTGAGTTTTGTGGTGCAACAACAAGTAAAAACTCTTCAAAAATGATGCTATGGCATAAGATATTGGCGCATGTAGGTGAGCAAAGCCTGAAGGAGATGTGCTCCAAATAGTTGGTATGTGGTTTGGAAGGTATGAAACTTGATTCATTAGATTTTTGTGAGTCATGTGTTATGGGAAAACAAAAGAAAGTGTCTTTTTCATCAAGTACATATAGGAGTGAAGATGTTTTAGAATTGGTACACTCAGATATTTGTGGACCAATGGAAGTGCCTTCTTTAATAGGGTCCAAATATTTTATAACTTTCATTGATGATTTCTCTCGAAAGTCATGGGTGTTTTTTATGAAAAAGAAAGATGAAGCCCTGGAGAAGTTTAAGACCTTTGTTGCTGAAGTAGAGAGACAAAGCGATAAAAAGGTCAAGGCACTGAGAACAGATAATGGAGGTGAGTATTGCTCAGGTGAATTTGATGCTTTCTATAGGATGCATGGAATTGCAAGGTAAAAGACCACACCATATACGCCTCAAAAGAATGGTGTGGCTGAGAGGTTGAATAGGACTCTCATGGAGAAAGCATGAAGTATGTTGGAAGATGCATCTTTGGACAAACATTTTTGGGTTGAGGCAGTTCATACTGCCAATTATGTGAACAATTTGTCTTCAAGTTTAGTTTTGGGAGGAGTGACTCCACAAGAAAAGTGGAGCGATAAGAAACCCACTGTTGAACATCTACGGGTGTTCGGTTGCGAAGCCTATATGCATGTGCCCAAAGAAAAATGATAGAAGTTGGATACCAAATCAGTTAAGTGCATTTTCATGGGTTACAAGGAAGGGGTGAAAGGTTACAAACTGTTCATTCCATCATAAAATCGCCACACAGTGAGCTGCGATGTAATTTTCATGGAGAATGTAGCAGGAGACATTAAGTATGGTGACAAATTATCTACTGACCATGAACCTTTACTCGGTCATATTCCTCCTTACAATGCTATGCAGGACAACCAACAAATGTCTACACAGCAGTAGTCTACGCCCCAATCTAGCAGTCATAGAACCACATAGTCACGCATTCAACCTAGTCCATTGTCCTCAAATCGTGATGAAGGTCAATAGTAGGGTGTCACAAATGATGAAGAAGTTCTAATCCCACGTGGCCAATAGGGAGTCGAAGACCAGGAAGTAGGACTACATGAGGTAGCAGGGTCGCATGATCCTCAAGAAATTATGGGTGAAATAATAGGCCCGAGTGCCCAAGGAACAACACATGATATTGAAGAAATTTTTCATGAAGATGTGCAGGGCAATGAAGTCGATCAATAGCCAAGGAGAAGTCAGCACCAAAGGAGAGTTCCTGATAGATTCGGGTATAATCTGAGTGACTTCAAGTACTCAGCACTGAAAACTCTGTGTGATGAACCTGTTAGTGTGAAGGAGGCTTTGAGTGGTAGTGAGGCTAAGGAATGGAGGATGGCAATGCAAGAGGAGATAGAATCCCTCAAGTGTAATCAGACATGGGATTTGCATCCTAGACCAAAAAGGAGAAATTTGGTTGGGTGTAAATGGATTTTTAAGAAAAAATATAATCCAGATGGTACAGTGGAGTGGTATAAGGCAAGATTAGTTGCCAAGGGATATACACAGACTGAAGGAGTTGATTACACAAAAATGTTCTCACTAGTAGCAAAAATAGCTTCAATTAGGTTGTTGTTGGCAATAGCAACAACATACGATTGGGAAGTGGAACAAATGGATGTGAAGATTGCATTTCTTCATGGCGAGTTAAAGGAGGAAATCTTCATGGAGCAGCCAGAGGGGTTTGAAATCAGTGGGAGTGATCTGGTTTGCAAACTCAAGAAGTCCATCTATGGACTAAAACAATCACCGAGAGAATGGTACAAGAATTTTGATCAATATGTGATTAGACTTGGATTTGTAAGAAGTAATGTTGACCATTGCATTTACTATTTGAAGGATTCAGATAGATTTATCATTCTTGCATTGTATGTTGATGATATACTTCTTAGAAATTCTCAACAATCGGTTCAAAAGGTGAAGGCTAAGTTGTCAAAGGAGTTCAACATGAAGGACTTGGGACCACTTCACTACTTTCTTGGCATTGAGGTCAAGAGAGACCGAGCACAGAGAAAGTTGTGGATCAGTCAAAAGAAATATGTGGCTGATGTATTGAAACAGTTTGGGATGGAGAAGTGTAAACCAGTGAGCACTCCATTTGCATTGGGTACAACATTGTCAATGGATCAATGCCCAAAGACAACAGTTGAGAAGGAGAAAATGGCAAAAGTGCCATATGCAAGTGCAGTTGGAAAGTTGATGTACGCTATGGTGTGTACACGGTTGGACTTGGCTCATGCAGTAGGAATGGTAAGCCGATTCATGTCTAATCCAGGATGGCAACATTGGATAGTTGTGAAGAGAATTTTATGATATCTTCAATCAACAAAGGATGTTGGGATATGTTATGGGGCTGCAGGTGATAGTCAGGTAATAGGTTATGTTGATGCGGATTTTGTAGGAGATGTGGATGGTGGAAATTCCACAAGTGCATATGTGTTTGAACTTGTTGGGGGAGCTGTTAGTTGGAGAAGCAAGAAACAAGATGTTGTTGCTCAATCAACAACGAAAGCTGAATATATTACAGAAGCAGAGGCTTGCAAGGAAGCAGTATGGCTCAAACAATTGTGTTCAGATGTTGGTGTATAACATGATTCAATTTCATTGTGGTGTGACAACAAGAGTGCAATTGATCTTGTTGTCAATCCCAAATTCCACAACAAGACCAAGCACATCAGGGTACGATTTCACTTCATCAGAGAAATAATTGAGGAAGGTGAAATAAAAATGAAGAAGGTGAAGACTGAGCTGAACACAGCTGATGCTTTGACAAAAGCAGTGAGTTCCCAAAAGTTCAAATGGTGTCAAGAACACAGTGGCATAAGTATTGTGCCACCGTAGTTGTCAAGTGGGAGATTGTTGGAAATGATAACGGTTAATTGTTGGAAATGACAACGGTTAATTGTTGGAAATGACAACAATGGTGTATGGTTATGGTGGAGGACGTGGATAGTTATCCATAGTTGTATTTGTATCTTTTATTAAATATAACGTTGTAAATATTGGTTGCTTTCGGTTGCATGATGTATTATTTAATAATTGTAATAATACAAGGAAAGTAGTTCTCCCGCATTTGGTGTGTGTTCTAGCTTTGTTGTTTTGTTTTTGTTTCTCTCTGAATACCGTGTTGTATTTGTTCTATTTTCTCTTGATCTGTAAACTATCTTTTGTTTGTGTGTGTCTTTGTGATTGGCTAGAGTTAACATTTTCAATCTTTACATCCTTCTTGATTCATAGATATAAGATTAAAAATATTAAGTGAATATACTTCAATTTGAATATGTGTCCATCCTTTATCTAACATAAGTTTTATTACAAAGAGTAAAAATATTGCTTAGAAAAAACAAATTGTGATATAATTATTCATAAGTAAAAAGAATTTGTCCTTTACAAACATGAAACACACCATCTCCCTCGATATTTTCCATATCATCTTTAAAGGATCCAATGTTTTTTTTTTATGAAATCCTTCCATGACCATTTTCATTTACTGATAACATATTCCAATCAACCACATCACCATAAATTATATAAATAATATTTTATTGCTAGGTGATAAAATCACTCATAAATAAGGATTATATACGACCACAATGTGTTTCTTTATCTTTTCTTTAAGAGGACTAGACAATTCAATTAAAATGGATTTATAAATTTTGAAAGCCTTACAAGTTTGAAGATGAGAAATATGTATTATAAACTCCTTCCTATAAAGAGTAACATTTTTAAAAGTAATATATTTAAGAGTCTCTTAAACCATCAAAATTAAATCTATTAAAAATATCAATATCAATCACTAAAATTTACACTAAGTATTGTTTCAATAGAAAAAAAATTTACACTAAGTATTGCTATAAAAATAATATATCTTAAAAATAATTAGATAAAATATATTACTCTTATCCTCAACCTATAGGAAATAATTTTAAAATTTACCAACTAATACAAAATCCCACTATATATTTTTAAATGTTTGATACTAATGTTTACTTTGGTTAAAATAAAGACCAATTTAGCTATATATTTAATAAATAATTATTTTTAGCTTTAAAATCAAGTTGCATAGTTATAAAGGTAAAAGATAAAATAGTTTTGACATCCACTAGACCATTGGTCATATGAGTTGACCCTTATACAATATATATTTATCCAGCCAAAACTTGGTTATTGAAGTATGGTATACAACTTTTTGAAGTTCTAAAGTGTTATTGTTAAGCCCACTCAAGTTGTACATACCCTCTATCTTTCTCTCACATGCACATATATATTGATAAAGTTAAAATAGAATGCATCATTGCAAAGATAAGAATTCTAACAGGAACTAAAACAAACCATTTTCAACTTTGTCTATATATATATATATATATATATATATATATATATATATATATATATATATATATATATATATATATATATATATATATATATATATATATATATATATAAAACCATAAATCCAATTATTGTTTACACCAAAATTTGACTTTGAAGTTCACACACATGCACAATTCTTGGATTTATGGTTAAAATTATATATGTGAACTTCAAAGTCAAATTTGGGTGCAAACAATTATTATCAATTGGCCATATCTTCACACAATAGAATATCAATTTTTTATTTATTAGGTGTGATATATGATAATATTAAAAATTAAAATATTTCAATCTTTATAAAGGTTAGTTATTAAATATTTATCCCCTAATTATTGGTTTGATGAAAGGAATTCTCAAAAAACTAGCTAAAGGAATTGATTTCTAAATGGAAGAAAATTAATTTAGATAGATCTTTTCATAAAAATTCAAGGCTTGTGGCTATGGGAGGTTTATATATAGATGGATAAGACAATATTGATTTATATTAACCTTGGAACTAAAAAAAATTATGCAAAGCCTTTTGCTATTCCTTTCATACTTATGAAAACATAAAAAAAAATCCTTGCATTAAGTATTGCTTGATAAAATTCCTAAATATCGACTAACATATTGAAGAATATGAGTCAATATAATAGTACAAATTGGACAATTTCCTCCTTGGTGAAGGCAATTGGAGACTTCCAAGGACATTTCAAAAATATTTATTTTTGATAAACAAAGAGGGAATGCTAATAAGGTTACAGATTGTCTTGCTAAACAACCATCCTTTTGGTCTCATGTAAAGAAAAGGGTAAAAAATTATTGAACATTAGCAAACCCCACAATATTTCAATTTTGAATGAAGATAAAAATAGTAGGGTTCTAGTTTAATAAGTCCTTTAGTGTTTTGCACTTGAACATGTTAATCAATAGAGTAATAGTCACTATAAATCAATGTGGTCTAGAGCCTTGATTAGAACGAGTTCTTATATACTTATATCCACTATAATCATGCTAAAAAATTGCCAATTATGATAGATACAACCTTGTGTGTGGTCAGACACTTAGTAGAAGATGATGGCACTCTTATCTTGTCATTTCAATGAACTTGCAAATAGATGAAAAATAAATAGTATAGGTACTCTAGAGAAAAGGTATATCTCCCTTCATACACTAAGTCATTTCCAAAGTCATTAATTTGATGGCAAAATTTTAAATCATCCTTTAAATGAAAAAGTTTTTATAGTTGTGTTGGGCCATAAAGTATAGGAGAGAAAAATATAGTTATAAATTTTTGTGGAGAAATATCAAGTATAGAATATTGGTAATTATCTAACAAAAAATTTGTGATGTAAGTATACTTTCTATATTTTTTAATAGTTTTGATGTCTTCCATGAGTGCATTATATTTTCTCACTGAGGAATTTGTTGACTTACTACTCATTGAGAGTTTGGCTTCGCATAGTTTTTTTGTGTATCAACCCATGCAATTGTTAGTATGCTTTGTGTTAGGTCTCAAGAGAAGTCTTTTGATAAACAACCATTTTTTTAGGTCTCAAGGAGAGAATTTTGATAAAAAACCATTTCTATTTATAATGACAATAATAATTTAGAGTCATGGAATAAAATAAGCAAAAGTATATTGTTATACATGACTTGGGTCATCCCAATCAATGTGTTAGTAGGGTTGGAGATGTTCATCCTCATGAGATTCTTATTGAGGGGGATGTTGGTTGGATTCTATATTATACCTACATAAAAACCAATGTCATAATTCTCTATTAATTTCTTTATTAGTATGCATAGGATGTAACATACATTATGTTAGGATGTATTATATTTTACAATTTTATCTAGATATGAATAAAAGCATAACATTCACTAGAAATCATATGCAAATAGAATAGAAAACAAAATAAAAGTATTATAGATAAAGAAGAGTGAGGTACCCTTGGGCATCTATGTGATAGATCAAATTGATGCCAGATTGATACAATTGATTAGGTGGTTGAGGGGTTTTTATATTAAATCCTCAACACAAATAATTACATCGCCCTAAACAACACCACATAAGGCTTTCGAGTTAAATCTACAAGGTTAACCATACTAGTGGTTTAACCAATGTCATCAGGTCTAAATGCATCAAATCATACCCATATTCTTACATAGAAAGTATATTACATATGCTCTTAGGCTTACATAAATATTACATGACACACTATTAACCTTGTCCAATAATATCAAATTACATATATTCCAACACCTCCATAATCTGAGTTGAGGGGCCAAAATAAGGATACAATGGAGATGATAACATCTTCCTTTATCATGAATGCTCTAATGGGATGGTTCTTGTTGATAACAAGAGAATCCATATAAATATTCATCGTTATCTATAGTCTATTTGCATCACTTTAGAAACTCTACTTTAATATTTTTTAATATTGATATGCAAGTCCTCATAGAATGTCCTTCAGTTTTATAATATTTACATGGTTTTGACATCTTTGAAGACCTAGAATTAACCTTGGGTTATTGAAATTTAACCTTCACTAGTTTGAAGTCCTTAGGATAGGCTTGAATTTGAGAAAGTACTCCATAATTATTCATAGCAACATAAAAAAAATAAGATAAAAGAGATCATAAAAAAATATGGCATAAGGTTTCTCCATAGTCAATGTGTTCACATGAATCACTAATCCAATAATATTAAAAGGTTATTGAAAAGAACTAATCTAATATATTATGCATTCATATTCATTAAACCTCTCGAAGTTTCTATATCAGCTTGCAAAACCTTAGAATATTTTTGGTAATTATTTTAGTAGATTAACAGTGGGTTTTTATAGAGGATCCCAAAACCTTATGTACAAAATCAGCCTTACTTCTAATGATGCATCATGCCTCCTGGCTGGATATATAAGCCTGATTGCAAGATAGCAAAACCTAGACTAATTGCCCGGAGGCTACAGAAAAGGCATTTAAGCCTGATTAACCAGATAACAAACCAAAAATTAATCGAGATAACAACAAGTAATAGCCGAAGAAACTGAAACATTGGAGAGCAGAAGCAAAACAACCAAACACCAGACAAAGAAAACTGCTATTTCGGATCCTCCTGATCCTCCGAGTTCTGACGCTTCTGGGCCTGCTTCAGAATTTTAATCATGGAATTGACGGTAGTGAGAATGGTTGATGCCAGGCCCAGAAGGGATTTACCAGGAGGGATCTCCCTGTCACTCTCAGTGTCCGACGGAATCTGCTACGGAAGGACGTCCTTCTCCTCCTTTCTGATTTTCTTCAGGCGTTGGGAGGATCTGTCGGGGGTGGAGGATTTACCGCCAACACTGCGTTTTGGCCGAGAACGAAAGGTGCTGCTATAAGGGGAGGGCCTGTCAGCGCTGGGAGGGCTGGTTCTGAAGGGGCTGGAGGCTTGGCCCTCCGCAGGGGAGGACACATTGCCAGGGGCTTGGGAATTCAAAGGGTTGACAACCTGAGGAGGAGGGCGCATGGCCAGGGCATGCCTGTAAATGACTGCCATGAGGCCTTGATGGGTGGGAGGGGATGACGATTTCCTACTCTTCTCAATGGCAAGGGCAAGGGAATACGTTAGGTAATCAGGAAAGCTCACTTGCTTGGCATCGCGGAGGTGATTATAAAAGCTAATGTGGAAGCTGCGGAGAGGCTTCTCGGGATCATCACACGTTATATATTGCATGATGGGAATCATGGCGGACCTGTATGGTTCAGGGAGGGCTGACCGAAGGAGGCACGACTTGTCCCATCCGAGGTTTTTCCCTTTATCAGGGAACTGCTCCAGCTCCTCGGCCCAATTGTGGCTATCTCTTCTGATGATCCGCCCATGGGAAGGCAGACCAGAGACCGCCGCCATGAAATCAACCGAAACACGAATATTAATTCCTTTTATGACCACATCACCCTGGGTCCAAGTATCAACGAAGCCCTACGAAATTTCCTGGTCGGGGCCAACAAATTTTTCCAGGAAGGGCAACAGCTTCTTGGCTTTCATAAACATGCGCGCCTCATCGCAAAGGGAAAGAGTAGAGGGCTCGATGAAGGGACCAGCCATGGTTAAAATAACCTACAGAATGCTCCAGAGATAGAGGTTGAAACAAATCATCAAAAAATATAAGAAGGGAGGGGGAGGATAGACCTGACCGTGAGCCGCCACCCACGATCAACCCGGAGCCAGCGTCGCAAGCCTAGGGCCAAATAGGGAAGGTGGCACGCAGATCACGAGCTCGCCCATCCTCTGTCTGAAGGTGCCACGTTGTCTCTCCATACCCTTTGCCATAAAGCCTCCGTCCTCCTTCCATGCACGGGAGAACGTCCGGTAGAGGCACCGAACAAAGGAAGGACTGGAAAGAGCATGCCAAATCCGAGGTAAGGATTTGGCGTGATCCAAGCCCAAACATTCCCGCACTTCGCCATTGTCCCAGCCACGCGTGGACACCATTGGGAAGGGGTACTTTGAACTTCCATCATCGAACAAAAGGGGAAGCTGCCAGGTACGGGAAAAAATAGCAAGACCGCCTTGGTGGAGAAGGGTGCGCTGATAGCCACCAGGGCACCAAGTCTGGTGCGCCTTGGAAACTTGAAAGCAACTAGCTTTGGAAAAAGGACTGCACTTCGCGTGACTCGTGCGGCCACTATCGCACAGGGGATTGGATAGAGCTGCCACCCTAACCCGATACTCATCGGGAAGGACCTTCCGAAATCTGCGTGGGGAACACATCATGAAGGGATATCCGCTCTGGCCAATATTTCCACCTCGGATGGGAAGCGAGATCGCCACACGACCGGACACGTGGTCACGAGCCCTTTGTTGGCCATGTGGTCAGCCACGCGATTGCCTTCTCTAAGGATATGACCTGCTTTCCACCTGCCACGTTGGGAAAGGAGCGTTCTTGCCTCAAGAACGATGTTAAAGACCCTCCAGGATGGGTCTTTGGTGCCTAGGAGGTAGTTCACGATGTTGAGCGAATCTCCTTCAATAATTAGAGGTCGAGGATCCTCGGAGAGGATCTGGATTCCTTTCAGAATGCCTCGGGCTTCGGCATAGTGATTCGTCTGGGAGCCCAACTCTTCACAGTAGGCCACCACAAGATTCCCATCATGATCTCTAACAACACCACCTGATCCAGCGGGCCCAGGATTACCCTTTGCCGCTCCGTCAAAATTCAATTTAATCCACCCCACGGGGGGCTTGGTCCAAATAACACTTCTTCGACAGGGACCTGTAACAGCTTTCGGAGACGGGCAGAGATCCATCCTTTTGAAAATCGCTTCTTCGCTCGAAAGGTGGGGACGGGGACTGGGAACAACTTTAGAGTTCTCGATGGCGTAGGATAAGGCCCTTTGAGCGACACAAGGAGGCACTTTTGGGGCTCTGCCAAAGACTCTGGCATTCCTCTCTAACCAAATTTGCCAAATGGAGTGGTGGAAGGAGGCCTCAAGGAGGAAGCGGAGTTTAGGATTCTTGAAAGGATTGGGCCATTGATGGAAAGCATCTCTGAGGGAGCGGGGAGAGCACCAGAGGATTTGGAAGGAGGATAGGACAATGCTGAGGACCGAGTGGGAAAAGGGGCAGTGCAGGAATAAATGATCCCTCGTCTCGCACTCCGCTAAGCACATGTAGCACCTATTGGGGAAGGCAAAGCCCCTCTTGTGAAGGTTGTCAATGGTTAAGGCTTTGTTGTGAAAAGCAATCCACGCAAAGAAATTCACTTTAGGGATGACCCCTTTCCTCCAGACAACTTTCCACCGATAATCCAGGGCAGTCTCGCTGGTAAGAAATTCATAGGCGGATTTGACAGAGAAAAGACCATCCTCCGTGCCTCGCCAAATGATTCTGTCAGTCCTCCTAACAGATGGGATTAAAACCGATTGGAGGATATTTTCCAGAAAGGTTACCTCATTATTAAACCCGTCCACGACTGGAAGTTTCCACCGAGGGGAAAGGGTGCTCCGGTCTATGAAATCCACCACCTTGAGTTGGGAATTTGGGTCGGTCTGAGCTCTCAGGCCAGCAAGGTCCGCCCTCAAGCCAAGGGCTTCTTCAGACGCCCACCTGTCCTTCCAAAAGAGGATGAAGTTGCCATCACCCAAAATCCAGCGGGCTCCCAAGCTGATCAAATGACGGGCTTGGAGCACAGATTTCCAAAAAGCCGACGCTTCGGGGGGAGTCTCAGCATCGAAGAAAGAATTGGAGCCTAGATATTTCCTTTTGACCAGCTTAACCCACTCCACCGGGTCACTTGTTAGGATCCTCCAAGCATGCTTAGCGATCAAAGCTGAGTTCATAAGTCTTGATCTCCTCATCCCCAAGCCGCCTTGGTCTTTCCGCGAGCAAACCTTGTCCCAGGCAACGAGAGGGATTCTGAATTTTTCTTCATTGCCAGACCACAGAAAGGTCCTCTGGATCTTCTCAATTTTGGAGTGGACAAAAACTGGAAGCATGAACACAGACATAAAGTAGGTTGGGATCCCCTGAAGACAAGCTTTGGTAAGGGTGGCTTTCCCGGCTTGCGACAGGAGTTTGCCTTTCCAAGTGCCTAGTTTCTTGTGAAGGCGTTCCAGGATCATGTTCCACATACTTCCACTGGCACGGCCATTGCAAGACAGGGGCAACCCCAGATAAGACGTAGGCAGGGAGTCAATGGTGCATTCTAAAATTTTGGCAATCCGGAGTTGCCTTCGCAGGGGAGTGTTAATAAAGTAGATTTTGCTCTTGATGTAATTGACCTTTTGCCCGACAGCCTGCTCGTAACGGGAGAGGATCCGCTTGAGGGATTTGGCTTGGGCAACAGACGCCCCAGTGGAGATGAGGGTGTCATCCACAAATTGTTGATGAGTGACAGGTTCAACTCTAGAAGTGGGCAGAATGCCGAAAATCTTGTTCTGACGAAGAGCCTCTTTCAAAGACCAGCTCAGAACCTCCGCCAGAAGGATGAAGAGGATGGGTGACAAAGGGTCGCCTTGTCTGAGGCCTCTGGCGCTTTGGAAATACCCAACAGGGGACCCGTTGATCAGGACGGAAAATAAGGGAGTGGATATGCAGCTGCAGACAAGGTCAATCCAGTGAGGATGAAAGCCGAACTTGAGGAGGACTGCACACAAGAACCTTCTATCAACTCTGTCAAAGGCTTTGTTCATGTCTAGCTTTAGAAAGAGTGCAACATTCTTGGAGCGGTAAGCAGAGTGAAGAGTTTCATGGACAGTGATGACACCGTCAAGAATGTTTCTGCCTTTAACAGTGCTTCCCTGACAAGGATCAACCAGGAGAGGGAGAACGGGTCTCAGTCTGTTGGCTATAGACTTGGTGAGGATCTTGTAAAAAACATTGCACAGGCTGATGGGCCGGTAGTCAGAGAAGCTTTTGCAGGCGGGAGACTTAGGAATGAGAGCAAGAAAGGTGGAATTGAGTTTCGGGTGAATGGATCTGGAAGCTTGAATATCCCGAATAGCTTCGCACACATCCGAACCCACAACATCCCACATGACTTGGAAAAAATGGGGGGAAAACCATCAGGGCCAGGGGCCTTGTCTGGTTGCATGGAGAACAAAGCTTCTTTAATCTCGAATGAGGAAAAAGGTTCCAGAAGCTTGATGCTTACCTCGTGGGGGACTTTAGTCGAAAAGTTGGCAAGCAAAGATTTTTGGACCTGTATGTCGCTGTCGGGAGGAGCGCCAAGCAAGTCCTGGAAAAAGTCAACCGCTTCGCTCCTGATTTCCTCTATCTCCCTGGTTACGCGCCCATCCTTGCAAGACACTTCTCTGATCTTGTTGGCCCCTCTGTGCCTCATGGTTGATGCGTGGAAGAACCTCGTGTTGGAGTCTCCATTCTTCAACCAAAGGTCTCTAGATTTCTGGCGCCAGAAGGTTTCCTCCCTTGCAAGAATAGAATGGTAATCCACCAAGAGGCTCCGTTCTTCCTCCCTGAGGCCCTCGGTGTAACCTTCGAGCTCCATTCTCTCCTCCAAAATTTTTAGGTTCTCCGAGATGGACCTTTTGGACTCGAAAATGTTGTCGAAAACCTCTTTGTTCCATATTTTCAACTTCTTTTTGACCATCTTGAGTTTTATAGCCACTCTCTTAGAAGCGGTTCCTCCCACCTCCTGTTGCCACCACGTTGAAACCAATCCTTTGAAGTCTTTATGAGAAGTCCACATGGATTCAAATCTGAAGGGGGTCTTAAAAATAGGCCCGTCGTTCATCTCCAAAAAAATAGGGTTGTGATCAGACCCAATCCTTGGTAGGGTCGAGAGAGTTGCACCACCAAGGATGGGAATAGCTTCTTGGGATATGAAAAATCTATCGAGCTTGACTTGAATAAGGCTGCTCCCAATCCTCCTGTTGCTCCACGTGAAGGATGCCCCTTTGAGTTCGATGTCAAGCAAGCTGTTAGTAGAGACAAAATCTCTGAAGTCCTCCAAGCTGCGGCTGGAATGGTCGGATCCTCCTTTCTTTTCAGATGGGTGAAGAGGACAGTTGAAGTCTCCCCCTAAGACCCAAGGAAAATTACTAAAATTTTCCCTCATCTGGGAAATAGCTTTCCACATTTCTGCTCTCTCCGTGGTAGAATTCGAAGCATAAACATTGGACAGGATCCAGGAAAAATTGGTGGTTTTGGAATGGAACAACACATTGATAATCCTATTGGAGGTTGATAGCAAGCTGCCCTCGACACTCTCTGGATCCCAAAGAACCATGAGACCGCCCGCTGTTCCCACTGCAGGACTGGACAAAAATTTTGCCTTGGCCCAAATGGCCTTAGCAGCTTTATCAGAGGAGATAGCATCGGTCTTGGTCTCTTGCAAAATTAGGATGGAGGGGTTAGTCCTCTTTCGGAGATCAGCCACTAACCTCCGTTTGGCTGCTCCATTCAGTCCTCTCACATTCCATGAGAGAACTTTCATCTGGACAGTTTGAGGTTCTTCTTGCCTCCCCTTCCTTGTTGGGGGGAGGTTTTGGTACATGCGTTTCGTCCGTCTGAGTATCAGAGTCATCCAGAACCAGCAGACGTTGGGTTCCATTCGCGACGTCTGTCGTCGTCTCTTTGTCTCGTCTGTCTTTGTTGGGAGGTCGGCCCTGCTTCCTCTCACTACCAAAATCCACGCTTTGCTTTTGGCTCCTCGTATTTCGAGGGCTAATATGACCGGACTGTTCACCCCTCCTACCTAGGAGGTAATCTTCTAGCAAAGTTTGGGAATGGTTGAAATCGGGATGGCCCTGGTCCTGGAGCTTGGGTGAATCTGACTGAGTGGTGTTTTGGGGGGGACCGATCCTCCTCCTCCTGTGAATGGCTCTCCTGGCGGGAGTTTGCTCCTTGCTGGGTGTTTGCTCCAAACTGCTCTGAGTCCGGTTGGTGGGTGATATCCTCTTCTGGCTGGGAGATTTCGTCACGGTCCCTGGAGGGGCCTGGAGAATCATGGCCCTTCGCATTTGGAAGATTTGACTGCTTCGCCTGGCCTTCACCATGTTCCAGGGGGTTACAGGTTTCCCGCTTCTTCTTACCCAATTTTTGAAGAGGACAATTGGACTGAAGGTGCCCTTGAGAACGGCACTGGGGGCAGAAAGCTGGTCTATTCTCATAGACAATAGCTTGTTTGTGGAGGACGGTGCCTCCAGACCGGAGGGTGATGGAGGATGGGAGGTCCGCCTCCAGATCTGTCAAAACATAGAAACGAGCTTGGACGAACCTTGTTCGAGCTCGGGTGGGAGGGTCAATGGTGACCAACTCCCCTATGGAGCGGGCAATGCCTCTTATTACATTTTCATGCCATCCGAAGAGGGGAAGACTCGGGAGCCTAACCCATATTGGAGCAATGTTGATGTTCTGGGTGTCAGGATTGAAGTCCATGCCCCACTTCCTAAGAAACAGGCTTCTACGGCCCAGAAACCATGGGCCTCCAGCCAGGATTTTACAGTAGTCCTCCTTGTTGTTCAGTCTAATAGCGAAAAAGCCCCGGGATAGGGCCGCCAACTCCATGTGCCCAGAGGTCCTCCATTTGCTTGTCGCCCACTTGCGAATGGTCTCCATGTCGGGACGACCACCAATGAACTTACCAATGAGAGTATACTTCTCGTACTCCACGAAGCTTGAGAGGACTTCCATCGGGATGTCCAACTCGTCCCCAGTCGAAAACAGCTCCTTGGTAAAATAACCGCTTAGGGTTTCTGAAGCCGCTGCCTGAGCATACGACTTCTGAGGCCCACCTCCCCATTTGTCTGGCGGATCCTTACCTTGACTGACATCGTCATCAATCCGATCTCCTTCATTTGGCAAGGATGCCTCAGTACTCCATAATTATTCATAGCAACATAAAAAAAAACAAGATAAAAGAGATCATAAAAAAATATAGCATAAGGTTTCTCCATAGTCAGTGTGTTCACATGAATCACTAATCCACTAATATTAAAAGGTTATTGACAAGAACTAATCTAATATATTATGCATTCATCTTCATTAAACCTCCCTAAGTTTCTATATCAGCTTGCAAAACCTTAGAATATGATATATATACCTTAATGTTATTAAACTCTAAAATCTTGTGGGTATAAAATTTCTATTTTTAAATTATTGAATTTAATGGTGTCTACTTTTATAAACAATTCCTTCAAAGTTTCCTATACCTTGATGGGTTCATTCATCTCTCCAATATGAAAAAAAAGTATATTTGGCTTCAACTATATAAAAATAGACCAAGATCCTCCTCCATTTTAGCCAAAGCTTTTTTATTAAGACCTTCTAACCCACCCTTAAATATAAACCAAAGATTCATACTTATTAGTAAACTACAATGAACCTCTTCTTCTCACATGAATATTTCACCTTGAAATTCTTAGTTCTAAGCTATACTAAGATAAGAAATTCAATGCCAAAGACAATTCAAACTATGTTTACAAGGATTATTGAAAAAAACACTAATACACATATCCAATAGCATAAACATTAATTAAATGAAATATAGAAATGTTGAATAACAACAAATGCAAAAATTTGGGACAAGTAATATTACTATTGCTCGAGGGAGTAACCTTCTTATAAAATATTCCATATCTTCACTAGTACCATGAGGGTTACATTATTTTTTTTATAATATTTACAAGCATATATCTTGACATTCTATGATAATATTCTATGTTAGTAATATCACTAAAATTTGCCTCTTCAAGGGGTAACCTTCTTATAAAGTATTCCATATATTCACTAGTCCCATGAGGGTTACATCCTTCCATTTTTATAATATTTACAAGCATATTTATTGACATTCTATGATAATATTCTATGTTAGTACTCTATGACAATATTCTTGACTACAAATTTTAATGATAATTATATACATGATTCTAAAGGAGTTACAAACATGATTCTATGACACACATTCTAACCTATTTCTAACTTAACATGTGACCCACTTTATATGCCCCATGTGATACAATATCATATGCCAACATGAGTTACATTTAAGGGGTATGTAATGCCATCTCCCTTTAAGAAGCTTTGTCCTCAAAGCTGAAAGGTTCAAAACTGTTGTTGAAGCTCCTACAATAACTCCCATATGGCATCTTCTAGTTGTATGCCTTACCAATATACAAGCACATCGGTAATATCATGGGTGTGAAGATGTCAAGTCCTTTGATCCAATATGGTTGTAAGTTTAAAAAGAATAGATCCTTCATCTAATTTAGGAAGGACTATCTATATCTGAATATGTGTCCCCACCATCATATTTAGGTAAGCCACATGAAATATTGGGTAGATCTTAATTGTTGTGAAAAAATCCAATTTTTAATAAAATTTTACTATTCACTGGAGTATTTAATAGACGACACAAAATAGCACAAATGAAAACTTACAATTACATTAATAAAAAATATATTTATAGCATGTCTGCATTTACAAGTCGGCATTTAATACACATGATCTGTGTCAATATTAAATGTAATACAATACTAATCCCTATCATTCCTCCCCACTAAGGAAGTATTGGTCCCAAATGCATACAAGTATGGAAGAGAAATATGGGTAGCTGAAAAGTGTCGGGTACAACTAAAATGCACTCTTGATACAAAAAAAGACCAAAATGATGAACTTGAAGAGGTATTCATAAAAACAAAATATGATGCTAGTACTAAAACAAGCTTCGAAAATGCTTTCCAAGGACTGTAAACACTGCTATACCGATGGACAGCTAAAATGGGTCCCTCGAAACGACAAAAGAAAATAACAATTGAAATGTTAGAGAAGAAGCAGTAGAATATGCCTCGAACCACGTGCAAAATGAAAAATTTAATTGTTGTGACATTTAAGACAAGCAGAAATGCATTGAATTGGTTGAGCCATGCATTAATGGAGATGGGAAATATTAAATTAAATTAAAAATAATTTAATTTAATTTAATTAATTCATGGTTAATTGTGGGTCGCTTACATTAAATTATTGGTGGACCGGGATAGCGGTCAAGTGGATCGGGACAACGGTTACTGGAGATGGAAGTGATGGATTAAATAAAATTTTAATTTAATTTAATTATGATTTTATGGAAATGTGAATGTGCAACGATCAACAAAGAAGATCTAATTTAATGTATAATTATGGTATTTAAAAATAAGTGCGATATTAAATATTGTAATTTTAAATTAAATTAAATTTAATTTAAAAATTTCTCCAAGGGAAAGGAAGCAATGACTATTGTGGAATGGCAATGGCTAATTTAATGTCAACATGAGCAAGTGGCAAGTGGTAGGCATGTTTGACTGGTGATAACGACTAGAAATCAACATGGACTGAGAGGGGGAGGCCATGGGGGTGTACGGGTTGTAGAAACAAATAGTTGAATTATGATGGTAGGGAACGTCCAAAATGGTGATCGAGAAATAAAGAGCAAATCAAATCAGCATTGAAAAAGAGAGATGACACTGGTAAACATCAGATCATCGTCGAAAATATGATGCTATAGGCATGAAGTGTGGAAGCAATACCCAAAACATAGAAATGTGCTGAAAAGCCATAGAGGAGCTAAGGAACCACCAAGGAAGATGGTATGAAAGCTATGGGTAGCAGATCATCACCTAAAATCAGGAGATTATCATTGTAAAATAGTGAATCATTCAGCGGCAACAATAGTTCAATGCTCAAAATATGAGAACATCACCAGGAGGAACAAGAAGATCATGAGGTATAGAAGGCACAATGACAAGGGTAGAGAGGGCAGTGGGATTGTCAACTACAACAACTTCTGGAGAGCTTGGATTTGCGACATCCGAATGGACCTGATCTGCAATAGGAGCTTCAAATAAGCTTGAATTTGCATCAGGAGCCACATCATCTAGTGGAAAGATGTTGGGTATATCACCCAGAAACCTGTTGATGTGCAATTTTGTCAAGTCACAAAACCACTCAACAACTTAGAACTTTAAGTTCTCTCTTGCAAAGGAATTACTCTTCTCCAAGGTTCTTATTTAAGTTTGAATATATTTAACACATATGCAAAAATAAAGACTCGAGTTAAGGTTTACAAATTACTGCTTGATAATACACTCAATTAAAATGCTTTAAAAATTAATTGAACATATTTACTTATTTTAGCATTTTAATGGATCTAAAATTTCAACTACTTTCATAAAATCAAAGCACCTGAAATTTAAACATCAAACATAAACCCTGATTATGAATTTTTACCTTTCAAGCATCTAAGGTTTAGTTAATGAACATATTTTATTCATCCCAAACATAAAGTTCAACGTTATAATATTGAAGGGAAAGAATAAAATCAGAAATGTTTAACCCCAAAAGTACAAGGTTTTGAAACCTTGTTATTCATGACTCAGAGGGTTTAATATGAAAATCATTTATGAACTATGAATCTTATGATATTAAAAATCAAATATATAAATGTGTCATTTTATATATTGGTATATTAAATATTTTATAAACTAAAATATTTAATTACAAATATAAATATTTTAATGTAAAGTTTAAAACTTTAATTCATGAATCTCTATTTAAAATATAAAGTTTCAACCACCATATAGTCAAAGATATCAATTCCAATTACTGATTTTATTAATTAAAATCAGAATCAGAATTTTCATTTATCTTTATTAAGTTTATTTATTTAAATATCAAAACAATTTAATATTCAAATAAATAGCTTAATGATAACCTAGCATAAGATTTAAGAAAGATAAACTAGGCTATATACTAAATATAATAAAAATAAAATAAATGATCAAAAGTTCTGAAATAAGAAAATGATTCTTTGTCTTGGACAAATGCTACAGATTAAAATTAATCACAGATATTTCTAACTAGACCATTGCCCACCAGTATCCACACAATGGAAACAACGATGTGATGCAATCTTAAATGGGATTTTGATTAATGAAAATTATATCAACTATTTTGATTAACATTCAAATACCCAATTCAAGCTTATTTGAACCATCAAAATAAATTAATATAACAAAGATCTTACAAATAAACCATGCCTCTGTAATTATTTATGTCCTGTAGACTCCTCTCTTCGCTTTTGCTCCTTGAATTTTTTGTATATGTCTTCCCTGCAATTCTATCCAATGTATCTTGCACTTATATGTTACCTTATCCAAATTACGTCATCCAAATACTGCCCAACGTGATGCACCATTTCACCAGCTTCGATACTCCATTGATATCTAATATTCTGATGGCAATACCCATCATTTACCATGAATTTATTGAGACAAAACATCACATAGCTATTTCATTTTGCCATGCAACTCAAATTTTATGTTCGACAATCCGACATATTTCGGTGAACAATTGTAGCCTTCATCTAGTAAACCACAACAATTTTTTTCTCCAGTAATGATGAAGATACCTATCTCGGCTGTGATGTGACATTTTCCAACCCACAACGACCCTATTCTTCCTCCGATGACGACCTTGCTTCTGATGTGCAACAATCGTATTTTTACCTTCTAGCCTACACCAAACTAGGTTCTTCATCTGGCAACAACACTCTCTTACTGCGATGACCATATCAAATTGCATTGGCGGCTACAACGCTTTGCATCATTTTTTTCCCAATGATTAATCCAAACTTACCCTTTATTGCTTTCACATTTATGTTTTCATATGACATCTGTTCATATTATTTGAAGAAACCATAATGGTTAAGAATCATGTCATATTCTTCTAAATCAACATGCACATCCCCCATGCGTCTTTCAATCATGTCGGCAACATATGATATATATCTCCCACTTCTCCAATGAACGAATCCACTAGGCAACAACACACTTCCACACACTTCCACTTCATGAGCGCCTTTCCTCTCGAGCCTGTCAATGTGACTTCCCCTTGCATATCGGCCTTACGTATGGATCCACATTGAGTATTATCTCCATAACCTGCCAAATAAACACAATAATCAAAACCTTTTGAATTTTATATCTTCGAAATTTGTGCTCAATAAACAACACTCCTAACATTGTAATATGACAACAATAACAAAACAACATAACCTAACTTTATAAAAAACAAAAAAATGTCAAAACAAAAACCCTCACGACATACCAAAAAACAAACTAACTAACAAAAAAAAAATTTCCTAAAACAAAATAGAAACTTTTACCATACTATATATAATGTATAATCACTCCTATGACACATCATAATAACAAACTAACTAACAAAATAAAAATTTCCTAAAACAAAATAGAAACATTTACCATATCACAATAAAACAAATACATAACATATAAACAAAATAACTAACATATAAAATATAACATATAACATACAAGACACACATAACCAAATACACCACATTAACTTAACATAACAAAATAATATGAAACAATTAACAATATAACATACTCAATTAAACATATAACAATAATATTAACATAACAAAGGACACCACATAAATATAAAAAAATATCACATAACTAAACTAAACATAACAAAGTAACACTAATAACCAACACCACATAAATATAAAACAATATCACATAACTAAACTAAACATAACAAAGTAACACTAATAACCAACAAGAAATCTTTTGACATAGACACAACAATAACAGTACAACTCAATACCATATTTAACACTGACCATGCAAGCATAACTCAAGAGCCTTGGAATCATGAGGTGAATTTTGAAAGTATATTCTGCTATAAGACCATTCACATGAAAATGAATATTTTGTTATTCCAATGATGACACGGTGAATCCTATGCGCAAGCAACAATTTGAAACAAGCCTTCAAATTTCAAGTGGATCCCCAAATTTTGGGGTCATTGTGAAGGACGTCACAACAGGACCATGGTTCGAATCTAGGTGTGGCTAAAAATTATTTAAGTTCTGCATCATGGATGGAATCCTTATCTTCTTCAATCTTCATTAGCAGCGACAATAATAACGATTTCAGCTTGAAGCTGCTGAAAATTGGTAATCATTTCGACATGGAATTATTGAAATTTCATGGTGAAGTTGATAAGCGAAATGGTCAAAATCAACATCATGAATGATGGTCATGAATAAATAAAGTCAATAAATGAAAAATCCAAGATGAATGCTTGGATAAAAAACTGAGGGTCGGGATTCAAAGGGACCCAAGCTGAGAGTTTTCAAAACAAAAGTGCTCAAAGGTGTCTACAAAAGGAAAAGAATGTTCACCACTCAAGATCCATGGGTTGGTTTTCTCATTCCTTTCTAAACCAATTTGGTCTTAGGAAGAGGATACTCTCCAAACCCTTGCACCTTGCTATGATACCAATGATGTGGGAAACACTCTTAATAGATGACATGAAATGGCACAAATGAAAACTTACAATTACATTAATAAAAAATATATTTATAGGCATGTCTGCATTTACAAGTTGGCATTTAATACACATGATCCATATCAATATTAAATGCAATACAATACTAATACCTATTAGTGTCACCCCTTTTATTTTAAGAACAACTATTTGTAGGGTTGAAGATGGAGGAAAACCATATCCCCTTCTACAAACTCCCTCTCAGTCTTGTGTTTATCTCCCTTTTGTGAAACTACTAAATTATGTTTTTGGATAACTAAGACCTTCTACATTTTAGTGAGAAATGTATCTACTTTAATATTTGAGCTACCGGGTAGGTAAGAGGTAAGTATTGGAGGTGGTTGACCATATACTGCCTCATATGGATTCATTTTTGTGGTGATATGAAAAGTGGTGTTGTACCACCATTATTCTAGAGGAAGCCATTGAATCCACTTGGATTAATGATCAGAGGCAAAGCATCAAAGGTATGTATTAAAACATTTACTTACTAACTCCTTTTGACCATAAGTCTATGGGTGATAAGACATGCTTTGCTTTAACTTTATTCCCTATATGTGATGTTGTTCCTCCCAAAAATTACTAGTGAACAACTTGTCACAATCACTGGCTATGCAGTGTGGGTTCCTATGGATCCAAAAGATATGATTCACAAAAATATGTGCCACTATCCTTATAGTAAAGGGATGACCTAAGGATTAAAAGTGAGAATACTTGGTTAACCTATCCATGATCACCATGATAATCAAATTTTTACCAAATAAATGGAGCCGTTCAATGAAGTTTATGGAAATATCTATCCAAGGTAACTTCGAAATGGGTAAAGGTTGAAGCAACTCTGGTGTTTTGACTATTTTTATTTTTGGCATCGATAGGTATCATAGGCATCCACAAAATATTTTACATTAGACTTAAATACAAGACAATAGAAACTATGTTTAACCCATTCATACATTCACAAAAACCTAGTGTGTCTCCAGATTGGATAAGAATGAAGTTTTATTAAAATCTAGAATTAAATATTTGAAGTGGATGAAATAAAAATCCTATGCTTATAGTGCAATACCCCTTCTTCCATGCATAATGAAGATTATCCTTGGCCATTGTCTAAAGGTAATAAATGGGGGTTAAGTGGGATCACCTTGCCATTATGACCTAAGCACCTCTAGCAAATTAGCTTGGAGGATGGATACTGCATAGAAAGTGTCCTATATTTTTAGGTGTCTCAAAAGAGCATCTGCTACTATGTTATATTTTTCCTTGTTGTAGACTATCTCATAGTCATACCCTAATATTTTAGTAATCCATTTTTGCTACTCAAGGAAATAAATCATATATTCCAAGAGATACATAAGGCTATGCTGATATGTTTTGATGATGAATTGTTTCCCTAACAAGTATGGTCACAAATGGAGGACTACAAAGATGATAGCTATCATTTCCTTCTCATAAGTGTATTTTTCTAGATTCTATCCCAATAATGCATTGCTATGAATGTATCCTCCATCCCCATTCCTGATGCAACACTTTTTATTAGAAAGATCTTATAAAAATTAGATATTTCCAAAATTGGTGTGTGGCACATAGCATCCTTCATATTCAAAAATACCTATTCTACATCATATTTTCGAGAAAATGTGTCCTTATGGAGCATAGCTATCAAGGATGTTGCAATATTACCATAATCCTTGAAAAAATTACAATAGTATCTTGTGAGTCTGAGGAATTTCTAGAGGCTCTTTAACATTTTGGGTTTGGATCATTCATTCATGACCTCAATATTTACGGGGTCTACATGCACAATGTCTTTGGACATAATGTGCCTCAAATATTCTATCTATATTTACATAAAGGTTCACTTATATTACTTTACATACAACTGATTCTACTATAAAATTTGTAATACCTTGTCAACATGTTGAAGTTGCTCTTCCCATGTCCTGCTATACACTATAATATCATCAAAAAAGACCAATGTAAATTTTCATAGATATGGCTTGATAACCCTATTCATCAGGACTTGGAAAGTTGAGGATGCATTAATAAGACCAAAATGTATAACCAAGAACTAATAGTGCCCCTCATGAACCCTGAAAGTAGTTTTAGTTGTCCTCTTCCTGGACATAAATATGGTCATACCCTGACCTTAGGTCCAATTTGATGAAATATTGAGCAACATGCAACTCATACAATAAGTCATCAATCACTAGAATATGGAACTTATCCTTTATGGTGATATTTTTGAGCTCTTAAAATTCCACACACATCCTCTATGATCCATCGTTTTTTCATACCATTATAATGAGATCTAAAAAAATATTGTGCTTGGGCAAATTAATCCTATGTCCAACATTTCCTTTACCATTTGCTCAATCTCATTCTTTTGAAGATATGTATACCTATATGGCCATATGTTTGTATTTTGAATCCCTAGTACCAAGTTGATTCTAGGGTCCTTAGTTCAACTAGGAGGTAGCTATTTAGGCTCATTGAAAACTTTCTAATTCTTGCTTATAATGGAAGACAATTTTGGGGGCACCTTTTCATCCTGTATAACACATAATTACAACTAGTAAAATCTACCAACCACTACCATATGACCCTTATTGATCAGTTATTACATTTTATGAGATATGATAACCTTAGGTTTTCCCTCATGTATACCCTAGATGGTATGTGTTCTATTGTTGACCCTACCTTGGGTAGAGAGAAGAGAGGATTTTTGCCCCTATCGTCTAATGGATGTTTATGTAGAGTTAAGATAGGTAGGTGGGGGATGGTAGTTGAGGAGAGAGGATACGGTTGGATAGGAAGGGAGGACGTGGTTGTATGGGAAAGAGGGGGGCTATTGTAAGGAGCAGCAGCATGGAATTGAAGGATAAACTTAGTGGAAATAAGGAGAGGAGGGAAACATAGTTTTTGAGCAACCCAGGAAGCCAACAATGAAAAACACCAGGTTGGAATCATGATAAACTATTAGGTGTATTATGTTTTCATTTCTCTAGTTTTATAAGTCATCAGGTTGTGGGACATCATTGGTTACGTCAAATTATTTAAAAGCTATGGTAGGTCCTTCCTTTAAATTTGTAGTGCTAAGTTTGAGAGGTGAACCTCTGACTCACCATCTGTTAGCATTATAAAACCATGAAGGCCTGCGACCATGTTTAACCTCCTCGACCATGCTTTAGATGTCCTACCTCTACAATTTTGTTATCACATGTAGCCCTAGTTTTTGGTAGCACTTATGTGTGTGTCTGGTGGTCAATTTATAGTGTAGACACCAAAACCTAGCCACTTGTCCTCCATCCATGCTTTCCCACCATTTCCACCACCAAAACCTAGCCATTTGTCATCCATCCTAACTTTCCCACCATTTTCACCCATTATTCATATATATTTATATATTTATTTTATATATATTTAATATTAATATTTTATATTATTATATTTTTTTTTTTATTTTTATATATATATATTATATATATTTAATAAATATATATTTATATAAGTGAATTAATCCTAGCCATCCGATTTCATTTAATCCTATCCATCCATCCACATCAATCCATGCCACACCCTAAATTTAATATCCACCCTTCGATGTGCTTTTATCTCAGCCACACGATTAGTGTCATTGAAACCCTAGCATGCCCTAGGTTGGATTATAAATAGGAGCCATTTTGATGGCTCAACCCCTAAGTTCAAAGTCCTTGAGTTTTCCTAAGCAATTCATGCCCTAAGATTCCTTGAGTTTCATCATCCCTTGGAGTATCCAAGTACTTCTACCTCCATCTTCGCTCATCGTAACCCTCATAGCCATCACCATTCATTTCCCTCACTATATCTACTTTTATAGAATCTTTCCTCATCTATCAAATACCTTCGAGCACTTTCTATCATCGTCGAGCACCTCTGGGTACTTCCCTTCCACCACCAAGCACCTCTGGGTGCCTCCCTACTAGTCCCAAGCACCCATGAGCATTTCTTACAATCATTAGGCACCCATGGGTATTTTACGTAAGTGTTCTGAGGACCTCCTAGCCTTCGAGCGATGCTAGGGCATCATCACACCTATCCACTACAAAAAATATCATAGATCAGAAGATAGCAAGAAAGTAAGGTAAATCTATTGGTTATTATTTCATTTATGCATTTTCATTTCTGTTCACTTCATTTGCAGTAGATAGTTAGGGTTTTACTATTGCTTATAGAGGGCCTCACATTGTGGAGCCCTCACAGGTATTACTAACTAGTTTGTTGTGTCATTGTGTGTAGATCTGAAGGTGCTACATCAACATTGGATAGTTGTTTAAGCTGGAGTGGCCTGACATCGGATATCAAGAAGCCCACTCAATTCTGTTGGGAGCAAGGACATGCCTGAAGACACCACCAACCTTGTTTGTTAGGGTTTCAGAGAACCCTAACCATTTGTAAATTTGTATAAAAAAGGATTCAAGGATCCACATTGTAACAATGGAGTTTTTAGGCTCCCCCCATTAATATAAGATCATCTATTGTGCAATTTTGGTTTCTTTGTGTTCAATTTATTTAGCATTGTTTGGTGTTGCATTTTTGTATCTTCAAATGGTGATCATGGTGGGACCCCCTAAGGGTTTCTATTTATGATTTGCCTTACTAATTTACTTGTTATTTTCTATTATCTTGTAGGGTTTTTAGAAGCGCATATTTCATAGATTTCGTTGGATCTAGGGTTTTTGAAAGTTGTAGAAGGTGCGTGAAATACCCAATGATGCTTGAGGGCTATCCAAAAATGCCTAGGTGCATTTCAGAAATGCCTAGGGGTATTTTATAGAGATCTAGGACAAATACGTAGGCCGTTTGTAAGTCTACTAACCAAACCCTAGTTTTTCTGTTTACGTTTTTTGGTTGTTTTATGTCTTTTTCAGGATTTTGATATAAAAATAATTTCATTAATTAATCTGGAAAAGAAAATTCATATTAGCATGCATTTTAGGATTTAAATTAATCATTTGCATCCATTCACATCTTCTATTTGAAATTTTTGAGTTTTTATATGTGAAAAAAAATATTGCATTCTGATTGCATGTAAATCAAAATTGCATAATTAGTTTGCATTATTAGGGTTAGAGATATCTATTTTTTGTGGTCTAAGTAGGAACATTGTTCATATACCAAGAGTATCCCCGTACTTGGGTGATTCCATGCAGAGGAATAGATGAACCCCCTAGCTATTTAGAGTAGGTCTTAAGCGGTGTACTCTATATCCTTTGGAGAAATTGGTATTGTGAATAGTGGCTTCTGATTTAGACCATTGAAAGTGGTTATTTTTCTAACATTGTTTGAACACAATAGAAAATTAAAATTTTAAAAATAACCACACACTACACGATTCACATTCAATAGTAGTGGTTGGATTTCATCACCAACCATTGCTTGAGATTTGGTGATGGTGGCATTCATCTCCATCCACCAATATCTACCCTTAGAAACCCTAGGTCACCCCCGAGCAAACTTGTTGGATTTCATCACTAGCAAGAATCTCGTTGCCTCAACTTAGCCATAGTTTTTACCTTTATTTTATTAATTCATATTAGTACATTTGAAACACACAATATTGAAACCTAAGGAAATGAACTCACATTAAAATGAGATAACCAATGAACAAGGTAAGACACACGTGTTAAACAAACTTAGCATTGGTTGTTTGTTTTTATTATGAAATTTAAATTGGGTGTTTCAGTTTATTGCATAATCTGTATTTTGATTTATTTGCTTTATGGTCTTAACACAAAAACAAAAACAAGCATTAAATCAAGATAATCAAATGGAACCTTCATCCACCTTCCCAACCACTTCTGTGGTAGATTCCCTGAATGTGACATAGGTAGATTTATCTGTAGGTCCCTCACATTCCTTACCATCCACAACCTTTCATATGGCTATGCCCCAAGAGGATTCAACCTCCCCTACCATCGACCATCACATTACCCATATAGACATGGCAAGAGTAGAAGCTCTCATGAAGTCTTCTAATTATGTCTTAGAGTCCATTCCCAATTCACCTAGACAGGATTCTACTTTACAATAGGAGCCTGTTTATTCCCAGCCACCATCCACCTTTACCCAGGTGTATACCAACCCTCTTTTTGAGGCATCAGTTGCACCTTCCTCCCATATGTCCATTCCCCAACCCTCATGTGCTCCTAGCACTTCATACACCTCCACTTACACCAACCCCTTGTATGAAGCACATGTAAATGTTGCTTCACAAGTTTTAGCCTCACAAGTTGCCATACCTAGTGTAACTTATCCCCAAGCCACATCTTCCATACCATCTACCTCCATACCCTTAGATTCTGATAGATATATTAGTGAGGTATGGGAACACCTAAAAAATTTCTTAGACAACATCAAAATGCTCAACAACAAGTACAGGTGAACCCTAAGCCTTTACATAACTCTACTCAGATTATCCTTGTTAACCAGGGTCCATCATGGGCACCATAGTCTTCTATGGTTTCTATCCCTATTCCCCCACCAAGCCATACCATTACCCATCCTATTCCCATTGGCCAACCTAGCCATAACCCTCATACATCAACCTCATTCCATAATTCCCCATATTTTCATCATCAATCTCCCATTCATCAATTTCCATCAAATTCACCTAGCCATCATTACCAATCTCATCATCACTTAGTCACTCCACAACATTTCTCCACTCCACCACAAAATCATCAGGTAATTCAGGGCTTCCACATTCCTGAGGAAGACCCTCGAATTAAGGCCATGCAAAAATAGATAGATCAATTGATACAATATACTCCTAGTTTTTCAAACCAGAAACCAACCTTACGCCAATTGATCAATCAACCAATTCATCCTTCGGTACCATCCCCACCATATCCGATAGATTTCATGGTACCTAAGTTTGACAAATTTAAGGGAACTGAGGATCCCAAAGAACATGTGAGCACTTTTGTACATGCATGCTTTAGAATTCAAAATGACAATGCTCTCATGCTTCAAAATTTTCCTCAAACATTAGGAGGAGATGCCATAGAATGGTATAATCAATTTCCAAGCCATAGTATTTATACTTTTGAGCAATTGATTGATCAATTATTTGAGCATTTCATCTTAAATGTTAAAAATAAGATCTCATTATCTGATGTCTATGCTTTAAGACAACATGATGATGAATCTATCTATGATTTTGGAAACCGTTGGAGGGTTGTCATCACTAAATTGCCATTCACCCTACCAATGGATGAGCTAATTAAGCTATTCACCAAGAGTTGCTTAAAACCTATCTCTTGGATGCTTCAACTACGAACTTATCAATCATTTGAAGAAGCTTTAGCTCAGGCTAGTGTCATTGAGGAGATCAAAATCCAAGAAGGCATACTTAAGCCTAAAAAGAAAGAATGGCAAAATAAGGGCCAATATAAAAGCAACTATTTTGGCCAACCAAAATCAACATAGGCTACCCCAACCAATCAGCCCAATCAAGTTAATCAAGTGGTCATGAGCCAACCAGTAATGGCTCAACAACAATTCATGCAACAAACACCACAATAAATTGCTTATCATGCGGTACCCTCAACAACTCAAGCCATGCAAAACATAGTGCTAGCTATGGAAAACCATCCTCGATGATAGTCTATCTAATAAAATCACCAATACACCCCTTAGCTGAGTCATATGCTTCCATTTTTTGAAGGTTATATGACACAAACAAACTTGCTTTACCCAAAATCAGACCTGATGATCCCACCAAATATAGTAAACACTATTGAGAACATCTATTTTATCCTTATCATAGGTAAAATGGGTATGACATTAACAATTTCCATTCATTTAAAGATATAGTGCAAGACCTTATTGACTTGGGGGCGATCAAGCTTGATAATCCCCTCGCTCAACAAAATCAAAACCTTGGTATATTTCAAACACCACTTCCTCATCATGAGGAGGTGCAACCAAATGTAGGAGGGGCTAACACCAAAACTCCTCCTAATCAATTCAATCATGTCCAACAATACCAAGGGTTTGTAGGGGCCATCCATGTGGTCACTAGAGGTCAAAGGAACAACCAACAAAGGCAACCACCTCAAGCAAGTGTGTCACAACCTTCTACATCGCCACCCATCCAAGTTTCCCCCAATCCTTCATCACCCATCCATATCCCTAGCCAATCAAATCCTCCAAATCCACCCATCAATCATCCACCTTGACCAATCATCTCATTGAGTAGTCGGTTAACTACAAGTCTAAAAATGGCTTCCACTAAATTATCAATTTATGAGTTAATTCAACAATCTCCTCCACATCATGAGGCATTAATGGATATTCTCAAATCCATTGAATTACAATCTCAAGATCCTAATGCCTTCAACAACTTTTTGGGGAGCATCCAAACATGCATGGAGCCTTCCATCACATTCTATGACTTTGAGATTAAGCCAATCTCATCAGAATCAGTAGACCCTCCATTGCATATCATGGCTCTAATTGACAAGAAGCCTTTTAAAAGAGTCCTAATTGACACTGGTTCCTCTATCAATATCATCACCACATCCACCCTTCATCATTTGAACCTTCCTCCATCTCATATCACCAAGTCATCATTCACCCTCAAAGCATTTAATGATGCTTTGTGTTCCATAGTTGGCACTATTGTTTTGCCCATTGAAGTAGGGGTCAAAATATTGCACACCATGTTTCACATCTTGGAAGGATCCATGGCATACAATGTACTCCTTGGAAGACCTTGGATGAGGGAAATGAGATGTGTCCCTTCTATTTTACATCAATGTTTGAAATATGTTCATGAGGGACAAGTACATTGCATACCGATGGACGTCGAGCCATTTAAGTATTGCAATTTCATTTCAAATCCTTATGAGTCCATGCTTCCTTCCACTCACCTTTTTCTTTCACCATCATCCAATCCATCCACCACTTCACCAATCTCTTCATCAAAGGATCCCATTCTTGAGGAGCTCCCTATCACCAATCATCATCAAGCTTCCACACCCCCATCATCTTCATCATTGACTACATGCACATGTGGTCACAATCAGTCCACATCATCAACATCATTGCCATCCACTTCATCATCATCCATTCAACAACCTTCCCAATCCAATCCATCACCATCACCTAATGTTTCACAAGTCGAATTGATGGATTGTGAGACATCTCCATCTTCACCATTCCTCGAGCCATCATCTGACCATAGTCCTTCCATATCATCCCAAGTCGAGGTCCACCTCACTAATCCTGGTATTGGTGAATATATGGTCCAAGACATCACCATCACACCCCTCACCATTCCTAGTGCTAAGGATTTCGGTCACCCATGTGACCCACCTTTGGCCATAGGAGTAGTATATAACATGGGTTCAACTCCAAATAGCATAAATTTTGTATATGGGGGATTGATTCTTCATCAAGTCTAGCTCCCATAGAGGAACCCAAAGAACCAACACTTGCCAACATTCCAAACATGATGGGATTTCCATCTCGATATTTTCACATAGTCAATTGGTAAGGTCATGGCCTAGGATTGCATGAATAGGGAGTGCATCAACCTATCGATGTTCCATATCAAGAGGTGCATGACCATTCAGGTCTAGGTTACCACCCACTTTCCACCACCTCTTCTCTTGAACAAGCCTTCCAAAGGCTTAATCTCAATTCAGGAGAAGAAGCCCTCCATCTCGATAATTCTGATGATGAAATCTATGAAGAATTTGAGCTTATGTCAATAATTTTAGATGAATCTGAAGAAGAATCGAAGCCCATCATTCCCCATACCAAACAAGATGAGTTTTATCTCAACATGTTCCCCATCCATGAGCCCATATTTCACTTGCTTCTTCCACAAGAGTGAGCCACCCCTACCGGTGAACCACCACCTCCATTCCATTAAGCCATTTCATAAGCCAACTTGTAACATATGTACATAACACAAAAATAATGGTTTTCACCACTACCAAAAAAATCAATAAAAAATCAACAAAAATATTTGTCTTTCTTTGCATTGCATGTATATATCATTTAGATAAATGCATTTATTTGTGTTGCTTGCTGCTATTCAGGTTAACCAAGCTCCTAGCACCGGTTCTTAGGTTCCATCCATTCCATCCAACCTTATCCACCTTGCCCATAAGTCAACATGAATCCTATTGATTTATTTACCCCACTCTATAATCCATATGATCCGACTAAGCCAATTCCAATTGACATAAGTCTTATTGATATGGATCAGATTTCCTCACCTCCATCCTTTTCTAAATTTGTCTTGTCCGAGGAATTGTTAAGGGCTTCCACCAACTACATTCCTCCATCCCCTCCACCTTCGCCTTCACCTTCACCTTTGGATCTCAAGGTTTTCTAGGTAGAAATAGATGAGGATAAGCTAGAAGAGTTTGATGACATCTTAGATGACATTCATCTGATCCCTATGCCCCATCAACTTGAGGAAGGTTCCCACATGTCTATTGAAGATACTATCGATGTGGACCTTAGTTCAGATAAAGACAATCCCCAAATTGTCAAGCTTGGCAAAATTTTATCACCCGATGAACAAGAGCAATTAATTGCTCTCCTCAAGAGGAAGAAGGACATATTTGCATGGTCCTATAAGGACATGCCTAGTCTTGACCCTAGTTTGGTTGTCCATAATCTCACCTTACATCTTGATGCTAAGTCGATCAAACAAAAACTTAGGAGAATGCATCCTACCATGGCCCTCTTGGTAAAAATAGAGCTTCAAAAACTCTTAGATGTGAACTTCATAGTTCCTATCGACTATCTTGAGTGGCTTTCAAACATGGTACCCATTCGCAAGCCTAATAGGGTGATACACATTTGCACTAACTTTCGAGATCTTAACAAAGCGTGTCCTAAGGATGACTTCCCTCTCCCAAACATTGATACTCTTGTCGATACTTGTGCTGGCCATGAAATGCTTTCACTCATGGATGATTTTTTAGGATACAACCAAATTCGAATAAATCTTGATGACCAACACAAAACAACATTCACTACACCTTGGGGAACTTTTTGTTACAAGGTGATGCCCTTTGGCCTCAAAAATGTAGGTGCCACTTATCAACGTGCCATGACATACATTTTCCATGACTACATGCATAAGATTATCGAAGACTATGTGGATGATCTCTTGGCTAAATCTAAAACTCGACAAGAACATATTGGTGTATTGGAGAAAGTTTTTGACCGACTCCTAGAGCATAATGTAAGGTTGAATCCCAAGAAATGTGTCTTTGGTGTTACCTCGGGCAAACTTCTAGGATTCATTATCTCCAAAAGAGGCATTGAGGTGGACCCTAACAAGGTCAAGGCCATCATGGAGATGCCTCCCCCAACTAACTTAAAGGAATTGCATAGTTTACAAGGAAAGATCCAATCAATCCATCATTTTATTGCACAACTTTCTAACAAATGTAGGTCATTCAATCACCTACTACAAAAGGGGGTGCCATTCTCTTGGATAGATGAATGTCAAAAAGCCTTCGATGACATTAAGCAATACCTAGCTTCTCTACCAGTCTTAGCTCCTCCTCATTTGAGGGTCCCATTTTATCTTTATATCTCAGCAATGGACTTTGCATTAGGGACAATGCTTGCACAAAAGAATGAAGAAAATTGAGAGCAAGTTGTCTACTACATTAGTCAAACATTGGTAAGCTATGAAACTAGATACGCTTATGTAGAGAAATTGTGCTTAGTAGTGGTTTTTACCACTAAGAAACTTTGACATTACATGCTTAGCCACACAACTTATGTCATAGCTAGAGAAAATCCTCTGTGTTATATGATGTCTCACACTTACAATAACACCCACACCGCTAAATGGATAATGCTCCTTATTGAATTTGACTTGGAATTCATTAGCCAAAAATCCATTAAAGGTCAGGTAATAGCCGATCAACTTGTGGAAGCTCCACTACCTAGTGATCATCCTTTGATTATTGAGCTCCTAGATGATTTGGTATTTGTTATCACTGAACAAGAAGAAGATGTCATTCTAGAGGAAGATGTCGATATCACACTATTCTTTGATGGCTCTAAGTGCATGAAAGGTCAAGGTGTTGGAGTCATGTTTCATACACCATAGGGGGTACCTATCCCCTTATCATTCAAACTCGACTTCCAATGCACAAACAACACTATAGAGTATGAAGCCTTAATCTTAGGTCTTCAATCAGCTATAGCTATGAGCATTAAGCGTATTAGGATATTTGGTGATTCTCAACTTGTCATCAAGCAAATCAATGGAGAATACCAATGCAAAGAACCTACCATTAAGCTTTATCATGAAGTAGCAATGAAATTGCTCTCTAAGTTTGATTGGTATGAAATCAATAGTTTGCCATGTTCGACTAATATATTTGTAGATGCGATGGCCTCCCTTGGATCATTGATTCCAAAAGACTCCTTTGGAGAGGTACAACCCCTTATCATTTCAATGGTCTCTAAATCTGCAATTGTCCATGCTGAGTCTAAAGATGAAAAGGATGTTTGCTTTATCCATTCGGATCCATATGAGCCTTGGTCAAGCCAAATAGTAGCCTTTCTCAAGTTTGGAACACTCCCATCTGACATGTCTCGAACTACCAAATGCACTTTCAAGAAAAAGGTAGCTCATTTCGTTCTCTTGGGGGATGTGTTGTATAAACATGGTTATGATGGAGTCCTCCTTCATTGTCTCGAGTCTAGTGAGGCACAAAGAGCCATAGTTGAAGCTCATGATGGTACTTGTGGTGGTCATTTTAGTGGAATGGCCATTGCAAAGCGTATTTTATGCATGGGTTATTATTGGCCCACAATGGAACGTGATTGTTGCACTTATGTTAAACATTGCAAAAAGTGTCAAGAACATGCTAATTTAACTCATGTACCATCACAAGCTTTACAACCTATTCAAAGCCTTTGGCCCTTTTCACAATGGGGTCTAGATCTAATTGGCAAAATTTCACCTCCTTCCTCGGGACAACATACATTCATCATCACAGCCACTGAATACTTCACAAAGTGGGTTGAGGCAATTCCTCTAACTAGTATGATAGGACCTAGAATTGTGGAGTTTATACTTCATCATATCATTTGTCATTTTGGTATACCCTCAAAAATCATCTTCGACAATGGCAAGTCTTTCAAGAACAAGGATGTTCGAGCACTTTGCGAGAAATATAACATTCAACATAGTTTCTCGACTCCTTATTACCCATAAGCAAATGGACAAGTTGAAGCTTCCAACAAGACCTTAATTGCTATTCTCAAGAAACTTGTCAAATAAAATCATAGAGATTGGCATACACAAATTCCCTTGGCATTATGGGCTTATCGAACAAGCATCTGCATGCCTACAGGGGCAACACCATTTTCATTGGTCTATGGAGCCGAAGCAATCATGCCTCTTGAGCTTGAGATCCCTCCTTGCAAATTTCTTTGTAGGAATTCATAGATGATGACACTGCTAGACAAGCACGTCTTGACCAACTCACACTTCTTGATGAGAGGTGAGTCAATGCTTTAGAGCATTTACAAGTTTATCAAGACCACCTCAAACGTGCTTACAATGCCAAAGTTCATCTACGTGAATTCCAAGTAGGAGATCTTGTCCTTAAAGAGAACCAACAAAACACCAATGCATTACCACATCTTCATGATAAATTCATGGCTAATTGGTTAGGTCCATACATTGTTACTCAAAGAGTGGGTAATGGTACTTATAGGCTTGCCAGTCTAGAGGGAGAGGAAGAACCCGAACCACTTAATGTTATACACTTGAGAGTATTCTATGCATGATTTGATTACTATATATGTATATATACATGGCTAATACACAAAAACATTTGCATACATCTCATTCAAAACATTGCATTTCACTTGCATCTACATTTACAAAAATAATGCATTCACCCACATTTCATATTGCATTTCACATTTCACAAAATTGCATGTCATACATTGCATTCACATCCACATTTTCATATTAGGGATCATTTATTAAGTTCAAGGTCTTAATTGGTCCAATAAAATCATGTTGCCTTAATCAGGGGCACCCTCACAAAGTCATCCACACAATTCCACCAAGTCAAATTGCCATTCGCACAAACCACATTTTCATAAAATTCCTAGGTGTTTTTGAAGAATATAGACTTATACTGAGAGGGGGGGTGAACAATATAAGATGCAACCATTGAAAAAACTTTACTTTAGATAGTAGTGGCATCACCATAACATTAACCATCACAGAAAGCAACACACAAAGAAGAGCCATTTTAACGTGGTTCACCCAATATGGGCTACATCCACAGAAATATTTTCACTAAAAGCTTTCTCAATCAAGTTCTTTGGGAAATCCTTTCCTTATTACAAATTTTATGAACTTCCTATCCAAAGGAGAATCCTTCCCCTCAACAAGTATTTATGAGCCTCCTGCCCATAGGATAATCCTTCCCCTCAATAAGTATTTATGAACCTCCTTCCCAAAGGAGATGTCCTATCCCCTCAAAAAGTATTTATGAGCCTCCTACCCAAATGATATGTCCTATCCCCTAAACCTCTGTAAATGATACTTCAAAAGATCATTGCCTCTTCTGTTGCTAGCAGGTGGAACTCCTTTCCATAGAAGATGTCTTGTCCTCCTTGCTCTAGCTCTAGAGACTTTTGTCCTCACTGATCACCCCATAGCTACTCATCAAAACCTGTACTAAACATAGTCAGTCGATCTAGCACAAGTCCTCTCAAACTCTATCACAAATCTACACCAAACTCAATCCTTTGGTCTAGCACAAATCTGCTCTCAAATCTCTGTCAGATCTATCCCAAGCTTAAGCCAAAATCTTGAACAAATCAATCACAACTACTCACAAGTCTTCACCAAGACTTCATCAAATCTATCCACAAGTTCTTCAACAATAACTTGTCCAAAGCAGTCCTAGAAATCTCACCAAGAACTTGCCCAAATCAGCTCAAGCATGTTTACCAAGAAACTTGCCCAATGTGAACACACAAAGAGAATTGTTAGAGACCCAATGTGTTTCATCCAATAATAACAAATAAATATCATAGAAGCATAAAGAGAATTTTTAGATACTCAATATATTCTATCCTTCAACTCTCAATCTCAACTCAAATCAATCTCATAGAAGCATAAAGAGAATTGTTAGAGACTCAATATGTTCTATCCTTCAACTTTCAATCTCAACTCAAATTAATCTCATAGAAGCATAAAGAGAATTGTTAGAGACTCAATATGTTCTATCCTTCAACTCTCAACAACCAAACAACTCAATTAGGGTTTCAACAACTTATAGCAATGGCATAAGCTTCTCACTCAAAAACCCTAAAGCAAACTTCAAATGCTTCCACTCTCATAAACCAGAATTATGCAATACCTCATAAACTCATCATGATATCATAATGCATAATCATTACTTCCACTTTCAAAAAATGAGATCCACTCCAAATAAGGAAACTTAATTTAATCCTTTTCACTCCAAACTTATTTTTAGAAAACCATCAATCAATAATAACCATGGAAGAATGTGCCCATACCTTTACTTTGATGAAGAAGGAGAACTCAAAATATGTCACAACACTAACTCTCAATTTGCCACAAATTATAGTTAGCAACAATGGAATAATGCACAATGATAAGAGTCCTAATAACACCTTATCAATCCAACTCATTAACAATCAAAACTCACAAATATACATATCAACAATATTCCTTTACACCTTATAGCTCCTACTTAAGATATCAAAAAATAACTTCAACCTCAAAAAATAATTACAAGAGAATATCCACTCAATAATTCCAAAGGCTCTCTAACCCCAATATGACATTAAGCACAATTATTCCTTAAACCCTTATAAATCCTAAAATACATTTACTTCTAAATGCATTTACCACATAAACATTAAGCATCAATAATAACGATGTCAAAGCAATATTTATATTTAACCTTATACCTCCATCCAATTACCAACAATAATTTTTCAAGTCAAATCAAATATTCCACATTATCAACATAGAATGCATCTACCAAGAAGCTTTGACTCATTCAACATAGCTCTAGCCATATTTTCAATAGTTATATTTTTTCTTTCAACTAGTCCATTTTGTCGAGGAGTTCTTGCTGCTCAAAATTCCCTCTTAATCCCTTGTTGCTCACAATAATCCACAAATTCATTTGAAGTGAATTCTCCTCCTCTATATGATCTTAAGAATTTTATTCTTTTGTCTATTTCATTCTCTATCATTTCTTTTAAGGCTTTAAACTTGTCAAGGGCTTCAAATTTTTCTTTCAAAAAGGTAACCCAAGTCATTATATAGAAATCATCTATGAAAAGCATGAAGTAACTCTCTCCCTGTATACTCAAAGTTTTGGTGGGACCACAGAAATCAGTATGAGTAAGATCTAAAGGTTTGGATGACATGTACCCTTTAGCCTTAAAGCTGGTTCTAGTTTGCTTTCCATGTTGACAAGGACCACAAATAGTATTTTGGGGTCTTTTCAATTTAGGTAAGTCTCTAGCTGCTTTCTTATGGCTAATGTTGATAATATTATCAAAGCTCAAATGTCCCATTCTTTTATGCCATAGCCAAATTTCATCCTCTTGAGACAAAAAACACTTTTCCCTTTTTATCTCACTTAGCATGTAGAGGTTGTTAGGAGTTCGTCTTGCATTAGCAATGATTTTTCCATTCTCTACTTTCCTTATCTCACATCCATAAAAATAGAAATTCACCATATGACTCTGATCACAAAGTTGGCTAACACTCAAAATATTATGTCTCAATCCTTCTACATAAAGCCCATTTTCAATTCTAGTTTTTCCATCTAAACTTAGAGAACCCTTTCCACATATTTTAACGGATCTGTTATCTCCAAAGCTAACTGATCCTCTACTAGTTTCTTTGAGAACTATAAACTTTTCTTTTTCTCCAGTCATGTGCCTATAACATCCACTATCAAGGTACCATTTTTCTTCCTTATCTTGAGCATGAAGGACAGTTTGAACTATCATAGATCTAGGTTTATTTCCATTTGTTTTCCTAACATTCACTTCATTAGATCTTTTCAATTTACACATTCTAGCTATATGCCCAAAATTATTGCATTTGTAACACATAATACTATCATCCATGAATGGTGCAAAAGAATTAAAATTTTTCTTAACATTGTCATTAACAATCCTAGTACAATGGATAGTTGTATGACAATATTTATTTCAAGAAAAACAATAGCCATGGAAAGTATTATGTAACCTGTTTGGAAGCCTTTGATGAGTCTTCCTTCTTTTGTGATCAACTCTTGTCCATTGATCTCCTTTGTTTTCTTCTTTTCTAGTATCCTTTGGTTTTTGAAAGTTGACTTTATTTCTGCTGGATGTTCCTACTTCTTGGATATGGAGATCTTCTTCTCTTTGCTTTCCAAGAAAAATATTTTGTTTAAGACTCATCTGTTCAAGTCTAACTCTTAGAGAAACCACCTCTTCTTCAAGTATCTCACATTCAACTTCCTTCCCTTTCAAAACCTCTATCAGAACCTGCTTAACATTATTTCCTTCTTTAGCTAGGATCTTGAAGTTTGTGATATTTTGAGATAGTTCTATTTTGGCCATCTCTTCTTCTTAATTTTGTTGTTTTAAAATAAAATTCTCTTCCTTGACTTTTTCTAGATTTCTTAGGGCCAAAAAGAATTCCCCTTTCAAATCAAATTCAATCTCTTCATCACTTTTTGTGCTCATATGATCTTCCGAGGGATCCTTCTCCAAGCTATTAAGCTCTTCCTAGAGAGACCCGCTCTTATACCAATTGAATAACATAGTCTTATACTGATATGGGGGGTGTGAACAGTATAAGATGCAACCATTTAAAAAACTTTACTTTAGATAGTAGTGGCATCACCATAACATTAACCATCACAGAAATCAACACACAAAGAAAAGCCATTTTAACATGGTTCATCCAAGATGGGCTACATCCATAGAAATATTTTCACTAAAAGCTTTCTCAATCAATTTCTTTGGGAAATCCTTTCCCTATTATAAATTTTATGAACTTCTTATCCAAAGGAGAATCCTTCCCCTCAATAAGTATTTATGAGCCTCCTGCCCAAAGGAGAATCCTTCCCCTCAACAAGTATTTATGAGCCTCCTACCCAAAGGAGATGTCCTATCCCCTCAATAAGTATTTATGAGCCTCCTACCCAAAGGAGATGTACTATACCCCAAAGCTCTAGAAATGATAATTCATAATATCACTGCCTCTTCTACCACTAGCAAGTGGAACTCCTTTCCATAGAAGACGTCATGTCCTCCTTGCTCTAGCTCTAGAGACTTCTATCCTCACTAATCACCTCCAAAGCTGCTCATCAAAACCTGTACTAAACACAGTTAGATGGTCCAACACAAGTCCTCTCAAACTTTGTCATAAATTTGCACCAAACTCAATCCTCTAGTCCAACACAAATTTGCTCTCAAATATCTATCAGATCTATCCTAATATTAAGCCAAAAGCTTGAACAAATCAATCACAACTACTCACAAGTCTTCACCAAGACTTCATCAAATCTGTCCACAAGTTCTTCAACAAGAACCTGTCCAAATCAGTCCTAGAAAGCTCACCAAGAACTTGCCCAAATCAGCTCAAGCAAGTTTACCAAGAAACTTGCCCAATGTGAACACACAAAGAGAATTTTTAGAGACCCAATGTGTTTCATCCAATCATATCAAATCAATATCATAGAAGCATAAAGAGAATTGTTAGAGACTCAATATTTTCTATCCTTCAACTCTCAATATTAACTCAAATCAATCTCATAGAAGCATAAAGAGAATTGTTAGAGACTCAATATGTTCTATCCTTCAACTTTAAATCTCATAGAAGCATAAAGAGAATTGTTAGAGACTCAATATGTTCTATCCTTAAAAACTTAACAACCAAACAACTCAATTAGGGTTTCAACAACTTATAGCAATGGCATAAGCTTCTCACTCAAAAACCCTAAAGCAAACTTCAAATGCTTCCACTCTCATAAACCAAAATTATTCAATAACTCATAAACTCGTTATGATCTCATAATAAATAATCAATACTTCAACTTTCAAAAAATAAGATCCGGTAAGTTGTCGCGATATCACGACATGTTGCTCCATCACTGCCAAGGGAGGAAAGTTGTCGCGATTTTGCGACATGTTGCTTCGTCGCAGCCAAGGGTGGACAGGTGTCGTGATTTCATGACATGTTGCTCCATCACGGACAAGGGAGGAAAGTTGTCGTGATTTCGCAACATGTTGCTTCATCGTGGCCAAGGGTGGAAAGGTGTCACGATTTTGTGACATGTTGCTTCGTCACGGCCAAGGGTGGAAAGGTGTCGTGATTTCATGACATGTTGCTTCATCGCGACCAAGGGTGGTAAGGAGTCACAATTTCGTGACATGTTGCTTCGTCGTGGTAAAAAGAGAAAAAGTGTCACGATTTTGTGACATGTTGCTTCGTTGAGGCCAAGGGTGGAAAGGTGTCATGATTTTGCGACATGTTGCTTCATCATGACCAAGGTTGAAAAGTTGTCGTGATTTTACGACATGTTGCCTCATCATAGCCAAGTGAGGAAAGGTGTCACGATTTCGCGACATGTTGCATCGTCGCGGCCAAAGGAGAAAAAGTGTCATGATATCGTGACATGTTGCATCGTCTCAACAAAAGGAGAAAAAGTGTCACGATATCACATGTTGCATCACCGCGGCCAAAGGAGAAAAAGTGTTACAATTTCGTGACATGTTGCTTTGGCATGGCCAAAGGAGAAAAAGTGTCGCGATTTCGCGACATGTTGCATCACCGCGACCAAGGGAGAAAAAGTGTCACGATTTCGTGACATGTTGCTTCATCGCGGCCAAAGGAAGAAAAAGTTTCGCGATATCGTGACATGTTGCATTTTCGTAGACAAAGGAGAAAAGTGTCACGATATCGCAACATGTTGCATTTTCGCGGCCAAAGGAGAAAAGTGTCACGATATCGCGACATGTTGCATTTTCACGGCCAAAGGAGAAAAGTGTCACGATATCGTGACATGTTGCATTTTCATGGCCAAAGTAGAAAAGTGTCGTGATATCGTGACATGTTGCATTTTCGCAGCCAAAGGAGAAGGAAAGAGGGTCGTGATATCGCGACTAGTTGCATCAACTGATCATGTCGATCCCCCTGTTAGCTAGTTAATGGTTCAAGAGATTTGGTTGCATTGCAAATCTTCTTTTACTATTGTAAGCATGTGCTCTCTTTGATTTTTTCTGGGAATTTTCTCTTCCCAAATTGTAATTGTTCTTTGTTTTAATACAAGTTTTTTCAAAATTTTCAAAAAAAAAATAAGATCCACTCCAAATAAGGAAACTTAATTTAATCCTTTTCACTCCAAACTTATTTTCATAAAACCATAAATCAATAATAACCATGGAAGAATGTGCCCATACCTTTACTTTGATGAAGAAGGAGAACTCAAAATCTATCACAACACTAACTCTCAATTTGTCACAAATTAGAGTTAACAACAATGGAATAATGCACAATGATAAGAATCCTAATAACACCTTATCACTCCAACTCATCAATAATCAAAACTCACAAATATACATATCAACAATATTCCTTTACACCTTATTACTCCTACTTAATATATCAAAAAATAACTTCAACCTCAAAAAATAATTACAAGAGAATATCCACTCAATAACTCCAAAGGCTCTCTAACCCCAATATGACATTAAGCACAATTATTCCTTAAAACCTTATAACTTCTGAAATACATTTACTTCTAAATGCATTTACCACATAAACATCAATAATAACAATGTCAAAGCAATATTTCTATTTAACCTTATACCTCCATCCAATTACCAGCAATAATTTGCCAAGTCAAATCAAAAATTTCACATTATCAACAAAAGATCTACCTTGGCAAAAAATAAATTCTCCAACCTTAGGAGAAGTGTGGAGACACCAACATAAGCACCAAAGCACTTCCTCCTCCAAACTCATGGCCCAAGGCAACTATTGTACCACGTGCACAATAATTCACAACCAAAAATGAAACATGCCCGATGCGAATCAATCTCGACACCTCTGCCTAGTGAGCACCTTTGCTCCATTGCCTCCACAATTGGAGCACAAGTGCCCAACAAAACTCTCAAGCGACACTCATTGTTTTCCCTTTGCTTGCAAAAATTAAAGACAAACAAATTTGTCTTCCTCATAGGCGTATGAAATCGGAACTTAAACACAGAGCAATATGAAACTTGAAAATCATAAAGCAATCCAAAATTGAAAGTCATAGAGCAATACAAAATCGAAGGTAATCGTGCAAATCATAGGTGTATTGAACCTTAGGAATTAATGTCATTTAATAGTCTTTCATCCCATGCAAATTGACGTCGACGCTCCTTTCAAATATTGCATTTTTCATCCCATGCAAGTTGACGTTGGTGCTCCTTCCAAACAAACGACGTTGATGAGGTAAGTCTTCTACATTAGCATCGCTAAGGGTTTAGAAACCCTTTCAATAATAATTATTAAATTAATAATTATTAAATTAATAATTATTATTTTATTAATAATAAACTTAACTTAAAACCTTTTCAAAGGTTTGAGTTAATTTATTTATTAATAATCAAAATGGACTTTTAAGGTTTTTTTCAAGGAGCAAAAACCTTTTCATTAATCCAAGATGGTTTTAATAAAAACCCTTAATGAGTCCAGATGGTTTTAAGAAAAACCTTTAACCTTGTCACCATGGTTTTAATAAAAACCCTTGAACAAACATCATGGAGCTTTCAAGATCTTTTTGGCACCAAAATCTTTTTGACATCAGCACAAATTCCTGTTGACATCAACACAAACTCCTTTTGACATCAATAACAACTTACAAACATGAAGCTAGGAAACATACACAAAATTACCAACAATCTCCCTCTTTGTCATTGATGGAAAACCACTACTGAAACCACTGCCAACTGTCAAAACTAAAACCAATTGAAAACCATCCTCTGAAGCTTTGCTCCCCCTAACTCAAGGCTCTCCCCCTTAATAAAATCTCTCCCCCTTTGTCTTCAATGGAAAAGTGTCACCTTTGGGTATTAGGGCTAAGAATGAGCCTCTTAGCTCAGCCCCTCCCCCACCTCCTGTTGAGGTGATTAATTCTAGGGTGGGAGTAAAACTACTCCCAACTTCTTCCTTAAATACTCAAAAGTCTCTCTTGGAAGAGGTTTGGTGAAAATGTCAGCAATGTGTTCCTTAGTAGGCACATATTCCAGCTTAACCTGCTTGTCTTGAACCTGATCTCTCAGAAAGTGATACTTGATGGGAATATTCTTTGTTCTTGAGTGCATTACTAGATTCTTGGAGATACTTATGGCACTTGTATTATCACACAATATGGAAATGGGTTGATCATGCTTTATTTTGAAATCCTCCAAGGTAGTTTTCATCCATAAAAATTGTGTACAACAAGCTACTATTGCTATGTATTCTGCCTCTGTTGTAGACAAGGAAACTAAAGGTTGTTTCTTGCTTAACCAAGCAACTAAACAATTCCCCAAAAAGAAAGCTCTATCATTGGTGATTTTTTGTCATCAATATTGTCGGCCCAATATACATCTATAAAATCTATGAGAGTGAACTTATCGCTCTTGTGATACCAAAGCCCAAGATCCATAGTGCCTTTCAAATATCTGAGAATCATTTTTACTGCCATAACATGAGTTTCTTTTGGTGCAGCTTGAAACCTTGCAACTAGTCCCACTGCCTGCATGATGTCTAGTCTGGTAGCTGTAACATAAAGTAAAATTTCAATCATGGATTAGTACAACCTTTGATCTGCCTCTGGAGATTCATCATCCTTGCTCAACTTACACCCTGTAATAATTGGAGTACTAACAGGTTTGCTATCCTCCATACCAAAAATTTTCAGCATATCTCTTATGTACTTGCCTTGTGAGAGAAATATTCCTTCTTCTGATTAGGCAATCTAAAGTCCTAAGAAGAAGGAAAATTCCCCAATCATGGACATCTCAAATTATATTGTTAGCAAAATATTTACACGTTTTGGTGTTATTACCTCCAAAAATGATATCATCAACATAAACAACCACAATTAAGATATTATTTCCATAATTTTTGTTATACAAATGCCATACCTTTTTTTAAACCTTGTTTCTAAAGATACTTGTCAAGCCTCGAATACCAAGTCCTAGGATCTTATTTCAAACCATACAATGCATTTTTCAATCTACACACAAAATCTAAATTTTCTGAAATTAAGAACCCTTCTGGTTGTTCAATGTAGATTTCTTCTTCTAACACACCATTTAGAAAAGATGATTTGACATCCATTTTATAGACCTTGAAGTTTTTAAAACTTGAAAAAGCTAAAAATATTTGGATATCCTCAAGACGAGCAACTGGAGCAAAATTTTCTTCAAAATCAATTCCTTCTACTTCAGCATAACCTTTGCAAACTAACCTTGATTTATTTCTAACTACCTGACCATCTTCATTTAGCTTGTTCCTGAAGAACCACTTAGTGCCAATGACATTTTTATCTTTAGGTCTTGGAAAAAGTTCCCAAGTCTCACTCTTCTTTATTTGTTCCAATTCTTCATTCATAGCATTTATCCAGAACTTATCTGCACAGGCTTCACTGAGATATTTTGGCTTAATCTAAGATAACAACGAAACATTTGTATGGGAATTTGAAGATATGATTCTTCTCCTTGTTTGTTTGACTTCTAAATTACCAATAATTTTATCCTTTGGATGGTGTTTTTGAACATATCTAGATGGATTTTTAGGAAGGAGTTGTCTTTCCTCTTCTTCTTTATCTGAATCCTCCCTGAATTCTTATTGGCAATCTTCATCATCAATTTCCTGAATTGGTTCTCTTATCCCTGTTTTCTCATCCACTATAACATTTATGCTTTCTACAATAGTATAGGTTCTTTTTTTGTAGCATATATAAGCTTTTCTCTTGCTAGAGTACGCAAGAAAAATGCCCTCATCACATCTAGGATCAAACTTCCCTAAATTTTGATCTTCCCTTCTGATGTAACATTTACTACCAAAAACTCTAAAATGTTTTATTGTGGCTGGTCTTCCTTTCCATAGCTCAAAGGGAGTTTTGTGATGATTGACTCTTAATTGAGCTCTGGTGATAATATACATTGTTGTACTAACTGCATCTTTCCAAAAACCATCAGGAAGATTTGACTCATTCAACATAGCTCTAGCCATATTTTCAATAGTTCTATTTTTTCTTTTAACTACTCCATTTTGTTGAGGAGTTCTTGCTACTCAAAATTTCCTCTTAATCCCTTCTTGTTCACAATAATCCACAAATTCATTTGAAGTGAATTTTCCTCCTCTATATGATCTTAAGCATTTTATTCTTTTGTATTTTTCATTATCTATCATTTCTATGAAGGCTTTAAACTTTTCAAGGGCTTCAAATTTTTCTTTCAAAAAGGTAACCCAAGTCATTCTAGAGAAATCATCTATGAAAAGCATGAAGTAACTCTCCCTGTATACTATGAGTTTTGATGGGACCACATAAATCAGTATGAATAAGATCTAAAGGTTTGGATGACATGTATCCTTTAGCCTTAAAGTTGGTTCTAGTTTGATTTCCATGTTGACAAGGACCACAAATAGTATTTTGGGGTCTTTTCAATTTAGGTAAGTCTTTGACTGCTTTCTTATGGATAATGTTGATAAGATTATCAAAACTCAAATGTCCCATTCTTTTATGCCATAGCCAACTTTCATCCTCTTAAGACAAAAAAATACTTTTCCCTTTTTATCTCACTTAGCATGTAGACGTTGTTAGGAGTTCGTATTGCATTAGCAGTGACTTTTTCATTCTCTACTTTCCTTATCTCACATCTATCAAAATAGAAAGTCACCATATGACCCTGATCACAAAGTTGGCTAACACTAAAAATATTATGTCTCAATCCTTCTACATAAAGCACATTTTTAGTTCTGGTTTTTCCATCTAAACTTAGAGAACCCTTTCCACATATTTTAGTTGATCTGTTATCTCCAAAGCTAACTGACCCTCTACTAGTTTCTTTGAGAACTATAAAATTTTATTTTTCTCCAGTCATGTGCCTATAACATCCACTATCAAGGTACCATTTTTCTTCCTTATCTTGAGCATGAAGAGCAGTTTGAACTATCATGGATCTACTTTTATTTCCATTTGTTTTCCTAATATTCACTTCACTAGATCTTTCCAATTTACACATTCTAGCTATATGCCCAAAATTATTGCATTTGTAACACATAATACTATCATCCATGAGTGGTGCAAAAGAATTAGCATTTTTCTTAACATTGTCATTCACAATCCTAGTACAATGGATAGCTCTATGACCATATTTATTGCAAGAAAAACAATAGCCATGGAAAGTATTATGTAACCTGTTTGGAAGCCTTTGATGAGTGTTCCTTATTTTATGATCAACTCTTGTCCATTGCTCTCCTTTTTTTTCTTCTTTTCTAGTATCCTTTGGTTTTTGAAATTTGAATTTATTTCTACTGGATGTTCCTGCTTCTTGGATATGGAGATATTCTTCCCTTTGCTTTCCAAGAAAAATATTTTGTTTAAGACTTATCTATTCAAGTCTAACTCTTAGAGAAACCACATCTTCTTCAAGTCTCTCACATTCAACTTCCTTTCCTTTCAAAACCTCTATCAACCTGCTTAACTTTATTTCCTTCTTCAGCTAGGATCTTGAAGTATGTGAGATTTTGAGATAGTTCTATTTTGGCCATCTCTTCTTCTTGATTTTGTTGTTTTAAAATAAAATTCTCTTCCTTGACTTTTTCTAGATTTCTTAGGGCCAAAAATAATTCCCCTTTCAAATCAAATTCAATCTCTTCATCACTTTTCATGCTCATATGATCTTCTGAGGGATCCTTCTCTAAGATGTTAGGCTCTTCCTAGAGAGACCCGCTCTAATACCAATTGATGAACATAGACTTATACTGAGAGGGGGGTGAACAGTATAAGATGCAACCATTTAAAAAAACTTTACTATAGATAGTAGTGGCATCACCATAACATTAACCATCACAGAAAGCAACACATAAAGAAGAGCCATTTTAACGTGGTTCACCCAAGATGGGCTACATCCACAGAAATATTTTCACTAAAAGCTTTCTCAATAAAGTTCTTTTGGAAATCCTTTCCCTATTATAAATTTTATGAACTTCCTATCCAAAGGAGAATCCTTCCCCTCAACAAGTATTTATGAGCCTCCTGCCCAAAGGAGAATCCTTCCCATCAATAAGTATTTATGAGCCTCCTGCCCAAAGGAGATGTCCTATCCCCTCAAAAAGTATTTATGAGCCTCCTGCCCAAAGGAGATGTCCTATCCCCCAAAGCTCTAGAAATGATACTTCATAATATCACTACCTATTCTACCGCTAGCAAGTGGAACTCCTTTCCATAGAATATGTCCTGTCCTCCTTGCTCTGGCTCTAGAGACTTCTATACTCACTGATCACCTCCACAGTTGCTCATCAAAACCTGCACTAAACACAGTCAGTTGTTCTAGTACAAGTCCTCTCAAACTCTATCATAAATCTACACTAAACTCAATCCTCTGGTCCAACACAAATATGCTCTCAAATCTCTGTCAGATCTGTCCCAAGCTTAAGCCAAAAGTTTGAACAAATCAATCACAACTGCTCACAAGTATTCACCAAGACTTCATCAAATTTGTCCACAAGTTCTTCAATAAGAACCTGTCCAAATCAGTCCTAGCAAGCTCACCAAGAACTTTCCCAAATCATCTCAAGCAAGTTTACCAAGAAACTTACCTAATGTGAACACACAAAGAGAATTTTTAGAGACCCAATGTGTTTCATCCAATCATATCAAATTAATATCATAGAAGCATAAAGAGAATTGTTAGAGGCTCAATATGTTCTATCCTTCAACTCTCAATCTCAACTCAAATCAATCTCATAGAAGCATAAAGAGAATTGTTAGAGACTCAATATGTTCTATCCTTCAACTTTCAATCTCAACTCAAATCAATCTCATAAAAGCATAAAGAGAATTGTTAGAGACTCAATATGTTCTATCCTTCAACTCTCAACAACCAAACAACTCAATTAGGGTTTCAACAAATTATAGCAATGGCATAAGCTTCTCACTCAAAAACCCTAAAGCAAACTTCAAATGCTTCCACTCTCATAAACCAGAATTATGCAATAACTCATAAAATCATCATGATCTCATAATGCATAATCAATACTTCCACTTTTAGAAAATAAGATCCACTCCAAATAAGGAAACTTAATTTAATCCTTTTCACTCCAAACTTATTTTTATAAAACCATCAATCAATAATAACCATGGAAGAATGTGCCCATACCTTTACTTTGATGAAGAAGGAGAACTCAAAATCAGTCAAAACACTAACTCTCAATTTGCCATAAATTAGAGTTAGCAACAATTGAATAATGCACAATGATAAGATTCCTAATAACACCTTATCACTCCAACTCATCAATAATCAAAACTCACAAATATACATATCAACAATATTCCTTTACACCTTATAACTCCTACTTAATATATCACAAAATAACTTCAACCTCAAAAATAATTACAAGAGAATATCCACTCAATAAGTCCAAGGGCTCTCTAACCCCAATATGACATTAAGCACAATTATTCCTTAAACCCTTATAACTTCTAAAATATATTTACTTCTAAATGAATTTACCACATAAACATTAAGCATCAATAATAACAATGTCAAAGCAATATTTCTATTTAACCTTATACCTCCATCCAATTACCAACAATAATTTTCTATGTCAAATCAAATATTCCACATTATCAAAAAAAGATCTACCTTGTCCAAAAATCAATTCTCCAACCTTAGTAGAAGTGTGGAAACACCAACATAAGTGCCAAAGCACTTCCTCCTCCAAACTCATGGCCCAAGGCAACTGTTGTACCACGTGCACAATAATCTACAACCAAAAATGAGACACGCCTGACGCAAATCGATCTCAACAACTCTACCTAGCGAGTGCCTTCGCTCCACTACCTCCACCATTGGAGCACAAGTATCCAATGAAACTCTCAAGTGCCACTCATCATTTTCCCTTTGCTCGTAAAAATTAAAGACAAACAGATTTGTCTTCCTCACAGGTGTACAAAATCAGAACTTAAAAATAGAGCAATACAAAAATCAAAAAACATAGAGCAATCCAAAATCGAAGGTCATAGAGCAATACAAAATTGAATGTAATCACGTAAATTGGAGGTGTATTGAACCTTAGGAATTAATACCCTTTAATAGTCTTTCATCCCATGCAAATTGACGTCGGCGCTCCTTTCAAACATTGTGTTTTTCATCCCATGCAAGTTGACGTCGGTGCTCCTTCCAAAAAAATGACGTCGATGAGGTAAGTCTTCTACATTGGTGTCGCTAAGGGTTTAGAAACCCTTTTAATAATAATTATTAAATTAATAATTATTATTTTATTAATAATAAAATTAACTTAAAAACTTTTCAAAGGTTTGAGTTAATTTATTTATTAATAATCAAAATGGACTTTAAAGGTTTTTTTCAAGGAGCAAAAACCTTTTCATTAAGCCAAGATGGTTTTAATAAAAACCCTTAATGAGTCCAGATGGTTTTAAGAAAAACCATTAACCTTGTCACCATGGTTTTAATAAAAACCCTTAAACAAACATCATGGAACTTTCAAGATATTTTTGGCACCAAACTCATTTTGACATCAGCATAAATTCCTGTTGACATCAACACAAACTCCTTTTGACATCAATGACAACTCACAAACATGAAGTTGGGCAACATACCCAAAATTACCAATAGTTTTCAGTCACTCAGCCACTCCTAGTGTTTTAATAAAATTCTAAAATACATGTCGAGTTCCTTTTAGGACCATTGCACATCTTCACTAAGAAAATCTTGAGTTATGGGAATTGATTCCAAAATATTCTTGAACCAAACACAATTTCACATCTTTTAAAACATCTTGTGTCAAATAGGGATAACACCATGCTTGGTTTATACCTCAAAAGGGTCATCCTTGCTAGTCCCATCATGCAACATAGTCCACAAAAATAGTGGTTCTCACCACTATCAAAATTCCAAAAATAAAATAAAAAGTAGGGAAATATCCCTAAAAAACACTCTAAATATTTTACATCACACACAACTGATCATTGGGCTGTAAGAATCGTACTACATTTCCAGTTAGATGGTTAGGTAGTCATCCCTAAAACATAAGATATAAAAACACAAATCATGGACTATGGAGTCAGCCTCCACCGAAGCTATATATGCTTGACTGGCAGTGGAATACGCTCATGCGTGATGACACATCTCTTTTAAAAATACCTCTAACCACTCATATGAGCAAGCTATCTTCTTGGTTTCATCCATAATAGGTTTACACAATTTACTCAAGATGAGTCAATGAACTCACTTGCACACACACTAGTTCTTGATTGCCTTGAGTTATTACCATGCTCCTTATTTGGTAAATGAATTCACTATACACACATTTGGTCCTAGAGGGATTAGGTAGTTTTAGTGAGTTTGTTAGATACCACTAGTATGTCCAAGTCTCTAAAAAATAAGTAGTTTTCCATATTAACATCCATATCTTCTTACATATCAACATCCATATCTTCTTTCATATCAACATCTATATCTTCTTCTATGTCTATATCCACGATAGTTCATGAGCCATTCATCCCACATGCCACCAAGTTTGGTTCCCCTGATTAAACAACAATGCTATAACATGGCCAAGTAAATATCTAAACTATAACTGATCCTTAGCACATCCATACATTGCACCTTACATTAATCATCCATATACTCCATGTTACAATAATCATCCATAACATATCATATGCATTCATCATCTATATAAACATGCATTCCACAAAAGCATTCCATAAAAAGCATTCACACAAAAACACATATAACACAAAAGGTAAAAGCCATATATATATATATATATATATATATATATATATATATATATATATATATATATATATATATATATATATATATATATGTATAAATATCACATGTACAATGACTGCCAAATGGATACATACAATGAAGCACCAAGGATCATATACAAAAGTACATCTAAGCACTAGCTATATCCTCCAAGAGGACCCATGTGACCTAGTAGGAGCCTTAGACCTAGAGCTATGCCCAGACTCGCTACGCCTAGCACCTTCGAAGACATATGAGGTTGGAGGATCAGGAAGTGGAATATGATGTTCCATCAACCTATCTTCCAATGCCTCGATATACCTATATCAAGACCAAATACGTGTTATGTCGATATTATGCTGATGCTCCCTCTCTACTAGCTTTGCATGGAGCCTCATAATCCTCGCATCCCACTCTACCACCTATTGCTCCAATCATGTCCACTCCTCCTTGCTTCGATCTAGAGTCCCATCCAAAACCTCCTCTGCATCATCTTCATTTCCATCATCTCCCTCAATCTTGGAAGCCTACATCACTACACCTTTGGTCTTCCTCCTTTGACTATCTAATCGAAGGCATCACTATTTCTTATGGGTCTCCTAGGTCCCCTCATCCCTGGCCTCCTGAGTCCCCTCATCTCTAGCCTTCCTGGCTGCTCCTCGAGGTGGTGCCCATGGTGGCTAAGCTATGAACCATGCATCATACTCCATGATCATCCCTGCATCATCCACATCTAGGAGATCCACCTCCTTGTCATCTTTGTAGGCCACCCTCCATGGCTCCACACATGGTAGCCTTATCTCCTCTCGATGTCTCCTATAGTGCACTGGCTCATCGAGGACATCCTACCTCAATTTGAACTGTCCAAGCACTCATGAGAATTGAAAGTACTCTACCTCACTTCGATGTCTCCCAACCACCCACCAATCTTGACACACTCATCTCAAGTGCTCTCCATCATCAGTCCACCTGTAAGCCCACATTGACCTCCATATCACTTGGGTGGATGTCATTTTAACCCACATCTCCCAATACCATTGGCTCATCCTCATTGTCTGAATTGGTTGTACCTCCTCTACCAATTCCCATATTCTAGCATAGGGTTATTCCCTACCCAAATCCTCTATCGACAAGCCCTCTGGTCAAGCAATGCTAAAGTGCTCCCATCCCTAGCACTACATAAGTAATTTACAACCCAATCCCTTCCTACCCCACCTTGTTACCTCATACAAATCCTAGTATACCTACACCAAAAAAGTGGGAGCCCACTTATACACATGTTTCCTAGTGAGAATATCGCTCACTACTCCTATCAGGTTCCACAGGAACCTGCACCCGATGTTGTTCGAGGCCATGATATTGGCTAACACAAACATGACCAAGGCTTGGAGTGTGTCTAACTCCTTGTCCACGTACATGGAAAAATATGGTATACCTCCACTCTCCACCTTCACCCCCTACCATGCATCCCCAAACATCCTCATTATCTCTATCTTCTAGTTGATCCTGATATGAACCCAAATTCCCTCCACTGACACCTTGAGGATGTGATATACATCCTCCAAGGTCACTATCACCTGACTCATGGGGATCTAAAAGGTCCCCCTATCTACATCCCACCTCTCTGCTAAGGCATAGAGGTACCCCTCATCATCCCTCACAACATCCATTTGGTCTACCTCCAATAGCTCCCACTCCTCTAAAATCACCTTCCTCATCTTGAGGATGCAAGGTGAGAACTAGTGCCGAGCCTCCAAAATCCTAAGTTGCATAATAGCACAAAATATTTATCAATAATTAAAAAAAAATTACAAAAACACAAAATTTTTGTGCAATACAACAAACAGGTAGTTATCTCAACTTCCTGCACTCCATAACCAGCCTTGACCTCCACACCTGCTTCCTCTATTGCCATAGCTTCCATGCTCAAATAACTTTACCTCACTTCACTCCACTCTCCCAGACGCAGCTTCTTCAACTCCCAAACACATAAATGAGCTTGATTTCTCATCTTGGTAGCTATTTATAGTTGCTTCAGGCACCTTGAGATGCCCATGGGTGTTTCTTGGTACACTGAAGCGTCTATGGGTATTTGCAAAATGCCCAAACATCGACGGGCGTTTCTACAGGCCAAAATCGCCAACGGGCATTTGGTGTCAAAATTGCACAAAAGATAAATTACTTTAAAACAATGTCTTTTCCCACCTAATCACTTTAAATTGCATCCATGTATTCATTTCATCATTTTATCAGGTTTTGTGAAGATTCCAACTGACTTGGACGCATAATTTTTGTTTGCGATCACATATTGCAAATTCACTAAACAAGACACAAAATCACCCTAAAAGGGTTCAAATATTCACAAAATAATGATCATCATCATTATCATCATTCATACATCATACTCCCCTCATTTCACATCATCATTTGCATATTTTCCAAGTGCAAAATGAACATTCAAGTGAATCTTGTATATAGTGGGTTTTTATATATACTTGGTGATTGCAATGATTTGCATCCATGCAATTTGGTAAGATGAAAGATCTACCATAAGGACACTTGGTCATTATCATTATTTTGTATCTTATTATTCAAAATCACAATCATATTTGGTACTTCACATTTTGAGTAAAACCTTACCAAGAAAAATTTGCACAAAAGTTGTCATTGATGGCCTAGTTCGTGGGGCTTAAAACATGAACAAAATAAAATCTTATCATTTCACATTTCCTTGATAGTAATCATGGTGATTGGATTTATCTAGGGTGATTGGTTTCAATCATAGGAATTATCTGACTGTCACTAGTTGGCCCTCTAAATTTGACTACTTTTAATCCTTGCATTATTCATCTATGCATATCAATGACGCTAGAAGGTATACTCTTCGACAACATCGAATCACCCTAAATTTGGGGTAACCACATTTGGTTTTGACTTTTCCATAATGGGATACATCATACATGATCATGGCATCCATACTTGGAAAAATTCCTTCATCTATTGGGGTAAAAACAAACACATTTTGCATCACATCTATCACAAATCCCTCCATCTGTTGGGGCAAAAAAATATGCATTTCTCATCACATATTTCATAAATCCCTTCATCTATTGTGGCAAAAATAGACGTATTTTACAGCACACATTCTCACCAATCCCTTCATCTTTTGGGACAAAAATAGATGCATCATATCACATTTTTCACCATTCCCCTTCCCAACGTTGGGGTAAAAACGGTATTACACTTGCATCATTTATTTACATATATTTTTCAATTGGCTCGTGAGATTCATCTGCAAACTCATTCGCCAATTGAGGGGGTAATCTATGTAAAACTCAAGTTATTTTATTCTTTTGTCTTCAATCTCGTATTCCACATCCCAAAAAAAGTTGCTTTTGCACTTGGACAAAATAGGTGTCTCATGTTTTTACATTCACACAATGCAGTACAAAAAGGGGCATCTGTAGACACCAAAACCTAGCCATTTTTCATCCATCCTAACTTTCTCACCATTTCTACCTATTATTTATATATATTTATATTTATTTATTTTATATATATTTAATATTAATATTATATATATATATATATATAATAAATATATATTTATATAAGTGAATTAATCCTAGCCATTCAATTTTATTTAATCTTTTCCATCCATTCACATCAATCCATACCACACCCTATATTTAATATCCACCCTCCAATGTGCTTTTATCTCATCCACACAATTAGTGTCATTGAAACCCTAGAATGCCCTAGGTTGGATTATAAATAGGAGCTATTTTGAGGGCTCAACCCCTAAGTCGAAGTCCCTAAGTTTTCCTAATAAATTCATACCCTGATATTCCTTGAAGTATTTGAGTACTTCTACCTCCATCCTCGCTCGTTGTAACCCTCGTAGAAATCTCCATCTGTTTCCCTCGCCATGTCTGCTTTTGCAAAATCCTTCCTCAATCGTCAAATTTCTTCGGGTATTTTCTATAATTTCTGTGCACCTATGGGTGCTTTTCCTTCCACTACCAAGTGCCTTTGGGTGCCTCCCTACCAGTCCCAAGAACCCATGGATGTTTTCTACAGTCGCAAGGCACCCACGAGCATTTTATGTAAGTGTTCTAAGGACCTCCTAGCCTTTGAGTGATTCTAAGGCAGCACCACGCCTATCCACTACAACAAATATCATAGATCAAAAGGCAGAAAGCAAGGTAAAGCTACTGGTTATTATTTCATTTATGCATTTTCATATTTTTTCACTTCATTTGTAGTAGATAGTTAGGGTTTTACTATTTATTATAGAGGGCCTCACATTGTGGAGCCCTCACAAGTATTACTAACTAGTTTGTTGTATCATTGTGTGCAGATCTAAAGGTGCTACATCAACATTGGATAGTTTTTTAAGCTGGAGTGGCCCGACATCGGATATCAAGAAGCCCACTCAATTCTGTTGGGAGCAATAACATGCCTAAAGACACCACCAACCTTGTTTGCTAGGGTTTTGGAGAACCCTAGCCATTTGTAAATCTGTATCAAAAGGATTCAAGGATCCACATTATAAAAATAGAGTTTTTAGGCTCCCCCCATTAATATAAGATCATCTATTGTGCAATTTTGGGTTCTTTGTGTTCAATTTATTTAGCATTGTTTGGTGTTGCATTTTTGTATCCTCATATAGAAGCACTGTAACCTTAGTTTTGGTAGCACCTATGCATGCAGTCGGCTAGTTATGCCACCCCATGCTCACCACATTAACCATTGCTCTAATGAATGGATTATCGCAGGTTAGATAGTGCTAAGGTTAGGATAGAAAAGGTAGTCATCTACTCGTTTGAAGGGTTAACTCTCCTCCTTGATTCTTGCAGTCGTGTTGTATTTTTTGTAGGATCCCAACCACATTATGTATCCATCTTCAAGTTTAGTAGCATAGCATTATGGCTACGGTGGTTCTGGAATGAATCATCTATGCCGTGGTCGATGCTGGCACCAAGGGGTCTCTCATAAATACTTCAACTACTCCTAAATTAGTGTGGGGGTGAGTCATATCTATAGTATTTTTGCCTAGGTGTTGAATACTCCCTTCTAGGCACTTGGTTCTCCTTTCGTGAGAGTCTCAACCGCTGGTTATCTATGCGTAGGAAGGCAATTAAGCCATACTTGGTTTGGCAGAACCTTTGATATTATTTCATTATGTTTAATGGCAATATTAAGGGTAATAAAAAGGAAGAACCTTTGATGTATTTCATTATGTTTAATCATAATATTATGGGTAATGAAAAGGAAGAACCGTTGATATTATTTCATTATGTTTAATGGTAATATTAAGGGTAATAAAAGGGAAGAACCTTTGATGTATTTCATTATGTTTAATCATAATATTATGGGTAATGAAAAGGAAGAACCTTTGATATTATTTCATTATGTTTAATGGCAATATTAAGGGTAATAAAAGGGAAGAACCTTTGATGTATTTCATTATGTTTAATCATAATAATATGGGTAATGAAAAGGAAGAACCTTTGATATTATTTTATTATGTTTAATGGCAATATTAAGGGTAATAAAAGGGAAAAACCTTTGATGTATTTTATTATGTTTAATAATAATATTATGGGTAATGAAAAGGAAGAACCTTTGATATTATTTCATTATGTTTAATGGAAATATTAAGGGTAATGAAAGGGAAGAACCTTTGATGTATTTCATTATGTTTAATCATAAAATTATGGGTAATGAAAAGGAAGAACCTTTGATATTATTTCATTATGTTTAATGGCAATATTAAGGGTAATGAAAGGGAAGAACCTTTGATATTATTTTAGTATGCTTAATGGTAATATTAGGGTAATGAAAAGGGAAGATCCTTTAAGGCTATTTCATTATTTGAAATAAAATAGGAATTGGATAATGAATGTGAAATATGGTTTGTTTTGTAAATTAAGGGTATGGGACTTTAATTTATGAAATGAATAAAAAAATTTATTGAAGGTTAAATTAGATGGCTTTAATTGGATAATGAATGTGAAATATGGTTTGTTTTGTAAATTAAGGGTATTGGAATTTATTTTATGAAATGAATAAAAAGGTTTATTGAAGATTAAAGTAGATGGCTTTAATTGGATAATGAATGTGAAATATGGTTTGTTTTGTAAATTAAGGGTATGGGACTTTAATTTATGAAATGAATAAAACTATTTATTTTAAGATTAAAGTAGATGGCTTTAATTGGATAATGAATGTGAAATATGGTTTGTTTTGTAAATTAAGGGTATGGGAATTTAATTTATGAAATGAATAAAAAAAAAGGTATGTTTAAAGATTAAAGTAGATGACCCAGGTGTTGTAGGTGAGTTGGAGAGGAGAAGGCAATCCTCCAAGGGAGGTCCCAGGTTCAAATCACCACCCTACCAAAAATATGAATTGGGTATCCAAAATCCAAATGATAATGTTGGTGCGGGCAGGTTCGGGCGCGACTCCCAAGTGACTTTGACGGTGTAGAAGTCCATATTCATGGTATCTCAGACTAAAGCGGCCCCGCAAGGGTTTTTTCGCTGAAAACAAAAAAAAAAAGATTAAAGTAGATGACTTTAATTGGATTATGAATGTGAAATATGGTTTATTTTGTAAATTAAGGGTATGGAACTTTAATTTATGAAATAAATAAAAAGGTTTATTTGAATATTAAAGTAAATGGCTTTAATTGGATAATGAATTGGAAATATGGTTTATTTAGAAATTAAGAGTATGGGACTTTAATTGTTAAGTAAGGGTTAGACCATTTATTGCAAGTAAAGCATACGATTTGATGTATGGTTGAATAACTCTCATGAGTAGATGAGAGGGGAAATAGAAAGAGTAGTTTCTATGATGTCTTTTTTTTTAATTTACATGGTGGAATTGGTAGCCGCCATAAATCTGGGCAGGTTGTCCAACATTTATGGTCGCCATAGTATTCTGCGTTGTCCGCCCCAAAAGCCGCCACACATATCTTCATGTAGTCTGCCCCTATAACCACCATGCCACAATCATTTTAAACCTTTTACGCTGCTGAAAGCACAGGAAAGGGACAAGCGTTCAGTCCAGCGAGACCCGATATTTGAACCTTAGACCTCTGCCCCCCTTATGGGGTTTGGATGAACCAATTGGTCTACACCTCAGACCTAGTTTCTATGATGTTAACTATGCATTGGGAAGCTGAATTTCTTGGGTTATTTTTATAGTTGCAATTTGGCACTAAAATAAACAAATGTATTTAGAAGCATGTCTATCCTGATCCATGAGTGTCCTGACCCCCTATCATCCTCACTTGATTGATGGAAGAGCAGGAGGACCCAAGTCATAATATGGACCAATGCACAAGTTTGCTCTCTACCTTACATCTTGTTTGATTATGCAATAGATTAGATTTGTGGGGAGATTTCCCTGATGACTAGATGTAAAGTATTGTTGTAAGGTATGGGGTTTACCATATATATTTATGTAATGAATGAACAACATGATTGATGCACCTTGTATTTCAGTATTGAATGTGATTATATTTGTATCCTTTCTATTGCATGTTATCCTTTAATCATTGCTTTATGTTTCAGTTATCTTTGCTTGTTTAATGATTCATGTTTTGTTAGATTTAGTATCTATACCCATTCTTTATATTTTTTCTTGAATAACTTTCACATAATTTAGAAGTAAGTTCTAGGGTGAACTTAGAGGTTAACCTAAGGGCTTGAGACCCCCTTAGGGATATTGGTACTAGGTTTAGAATATTGTACCAAAGTTAATATAGCTTGTTAGAGGACAATATTGATAGCTTAACTCATAGTATATGTAGCATACCCACACATAATAGCTTGTGTGGAATATGGATATGTGTATACACCTTCTAATGTTTGAAGGTGGTAAGTTTAGCTCATCAAGATTGATGATATGGATGGACTTATGTGCTTAACATAAGATGTGCCTACACATAAGGGACTTGCATGAGGGGAATCTTGTGTGGTATAGTTCTTGAGAAACTTAGGGGTTGTTAAACAATAAGTTAGTCTAAGGTTGGTTGGGGATTTATGAATCCCTCTCCTTAGTTTAAAAAAAATTATTTATATCTTTGTGTGTTTGTTTCATTTCTTGATTTTGGGTCATTACACTTAAAACCCATCTCCTTTTTGTTGCAACTATAGTAATACAAAACATTCAATGAAGTTCTCAATCAAGCTCATGTAATCAAAGAGATAAAAATCCAATAAGGCAAGATAAAACCAAAAAAAATAATGGTAAAGTAAGGGCCAATCCAAAGAAAATTATTTTGGCCAATCAAAAACAAGTCAATTAAATCAAGTGGTCATGATTCAACTGATAATGACTCAATAAAAACAACCACTACATCATCCAATCCAAGTTCCTTATTCTCAGCTAGAACTTTCTCACTCACATCCCACCAACTATAGCCAAGTCTGCACCAACCCTCTTTTTGAGGTATAATCTACCCCTTCAAATAAAATTCCTCCACCACCATGCAGCCAAATCACCTCCATCCCATCTATCTATACCACTACCTATACCAATCCACTCTACGAAGCATAATTCAATGCTACTTCATAGATTTCGTCCACCACTTCATCAACCACTCCTCATTTTTTTGCAATTCCTTTTACAACTTACCCTCCACCAACATCCACCAATATTGCAAACACCTACACCTCACCCACATCCACCTCCATCACACCCACACAATCTACTTCAAAAATTGCCATACAACAAGCATGGCAACACCTCAACCAATTGCTCATGGGCCAACAAGATGCTCATTCTTACCCCCGATAGTAAACATAGGTAGCAAATTTTAAACCCCATTCCATTCCAAACCAACATACTTTCTTCACCCCTGATCCATCCTAGGTATCACAACCTTCTTAGGTTGCTATACCCACACCTCCATTCACTCACATCAACCCCACTTCCACAACCCAGCACACTCACATTCCCCAAACCTCATCTCCATTTTATCAACCATAATCATTTCATCACCAGTTCCAACAACATGCCCAACATTACCAAGTACCCTTCAATCCATTTGACCATCAACATCACATTCCATCCCAACAATTCACCACTCCACATATCTCACCTTAGCATAATCATCAAACAAATCAGGGATTATACACACATGGAGAAGACCCTAAAATTCAATCTATGCAACAATATATTCATAGCTTTATTATGCACACTCATGGTATGATGTACTATAAGCCTACCCTGAGACAGCTAATCAATCAACCTATTAATTTTTTGGTACCATCACCATCATATCTAGTAGACTTCATAGTGCCAGAATTTGACAAATTTAAAGGGACTAAGGACCCTAGAGAGCAAATTAGCACATTCATCCACTCATGCTCTCATATTCAAAATCAATATGCTTTGATGCTTAGAAATTTTCCTCAAATATTGGGAAGAGATGCTTTAGACTGGTATAATCATCTACCTCACCACAAAATTTACACATTTGAACAATTGGTAGATAAATTTTTGGAGAGGTTTTCCCTTAATGTTCACAAGAAAACCACATTGACTGGCCTGTACAACCTTAGACAATTCGAAGAAGAGTCAGTCTATGATTTTGGAAATTGTTGGAGGGCAATTATCACTAAGGTTCCATTCTCCATACCAATGGAATAATTGACTCAAATTTTTACAAGAAGTTTCTTAAAACCCATATTCTTGTTTTTGAAACTACAGCAATACAAAACATTCTATGAAGCTCTTGCTCAAGCTCATGTAATCAAAGAGATAAAAATCCAAGAAGGCAAGATAAAACCAAAGAAAAAAGAATTGTAAAACAAGGGCCAATCCAAAGGAAATTATTCTAGTCAATCAAAAATAATTCAAGTAAATCAAGTGGTCCTGAGTCAACCAACAATGACTCAACAACAACCAGTGCAACAACAACTGCAACAAGTGTCCTATCAAGTGATTCCCCCACCCCAACAACTTCATAACACAGTGCCAACTATGTAAAATCACCAACACCAATAATTTTCTTGATAGGACCACATATTCACACCTTTTTTTGAATCATACACCTCCCTCTTTTGTAGGTTGTATGACACCAATGTTATTGCCTTACCCAAAATCATACCAGAAGATCAAGTTAAACGTGGTAAGAATTATAAGGAGAACTTATTTTATCCTTTCCATTGACATAAAGGGTATGACATTAACACTTTCTTTACATTTAAACACATGGTGCAATATTTGATTGATCTAGGGGCAATCAAGTTTGATAGTCCCTTGGACCAACAAAACCAAAACCTTGGTATATACCAAATGCCACTTCCTCATAATGAGGAACAACAATAGACAATTGAGGTACCAAACACTATGACTCCTCCTAACCAATTTAATCAAGTATAATAGTTCCAAGGTTTTATGGGGTCTATTCATGTAGTCACCTAGGGTCAAAGAAGCAACAATCAACAAAATGAACAACAACAGACAATTCAACCTCCTATGGCACCACAAGCAAGTGTGTCTCCACAACCTACCAATTCGTCATCACCCATTCATTTTTTTACCAATTCACCTTCCAAGCCATCCATCTCAATCCACTCATCTTCCAAAATATCCATAAAGACCCATTATCTCACTGTGTAGCTAGTTGACAACTAGCCTCATAATGGCTTCAGCTAAAATATCTATCTATGAGCTAATACAAAAATCTCCCCCACACCGTGAGGTATTAATGGAAATTTTAAAATCCATTGAAATTCAATCCCAAGATATTAATGCCTTCAAAAAATTCATGGATAGTATTCAAACGTGCATGGAGCCTTCCATCACATTCTATGATTTTAAAATTAAATCAATTTCATCAAAAGTGATGGACCCTCCACTACATATTATGGTTCAAGTTGATAGGAAGCCCTTTAAATGAGTGCTAATTGACTCCAGCTCATCCATCAACATAATCACCACATCCACCCTTCAACATCTCAATATTCCACCATCACACAATTAAATCCACCTTCATATTAAGAGCATTCAATGATGTTCTTTGTTCCACAGTTGGCACTGTAGTTTTACAAATAGAAGTGGGGGTAAAAGTATTGCATATCATGTTCCACATCTTGGAGAGGTCCATGGCTTACAATGTACTCCTTGTGTTGAGCAAGGTGTAGCAACAGTATTGTCATTGTTGTTTTTGAGCAAGGTGTAGCAACAGTATTGTCATTGTTGTCAACATATTTAGATAGATCTGTTGATGCAGTGGACAGGAATTTCAAAAGCTATTCAGATGCAGAAGACAGGAGTTCAAAGGTTATTCAGAGTATGTACAGTGATTTTCCAAGAAGACCGAAGTGGCCCATTTGCACAAGATCAAAGAAAAAGACAAGTAAGAAAAGTGTCATGATATCGCGACATATACAGCAGGCAAGAAAAACTATCACAATTTCATGACATGTTGGAAGAGAGAGAAAAAGCAGGCAAAACTGTCATGATTTCACGACATTTTGGAAGAGAGAAAAAGCAGGCAAAACTGTCACGATTTCGTGACATGTTGGAAGAGAAAGAGAAAGCAGGAAAAACTGTCACAATTTTGTGACATGTTGGAAGATAAAAAGGCAAGTGAAAAACTGTCTCGATTTTGCGACATGTTGGAAGAGAAAAAGGCAAGTGAAAAATTGTCGCGATTTCATGACATGTTGGAAGAGAAAAAGGCAAGTGGAAAAATTGTCGTGATTTCACGACATGTTGGAAGAGAAAGAGAAAGCAGGAAGAAGTGTCACGATTTTGTGACAAGTTCGAAGAAAGATAACAAGTAAGAAAAGTGTCACGATTTCGCGACATGTCGCATTTTCGCGACTAAAATAGGAGAGAGAAAATAAGTTGGAAAAGTGTCACGATTTCATGACATGTCACATTTTTGCGACTAAAATAGGAGAGAGAAAGTAAGTTGGAAAAGTGTCGTGATTTCGTGACATGTCGCATTTTCACGACTAAAATAGGAGAGAGAAAGTAAGTTGGAAAAGTGTCGCGATTTCGCAACATGTCGCATTTTTGCGACTCAAAAAGGGCAGGCTGGAAGAGAAACAAAAGTATCGTGATATCACAACATGTTGCATTTTTGTGATTCGAAAAGTCCAGGCAGGAAGAGAAATAAAAGTGTCGCGATATCATGACATGTCGCATTTTCGCGACTCAAAAAGGCCAGGCAGGAAGAGAAACAAAAGTGTCGTGATATCGCGACATGTCGCATTTTTGCGACTCGAATAGGCCATGCTGGTAGAGAAACAGAAGTTTCGTGACTTCACAACAAAGGCAAAGAAGTAAAGTATGGAAGCAGAAGTGTCGCGATTTCATGACAAAAGCAGAGAAGAAGACTTCGAAGGCAGAAGTGTCGCGATTTCGCAACAAAAACAAAGAAGTAAAGTATGGAAGCAGAAGTGTCGCGATTTCGTGACAGAAGCAGAGAAGAAGACTTCGAAGGCAGAAGTGTCGCGATTTCGCAACAAAAACAAAGAAGTAAAGTATGGAAGTAGAAGTGTCACGATTTCATGACAAAAGCAGAGAAGAAGACTTTGAAGGCAGAAGTTTCATGATTTCACGACAAAAGAAAAGAAGCTAAGTACGGAAGCAGAAGTTTCGTGATTTCGTGACAAAAGCTAAGACGAAGTATACGGAGGCAAAAGTGTCACGATTTTGTGACATGTATTTTTGCGGGCCTAAGAAAAGAAAAGAGCAAGGAGAAAAAGTTTCGTGATATCGCGACATGTATTTTCATGGGCCTAAGCATAGAAAAAAAGCAAGGAGAAAAAGTGTCGCGATATCGCGACATGTATTTTCACGGGCCAAAGCAAAGAGAAAGAGGAGAGAGAAAATAGTGTCGTGATATCATGACATGTAGCATTTTCGCGGTCCGATGCAAGGAGAAAGAGAGAGAAAGAAAAAGTGTCGCGATATTGCGACATGTTGTGTTTTCGTGGCAACAACAACAAAAGAAGCTTCAAAGGCAGAAATGTCACGATTTCACGATAGGTCGTATGTGCAAGACAAGAAGAAGAACCCAACTAAAATGAGAAGTATGACAGTGGACCGACATCTCTACAACATTTATAGGAGTAGATATAGAGTGAATTCATGCAACTAAAATATGAAGAGTGAACAAAAGTCAGTGCGATGGCTATAGGGATTGTTATCGAATGAAATCTTCGAGCGGTGGAATTATCGAATATCTTCATGAGTTGAAGCCGACTAAGACCGATGACAATCGACTAAAATTAGGGTTTACATTTGTTATGCAAGCCAACTAAGATTAGGGTTTTCATCATGAAAATATTGTTATAAAAGGAGGGTTGTTTGGAGAATTTTTGGGTGGTTGAATAAGTCATCGAATGCGTGTCGAAGTGTGAAATGTGGTCGTAAGAGCACAGAAAGCGTAGAAGCAGCGAGATGATGGCGAAGTGCGCAAAGTGAGCGAAGAGTCGTGTTGAATTGTCCTAAGTGCATCTGTGAGTGCGCAGAGAGAGAAAAGTGCACAGAGAGTGAAAAGGTTGAAGTTCAACCAAGTGTGGTTGTGATTGCGTAGAGAAAGCAAAAGGCACAGAGAGTGCAAAGGGTGAAGACAAACGCAAAGTTCAGCTGTAAGGGCGCAGAGTGTACGAATACAGTGCGTAAAGTGTGTGTAGATAAGTGACTCAAAGAAGGTGAAGTGCGGCTATAGATTGCAGAAGATGTGTCTATTTCGTAAACAATGAGAGAGATTGGGTAAGCAATAGACCAGTCAGGGTCTTGTAAAAGTGAAGGTATTTTTTTGTTAAACTTCTAGATTCAAAATTGAAGTCCAAGTTGCAGCTTGGCATCAGGGGTTGGTGCTCCTTCCAGTTGGTGCTGGTAAATCATGGGTTGGTGCTCCTTCCAGTTGGTGTTGGTAAATCAGGGGTTGGTGCTCCTTTCTGTTGGTGTAGATAAATAAGGGGTCGGTGCTCCTTTATGTTGGTGCAGATAAATAAGGGGTTGGTGCTCCTTCCAGTGGGTGCTTGGTAAATTGATTGTAAAGTTGGTGCTTTGCAAAGGCTATATTTGGATGGTAGTCCAAGAAGTCATTCTTGAGGAGTAGCCAAATTGGTGAACCTCGTTAAATCTTGTGTTGTGTGATGTTCTCTTATGATACTTGCTTTATCTGGTTTTAAGGTTTCATTATTTTATTTTTAAGAGCTATGAATTTAAGTTTAAATAACTACACTGATTCACCCCCAATAACTACACTGATTCACCCCCCCCTCTTAGTGCCATTGTAAGACTAATAATTGGTATCAGAGCCAAGTTCTCTTCTCAGGCTAAATCAGTCAGGGTTGATCTTGGATTAGTACGCAATGGGTAAGAAGAATAGATCCTCCTCCAAAAGGGTATCTCAGTCAGTTTTAGTTCCCGTGGAAGAGAAAATTAAACTAGAAAAGGTTGAAGGAGTGAATTCTGAAGTATGTGATGAAGGTGAGTTGATCGCTGCACTTAAAGAGTTGAATATAAAATTGTCCAAGAAGTTGGAAGAATATGGGGATAATATTGAAGATCTCCTCTTACAAATTTAGGAAGCCAAGAAAATATAAGAAGCCTTGAAGTCACGCCTGGATGATAAAGACAATGTATGTAGCAAATGTGAAGAGGAATCTAACAAATTTATTAGTGATCTAAAGATGCAAGTAGAAGAGTCCAAAAGGATTGAAGAAAAACTCAGGTCACAGATCAATGAGAAAGATATTGGTTGCTACAAACAAGAGGAAGAGATTGTTTTATTGAAGAAACAACTAGAAGAGGCCAATACAAATCTTAAATTTGAGAAGAGCACAGAGTTGCTAGATAAAATAATAAGCCAACAAAGAAGCTCCACGGATAAGCGTGGTCTTGGATATGAAGCTGAACAACCTTCATCTTCCAACTCTATAGAGAAGAAGAAGTTCACTGTTGAAGGATCGAAGCAAGAAAAGTTTGAATCTGAATCTTCAAAAGGAATAAAATATCAAAGGAGATATACAACAAAGCAACCACAACAAAAGAGGTTCTATCACTCTCAATCTATTCATAATAATACTTTTAATGGCTATTGTTTCAGATGCAACCAGTATGGTCACAAGGCAATTTATTATGGATTGAATAATAAATCAAAGAGTTATGCTGGTAGAAATACATCTGCATTTCTGAGTGAACACTATGTACAATGTTTTCAATGTAATGGTCATGGGCACATAGCAAGGTTTTGTCCAAGCACTTTTGTATCTAATCTAAGACAAAACAGTAGATTTCATCAGACGCAAAGAATGCAACACAAAGAGGGAAGAAATCATGTGCATCAAAGAAAATAAAATAATCATCCATCAAGGATGCACAAGAGACAACCACCCAGTAGAAATGGTTTTTCACCTTTGATGGATTATGCAGTAAAATGTTATAACTGTCATAATTTTGGGCACACTGTAAGAAATTGTTGAAGTACATTTCCATCAAATCAATTTTAGGAAAGAAAATTTCAACCAAATGGAATGAGACAAAATAGAATATTTCTCGAAAAACATGCACAAGCTACTAAAAAAGAAAATTCAAAACAAGAGCCCAAAACTGTAATCAAACCAGAGTGGAGAAAGAAAGAAGAAAGGAAATCATGTCTCCTTGGACTGAAGGAGACTACTCCTCTATTGCACTAAGCAACTCCAGGTAGCACATCCTCAAGGGGAGCAATCTTAAAGTTTTATTTTAATGCTCCTATGTTGTTTGGTTAGCTGAGGATGAAAGGCAAGTAGTAAGGGGGAGTTGTCGTATAGTTTTCAAAGTGTGTTTCAGTTCATGTAGTTGTTTGTGGAGGTACCATGATGGGTGGTTGATTTCTAAAAATATCATCGAAGTGAAAAGGATTGATTGTGGTTTCTTTTTCGAAAGTGATTGGATGCATGTGGTTGTTCAAGTTCCATAAAATAAACTATTCTATTTTCTTGATTTGAGTTGAGATTGAGATTTGAGAATAGAACATATAGAGTCTCTAAAAATTCTCTTTATGTTTCTATGAGATTGATTTGAGTTGAGATTGGGATTTGAGTATAGAACATATTGAGTCTCTAATAATTCTCTTTATGCTTCTATAAGATTGATTTGAGTTGAGATTTGGATTTGAGTATAGAACATATTGAGTCTCTAACAATTCTCTTTATGCTTCTATGAGATTTAGTTGATATATTGATTGAGCATTAAGTATAGAACATATTGAGTCTCTAACAATTCTCTTTATGATTCTATGAGATTGGATAAGTTCTGTGTGATCTTGTTAAGCAAATTTGAAACAAGCCTTTTCACCCTTATGTACCTCAAGGGTACTATGGAATATGGGTTATGGTATCCAAAAGGTAAAGAGTTCACCCTTATTTCATATTCAGATGCAGATTGGGCAGGAGGTGTCGATGACAGAAAGAGTACCATTGAAAGTGCATTCTATATTGAAGACAGATTGGTCGTGTGGCATAGTAATAAATGAGAGTTAGTTTCTTTATCGACAGCGGAGGCAGAATATATTGCAACGACAATAGGTTGTACACAGGTATCACTTTTTGAAGGAGAAAGTTGCGGAATGCGAGGTTAACTTGGATTTTGTTCCAACTACAGAGCAAGTAGCAAATATCTTCACAAAACCATTGCCTAAGGAAGTCTTTGAGTACCTTCGCAATAAATTGGGAGTGGTCACACTTCCCAAGAATTGACTAGCTACAGGGATCACATTCTCAGGGGGAGCATTTAAGTATTTGATTATATTTTTGCTCATGTTCATGATTTTTGCTAAGTGTAATAAATTTTGCTTGAGAATGTTGTGCATGGACTCAAGGGGAGTCTGTAGTAGCCCTTTGGTACTATTTTCAAAGGGGGAGAAGAGTTACAAGAAAGTGCACATGTGTTGCCAACAATTCCAAAGGGGAAGATTGTTGAGCAAGGTGCAACAACAGTATTGTCATTTTTGTTGTTGAGCAATTTGCAGCAATAGTATTGTCATTGTTGTCAACATAGTCAGATAGATCTGTTGATGCAGTGGACAAGAAGTTCAAAAGCTATTCAGATGCAAAAGACAGGAGTTCAAAGGTTATTCAAAGTATGTATAGTGATTTTTCAAGAAGACCGAAGTGGCCCATTTGCACAAGATCAAAGAAAAAGACAAGTAAGAAAAGTGTCGCGATATCGCGACATATACAGTAGGCAAGAAAAACTATCATGATTTCGTGACATGTTGGAAGAGAGAGAAAAAGCAAGCAAAACTGTCGTGATTTTATGACATGTTGGAAGAGAGAGAAAAAGCAGGCAAAACTGTCACGATTTCATGACATGTTGGAAGAGAAAGAGAAAGCAGGAAAAACTGTCACGATTTCACGACATGTTGGAAGAGAAAAAGGCAAGTGGAAAAACTATCTTGATTTCGCGACATGTTGGAAGAGAAAAAGGCAAGTGAAAAATTGTCGTGATTTTGTGACATGTTGGAAGAGAAAAAGGCAAGTGGAAAAACTGTCGTGATTTCGTGACATGTTGGAAGAGAAAGAGAAAGCAGGAAGAAGTGTCACGATTTTGTGACAAGTTCGAAGAAAGAGAACAAGTAATAAAAGTGTCGCGATTTCGTGACATGTCGCATTTTCGTGACTAAAATAGGAAAGAGAAAGTAAGTTGGAGAAGTGTCACGATTTTGTGACATGTCACATTTTCGCGACTAAAACAGGAGAGAGAAAGTAAGTTGGAAAAGTGTCGCGATTTCACGACATGTCGCATTTTCACGACTAAAACAGGAGAGAGAAAGTAAGTTGGAAAAGTGTCACGATTTCATGACATGTCGCATTTTTGTGACTCGAAAATGGCAGGCTGGCAAAGAAACAAAAGTGTCACGATATCGCAACATGTCGCATTTTCACGACTCGAAAAGGCTAGGCAGGAAGAGAAACAAAAGTTTCGCAATATTGCAACATGTCACATTTTCACGACTCAAAAAGGCTAGACAGGAAGAGAAACAAAAGTGTCGCGATATCGTGACATGTCACATTTTTGCGACTCAAGAAGGGCAGGCTGGCAGAGAAACAGAAGTGTCATAATTTCACGATAAAAGCAAATAAGTAAAGTATGGAAGCAGAAGTGTCGCGATTTCATGATAAAAGCAGAGAAGAAGACTTCGAAGGCAGAAGTGTCACAATTTTGTGACAAAAGCAAAGAAGTAAAGTACGGAAGCAGAAGTGTCATGATTTCATGACAAAAGCAGAGAAGAAGACTTTGAAGGCAGAAGTGTCACGATTTCACGACAAAAGCAAAGAAGTTAAGTACAAAAGCAGAAGTGTCACGATTTCGCAACAAAAGCTAAGACGAAGTATACGGAGGTGAAAGTGTCACAATTTCGTGACATGTTGTATTTTCACGGGCCTAAGAAAAGAAAAATAACAAGGAGAAAAAGTGTCACGATATCGTGACATGTATTTTTGTGGGCCTAAGCAAAGAAAAAGAGCAAGGAGAAAGTGTCGCAATATCGCGACATGTTATATTTTCGTGGGCCAAAGCAAAGAGAAAGAGGAGAGAGAAAATAGTGTCACGATATCGTGACATGTAGCATTTTCACAGTCCGATGCAAGGAGAAATAGAGAGAAAGAAAAAGTGTCACGATATTGCGACATGTGTTTTCGTGACAACAGCAACAAAAGAAGCTTCAGAGGCAGAAATGTCACGAGTGACAGGTCGTATGTGCGCAATACAAGAAGAAGAACCCAACTAAAATGAGAAGTATGACAGTGACCGACATCTCTATAGCATTTACAAGGGTAGATACAGAGTGAATTCATGCAACTAAAATATGAAGAGTGAACAAAAATCAGTGCGACGGCTATAGGGACTGTTATCGAATGAAATCTTTGAGCGATGGAATTATCAAATATCTTCATGAGTTGAAGTCGACTAAGACCGATGACAGCTGACTAATATTAGGGTTTTCATCATGAAAATATTGTTATAAAAGTAGGGCTATTTGGAGAATTTTTGGGTGGTTGAATAAGTCATCGAATGCGTGTCGAAGTGTGAAATGTGGTCGTAAGAGCACAGAAAGCACAGAAGTGACAAGATGATGGTGAAGTGCACAAAGTGAGTGAAGAGTCATGTTGAATTTTCCTAAGTGTGTCTGTGAGTGCGCAGAGAGAGCAAAGTGCGCAGAGAGCAAAAAGGTTGAAGTTCGACCAAGTGTGGATGTGATTACGTAGAGAAAGCAGAAGGCGCAGAGAGTGCAAAGGGAAAATACGAACGCAAAGTGTAGCTATAAGGGCGTAGAGTGTACGAAGATAGTGTACAGAGTGTGCGTAGAGAAGCGACTCAAAGAAGACAAAGTGCGGCTATATATTGCAAAAGATGTGTCTATTTCGTAAATAATGAGAGAGATTGGGTAAGCAATAGACCAATCAGGGTCTTGTAAAAGTGAAGGTATTTTTTTGTTAAACTTCTAGATTCAAAATTGAAGTCCAGGTTATAGCTTGGCATCAGGGGTTGGTGCTTCTTCCAGTTGGTGCTGGTAAATTAGGGGTTGGTGCTCCTTCCAGTTGGTGTTGGTAAATCAGGGGTTGGTGCTCCTTTTTGTTGGTGCAGATAAATAAGGGGTTGGTGCTCCTTTCTATTGGTGCAGATAAATAAGGGGTTGGTGCTCCTTCCAGTGGGTGCTGGTAAATTGATTGTAAAATTGGTGCTTTACAAAGGCTGGATTTGGGTGGTAGTCCAAGCAGTCATTCTTGAGGAGTAGCCAAATTGGTGAACCTCGTTAAATCTTGTGTTGTGTGATGTTCTCTTGTGATACTTGCTTTATCTAGTTTTAAGGTTTAATTATTTTAGTTTTAAGAGCTATGAATTTAATTTTAAAGAACTACACTGATTCACCCCCCCCTCTCAGTGCCATTGTAAGACTAAAACCTTGGATTCCCCTGTATTAGGGATATGAGATGTGTCTCTTCCATACTACATCAATGCTTAAAATATGTACATGAGGAACAGATCCATTGCATACTAGTGGATATCAAATCATTTAAGTCCTGTAAATTTATTTCAAATCCATACTAATCCACACTTCCATACACCCACCTATTCCTAACCCCATCAACCACACCATCCACCACTTCTTCATCCAAATATTCTATTCTTGAGGAGATTCCCATCACTGCCCCACATCAAGCTTCCACTTCCATACCTTCACCTTCATCACCGTAAACTACATGTACATATGGTCAAACCCAATCCTCCCTATATACATAATCAACATCAACATCAACATCAAGCATTATCACCACTCATTCATCATCGCCTATCCAACCTACATCCACTACCATTCCATCCACATTAGCAGCATCAACCATTTATCAAACCCCTTAACCAAATTCATCTTCATCCACATTGAAAAATGTCTCACAAGTCAATCTAATAGACTGTGAGATGCCATTTCACAATTCATCTCTTCCCTCATTGGAGCCATAAGCCATCCATGATCCTCGTACCTCCACATCTACTCCATCCAACTCATCCACACCCACACAAGTTGAAGTTCACCTTGCCAATCCTAGTATTGGTGAATACGTGATCCAAGATGTTATAGTTATGTCATTAAGCATCCAAACTATTAATGATTATGGTCACCCACGTGATCCACCCTTATCCATAGGAGCAGTGTATAATATGGGTTCAACACCTAATCGAATTAGTTTTTTATATGGGGGGATTAATTCATCATTTGATCCACCTTCCCTAGATGAACCCAAGCAACCATCCTCTGCCAACATTGAAATCTGAATAAACACACGCTTATACTGATAGGGGGGTGAAAAGTATAAGATAAAACTTTTCCTTCCAAACAATAACTACAATAATATGAATGCAATAATAAATCAATGCACAAAATCCATACACATAAGAGATAAGAGTTTTACATGGAAACACCCTTTCGGGAGAAAACCATAGTAAAATATTGCTTATAAAACTTCAATAAAATTCATGGGAAACAACCCATAGGAGACACCAATCCCCTAATACAATTTCATGGGCATCAATCCATAGGAGACACCAATCCCCCTATACAAGTTTATAGGCACCAACCCATAGGAGACACCAATACCCTTATACAATTTCATCGGCACCAACCACAGAAGACACCAATCCCCTTATACATGTTTATGGGCACCAACCCATAGGAGACACCAAAATCCTTTTACAATAGCGCAAGCACCAACCTATGGGAGACACCAATATCCATGAGGCACCAACCTTGATCAAAAAATAGATAATGATATACTGGTATTGGAAGCTTTAGATGGCCAAAATTTTCTTCACGTTCATTAAGTTTGTCACTTCCACATGTCTCACATTTATTACATTTTAAAGGTAACCCTAGTCTAGAAAGACTTGACGACGATAGAACAACAAATCTCCACAATACACTGTATATCTCATGCACTATTCAACTTTTTTGCATCTTGTTTTTTCATTGCTTTTCTCCACAAGATAGCACTCAACGTGATACATACATTGCAAAGATGATGGCATGATTAGCAATTGTTAAATATCGATCATCTCTACCCTTAGATGTCATGCTTTATTTTAAAGTAGGCCTTGGCATCACGTTTCTTGTACAAGCATAGATCAAGAACTTGTTTCTTCACAAAGGGTCAAATAAAAACTTCTCCCAACAATTAATAAATCCTCAACCACACTTGTTTTGAATTTCTTTACAGTGAATGATCTGGCAAAAAAATAGTAATATACCAATGCACCTATTTTGGAATTATTTCACCTCAAAGAGTGTAGTGCTCTATATTTTGTTTTACAATGAACTGACCAACAACTATAAATCTCGATCAAACCAAGTGTGCCTTGATATGGCATCACCCTCAGTGGCTCCCTTCAACACTGCAACAATCTATCTCTCAGTTGGTATGTGAAGGGAGAGTGGCTTCATATTTGACTTCTAGCTTCATGACAATGTCTTGTATCCTTGGGTAGTGCTCAAATTTTCTTACCTGTGCATGAGAATGTAAGGCAACTGCATACAATGGCAACCAAATAGAAACTCTAATAGCTACTCCCTAGTGTCCGCATAATTTGAGACAATATTCTAATCTTGACTCCTCAGATTATTGCCACTTTCTTGAAGCTTTTGATGTGCACTCTGATATTCATTCTCTCAAACATCTAACACTCTTTCAACATTGATGGCTCTAGTTTCAAAACTTTTTGTACCATTTTCATGTCTCCTCCACCACTCTACCACTCCAGCCAGCCATCGTTCGCAGTCAATGAGTTCCAATGATCGTAAAAATTTTGCTCATATTTTTCCATAGCATCGCTTGGTATGGATCTTACCTCTAGATGACTACTATGCTACTCCTTCGGATCACTATCGCTCCCCCTTCAAATTATTGCTACTTTGCTCCTCCTTCATATTGCTACTTTTTGAGTGGTGTTTTCACCCAATTGTGAAAGCACACTCTCCGGTAGGATCTGAGTCCCAAAATCCTCTGCTTGCAAAGAAAGTAATTTCTCCAAGGTTCCTCTTATGTTGATTCTAAAACACCAATGATGCTGCTCACTGTAAATGCAGGGAATACCCTAGGGTTGCAAGTGGATGTTAACAAGGGGCACTGTAGTTCACTTTAATTTGGATTTGCAATGGACTCTGAGCTTTAATGGGTTTTCAATTATTTATTTAAATGACTGTAATTAAAATACAAAAAATAAATACGGGTTTTAAAATAAAAATAAATGCAAATGAATATGCAACTAAGCTACATCCGCAGTATCGCCATCTTGATTGATAAAACCGAAGACAATGAGGTTTACGCATGCAACCCAACCTACCGAACCCGCAAATTCGCACAATTCGGATAAGCCGGTGTGGGTTTCTAGGGTTTCTATCGTAGTTTCGGATTTAGGCATTCGCATGAAGCAACCAAGAACACTTGCATTCAACTTCACCTATAAGCCTAGAAATCTGAAAGGGAAAGATAACACATTGAATAATGCATGCAAAAATGACTCCTTCTTTCTCATCAATGAAATGTCAACTCTCTGTATTTCTGCATTAAAATGATGTATCAATTACAATTACAAAATGTTCCAGGTTTTACAAATCCAAAACAAATGAAGGAAATTGCCCAAGTGCAGGCCCAGAATGGCATGAAGCCCTTGTCTCTACAACTCTGCAAGCAACAATTTCCAACCCTCGTATCAATCCGTGCTTCAAATTTTATACTAACTGAAACGTCTCTTCGGTTCTCCCTGTGTCGCTTCGTTTCACCTTCTAGCATGTGACCTTTCAAATTCTTGCCTTTTCGATGCTTTTGTTCCATGTTCGATTCTGAAACGTTCAAAATATGCCACTGCATGTAACGCCTCTGTAGCTCTGACACCTGTACACCACGTGTCTCATGCCTTATGTGCCTTCTGTAACGTCTTCCTGTGAAAATCATGACAAAAACAACATGCAGCCTATTCACCTTCTCGATCGTGAAAATGCGACATGTCACGAAATCACGACGCTTTTCTATCAGCAGCCTCCTTGCCTTCTTGCCCAGCGAAAACGTGACATGTTGCAAAATTGTGACATGTCACGAAATCGTGACGCTTTCCTGTTCTGTACCCTTTGGCTGCTTTTCGTCACAAAATCGCGACAATTTTCACTTTCGGACTACCTTGCTACGACCCTTACAATCCAAGATTTATTGTGAAATGAGACATAAGAGCTTTGGGAAATTGGATCCTCAACCTAAGCGAGATGAGAATTTATGCCCTATCCTTACTACTCCATGTAGGTCAAATCAAAGCTTTGGGGAATTAGATCCTCAACCTAAGTTCGATGAGGATTTAACCCTAGCCTTACTACTCTGATTTTAGGCTTTAAGCTCTATGGAAGTGGTCAAAACCACTGTTTTAAGGATCATGTTGCATAATAGGATAGACATGAAAAACCTCTTTCGCCCAACCTTTTCTTCCAAGTTAGGTCATGATCATTTTGCTCAAGATCCTTTTTAATGTATGAGACGTGCTTGGTTCTAGATATCTCAAGACTCAGTTCCCAACCTTAGGATGCCTCTTACATTTATGTTATAACACAACCCTAAGAAGGATTGACATATTTAAATGATATGTACCTAAGATGCATATGCAACTAAGATGAAATGTATGTAAAGTGAGATGGACCATGAATGCATTATCTCTTGAATTGCAAATGAAAATGATTTGTCATGCAAAACTTACTCTTTCATGCATCACAAAATCAAACAATATAACTTAAGATGCTTGTGGTACTTGTGGATATTTTACAGGATAATTCCAATATTTCATATTCTCCTAACCTTAAGCATAAGTTGACATCTCATTTTTTATTATATTTTTTTTTATTATTAATATTTTATTATTATTATTATTATTATTTTATTTATTTTATCAGAATAAACAAAACATGTCAATTGAAATTAAATCCACAACCAAAATCCTATCTAAACTAACAATCCTAAACAATAAAAACAAAAACTGAAAACTCCCACCAAAACCAAAAGAATAATATCAAAAATCTCACAACCTAAGGGCTAAAATAATGCTTTAAAATATGCCCATTAACCGGTAGCATAAAATCTCTCCCTTCTAAAGTTTTTAGCCTGAAGGTATTCTTCCCAAGAATCTCTGAAATCTGATATGGGCCTAACCAAAGACAATCAAACTTTTTATGATTCCCTTTTTCCTCATGTCTTTTGTCCCATAGTAATACCAAATCTGAAATTCTGAATGATTTAACTTTGGCCCTTCTGTCAAACCATCTTTTGATAACTTCCTAGTGTTTATTCATGTGATTCATGGCCTCTTCTCTCTTTTCATCAAGGTGCAACAAATGACTTGACCTGGCTTCAACTTGATCATCTGTCCCCAAGTACTCTTGTATGAAATGTAAGGTCTGCAACTTCAAATTTGCAAGAAATATTGGGTCTTGCCCATAGACCAAATGATAGGGAGTATTCCCTATGGACTCTTTCACTCTGGTCCTATCTGCCCAAAGGGCAAACTTCAATTGGCTATGCCAGTCCCGAGGGTTCTTTTCTAGCAACTTCTTAATGGTATTCAACAAATTCTTATTTGAAGATTCGGCCAACCCATTTCCTTGAGGATAATAATTGGATGCAAACTTTAAGCTCACTTTGTTATCATATGCCCAATCTACAAATTGCGTAGAAATAAACGCTTTACCATTGTCACTGACAATAGAATTGGGCATTCCAAATCTTGTTATAATATGGTCCTCAAGGAATTTAATTACAACGTCTGTGGTGGCATGTTTAGTAGGAATCGCTTCTGTCCACCTTGTACAATAAGGTCCGTAGTCGTCAATATGAATTTATGAGAATCAAAAGAATTTGGGTTAATAACCCTAATGAAATCTAGTCCCCACTGTGCAAATGGTCTCATTTCAACTACAAGTTGTAACGACATGGCTGCATTTCTTTCTCTATTGGCGACCACTTGACAGATATGACAAGATCGTACATGGGCATGTGCATCTTTGAAAATATGGGGCCAGTAGTATCCTGCTCTCGGGATTTGATGTGCTGTAGCGTTGGCCGCACCGTGACCGGTTCCATGTTTCCCGTGAAATTCCTGCAACACCCTGGCGGCTTCTTCTTTGTCCAAGCACCTCAGGTAGATACCTTCATGATTCTTCCTGTAAAGCACACCATATTTCATCAGATAATTGACAGACTTAAGCCTTAAAGCTCTTCTCTGTGTTGAATTCATATTAAAAGGACACTTACCAGTCAATAAAAATTGCACAATATCAACATACCAGTCATCCTTAGCAATGTATTATGTATTCGAGCATTGGCCTGTTATTTGCGGATTATTTTCTGCGATTGCCTTCGCCAGTCCCTGTCCTCGAACTAGTTTCATAGGTTGGATTTCGAGATCAAATTCTTGGATGGTGGAAATCCATTTCCCTCTTTTCTCACCTAGTTCATTTTGTAAAAACATGGTCTTGACAGCAGAGTCGGGCACGATAGTAATAACTCTGCTATGTACAATGTAGTGCCTAAATTTTTTCACCATTTTAAAAAGTGCGTACATTTGCTTATCAAGGATCGAATAAGTTAATTGAGCATCTTTCAGGGGGGCACTTAAAAATGCTATGGGTTTTTCGGCACTATCCTCGCCTTTTTGGGTTAAGACACTCACGAAGGAGTGTTCTGATGCAAAAGCATAAATATAGAAAGGCTTGGAGTAGTCTGGACTTATAAGGACAGGGGCTCTGTAAATGGCATCTTTGATGTTCCGGAAGGCCACTCTACTTTCCTCGTTCCATTTTACATCCACATCTTTCTTGAGCATCTTGTTCAGAGGTTTGGCTATCTCAGCAAAGCTAGAGATAAACTTCCTCACAAAATTAACTCGCCTAAAGAAAGATCTCAATTATTTTTTACTACTCGGGAGAGGTAGGTTTTGGATAGCTTGTATCCTTTCTGGGTCGATGGATATGCCCTCTTTTGAAATAATGTGACCCAAACAATTTTCCTTCTGTTACTTCGAAAATGCACTTTTTGGGATTTAAGGAAATTCCATGTTCTCTCGCATCTTTGAAGCACTTTCTTTAAATCTTTGACATGGTCCTCTCTCTTCTTCGAGAAAACTGGGATATCATCCACATACACGATGATGCATTTGCCTATGAGCCCCTTGAATGCATAATCCATGGCGCGTTGAAAAGTTGCACCAGACATTTAACAGTCCAAACGACATTCTCTTATATGCAAATGTCCCCCACTTGGTAGTGAAGGTCTGTTTTCATCCCGTCATCCTGGATGTATAAGAATCCGGTTGTACCTAGAATACCCATCGAGAAAGGACATCATCTCGGATCCATTTACCATTTGTAGAATTTCATCGATTGATGGCAAGTGGATAATTATCTTTTTGAGAGGCTTTATTAAGATTTCGAAAATCTATGCACGGCCTAATCTCTCCACTCTTTTTTCTCACTGGAACGAGGTTAGCCACCCAAGTTGAGTGCCTAACAGGAAAAATGATTTTCGCTTCCAATAATATTTTAACCTCCTTTTCGATCAAAGGCTCCAATAGCGGGTTAACAACTCGCTGTCTTTGCCTAAAAGGCTTGGAGTCTGGTTTCAAAGGGATGGTATGTGTGATAATGTTTTGGTTGTATGTCTTCAACTCATTGTAGTTCCAAGCAATACAATCTATGTAATGCTTCAGTGCCTGCATTATATTGCTCCTTTCTTCATCTGTACATGCCTTTGCAATGTACACCTCCTTTGGATAGTCTGCACTCCTTATATTAATTGAATCACATGCATATTTGGGGAGTGGGACTCTTTTTCCTTTCTTGGTCTTGCATCCCATATCGAACATCTTTTCCAATGAAACCACGTCTTTAGGAATTTTTTTGGATTGATACACAGTTTCAATTTCATCTTCTGTTTCATCTAGCCACCTTTGCTCCTCATCAATCACCTGATTTTCAAAAATACTCGAGTTCATGACAAATTTGAAAATGTGTCTGTCACTTTCAAAACCTGGAAATTCTTTACATTATCGGGTATTGATGGACAAGGAACCAGTTCAATAGAAAAAATTTTACATCTTTTTATATCAACCGGGTTTAACATGCCCGTGACGACTGCAAGAGATTCTGCTATTCGATTTCCTTTCCTAGAAATAAGGGCTATATTGAATGCATCGAATTCCTCAATGAGGTCCATAACCCTAGTTCTATAAAGGCTCAATATTCTATCGCGGCATGTATATTTTCCTTTGATTTGCTTGACTACCAACTCAGAATCTCCCAAAACCTTCAAGCATTTAACATGTTTGCTCAATGCTAGACGTAAACCAAAGATCAATGCTTCATATTCTGCCACATTGTTCGTGCAAGGAAATTGCAGTCTGTAAGTAGCTAATAATGGTTTACCTCCTGGACCAGTGAGCTTGACTCCAGCTCCTACTCCCTGTCTAGATTTTGATCCATCAAACCTGAGCAACCACGTGTAATCATTTTCATCAGAAGAGCTACCATGACACGCCTCCTCTTTAGGCTCTTCAGCTGCTTCCTCAACATCAAGTGCATAAACTCCTAGTTCTGGCTCAGAAAATTGAACTTCATTCGGCTTGTTAAAATCTGTTATAATCTCCTTAATCCTCGGTTCATTTTCCACTCTAATTTGGTTTGCAATTCCCTTCCATGGTAGCCACATATGTGAGCAGTCTGTTGAAAAATAGCCATTCGGAGTTTTCATCCAATCCCTCGCAAGTAACATTCCATACCTACTTGGGATATTAACCATCAGAATGTCTACAACCTGCTGAACCCTGGGTTCAAAATTCAATTGAATCTTGACATCATATAGAGTCCCCACTACATTTACCTCTGATCTGTCTAGTTGCAGGACTGTACATTTGGATGAAACAGGCTGCAGACCTAGCATTTTACATATTTCTGCAGGCATGAGGTTGCTCGTGGCACCTGTGTCCACCAAACAGTTATGCAAATTCTTACCCGCAATGTTATAATCACAATGACACTGAGAGGGGGGGTGAATCAGTGTGTTCTTTAAAAACTTAAAAGCAATTTAGACTTTTAAATAAACTACAGCAGATTAAAACAGAAATAATAAAAGTACTAAGAGCATCACACATAACACGACATTTTAACGAGGTTCACCGATGTGGCTACTCCTCAAAAAGACTGCTTGGACTACCATCCAAATCCAGTCAAATGCAAAGCTACAACTTTACATAATCATTCACAAGCACCAACTGGTAAGAGGCACCAACCTCTAAATTTTATCTGCTACAACAGAATGGAGCACCAACTCCAATTTTTCCAGCTCCAACCGGAAAGAGGCACCAACCCCTTTTACCAAGCTACAACTTGGAGATAGTAATAAAAATTGCAGAATGTAAACTTTCACCTCAATTTGCACGATCTGCTATTTTTCTTGCGTTCTGCTGCTTGTCGGCATTCGATCGTCTTCGTGAAAAATGATTCGCACTTTTTCAACCACTCCTCTATATCTCTCCGCGTTCTCTACTGCAACTTCACAGAAATATTACTTCTACAGACCAACACACTCGTCATTTCACACTCGAAACACGACTTCGCATATCGCGTTCTTATCTTCTCTTTGCACCACTCACTCGTCGCACCTTCCATGAAATCTCACTTCTACCATCTGCGTATTTTTGCCTCGGACTTTAAACACGCCGTCTGCATATCGCTCTCTTTGTTCTCGATCAGTCGATACGCACTCACTCACTATCTCATCGTTGCGATCTCTTTTCTTTAACTCCAAAGAACTATCACCGACTTACACTCTGCTGCACACGAACTTCATTCGCATATATCGCATCACGCCCACACTTCAACCTTGCAACAGTCCCGCCTTTTTATAGAAGAGAATATCCCATCAAAACATTCTCAAACACGTCGGCTGCAACCCTAATTAGGTCAACATGAAACCCTAGAATTTTTCGGTTGCTTAACCTTGCTTTGTCAGCAGGAAACCCTAATTGATCCGTTGCAAAACCCTAGCAACGTCGGCTTTGAAAACAAGCCGGTGAACAACTTTAATTTAATTTTAAAATATTAATTTAAATTTTAAATAAATAAATAAAATTTAAACTGGATATTTAAAATTAAATATCTTCATCATCGGAGCACCTTTTTCAACAAAACGAAGAGCTAACTTGGGTTTTAAGAAAAACCCATTTCAAAACTCACCGACCATGGATTTAAACAAAACCTATAATTTAGTCTGCCTTGGTTTTCACAAAAACCCTTCCGCTCTTTGACATCAATGACAACATCAACACTTGAGCAAGGGCAATGTACCCAAGGTACCCAAAATTGCCAACAATCTCCCCCTTTGTCATTGATGGCAACCCTTTACTAAAAACACATCTTCAAGAGCCAAAACTGAAATCAATCTCTTTGAAGTTTTGCTCCCCCTGACTTGAAGCTTTCCTCTTCACTTGAAGCTCTCCCCCTTACTCATATCTCTCCCCCTTTGTCATCAATGGCAAAGGGCCACCTTTGGGGCTCGAAACTAAGAATGAGCCTCTTAGCTTAGTCCCTCCCCCACCTCCCCGATGAGGTGATTAATTCGGGGTGGGAGTAAAACTCCCATTAGGCACCGATCAACATCAACGTCTATAACTTCCTTGTCGGGTCTTCTCTTGAACTCTTTGACCATATTCTTGTTCCTGTCATTGTTCCGATCCTTGGACCCGATCATGCCACTGTTCCTCGTTCCTATATCCTGGAATTTCAACTCTGCACTGTCTGAAAGTGTGACTTTTATTGTTGCACTTATAACAAGTAATAGTGTTGTTTCTTTTAGGCATACCTGTTCTTTGAATCCACATGTTCTGACTAAGCCAGTTTTGACTAAACCTGTTTTGACCAAGCCTGTTAGTGTGATGTTCTTTTGTTTTAAATGAAACTCTGGTCTGTTTACCCTTCTGACATGAAGCACACATACTATTTGCAGGTTTTTTAATGATTGGAATATCTCTCATTGCTTGTTTAGCGCTAATTCTTACCAGATTATCAAAACTTATGTGTCCAAGCCTCTTATGCCACAACCAGTTCTCTTCTTCTTGTCCCATGAAGCACATACCTTCTGAAAACTCTGAGAGTGTGTACAGATTGCCAGACGTCCTTGAGCCGGTTGCTATTAATTTCCTGTTGTTTATTTTTCTGACTTCACAACCATGCTTCTTGAAAACTACTTCATGTCCTTTGTCACAGATTTGACTCACACTCAATAGATTATGTTTCAAACCATCCACATATAAAACTTCCTCTGACTTGATCTTTCCTTCACTAATTTTGACCGTTCCTTTACCTATTATTTTGGCTCCGTCATTGTTGCCGAATTTTATAGAACCACCCTCATACTTTTGTAGATTTTTGAATTTCTGTTTGTCACCTGTCATATGACTTGAGCAACCACTATCAAGAATCCAAGGAACATGTTTATTCTGAGCTCTAAAAGCTGTCTGCACTATTAAAGAATCTTGTTCTTTCCTGAGCTGTTCTTTTTGTTTCCATTCTGTTTTAACTGTGGTATTGGGTTCTAGTTGTGACTTCCCCTTTTTAGAATTTTGCACATATCCTTCAGTATAAATTCTATTTTGTTTTGCTCTATACGGTTGAAATCTGCTTTCATGAGGTTGATATGAAACAGACATACTACGACAATTTCTGGCAATATGACCAAAGTTGTGACACTTAAAACACTCTACTGCATAACTCATTAAAGGAGCAAACGCATTTCTACTAGTGAAACTTCTTGGACCTACGTTGTATTTGCAGTCAACAATTTTATGCCCATAAACATTACACTTGAAACAAAAACCATAGAAATAATGATTAAACCTGAAATATGGTCTTGGCCAGGTTGTTTTTGGAGCCTTGGATCTTCTATTCTTTTGATGTGTGACCTTAGTAAAGCCATCATTGTCAGCTGCTATTTCAGGTCTGGCATTATATCTTTCTTTTGCCTGATTCTTGTCTTTGTTCTTTTCACTTTCAACATTGCTTGCTTTTGGTCCAGTTGATGATTCTCCTTCAGAAAATCCGAGACCAAATTTGATACCTGTGGATCTTTGATCGCTCAAAATTTTGTCCAATTTCATCGAGCTTTCTTCACGTTTTACATGACAGTTGATTTTTCGATCCAGCTCTTGTATCTGTATTCGAAGACTCACATTTTCTTCTTCCAATTTGCTGCAGTGGTCTATCTTCATGGATACCTGTATTTCCAGATCTTCAGACATTTTCTTGTATTCTTCAGTCTGTATTTTTAAACTGGCAATAATGTTGTTTGCATCCTTAAGTTTCCTTGACAATTTTTCATTCTTCTTTTTCTCTGATTCCCATTCCGTAAGGGCAGACACTAGCTCACCCTCTAAATCAACTTCAGCCTCAACTTCTTCAACTTCGTAGTTCATTCCTTCTGCCATTTCTGGTTCAATTTTCTCAACCATAGGAACTGAAACCGGCTGGGATGCCTTTTTGGATGAGGATCTATTCTTCTTAGCCATTGTGTACTAATCCAAGATCAACCCTGACTGATTTAGCCAAAATTGGGAACCTTGCTCTGATACCAATTGTTATAATCACAATGACACTGAGAGGGGGGGTGAATCAGTGTGTTCTTTAAAAACTTAAAAGCAATTTAGACTTTTAAATAAACTGCAACAGATTAAAACAGAAATAATAAAAGTACTAAGAGCATCACACATAACACGGCATTTTAACGAGGTTCACCGATGTGGCTACTCCTCAAAAAGACTGCTTGGACTACCATCCAAATCCAGTCAAATGCAAAGCTACAACTTTACATAATCATTCACCAAAGACTAACCGGTAAGAGGCACCAACCTCTAAATTTTATCCGCTACAACAGAATGGAGCACCAACTCCAATTTTTCCAGCTCCAACCGGAAAGAGGCACCAACCCCTTTTACCAAGCTACAACTTGGAGATAATAATAAAAATTGCAGAATGTAAACTTTCACCTCAATTTTCACGATCTCGCTATTTTTCTTGCATTCGCCGCTTGTCGGCATTCGATCGTCTTTGTGAAAAATGATTCACACTTTTTCAACCACTCCTCTATATCTCTCCGCGTTCTCTGCTGCAACTTCATAGAAATATTACTTCTACAGCCAGCACACTGTCATTTCACACTCGAAACACGACTTCTGCATACCGCGTTCTTATCTTCTCTTTGCACCACTCACTCTGCTGCACCTTCCATGAAATCTCACTTCTACCATCTACGTATTTTTGCCTCGGACTTTAAACACGCCGTCTGCATATCGCTCTCTTTGTTCTCGATCAGTCGATACGCACTCACTCACTATCTCATCGCTGCGATCTCTTTTCTTTAACTCCAAAGAACTATCACCGACTTACACTCTGCTGCACACGAACTTCATTCGCATATATCGCATCACGCCCACACTTCAACCTTGCAACAGTCCCGCATTTTTATAGAAGAGAATATCCCATCAAAACATTCTCAAACACGTCGGTCGCAACCCTAATTAGGTCAACATGAAACCCTAGAATTTTTCGGTTGCTTAACCTTGCTTTGTCCACAGGAAACCCTAATTGATCCGTTGCAAAACCCTAGCAACGTCGGCTTTGAAAACAAGCCGGTGAACAGCTTTAATTTAATTTTAAAATATTAATTTAAATTTTAAATAAATAAATAAAATTTAAACTCGGATATTTAAAATTAAATATCTTCATCATCGGAGCACCTTTTTCAACAAAACGAAGAGCTAACTTGGGTTTTAAGAAAAACCCATTTCAAAACCGCCGACCATGGATTTAAACAAAACCTATAATTTAGTCTCGCCTTGGTTTTCACAAAAACCCTTCCGCTCTTTGACATCAATGACAACATCAACACTTGAGCAAGGGCAATGTACCCAAGGTACCCAAAATTGCCAACAATCTCCCCCTTTGTCATTGATGGCAACCCTTTACTAAAAACACATCTTCAAGAGCCAAAACTGAAATCAATCTCTTTGAAGTTTTGCTCCCCCTGACTTGAAGCTTTCCTCTTCACTTGAAGCTCTCCCCCTTACTCATATCTCTCCCCCTTTGTCATCAATGGCAAAGGGCCACCTTTGGGGCTCGAAACTAAGAATGAGCCTCTTAGCTTAGTCCCTCCCCCACCTCCCGATGAGGTGATTAATTCTGGGGTGGGAGTAAAACTCCCATTAGGCACTGATCAACATCAACGTCTATAACTTCCTTGTCGGGTCTTCTCTTGAACTCTTTGACCATATTCTTGTTCCCGTCATTGTTCTGATCCTTGGACCTGATCATGCCACTGTTCCTGTTCCTATATCCTGGAATTTCAACTCTGCACTGTCTGACAGTGTGACTTTTATTGTTGCACTTATAACAAGTAATAGTGTTGTTTCTTTTAGGCATACCTGTTCTTTGAATCCACATGTTCTGACTAAGCCAGTTCTGACTAAACCTGTTTTGACCAAGCCTGTTAGTGTGATGTTCTTTTGTTTTAAACGAAACTCTGGTCTGTTTACCCTTCTGACATGAAGCACACATACTATTTGCAGGTTTTTTAATGATTGGAATATCTCTCACTGCTTGTTTAGCGCTAATTCTTACCAGATTATCAAAACTTATGTGTCCAAGCCTCTTATGCCACAACCAGTTCTCTTCTTCTTGTCCCATGAAGCACATACCTTCCGAAAACTCTGAGAGTGTGTACAGATTGCCAGACGTCCTTGAGCCGGTTGCTATTAATTTCTTGTTGTTTATTTTTCTGACTTCACAACCATGCTTCTTGAAAACTACTTCATGTCCTTTGTCACAGATTTGACTCACACTCAATAGATTATGTTTCAAACCATCCACATATAAAACTTCCTCTGACTTGATCTTTCCTTCACTAATTTTGACCGTTCCTTTACCTATTATTTTGGCTCCGTCATTGTTGCCGAATTTTATAGAACCACCCTCATACTTTTGTAGATTTTCGAATTTCTGTTTGTCACCTGTCATATGACTTGAGCAACCACTATCAAGAATCCAAGGAACATGTTTATTCTGAGCTCTAAAAGCTGTCTGCACTATTAAAGAATCCTGTTCTTTCCTGAGCTGTTCTTTTTGTTTCCATTCTGTTTTAACTGTGGTATTGGGTTCTAGCTGTGACTTCCCCTTTTTAGAATTTTGCACATATCCTTCAAGATAAATTCTATTTTGTTTTGCTCTATACGGTTGAAATCTGCTTTCATGAGGTTGATATGAAATAGACATACTACGACAATTTTTTGGCAATATGACCAAAGTTGTGACACTTAAAACACTCTACTGCATAACTCATTAAAGGAGCAAACGCATTTCTACTAGTGAAACTTCTTGGACCTACGTTGTATTTGCAATCAACAATTTTATGCCCATAAACATTACACTTGAAACAAAAACCATAGAAATAATGATTAAACTTGAAAGATGGTCTTGGCCAGGTTGTTGCTGGAGCCTTGGATCTTCTATTCTTTTGATGTGTGACCTTAGTAAAGCCATCATTGTCAGCTGCTATTTCAGGTCTGGCATTATATCTTTCTTTTGCCTCGATTCTTGTCTTTGTTCTTTTCACTTTCAACATTGCTTGCTTTTGGTCCAGTTGATGATTCTCCTTCAGAAAATCCGAGACCAAATTTGATACCTGTGGATCTTTGATCGCTCAAAATTTTGTCCAATTTCATCGAGCTTTCTTCACGTTTTACATGACAGTTGATTTTTCGATCCAGCTCTTGTATCTGTATTCGAAGACTCACATTTTCTTCTTCCAATTTGCTGTAGTGGTCTATCTTCATGGATACCTATATTTCCAGATCTTCAGACATTTTCTTGTATTCTTCAGTCTGTATTTTTAAACTGGCAATAATGTTGTTTGCATCCTTAAGTTTCCTTGACAATTTTTCATTCTTCTTTTTCTCTGATTCCCATTCCGTAAGGGCAGACACTAGCTCACCCTCTAAATCAACTTCAGCCTCAACTTCTTCAACTTCAGAGTTCATTCCTTCTGCCATTTCTGGTTCAATTTTCTCAACCATAGGAACTGAAACTGGCTGGGATGCCTTTTTGGATGAGGATCTATTCTTCTTAGCCATTGTGTACTAATCCAAGATCAACCCTGACTGATTTAGCCAAAATTGGGAACCTTGCTCTGATACCAATTGTTATAATCACAATGACACTGAGAGGGGGGGTGAATCAGTGTGTTCTTTAAAAACTTAAAAGCAATTTAGACTTTTAAATAAACTACAGCAGATTAAAATAGAAATAATAAAAGTACTAAGAGCATCACACATAACACGACATTTTAACGAGGTTCACCGATGTGGCTACTCCTCAAAAGACTGCTTGGACTACCATCCAAATCCAGTCAAATGCAAAGCTACAACTTTACATAATCATTCACCAGCACTAACTGGTAAGAGGCACCAACCTCTAAATTTTATCTGCTACAACAGAATGGAGCACCAACTCCAATTTTTCCAGCTCCAACTGGAAAGAGGCACCAACCCCTTTTACCAAGCTACAACTTGGAGATAGTAATAAAAATTGCAGAATGTAAACTTTCACCTCAATTTGCACGATCTGCTATTTTTCTTGCGTTCTCGTTGCTTGTCGGCATTCGACTTTCTGTGTGAAAAATGATTCGCACTTTTTCAACCACTCCTCTATATCTCTCCGCGTTCTCTGCTGCAACTTCACAGAAATATTACTTCTACAGCCAACACACTGTCATTTCACACTCGAAACACGACTTCTGCATACCGCGTTCTTATCTTCTCTTTGCACCACTCACTCTGCTGCACCTTCCATGAAATCTCACTTCTACCATCTGCGTATTTTTGCCTCGGACTTTAAACACGCCGTCTCGCATATCGCTCTCTTTGTTCTCGATCACCGATACGCACTCACTCACTATCTCATCGCTGCGATCTCTTTTCTTTAACTCCAAAGAACTATCACCGACTTACACTCTACTGCACACGAACTTCATTCGCATATATCGCATCACGCCCACACTTCAACCTTGCAACAGTCCCGCATTTTTATAGAAGAGAATATCCCATCAAAACATTCTCAAACACGTCGGCTGCAACCCTAATTAGGTCAACATGAAACCCTAGAATTTTTTGGTTGCTTAACCTTGCTTTGTCAACAGGAAACCCTAATTGATCCGTTGCAAAACCCTAGCAACGTCGGCTTTGAAAACAAGCCGGTGAACAACTTTAATTTAATTTTAAAATATTAATTTAAATTTTAAATAAATAAATAAAATTTAAACTGGATATTTAAAATTAAATATCTTCATCATCGGAGCACCTTTTTCAACAAAACGAAGAGCTAACTTGGGTTTTAAGAAAAACCCATTTCAAAACTGCTGACCATGGATTTAAACAAAACCTATAATTTAGTCTGCCTTGGTTTTCACAAAAACCCTTCCGCTCTTTGACATCAATGACAACATCAACACTTGAGCAAGGGCAATGTACCCAAGGTACCCAAAATTGCCAACAATTTCTTAGAGTCAGTAAGAATGGGGGGACATCCCTTCTCTCCTTTTGCAAAATGAGATGGGATTCAACTCCTTTTCCTTTCCACGTTTGATCAGGTGAGTTCAACACTTTTATCAATGCCTCCTTTTGGCCTGGTAATCTAGCTGCGTCCAAGAACGAAAGGCTAGATTTGGACTTCTTTAGATCCTCCACATTGTCATAGTTTGGCTTTTCGAATTTGACTGTCTTCTGCACATCATTAGACATTTCTCTTCTGAGTGGAGGGGGAGGATTATTATTTGCCTTAGTATCGGGAGGAAGAATAGAGTTGTTTGGATGTGTTGATGAATTTTTAGGGGTTTTAGATTTACTTCTCAAATGGTATCCATGATTCCCCTTCCTAAAATCTCGAAAAACTTGCACCTCCTGTTCCAGAATTTCGTCTTCTTCTTCCTCACTCTCACCTTCTTGATGATATATAGTTTCCATCACCATAATATTATCATCTTGATGTTGTGATGGACCCTCATTTGATACCAGTTCCAAATCATCAACTTGTGCCTGAAGACAATGAGTGTATCTAGCGATCTCAGGACAATTTCTCTCATTGTGTTCTTTTGTGTTGTGCAACCTGCACCCCCTTTCCCACGCCAAATCTGAAAGATTCAAAAGGGAATTGGATTGACTAGGTTCTATAGAAGTATCTAGTTGATTAGCAATGGGAGCGATAACTCCCCCATTGTTTGGCTTGGTGTTCCAGTGCCTCCCTCTATTGTTAAAATTTTGATTTGGGTGAGGGGCATGGGACTCATACTTCTGTTGTTGAACCCTGTCATTGCTCAGTTTATGAACTAATTTCTTGAGCTCTTCGACTTCCGAATAAATCTCCTTTGATGGAATCATATTGTTGTTAACCCCCGTTGGATTCGCATAATTTATGGGGTCTTGATTCAAAACTTGGGTCGGGTGCTGAGGAATTTGATTCCCGTATGGATTGACACTTTGAATCAGGGTTGGATTTGGAAAAGGAACTATGGATTGAGGATTGAATTGGCTAGTTCCTTGCATAGTTGATTGACTGTTCTGCAAAAATGCAAGGACAGGTGGAATGGATGTGATTGGTTGGATTGGAATGGGTGCATATGCCGATGTTGGTGGATACGGATGTTGATATGGGAAGGCATTCATGCTTGGCATTTGTGGTGCCATGAGCTGATTTGCCAAGGGAGCTTGACCATATGGAGCATACTGTCCCATCATAGGCATCTGGGTAAACCCGTAGCCTTGTGGTGTCATTTGCTACTCGATAGTCATGGCTTCGTTATAGGCTAAAGCCAGCGTGGTGACCTGAGGATTGCGTCTTACAAACATGGCTATCATGGGGTCCAATGCCCCAAAATATATCTGTAAAGCCACTGCGAGATCGATGGAAAAATGTCGAACTACTCTGTTATAGCACTCTTGGAATCTCTGATTAAACATTCTGATCGGTTCCCCTTGGCCCCTTTTGCATGTAATAAACTAATTATAAATAGTTGCGGGATCCAAGGGTGACCTAAATTGATTAACAAAGGCATTTTCCATTTGTGTCCAAGAAGTAATTGAACCAGTAGGCAAGCATATATACCATTCATATGCTATTGGATCTAAGCTCATGGGGAAAAGTTTGCAGGCCACATCTTCATATTGAACTTGCAGCCTAATTAAAACATCCCTATAGGCTTGGATATGTTCTTCTATTGTTCTTAGGCCATCTGGTTTGTATTTAGGCAGAAATATTTCAATGTTCTTGGGGATTTCATGGATATCCCCAGCAATATTCAAAGGAGTATTGTTAGCTCCATACCAAGGAGCCGCTGGAGCTTGAGCCATTTGACTCAAAATTGATGAAGACAAACCTACAATAGTAGTAGAAATATTACTGACAATAGGAACACTAGTGGCAACTGATATTACGGGCGTAGGTCCACTCGATGTTCTTGGAGAAAATAGGTCTTTTGTGACTGGTGAGCTTACGACTTGCTTGTTTTTATTCTTGGTAGTACTAGTAAGGTCATGAAAAATGGTTTCTCCAGTTTTTTGGGACCTGGTCGTAATACAACGCGGTGGGTCCAGCCTGCCTGATGAAACCCTCGATTATTTCAACGAAAACCTGCAACAAAAGAAAGCAAAAGTTGCAGTTTAGCTGTTTGTGAGCTTTAAGAAAATATTTCAAAATTAAATCAAAAGATATTATTCATGTATGAAAACCAAAATAAAGTAAACCGATTCGGGCCCTCCTTCTAGTGCCAATCTATTGAGTGGTGTTTTCACCCAATTGTGAAAGCACACTCTCCGATAGGATCTGAGTCCCAAAATCCTTTGCTTGCAAAGAAAGTAATTTCTCCAAGGTTCCTCTTATGTTGATTCTAAAACACCAATGATGCTGCTCACTGTAAATGCAGGGAATACCTTAGGGTTGCAAGTGGATGTTAACAAGGGGCACTGTAGTTCACTTTAATTTGGATTTGCAATGGACTCGAGCTTTGATGGGTTTTCAATTATTTATTTAAATGACTGTAATTAAAATACGAGAAAATAAATACGGGTTTAAAAATAAAAATAAATGCAAATGAATATGCAACTAAGCTACGTCCGCAGTACTACCATCTTGATTGATAAAACCGAAGACAATGAGGTTTCTGCATGCAACCCAACCTATCGAACCTGCAAATTCGCACAATTCAGATAAGCCGAGTGCGGGTTTCTAGGGTTTCTATCGTAGTTTCAGATTTAGGCATTCGCATGAAGCAACCAAGAACACTTGCATTCAACTTCACCTATAAGCCTAGAAATCTGAAATGGAAAGATAACACATTGAATCATGCATGCAAAAATGACTCCTTTCTCATCAATGAAATGTCAACTCTCTGTATTTCGCATTAAAATGATGTATCAATTACAATTACAGAATGTTCCAGGTTTTACAAATCCAGAACAAATGAAGGAAATTGCCCAAGTGCGGGCCTAGAATGGCATGAAGCCCTTGTCTCTGCAACTCTGCAAGTAGCAATTTCCAACCCTCGTATCAATCCGTGCTTCAGATTTTATACTAACTGAAATGTCTCTTCGGTTCTCCTTTTGTCGCTTCGTTTCACCTTCCAACATGTGACCTTTCAAATTCTTGCCTTTTCGATGCTTTTGTTCCATGTTTGATTCTGAAACATTCAAAATTTGTCACTGCATGTAACGCCTTTGTAGCTCCGACACCTGTACACCACGTGTCTCACGCCTTCTGCGCCTTCTGTAACGTCTTCCTATGAAAATCGTGACAAAAATAGCATGCAGCCTGTTCACCTTCCCGACCATGAAAATGCGACATGTCATGAAATCACGACGCTTTTCTATCAGCAGCCTCCTTGCCTTCTTGCCCAGCAAAAATGTGACATGTCGCGAAATCGTGACATGTCGTGAAATCGCGACGCTTTCCTGTTTCGTACCCTTTGGCTGCTTTTCGTCGCGAAATCGTGATAATTTTCACTTTCGGACTACCTTGCTGCAACTTGTCGCGATTTCATGATGCCTTCCACTTTCGAACCCTTTCACTCGTTTCTGTCATGATTTCGTGACCATTTTCGCTTTTGTACATTCTCGGCCGCAACCTGTAGCGAAATCGCTACGCTTCTCGCTTCTTGCTCCTTCGCTGCATGCTGTCGCGATTTCGTGACCATTTTCTGTTTCGGGCCTTCTCGCCGCAACCTGTCACGATTTCGTGACCATTTTCTCTTCATCATGCCTTTTGCTGATTTCTGTCACGATTTCGCTATGCCTTTCTATTCCGTACAACTGGGCTCGTTTCTGTCGCGATATCGCGACGTTTTTTTACCTTGGACCTCTTTGCCACTTTCTGTCATGAAATTGCTACCACTATTGTTCCGTATGCCTTTGGCTGTTTGGAGTCGCGAAAATGCGACATGTCACGATATCACGATGATTTCTCGTTTCATGCCTTCCCCCTGCAATCTGTCACGATTTCACGACATTTTTCACTCGGCACCTCTTTGGCTTCAATCTGTCGTGATATCGCGACGTTTTTTCGATTTGTGTCGTTTGACCAGTTTGACCCGCGATTTTACGACGCGTCGTGATATCGCTACGCCTTTCCATTTGCCTTTCTCTCTCCTCTTCCAGGCCGCGACGGAGCAACATGTCGCGATTTTGTGACACTTTTTCATTCTGGCAGCGACGGAGCGACATGTCGCGATATCGCGACGTTTTTTTGTTTTCGGCAGCGATGGCGCGACAGGTCGCGATTTCGTGACACTTTCAACACTTGTGCATTTTTTTGCCTCTTTTCTTCATTTTTAGTATCTGGGTCACTAAGATTTTCTCTGCAATCCTGCAAAAAGGTGGGCCCCCAATTTTGGGGTGTGTTGTGGATCAGCCACAACACTACTATACCAATCAAGTATCCATTTTCTTCTTCTATCGTTCGCACCTCAAATTAAATCAAGATACTTCTCGCTACCTGCACAAACTTTGATTTGATTTAATGGTATCTAATGTCCACTCATCTTGAATACTCCATGAATTATCTCACTTATCTACTTTCTCCTATTGCGTCATTACTACACTGCACACCCTTCACTAATTTGTTTCATATGTAACCGCTAGTCTTTTGCATTCTCTTTGGATGGCATAACCACCTTGCCTTCAATCTCCATTAAGGGCCTTCAACTTCATGAATTCCAGATCATGTTTACCTCTTCCTCCCGTTGCATGTTTTGAGCCCTCGATCACTTGGTTTTCTTTCCTCGCAAGCTCCAAGACACTTTAGGTTATCAATATTCATGCAGATCAATGGATGGCATCCTAGTGCTGCTCATATTCATTTGTGTTGCTGCTTGCTTACTCAACCGGAGGAGTGTCTTTCATATGCATCGTTGCTCGCTTTCACTAAAATTTCAGCATCATAAACTTTGGCTCAAAAAATATTTGCTCTTTTCTTTCTTCCTAACAACCTCCTTCACGACACCACCAACTTTATCTTTTGGCACTGCTCATCGATATCGAAGATATTAAATCTTCAACCTTTTATAAAATAAATTTCAACATGGTATTTATATATCACCTTTCATGTGGAGCCCAAGAGGTCGGCACACTCTTTTTAAAATCACTTTTATAATATAATATTTAAATCTATAATTTAAATTTTATAATATTTGAATATTCAAAATTTTATTCAAAATATATTTCAATCTTTTGATTTAAATATATCAAACATTTTTCTCAAAATAATAATAAAACATCACCTTAATATTTAAATATTTAATTTAAATATTAAAGCATATAATTAAATCATCCTTGAATATATCTGCCTTCAATAATTCACCCAAGCACACCACTGTTTACTAGCAACCAAGTCAACCTTTGACATTAATGATAACTCAAGAATTCTAACAATATTCCCCTTTGTCATTAATGGCAACCCTACAAATAAACTATCCTTTACTACAACAGGATCACAAGTTGCTTCCCCTAAAAAGCTGCTCCCTCTTACTGAAATTCAAAACTGCTCCCCCTTACTCAAATTCAAAACTACTCCCCCTTACTAAAATTTGAAATTACTCCCCCATACTGAAATTCTCCCCCTTTGACATCAATGTCAAAGGCTTCTCAAGTCTAAAATATAAGGCACTTGACAATACCCCCTTACTACTGCTCTTACTGAGACATTCAATGTTGATATGAGAATGAAACTCCCAATTACTATGCTTCTTTTCTTGTTCCATTTTCCTTTTCCAAACTTTGGAAGACATATCCTTTTGAACAATTTGACCATCCTCCTTCTTACTTGATTTTGAAATTTTAGGGAACACCGTTCTACACCATCTAGTTGTATGCCTAAAATTATTACATTTGTAACATATGAATTTGTAGTCCATGAGAGGTGCAAATGAATTGAAATTCCTCTTGGTGAAGCCAAAGTAATTTTTAGCATGGACCCTACAATTTATAGCTTTATGACCAAATAGATGACATGAAAAGCAATAATCTCAAAAGAAATATTTAAACTTTTTTGATTGCCTTGGAGGATATGGCCACATGGTTATCTCATTGTTGTTTTTGTGATGGACCTTGTTTATTGATGATGCTTTGTTTTCTTCCTTCTTGATGCTTTCACTTCTCAATACATCAGCATAGGTCTTAGGTTCTTATTTAATTATTTTCTTTGATGCCTCTGTTCCTTTTGATCTTGATTCCTTTTGTTTCTTTTTACCTTCTTCAAAACCTAGTCCAGTCTTTATAATCGAAGATCTATGTGCTTTGATAACATCATCTAATATTTCTGTGCTTTTCTCCAATATAATATTTTGATGTAGCTTATCATTATATTCTTCCACTTCCTTCCTTGGAGATACAACCTCATGTTCTAATTTTTCACATTCTAACTCTTTTGCTCTTAACTTCTCAGCGATGCTTTCTTCAATTCGTTTTGCCTCTTCAATTTTCACTTTTAAGTCGGTGAGATCTTGTGAAAGCTTTGCCCTTGTCTTCTTATCCTCTTGTACTTGAGTATTCAATATTGAGTTCTTCTTTCTAAGCCTTTCCAACTCTTCAAGAGCAAAAACAAGTTCCTCTTATATGTCAACTATCGCTTCCTCTTCATTTTTTGGATATTTCTCTTATTATTTTTTAACAAAAGGAGCATCTTCTTTCACCTCCATGGCCAAAAATAGGATTTCTTCTCTTTCACTATCAAAGAGGCTTTCATCACTATTGTACGGATTGCTTCCTAAACATAAATACTCTTCTTGTACCTTTGAAATACCTTCTTCTCATGATTTCTTTGACCATGCCTCTTTTTCTTTTCATGATAAAATTTTCTTTCCTTATTTTTCTTGTATTCCTCTTCTTCTTCATTGTTACTACTTTCAGCTTGTGGGCACTAAGCTGCATAGTGACCAATGTTACCACAATTTTAAAATATTTCATAGTTTTCTTACCTTTGTGTTTTCTTGATCCCTTCTTATTTCTTTACACAAAGTTGACTTCTTCTCTGTTGCTTGATTCTTCACTTGACTCTGGTTCCTTATTCTTTATCTTATTTGAAGCTTTAAATGTAGCCTCCCATTTGGATTTTTTATCTTTTTCAGTCCTCATATCATAGGCTATGAGAATTCTGTGTATCTCGTCCATGCTTAAGGTTTTAAGATCCTTCATTTCTTTAATTATCGATACCTTTGCATCAAAACTCATGGGAAGTGTTTTTAAGATTTTTTGAACAATCTTAGAGTCATCAATTTTTTCTCCCAGTCCACGAATGGTGTTGATAATTTCATCAAAGTGGAGCAAATACTTGGCAATATATTCCTCATATTTTATCTTTAAGTCTTCAAACTTCCTCCTGTGGGTTTGAATTTTTGTTATTTTAACCTTATCATCTCCTTCATATGTTATTTGTAACTTGTCCCATAATTATTTTGTTGTGGTGCATTACATGACTTTCACAAACTCTAATTCACATAACCCACTTAATATTGCATTCATATCCTTGGCATTATTTTCAAATGGTTTCTTACCATCTTTATCTATGGGAGGGGTTGTAGGTGGTGTGAACCCATCCATGACAGACTGCCATATATTGTAGCCATGTGCCATCAAATAGGCTTGCATCCTCACACTCCATAAAGCATAGTTAATCCCATCGAATAATGGAGCCCTACTTGATGAGAAACCTTCTTGGTAAGCCATGTGTGTTCCCGTAAGATCTTCCTTCAAGCGGTTAGGCTTTCACAAAGGAACCTACTTTGATATCAATTGAAGAAACACATGCTTATACTAAGAGGAGGGGTGAACTGTATAATATAAAACTTTTCCTTCCAAATAATAACTGCAATAATAAATCAATGCACAAAACCCATACACATAAGAGACAATATTTTTATGTGGAAACACCCTTTCAAAATAAAACCATGATATTGCTTATAAAATCTCAATAAAATTTGTGGGCACCAACCCATTGGAGACACCAATCCCCTTATACAAGTTCATGGGCACCAACCCACAAGAGATACCAATACCCTTATACAAATTTGTGGGAACCAACCCACAATATACACCAATCTCCTTATGCAATTTTGTGGGCACCAACTCATAGGAGACACCAATTCCCTTATAAAATTTCATGGGCACCAACCCATAGGAGACACCAATCTCCTTTTATAATAGCGCAGGCACAAACCTGTGGGAGATACCAATCTCCTTGAGGTACCAACCTCCGATCTAAAGGCACCAACCTTGATCATTAAATAGAGAATGATATACTATTTTTGGAAGCTCTAGATGGCCAAAATGTCCTTCACATTCATTAAGTCTATCACTTCCACATGTCTTATATTTATTACATTTTAAAGGTAGCCTTAGTCTAGCAAGACTTGAGGACAATAGAACAACAAACCTCCACGATGCACTGTATATCTCATGCACTATTCAACTTTGTTTACACCTTGTTTGTTCACTATTTTTCTCCATGAGATAGCACTCAACATGACGCATACACTACAATTATGATGGCCCGTTTAGCAACTGTTAAATATCAATCATCTCTACCCTTAGATGTGCTTTATTTTAAAGTAGGCCTTGGCATCATATTTCTCACACAAGCGTAGATCAAGTGCTTATTTCTCCATAAAGGGTCAAAGGACAACCTCTCCCAATAATTAAGAAATCCTTGACCACACCTGTTTTGACTTTCTTTATAGTGGATGATCAGGTAGAAAAAGAGTAATACACCAACACACCTATTTTGGAGTTATTTCACCTCAGAGAGTGTAGTGCTCCAAATTTTGTTTTACAATGACCCGACCATCAACTATAAATCTTGATCAAACCAAATGTGTCATGAGATGGCATCACCCTCGATGGCTCCCTTCAACATCACAACATTCTATCTCTTAGTTGGTACATGAAGGGACAGTGGCTTCATCTTCAACGTATAGCTTTACGACAACATCTTGTATCCTTGGGCAGCACTCAACTTTTCTTACCTATGCATGAGAATGTAAGGCAACTACATGTGATGGTAGCCAAATAGAAACTCCAACAACTACTCCCTGGTGTGCATACTATTGAGATAATCTTCTAATCTTGAATCCTCAGATTACCACCACTTCCTCAAAGCTTTCAATGTGCACTCTAATCTTCATTCTCTCAAACATATAACACTCTTTCAATGTTGATAGCTCTAGTTTTAAATATTTTTGCACCATTGTCATGTCTCCTCCACCACTCTACTGCTCCAGCCAGCCATCGTTCGTAGTCAACGGGTTCCAATGATCTTAGAACTTTTGCTCATATTTTTCCATAGCACTGCTTGGTATGGATCTTGCCTCCTTCATATGGCTACTATGTCACTCCTCCTTAGGATCACTGTCACTCCCCCTTTGAATCACTACTACTATGATCCTCCTTCAGATCACTGTTATGCCACTTAAGTATTCATTTTCTCCTTCTATGCACATCAGATGAAATCGTGAGACTTCTCACTACCTACATGAACTTTGATTTTATTTGATGGTATCTAATGTCCACTCAGCTTGAATACTCCATGAATTATCTCACTGCTCCACTTTATCCTATTATACTGTTACTACACTGCACACCCTTCTCTAATTCATTTTAGATGTAACCGCTAGTCTTCTGCATTCTCTTCGGATGGTATCAAAACCTTGCCTCCACTCTCCTTTAAGAACCTTCAACTTCACAAATTTTGTATCATGTTTGCCTCTTCCTCCCTTCATAGATTTCGAACCCCCGATCACTTGGTTTTATTTCCTCATGAGCTTCAAGACACTCTAGGTTATCAATATCCATGTGGATCAACAGATGGCATTCTAGTGCTGCTCATATTTATATGCACCGCTGCTTGCTTACTCAACTAGAGGAATATCTTTCATATGCACCACCACTCACTTTCGCTAAAACTTCAACATCATAAAATTTGGCTCCAAAAATATCTGCTCTTTTCTTCCCTAACAACCTCCTTCATGATACCACTAACTTTATCTTTCGATGTTGCTCATCGATATCGAAGATATTAAATCTTCAACCTTTTATAAAATAAATTTCAACATGGTATTTATATATCACCTTTCATGTGGCACCCAAGAGGTCGACCACTCTTTTTTAAAATTACTTTAAAATTATAATAATTGAATCTATAATTTAAATTTTATAATATTTGAATATTTAAACTTTTATTCAAAATATATTTAAATATTTTGATTTAAATATGTCAAACCTTTGGCTCAAACTAATTATAAAAAAATCACTTTAATATTTAAATATTAAAGCATATAATTAAATCACCCTTAAATATATCTACCTTGAATAATTTTCCCAAGCACGCCACTGTTTGCTAGCAACCAAGTCGACCTTTCACATCAATGATAACTCGATAACTCTAACAAAAGCATGATCATTTCTAATTTTCCATCATGATACTTTCATCAGTTTAATTGGCAAGGATATGGCCTAGGACGATATGAATAGGGCATGCACAAAATCATCAAGCCTCAATATCAAGAAATGCATGACCATTCAAGATTGGGATACCACTCACAATCTATCAATTCCTATTTTGAACAAGCTTTTCAAAACCTCCATATAAATTCAAAAGAGGAAACCAATCACAATGATGACTTTGAGGAGGAATTCTATGAAGAATATGACATCATATCAATAGCTTCATATGAATCTAAAGAGGAATCGACCCCAATAATTCTATTCACCAAACATGATGAGTATTACCCTATAATGTTCTCCATTCATCAACGCATATTTTATTTGCTTCTTTCAAGAGAGTAAGCTAAGCCTATCGGTGAACCACCACCTCCACTTCATTATTCACCTCATATGTAACATATGTACATAATCAAAAAAAAAATCAAAAACACAAAAATATTTGCGTTGCATTTGCATGGCCTTGTCATTTATGTTTACACGTGTTGCTTACTACTATCCAAGATTCATCAAATTCATTCCAACCTTATAGGATTGCCAATCTAGAGGGAGTAGAGGAGCCCGAACCACTAAACATTATCCACTTGAGAGTATTCTATGCTTAATATAATTTATATATGTATATATACATGGCTAATACACAAAAACATCATTCATACACATTGCATTCATACACATTGTATTTCACACATTCATTTTGCACAATCACATTCATTGTTATTTTGATGCATTTCATCCACCATACTAGGGGTCATTTTTTAAGTTTAGATAATAATTGATCCAATAAATCTTATCACCTTAATCAAGGGCACCCTCAAGTCAATATCCATATCATTGCATCATGCCACACATCAAGCCATCATTTACATTACAAGTTTCCATCATCCCTAGATGTTTTCGGTCACTCAGCCACTCCTAGTATTTCAAGCAACCTCCAAAACATGTCGACTTTTATCTAGGACCAGGGAACATTTTCACTAAGAAAATATTGAGTTCTAGGAGTTGACTCTAACATTCTTGAACCAAACACATTTCACACATATAAAAACATATTGTGTCAAAGAAGGATAAAACCATAAATGGGTTGAACCTCGAAGTAAAAAAATCATCCTTGCTTGTCACATTATGCACATAGTCCATAATCAAAAATAGTGGTCTTCACCACTATCAACACCTTAAAATAAAATAACAAGTAGTAAGTATGGGGTTAAATTCTCATCATACCTTGGTTGAGAATCTGATTTCCCAAAGCTCTAATTCTTGTATATATCACACACCACATATTTGCAAGTTGTAAGGATAAAACTACATTTCCATCCAGATAGTTAGGTAGTCTGAATGCCCAAAGCTTAGAGATCATATCGTTGGACTATGGAGCTAATCTCTATCGAGGCTATAGATGCTTTACTGGTAGTGGAGTATGCTCATGCGTGGTGACATGTTTCTCTTGAAGAGACCTCTGACTGCACATAAGGACAAGCTAGCTTCCTGGTCTCCTCCATGATAGGTTTCATATCAATTTGCTCAATATGGGTTAATGAACTCACTTGCACACACATTGGTTCTTGATTACCTTGATTCATTACCACACTCATGATTTGGTAATTGAATATTTTATTGCACACACATTTGGTCTTAAAGAAACGAGATAGAACTTAGTGAGTTTATTTGAAATCACTAGAATGTTTGAGTCTATACAAAAAAAAAAATTAGAACAATCATTCATAAGTCAAAACAACATTCATGTCACTATCTTACCATTATATGAGTATTCCACTTCACATACCACCATTTTGGTACCCCTAAAAGAAACAATGATAAAAATGGTCAAGAAAATATAAACTACTACAAATGATCATTAGTGTGTCACTTAATTTGCATTATCATCATAAAGCATACACACCTTTAGTACATTGACATCCATCACACACATGCATTTACACACACATTCACACAAGTCATAACATAAAATAAATGCCATGTATATATACATATATAAAATCGCATGTACAATGAACACTTGAAGGCTATATACAATGGAGCACCAAGGCTCATACACAAAAAGTGCCACAAAACACAAACTAGCACTTGTAGGTAGACCCCTATGATCCTGATGGAGCCCTAGATCGAGTGACACTATGACTAGAGTCACTACGCCTAACAAAACCCGCTAGGGAGGAGGAAGGCTACTCTAGCAGACTAATGTGGTGTTGCATAAGAAGGTCCTATAAATTTTAGATGTATCCCTCCCAATATCAAAGGCATAGCACAACATACCTCTAACGAGCATCCCTTTATGTTAAATCTACCTAGAGCCTCACAATTGCATCCTCGCTTTCACCTCCTATACCCTATGCATCCAGCTCTACTTGTAATTGAGTAATCTCTGCATCCCACTCCACTACCATCTACCAAAGTTGATCCCACTCAACCTCGAGCTTATCCCACTCCTCATCACTCTAACTAGGAGGTCTCTTCGAACCCTTCTCCGTACCACCAGCATCGTTACCATCACATCCAATCTCTAGATGTTGCTTTGTTGCATCCCTCACCCGTCTCACTCTACTGCTAAACCGATGATGTCTCTAACATCGATAATCCTACTCTACCTCCTCTACGACCTTCTCCTCATATTTTCTACCCTTATCAACCACTAACTCGATACCCATGGAGGTTATGAAGTAAACCAAGCCTCATACTTCATCATGGTCTCCACATCATCCACATGAGGGAGATCCATATCCTCGTCATCCTCATAATCCACTCACCACTCCACACATGGCAGGCTCGACTCATATACTCGATGCCTATAGAGCATAGAAGCCTCAAGTACTCCCTTCCTCAGTCCAAACTACCATAGCACCCATGAGAACTAGATTAGCTCCACCTCGCTCCCATGCCACCCAACCACCCATCTGGCCTACCAAACCCATCGTAGCTACTCTCCATAAAAAGGCCACCTAGCCTCTTACCATAGCCTCTAGTACACCTGATTAGTTTTTAGTCCTACCCATACATCTCTACACTCCTTGCCACTATGACTAGGATGGCTAGGTTGTACCTTATCACTTACCCACCATATCAATACATAGGGTTGATCCCTATCCCACTCCTCGTAGGGTAGGCCTACAGGATGAGCCACACTAAAGTTCTCTTAGCTCCAACGTTGTAGCAACACACTACAACCCAACCCCTTCTGCCCCTACCTCCTTACCTCATACAACTCTAGATATATTTGCACCTGTAGAGCTAGTACCCATGCATATACTTGAGGCTCATAGATCATATCATACACAAGTTGAATCATGTTCCATGGAAATCGGCAATCAATGTTGTTAGGCACCAATATGTTGGCCAACAGGAACATGATCAAGGTTGACTCATATACCCGATGCCTATATATCACATGAGCATCAAGTACTCCCTTCCTCAGTATAAACTACTGTAGCACTCGTGAGAACTGGATCAACTCCACCTCACTCCCATGCCACCCAACCACCCATCTGGCCTACTAGATCCACCATAGCTACTCTCCATTAGAAGACCACCTAGCCTCCTTCCATGGCCTCTAGTACACCTGATAAGTTGCTAGTCCTATCCACATATCTCTCACTTCTGGCCACTATGACTAGGATGGATAGGTTGTATCTTCTTACTTACCCACCATCTCAATACATAGGGTTGATGCCTATCCCACTACTCATAGGGTAGGCCCACAGGATGAGCCACACTAAAGTTCTCTCAGCTCCAACACTGAAGCAACACATTATAACCCAACCCCTTTAGACCCCTACCTCCTCACCTCATACGACTCTAGATATTTTTGCTTTAGTAGAGTTGGTGCCCATGCATATACCTGAGGCTCATCGATCATATCATACACAAGATGAATCATGTTCCATGGGAACTGACATTTGGTGTTGTTAGGCACTAATATGTTGACCAACAGGAACATGATCAAGGTGGAAAATACCTCCAAATCCTTATTTTTGTACATGGCAAAATACCTTATTCCTCCACCCCTCACACTCACATCCCTCCATCCATATCTAAAAATTTGTCTCAGCTTGTACTCCTTATCGTACCCAACTTGGACACGCAACCCATACACTAGCACTCGAAAGATGTGATATACATCTTCCAGTATCACTATCACCTCTCCTGTTGGGAGCTAGAAGGTCTCCCTTTCTTGATACCACCTTTCTTCCAAGGTAGAAATATACCCCTCATCAACCCTCACCACCTCAATCCGCACTACCCCAACCAATTCCATCTACTCCAACTTATCCCAATGGGTCTTTTGCACGGCCTTTCTCATCCCTGGTATGATAGGTAAAAATTGATGTTGAGCCTCCAATATCCTCAACTACAGCACAACACAACATCAAATACATTACTAGCACATTCATTGCACACAAAAAAACATTACAAAAATTCAAACAAGAGTGCCAAGGGTACTTACCTCAGTCACTTACCTCCATAACTATTGTTGCATCCATACCCTCCATTGCCATCGCTACACTCCTTCACACTCCACTCACTCACTCCATTCCTCAGATGTAGCTTCTCAAATTCATGAACACAAGAATGAATCTAATTTTACCTCTATAGTATTCTTATAGCTGATTTTGGTGTACTCAAACATTGCTCTGCATCTGCCATGTGGTAGACGTTCTCCCGTGTCTATTCTTGATGTGGATGTTGGTCGTTTTTTGGCTCTAGAATGTTACATTGTTACATTGTTCCATTATGTTTTGTGAAGATACAGATCAATTTGGATGCTTCATTTTTAGTTGTGATCTAAAGTTGTGAAAACAACAAAATTGAATACAAAACACCTCAAAATGGTCCAAAATTTTACAAAAATACCACATTCACTATTCCAATCATTCCTCATATCGTTGCATCACATTTTGTGACAAATGGATTGATTTGGGCATTCAATTTTTAATTGCAACCAAAAGTCGTAAAAACAAGACCCAAATTGCTACAAAAAGTCTCAAAACAATTCTAAATTTCACACAATTATCCAATTCACTCATCACTGCATCTCTATCTCCATTCCACATCACACATCATCATTCCACTTTACCAATTACATTTATTATTGCATTCCCATTCAACATTTTTCACATCCACTTACATTTTCAAGTGAGCCTCGTATCTAGTGGTTCATTCTATTCCCCTGGTGATTGCAGCGATTGGTTATCAATTAAACTTAGTAGGATGGGTAGATTATCATAAGGATACTTATTCATTCACATTCATTTACATCATTCATATCATCCAAACAAAATCCCCTTTTTTGTTGGGGCAAAAGCAAAAATCACTCATTGCACTATTCACAATCAATACACCATTCACATGCACTACATCATTCACATTCCTTTCCATCATTCATATAATCCAAGTGAACCTCATATCTAGTGGTTTACTCTATTCCCCTTGCGATTGCAGTGATTGGTAATCCATGCAATTCGTTAGGATGAGTAGATCACCATAAGGACACTTGTTCATATCATCACCCAACATCCTCTTGTTCGAAATCAAAATCTATTTGGTCCCTCATTTTTTGAGTGATATTGTACTTAGATTAATTTGTCAAATAATTGTCATTGATGCCCTTCTCTGTGGCATTGAAACACAAATTATTTCATTACATCATCTCCTTTACATTAACAGTCATCGGGGATACATGCCTATTAGGATGATTGGTTCCGATTGAAGGAATTTCTCAATAGTCACTATATGGCCCTAACCCACCATAGGTTGACTTTTTCTTTTGTCATCCTGCATTTTTCTTATTTTGCATTTCAATGATGCCAATAGGCATATTTTTCAACAGCACAGAACCATCCCAAACTTGGGGCAACCAAATTTGATCTTGATTTTCCACATCGGGATACTTCACTTACATCATTCATATCACCCACATCATCAAAAAACTCTTTCATCTATTGGGATAAAAACAGAGTACATCATTCACCCACATCTACATCATTCATATAACCCACATCATCAAAAACCCTTTGATCAGTTGAGGCAAAAATAAAGTACATTGTTGTCCATATTTACATCATTCATATCATCCCCAATTTTTTCGATTGGCTCGTGAGATTCATTATTCACTCATTCACCAATTGAGAGAGTAAGCTACACCTACAATTTGTGTCTTCAAGATCTTCTTGCACTCCAAGGAAAAGAAGTTGCTTCACCAAACCATGTGTCTCTTGTTTTTGCACTGCATTGTGTTTCATGCAACGCGATACAAAAAGGGGTAATTGTAAACACCAAATCCTAGAAACTTGTCTTCCACGCATCATCCAATCACAACCGTCCATAATTTATTTATATGTATGTCTATTTATTTATATTTATATTTAAATATAAATATTTATATAAATCTTAGCCACTCATCATGAGTTAATCTCAACCATCCATCTAACTTGATCCATGTCACTCATAAATGCACAATATTAGCCCTTCATCATGATTTAATCTTGACCGCTCATTGGTGTCGTTGAAACCCTAACATGTTGAAGGTAAGTTATAAAAGATCATTCACTTTTGTGAATGGGGTTAAGCGGTTGATCAATTTAGAAGTTGATTGGTGATTCCTAAGGTTAGAAATCATTAGAGCCCTTCATCCATCATCATCCAAACCCTATTTTTTTGCTAACATCCTCCCTCCTCGTCATCGCTGCATCCCCCATTTTCTGTCACCAAAACCCCTACGAACTAAATATGGTTACGCAGTACACATATCCAAAACCCCCAAACGCCCAAGGGTGTTTCCAAATCATTGTTGAGCATTCCAAGAATGCTACAGGGAATTTATAGCTCTTCTTAAACACTCCAGGGTATTTCCCATCAGTCATTTTGTATTCTACAAACCCTTGGATACTCACAGGTGTTCATGAGACACCAGATCGCGGAAGCCAAGACATAGATCAACATCATAGGTATTATTCTAACAAGGTACAAAGTATTATTACTTTTTAACTTATGTTTTCTATATTTGACTTACATTTTATTATTACTGTACCTAGGTTTTTTAGGTTTATTATTCAGAGGATCTCATATAGTGGAGCCCTCATATATACTACTAATCTCTTTATTTTGTGATTTATTTGTAGGTACAATAGACATCTTCATTGACGGTTGTTGCAGCTAGAGTGTCCCCACAGGGATATGCAAGCCCACTCACAAATTTTTTGGAGTGAAGATGACAATAATACACCAACATTATTTTGAGCAAGGGTTTTAAAAACCTTCCCATTGTAATAAATTGTATCAAAAGCATGCATAACATTGTAACCCCAAATTTGGGGTAAATCTATTGTACAAATTGGAGATCTAGGCTCATTGAGTTATAATAAATCATATTTGTCATTTTTTACATGTGTTGTTATTTATTTTTTATCTATTTTTTTATTTTTGTTAGTCATTTTTTTGCTTTACAAAGGTTAACCTTGAAGTTAAGTTTATATCGGCCTAAGGTTAACCTCAAGGTTCAGTTTATGTCAGCCTAAGGCTAACCTCAAGATAGGTATTTTGTATTACTATAAATACCCCTCAATGAGGATCAAATTATATCATAAGTGTGAACAATATGTGATATATTGGGTGTCCATGGTCACCCACCCTCTACTTCTTGTCATCTCCCTTTGTCCCTTTACTTCGTTTACTATTGCTATCTTTTAATCATATTTTCTTATTTTTGGTATACACTTGTGGAAAATGCATGTTTTGAAATGTTTCTAGAAAATATTGCAAATTTCAATAGGTAGCAATGTCTAAAGGATATTGTTAGGATTAAGAATTTTATAATATGCTCATAGATCTTCAACTGATACCATTATTTGATCTCATCTCATGACAACATCCCATCAAAAAATAGAATCATATGATAGATTTCCTTGCTAATTATGGAATGAGTGATATGAGCAAATTTGTTGGCATTGAAAATAATTTTTTGTCAAGCCTCAATGATGTGATTGATTCTAGAAAATCCCACCTCCTTGAGCGTCTCCTAGGTGCTTTCTAGGATATGTTGAGTGGCAAATACAACATAAGATCTCAACGGATCCCACCTCCTTGAAATATTCTTAGATACTTTCTAGGAGAGTTTGGTTGAGTGGCAAAGACAACATAAGGCTCCTAGAAAAGGATTCCTTTTTAGTATCCTTGAGATCATTTTTCATAAAAAAACCAAGCCTTTATACTTGATAGACTTGGTGTATTTGATGTTGATAAAAACAACTCATTGTGTGTTAACTCTTATAATCAACTAACCAAATAGAATATAATTGAATAACAAAGCTAATGCTACCCTAGACAACTAACTTCTTCTCTGGTCCTCGAGGGCTAGGTGGATTGGTAAGTGCTTGTATGGCCAGGCACTTACCAAGAAGACACCCAAGTTCAAACCTCGAGGGTATCATGTTTGCAAAGGTAGTAGTCTGATTTGAATCCTTTGAGTGTGCATCACACCAATTATGATGGTACGAATCTGAATGATTGATAGTCCCCTTCATGTCGGATCAACAATAACGAGGCAAAATATGTTTGGTGGGAGAAACCCTATGGTTTAAACCCTGTGCTTGTTAATTACTAAAAATAGTGTGGTTGTGACCAACTCTCCTATGTAACAAAAAAAAACTAACTTCTTCTCTAGTTGTAATTACAATAAAATGTTATTCTACTCTTTTCAAGAATGGCCCCTTATAGAACCCAAATTTGATTAAATAAAAATTAAAAAAAAAAAAAAAACTAGTAAAAATTTGAAGAAATATTTTTTTTTGCTTGATAAAAAGGGGTTGTACTCGGGTCCCCCACCCTTAACAAATTACATCTCTCTTATTTAGAGCTTGATAGTTTACAAATAGATACACTTCTCATCTCAATTGAGATATTATAGTTAGAAACCTACATCATTTTACATACAATGTCTGAATTCTTGATTTTAATTTTTTTGGATCTTTTCAAATATTTGTATGAATACAATTAGTCCATAATTTAGCATCTTTTTTGACATTTTTCTATAGTAGCCTTCACAATGCCAAAACTTCACCTCTACTATCTATGCCTTGCATCTTAGTAGAGTAATATTTCCAAAACATCGCACTAACATAGTCCGCTTTACCAAATATAGGTTGCTAGTTTCCTTCCTCAAACATAAGTGCAAGCACAAAAATTATAATAAATAGTCTGAATGAACACACATTATTATTTCAAATAAATAGATATTACCAATAGAAAACATTAAAGTAAATATTAATCATTAATTGATTTAGGCAATCAACAATTTTTGTCAACTTTGACTAAACTTTTTACTTCCTCTAACCATGGAAAGGAGATGTTAACTTCACAATCCTCAACCAAAGCCCCTCCATTGGCTAGCTTATATGCACATTTGTTTCCTTCCCTTAATATATGTAATCTAATTTCTTCAAACTCTTTAGCAAGATCTTGATTTTTAAAATTATCTCTTGTATGTTCCATGGAGCCTTTGCTTTCCTCAAAATTGCATTTATTACTATGAGATAATCACCTTCCATCCAAACTCTATTCCATTTCATTTTTTTACATATTTTTAACCCTTCTAAAGCTACCAAAGCTTCAGCTTCATTATTTATCTTAAATCCACAATTGAAAGCATAAAGAGACAAATCTCTCCTCTATTATTTCTAATTATTTCTCCTCCTCCTGTTGGTCCTAGGTTTCCTTTAGATGCTCCATAAAAATTCAGCTTAACCCACTCCACATTTGGTGGTTTCCACTTTATATTCTTTACCTTATTTTGGATATCTTGTACCCAGCATCATAATTATATTTAATGACTTGAATCCATCTATCAAGACTCTCTGCCTCCAAATTAGGGATTGAGTGAGTTGATAGGATTGGTTTAGACTCCTTTATGGCTAAACATATCTTCGTTTTCATTACCTCTAAACTACTTTCCTTTCCTTTAAATATTCTTCTATTCCTTTTTAGCCATATAGTCCAAAGTATTGTATCTTTTGATATATCCCATATTGTTTGTAAAGCCTCACTTTTATAAGTGCTCTACCATTGCTTTAACCAATATTTAATTCTGCTATTTGTCACCATGCATTTACCAAACATATTAAGAATCCATTGCCATAGATTCCAGATAATTGAGCAATGTCCCAAGAGATGGTCAATACTATCCTCCTTATTATAGAAATCACATTTAGAGGGTCCATGAAAACCCCTTTTCATAAGGTTATCCCATGATAAAATTCTTCTATGGCCTACTAGCCAAACAAACATTTTGACTTTAGGAATGCTTGGGCTATCCCAAATATCTCTCCAAATTCTAGTGATATCATTATTATGTTGGTGTTGGACATTATATCCACTTCTTGTTGTGTATTCGCCTAAGTTATTCAACTCCCAGATCAATTTATCCTTGGCACCCCTCGGAATAATTACAGTTGTTATCTTTCTACTCAATTGCCTCCTAGCATCAATGTCTTGTATACTTGTAAAAAATATTCTTTCCATTTGTATCTTCCTTCTTGATCCTTGTACAAAATGTTTGAAACCCTATCACCATATTTATATTGAAGCAATCTCATCCAAGGTTTCAAAACTAAATCTAAATTGAGTGGTTTTTAATCACACCAAGTATCCATCCAAATAGAATTTTTTTCTCCAGTTCCCACCACCCATCTTAAACCTTTAATCATAAGATCAATAGATTTTTTTGAACCATTCTAAAGAGTAGAACCATTTGGAAGAGAGAATGCAGTAAATATTAAAATTGGGTCATTGGGATCAACATACTTAGAAGAATTCTTGCCCATTGTCTTTGACTCTTTTTTTACAATCTCCAGATAACTTTTCCCCTAAGAGATAAGTTTGAATCTGTAAGATCTCTTAAACCAAGAACTCTCCTAGTTTTATCATCACACAATTTGCTCCATTTCACCAAAGAAAATTTCCTTTTATCATGTAAACCTGATCATAAAAAGGATCGCATAATAAAGATTAAACTTTTTTCAACTGATTTTGGCATAGAATACAAAGATATATAATAAGTTGGAATGGCTTGTAAGACTAACTTTATTAACTGCACTCTTCTTTGTAATGATAACCATCTACCTTTCAAAGCTGGAAGTTTATTTTAAACTTTACTAATAACTAGATTCCATAAATTTATCCTCATTCTCCCCTCAAATAAAGGTATCCTTAGATAAGTTGTTGGTAAATTTGCCTTCTCCATTTGAAGCAACCTACAAATTCTTGCTTTGATATTAGTAGGAGTGTTAAGAAAGTAAATTTTGGATTTAGTCCTATTAATTTTTTGGCATGAAGCTTTTTCGTACTCTTTTAAAAATTTATTCAAATCTCTGGCCTCATTTATCCTTGCCCTTTCAAAAATGGTTGTATTATCTACAAATGGTTGATGGGTGATGTTATCGATGATACTACTAACCTTAAGTCCACTTATAAACCCATATTTGTAAGCCTTCTTTAAGTTCCTACTCAAAACTTCTGCCACAATAATGAACAAATAAGGAGATAGAGGATCTCCTTGTCTAAGACCTCTCTTGGCTTTAAAAGAATCTCTCACTAACCCATTGACCAACACTGAATAAGTAACTATAGAGACACAATCTTTAATCCATCTAACTCATTTCTTCCCAAAACCAAACTATCTAAAACTGCAAAAAGAAAATTCCATTTAACCTTATCATAGGCTTTACTCATATCAAGTTTTAAGATCATAGCTTTCTTTTTTCTTGAAGTTGTTGAATGTATAACTTCATGAGCTACTATGATCACATCCAAAATTTGTCTCCCTTTAACAAAACCTCCTTGCTCTTCTGAAATGATTTTTTCTAACAATGACTTTAATCTATTTGCCATCACTTTGGAAATAATCTTATAAGCCATATTACATAGGCTTATGGGTCTAAAAGAATCAAACAATTCAGCATCCTTCTTTTTTGGAATTAGGGTAAGATAAGTTGCATTTATTTTATAAGGAATGTATTGTTTTACCCTAGATTGTTCCACTACCACCAATAAATAATCCTTCACTATATCCCAATTATGTTGGTAAAATATAAAAAGATTCCATATGGACCAAGGGATTTATCCTTATTAAAAGAGAAAAGAGCTAAATGAACTTCTTCTAGATTAATAGGCTCCATCAGTTTCCTATTGTATTCATTTGTTATAACTAAAGGAACATCTTGAAGAAGTTTATCATTAAGAACTTTGGTCTCCTCTAAACCTAGAATATTCTGATAAAATGACTTAGCCTCTTTTCTAATTTCACTCTGATCTTCAATCGAAACCCCTTCTATTGATTTAATTCTACCAATTCTAGAATATCTCTATACTATAGCCATATTATGAAAAACTTTGTATTTTTATCTCCTTTTAACCAAGTCTGTTTTGATTTTAATCTCCAGAATTTCTCTTCCTTACTCAAAATATTATGATATTCACTAAGCAACTCCCTTTCCTCTGAGCTTGTATTATTTTCATCACCTTTTTAGAATTTTGAAAGTTAATCTTTTAGTTCTTTCTTCTCAAAAATGTTTCCAAAGGTGTTCTTGTTTCATTCTTTTAATCTAGATGTCATAGCTTGGAAAAGAAAACAACCCACCATTACCAAAATAATTCCATGTTTGAGCTATCATATGAACAAATTGAGGATGGTCTTCCCACATATGCTCATATTTAATATATGATCTTTTTTGAATTCACTATCCACCATTTTAACTCTTATTGGCCAGTGATCTAAACCAATCCTTGTTAAGGTATTAATTTTAGCAAAAGTTCCTTCATTTAGTCAATGATCTGAGAGAATGCATCTATCTAATTTCTCTGCTATTAGGTTTTGGCCTCTCCTGTTGTTGGTCCAAGTATAGTTGTCTTCTTCAAACTCAACTTCTTATAGATTGTTGTTTTGAATAAAAGCTAAGAAATATTTCATACTTTGGGTCAATTTCCTAATTCCTTCAAATTTTTCATTCAGCTTGGTAATGGCATTAAAATCTCCAATGAGCATGAAACAGGTTTCCTGGTCTTTACTTCTGATAAAGGCCTCAATCCCACTCCAAAATTCTAATCTACCTAGCTGAGTTGTAGGACCATATACATTGATAAGGATGAAGTGAATATCAACAAAGTAGCAAGTGACTAAAGAGACTATCCAATGCCTAGTTTTATGAATGGTTACACAAGATGTTCTAGAAGGATTCCAACAAGTTAGAACTCCCCCTACTGCTCCTTTAGAATCCATAGCATCACATTCACATCTTGCCCAAACTACTTTCATAGTTTTTGAAACTTCTTTTGTCATTTTAGTTTCCTAGATACAGAGAATATTAGGTTTATTACTTAAAAATAGGTCCCTAATACACATGCTTTGAGGGGGCATTAACACCCCTTATATCCATGAGATGATAATCATGTCTCATTAGGGACTTTTGGCCCCTCTTGCATATTATCAATATTATTTTGTTTTCTGGTAAAGAAAAGTTCAACCAACATAGTTTGTGTTCCTTTCTCTATATTAGCTCTTGCTTCCCTGGATCTTGCTTGATAATTCGAGGGTTTTCCTCTTTTTGCCTTGCCTATATCAATAGGTCTTATTATTCTATTCCTCAATATTCTTTCACCATTTTTTTTCAACATATTTATCCTCTCCTGGCTCTATTATAGAAGCTTTTGACTTATCCTACTCATTTTTTGGTATTTCCTTATTAATGGCAGAGGTATTACCTTCTAAAACTACATTTTCTTTACCAATTATTCCTCCTAAATGGTGCATGGTACTTCAAGAGTCTTCAAAATATGATGAAACACATTCCTTGGGTTCATCGAGAATGTTCTTCCTTAAATTAAGATCATATTGAATAGACAGTTCCTTGCTAATATGTTGAAATTGTTGTCTTGTGTCCTCTAAGTTTTGATCTACTTTTTCTTCATAGGCTAAAGCCTCAAAAGAATTGGAATTTCTTCCAGTATCCTTTCTTATTGGTCTCCACTGTTCATTTTATTTTATTTTTCTAGATCTATTTTCTGGAAGTTGAAAACTATCTTTATCCATAACCATTTGTAAATTTCTGTTACGATTTTCTACAAATGATTCTCTCAATATGCCCCACCTCATGACATCTTCTACATCTAAAAGATATGTTTTCATAATCTATAGTTTGGGTCCACATCTTATCCCCATACTTAAGAATGATTGATTTTGGTAAAGCTTTACTTATATCAATCATGACCAATATTCGAGCATAAATAGCCAAAAATCCATCTTTTGTTGTATTTGAAATCTCAAGGAATTATCCTAGAGTGTTGCCTATTGTCTTGAAGGTATCTATTTCCCAAAATTCAATGGGCAATCCAAACATCCTAACCCAGACTGGTACTAGGGATAGATTTACATTTCAGGTGAAAAGCCTTCATACCGACGGGTAAGGAAGAGCCCTACTCTTCCCATAAACCAAGAACCCCATTTTAGGATTCTTTCTCTTTCTTCCCTAGAACAAAAAATGGCTAGGAAGAAACCTTTGGGAAGAAATGATAGAATCGCTCTGGAGACTTCCAACTCTTATCAATCCATTTTCTCAAGGCTTAAGCCCGTGGCCAATACCCATTAAATTTACCAAAAATTGCCCTATCTTGGAGCAATGAGGATCTCTCTAAGGTGCACTCACTAACCTCTACCACTAGAGATGATTCTAAGGATTTAACTATAAATCGAACCATGGAAAAAAAACTAAAACTCAAATCTAATGAAATTTATCTAGAAGTTCTATAACAAATATAATATTTAATAAAAACTTTATAAAATTTTCATGCATAGTTTTTAAGATAAAGAAAGGAAAAAATAACTTAGCTGAAAATTCTTTGTCCAGATAAAATGTTTTGCCTCGTTGAAGTCCTAGCCTTTCATTGCTCTTCCCATATTTCGAACCTTAGCTAGAAAATAATTGCAATTTTGTTTTTCATGACTTGAAAAATTGTCACTGCCCTTATTTTGAATGGTTGACTTCACAGGGTTGTATCTCCCTCAATATTGCTCGGATTTTTGCATATGACCACTTATTTTAAAGCTATTCAAATTCTACACAAGTTGGTCTAAGAATCGGTTGAATTGGATAACTCTTCGCGAAGATATGGCTCCTAAAAAATGAGACGTTTATAGGAAAAAACCCTAATCCTTCGCACTTTGCAATTTTGTTTTTCCGCGATTTGAAAAATCATCACTGCTCTTGCTCCGAATGGTTGACTTCACAGGGTTGTATGTCCCTCAATATTGCTCAGATTTTTTCATATGACCATTCATTTTAAAGCTATTCAAATTTTGCACAAGTTGGTCCAAGATCAGCTGAACCGGAAACTCTTCACGAAGATATGGCTCCTAAAAGATGAGACGTTTTTCAAGAAAAAACCCTAAACCTTCACACTTTGCAATTTTGTTTTTTGCGATTTGAAAAATCGTCACTGCCCTTGTTTCAAATGGTTAACTTCACAAGGTCATATCTCCCTCAATATTGCTCGGATTTTTGCATATGACCACTCATTTTAAAGTTATTCATATTCTGCACAAATTGGTCCAAGAACCAACTAAATTGGATAACTCTTAGCGAAGATATGGCTCCTAAAAAATAAAATGTTTTTCAAGAAAAAACCCTAATCCTTCACACTTTGCAATTTCAAGATTTGAAAAAATATAGAAATTAAAATAATTTAATTTTATAATTTATTTTTTCAATAAATTTACTCAGGAGCACCTCATATTAAGTGGGGTTTAAATCCTTTCATAGAAAATCCAAAACCCTTACAAGACCAAAGCCCTTGTTATAGTAGTAAGCTTCCAACTTATATTTAATAATTATATGAAAATTTTTAAAAAATGATAATAACATCTAGGTATAGCATGAGGATGAAACTAATCTATTTTTAAAACATTTATAGTTTTGCATAATGAACCATAGTCATGTATTCCGATTGATGCCACTTCTAATGTAGAGGAATTTTTTCGTTTAAAAAAATACCTTAAACAATTTAAAATTTTTTTTTACAATTAAAAAGCAAAAGCAGTATCGATTCAGCAAAAGGTTAAAAAGATTTTTTTTCTAAATATCCAAAGTAAATTGGAAAATATATTTTTTTAATATGTAAAGTAAACTGAAGCACAATTTAAACATTCCTGTAATTCAAACTTAAAAAAATTGATGAGCGAAAAAAATATAGAGTATCCCAACAAAAACATTTAACAAAAGATTGAAGTCGGTCTTGTATGACATTTACTTAATCCTCCGATGGTGTATGGAGGAGATTTAATAGTGACCTGAAAATTGCCCATCATCAGAGAATCATATTCTCATATTGGCAAAGATGTTTTGAATTAAACAGGATATTCTACTCATATAATTAGTTATAATGTTTATATCTTAGGAATTGCTTCTTTCGGTCTACCATGAATCTAAAAAAATGTTTTGAAATGTCATTCTAATTTTATATATATTTATAGTTGAGGATGAGATTATTTATACGCATCTTTATGCCTTCGGAATTGCTTTCTTCCGGTTTACTATGGCTCTTCAAATGTTTTGGGAAGTCATTCTAATTTTTTATTTAGTCTACTATGAATATGCAAATGTTTTAGAAAGTCATTCTAATTTTTTATTTAGTCTACTATGAATATTCAAATGTTATAAAGTCATTCTAATTTTTTATATATATGTAGTTGAGGATGAGATTAGTTATATGCATCTTTATGTCTTAGGAATTGCTTTCTTCCAGTCTACTAGGAATCTTCAAATGTTGGGATGTCATCTTAATCTTTTATATATATGTGTAGTTGACGAAGAGATTAGTCACACGCATCTTTATGTCTTAAATATTGCTTTCTTCCGGCCTACTCTGAATCTTCAAATGTTTTGGGAAGTCATTCTAATTTTTTATATGTAGTTGAGGATGAGATTAGTTATACGCATCTTAATGTCCTAGGAATTGCTTTCTTCCGGTCTGTTATGAATCTTCAAATGTTTTCGCAAGTCTTTCTAATTTTTTATGTGTATTTGAGGATGAGTGGTAAGTGTTTCACTATTTTAAGCTTCAAATGCTCTGTTGGGCTACCAGAATATTGGCGAATTGCAACATGGTGCTTTGTAACTCCTCTGTTCTGACATCCGAGCAAGTTTTTCTTGAGGGAGTTATGCTGTAGTTGAAATTCTTTGGCACCTTGTAACCCTTTGTTACGTCTTGGCATTTCATATATTCATCTTGCAATGTGCTTCGATTGCTTGCATGGATGTTCTATTCTAATGACAGTTCTAGTTTTCTCTACTTCAGTTAAGGCATTGGATTTTGAGGTAGTATTAGATTATGGTGCATATTGGACTGCGTCACTGGATTCTTGAGCATCCCAGAAATTTGAAAAACTGGCTTCCACTTTTATGCATTTCAGTTGTCTTTGTTTATCTGTTTCCGTATGGTTCGTTTATAAACATTGAATTCTAATGTAGATGCTACCTACTTCGGAGATAACTCATTTAGGCTAAGTTTGATTCCAAGCATATAGAAAAAGTTTTCACTTTGAACACGAAAGGATGAATTCAATGATCTAGCAGAAATCTACAAAAATTATTTACACGATTACCTGTATGGGTATCAAGTCGAATTCTATCACAATTGACATCGAAAGAGTAACCTGAAATGCATAAAGTCTTAAAACTACGCAACAATGTTACCGAACCTCTGAAGACAAAAGAAGAGCACGCAGATAATGGATTTCATGGAAAAAGGTCTTCACACAATTTTTATGAGGAATCTGCCACTTTCTTTTTCTTAAAGACTCAAAGTTGCATTGTAAGTCTAAGTTTTAGGTGCATGAATTGCTTACAGCATCATTTCACGGTAGGTAACCCAAGCAATTGACTTCATTAATAACAAGAGCCATGAATAAGATGAAAAAGGAACCTATATGCACTGTCAATGAATAACTGCATGTCAAGGATGATAGTGATTCACTTTCCCATCCTTAAAGATAGCATGATAAGAAAACATGAGAAAAAAGAGGATTACACAACCAAACCGGCACATCAGATTGACAAACAAGATGTTAAGGTGCAGCCCAGACAATGAGGAATGCTTCCAAGAGAATTATGAAAATTTAAATATTATAAAAGACAATGTTTTCACCGTAGCTATTTAATAGAAAATAAGGGACCACTTAGATCTTCCATGATCTAAAGGGCCCTAATAAACTTCAGCCACATGGGCTTCAACAATGTTTATTTGAGAACATAGAGGAACAAAAACTTATATTTGATACCAAGGAGCTGACTCCACTCTATCTTCACCTGAAACTCCTATACCCAGGACTGTACATGCAACTTTCAGCAAACGCCACCAAATTTGCAGGACGAGGGAGGAGCGTAGCCAAGCCTGAAATATAAAATGGAACAGTATCATAAGGTGCTATAAGATTATGCAATCAAAACTGTATATACTGATATACAGAATCCATATTTAAGACTAATGTATTGAAGTTTTCAATAAGTTACTCATTTGTGTGTTAAGACAAGAAAAAGAATTCCAGTTTCAGAAAGATATAATGCTTAGGAAAGAATGAAAGCTTCATTAGTTTGTTCCCTGGTCTTCTCTATCTTTTCATGAAGGGAGAAAAAAATGGAAGACAGAAGGCAAAGCCTACATAGGAAGTGTTACAGAGCTGCCAAATCTTTCATTTCCTTTTCAAATTCACAGTGCAATTTTTGTTCTATTTAGCGTGCCTGTTTAATTAGAAAACTAATTGAACTATTAGTTTGGGATATTGAATCATGTAATTTGGATTCAATTTTAATTTAGAACACAACCTTCCAAAGTAACTAATGTTTAATTTGTATCATCTTGACTGTTCCATTCCTATTGTAACTAATGTTTAATTTGTATCATCTTGACTGTTCCATTCCTATTGAAAATTAAATATCACATACCAAGTTCATATGCCTTAGCTGCAACATTCGCTGCAATCTGAGCTGATATTTTTCTGATACTGCGGTATGGGGGGTAGAGAAGCCCTTTCTCAATATGCTCCTGAGTAACCTGATTGGCTAAGGCCTCAGCTGTTTCATAAGCCATTTCAAAGCATATGCATTAGAACACTGTAACACATATCAATACATCTCATTCAATTAAGTTTTAATTCCTAGAAATAAGCAGACAAATAAATTAAGAGCTTACCAGCTGCCAACATCATATCATCATGTACACGGATTGTTCCTGACATGACCACTCCTAAGCCAAAACCAGGGAAAATGTATGCATTGTTGGACTGCAAAGTAGACAAAGGAAGCAAAAAGGTATGATTAATTCAAGGAACTTCTAAATGACACTTGTCATTTCCTATTGTGTAATTTGGACAAGTTTATTTCACCATATATAGCATCCAAATAAAGAAAATACTAGGCTGATTCTTTAAGTCAGAATATGAGTCAGGCTCTGGGTTACTATGTCACTGAAAAGTCACTATCTTGATTATCTAAAAAGACTATACAATAATTTTACACATACAAACAGGATATAGGCAGATTCCGTTCTAGGATCCTTACAACTTTGGATTGTGAAAATGTGCAATACCTGTCCAGGAGTAAAGGTTTTTCCATGCACGGTTACAGGATCAAATGGACTGCCGCTGGCAAAAATTGCACGCCCCTGTGGGACAGTGAAACTTTGATCACTTCATCCTAAAGAGACTTTATTAAAATATTTCATCTACATTAAATGCAACAGAAATTTGATTATGACAGAATTGGTCATCCTCTCTTTTCTCTGTGATTCTTGTAGCTTCACTGTAACTGCCAATGGCATTTCATTCATTTAACTCAACATTGATGAAAGTAAACACAATAAGGCTCTTGAATTTTGATGTCAAACCATCGGAATCAATTCAAGAACCTTCTTTGTAGTTGCAAATTAAACTACAGCCATACCTGACTCCAAGTATAAGCTTCCTCTGCAGTGCATTCAGACTGGCTAGTTGGATTTGAAAGGGCCAGAATAACAGGTTTCTGCATAGTACCAGTTCCACATAATCACAATCTTCTTTGATTAACTAGTATTATCCTAACTCCTCCTAAACCTTAAGAGATATTTCACTAAGGAGTATAAAATAAGTACAAATGAATATGGAATGGCAAGGTGACAAGAAATATCAACATATCCACCCTTTGTATTTTTGGTGGTGAAGGAATGACAAGAAATTCCACTGTACCTCATTATAAGAGCAGAAGGTCTCAATTATTTCTTTTGTGAATGTTTTTCCAACTCCAGAAGTACCAATTAATACAGTTGGCTTGATTGCCTGAATCATATGTGAAAATTCAGAGTCGCTTAGCCTTTTATTCAAAAGCATATAAAATCGGTTCTTGAAACCACTATACCAAATGCCCATCTTTGTACTGGATGTCAATAACATTTTAAGGAAAAACGATTCAATAAATGGACATTCAAAAAAGCATGTTTCATATCTTAAACAAACCTTCACAGCATCCAAGAGACTGTTGCATGGTTCATGTTCATGTGCCCATGGCTTCTTGAAGTGTTGAAGGGACTCGATCCTTGACTTCACTATGAGTCCCTATAATGGAAAAAAATGATTGTTTTTAAATAACACTGCAAATAAGTCACTACAAAATATTTCCAAGCATTAAAAAACTGCAAGCTGATGTATGATTGTGCTTGAAATCAAATTATGTTATGGTGTGTGCCTTGTTTATTTAGTACCCTAACTCTTAAACAGATCTCAAACACTGAACGTATGAAACATATTAGCATGCATTCACATTCACATTACTTCACTCCAACTGGGTTCAGGATGGGGGCACGCACACACAGAGAGGAAGAATAAGAGACCAACCTTTGAATCCACCAACCATATCTTCTCACGAGTCTCCTCCCGTGACTTGTTACTCTGGAAAAGATAGGAAGTTAGCATAAACCCTCAAGAATTTTTATCCCAAGGAAAACAATAACACTTCTCGGAGAGAAACCTTCAAAAACGAGACTTACCTGTTTTGACATTTCAAGGGCTATAAGCTCTGCGATACCTGTTCCTGCCTGTACAGATTTTTCATTTACCATAGTATGTGTTAGAATTTAGTGGAATCAAGCATATTCGCATTTGAACTATTTGAAAAAAATTGGGCACTCTTAAATTCTCATATGATGTAAAGTAAAATCTTTAGTACTGTGTAGGTAGGTAATCTCAAAACAGGCTTTCAACATCACAGCACAAACACAAAGGATTTTGAAAGGAAAGATAAGGTAAATCAAGTTCTTCAGGTTGTTAACATGGGTGCTTAGCTAAACTACCACATACAATCATGGAAGATAGATCCATGATTAATTCAAATGGATAGATCTATATATGCCTTGAAAAAGAGAGGAGGAATTGATCATCACTCCATCTAGATCAAATTTTAACGAAAGGATTGACTCGGTAATTTACCTCTCCAGCTCCAAGAAAGAGGAAGGTGTGGTCAGCCAAAGTCCCACCAGTCAACTTTAATGATGCAACCAACCCTGCAAGCACCACTGCAGCTGTCCCCTGCAATGATTCAAGCATCCTTTATAAGAAATTGGCAATTGCTCAAATCACATTCTTAACATGGTTTTAACTTTCAAGGGATATGGTTAAGTAGACCACAGCATTCAAATAATTCTTCATAGGCTGATAAACGCTCTGCTAAATGAATTGCAATATAGAAATACAAAAATTACTACCTACTGGAAGCATACCTGAATGTCATCATTAAAAACGAGATGAGTTGTCCGGTACCTCGCTAGCAATTCAAAGGCGTTGTGATTCGCAAAGTCTTCAAACTGTCAATGAGAACATATATTTTGTTATTACAACATCAAATTTTCATTATTTAGCTTCTAGAAATTTGCTTCAAAGGTTGCAAACTATAATGTGAATCAAATTGCGTGAAATGTATACATAGTATAACATTGTTTTTCTTCCTGCGCAGTTGGCATAGCTGACAAAAATATTGGTTTTACAGAACATAGGAAAAGTAAACAAAATCCGAGCAAGAAAATTTCGAATAATATTACATCAAGAACTTATGCTTACGCGCACACACACCCCACATAATGACAACAGTAACAGTTATCACATGAACTTGACAGAGCAGAGACTTTCCAGCAACCAACCTGGACAAGGACTTTTTCTCCATAGTTTTGTTTGACAGCAGTCATAAACTCATGGAGGAGGTCATAGTATTCCTGTAAGGCAGTAAAAATGATTATTAGCTACATGATATACCATCCCTGAGCTGGAGTAATTAAGCATGTAAACTGTTAAAGCAACAAGAAGAACACCTGGCCGGTAGTTCGCTTTTGCCGGAGTCCAATGTAAAATTCATCATTTAACAGCTTCTCGTTGTTGGTTCCCACATCAATTGTAATTGGAAGACACTGTCCAAATACCAGTATAGTATTCAAGAAAAAGAAGAAGCAATTTCCAAGGCAAAATAGTGCAGTGCTGACTGCGGTAAACTCTAGTGATCACATAAATGCCTTGTAGATTAAAAAGTAAAAACCAAGTTCCAAATCTCAAAAATTAATGTGCCTTTTTAAGTAAAAGGAGTTCCTTGTCTTAAAAGTCGAAACCCCCCAAAACAAACTATTTCACTTAAACATACCGCGGAAGGGCGAACTCCTCCCAGTGCAGTGTATAGAGATAACTTCCCAACAGGAATACCCATACCCTGTTATTACACCAAAAGTAATGTCAAACGCATGATAGAAAAGTAATGTGAATATAAAATAGGATGAAATACAAGAAAAAGAAGACACTTAGGCCTAAAACAACAAACACTTAAAACAAATTATGTCTCTTTCTTCTGACTGTTAGGACTTTCTGCTAATGTCTGTGACTAAAGAGAAGAATTAGAGGCTGCACCATATGCTACTCTCAATTTACCTGGCAACCAAGATCCCCCAGTCCCAAAATGCGTTCACCATCAGTAACAACAATAACCTGAATATTCTTTTCAGACCAGTTCCTCAGGACTTCTAGGACCTTACCTCTGCCAATGCCATTCCATCTCAAATTTCAATATTAGAAAAGCCATTCAAAGGATAAAGCATAATAGAAGCAAAGGAAAAATATGCACACTTCTCTTTTAGGCTGATGTAAAGACCCTGTGGACGCCTAAAAATTGTCCCATATTTTTGACAGGCTTCACCAACAGTTGGCGTATAAACTATGGGAAGTAACTCTTCAACATTGTCCACCAGGAGTTTGTAAAACAATCTTTCATTCCTTTCCTGTCATTAGAAAAATTATGTCAACTATGAAAAGTCAGTATCAGTTCACATAATATGCAACTGAGGCAGCAATATGAAGCACAGCTAAGAGGTTATTGTTTTGATCTTTGAGATTTAAAGGAAACATGAACTAGATTATCAAGCTAAGGGAAATATTCGAATTTTTCTACCACATATTTCCTCCCAAAGGAAAAAAATTTGGCTTAAAACCTTAACTGTATGGCATCTTTGTTATATACCATACCAAACTATGGATAAGTTTCAGCTTCATACCCAGAATGGGGTATATACAATAATCCGTAATCACTGATGTAAATTCTACATAAAGTATTGGTGAATCTTTCCCAATTTGTTGCAAGTCCATGCAGTCAAATTTTAGTCATCACTATAAATGTCCTACTATCATACCACTGTGAAATTTCATTTGCACTTTATATCATCGTCTAAAGAGACACTCATATCTCTTCCTGTGATTGCTTGCTTCTTCTGTCTTATGAATCATTTCCTATAAAAAAAACTACCTGTGACTGACGACTCAATCAAAGATTTACAATTACCTTGACAACAGCTAATTGTGGTATTTTATTTACATGCATTGTAAACACAAAATGCTCAAGGCACATATTAGTTTCTTGAGAAGCAAAATAAAATATATTTCTAGTGTATATACCTCAAGGTCCATCAGCGCCATGTATTTCTGCAAAGGAGCTTGATATTCGCGAATAGTATTCATAAGCTTCTTTTCCTGTAAAACAGTGACAAATAAGTTCAGCAACAATCTGAGTTTACTGATAAAACAAGACAAATCACCTAAAACTATACATTTTCCCCAATAATGAAGTAGCATCTACACTTAAAAGGTGATTGCCTTCTCTTGAGTGGCAAATAAAAGACTTAAACATATAAATTAGCATTCAGAAACTCTACTTTACCTGCTTTCAAACACAAGCAACAAGAAACTAAAGAGCATTCCTGATAAATATGCACAATGATTGAAATGGAGAGACAATTACTTGAAGCTCTTGTGTCAAAATAACTGGCGGCAAAAGGCCCCGCAGGTAGTGAGTGTCTCTCTCAATCTGAGTAAAAGCCAATCCCTTGTTATAGTGGGGGTCTCGTAGTAATGCCAATCCACTGCTTCCACGACAAAACGGCTAATAAGGTCAATGCTATCATTAGATTTTAAGGAATGCCTAGATCAGATTAGATATTTGAGATCCACAAAGGAAAAACACAAAAAACATCTTCATTGACCTGCACATCCTGCTTTATTTTCTTTGAATTTTTAATTGATCACTGACCAATCAAAAATATACTAACAAGGTTTAGGAAAAAGTTTGCTGGCTAATTGCAATCTGAGTTCCAAAAACGAAATCTCAAAATATTTGCAAATTGAAAATTAAGATTCCCTTCAATCTTTACAAACTATTATCTTCCCCCTTATACTTGACCAAAAACTTAAACAAAAATCTTAAGCAAATCAGAAAATAACCCTACATGTCCACCAGATTTCTAAGTTTCCGGATTCAATTAAGAAACCTGTAAGCATCATAGTTCCTCTAAAGTTATTCCTCTGAGATCCTTATTCTATCTTTTAACTTTGCTAATCGATCACTGGCTAATAAGTTAAAATCTTCCAAGGAATGGGATCAATGACCTGGTCAAATTTAAGGCCCATCCCAACCAGATTAGGCCACTGATGTCCAAATCCAAACTACAACGATCCCCAGTTCTTCAATGCACAAAAATTTTCCCCCTTATTCAACTAAAACTTCTCATTTTCCCGAATAGATAAAGCTCAATCCTTAAGCAGTCAAATCAGGCCTCCTAATCAGTAAGCAAAGTGTATAACAAGAGAACAACTGACCTGGCAACAGTGACACTCCATGGAGTGATGATCAGGTCTTCAGTTGCACTGTCCTCTCCATAAACATCTTGGACACCACCTCCAACAGAGGCCTTGGGATCCAAGTCCATCACACTTCCTCCATTCATCTCCTTGAATTGGCTGTCCATTCTGATAACACCCAAAACACTCCCTCAAAACCAGATAACACCCTCAATCGAAAGATCCCCCCTAAATCCTCTCCCCACTGACAATTCAAAGAGCTCTTAACACAAGTACCCAATTGTTTGTCTGATGAAGTTTACTGAATCTTCTAAAGCCTTTGGATTCTAAACTCGATCGCTCGATGTCTGTTTGGACAAAACCCTCTAATTTATAGGGGCTATCAGAGGAAACGGCAGACTGTTGACGTTAAACCGCGGCAAATACTGCCCGGTTTTTTTTAATCATGTGAAAGAAGTTCACGTTGTTTTGAAAACAATACGCAGGAGCGGAAGCAGCAGCCGCATAATCTAAGAGCACATTATTCCGCTCTTCGGAGGGTGACGTCCACCCATTACGGCACGTTGTGGATTTGACTTGGCTGCCGACACGGCGGCGCATGTGCCACGTGTACAAGGTTACAGGTCCGACCAAGGGTCCTCCTTTAACCAGTGCGCATGTTCGTAACACCTAACGTTAGTCCCAGACTCCCAAGCCGTTCCTTGCAGGTTGACAGACTCACTTTAGATTTAACATGTTTAAGTTTGTGGATGGGTCCATACGAAAAATCAGGGGAACATAATCTTTATCCGGAGATAATGATAGTGACGTCTGTGCCGATGTTTGCTGGAATGTTCGTATATGGGGAAGGTTTGGAAAAATTTCATCCTAGAGTTGAAATCGTGTAGTTTTTTCCTTTATCTGATTACAATTTAAATAAGTACAGTGAAGATATTGAAAATTTTAAATAATACAAAATTAATATAAATTAAAAAAATAAAATTATTATAATATTTTTTTTATAATTTGGTTATTGTTAAAAATTATAATCGACATAGTAAAATTATTATAATATTAATAGCCAAATTTTTTCCTTATCGGATTACAATTTAAAAAAGTACAATAGCGAAGATATTGAAAATTTTAAATAATACAAAATTAATATAAATATTAAAAATTAAATTAAAAAAATAAAATTATTATAATATTTTTTTTTAATTTGATTATTGTGAAAAATTATAATCGAGATATATAAGTTTGAGCAGTAAAATTATTATAATATTAATAGCCAAAAAAAAGTTTTAAAGAAATTAGGGATGATGAAGTGTAATAATTGAGCTTAATTAGCGCTCACTTTCTTGTGGGGCAGGTTGTCAATGTGTGCCCAGGTTGTCAATGTGTATTTTTTAATAATCTCTGTCGAGATGCTTAAGAACAGTAAACCTGCATGAACCAATGTGTATTTTTTAATCATCTCTGTCGAGATGCTTAAGAACAGTACACCTGCATGAACATGGGTGTTAGGTAAGGATACTTATATATAACATATAAACACGGTCATGTTTGATTAAAAGATGGTGATTTCATGTGGAAAAAGATCTATATGTGAATATGAAATTATTTTTTAGATTTTTTTTCAAAGTTTTAATAATAATTTAAAAATTAGATTGTTTATATATTATAGTTAATTATTTTTATAAGTAAATTTTATTATTAAATACTTTTTCAAGTTAACATCAAATAATATTGTTTATTATTTTTTTAAGTTATAGGTTAATCATTAAATATAATACATCCAACAAATTTGAATTTGAAGCTGTAAGGTAATTATTGAAGATAATAGGAAAAGAACAAACAACTATTACATGTTCCCATTTGTTGTAAAATCAATAATAACACTCTCTATGGAATCATAGTTCAATTGTTGAGACAAACTGGACCATAGTTCAATGGTTGAGATAAATGGGTGTAGTAGCTCATACCAAAATTATAATCCCGATGACACCATATAGGATCTATAGCTTGATGTGACCAAAATTATAATCCCGATGACACCATATAGGATCTATAGCTTGATGTGACCAAGTTGATGTATAAGGGGAAGGTGAACCCTTTCAAAACCATCCTTTCTTTGAAAAAAAATAACACTATCAATAAAATAAACCAAAAGGTAGTTTAGGGTCATTATGAAAAATGGTGTGTAACAAATAAGAAGGGCTATGTTAAAGTGGAAGATGGTGATCTTATGTGAAAATGCAATGAATAAATATGTAGCATTTTCTTTAGTGTTAATATCTAATAAAATTGTAAGTATCCACCATTTTTTTTTGTTGTAGAATAGTCGTTAAAGAATAGCATGCATTTTATTATATATATTATTTTTTTTTTATACATAGGAGTTGGTTACAACCACACTATTTTATTTTTAGTAATTGTCAAGTGCATGGTTCAAACCACAAGGATTGCTTCCATCAAACCTATTCCACCTCGTTGTTGTTGATCAGGTGCGAGGAAACCATCATTCGCTTGGGATTTATATCATCATCGTAGATCAGGCGTGCACTCAGAGGATTTATATCAAACTACTACCTTATAAACAAAGTTGAATTTTGGGTTGTGAATAATAATGGAAGATTATGTGTGAAGGGTAAAGGATATTGCACCCAAAATTTTAGTAATTTCTATATTATGTACTAATACGGAAAGTACTAAAATTTTAGTAATTTTAGTAATTTCTATATTGTTGCTAATTACAACTTCTTTGAGTTGTATGATAATTAAAGATAATGTGTACTCAAATTGTTTGGATAAGGACACAACAATGGTAAAAAGGCAATGGGCTCTCTTAACGGAGACTTAAATTCAAATCACAAGGAGGGTGACCTCCAATGTGTCCCTAAATTTTCAACTTATTAAAAGAAAAATTTTATACTCAAATTGTTAGTAAACCAATATAATCCAAGTTAATTGTATTGGGTTTCAAATTTTTGAATGTATTAAAAAAAACTTTAATTAATAGAAAAAGAAATTTTCCTATTAGTTGCTTTACTCATTGCTACATTATTAAAGTAGATGTTTTTCATTTCTAGTTATTTTTATTTATTTACTTAAATATGTTATTTAAAGTTTGATTTTTTTTTAATAAACTATTAAAAAATATCATATGTTTACATTGTATTAAAATAATTAATTAGACAACACTTTTTATAATAACTTTATTTCATTATACAAATAAAAATAAATCAATAATATTAGAGTGTCATCAATTTGAAGACACTCTAAAAACTAATATTAACTATGTTAATAATATTAGACTATGAATCCTTGTGGGCATGCCTATGTTGGTATCGTTTGTTTTAATAAATATACTAGAAAAGTATGAAAGGAAATATATGGAGTTAATGTTTTTATTTTTGTTACATAGGAGATTGGTCACAACCACACTATTTTTAGTAACTGATAAGCGCAGGGTTCAAATCATAGGGGTTGCTCTTACTAAACCTATTCCACTTTGTTATTGTTGACCTGATGTGAAATCATAGGGGTTGCTCTCACTAAACCTATTCCACTTTGTTATTGTTGACCTGATGTGAAGGGACCACTGATTGCTCGAAATTCGTACCATCATCGTACTGTCATCATCGATCTGGTGCACACTTAGAGGATCCAGATCAGACTACTACCTTTACAAACAAATTGCCTCCAAGGTTTGAATCTAGGTGTCTTCTTGGTAAGTGTATTGCTAAACAAGCACTTACCAATCCACCTAGCACTTGGAGTCTAAAATTTTAGGTTAGAAAGAAACCTCGAGAGTCACTCTTAGGTGGTTGGTAGTGTCGTTCCATCCGGGTATAGCACTATCTAGAAGGAAGCCACAAGAGAGTGTTGGTCTGTAGTTTCGTTCCATCCAGGTATACCACTATCTAGAAGGAAGCCACAAGAGATATTTTTTGTGTTACCCTTGGCATCGCAAAAGTTGCTTTCAACCAAAACTTTTAGGTTAGAAAGAAACCTCAAAAGCCACTCTTATATGGTCGACAATGTTGTTCCATTCAAGTATACCAGTATCTAGAGGAAAGTCACAAGAGATTTTTTGTATCCCCCTTCGCATTGCAAAGGTTCAAACCGTGGACCTCCCGTTCAACGGGCCAGGTTCGCCTCCTCCACTTGCGCTACAAAGGCGGACTCTATGTAATTAATGTTAATAAGTACGTCATAAGAACTTAATATATATATATTTTTAAAAGCACACAACCCACACCATCATGACAAAACACAAAGGTTCAAACTATGGACCTCCCGTTCAATAGGGTTAGACTCGCCTTCTCCACTTGCGCTACAAAGGTGGACTCTATGAAGTTAATTTTAATAAATACATCATAAAAACTTAATATATATATTTTTTAAAACACACAACCCACACCATCATGACAAAACACAAAGGTTTGAACCGTGGGCCTCCCATTCAACATGGCCAAGCTCGCCTTCTCCACTACAAAGGCAGACTCTATGGAGTTAATGTTAATAAATACATCATAAAAACTTAATATAATTTTTTTAAATGTACAATCCACACCATCATGATGAAATGAATGATTCTCCATGATGCACACGAGAACCAAATTTTTGAACCACGTGGAACTATACACGTTGTGGTTTGAACCTTGGATCTCCCAAAAAGAGGTCAAAGCGCTAACCACTGCATTGTCTCCACTGAGACTCAATATAATTTTCAAATGGTGTACATTTGACAAAATATGCAAAATGTAATTTTTTACCTTGGACCTCCCAAAGAGAGGCCAAAGCCCTAACCACTGCATTTTCTCCACTAAGAGTCAATATAATTTTGAAATGGTGTACTTTTAACAAAATATGCAAAATGTAATTTTTTACCTTGAACCTCCCAAAGAGAGGCCAAAGCCCTAACCACTACATTGTCTCCACTGAGATTCAATATAATTTTCAAATGGTGTACTTTTGACAAATTATGTGAAATGTAATTTTTTACCTTGGAGGTCTGAGAGTCAATATAATTTTCAAATGGTGTACTTTTGACAAATTATGCAAAATGTAATTTTTTACCTTGAACCTCCCAAAGAGAGGCCAAAGCCCCTAACCACTGCATTGTCTCCACAGACTTAATATAATTTTCAAATGGTGTACATTCGACAAAATATGCAAAATATAATTTTTTTAAAGTAATACAAAATATACGAAATTATACACGTGCACATGTTGTGGCATGTGGTTTGAACCTTAGGACCTCCCAAAGAGACACCAAAGCCCTAACCACTGTGTTGTCCCTATCAAGACTCAATATTATTTTCAAATGGTGTACATTTGCTAAAATATGCAAAATGTAACATTTTTTTTTTAAGTAATACAAAGTCAATTGGGGCCACACTCCTCGGGGCATAGCAACAAGGGACCTCCCTTTTCGTGATTCGAACTCAAGTCATTGAAATGAAACACACTTTAGGTTGTTCCGGTGAGAACAAAATGTAACTATTAGAAAAACTCCATTAATCCTAATTACAGTATTGTCTAAAAAAAATTGTTAAGGAGATTTTAAAAAAAATTATAAAAGCTTATGTTTATCGCAAAAAAATACATATATTACTAAAAAAAAATTACATTAATCCAAATTAAAAAATATGGAAGAAAAATTATGGAGTTATTGTTAATAAATACATCATAAAATTCAATATAATTTTTTTTTTTTGATGAAAAAGGTTATTTAATTAATTGAAAATGAAAAGGTTTTTACAATAAAAAAGTGGGTAGGTGGAATAATTACATCCATGTGGAATTCACACTAATCGTAATGACGGGTTAGGAAAGCAAAAACATTGTTTAAATGTTACCAAAAAAAATCGGGCCCGCAGCCATCATCTCAAAAAGGAATAAAAGCATATGTGCATTAAGATGCCTCGTGGGAGGAGCCCTTGAATGGTGCCTCACTATCCATCATATACTGTCATTGATTATTCGATATTGGGATGGGCAACACATCCCATCCATCATTATTGCGATGATCTTCCTCTAGATCCTCTCCCCAACCAAGAGTACGATGAGTGGGAATTAGGGGACGTGACCATCCGGAGTGGGCATAATTCTCATTAATACCTGGGCATCCCATCCCTAAATGACAACAGGAGGTGGTTGTTGTACGTTCCATGGATCACGCTGCTATGAGGAGCTAGCACCTGCATAATTAAGTCTTCTCCAAATAGGCGAAGGTTGGGACCAATGGTAGCTGGAAGGCTAAGATCGGACTCGCGACGGGGGCACCAACAAGAATGGGGTTGGGAGTGTTTAAGGGATGAACAGTCTGGAGCAACACCACTGATAGCACATAGAGCATTGCCCTAGTAACTTAGCAGAGCCTGCAAGTGTTCCACCTCCATAGTCACCTTCTTTGCTTGGACGCAAGTCTGAAACCACACATCATGGAATACTTCCAATTTGTCAGCAAGAGAAAAGTCCATGGAAGGATCAACATGTTTAAATATAATTTTGTTTCTAGACTTCCATATGTGAAACAAAATGCTAACTCTGAAGATTTGCCACACTTCACGTAGCAACAGAGTAAAAGTAAAGGAATCTCCTAATAGGGCATGCTGCCAAGAAAAGGGAATGGGCATGTAAGGAGCAAAAAAGGAAGCAACCCATGCCCAAGCCAAACTGGCACGTCTACACGACCAAAAAATATGGAAACATGACTCTGGTTCCTGATAAAAAAGGCATCTAGGGTCAGGAACACCCAGATAAGTAAGCCAAGTGCTAAGGGGTAAACCCTGACACAACAAGCTCCAAGCAAAAAAGGCTTGCTTCGACTCTAGGTAAGATGCCCAAGCTGAATGAAATCTAAATTTCCATCTAGTGTGAGTAGAAATTAGATCCCATTTGTCATTGAGCTTAGGAACTATGGGAAAAGTTGGCGTAAGCCAGTCGTATCCATGTTTGGCCTTGTAATTGAGCAAAGGAATGTTTCCATGCCATGCCCAATATTTCCACCAAGGTTTCTGAGATCTAACCCCTATCTTGTGCCACATGGAAAAAGGGGTATTCTCAATCACTATATCATAAGTCACCCTGTCCACACTAGTAAAACAAAAAGTGCATTTGAAAGTATCCCAGGGGATCCAATCCCTGGTTTGTCTGGAAAAGAAATCTGCAATTGTGACAACTCCTCGCTTGAAAAATTTATGGGCATGGACCCAGGGAATTTGCGCCAGGGGAGTTCCTTGTATCTTGAAAACAGGAGACCACCACACATTAAGGCAATTAATGGAAAGGCCCTTATGAAAACTGGCTCCTTTCCATGTAATCCATGGGCTAATTTGTTGCCAAGCCTTCCAGATGCTCTTAATTACAAAGGAGCCAAGGATTTTGACATACACTGGTGCAAGCACCAGGGATGAAAAATCCATTCCTACCCATGCTCTGTGGTTAAGGGGAAGCCCAGAAGAAATAAAATGATGGAAAAGCACTTTTCAAGCCTTAGGGTCTTTAAGAGCCCGAATAATCCATTGCGCACAAAGCTACTCCTTGTCTCTTACAGTCCACCATACCCATGTCGCCATCATCCCTCAAGAGGTAGCAGATGTCCCAGGCCACTCTGTGAAAACCCTTTCGATCAGAACCACTGGACCAAAGGAAGTCCCGCAAGAGATTTTCAAGCTTTTTGTAACATGCCTGGGAGGGGACCCAACAGGAGGAGTAATAAACATGTGTGGAAGCCAAGACTTTCGAGCAAATTTAGAATTTGTCGACCAGAGAAAGTTTTTTAGCAGTCCAATACTCAAGCTTTTTTTCTACTTTGCTAATGACATATGACCATAACTGGGATGGAGAGCCCTGAAAAGCAAAGGGTATACCAAGGAATTTGAAAATTTCCTCGAGCTGAATCCAAGTCCATTGAACATGCTCAAGCCAATGAGGGAGCGACAGAGGGGATTGTCTGTAACAAGAGGTTTTCCTCCATTGTATGCTAGAACTGGAAGCTTTGCAAAAAGTGTCAAGGCATATAAGAGCTTCAGAAAGGGATTGTTCATCCTCTCGCAGGGTGAGGAATGAATCATCAACAAAGTGACCATTAATAAGATGCCCTGCATTCCCAGGAAGAGTGATACCCCGAAGCAATCCATTAGAGGTATGTTTGCCTAATAAATAGCCAAATTCCTCTGCAACTAAAATATAGAGTGAAGGAGCCAGAGGACAACCCTACCTAATAGACCTATGCAAACCAATAGCTTCAGTTTGAAAATTATTGAGGGAAAGCACTGCTGAAGCATCTTGGAAAAGCATCTTGATAGTAAAGATAAATTGAGGACCAAAGCCAAGAGCTTCTAGCATGGAGAGAATAAACACCCATTCAATTATGTCATAAGCTTTTTCAAAATCAAGTTTAAGGAAGAGGGCATTTTGATTTGACATACAAGCCCATTCAATTCCTTCCCAAACTGCCAGGACATTGTCTAGTATATCGATTTTGAATGAAACTAGTCTGCTCAGGCCTAACAATGATTGGAAGCAGAGGCCGAATCCGCAAGGCTAAGGCTTTTGCAATAATTTTATAGTTGACATTTAACAGAGTAATGGGCCTCCAATTGGTAATGATTTCTGGATCCCCTGGTTTGGGTATGAATTTGATGTTCCCCTTATTAATTAGAGCACCAAGGGAACCTGTCCTCATGGCTTCAAGATAAAATCTGTGAAGGTCAGAGCCAATAAAATCCTAGCATGTTTTGTAAAATTTGCAAGGGAATCCATCTAGTCCAGGTGCCTTAGCATCTGCAATTTGAGAAAGAGCATCAGCTAAGTCAGCTAAGTCTTGAACAGACAACAATCTCTCACAATCATCTCTTTGAACAAAGGAGAGGCAGATAGGGATAACATATTTGCAGCATTGTAGAGCATGTTCTCTTTTCGGGGTGTACTGTTGAGCAGAAAAAACTTGGGTATAGTGACTAGTAAAGGTTGTGGCAATCTCAGGTAAAGAGGTGAGTCTAACTCCATTATCAAGAAGGGCTTTGAATTGAGTAGACTGTCTGGGAGGCCGAAGTCTTTGAAAAAACTCTTTGGAAACTTTGTTGCCAATTTTGAGCCAATGGAGTCTGGCTTTGATCTGAGCTCCTTTAGCTTCATAAAGCTCAACCACTTTGAGCTCATGCCGGATTTGAGCAATGTGTGATTGAATGGAGGAATCAAAAGGACATGCTTCAAGTCTAAGAGAAGCCTTTGCAAGCTCATCTCTTAAAGTTGTATTGGAACGTCGACGAAGTTGAGCAACTTTTTTTCCTAGGCTTCTAAGCAATGCAGTGGTACAAAAAATGGCATCATTCCACCACTCAATCCAACCATAATCTCCATTGGGTCTAGGAACAAGATTCCAAACCCTCTGGATATGACAAACCATAACATCATGTTGAAGGAAGGAGGTATTGAGAAAAAACTAGGGATTTAAAAAGCCTTTGAGGAAGGGAAGAAACATTAACCGTAAACATGATAGGCATGTGGTCAGAAGACACCATTCCAGGAATAGTTTCAACAAAAGAAACAAAAAAAAATTATCGAGAGAAAGAAAATTCTTGCTGATTCAATAACATAACTCTGTTAAATCTTTTTAAAACTCTAATGAGACCAGTTTGAAAATTGGACCACATAAACCAAAGGTGTTCAAAAAATTGACCTACTTCAAATTGGACCATTTGAACTCTATAATTTTCAAATGGTGTACATTTGATAAAATATGTAAAATGTAACTATTAAAAAAGCTTCATTGATCCTAATTACATTATTGTCCAAAAATTATTTTATTAAGAAGATTCTTTAAAAAAATTTATAAAAGTTCTTGTTTATCAAATGACATATTATTAAAAAAGTTAGAAAAAATTTTAAAATTCTTTACGGAAGTAAAAAGTTTGACCATGATTAATACTGTAGAGATATATATTTTTAAATGTATAGGAAAATCGATAATATTATTGGATTTGTTTTGTAGATTCTAATTAGTTAAATAAGACGAAGTTAATAGAATCTCGAATCGAGCATTGTGTTGGAACAGTCAACTAACAAACACATCCAACCTATCCCTTAACAAGTACTCCCTCACTACCATCTAGCCTATCCTCTTCTATATACCATCTAGCCTATCTCCTTAAAAAAAAAAAACCAAAACCCTAATCATAACAATATCAAAACCTTAAAAAAACCAAAACCCTAATAAGTGGTTTTGAACCTTAAAAAAAAGCAAAACCCTAATCATTAAGCTATTATAAACAAGACAATACCCTAAAGGTTACTTTAAACCTGATAAATCTTAATATTTCAATGAGTTTAATTATTGATTGTTGAATATTTTTATGTATAATAATTTGTTTAATGCTTACTTTTGCATACTAGCTCGTCCACCTGTAAAAGTGTTTTTTTTTTTTCTATAATCTTTACCTCATTCTAATAAATACAACCTGAAGTGAGGGAGACCTCATGTGGAAGGGTTGATACCACCATAGCTAACGTTTGAACCTAGATCTCTTTTTAATAAACGCCTAAAACTTATATCACCCCATGTAAAAGGGTTGGTACCACCGTAGCGTTTTGAACCTAAATTTCTTAATAAACGTGTTTTAATGCTTTCTATTTTGTTTGTAGATCAGGTACATGGCTTTGTTTTCAAGTGGTGAAAGCATACTAGGAAGAAAGCATATGGTTCCGATATGACAAATGTAGTATATTATCTTTATCTTTGGGCTTCACATGGCTATAGGTGAATGCGCAATATCTATGTTTTGGCATTTGGCATTTAGTGTATTCATTTTAATAAAGAAAGGAAGTACTCAATATTTTTTATCTTAGTATATACACGTCCTATTATTTCTATATGTTCACAAATATTGTCTTGTCATCCCATTTATGAAAGGAAGATACAACTTTTCTTAAAAATTATGGGAAGTCTTTTAATGGATCGTTAGAGAATTTACTTATTAATTAAAAATACTAATAACGACTTATCAAGAACATTTAAATTTTAAAAAATTATTATAATATAATTTATTTATTTATTTATTCTTTCTGATTTGGTTAGTGAGAAACCTTTACGGTTAGTAGGGTTGAGTAGTCTCTTTCCAATCATGATCCCTCGTAAAATCGAGAGTTATGCTTATCAATAGGGAATTTGACACACAACCACCACACACCTACCCCCTCACACACTCGCCCATACCACTGTTTGAACCTTAGATCTCTCGAAAAAGGTACCGTTACGCTGTCCTTCTAGGACTATTATTATATAATTTTATTATTATTATTATTTTCGGTTACATAGGAGAGTTGGTCACAATCACGCTATTTTTAGTAAATGATAAGTGCATGTTCAAACCACATGGGTTGCTTCCACCAAACCTATTCTACTTTATTATTGTTGACTTGGCGTGAAGGGGACCACATTATTGTTGATCCGACGTGAAGAAGACCACCGGTTTCTCTGGATTCGTACCATCATTGTCTAGCACGCTTATTATTATATTATTACAATTCAAGTTTACTATTTCTATATGTTGTATTGTTAGTCAATTATAACGAAAAATAAATTTATTTAAGGTTCAAACCGTGGCATGGGTGAGTGTGTGAGGGGGTGGGTGTGTGGTGGCTTTGTGTTAAATTTCCTATTGATAAGTATAGCTCTCAACTTAAAAGGTATCAAGGTTGGGAGGAGACTGCTTAGCCCTCTACGTCGGTCATAGGAGTTTTTCACAATAACCAAATCCAAAAAAAAAAAATTATTTAATATATATTATTAAAGTTAATAAATATTTTATTTTATTTTATTGTTTGAAATATGCATGAAGGATAAAATGATATATATATATATATATATATTTTTTTTTTTTTTTGTTAATACATTTTATCGGAGGGATCATGGTTGAGAGGAGACTGCTCAGCCCTGTACGTCGGTCACATGGGTTTCTTACAATAACCAAGTAAAAAAAAATTAAAAAATTAAAATTTAGTATTATGACCAAAAATAAATCAATGTAGGTTATTTTTTTTTCCTTTTAAGCCTAAGGCTACACATTTGAACTTTGTACAAGTCATTTTAGTTTTACAACTCGAATGGATTTAATAGTGAAAACTTTGAAACTCCAAATAAGAGGTCTAAGGTTTGAATCTGAAAGGGGTAAGATTTATACCATGATTTGATAATCAAAGTTTTGTTGGACAAGCAATAAATAATCATATATGTCGTAAACCACATCGTCCCATATGGTCTATGATCGTGTAGATGTTAAAAACTAATTTAGTATTCATATTTTGATCTCAACAATAATTTGTTTCAAGATATATATTTTAAAATATGTAGGTCATGTGGTTCATGTATGCACATACCACATGAGAATAACCTAAATTATATACATAAGCCATAACTAAGATTAGTTTAATCATTATGTATTAACATTAAGTTGCAACACATATGATCAAATGGCATTAGCTCAATTGATAATATATTCAACTTTCAAGGAGGAGATTGATGTTCGAATCTTGTTAGGCAATATATGTATAATTGTCAACTTGTTCTGATGTTACTATGTGGTTATGATGTAATACGAGTAGGACCCATTTCAATCCCATATAACTGATTAAAAAAGTTGTAATGCATAATTGTGGGGTTACTTAGCCCTCTTGATTTATAACTCGTTTATTATAATGTTCTTCTTTTATTTAAGTTGTTTTGAGTGGCATATTCCTATAATAAAATTTTTATTCTATTTTAATACTCAATTCTTCTTAATGTTTTCTTTTTATAAGTTATTTTGAGTGGCATATTCCTATGATACAATTTTGTTCTATTTTAATACTCAATTCTTCTTATTTAAGGTAGTGTGTTAATAATCATCTAATTGTGGTATTTGAGTGGTTTATGAGCCCCACCACTTATCAAACTCTTTGTCAATGAGGTAGTAGGCTTATTGTGGGATTTGAGTGGTTTATCCCACCACTTACCAAACTCTTTGTCAATGAGGTAGTAGGCTTAGAGGATTTCTAATTTGTTCATCATGGCAAGTGTGTGGGATAGTTAGTGCTCTTTATTTCTAATTTGTTCATTATGGCAAGTGTGTGGGATATTTGTTCATTATGGCAAGTGTGTGGGATAGTTGGCCCTCTTGATTTCTAATTTGTTCATTATGGCAAATGTGTGTGGGATAGTAGTTGGCCCTCTTGATTTCTAATTTGTTCATTATGGCAAATGTGTGTGGGATAGTTGGTTCTCTTGATTTCTAATTTGTTTATTATGGCAAGTGTGCGTGGGATAGTTAGCCCTCTTGATTTTTAATTTATTTATTATAATGCTCTTATTTCTACATGTTTCAAATAACATATTTTTGATTATGAGATAAATGTGAATCTCATAATTTTTTTTTTTAATAGGTTGAAAAGTTGGGGGCATATTGGGGCTAGCCTTCTTGTGAATAGGTCATGGGTCTCCTTTAGAAAAAGCCCAATGTCTTTTGTCATTGTGGTGTCCGTGAATATCATAGTTAGTATGAACCCTTTTGTGTAATAAAATGAGAGAGTTGTAACCTATGTTTTATTATTGTTAAAATTATTATCTATAAATAAAGGTAACATGTACCCAATTTGTTTTTTTATTTTTGTTTTTTTGTTATTGTTTTTAATATGACGAATACAAAGCCTCTCACAGTTTTTATACTTTATACATTTTCATCATATGGAATCTAGGATTGTGAGGCTTATCAACATTATAGAGGATTTGATGTAGTGTCCAAGCTCGTTCAAGTGCTCTCCTTTAAGGTAGTTTGATCAACTCCTTAGCTATACCATGCATGAAATCTTTCTTGTTAAAAGATTCTATCTTCGTTACTTCTTTATTTATCTTTTGTTGTTTACATGTTGATTTTTCTTCATAAATTTCTACATAGATTTAATTCTATCATGCTTCTTAAAGGTTTGATCCTTGAAAACCTATATTTTTCTTATTTGATCAGACTTTAATGAAACATTCTATACTAAGAATTCAAAAAATATTTGAGATGCATGGGTCTTAAAATTATCAACTCAAACACTTAAAAAACTAGTATGGTATGCTTAAAAAATTATTATTAATATATTATTTATGTAATTTTGGTGCAATTAAAATTAGACCTAGTAATGTGATTCCATCCAAAAGATGACAAAATCATTCGATAGAGAGAGATTGATTTTGTCAGAGAGAGATCAATAACCCAAAGTTGTATATATTAAAAAGTGATACAAGTACCTAAACTTCCAAAGGGCCTAAACTCTCTCATGCATATTTCCCTATAATTGGAGGAATTTTGTGCTCTATAATTAGTTTAAAAAACATATTTTGATAGAGTTTTGTTGTTTTTCACCAATTTTTCGTAGAGGTAATGCCTTGGCTAAAGAACTATGAATTATATTTTTAAAAGACTAAATTTTTTAAAAGGTTTTTGCATTTTAAAATTAAAAATTAGAAATTAATTTTAATTTGCATAATTTTTTTTTTTTATAAGTAGCAGATTTTATATACAATGGGTTTTTGAAGGATCCCAAAACCTTATTTACAATAGAAGTCGCAGCTTAGATTTGAACCAAAAAACCAAAAAAATACCGGGGTGAGCTCCTAGAACAAAACCTTGGGCCTTGCAACCCAACCCCAGGTTATCAACCCGAAAAAAATTAACCCATCCTTCTAAGAAACAAGGCAAAAACAGGGGTACCAAGGTCCTTGGGACCAAACCTGCAGAAAACACTTGCTGAAACGAACGAAAGCCAGAGGATGGAAATAAAAATTTGCCCATATCAAGTCGAGGGCCCTGGGCCTGGGCAGACCACACACCATCCCCGCTCGCCCTGCTACACAAGGAGGACTCCTGGGGCAACTCCGGGTGGGGGCCCCACACCAGGGAACTAATTCCAGTCATCGTCAGGACCATCCCCCAGCCTGTGTCGGAGCTCCTTGAAGGCATTGATAGCTACTATAGTCGCATTGGCAGCCGAGGTGAGCGAGTTGATTGCCATGTCGAGGAGGATCCTAGTTGAAAAGATTCAAAACTTGTTCTCGAAATCTGAACTGATCTCGATGGTTTTTGGGTCATCAACTTTAGGCTTCTTGAGTCTGGTCGAGGACCTGCTCCCGCCAGGGGTCACCCCTCTTGCAGAGCTGGAATCAGGGGTCGAAACGTCGCCAGGGACTTGAGATGACGCCTTACATTTTTGGGTAGGCCTGCGCTCTCTAGGGGAGGGGAATCTTCAGGGTCACTGGGAATGTCCTCTCTAGACTTAGAAGCAGTAGGGGAGGCAACAACCTCAGTGGGAAGGACAGAGGCTAGGGGGGAAATACTCTGAAGCAAGGGCTGATGGGCCAAATCGTAGCGGTAGAGGACGACAATAAGTCCTTGGTGGGAAGGGCGGGAGTGGTTTTATGGGCTCTATCAATGGCAAGGCCCAGGGATTAAAGCATAAAATAGGGAGTGCTCAACAAGGTGGCGCCACGAAGGTGGTTAACGAAGCTTAGATGGAAATTGAATAACTTTTGGTCTGGGTCATCGCAAGTAATAAATTGCATCACGGGGACCAGGGCTTCATCGAATGGTTTGGGGAGGTCAGTTCTGAACAGAGTCATCCTGTCCCAATTTTGTTTTGGGAAGCAGTAGAGCTCCTCCTCCCAATTGTGCTTGTCTTAATGAATGAACTTCCCCTTTTCCTCGCGATGCAGACTAGTGACTTCGAACAAGAACTCCTTGGTGACTCTGAAATACAACCCTTTCACCTAGACCTCGCCCTCGTCCCAGGTATCCAGGAAGCCTTGAGTGATATCCTCATAAGGCCTAACGAATTTGCTTAGAAATGGGGTATACTCCTTGGCATCAGTAAATACCCTAGTAGACTCGATCAGAGAAAGGGTCTTGGGCTTGACGTAAATGGCCTTGGGATTTGACATGGTGGATTCGCAGCTCACCCAAGGTAGAAAGTGCCAGAAGGAAGTGGGGCCGACAGGGGGAGAATCTTGCTAGGAAAAGACAATATGGATGGGGCAAAGGAAGGTGAAGGCGAAAGGTCTCAGGGGGATAAAAAGGGACGGGGAGGAAGTCGAAGAGGCAGCAAGGGGATGCATACCTTGGGAGTCAACGTCTAGGGCAAGGGAAGACACGAGCGAAGAATGACAGGGGTAGTTGGATAGATGGCAGGTTTGGTAGTGAGGGGAAATGGGCCTATGGATGGACTCCACATGGCGCACCAGCTAAGATGGCACATAGGGCTGGACTTGTACGAGTGGTCGCCATGCATGGGCTGCTAGGTCAGGCCAATACTAGGGCGTAAAGTCAATAGCATGACACTCGACTTGAGGTGGCATGGGTCCACACGCTTTGCTGACTATGAGCCCAACAGGAATGCTAAAAAAAGAAGAGGTTTATGGGTTGCCTTTGACGTGGATGCTGGGGAGGCAGACACCTAGCGCTGCACACAGCCTATTGGTCACCCTAAAATGATCGTGATCAAGGATGGCATTGGGGACTAATACCATGGAGAAAAACATTGAAAGGTCAACGCCCCACGTGCAATTGCGCCTGGCATGGAGCTAAGTCATCCAGGCACAGCACAAAAGGAGTTTAGGTGTATGGAATAGCATCGACATTGAGGAGGTCTTAGGACGCTACTTGCACCAGCCCGACGGGAAAATCATTGGTCCAGATGTTGAGCCCTTTCAAAGAAGTTGTAATATTGGCTAGAAAATCAGCCACCCTGTTTCCTTCTCTGTAGACGTGGCGAATGGAATTTTGGGGGAGCCCCGAAAGGATGGCCTAAACCTCTTGGATGATATTGTGGATGCGCCACGAGTTGTCCCCGTTGCTAAGGGCAGCATTGATGATGTTAAGGGAGTCACCCTCGATGATCACTTTACTAGGGGTCTTTTAGAGGGCGAGGACCCCGCGGAGTAACGTTGTTGCTTCTGCAAAGTTGTTGGTTTGCATGCAAAATGCCTCAACGTAAGCCAAGATCAAGGTCCCAGAGTGGTCTTGGATGGCCCTGCCAGCTCTCGAGGGGTCGGGGTTGCCCTTGGAGGCACCATAAAAATTAAGTTTCACCCCCCTGGGAGGAGGGATGGCCCACTTGGTCACAGCTCTAGGGGAGGGGTTCGGGGGGGCCAACGAGGGGGGCCTGAACTCCAAGGTTGGTGAGGATAGAAGCCTCGCTCGCCTTCCAGGGAGGCCCGCTCGGGGGGAGGGAGCGGGAGTTCTCAAGGGCAAAAGCCATCACCTTGGCCGCCATCGACTAGGGGTTGCGGGTCGGGGAAGAGAAGGCTCGCCCGTTATGCTCAAGCCAAATTTACCAAAGTAGGTGGGGAAGGCAGAATGCCCAAAGGGAGCGGAGGGTGGGGTGGACAAAGGGATTGGGCCATTGGGAGAAGAGGTCAATGATGGAGCTAGGAGGAACCCACTGAATGGAAAACAGGGTGAGGAGGTGGCCCGCGACCTCTACAATAAAGGGGCAAGTGAGGAAGATATGGTTGGTTGATTTCCTAGGTATCACAACAAAGGAAGCATCTGTTTGGGATTTGGAAGCCCCTCCTGGCCAGATTATCAATAGTAAGGATATTATTTTGGATGGTTGCCCACATAAAGTAGTTGATATTAGGGATCAGCTTCTTGGCCCACACCTGCTTGACCATGAAAGGAACCTCCACTGGGTCCCTTTGGAGGGCGTAAGCAGATTTGACCGAGAAGTAGCCACTACTAGTGCCATGCTAGACACATCTGTCCTCCCCCTCACCAGAAGGGATGATGGTAGTCTCGAGGAGGCGTTGGAGCCTGACAAATTGAAGCGGGTGACGGGGGTTCGAGATGGGCCCCCAGGTGCTTTTCCCCTGATCCTTGACCAAGTAGTTTGACACACTAGGCCCTTTGGAGGTTGTAAGGCCCGGTTTAAGTACTTTGAGGTCGATGTCATCACTCAAGGCCTCATCTTGGATCCACCTGTCCTCTTGGAAGTCGATCTTGGACCCATCACCAAGGATCCATCGGGACCCTTTCCTAATAATGTCCTTTGTGAGGTTCATGGATTTCCAAAGGCCGATCCATCTCTAGGTTGGAAGTTACTGAGGAAAGGGTGTTGATGGAGGTATTTCCTGCACACAATACTGACCCATTCATCTGGGGCATTTGTGAACACCTTCCACGCTTACTTGGCCAGAAGGGCTTTGTTCATGAGGGGAACTCGCCTTAGCCCGATCCTTCCCTCCTCTTTGGGCCTGTAGACAAGGGCCCAGGAGACCAGGGGGATCCTCTTCTTGTCTTCACTGCTAGACCACAAAAACCATTTCTGGATTTGTTCAATGTGGGTAGCAATCAAGGTCGATATTTTGAATACAGATATGAAGTACATCGAAATGCTTTGGAGTACAGTGGATGTAAGGGTGGCCCTACTCGCCTAGGAGAGGAGGTGACCCTTCCAAGAGGCCAAATTCCATTGGACCCACTCGATCAGCCCACTCCACAGGGTCTTGGAAGAAAACCTTGTGAACATGGGTAGCCCGAGGTAGGTGGAGGGAAAGGTGTCAGGGATGCAGCCCAAGATCCGCCCAATCTGGGCTTGCCTAGCTGGGGGGTGTGGATGAAATAGATTTTACTTTTACAAAGGTTGATATTCTGCCCAACCGCCTCTTCGTACAGGATCAAAATCTGCTTGATGACCTTAGCTTGAGGGATCGATGCGGAGGTGGCAAGAATGGTGTCATCCATGAATTGCTGGTGGGACACTAGGGGTAGCTCAGGTACAGGCCTGATGCCAGAGATGAGGTCGTAGGAAGCATCACTTAAGATGGTGCGGCCTAGGGCCTCAGCCAGGATGATAAAGAGCATCGGGGATAGGAAGTCACCTTAACGAAGGCCTCTAGAACTTGGGAAGAATCCAGTCGAGGATCCATTAATCAAGATAGAGAACCAAGGGGAAGACACGCAGTTATTAATGAGGTTGACCTAGGAGGGGTAGAACCCAAAATTGAGGAGGACGCTGGAGAGGAACTCCCAGTTGACTCTGTCAAAGGCTTTATTCATGTCAATTTTGAGCAAGGACGACTGCTTGAAAAGGAGGGTTGAGTGAAGGACATCATGGATGATGATGAACCCATATGTGATAAGTCTTCCTTTGACAGAGCTTCCTTGGCCAGGGCCGATGATCAGGGGGAGGATGTCTTTGAGTCTGGATGCCAGGGACTTGGTCAGGATTTTGTAGAGGACATTTCACAGGCTGATGGGGTAGAAGTCGGCTAGGGATATGGCCACCTAGGACTTGGGAATTAGGGCAATGAAGGTGGAATTGATGCCTATAGGTATGGAGCTAGTGAACTGGAGGTCTCGAATGGCCGCACACACTTCTTGGCCAATGAGGTCCCAGAAGGATTGGAAAAACTGGGGGGAAACCCGTCCAGGCCCGGGGCGAAATCAGCTTTCATGGAAAAGATAGTTGTGCTGATTTCTTCATCCGAGAGGGGTCAAAGAAGCATATCATTTGAATGGACTAGGACCAAGGGGGTAATGTGCTCCAATAGGGTCTCTACCGCAAAGGGCGATGACTGGGTCTTACCACCAAGGAAATCTTGAAAGAAACCCATGACTTTGGCCCTGATATACTCCTCTTTGGTAACCCTTCCATCACTGCAGATAAGCTCAAGTATTCTATTTGAGCTCCTATTTATGAGGGTCGAGGTGTGAAAAACTTAGTATTGGCATAACCATCGACCAACCATAGGGCCCTCGACTTCTACCTCCAGAAGGTTTCCTCCCTGGCTAAGACATTGTGATACTCGGCTAGGATTGAGCGCTCCTCCTCTCGTGCTCTCGGGTCTTGGCACCCTTCCTAAAATTTGATATTAAAATATTCTAGTTGTTTCTTGAGGGTTTATTTGCTCTCGAAGATATTTCCAAACACCTCCTTATTCCAAATCTTGAGCTTGTCTTTGAGGAGTCTCAATTTTTGATAAATTTGCTCGACAGGGCACCTTGGGACTGAACAATCCCACCAATAGGCCACTTGGGCCCTGAAATCCAAGTGGTGGAGCCACATGGAATCAAAGTAGAAGGGGTGCATATGGGAGGGATGCTTACCAGCTTCAAGGAGGATGGGGATATGATCAGATCCAACTTTAGGGAGGGCCAGTAGGGTTACGTCAACAAACAAGGGGATGGCTTCCCTGGATAGGAAAACTCTATCCAGTCTAACCTGAATGAGTTGGGATCCTATTCTTCTATTAGTCTAGGTGTACTTGGATCCTTTCAGGTGGACTTCCATGAGCTCGTTGACATCAAAAAAGGCTCAAAAGTCCTCCATACTTTTAGTAGTCGTCATAAGACCCCCACTCTTGTAAGAGGGAAAGAGGGGACTATTGAAGTCGCCCACAATGATCCAAGGGAGAGGAGCAAACACCTCCCTCATGATGCTGATTTCATTACACAATGCCACTCTTCTATTCGGGCTATTGGGGCCATAAACATTAGATAAAATCTAGGATTGCCTTGACTTTAAATAGTGGATCAGGATGTTGGTGATTTTTGGGGATCATGAAATTAGTCTCCCTTCGAATAAGCGTGGGTCCCAAAGACACAGTAGCCCTCCAACTATACCCGAGGTCAGGATCGACAAAAAAACATTGTTCCTCCAGATAGCTTTGGTGACTCTCGAGGAGGACACATCATCAAGTTTGGTCTCTTAAAGGAGGAGAATAGTCTACCTGTGGTCCTTGCGAAGCTAGGCATGGATCCTTTTCTTGGGGGTGCCATTGAGCCCCATCACATTCCAGGTGATGAGCTTCATTTAAAACCCTTGGGGAGTCTCTTGCCTCCATTCCTGGCCTGGGTGGGGGGTTTGGATCTCTAGGAATCAACTTTCAAAAAACTCACGAAATCATCAAGGAGGGTCTCCTAGGAGTCGCTAGCAATATCGTCCTCAGTGAGCTTGTTACGCAGATTGCCAAGGGTGGGACAAACTCTTTTATTTTTGCTTCTAAATTCAGAGGTAAACTTCCTGCTATGAGTCTTTTTGGGGATAAACTCTTTAGGCTCAGACTGGGAACATCCAGGATCGGCCTCTGTAGACCTCTCAAAACTACAATTTGAGGAAGGGTGGGAAGAGGGGAAAGAAGGAACGGGGGAAGGGGATCGAGCGGGGGGAATAGAGGGGGGGTAAGGGGAATCCTGCCCACCAAGGGTGAGGGGGAAGGGTGGGGTTTGGGGAGCCCTGACAGCTCACAAGTTAGGGAAGGAGCTTCCTCAGATCGGGCTAGGGTAGGGTCGGTCTGCGGGCCTATTTGGAAAATAGGGGTTATGGCAACCTCGAAGGATATTTCCTCTACACACCTTAGAGGTTCTGAAAAGCTAACAAGAGTGGGATCAGGGTTAAGACATACCTAGGCCTGAGCACCCAAGCGAGTAGGATCCACCAGGGATTCCTCAGTAGCAGTAGATTCTGACTCTTTTCCATGCCATTTTGAGGTGTTGCGATCGCCGCATGGGGGCCCACGGGAGGGGGCCTAATTGGGTCGAGGGGGGGTTCTCGGGGTGTGACACACCAGCCTTCTTGGAAGAGGGGCATTGGGGGGAAATGTGCCCCTGTGTGCTACACAGGGGGCAAAAGGTGGGTTTATTCTCATAAATCAGGGTTTGGCTCCAAAAGAAGGATCTTGAAGAAATAGTAACTGCAGAAGGGAGTTTGGATTCAAGGTTTGCATTGATGCAAAACCTGGCATGGACCATATGGTACCCTACCTTGGTAGCAGGATCGAAGGCAACCAGTCCACCAACTGCTTGCACAATGAGCCTCAGGACATCCTCCTGCCACAAATGAAAGGGGAGTTCGAGGAGGCGAACCCAAATTGGGGTGATATTAATGCTTTGGGTGTTGGGGTTAAAATTAGCTCCATAGCACCTGAGGAAGAGGCTTTTGTGCCCTAGGAACCAGGGCCCGCCAGAGAGAATCATGTTGGAGTCATCACTGTTATTGAGCTTGATGAGAAAGAAACCCTTGGTTAGGGCCACGAGCTGCATGTGCCCTAAAATTTTCCACTTGGAGGTCACCAAGCGTCGGATGGTTTCCATGTTCGGGCGTCCTCCTATGAATTTCCCCACTAAAGAGAAGGAGGACCCTATCACAAATGTCGAGTAGACATCATCCTATATGGAGATGTGCGTCCCTTTTTGAGAAAGCCCCGAGCCCAGAGTCTGGGGCTAGGTGCTAGCCCTAGACAAGATCTGCTGGAAAGAGGGTTTGGGCCCCCCTGGGCTAGAGCCTTGACATTTATTAGGGGGTTTTTTACCAAGCCCTGCACTCGCATCAACACTGCCAAGGGGCCTGGCCCCCAGAATCCCGTCCCCACCCTGCTCACCTGCCTGCTTGCGCCCCACGTCTGGCTCAATTCCCACAGCAGAACCTACAGGCCCAAACTCAGAGGTTGCACCCGCTCCTGACCCTGCTCCTGCTCTTGCGCCTGTGTCCGCTCCTGCTCCTGCTCCTGCCATATCGCCTCCATCCAATTTGTACAAATTTATTTATCATTCTTTATTTGGATTTTTAGCTTATTTTATTTTATTTTACATGGTGGAATTGGTAGCCGTGATGAATCTGGGTAGGTTATTCGGCTTTTTATGGCCACTATAGTATTCTACATTGTCATCCCTGAAAGCTTCCATATAGATCTCCATGCAGTTCACCCCTATAACCACCATGCCATAATCATTTTAAACCTTTGCTAAAAGCACCAGGAAAGGGACAAGGATTTGTAGCTTTAAAATAACTAGTTAATAAGATTTTTTTTAAAACTAGATCGATAGTTGCAACCATAATTGATGGGCTAGTTACCCAAAATATGTTTCAAGAGATATATCATTTTTCACGTAGACATCATAGCATAATAAGAAATCTATAACAATGATTAGAAGAATAAATGGTTCAATTATTATAATAAAATAAGAGGTGTGATTGGTTGTTGGGTCCCTTGCATTCTAACCTCTTTATTTCTATGATTGTAATAGTCATAGATAGTTAGTTTGGGTGCTTATTTTGTCTTTGAGGGTGATCTTGGAGAATTAAATATATTGCATTGTAAGAAAGATGATGATCATTTTGAAAAATTATTTTTTTATTGAGTGTTTCTCTAAAGGAGGTTTTTCTCAAAGCGACTCATTATACATTACAATCAGTTAGGGAATTATTAATATAGTTTGCATTATTCTGTTCAGTGAAAAAACTATTTGCTTGCATATTGTGTTTTCTATTTTTGGCTAATTTGATTGTAGGTAGAACTTTATCATCTAGTATAAAGCACTTATCAAGATCAAATCTATTACAATAAGGAGAGTTTTTGGTATCGTTTAGTTTTGTTGCAACCACACTTTTTTTCTCTGTCATACTCTTCTGTTTCTTTGTAACAATCAATTTCTCTGTTTTATATATTTATATTATAGTAGCTTTTGGTAATTTTTATTTTATCTTTTCATTGTAGATTTTTATTATGTATCTTTTTGTTACAAGAGTTTTTGGTATCTTTTTAGTACATTACAATAGTTGTTTTTCCCATGTAGATTTTTTTAGGTTAGAAACCTTGTGCTATGGGTTTTAAAAAATCCATATTTAGTTGTTATTATTGGTTAAGCTAGGTTACCCATAAAGTGCCTAGTGCAGTGAGGTGGGATACAATCCACTAATACCCTAACCTTAGATAACATCCATATATGATTCTAAGCTTCATGTACCTTTGGGTATATTTGGATACCCCCTTAGATTTAGGGAAAAAAAATCACCTTAGGCATTCATAAATCATTTATGTTTTATGGTGTGTTAGTAAGTAGTTAGCATTAGGAAGCTATTCACACAATACCTCAAATATAGGATAGTGTAGCTATGAGAACGATGGAACCCTCCATAGTTAGAGCTTTGAAATGTTAGATTAAACACTATTTATGATTAGTAGATTTTTGGGTTAAACCCTAGCCTAAAACTCCCCAAAAAACCTAGTTGTGACTAATGTGGACTTACTTATGAGAGATACTTAGAGGTCTACAAAATTTTGATTTGGTATGAGCATGTATTTAATATACTACAACATGGAATAATGAAGTAGGACAAGGTTGTAGATTATGGGATAAAAATAAGGAGGACAAGGTAGAATTTTAGAATTCTAGATTATATTTTTGTATCTATACATAGTAAGAGGGTTTAGACTATGCAAAGTACAAGAACCAAAATTTTTTGGAGTGAATAACTCTTAAATATTGAAGCATATGGAGATTTTGTCAACATGAAATTTCAAAAATCAAAAGTACCCAAAATTTCCAAAAATTCCCCCCAAAAATAAATTTCTAAAAAATTATCAAAATTGTTATTTGAAGACCTAGTATGTAGTGATCCCCATATTACATTGGCCATTTTGATATGTAACACTAGTAACATTTCTAGTATGCCCTAGGTGACTCTAAAATGACCTTAGGTATAAGACCTCTCTTTGGAGAATTAGATGAAGAATTGAAAGAACTTAAGGACTCGATCATTAAATCACTTTTAGTCTTGACTAAATTGGAAAATATAGACAAAATTATTGATATTAAACCTAAAATAGTCGGGCTTGACAATAGATGCGATAAATGATTATCTCCCTAACTCAACTATAATAAGCATGACAACATAGCAGACAATACAACTCCAATTCTAGCTTAGAATAATATACTTTACGAGGACAATACATTTTAGGCATGCCATGCACACCTAAGCTTAATTTTCCAAAATTTGATGGTGATAACCCCACTAGTTGGATATATCAAGAAAAATAATATTTTCCCTAATTAAACTCCTAATAATCAAAAGGTGCTCATAGCTTCATTTAAACTTGAACATGAAACTATTTAGTGATATTAATAATTAAAAAACATTTGGTAGTACACCTACATAAGAAAAATTTCATGAGAACTTACTCATTGTTTGGTCCTAGTGCATATGAAGACTCATAGGAGCATTAAATAAATCGAGACAAACTCATTCAATCTATGAGTATCAAATATAATTTGAAAATTTGTATAATAGAACACAAATATTGGATGATGACTTTTTCAAAAGTTGTTTCATTGAATTAAAGGAAGAGATACAAGCAAAAGTAAAAACATTTAACCACAAAGGATAAGTTATCAATCCCTTATGCATGCTACAACTATTGCTAATTCCAAATATTGTGTGCTAAACATTTCCTTGGATTTTATTTAAGGATTACCAAATTTAGTAGGTAAATCAATGTTCTTATGATAATGGGTCAATTCTCTAAGTATGCTTTTTTTTCTCATTGGTTCACCCTTATAAAGCCTCAACCATTGTTCAAACCTCTATTGACTAGATCTTTTACCTCCATAGCATATCCACCTTCATTGCTTATGATTATGACCCCACATTCACTTTTAATTTTTGGAAAAATCTCTTCAAGTTGCCTGGAACACAACTAAAAATGAGCTCAACATACCACGTTTAACAAAAATCATCAATAAATGCTTGGAGACTTACTTGCATTGCTTTATGTTGAAACAACCAACTCATTGGGCTAAATGGTTATTTATGGTTGAATGGTGGTACAACATTACTTATCACACTACAACCAAGATTACACCATATGAAGTAGTAGACAATAAACCATCACTATATTTGACATATTACCTTCCAAGTAGCTCTATGGTATAGGTTGTCTATTCAGCATTTAATAATCGAGAATGCCTACTTTGAACTCTCAAGGATGACATAACATTGACCCAAAAGCATATTGAAAAATATACAAATGAACATCATTCAAAGCATGAATTCAATGAAGTGGGCATGGTTTTCCTCCACCTAAAACCATACAAGAAAACATCCTTGAAGTTCAAGGGCAATCAAAAGTTAGCACCAAGTTTTATGGTCCCTATCATGTACTATAGTAGATTGGCCTTGTTACCTATAGTTTGGACCTACCTTTGTCTTCTAGAATACATCCTACTTTTCATGTATCCTATTTAATAAGGACTTTGTCCAATACATTCAAACTCAATCAATACTTCTTAATTTAGATGATGAAGGATCAACATAGAATTGTGCAAATATTATAACCATATCATTACACATATTTTGGTACAATGACAAGGTTTTCACTAAAATATGTGACTTGTGAACTTCTTCGCTAGCTCTAGTAGTAGTTTCACACCTTAACTTTTGAGGATAAATATTTTGAAGGGGGGGATTATGTTAGGACCCTTGCATCCGAACCCCTTCTATTATTTTTATTATAATAGTTATAGTTAGTTAGATCGAGTGCCCATTTTGTATGTGGGATCGACCCTTGAGCACTAGGGTTAGGCTTAGTTAGCTTGGGCACCTATTTTGAGATATTTGGTCACCCTTGAAGCATTATATATTGCATTATAAGAAAGAGAGAGATCATCCTAAATATTTATTCTATATTAAGCATGGCTCTAAAGGAGGTTGCACCTTCAAAGTGGCCTATAATATATGATAGTTGGTTTAGAAATTATTAGTACAGTTTGCATTATTTTGTTTAGTTCAATAATTATTTCCTCACATATTTTATTTTTATATTTTTGACCAATCTATTTGCAAATAGAAGCATATTATTGTCATGTTTATTTAACATACCATAAAATTTATATTAGGGAGATCCATGATCGACATAATGCTTAAAATAAATATGAGGCTCTTTTGGTAAGACAAACATTGTTGGTGGATATTGAATTGAGAATAATCTTATTAATCATGATTCAAGTGATTTTGAAAGGGTTTAAAAACACAAAGCATTAAGAATATAATTGAAGGAATATATTAGTACTAAGTATGTTAATAAAATGATATATGATATTCTATTTTGTTTACAATGTCTACTCTAATTACTAATATAGGGATATGTTTAAAAGGTTTGTTGTTTTCAAGATGCTTGTTAATAATCATTCACATTATCACATGCACACATTTATAACAAATAATATAAAAAATATAAATACTTTTACACTTCCTATGATATCCAACTCAATATATTATTCCTTATATACACTACAACAAAATAATCTAGTACAAAGAAACAATTATGCATTAGTGAAGATGCCTAGATGCATATTGCTTCCTAAAGGCATATATATAATTCTAGGTTAAAGTAGTTAATTGTGCATGCTACATTATTTTACACTTCCTATGATATCCAATTCAATATATTATTCCTTATATACACTACAACAAAATAATCTAATACAAAGAAACAATTATGCATTAGTGAAGATGCCTAGATGCATATTGCTTCCTAAAGGCATATATATTAAATTATAGGTTAAAGTAGTTAATTATGCATGCTACATTCTTAAATGCACCCTTATAAATATGGTACACAATTTTATAATTGAGGATTGGAGGCTTGGATTTTATGCTAAGGTGTTTGGTTGTGATGCTTAGACCTTCAACACAAATAAAAAATGATAAAAATATGACCCAAAGGTGATAAATACATATTTATTTATCGTTAAGAGGATATGAGGACATGGGGTTTTATAATCTATGGATCCATGATGACATATTTGTAATAGTATTTTTATGATTATTCTATTCTTAGATGACCTTTTCATTATTTTGTTTCTTTGTCAAGTGATTTTACCTTCACTTAAATAAACATCAATCCATTTATTGAGTTTTCTTCTCATCATGATGATGAGATTGATGGGGGACAAAGATCCTATCATTGACTAAAATCCTATTATAATGTAGGATTTTTTTTAAGGATCAAGTGAGATAAGAAACTTCTTGAGTCTACTAGTGATTTAGTTGATAATGCATATGGTACTTATGAAAATCACTCACAATACATTATTAAGTTAACTTAAATGTTTGAAATACCAATTAAATATGGTGGAGCAAGGCATTCATCAAATAAGAGATCATAACGTACATTTTTTAAGTATGTGTATAGTATCCTTATTATGACTAAAGTATATTAGTAAGATAATGATTATCGGATGTCCTTGAGCAGATTTTTGTAATCTGTTGTGATGTCTTGTATTTTGATTTTTCTGTATTAATATAAGCAATATAAAAATATATATAATGACTATCCGTACCTATTATGTTTAAAAAGTCATATTGTTAGCCAATCATAATGTAAAATTGAGTTTATTTAATATAATTTTCAAGGTTAAAAACAATTTTATATTTTTAACTTCTTGAAAAATATACCAAGAATAAGAAGATGAAAACCTCATCTATATTTTCTAAATTTGTTAAATGGATTTAAAATAAGTCCCACTTGTATTACATTATCATAACAAGATGTTGGTATTACATCTTGAAAATTATGTATGTATTGCTTGACAAGATTAAAAAATGGGCCTCCACCTTGAAAGTCAAAGAACTTAATTAGTTTCCATTGAATATAAAAACCTTATAATTCTTTTTTAATTGGTTGTATGGGATTGAAAATGAGATCCACCCATATCACATCATAACCACATAGTGGTATTACAACTTGACAATTATGCATGTATCACTTGACAAGATTTGAACTGGATCTACTCCTTAAAGGTCAAAAAAATTAATCACTTGAGCTCATTCTATTTGGTAAAAATATTATTAATACATTTTTTAATGGGTTATATAAGATTGAAATAAACCCTACTTGTATTACATCATGATCACATAGTGGTATTACAACAACTTGGCAATTATCCATGTATTGGTTGATAATATTTAAACTTTGGTCTCCTCATTAAAACTTGAGGAATTCAACAGGTTGAGCTAATTCCATTTGATCTCAAAATTATTAATATTAAATTTTTTAAATAATATATATCTTAAAAATTCCATTATCACATTCACATTCATAATAAATGAAAACATGTTTTTTGTAATGTATTTTTTAAAGTTGTAAGACTTAGCAAGTCAGGAGCAAGGCCTACTAGGTTGCATGGAAGGAAAGTCATATTTTAAATCCCTAATGGGAATTTGAGATGCCCTAGCTGGAAGTATGGATGCTCAAGTTGGAGATAAGATGAAAAGGAAATATATGGATCCTCTAGCACTATTGTGCGTGCCAATGGACGGTGCACACTGGACACGTGTTCAGTACGAGATATTGATAGTTGACGGATATTGTTGACAGTTGATTTAAGTATTATTAAACTATATCGCATGGTAAAAAATGACCATTGTGGACCATAGCGGTCAAAAATAAATTTGACCTACATGTGCAGCATAAATTTGAAAAAATATATGGCAAGTTTGATCCATGGAACATATGTTACATCAAAGTGATTAAAAAGGATAAGATAATCAAGCATGATATAATAATTTTGAAAAAGTAAAGAGTTAATATGTAAGTTTCATGATACTGGGTAGGGTATTTGGAGATTAAAAATTAGATCAAGTGGAAGTGGGGATTGAATTTAATTTATTCTATGAATTTTCTTCCTAAAGGTTTTTTCCTCGTCATGTTTTCTAGTTCAAAAATCAAGTATAAAATAATGGGTGGTGGCCCAACTTTATAGGGGAGATGTCGAAATTGGATCTAGTGGAAGTGGGGATTGAATTTAAATTACTCTAACTTATGTTCCTAAAGGTTTTTCCTCATCATATTTTTTAGTTCAAAAATCAAGTAATATAATGGGTGGTGGCCCACGGTCTATGGGGAGAGATGCATTTTATTTATTTATTTTTAGTAATACTTCTTATACACATCCACCATGGGGATTGAACCCTGGTCACCGATAATGCAAGTGGCATCCTTGTCGGTAGACCACACTCACGGGAATGAGATATCTTTTATTTAAGACCATGGAGTGAGAAATTTTTTGTCAAGATAGAAACTATTAAAAAGCTTTTGGTGTGGGTTAGGATTTTTGAACTTCCATATCAACTTATCAATAAGGGTGTTTTGAAAAATATTGAAAATACCATAGGAGAATTCATCAAGGTACCAACTACTACAGCGCGAAAGCATACTATATATACCCATATGTATATTACTATGGATATTTCAAATTCTTTACGACAATCCATTAACATTAAATCTGAATCAAGAGAATGAGATCAATAGTTGGATTATGAAAACATTGTATTCTATGCCACAATTATTATGAGATTGGACACTCGACAAGAGATTCTAAAGTGAAAATCATGAAGCAAGAGACAAATTTTTGGTCATGAGATAAACTTCAAAATGAAGCACGAAAATCATACTATAATAGAAGCTTTGATTAGATCAAAGGATATTCCAATCCAAACAAAGAGGTAAAGAAAGAATAAATAAAAAATGATACAAGGGATGAGAGAGTTCAATGTGCAAGTTCAGATTCACAAGGAATGAAAGGTGCAAAGAAGACGTGGAGGAAAATTTTAAATTAAAGATAACATAAAAGGTTAAGTTTATTCTAGGTAAATTTCTTCATTTTAGTATAGAATCCTCTCCTAGCAATAGAAGTGCAAGTGGTGTAGAGATTACCCCTTTCACCTTGGATTTCAAGAGCAACATAATAAGGACATGAGTGTGGAGGAAATCCATGAAAATTTAGGGTTTTTAAGGTAACATAAGAATATAATTTCTATGGAGAAGAGTACTCGAACTTTAGGGTTTCTAGGGCAATAAAAAGAAGAAAGTGATTTTGACATTATTCCTTGCACTTCGAATCCTTTAGAGCAAGAAAAACCTATAGATAAGTCTTACTATGAGTAGTGTGAAAACAAAGTGATGAAGATGAAAGTGTTGGTGGAAATAAAAAAAGATAGGAAGACATAATAAACAAAAACAAAGAAGAAAAAAGACTTAGGGAAATATTGATATACGAAAACAAAAGCAAATATCACAAATGTTAATAAAAATTAAACCCCAATAAAAATTATGATAAAATGATATCTTGAAATATTAGGGGTATGAATAAGATCCCTAAAAAATAAGTATTAGGGAATTGATAGGTTGTTATAGATAACATATTTATAAATAAAATAATTAAATAACAAATATTTTGATTTTCAACTTGCCATTATTCAAAATTTAGAAGGTAATTGGATGAGCTAGATTTTATCTCTTAATAAAATCAAATCAAAGAATTTTTTAAGAAAACGAAACAATCTAAGAAAGACAAAATATCTTTAAGAGAAAGGCAAATTAAAAATATCTTCAATAAAAAAAAGTCAATTAAATATGGTTTAAAAATACAACGAAAACAATATAATTTTTTTGTTATTTTAATGGAAGTGGCTCTACTAAAAACCACATATAACTTACTTTTATATATATATATATATATATATATATATATATATATATATAAACTAACCTGGATGATACAATCATCTTTTTTATCCACTTTTTCAAAATATTGTGTAATCTACCAATACCATCTAATAAAATAAAAAATATTATCTTGTTATACTACAAAGATTTAAACATGGATTACACTCTTACAATTATATCTTATTAGCAATTACACTAAAATACCTTAAACATTATTTTCAAATTAATAAATGATTAAAAAAACTAATTACTATTTTAATATAAAATATATGATATTAATATATTTATTATCTTAGTCTTTATACACAATGATTTAAAAATCCAGAGTTCGTCTGTATATTTTTGAAGCTCCCCAATTCTCAAAAAAACTTATCTAACGTTAAATTGAAATATAAATTTATATTAATAATATAATTCTTTAACATAAATTAATATATTAAAAATAATAATTATAATTAAATAATTTAGGTGTTGTAGGTGAGTTAGAGAGGAGAGGGCAATCTTTTAAGAGAGGTTCCAGGTTCGGATCTTCATCCTACCAAAAAGTTGAATTGGGTATCTAAAATCCAATTGATAATGTTGGTGTGAGCAAGGCCGGACACGACTCTCGATGACTTTGATGGTGTAGAACCTCTTGGTCGTGGTCTCTCAGACCAAGGTGGCCCATAAAAGGTTTTTCACTTAAAAAAATAATTATAATTTAATAGTCTTGGGGGAGGATAGGACAACTTCGGGCTTTGGCTTTTCTTTGAGAGATCTAAGGTTCAAATCAGAGCGAGTGTGTGAGAGATGGGTGTGTGGTGACTGTGTTAAATTCCCTATTGATAAGCATAGCTTTCGGCTTTATAAAAGATTATGATTAAGAAAAAATTACTCAACCCTATTCGTTAATTGTAAAAGTTTTTCACCCTAACCAACATTTGACTATTGCTGCCTCTCGTGATAGATTTATTTTTAAAGTAGTTCCATTTTTTAAAAAACCTTGAAGATGGAAGGGAACATAAGAGATCGAAAGTGCATATTGCTCTTATGGTTGTTAATACAATTTTTTTATTATAAATTTTTATCTATATTTATTTTAATAATAAGTTATATAATTGTTATTATTTTAATAAGTTATATGGGATTGCAACGGATTTCATTTGTATTATATCATTATCCCATAATGGTATTACAAGAAAGCTTGGATATTATCTATGTGACAAGTTCAAACCTAGATCTCCTTGAAATATCGAAAAGCCTAACCCATTGAACTAATATCACTTAATTTTGTCCTATGGGGACAATGCAACTGTTCAAACTTTGGCTCTTCTTTGGGAGGGTCAAAGTTCAAACTGGCGTTGGCAAGTGTGTGAGGGGATGGGGATGGTGTGTGGTGGTTGTATATTAAATTTCCTCTTGATAAGCATAGCTCTCGGCTTTACAAAGGGTCATGGTTGAGAGGAGACTGGGGTCATGGTTGGAAGGAGACTGCGCCTACGCGTTAGTCGTAGGGGTTTCTCACACTAACGAAACCAAAAATGAATAATAATGTCCCCGTGGGACACCTATGTGGTTGAGGCTTTGGGCTTTCTTTTTGGAAGGTCCAGGTTCAAATCATCGTGAGGTGTATGCGCGTGTATTAATGAACTTCTGTTAAAAAAAAAAAAAATAATAATAATAATAATAATAATTTTTTATTATTATTTAAAATAAAGTTGTACAATATATTTCCTAAACTAAGACAGAATAAACAACTTCAAGTCCTGGTCATAGGGTTCTAGAATCTTTATATCATTTCTTAGAGTCGTTGGTTTCAATCTTATAAAAAGAGGTGGGCGCAGCTTGTAATCATTATTCCGAAAATGGTTTTTTTTTTTTTTCTTTCAGTTTTGCACGTCAGAGCTTCATTTCCTTTTGTTCATGATATTCCAGTCAACTCCGTTAGATAATGTTGGCTATGTCCATTCATCCACATGTATACTTGGAATTTTAAATTCAATAAAAAAATTTATATGCACATATTTTTTCCTCCCCTAAAGTGGGAGATATATATTAAATAAGAGGTCTTTTTTTTTCTCTTAGAGGAAATAAGATAGAACTTTGGATTTTTTTTTTTTTTTTTTTTAAGAATAAAAGTTTATTTGGTAAGTTGGAAAAATATATTATTAATTATATTAGGAAGGTTACAACTTATAAATATTATATTGCAATCCTTTTTAATTATATTAGGAAGGTTACAACTTATAAATATTATATTGCAATCCATTTCTATTTATATGATGTCACTTTCAAGATAAGGTTTGCAAAGGAAAAAATATTGGAGGAGTAGGCTTGAGGAATTGTAGACTTATGAATTTGACATTAGAGGCAAAGCTTGGGTGGAGATTATTATAGAGATCAAGGAAAGAATTTGGAATAAATATTACTTCAAAAATATAGGTTCTCTTGATGCAATAAAATTATTTAGGAAAATAACCCTACCCAAAGGATCGTCAACATGAAACTTTATATCAAATAGTTTGCAATTGATAAAGAAACATATTAGATGGTCAATCAATGAGGGGGGTTATGCAAATTTTTGGTCTGATGGTTGGTTGAAACCTTATCCTCTAATCTCTGACTCAAAACGACAACCACTTAAATGTGCCTCGTGTGAGAAGAATTTAGAAACATCAGACCATTTACTTCTTCATTCTCCCTTTGCTCACACCATTTGGGGTTAATTTTTTTAAAATATGAAACTATATTGAGTAGCTCCATCAACATTGAAAGAGTTGATGAAATGTTGGATTAGTTATTTCAAAGCTAAAGCATTATGTATTTTTTGGAGGATTGGCCCTACCATTATTTGTTGGAATATATGGCTTGAAAAGTATAATATAATTTTTAAAAATAAATTTCAAAATCATGCCCAAGTTTGAAACTGTATTGTTACCTCTTGTAGAATGTCTACAAATATGGTGCTCATCACGAGAAGTGTCAAGTACAAAAAAAGAGAGGCTAATAATTTGGCTACAAGATTTGAACATACAAGGAAGATTCATTTATGATAATGGAATTAAAACAAAGGATTTACTTCGATCTAGGGTAAAATAGAAATGTCCAAAAATTAGCTTTATCAAACTTACTTTTAATGGTGCTTCTAAAAGAAATCTCGAAAAATCTAGTGGAAGTGGTGTTTTTAGAAATAGTGAAGGCAAAATTTTCCTCACTTACTCAAATCATATGGAACTTCAAAGCAACTTTGTAGAGGCTAGGATACTTACGAGATTAAAATTACAATAGAAAAAGGATGGGACTATATTTCAATTAAGGGAAATTCATAAATTATCATCAATGCTATTAACAAAAATAGATGTGGAGACTGGATAAAAAATAATAATATTGTTGATATTTATCACCTATTACTAAAGGCAATTTCTTGGAAGCGTGAGTGTTATCACCTCAGAGTATCCTAGCATGTTGGGTCAGTGGCCTAATGCGCCTAGGCACCTACAACTCATATTGAGTGACATAACAGAAGCTTTGAGGTAGAGATATTACCTACAAGGATACCTATGGGGTTTTTTGCTGAGTTCATCTCCTTTTCAGATATTATATTTTCGCACTTATCAAACCTCATGAGCTTTCATTTTCACTTCTTATCAACATAAAAGAAATAATAGAAAGCAAAAAAAATAGAACAAGAGAATCTAGAAAAAGTAAAACCTAAGCTATAGGGGCAATGTGTTAATATCAAGGTTTTCCCCCCAATTGTATGAACAAGCTAGGAATGAACACATTCACCATAGTCTAATAGCTATAAATTTAACTCACTTCATCATGTATACCCAAAAATTATAAATCACAACAAAAGTAGGATAGAGCAAAATTAGTCACAACTTTCAATAACGTATCAAATAATTACAAAGGCATGTGGCTAGAAGAGGCTCGATGCTCCTTAGACAATGGCTCAAGGATCGAGTCATGATCATATAAATGAGAGGAGGTGAAATGAAGAGCATACAAGGCTAGATATTAGGCACAAGCAAGCAAATCCTAATGTATTACAATGCATTTAATACCTATATATAGGCCAAGATTGAGGAATTTTTCCCTCCAAAACTTTGTGTAAGAGATCTAAGAATTACCTTCCAATCTATAGCCAAGATCCTTCTACACCTTCAATTTGCCACCTAGAGGTCTCTGGATTTAGGATCATTAATGTTGGAGGCTTTAAGGCATTCAAATGAGAAGTTGTTGGTGCCATAACCTCTTTTTGTAGTACTCTAAGGGTTGCTTCATAAAATATTGTCAAGTTTGAGGATTCAGACATAAAAAATTCTCTAGATATTTGTCTTCCTTTTTTGGGATGTTTTGCTTAATAACGCTGCTGGTATGGCCTCTCTAATTTGCATAGGTTGGAAAGGTAGGCCTACCCATGCAATGGGTGACTAGCACAACTACCATGCAGGTGACTCTAATAGGTTGGGTCGTAAAAGTTAAATTTAGTGTTCAATAGTAGGTATTCCTCAATTGCTCCCCATGTTGCCTTCCCTAGCTTGTGAATTGCTACCATGCATCCTTGCTATAATGATATCCTTCTCTAGCTAATGGTAGGTATTTGTTGATTGTGTTGTGGTGCTTCCTTCTTTTACTCCCAAGTAGATGCCATGTATCCACTCTACAACTATAGGGGGGATTTTTTTCTTGTGATTGACCTTTGTCAAAGGGAGAAGTGCAGGATATCAGATGGAATATCGAGGGCTCGTAAGCTTCAATGCTCCTTATCTGCCGTCTTTAGGTAGAAATATCACTAACTATTGATTGAGAATCTAATGATCAATACGACTTGCTTCTTATCTAACTGTGGTGCTAATGCTCACCCATTCAATTGGAGGCAAGTTGCACCTTTTGAACCTCTCCTTTCTATTGGTACTATTTCCAAATGGATGCTCATTTGAGTGAAGCAAGAATGTAGAAAAAATTCCATACAATATTGGCAGCTCTTAAGGGCTCTTTAGCCTACTAAAGATGATGAAATCCATACAACTTGCATTGTCCATAAGTGTAGAGTCAAAATTGGAAGTTTGAGTAAGAAAAAACTATGCACAAACAAAAGGAAAAAGAGATGAAAATGGGTGAGGAATGGGATAAGAGAGTTTCTGCAAGGACAACTTGCTCATTTGGACCATCACTTCCTCCCAATAACCTTTGGAGCATGACCTTGCTTCTTGTAAATGGTAATAGCACCTCTAGAGTTTGACTTGATCCTCACACCAAAAATCTATTATCCATACATGATCTCTTCTACGTACAACTCAAGCTCCAATAAGGGCTTGATGGCCTTCATGACATCTTTAAGGGTAAGGGACTCTAACCTTTTCAAAAATTTAGCCTCTTTTATTTTTAGAGATCCATAAGCTACGTGTATTATTGCTTTGAAATGAGCCTATCATTGGCCTTCCAAGGGGAGGATAGACCCCTTTGTATCAAGGAGTTTATGGGGCTCCACAAGTTGGCAACCACTATGACTAGGACATGTGCTTGGGCCTTGCACTTTTGTGTTGCCTTCTCTTTGTCAAGGGCATCCCATATTTTATTTAATGTTACCTCTCGATCTTGGAAACCTATGGCTAACAACTCTTGGTCGCTTACTATGGTGATTCAATCTTAGAATTATTTTGCCTTGATTACTTTTCCTAAAATTTCCACTAGGATTTGCTCAATCTCTTGGGCAACCAATGCACTATGTTGGGAAGTTGTATTGATGAACTTGATCAATCGAGACATCAAGGATATAATCTTGGCTATGTTGTTCCAATATGTGAAATATATTCCCCTTATCAATCATGTGGTATTATGTTACAGGGCTTTCGAGCTCTTCTTTTTCTCCTCCTCTAGCTCCCTCTAGAAATTGGTCCTATTTGAGATGATTTTGACCTCCATGGTGATGAGTCAATCAATAAAGCTTTGATTATTTACTCTCTCCTCCTCAAGGAGATAAATTACAACTTGGACACTTATGAACTACTCCATTTGATTCTAGAGCCTTTTAACCTCCATCTATGAGATCTTGAGGGTGTTTTTGACCTCCTTGAACTCTAATGGGGTGAGGGCCTCAGGATTCTTAAGTGGAGGTCCCATGAAGAAGGTTGGTGTTGAAAGTCTATATAAGGGGCTATGTCCAATGAGGAGGAAGCGATGTAGTCCTAAGTTAGTGGGGCTGACACCACGGGTGACAAGGAACCAACAACCTGTATGGAAGAGAGAGGGGTGTTGGATGCCTCAAAAACCATCCTAAATATGGTATTTTAAGATATTATGCTCAAGGATTCCCTTTGCTTATTTTGGCAAATAGAGGGCCAGTGTTATAGGGTAACTCCCTTCCCTTTCATTATCATTATGCTAAGGAAGATGATTAAAGTTGTGGCTCAATAGTAGGGGCATGTTTTTCGATGATTGGGTCTTCTATGATCTTTTGAGAGATTCTTCTACATGTGTGACTTGTTTCAAAGTCATTTATTTTGTTGATATTCCCAAAAAAATCATCTTTCCTACTACCTCCTCACTACCCACTCTTGCATAGGCTCTTTCTTTGTCCATATGCTCCTTTTATCTATTTTCTTCAAAATCTATATCCTCATCTAGTTATCCAAACACAAGCATAAGTTGCTTAATCCTCTATTGGAATTTACACCAGGCATTGATATTATCTTTATTCTAGTCCTCTTTATTTAGGGCCTTCAACTTAGCTACATGAAATTGGTAGTTTGGGTCTATTGTACCCGTCATTGTGTAGGTGGTCTCGTAAGCCTTCTTCCTTGGTGGTGGCATCGATGATTGCTCCAGCAATGGTATGTTGGTTTCATCCATAGGATTTTAGGAGGATTCAAGATCTAGTGGGACTCATGAATAAATTTTTCTAAGTTCTTGACTTTGGCGAGCCACTCAACAAAAATTTTGTCAAGATCATATTTTCACTCTCCTAGCGCCATTTGCAACTTGAGATCTTTGATTTTTTGGTCCAAGAGATCATAGATCTTCTACTTTAGCAAAGTGATTTCTCCATTGGTGAAAGGGATTTTGAAGAAATTGGTTTTATTCCTTCCACTCACATAAGTTGTGTTGAAAGGGTCCATTTATGAGAGCACCTCCAACGTGCAGACTCATTCAAACACATGCTTTAACAACCAATAAGTGCTCTTTCTGAAACCATGCATTCTTATGATAGTGATATATTTGGAAAAGAACCAATCTATTGGGTGTTGGCCTCCCAAATTTTTCTTACAACCATCTAAAAGACACTCAAGATTCTACCCACTTAGGATCGTCAGTGTTGAGACCTGGAAATTCTCCATGAACTCATATTAGGAGGACCTCTTCAAGTTCTCCATATAAGAAGAAACAAACCATTTATGGCCTAATTTTTTCATGGGATTTAAGGCTATCCTAGGGTAGGCACCTAAATTCTAAAAAAAATTAAATAGGTTAAAAAAGCCGAGAATCTAAAGATTCTGGTCTCCTAGAATCTAACCAGTCCTTCATGGATGCCATCGACTATATAATCACCAAATTCAAAGGTCACCCCTTATTTGACATAATAAACTAAGTTGGGCTTAGAATAATTCCTTTTCTCCCCTTAGGATGAAAATAAATGCTAGCACATGTAGCCATTATTTTGAAGCAATTGTGCACCTTGGGCACCATGTATTGAGCCAAGGTGTTGCTCCAAATTTGGGCCCCAAAGCACTCGAAGAAGCTTTGGTTAAATTGCTACAACACCCCTTCCTTTAATTTATTTGTCCTTTTTTTATAACTTGGATATGATACCCCTTTCACCGTATCTTATAGCAACTCAAGGGTTGTGGCTTAGGCATCCTAGGCCAACATTTCCTAGCCAAAAATGGATGGGAAAATAGTTGATGAAGGAAAAGTCTATGGGGTGTGAAAAACCAATGATTCTTCATATCTTCCCCAATCATTATAATTTTTTTTATCTAAATTCGTGGGATGAAACTGTATCGTGTCTTTGGCATGTTCTTTAGATTCCTCTATCAATTATTTTTCAACTTTATCCACCATAATTTCAAAAAATTCATCTTATGCAGATTCATGCTCCTCAACTTCAAGAAATTCATCTGTTGGTGGGTCAAGGGTTTATTTAGTGGGATCAATTCTTGTATTTTAAACTTTATTCACACTTAAGAATAGAGTAGGTGTTTAGACTTTAGCTCATGCTCATCTAAGTACTTTATTTTTTAACTAGTTTAGTTTATTTTTTCCCATCCACTTTATGTGTGGATATTTATTTTTATCTTATTTAGATATTATGGAGATATTTGACATTCATAGGGAGTTACACTCATTGATTACATTTGAAGGGTTGAGATATTTTCTCCATGGATCATATCGCACCTCCCTATTTATACGATGGATACTGATCCTTATATCTTTGTTGATCCTACAACTGTGGTGGATCTTCCTTGCCTATTTAAGCAAGACTTCTCCATTGTATTCATAATCAGTTATGACATATGATATGATATTGCAATTTTTGTGTTAGCTTCCATTATCTTGTTTCTATTTTCAGTCTCTTTGTTTTGGTTAATATGGTGTTGCTTCAACCCTTTTATCCTTGTGGCTTGGTTCAGTTTTTTACATTTTTTCATCGTTCCTTTCATGATATCAAAGCTTTGAGGACTGTTGGAAACATCTATTGTTGAGGTTCATGAAGTTGGATCATGTTGAAGGTTTTATAGTTAGATATTGGAGGATTCTAGGACCTAGAAGATGAAAATTGATTTTTTTTCTCTTCTATTGTTTTGTGAAGAGCTTCTATATATTGTTTATCCCTTCATTGCATCTTGGTTGACCCCTATGACCATGGGGATTGATTATAAAGGTTCTATTTTTTGGATTGTTTTTGGAGTTTTTATGTGGGCTATTTTAATAGTTACAAATTCGTCGACGACCCTGTTTACTTGTTCGCCATCGATCCAAAACCACTGCTGATCACTTTTGACCGCTAGCGACCACTAAAGTATACTATTTTTTTTTTGTATGCAGGTATCTTCTTGCACACAATCCACAAAATATCTAGTTTTCTGTAATATCTAAAGCTACTTATTGCAGATCTTATTTTCTAAGATTTGCAACCTATCTTCTTCACTCCTGAGTTCTTTTCAAATTTTAAACTCAAATTTACATTTAAGTTATTGATAAGATTTGCTACAAATATGTTAAAAAAATGTATTTTGCTGGTAATTTTGTATATTTGAAAACAACTTTGTAAAATATTTATTTTGTGAAGTTGTTACTCAATTTTTTTCTTTTCAGGTCTGCAAAATTTTAGTGATTGTAAAAATCAAAATGTGATCATATACTCTTTGTAATGCTTGAATTATAAAGGCATTTTATTTTGGGGGATCTTATTTCTAGAAGCATTGAATTACAAATCTTTGGGTGGGGTGTCTTGGTGTCGATTTGAACACCATATTTGTGGATCTTCCATTTTATTTCTTGTGATTGAAAAATGGGTTTAGAGGATTTTGAGCCACTTAAATTACATAATTATCACATATGGAAGTCACAAATGATGCCATGTATTCAATATAAAGGGTTATCAATATTAATGTAAGAAGAGCTACTTGTTATTCATGATTGTAAAATAGATGAATGTAAGACATTAATTGGGATGCATGTGAGTGACAATTTGTTGTTTCATCTTCATGATTGTGACACTCCTTTTTAAATTTGGGAGAAGCTTGAGAAGTTATTTGGGCAAGTGGACACTTTGAGATTTTTATATATTGATGTTGAACTTAGTGCTCTCAATCTATATGATTTTCCATCTACGGGTGATTTTCTCACTAAGTTTCAATTCTTGCTCACACTTTTAAAGGGTAGTGGAAAAACTAAAATGAATGAAGAATATATTTTCATGATCTTGTACAAACCTAGGGGTCCATTCCATATGTTTGCATCCACAATTTCTGCCAATATGGATTCCATGGGTTCTAATCATAAAATGCCTACTTTTGAGGAGTTTTATGATAATATTTTGAGGGAAGAATCCAAAGTTATTAACTCTGAGCATTACACCTCCTCACATAAGGTATTTGTTGCATCCTCCACTTCCACTTCCAAAGGCAAGGAAAAATCCAAGTCTAAATCCTAACCTAATCCTCCCCCTTCTCCTTCATTTCATCAAAAGCCCAGAGAGTCACATAAAAAAGAGTCATCCTCCAAAGAGTCCAATAATAAACCTAAGAAATCCAAAAGAAAAAATAGGTCAAATATTATGCGTTCATATTGTGGAGTCAATGGTCATTCCAATGACAAGTGTTGGAAAAAGTTACAAGACTTAGAGAAAGCCTTTAGGAATAAAAAATTATCCTTCACTCCTTCAAAATATAAGAGCAAGGTTTTGAATGCTTTTGGAAAATCATATAAGGTTATTTTCGAGGATTGAATTTTAGATTCTGGAGCGACTCATCACATGACTTCTGAGGTGTTTTAAAAAATATTGGAAATACCATATGAGAATTAATTGAGGGACCAACTACTATAGAGCGAAAGCATACTATATATACTCATATGTATATTGCTATGGATATTTCAAATTCTTTACAACAATGCATTAAGATTAAATTTGAATCAAGAGAATGGGATCAATAGTTGGATTATAAAAATATTGTATTATGATGCCAAAATTGTTATGAGAATGAGCACATGACAAGAGATTCTAAAATGGAAATGATAAAGTAAGAGACATAAAATTTTGGTCATGAGACAAACTTCAAAATGAAGCAATGAAATCATACATTAATAGAAGCTTGATAAGATCAAGGATATTCCACTCCAAACAAAGAGGCAAATAAAGAAGAAATAAAGAAGGATACAAGGGATGAGAGAGTATAATGTGGAAGTTCAAATTTGAAAGGAATTAAAGGTGGAAAGGAAGATGTGAAAGAAAATTTTAAATTAAAGATAACATAAAAGGTCAAGTTTACTCTAGATAAATATCTTCAATTTTGTCAAGTAGCATAGAATCCTCTCCTAGCAATAGAAATGCAAGTGGTGTAGAGATTACCCCTTTCACCTTGGCTTTTAAGAGCAACATAATAAGGACATGAGTATGGAGGAAATCCATGGAAATTTAGGATTTTAAGGTAGCATAAGAAGATAATTCCTATGGAGAAGAGTACTTGCACTTTAGGGTTTCTAGGGAAATATAAATAAGAAAGTGATTTTGACATTATTCCTTGCACTTTGAATCCTTTAGAGCAAGAAAAACCTATAGATAAGTCTCACTATGAGTAGTGTAAAAAAAGAGATTGATGAAGATGAAAGTGTTGGTGGAAAAAAAAATATAGGAAAACACAAGAAGAAAAAATAAAGAGAAAAAAAGACTTAGAAGGATATTGATATAGGAAACCAAAAGAAAATATCACAAGTGTTAATAAGAAGTGGGGCTAAAGTCTTCACGAAAGGGGTGTAAACCCTAGGTGCAATAAAGCGATGGAATAAAGTGATAAATTTGGCTACAATCTTCGTGAAAGGGGTGTAAATCCTAGGTGCAATCAAGCAATAGAACAAAGCAATAAATTTAGCTATAATATTTTCAAAAGAGATGCAAACCCTAGATGTCGTCAAGCGTTGAAGGAAGAGGGTTGTTCGCTGACTATCTGCAGTCTATGAGAAAGCCTCTTCGATCAAAATATATATCTCTCAAGGATCTTTGGGTTCATGGGTGGATGAACCTATGCCCTCTATCAAGATTTTAAAGGATGAATTTGGGTTGGATTTGATTGATCATGAAGTGTGAACAATTATCTGCAAACTCAAGGGCAAAAGACCAAGCCTCGAGGAGCTCAAAGGATACATTAAATATTGGAGGACCAGTAAAGAATTCCAAGTAATTCTCCTACCTAAAACTTTCTTTTCATTTTCCTTTTCTAATTTAGCAGATAAAGATAGGGTAATGGATTATAGATATAATTGGTTTTTTAAACAAAGGGGTGTCTATATAAGACCTTAGACTCCTAGTTTCAATCCATTTATAGAAGAAGTTAATGGCTTCCCAGTTTGGGTGAATCTTTATGCTCTCCTTGTGGAGTTTTGTAGAGATAAGATATTCACCCAAATCAATAATGTCATTGGTGCATTCTAGTATATGGATGCTCAAACAGAGGAAAATTTGTCTAGTAAAATTAATATGAGTAAACAAGATTGACTATTTGGATGGATGTTTCAGTTCCTGGGCCTCAATCCATTACTATCTCCTCAAGTAAGGAGGAATGAATTCAAAATATTGAATATAAAAACTTCTCCCTAAGATGTTATAGTTGTCAGCAATATGACCACATAAAGAAGAGATTCCCGGATGACCACCTGAAGAAGAGATGCCCGATCATCTAATCATGCTCTGATTCCTCCTTGGTGGAGGAGAAGACCCTACATGCGAATGATTTGTAACCTTCAAATATCCCAGTTCAAAATAAAGAAGCTCATCCTCCAGATGCACCAATTGTCTAGCAAGAATCATATGAGCAACAAAAGACTCAACCTCAAAAGGAAAATTTGAATCAAATCATTGATAAAAACAAAATAGTTACTAAAGACCATCCAAACAGTTTCATGGAAAAAATTAGCACATTAGATGGTATTCTTGAAGCTAATTATGAAACAATCTGTGATGGCCAATTTTTTGAAAATGAAGATCCTACAAAATGTGTTACAACTAGATATTACTTGAGGAGCTTGAAGTGCAAGAATGCATTCTCAGATCTTGCCACTCTGAAGGAGGAAGAACCTTTGCTACCAAAGAAAAATAATCGAACTTATTTCCTCTTTGATGGATGACTGCTATGTTTATTTTCCTTCTATTAGTTGGAGTTATGTGTAATGTAAGGGTTGATCTTGTTGTTATTTCCTTAAAAAAGAGAGTTGATTATGAAAACTTAACAGTTTGACGAAGATGGAGAATATCTTTGATAGAAAGACAAAGATGGATATGATTTAATTCACTTGTTAGAAATGTAATGAAAGCAATGAAATGTTTTGTTTTTGTAATGGGAGTGGCCCCAATAAGAGCCACACATAGATTATTAAAAAAGAAGTGGGGCTAAACCCCAATAAAAAATGATGATAAAATAATATCTTGAAATATTAGGAGTATGAATAAAACCCATAAAAAAAGTATTAGGAAATTGACAAGTTATTATAGATAACATATTTATAGATAGGAAAATTAGGCAACAAATATTTTAACCATTAGCGATGTTGATTTTCAACTTACCATTATTAAAAATTTAGAAGGCAATTAAATGAGTGAGATTTTATCTCTTAATAAAATTAAATCAAAAAGTTATTTGTAAAAAACATAACAATTTAAATAAGAGAAAATATCTTTAAAAAAAAGGTAAATGAAGAATATCTTTGATAAGAAGTTAAATCAAAAAGTTATTTGCAAAAAAACATAACAATTTAAAGAAGACAAAATATCTTTAAAAAAAAAGGTAAATGAAGAATATCTTTGATAAAAAGGTCAATTGAATATGGTTTAATTTAAGAATATAATATGGACAATGTACAATTTTTTTGTTATTTTAATAAGAACAACCCTTATAAAAGCCACATATAACCTATTTATTTATATACATAAACTTTCTGGTGTGATATAATCATCATTTTTGTCCACTTTTTTTCGAAGTATTTTGTAATATAGCAACACCATCTAATAAAAGACATCATCTTGTTATATGACAAGGATTTGTACATGGATTGCACTCTTACAAGTGTATCTAGTTAGCAATTATACTAAAATACCTTACACATTATTTTTAAATTAATAAATGATTAAAATATTAATTGCTATTGCACCTAGGATGCAGTGCAACGGTTTGGGTTGTGGCTCTTTTTCAAGAGGTCCAAGGTTCAAACTGTGGCGTGGACGAGTGTGTGAGAGGGTGGGGTGTGCGGTGGATTTGTGTTAAATTTCCTATTAATAAGTATAGCTCTTGGATTTACGAGAGGTAATGGTTGGGAGAAGACTGCTCAGCCCTGTAGGTCGGGCATAGGGGTTTCTCACAATAACCAAATTAAAAAAAATTAATTGGTATTATATTATAAAATATATTTATTGTCTTGTTTGTATGGCTATGCACTTACCCAGAAGAGACCTAGGTTCAAACCTTGGGGGCATGTCTGTTTGTAAAGTAGTAGTTTGCTTTGAACCCTTTGAGTGTGTGTCAGACCAACAACAATGATACTAATCTCGAGCAACCGATGATCCTCTTTACATAGGGTTATAAAATAACAAGGTGGTATAAGCTTATTGGGGGTAACCCATGTGGTTTAAACCCTACACTTGGCAGTTACTAAAAATAGTGTAACCAACTCCTCTCTATGTATTTTAATCTTTATACACAATGATTTCAAAATCTAAAGCTAGTTTATATATTTCCAATGGCAAGCTGTTTATTTCAAGTGGCATATTCCTATGTTGGAATTTCGTTTCATTTAATACCTCTTCTACTTAGTGTAGTGTGTGCGTGTGTTAATAATCCCCTATTAACGTGGTTATTGACGTGGTTGTGAGATCTAAGTGGTTTATAAGTCCCAACACTTGCCAAAATCTTTGCCAATGGGGTGGCATGCTTAAAGGTGGAAGCCCTTGGTCCCACTTATGTGGGACTTCTCACCCCTATTAATATCGAGTCGCGACATTTGTGTGGAGGGTAGTTGGTCTTGTAGTGTGTGCTTGTGTTAATAATCCCCCAGTGACACGATTGTGAAACCTGAGTGGTTTATAAGCCCCAACACTTGCCAAACTCTTTGCCAATGGGGTAGCATGCTTAAAGGTGAAAGCCCTTGGTCCGCTTATGTGAGACTCCTCACCTCTATTAACATCGAGTTGCGACATGTGTGTGGAGGGTAGTTGACCCTCTAGCTTCCTACTCGGTTCATGTGATGTTATCCCATACAAGCTGTTTATTTCCAATGGCAGGCTGTTTATTTCCAGTGACATTCCTATATTGAAATTCCGTTCCACTTTAATACTTCTTCTTCTTAATTTTCAAAAATACTTATCTAACATTAAATTAAAATATAAATTTTTATTAATAATATAATTCTCTAACATCAATTAATATATTTAAAATAATATTAATAATCATAATTAAATAAAAATAATAAATTTACTAAATAGCTCTCATGATAGATTTCTTTTCAGAGTAATTTTTTTAAGAACCTTGAAGATGTAAGGAACCATAAGAGATGGAAATTACATATAGCTCTCATGGTTGTTATTACAATACGTTTAATATAGCATTTTATAATATTTATTTAAAAATAATCAAATATTTATTAAAAAAATATTAATTAATATCTTCTCAAAATTAAATTAAAAATTAAAATTGTACAACACATTCTCGCTAAACTAGTGCGGAGTAAAACTTCAAATAATTTTTGAAGTCCTGGTCATAAGGTTCTAGAATCGTTATATTATTTCCTAGAGTCGTTGGTTTCAATGTTATAGAAAGAGGTGGGCGCAACTTGTAATAGTTATTCCGAAAATGGTTTTTGCTGTTTTGCACATTGGAATGTCATTTCCTTTTGCTCATGTTACTCCCGTCATTTTTATTTATACATGGGGAATTGGTATTTGCCATTCTTTTTTGAATAATTGGTCATAGGGTCAAATCACATTGCCCCTGATCGTAGCGTCAAATCATGGAGTTACCACTATAACCTTTACTTTGCTTTGGTAAACACATTCCGGAGTGAGAGACCTCCGATGACTCGGGGTTGGTACCGTCGTCATCAAGCTTTCGCACACTCAGTGGATTCTAGTCAGACTACTACCTTTGCCCTAGAGTGGGCATGCCTACGAGGTTTGAACCTAGGTCTCCTCTTGGTAAGTGCCCAACGTCTTACCAATCCACCTAGCCCTCGCGGACGTACATATTTTCTTAAATTTGATAAAAAAAATGTGTAAATATTTTCTTAAATTTAATAAAATATTATTTATACATATTTTTTTATTCCATATAAAATTTATATGTATATATTTTCTTAAATTCGATAAAATTTTTATAAAAATATTATATGTACATATTTTCTTCTTAATAGTTTTTTTAATTGGTTATATGGATTAAAGTTTTATTTCATCTTTATTTATATTACATTAAGATGGGTAGAAAAAAAGTAAGGATGTCCTATTATATGTCCTTGTAAGGCAAATCTTTTCATATTATCTAATTGAAAGTATGGATGCTTAAGTTAGAAACAAGAGGAATAACAAACATAAGACAAGTCTCATCCATGGAACAAATGTTATACCAGAAGTGATTATCAAGAATGAGATGATCAAGCTATAATGGTTCTTAAAAGTAGAGTTCCATAGATATTGGCTAGGGGTTTTAAAAATTCAAAATTGGATCAAGCTAAAGTAGGTATTGGATTCAAATTGCTTTATGAATTTTCTTCCTAAAAGTTTTTTCCTTTTCATCTCTTTCAATTTAGAAGTTAGGGATAAAATAATGGATGATGGCCCATGGTTTAGGAGGAGAGATACCCTATTTAAGACCATAGAGTGAGAAACATTTTATGGAGAGTGAGAAACATTTTATGGAGATAGAAACTATTAAAAAGCTTCTAGTATGAGTTAATCTTTTTGTAGTACCACATTAGCTTATCAATATGTTTTGAATAATATTGGCAATACCTTAGGGGAGTTCATCCAAGAGGGACTGATTACTTAGGAGTGGAAGCATGTTGTATATATCTTGATGTGTTGCTATGGATATTTCAAAACCTTTGTCACAATTTAAATTACTCCATGAATTTTCTTTCTATATATTTTTTCCTCATTAATTAAAAAAATTGAGATAAAATAATGGGTGGTGGTCCATGGTTTAGGAGGAGAGGTGCCCTATATTTAAGACCACAGAGTGAGAATTTCTCTATGGAGATAAAAACTATGGAAAAGCTCCTTGTGTGGGTCAGGATTTTTAGACTTCCATATCAATTTATCAATAAGGATGTTTTGAAGAATATTGACAATACCCTAAAGGAGTTATCTAAGAGGGACTAACTACTAAGGAATTACAGTATGTTGTATATACCTCGATATGTGTTGCTATATATATTTCAAAACCTTTGCCACAATTGATTAAGATAAATATGAATCAAGATAGTGGTATCAACAAGTGGATTATGAAAACATTACATTTCAATCTCACAAATGGTATGAGACTAAACACATAGCAAGAGACTAGCAAGTGAAAATTATGGAGAAAGAGATATTTTTTTTGGTCATGAGTCAAACTTCAATTTTTTTTTTTTTTGATGAGTAACCTTTTATATACAACATATCCGCAACATGTGAGGGGAGAGATTTGAACCTGGGCCTCTCCATAACTGGAGAGTTTTAACTACCCACTTGCTCTCCAACTCCTCTACATGAGCGGATCAAACTTCAAATTTGAAGCAAGGATATTACACCAAAAAAGAGGTAAAGAAAGCCTATTTGCAACAATGACAATGACCATCATAGTTAACTTCAAGCAACTATTAAAAAAACAAAGAAGGATACAAGGGATGAGAAAGTACAATGTGCAAGTTCAAATTCAAAAGGAATTAAAGGTGCAAAGGAAGATGTGGAGGAAAATTTTTAAATAAAGGAAGTAAAAGAGGTCAAATTTATTCTAGGTAAATCATCTTCATTTTTCTCAAGTAGTATAAAATCCTCTTCTTATAATAGAAATTAAAGTTTTGTAGAGGTTATCCCTTGCACTTTAAGGTTTTAAGAGCAATATAATAAACACAATGAGGATGAAGGATATCATAAAAATTTAGGTTTTTTTTCAAGGTTCAAACCGTGACATGGGCGAATGTGTGAGGGGGTGGGTGTGTGGTGGCTTTGTGTTAAATTCTCTATTGAAAAGTATAGCTCTCGATTTTACGAGGGGTCATGGTTGGGAGGAGATTTCTCAACCCTGTAAGTCGGTCATAGAGATTTCTTACAATAACCAAATAAATTGCTTTATCCCCATCAACGCGACCCACCCGAGCGTAAACATTCTGCTGCAGTCCTCATATTTTGTTGTCCTCGCATCACAGGAAAGCCTGCATATCGATATCAAAAACTTCGAACAAAAGGCTACTGTTGTAAATCATTGAACAAGGCAGATAAATTGTGAACATCGTCGTGGACATGACAAGGAACTTCAAACCCTTGTTGACGTAGCCCTGATCTAAGGTAACACAATCTTCACTCTGGTAAGACCCCAAGGTCTTACTGTAAAATTTATTAATAAATTAATGTAAATGTAATCACATGCCACTCAAAAGGGGGCTCCCTTGTAATCTCTTTGCCACTATAGGGGATCCCTCCTTTAAATATTTAATACTACTTTTATTCTTCTTCTTTTCATCATTTGTGTGAATGACCAACCTAATATATATCTACCCTAAAGCTACGTTGGTGAAGAGACGTGATGGTTCACGTTATGAAGAGATGTGATGGTTCACTTTATGAGTTAATAATATAATAATTAAATGATAAATAATACTAACTAATACTAAATAATAATGTTAGGATGGAGGATCCTAACATACCACCCTCCTTAAAAAGAGCTTTGTCCTCAAAGCTCAAAGTGAGGAGCTTTGTCTTTTGTTTTCCAAGCAAAATTTTTGCAAGTTCTTGTACTATTTTAATGTCACTTTTCCGAAGGCAGGGATATCTAGAAGAATGAAGCGTTAGTGGAGGGTTGCCAGAAAAATTAGTAAATGTGTGATGATGAGGGAAGGGCAACCCTTGGGGTTCTTCAAATGCCTTAAAATGATGCATAAAAAGAGGTGGTAAAAATTCTACATTCTCCTGTTGTTCCTTGGGAGAGGCAATGGAGGAGTGTGTAGTCACCTTTCTGCCTTGTTTTTTAATAGGTTTGACCCTGTGGCAATAACTCACTATTGGAGAGGAAATTGAGTGTAGTTCTTGTAGAGTGCATGTTTGGCCATAATGAGTCACTTCAGGAATGTCTACCTCATCCTTACCTAATGCATCGATCACTTATGGTATATCAACCGTATTGCCTTCATCGTTGTGATCAGGTGCTTTGGGTATTGCTTGCTCATTGTACTCATTTTCCACATATTCATTATATTTCTCAACTTCCTTAGCTTCCTCATATTCCTTATCTTCCTCATCTTCCTCAGCTTTAGTGCTATCATCAGGTGTATCTATCACTATGTCTACCTCAATTACATTTTTGTCATTGGGAGAACTACAAGGAATAGTTGCATCTGAAATATATAGTGCATGTGTAATACATTGATGATTGCGAACAAATTTCTCATCGCAATGATAGCAGAGACCTTTTGCTTGTAGTTCTTTCATTTCTTAAAAACTGATATGTTTAATTGGTAGGGTTGGGTTAAGTTTAGAATTGTGTAAGTGCTTTGTGCCTTTCCATTATGTGTAGATTTGGGGGCAATGTAAGTGGTTTGAGATTTCCCCATAGGTGGTTTCCCTAATTGACATTGTGCATTGATTTTATCTTCAGCTAATTTGGCCAATCCAATAGTCTGCATCATGGTATAGGGTTTGAACTTTATCACCTCTATTTTAATTTCTTCTTTCAATCCTTTGATGAAAAAATATATGACAAATGCTTCACCCCACCCTGTGTTGTGTTTGGTGATATCCTTAAATCGAATTTCATACTCACGCACGATAGTGTTTTGACGAAGATCTTTGAGCAATTCCCACATGAATGGGTCCCACATGGCTCTAATACCAAATGGTAAGACCCCAAGGTCTTACTGTAAAATTTATTAATAAATTAATATAAATGTAATCATAGGCCACTCAAAAGGGGGCTCCCTTGTAATCACTTTGCCACTATAGGGGGCTCCCTCTTTTAAATATTTAATACTACTTTTATTCTTATTATTTTCATCATTTGTGTGAATGGCCAACCTAATATATATATCTACCCTAAAGCTACGTTGGTGAAGAGACGTGATGGTTCACGTTATGAAGAGATGTGATGGTTCACTTTATGAGTTAATAATATAATAATCAAATGATTAATAGTACTAACTAATAATGTTAGGATAGAGGATCCTAACACACTTGTCCTCTTCTATGTAGCACATCACGAGCCTTAGACCCTCATCTATTGCACAGGACTTCGAACCCTCACCTCACCTCATAACTAAAATGACACCCCTCTCAAATTCAATGATGGATTCTGGCTCGACCCCATCTTCTCAAAATTGCAGGCCATGGCAGAGTCACTATTAAATGCCTTGTTGGTTTGGTTGAGTTGAAGTCATAAAAAATAAAACACCTTCGCCACGACGTGAGTTTCGGCAAGAGAACCGACATTATAGGAAAGGAGCTCACGAAATACTTTAAATATAATATCCTCCTTTTTCTTACCCGATGAGGTGATATATTGAGTTGGCTAGCCTTCGATAGTTAAAGCGTTCGATTCGATGAAAATAAATTATATATATATATATATATATATATATATATATATATATATATATATATATATATATATATATATATATATCGAGTTGAAAATATTTTTTTTAATCGACTATAGAAAATGATGCGGATGTAATCGATTCTCTGTGCTACCAAAAAAAAACTGTTTTAATTATAAAATATTAAATATATTTTATTTTATTTTTTGCATGGAGAGTGATTAGATGTATAAGGGTATTTTACAATATAAAAAAATAAAAATTGTGGATTATAATAAGGTATAATATTGGTGGAGTTTGACCTCTTCATTATTTTTAACAAGTTTTGTAGGTCATATTTTGCCACTTTGCATAGATGGCCACTCTCAAAGTGTTTCTCACACATTCACAGTTCTTGAAAGAATCTAGTTTCTGACCATGGAAGAAAAATATGCTGACTATCTTGCAAGTGGAGAAGCTTTGGGACATTGTGACAGGCACCAAAACACGACCCCAAGGTGGGGACCCACAAAAGAAGTATGATGAAGCAGATCAACGAGCACTGATGCTAATCACCCTTGCTATATCTAATGAGATCCATCCACACATATTTTGCCACTTTGCATAGATGACCACTCTTAAAGTATTTCTCACAGATTCACAATTCCTGAAAGGACCTAATTTCTAACCATGGAAGACAAAGATGCAGACTATCTTGTAAGTGGAGAAGCTTTGGGACATTATGAAAAGCACCAAAACGTGACCCCAAGGCGGGGATCCACAAAATAAGTATGATGGGTTGCACTTATGACCATTTATGAAGGAATGAATTGGTCCATTATTCTTAAAATTCAATCCTAACTTCACACATTGTGAGTGGGATATAGAGAGATTATGGAGCAATTTCTTTGTAGAGTGGCAAACCTGAAAGGTATATTGAATGCTATGGGTAAGAAGGTGAAAGACAAGCTCTTAGTTCTCATCATACTTTGAGCTTTACCTGATTCCTTCGGGTGCTTATTACCTCCTTAGAGGTCTCCAATAGGGCAATTTCCTTTGAGTAGTTGGTCAATATGCTTCAATAGGAAGAAGAAACCAACATGATGAGCACCAAAAATGCTCATTTTATATACACGGTTAAGAAGAATTATCACTGGTTCAATTAGCATATGAAATGTATTTTATATAACTTATGCATATAATTGATAGAAAATCCGGTATTATGCTTGATTGGTGTTTTTAGTGGGAAATGTGTATAAATGCAGGTATTGGTACTAATATGGTGTTTTCCAGTCTACATCCACTTGGACCCGACATACTTCTGCTTACAGAGACTAAGGCAAGAGAGTAGGCGCCTTCCTCTTCAAGGAAGGCGCCCAACAGAAGTAGGCACCTTCCTACAACCGAAAGGCACCCACGAAAGACGAGCGCCTCCCTACAACCGAAAGGCACCAACGAAAGACGAGTGCCTCCCTACAATCGAAAGGCACCAATGAAAGAAGAGCGCCTCCCTACAACCGAAAGGCACCGATAGAAAATGAGCGCCTCCCTACAACCGGAAGGCACCAACGAAAGACAAGCGCCTCCCTGCAATAGGAAGGCACCAATGGAAGAAGAGCGCCTCCCTACAACCGGAAGGCGCCTCCATGCCTTCATACTTTGCAAGATTTACCAAGTCAACTTTGACTGGTTGACCAAGGACTATGGAGGAGGTTGCACGTGAAGACAAAGGAGATCTATTTTAATCATGCATTTATTAAATAGAATAAAGTGTTTGTTATTATTATCAACCGATTGGCCGGTTGACCTTGTAAAGCTCTTAAAGCATATTATTATTTTTAGGATGCATTAGTTTAGGATTTGTTGTTACGTACACCTAAGGATGTTTATATTTATCCTTCGGTGAACGAACATACTTTAAAATAGAAGAATAAAATATGTGTAGAATCAATTGTAACTAAATCACATCACGTGATTAAAATAGACCGATTTGTTATTGTAATGATATCTGGTTGCGCTTTATATAAAGACGCAGGCCAGATGAACAGAGGGGGATCAGAGATCAATGATTAATTTTACACAGAACTTATTTTATTTTATTGTTTAATTAATTAAGAGTGCAACTCCTCTTATTCGAGCAAGCTCTACGTAGCTAGCCGGCGGACTATCTGCGGGAGCTTGGGCCCACTCCTTGCAGTAGTCCTCCCTTGTTTAATTTGTGCATTTGCTTTCTATAGATTAGTTTACTGCTTTATTTAATTTCAGTTGTGTGTGTTTATTTCCTCGCATTTTATTTCCAGCACTTTACTTTTTGTTTAATAATTTATTTATTTCATTTCCCGCACTTAGTTTATTTGGTTTGGCTGGAATCCAATTACACAAACCTCCCCACCAAACTAAATAAGGTACAACCAGATTTGTTCCCCAACACTGCAGGCATATACCGTGCGTGACACTCATAAGTTTACGAACTTACCGGATTGATAATTTATGGAAGAGAAATGAATGTTTTTCGGGACATGAATTTCTGCTCACCATTTTGGCACCGTTGCCGGGGAGTGTCTAAACTGTAGTGTTCTGATTTACAGGTCAGATAAAAAGTCTATTTAAAATTACCTGTAGATATTTTACCTGAGAAGTGTGAGTCCACCATGGGCCTTTTTATAAGGCCAAAAATAGTTGCCGGCACAGTCAGAGCTAAATTCCATTGGCAACTTTTTGCATTTTATAGCTTCTCAGATAAACGTGGGAATGAACCTGATGTACCAAATTAAGTGTAGAAGTAGGAATAAAATGTGTTGTTGAAAAAAATTAAAAAAAAAAAAATCTGGCATTGAAGGATTTCCATCATGTTCTAAATGGTTTCAAGAAATCAAAAGAAAAAGCACAACCCAAGTCTGATTGAAAATTTTTAGGGACATGTTTTTATACGGAAACCATTGAAAAATTGTGCCTCTAGAAGCTTGGTTTTAAATTAAAAAATTTTACAAGCTTGAAATTTTTGCAACGTATTGGTAAATGTTTTTTTATGATGAAATTAATAATGCAGGGAAAATGACAGAGCATAATTTAAAGAGAACGCCTTGTTATGGAGTATGCTCTTCACTTGCGCTTACGGCGACCTGGTGAATCAGAAACTAGCATGTGTTTTTAACAGACTGCTATGCCATGTTTTCTTCAGGTTGCTAACTCACGGATAGTCATTTGCTGGCCTGCACACTTTGCCATTACATTGAAAGAAGTTTGGTTGCGAGGCCATGAAGGAAAATACTCTTCTCATGCTACAACATATCAGACTAGTTGAAAAAAAAAAAAAGATTTCGAGAAGACTAGTTCAGATGTAGGCATGGGGGAGACCCCACCTTCATCAAATGCCGCCAACAACACAATGAACGCTATTTATAGTGTTCATGAAAAAAAAAGAAAAAAAAAGAGAAAAAATAAATCATCTCATTGAAAAGGCTCCAAGTTAATGAAGCAATTCAAAAATAGAGTTTTATTTTGTCGCTTGTTGAAAGAGAGTATCCTCTTTCCCGAGGACCAGCTTGGTCCAGAAGGGAAATGAGAAATCTCCAACCGGTAGCTAAATAAAACAAGGAAAAATCTTGGAGGAGATCAGATTTCAAATGTCTGCACAAAGGCCACAGGATTAACATTTTTTTTTATGTGCTAATTGAGGAGGAGCTTGGTGTTTCAAAAATGTGAGTTGTTGGTTGTCATATGAAAAAAATATACAAAAGAAAGGCATAATCTCACTATGGTGGAAGATAACATCAACTTTGAGAGGATCTGAAACCATGGAGAAATCTGCTTTTCACAAAAAGTGTGAGGGCAAAGATGTTTCAATACATGGTACATTTTGCCAAATTCTTAGGATGGATCATTGACAAACCTCCAGATGTGAAAATCACCAGCTCAAATGGTTGAAGTAGACATCCTATTCTTTGATGCAGATGATGAAAAAAAAATGATAATCCAAGATCTGTTCTGGTCAAGGCAGAATAGACCGAAAAAAAATACAAAAAAAAAAAAAAAAGAGAAAAAAATTAGTTAGAATTTTATTTTAACGTCTTTAGTTTAGATTTTTCTTTTATGTTTTGCAGGACAACGTGAAGTGCGAAGTAGAAAAATAAGGAGGTGTCTGTGAAGATCTCATGAATTGAGATTCATACATGGAGTTCGTAATAGCACTATACGAACTGTCTCGGGTACTTGATCGTATAGCATCCAATCTAACAGGTGAAAGCCAGCAGAGTTTTGCCTTGGAAACATTGGCACTTGAAGGCAGGCTAAGTAACCCTGATCAAGCGAAAGGCTTCCAGCCCAAGGTGCTTGTGGAATTTGGGGGAAAATTTTGCTGGAAAGTGCATGACTATTATAGCCTGGATGATAAACAAAGTCAGATATGCTACACCAAGTGCAAGAGAAGAGTTTCGAGACAACGTTCAAGTAACGGTCAACGAGCTCCATTAACCACTGCCTCACATTCACAAGAGTGGATCAGACATCGGCATGGGGGAGACCCCATACCATACCAGTAGCTTGGATGAATGTTCAAACATTCGTCGAAAAAAAAAAAAAGGAAGAAGAAAAAAAAAAGAGAGAAAGAAAAAGAAAAAAAAAGAGAGAGAAAGAAAAAGAAAAAAAAAAAGAGAGGGAGGATACGTAAAAAAAAAAATGAAGTGAAAGACGCCTTGTTTATCAAGAAGGCGCCTTCTGCATCAAGAAGGCGCCATACATTGGAGGCGCCTTCCACAGGAAGAAGGTGCCATACATTAGAGGTGCCTTTCGCATGAAGAAGGCGCCATACATTAGGGGCACCTTCCGCATCAAGAAGGCGTCATACATTGGAGGCGCCTTCCACAGGAAGAAGGCGCCACACATTGGAGGCGCCTTCCGCATCAAGAAGGCGCCATACATTGAAGACGCCTTCCACCAATATATATATATATATATATATGCGAATCCTCCTAGTGAAAAAAAAAAAACATAGAACATGTCCTGCTTAGCATAAAAATTGCTTTCTTATTGCTTTGCAGGAAATCATGAACCGAATGCAAGCTGTAGGCATCCTGAGAGCCAGGGCCTAACAGGCACGGAGTCATGACTCCTGTTTTATTGCTTTCGTGTGTGCAGTTTTTGTAGGTGTAGTTTCACAGTACACAACCATGAGCATGATCTGTAGGTGGAGCCGGCTTAAACTAGGCCTAACAGATGTGACATTTTGTGCCCTGCAATTAGGAGTGCGGCGAAGCAGAAAAGGCACTTACTTCCCACTAGGAAGAGAGTGCCTACAATCAGCCCAATACAGTAGTGCCTTTTTCCACCTGGAGGAAGGCACCAATAAGCAATTTTCTTCTCCCTTGGATGGGGATACCTGTTGTTCAGTGTGGGACCTGACGTTTGGAGGGCTGCAGACCTGTTGTGCAGAGGGACCTGTTGCTGGCGATAAGGGCATCACCAATTTAAGTGGGGGAAGATGCGGGTGAATCAGAACCTCCCGTAAAAAAAAAAAAAAAGGGGAGTTCGGAAGGTTGTTGTCACGAGGACGTGACAATTTTTAGACATGGGGGGAAAGACGCCTTATTGTCGGCGCCTAACTTACTCCTATGAAAAAAAAAAACCACCTTGTGTTGAAATAGCTCCACGATGAAATGCAAATCAGAAGCAAAGTTTTATTTTCGCTGCCCGTTGGAAGAGAGTATCCTCTTTCCCGAGGACTAGCCTGGTCCCGAAGGGAAATGAGAAATCTCCAACTGGTAGCTAAATAAAATGGGGGAGGAGTTTGAAAAAAAAATAGATGTCAAATATCTGTTTCCTTCGAAATCAACGCATGGTAAGTAGGCACCTTCCTCTTCCAGGAAGGTGCCAATAGAAGGCCAACGCCTTCCTCTTCCAGGAAGGCACCAAGAAAATATAAGCGCCTTCCTTTTCCAGGAAGGCGCCAATAGGAGGCCAACGCCTTCCTCTTCCAGGAAGGCACCAAAAGAATGCAAGTGCCTTCCTCTCACCGAAAGGCATCGACAGGAAGGTGCCACAGGAAGGTGCCATAGGAAGGTGCCATAGGAAGGCACCAATAGGAAGGAGAAGGGAAGGAGAGAAGGTGCAGAAGGCACCAATAGGAAGGCGCCACTAGAAGGCATGGAAGGCCCCCAAGAAGGATAGGAAGGCGGAAGGCACCAAGAAGGTGCCACAGGAAGGCACCAATAGGAAGGTGCCACAGGAAGGCACCAACAGGAAGGTGCCACTAGAAGGCAAGCGCCTTCCTCAGAGGGAAGGCGCCCCTGTTCTTCGCCCGTTGACTAGACAAGCATGATGTGGGCAACAAAAATTGGTGCAGTTCCAACTCTACGGCATGTAGGTTAATTTGGGGATCGCACCAACGGATGAGAACATCCTACCAATGCCAACACATACAACACATACATCTCAGCAATGCACCTGACAGATGCCGTGAATAATGAAAGAAATACTATTTTTCCTCACTCCAAAAAACAAAGGAATGCAGTGTTGTTCCAATTATGCATGCAAAAGAAATAATTCAGAGGGGAGATCATTTTGGACGCACACGTGTCAGGTATAAATTTTAATATTCATCCTGTAAATGCATTCGGAGAGAGATACGTCAATGCAGGATTAAAATATTTTGTGTGCTATTGAGAAAAAGCTGGGTATTTCAAAGTTTAGAGTCACCAGCTCAGTTGTTGCGGATTGACTCTGTTCTTTGATGCAGAGGATGAAAAAAAAAAAAAAAAAAAAGAGAAAAAAAAAAGAAAAAAAAAGAGAGTCAAGATCTGTTCTGTTCATGGCAGAACAGATAAAGATACATATAAATAAATAAATAAAATCTCCAGGAGCACCAACGTGAAGACGTCTCACACCACCGGCATCATATATATCAGATTCTACGAAATTCAACCGGGTATGTACTGATTTTCTTATTAATTATGTGTATAGTTATTTTAAAATCATTTCTATGCTAATACCAGTCGACGCCTCCACAGTTTTTCAAAATCTCCCATTAGAATTCAAACACATGATGTGCCTTAAAAAAATATATATAATTGAAAAAAAAAGAGAGAGAGAGGCTATGGCATCTACATGAATAAATTTGGCATCATTTTCATTGCCGCCTCCTTACAATGGTAGTCATCTTGAGCGAACACATATAAATGATGCTACTCTCTACCACAAAGGAGGTTCTGGAGATGTCAAATATGTTTCAGATGTGGGTAAAAGTAGTAGCTGGTGATTGCACTTGTTTTAAACAAATTTGGTCTCACCAAATCTGACTAATGTGCAACACTGGAAAATGCCAGCATTAGTGCAGTGGTAATTTGCCCTAAATAGTGTGGTCACGATTTAACTATTTATCCGCAATGATTAGTCAGGATGTGTTTCAAACTTCTTGGTGCCGCATCGCTCTATGGATGAAGAATAGCAGCACTCAATGAAAAAAAAAATAGTTGAATAAAAAAAATAGTACTAGAAAAAAAATAGTAGTGCTGAATGGAAAAAATAGCAACACTCAACGACAGAGAAACAGAGATGTTGAAGGCCATTAAAAAAAAAAAAGAGAAAAAAATATATATATCCCAGGGGTTGTTGTCATGAAGACATGACAAACTTTTTGGCATGGTCATCCTGCGAGAGGGATAACTTCACCTTTTGGTGCCACGAGGGCGTGGCACATGTTAGGCATGGGGGGATGATGAGCACCAAAAATGCTCATTTTATATACACGGTTAAGAAGAATTATCACCGGTTCAATTAGCATATGAAATGTATTTTATATAACTTATGCATATAATTGATAGAAAATCCGGTATTATGCTTGATTGGTGTTTTTAGTGGGAAATGTGTATAAATGCAGGTATTGGTACTAATATGGTGTTTTCCAGTCTACATCCACTTGGACCCGGCATACTTCTGCTTACAGAGACTAAGGCAAGAGAGTAGGCACCTTCCTCTTCAAGGAAGGCGCCCAATAGAAGTAGGCACCTTCCTACAACCGGAAGGCATCCATGGAAGACGAGCGCCTCCCTACAACCGAAAGGCGCCAATGGAAGACGAGCGCCTCCCTACAACCGAAAGGCGCCAACGAAAGAAGAGCGCCTCCCTACAACCGAAAGGCATCGATAGAAAATGAGCGCCTCCCTACAATCGAAAGGCACCCATAGAAGATGAGCGCCTCCCTACAACCGAAAGGCGCCAATGAAAGACAAGCGCCTCCCTGCAACAGGAAGGCGCCAACGGAAGAAGAGCGCCTCCCTACAACCGGAAGGCGCCTCCATGCCTTCATACTTTGCAAGATTTACCAAGTCAACTTTGACTGGTTGACCAAGGACTATGGAGGAGGTTGCACGTGAAGACAAAGGAGATCTATTTTAATCATGCATTTATTAAATAGAATAAAGTGTTTGTTATTATTATCAACCGATTGGCCGGTTGACCTTGTAAAGCTCTTAAAGCATATTATTATTTTTAGGATGCATTAGTTTAGGATTTGTTGTTACGTACACCTAAGGATGTTTATAATCTGGTGAACGAACATACTTTAAAATAGAAGAATAAAATATGTGTAGAATCAATTGTAACTAAATCACATCACGTGATTAAAATAGACCGATTTGTTATTGTAATGATATCTGGTTGCGCTTTATATAAAGACGCAGGCCAGATGAACAAGGGGGATCAGAGATCAATGATTAATTTTACACAGAACTTATTTTATTTTATTGTTTAATTAATTAAGAGTGCAACTCCTCTTATTCGAGCAAGCTCTACGTAGCTAGCCGGGCGGACTATCTGCGGGAGCTTGGGCCCACTCCCTGCAGTAGTCCTCCCCTGTTTAATTTGTGCATTTGCTTTCTGTAGATTAGTTTACTGCTTTATTTAATTTCAGTTGTGTGTGTTTATTTCCTCGCATTTTATTTCCAGCACTTTACTTTTTGTTTAATAATTTATTTATTTCATTTCCCGCACTTAGTTTATTTGGTTTGGCTGGAATCCAATTACACAAACCTCCCCACCAAACTAAATAAGGTACAACCAGATTTGTTCCCCAACACTGCAGGCATATACTGTGCGTGACACTCATAAGTTTACGAACTTACCGGATTGATAATTTATGGAAGAGAAATGAATGTTTTTCGGGACATGAATTTCTGCTCATCACAACAAACTAAGGGACACAAATGTTATTCAAACAAAGGTCCTTCCTCCTCATCACAACAACCTCAACACCAAAAGAGGTATTATCATACTTGTGAATGTGATGGCCATAATATTAAATTTTTATTGGTACAATGTTTCCACACAAGGAGATCAGGTTCGCATACCTCAACAAAAGCAACATCATTATAGACCACAAACACAAGAGCAGTAGAAAGGACATGTTTCCATTGAAGTGTTAGATTCAAATTATGAACAAGCACACGAAGAGTCAAATTCAAATTCTAAATATGTACGTAGAGTAATCAAAGCTATGGCTAAAAACCAAGGATGATTCTTGGTATATTGATTTTGGTGCTAGACAAAACATGACAGGGGATAAAGATTGGTTTGATACCTTCAAAACAAAATAAAGAAAACAAATGATGGTCATAGATGATAAAAAATATAAGGTCAAAGGGGTAGGTGAGGTTTGGTTCAACTTCCAGATGAGAATGCACCGTCAAAAAAATATTTTATGTCCCAGGACTAGCCAACAACTTGTTGTATGTGCCCCAACTATAGAAGAGAAACATGAAGGTTGATTTCAGAGTTGAGAATGGCCACAAGAGGTGTTTTATCACTAAGAATGGTAAGCATATAGCCACTGGTTCTTAAAAAAGTGGCTTGTTTGCCCTAGATATCAAATCTACTCCTAATACAACACTATTAGCAACCAATACAATTGCAATCTCCTAGAAGCATACCAAGAGGCAACAGACCCAAAGGTAATCCAAGAGGAAACAAACCCAAAGGTAATCCAAGAGGCAACATACCCAATGACAGAACTAGAGGTAAACCCAGAGATGGACACCATGGAAGACCTAGTGGCAGACTCAGTGGCATATCCATAGGTAAACCTATAGGAAGAGATAGTGGACAACCCAATGCCCAACCCAAAGGTAAATACATTGGAAAAATCAAAGGTGGACCAAAAGGTGGTTATCTAAGAGTCAGAACAACTAGAGCTAGAGCAGTCAAATCCAAGAACCAAAGCAACCAATACCAAAGCTATAGCTAGAGATAGTTCATGAGCTAGTTCCAGAGCTAGAGCCAAAGCTAGAAGCCAAAGCCAAAGCCAAAGCCAAATCCAAAGCCAAGAGCAAGTGCCTAGAATCCTCTACATTAAGGGGGGTCCTAATATTTCCTAACCCAAATAATGTAATAAAGGTGGATGTGAGGTAATTTTATTACATTATTATTAGGTCATTGCATTATTAAGCTGAAAATTTATTATTAGCTGGAAGGTTATTATTATATGAAATATTATTTTAATATTTCTTGCATGTAACCATCTCCTAAATCAAGAGTATCAATATTCTAGTTTGTAACCCTAAAGCATGTATTAAATAGGCTCTTGCCTCAATGAATGAATTAAAATTTTTGCCATCATATGAAAGGGATTGAAAAAAGTAAAGAAATATCCAAGAAGAAAAAATAAGAGAAAAATAACTAAGAGGCATATTTATATGGAAAAATAAAAGCAAAAATCACAAGTGTTAACGAGAAATGAGGATAAACCCATAAATCTAAACAAAAAGTGATGATGAATTATATCTTGAAATATTAGGGGCATGAATAGATCCCAAAAAAGAGGTACTGAGGAATTGACATGTTATAGTTAGCATATATATAGAGAAGGAAATCGAGTAGCCAATATTTTTTCCAATGGCAATGGTGATATTCGTCTTAGCAATATTTAAATTTTAGAAGGCAACTAGTTGAGTGAGACTTTATCTCTTAATAAAAATGATATTAAAAAGTTAATTGCAAAAACAAAGTATTTTTAGAAAGATGAAAATATCTTTGATAAAAGGACAAATGAAGAATATTTTTGATAAGGCAAGTTAGATATGGTTTAATTAACGTGATAGCAATGCAATGACAATAATGTAATATTTTATTTATTTTGATGGGAGTGGTCCCAAATAAAAGCCACACAGCTTATAAAAAAATAGTTACAATAAATAATATTCAATTTCATGGTTACAACCATGATTACATAGCAATAATTTTTAATAAATAATATTTAAATTAGATATTGGGTGATGAAGTTGATAATAGTAGGAAGATAGCTAGTTTACATAGTGATAGTTGGGTAAATGGTTTAAATGCATATGGTTTTATAGACCATAGTTTTAATATGTAATAAAGTTTACACACTATTCAACAATTTTTATTCTAATAGTAAGAAGAATAAGTATTCTTGTTTGAAAGAGGTGTAGACACCAAATTTTGAGTGCATGGCTAATCTCCAAGTTTGCCAATCCCTTCATCAACTAGTTAATAAATCGACCAAGTTGAATCAATATTTCTTTTGCCCAAATTTAGAGAATTTATTGCTCCAAGAGTGAAAGCATCAGGGCATGAGTGAAAGCACCATCAACACTTTTGCAACCTTGGTGGCGCTCTTGCTAAATTTTTTACTTTGACCTTTCCTTCCCAAGTTTGATCTCTAATGGTCATGACTGCAAAAGTGCCACCTTGAAAGCATCGTCGATGCTTTCACCCCATTGATGCTTTTGATTGTTATGCGTCAAAATATTTTTTTTGACTTTTAGTACATTTCAAGCCACCCACTATTAATGGATTTGATCACAAAGATTCAATTCTTAGTTCCCATTAGAAGTCCTAAATTCAAGATTTGTTGTTTTTTGAGTCTTCCTCTATTCATGGCATCTTGATTTTTTTTTTTAAATTCTTACCATATCGAATCCTATCATCTTTAGTGCAATCCTTTTACCAAGGAGCCATGGCTTCTGATAAAGCTAACACTTGGGGAAACCCAATCTATGGCATTTTGAAAACAATAAAATTTTACTAAAATATTTTTAGAATCATATGCATTCATCATTTTGCATGGCAAGATTATGCCAAAATATTGCTACAATCATGTGAAGGTCATCCTTAAAGAATACAAGCTATTGTTTTTGCAAGAATCTAAACACATAAAGCATCTAAGCATCAAGTCTCCAAGCATTCAAGCCTCCAAGCTCAAGCTCTCAAGTTTCGGCAAGCAAACTAGCAAGCTTCCAACAAGCTTCCATAAATAAGGGAAAATAACCTTAACATCTTGAGTTATGCTCTTTTCCTTTACTTGCTTTTGACACTATTTTCCTTGTAGCTTTAAGCTTTGATTTCATGCATATTAGCCAATTGTGCATATCTCATTTACATCTAGTTTAGTATCTCAATTTTATTATCGTAATCCTTACTTTAAGAAAACAACTCTCTATTTTCTTATCATTTGATACAGCCTTTACACTCCCAAATTAGAGATCTTCATAATTTCAATCATTTTATTAGTTTATCTTGCATCTAATATTGATTTGTTGCTCTATGAAATAAAAGCATTGTCATATTTTAGGTTGAATGGTGCTATACCTTTTTGATTTTTACATAGACATAGAGAGAAAGCACCATCGGTGCTCTCGTCACCCAATGACACTTTTTCCATTGAGCATTCATTACATTCATTTAAAATTTTCATCATTTTTACATTTTTCTAAAAAAGGGCTTGATTGTTGTCCAAGGGAATCCAATATTCTATGCCAACTCAGACAGACCCCTCTACTACTAATCTAATCTTTTCCTATCTATTTTATAGGAAGGTAAAAGCGCCAACAATTATTTTGTAGACTAGAGGCACTTCTACCTTTATGGAAAAAATATAAATTTTTATCTTAGATTCCTTGTCATTAAGACATTTAGGACTTAATATTATTTATTGTGTGCTAGATTAGTTTCTATTTATGTTTATTTGGTAAAATAAGCAAAAGGAAAAGAAGGGACTAGTTTTGGCTTAATCATTTAAGGAACCAACTAACTTTTCAAGCTTTAGCATTAAATCACAATTGCATATAGTTGCATTTAGGAATTTTTTGTTGCATTCTTTTGCACCCTTGCCTTCAAAGGGAAATTCATCATTTACTTCATCATCTAAAAGTAAAAGCATTTTAATTTTAGGCCTTGAATATTATATTTTATATGTTTCATTAGGGTTAGATTAGGGTTAATATTAGTCAAAGAAGTATCTTAGGAGAAGCATAAGTGTTCAACTAATCCATCAAACTTTATACTCTAAGCTAATAAAATTCTCCTATCCTTAAAGTGAGAGAGGAAGAGTCATGGCGGATCCCCTAAGAAGCTCTTCATTATCTCTTCCCTTCTCTCGTATTTTGGTGAACCCGACATGAACACCTTCATAGGTGCGAAGATTTTATTTGACCAAGCTAAACGTTAATCAAACTAAAACTAATCAAACTTTAATCAATATTGTTAATATTGTTTATTTAGATTGGATCACATTAAATCTATATAACAAGAATATAACCAATTACAAGTCCTACTAATGGTCTTTCTGATCCTATGAGTAACTACGTACAAGCTACTAGGCTATATTGGGTATAAAGCGATACTAGGACATCAACCACCCATATAGGATCTTGTTCAATATTTAGTAAGAACTATATTGTAGTGGGTTAGTGGGAGTTATAAGGAGGCATACTATTACCCCTCATGTACCATATTGGTCATATATCAATACAATCACTTCCATGCATTATTGGAAAACCACATTAATTTTCTCTCATGTGCCAATGAATATATAGAGAGGAGTTAGGTATATCAGGGGATTTGATATATAGGGAGACCTTTGAGGCATATAGGTTGGATTTAGTATATCAAGGTAAGGGGATATAAGGTTAATAAAAAATATTTCCTTTGTTATTTAATTAACTCTATAAAATTTAAACCTTAATTAATCTAATCCTCTTATTCCAAACCAATGGCCAAGAAATACTATCTAATATACAGAGGTTCTCATTAGTTGGTCATTAATCCTAACCCTCTGATGGAAGGTCATGATGACCAATCCATATTTGAGGAACCTACCTTCGACAAAGAAGATGAGGTTTTTACATCTTCATTTTATCTAAGACCTATCCATGCTGAGCAAGGAAGAGTAATATCTCAATCCACAACTTGCATGACTTACTTTTTGTAGAATCATAGAGATGTTGTGGAATCATTTCTTAGGGAATATCATGATACCTAGGTGTTTCTAGAGGGGAAAATTCACTCATGGATAATCCTTAACAACCTAGCTTAAACCCTTTTCCTCTAAATAAATTGGATCCAACCTTTAGATCATGTATCAAATTCCAGTTTTATTGATTCAAATCCTTCTATCATCACCACTTCCATGGATATCAGGAGGTAAACACTCCTTCTTTGGGATATCATTCATCTTTACCTACTCTTGAAGAACTATTACAAGGAAATATAAGTTGTTCTATATTTCAACAAGTGGGTATAAGCTATATTCTTAATTAAGGCATATCATCCAGTTTCCCAATCTCTAATCCTTGTGTCAACAAATTTCATTCTAATCTCACAAGCTTGAGTATGGGTTCATTCAAAACCCTAGTCCCATAATCTATCATTCTCCATATTCTAACCCTTTCATCTCAAATACATTAGGAGAAAATCATATGATGCCAAATTCAACATCATATATTGAAATGTATCAACCACCTTCTTATATCAATTATTAAATACCTCATGTCTCTTAGCATATACCTTTTATTTCATCAAATCTTGTTTCTTCTAAAATTCAAACTCGAACCTCTCAAATACATCTATTGAAACAATAAATGGTTTTCATCTAAGGGCATTTTTCTAGCCATAGATAATCTTATTATGACCGATGCAACCAACCTTTATATCCTTTATATCTACTTGCTCTTTTCCTCCCAACTATGAAACTCCCAAGTTTCAAATATACAAAAGGAAGGAATGTCTCATCAACCACCTTAGGTTTTTTAGAACTACCTATAATATTTCTTATGATGAAACATTACTACTCAAAATATTACCTAATAGCCTTAATGGCCCTACATTGGAAAGGTACTATAAAATACCAAAATATTTCTTGAAGAGCTTTAAAGAAGTTGAAATGTTTATCAAGCAATTCTCTATCTACACTGAGAAAAAGTTTATAATTAGTGACTTAAATATGTCCCTCCACTTAGAGGCATTCTAGACATCTTGATAGATAACCTTTATGAGCAATTGGTCTTCTTGGCCTTCTATTTAGAGACAATCAATATATCTTTTTTCAAAGATGAGATTTATATGCCCAAGCAAGTACAAACTTCCCTTGTCAAAAGAGGGTAATTGTAAACCAAATACCATAAGGAGGAAGATGTCTTCTTCTAATCCAAAGGGGAAATACAAGAATAAACACATTTTAGGCAATGGAGTCACAAAACCATGCCAGTCCAATGATGTTTGTATTGTAGCAAACCTTTAAAATGTTATCTTAGGAAATACATAACAATAAAAACCTAAGAGGAAGTACTCCCGGATGGAAAAACCTCTTTTAGTCATCCTAAATCAGATTTTGAAAGCCGAAATGATAGAGCTTTTGCCTATCAATCCTTTAGAACATAGAAGGAAAAAGCTCTTCTTTTCATCCTAATGAGCAATGTGTCTTCCACCGCATTAACGATAATGTGACTGATAAATGCATTGGTCTTAGAAACCTAATCCAAGACCTAATTGATAAAGATCAAGTTTTTATCAATAGATATGATTCTCATTGTTCTTCTAATCAAGACATTGGAATTTTCTAAAATCCACTGCCTGATAATAATCTAAGTCAAAATTCAATTAATAAAATTCACTACAAGAATACCCCACCTCCAAACCAAAGGTTGGTTAGGGTGATCCATTCTTATAATCATATTGTTGCATAAATTTATTATCATTAACATAAATCATTCACCAATATGCATAAATATCAAATTATTCATCCACAAATAATTATACACAATAACAATCCACAAATGAGAGAGAGATAGATAATACCCTTAAGGTAGGGAAACACCAATAATAATCCTTAAGGAAGGAATAACTCCACAAGATATCCCAAGATGAGAGATGCCACTTAAGGAGGGCAAAGTCCCATAAGCCACTTCATGGGAAAAGACGATTACATATGATTGATCTCCATGATGATTACAATGACAAATATCTCTTATTTATATATCCATATTCTTATTCTACTTTGGGGATCCTACTACTAATATAATATTATATTATAATATAATATAATATAATATTATAATACAATCAACCTTGGGTTATGTGTGGCCCATGCCAACCCTTGTACAATATAATAATATATCCCAAAATATCTATTCCTAGGTACCCTAACACATATCTCTCACATCTATGTTGTAACTAGACAAAAACATAGGAATCCATAATTTGATCAACCTTTAAGACCTATTTTGGTCCTTCATGAAAAATAAATTTCTCCTTGAAGGACCTCCATTAATCATCCAATCATAAGCCAAGGATAAGGGCCCTTTTGATTTTCTTCATCAACTTGAGATTACCTTGGCCAAAATATCCTTTCTTGAGCTTCTCAGGACCTCTCTAGCCCATAGAGACATCTTAAATTTGAGTGAAAAGTTGTCTCTCATGACCTCAACCCTAATGATATTACTTCTATGGTGGGATCTATTAGGAGAACCATGCAACTATAACATTCTATGAGGATGATATCCCTCAATCCTTTATGGTAAGAGATATCCCATTAGACATCATGGTCTATATCAATAAAAAATTCATCAAGCAAATATTAGTCTATAATGGTTTTGGTCTAAATGTTTGTATCCTAAAGTTCATTAGTTATTTTGAACGAACCAAAAAAGATTTGGAGAAATATAACCTTATCATTAGGACTTTCGATGATGGGGAACATGAGGCTAGTGGTACTATAGTATTACCCCTAAAAATTAGACTCCACACTCTTAACATTCTCTTCTATGTCATGCCTTATGACTTAGCCTATAATATTGTTCTTAGGAGGATATGAATCCATGAGATGCAAGTCATACCTTCAACTCTTCATTAGTGCTTTAAATATGAATAGAGGCGTAAGAATTGTCATAGTTTAGCTAACCCTGAACCCTTTACCTACTGCTAGATGATCGAAGTTGAGAACCCTAAAGCTCATCTTTGCTATTCTCTTAACCTATCTTCTTCTTATTCTTAGCTTTCAATCATTGATGCATTACGGTATCTCACCTTAAATAATTCACCTAACAATAAACCTAAGGGTAAAATCCCTAATCCAATCAATATTAATAATAATTTAGATAATAATCAACATATCATGGATCTATCCAAGCTTCCCCTATCTCCTTGAACCTTAGGTTTACCTTCTAGTAGTAAGGGTAAAATAGTACAAATAGGAACTTGCTCCTTTATTTGTGTCAGTACCTCTAATTATGAAATAATCCATGGCAATAATCCTTTCTTGGATGAGCAATAGTATACTTTGTGCTTCTTGATGAACTCATATTTCATATCTAAGCAAATGTTTTATAATATAGTATATTGAGGTAAAGGACTAGATTTGTATGAGAAATGCATCAACGAGACCCTATATACTGGTACGAGATTTGTGGGATAGATTATATCCCTAGTCATAATCATCCCTTTCCCTTCTCTTCTTATTTTGATAGTAAAGATAAAGTCATCCTTCTTGATAGGACATCCTATAATGACACTATTTTTAAAAATGGATTGGATAATGATGGGTCATCGCTCCTCATAGATCCTAGGATTTTTTACTTACATAATCTATTAGTTTAAGTATCCTAATCATAGCTTATCTTGAGTTGATTGCTAATGAAGACAACTATGACATGTAAGAAATTTTGAATAATCGTCCTCAAGATGGTTCCTTGGGCTATATAAGCCAAAAAAAAATATTTTGGTGGATATTTTTTCCAAATTATGAATGTTGTTATGCTGTAGACAATCGACAATAATTAGCCATCCTTAGATCCTACGAATATTGATAGGTTGGTAATGTTGCTAGGTCCCCCTCAATTAGAAGATGAATCTTGTATTATGATTGATGAAATTATGGGAATTGATAGTGGGGCTCCTAGAACCCAACATCCTTAAGCTAGGTAGGTCTTGATCCCAATTAAGCATGAGGAATACATCAAGCTTTTGACAGAGTTCAAAGACATCTTTGCTTGGTCTTAACATTCTAGGTTTTAATCCTTCCCTTATTTCCTGCCATATAGTTGTCACTCTTGGAGCAAAAATCATTAAGCAAAAATTATAGAAAATGCATTTGAAAGTTGCCTTGCTAGTCAAATAGGAGATTTAAAATCTCCTCAATGTTATATTCACCAAATCCATTGACTATTTAGACTAGATATTTAATATTGATCCTATTTCCAAGAAACTAGGTTGTGTTAGAGTATGCACTAACTTTTGGGACATCAACAAAGCATGTCCTATAGGAAAAGGATTTTTTTTTAGATATATATTTTTTCATGTTTGCACATATATTTGTATCATAACAACTAACCAAAATTCCCCCAAGCAAAGATAACTAAATTCCCCTTGTGAAAATATCAAAGCTAATGAGAAGTCCTCTAGGTAAAGCCCCCTTGGGAAAATCTCAAAGTTAACTAGAATTCCTATGTGTAAAGCTAATTAAAAGTCCATTTGGACAAATATCTAAGCATATCTATGTATATATATTTATACATAGTTGTATTATAGCAATGCCCTTTTTGGCACATCATGCATCTCTCATCATGTCATCCAGTATGTCATATCTAATCATCCTTTTATCTATGCATTTAATAATTCATTTTTATCTAGCCTTTAATATTGAGATGAAACATTTACAAAATGTTTCATCTCAATATTAATTTATCTTAATCCATTCAAAAAAATTATCATCATCATCTAATCTACCTAATTAATTACATACAATTCCATCATTGTTCATAATTTAACTTAATAAAATCATAATCAAACAACCACTCAAAACATTAAACGATATTAACTAAAAATAATTAAATCATTACATCATAACTCATAACACAATCTATGAAAGCTAGTAATATGTATTTACAAAATCAAGAGTGTATTTACATAATTATTAAAATACATATAAAATCAATAATTCTCATAACCATCTACAAGATATATCCCCAAAATCATAAGATAATCAACTCTAGTAACTAGCTCTAGAAGCCCATTCTTGATGTTCCTATAGCTCCTCCTTCCACTCTTGTAGGTGATGGCATCCACATTGATCACTATGATTGGTGAATCATATACCTCAAGTGGGTTCATGATCATGTTCTCATTAGTGATGATCAATAGTGTGCCTATCACTATGATTTGTTGCCATCTATTAGGATGGCTATACGATACATATCTCTATAGTGTGCCTTATGCACTCTCTATTACCACATATTCCTATGCCTAGGCTAGCTACTGTAGAAGTGCCTACAAAACCTGACCCTCTCTAGATCCCCTTGATAATACCATGGCTTTCTTTATCACTTCATCTTGCTCTTTAGTTAAAATTTGGATGGTTTATTGTATAATTATGATATACATGGTCAGATTGTCTCTCTCCACTATCCTTCCCACTAGAGCTACCTATAAGCTTATCACCTAATTTGTCAATGCATCCTACTCTGCCTTGATGATTGACTGAGGAGATCAACTTGGTCCTACCTCACCATCTATTCTCATAAACAAAGTAAGTAGTGGTCGGATTACTATTGCTACTATTGGTATCACCTATTTGTGTGCCTCTCTTTACCTCTATATCTATTAGTAGTACCACATCAAAACTAGCACTACTTATCTAGCCCTACTTGGATTCTATAATTTCTTTGTAGATGTACCCATAGCACTATAACTCGACTCTAAAGTATGATATAGTTCCACCTCCAATAGTCGTAAGTAGCCCCAAGATCATATCAACCTAAATCTAAAATGACCGAACCATCTAGATCCACCTTTGCAAAATATTTTAGGTCTAGAGATCCATCAAATCCCCTCTCCTTATAAAATAATTGGTACCACACTGGAACAAGCTATGATCATCATTTGATAAATTAGGGAACTCACAACCTTAGATTCTAGTCAACTTCCTCTAGGAAAATTTTCTATAGAAGTAACTTCTCCTCCTAATTCTTGGTACATGGACATCTTTGTTTTCCTTAGCGATAACATGTTACCTAATGATTTGAACTATAATGAGCACACGAAACTCAAGCAATGAATCTATAGGTATGTTTTCATTGGTGATGTCTTATACCACCATAACCTTAGTGGTATTTTTTTATATGCTTAGCCTCATTATAAGACTAGAAGTCTAGGTAGTCATGAAAGAGGTCCATAATGGATCATGTGCTAGTCACTTCAATGGTATTGCCATTGCCAAAAAAGTCCTACATATGGGTTATTATTAACCCTTAATTGAAAGGGACTCTTAAAACTATATAAAAATGTGTGATAAGTTTCATAAGCATGATAATATTATCCATGACCCATCCTAATATCTCCAACCTGTGACTCATCCTTGGCATTTTTCCATTTGGGGCTTAGACATCATTGGGAAGATCAACCTAGTATCATCTAATGGGCATAAGTTCATCATCATGGCTATTGAGTACTTCACTAAATGGGTTGAAGCCATGCCTTTATCCTCAACCACTAGAGTCCAAATCTTCAAGTTTATCCTTAATTAGATCCTTAGCCCTTATTCCATCCTTTTCATGCTAATCTTTGATAATGGAATACTCTTCAAAAAAAAGAATGTCCAAAAATTTATGTTAAATACAATATTCAATATAACTTGTATATGTCTTACTATCCTCAAGGTAATGGCCAAGTTGAGGCCTCAAATAAGACTCTTTTCAAGATTATTTAGAAGCTCATTAACAAAATGGGTCAAGATTGACATCTCATGTTATATCCAATCTTGTGGGTTTATTATAATAGTGTCATAACTTCCACTAGTGTGACACCCTATGCTTTGGTTTATGGAATTGAATTCATATTCTCTTTTGGGCTAGAGGTACCTTGTGAATTTTGTTGTAAGACTCCTTTGTTAGAGACTACTATCATCTCATTCATCTTATCCAACTAGAACTAGTTGATGGAAAGTGGATTTATGCCTTAGAGAATCTACAAGTCTACCAATAAAGTCTTAAAGACACGTAAAACAAGAAGGTATGATCCCATTCATTTGAAGTTGGTGATATTATTCTAAAAAAAACCAAAATAACACCAATGCAAAAACTAATCTCAAGCAAAAATTTGAGCCTAATTGACTAGGTCCATACATCATAACCACCAATGAACATTATCCAACTTACAACATATTATATTTAAATTTACATTAGTTGCCTATTTCATTTAAACTATATACTATTGCTTGTGTATACCTTACTTGATTTCATATTTTTCGGCATACATGTGTCTATATCTATCTACACTACCTATTATATATCAAGTTAGGGATCTATAATGATATGAAAACAATGATTCTAGTATGGATAACTTATTTTCATTCACTAGGTGACTAATGTGAGTGGATCCTCCCTCATCCACCTTGAAAATCAATAATACATATTTCGACATGTAAAACTAAAAGTATATTGTAGTTTAAAGGAATCAAATATCTTTCTTTCACTAAGAAATCTTTAGTATAATTTTTTTGTATCTATGCCTATTGATCTTATCTCTATGTACACAAGTTTAGTAATGATACCCTATAGTCATCTCCCTACTTATGAACAAAGAGGTAAGAATAATGTATTAATCCAATCATAACACCAATCCATGTCTATCTATGTCAATTCAATTTGCCTCAAATATTATCTCTATCAATACTTCCAAATTGCCAATCTTTTATCACATGATGAATATGACGAGGTTCATAGGTGTTGATGATAAAATCAATCAAATTGACTTCTTATATATTATCAATAACTTTCTATGTGATGAATGTTGTGAGGTTTATAGGCATTGATAGTAAGATAAATCATATCATTTTTTGTCTCCCATGCACACCATGCATGGGAGAAATTGGTCAACAACAAATTCTTCCTCCCAATTGGGAGCACCATTCATTTTCATATTTATCAAACACAAGTTAGTTCTCTATGAAACTTCTATATGAGATAAATAAATCCATCCAAAATTTCTTTGTGCATTTGTGCAAAGGAAAATATCAAAGCTAAATCATAAGCCTTATAAGTAAAGCTAAATAAAAAATCCTACAAGCAAAGCAGAAGGTCTTTAGCATTATGTTTAGAGGTAAATCAAAAGTCCTACAAGAAAATCTAAATAAAAAATCTTGTGGTAAAAGCTGAATCAAAAGTTACACAGGCGAAGCAAAATTCCTTTAAGCATTTGCTTAGAGGAATAAAAAATCCTATAGATAAAGCAAAATTCCTTTAAGCATTTTTAGAGGTAAATAAAAAGTCCTATGGGAAAAGCAAAAATCCTTTAAGTATTTGTTTAGAGGTAAATAAAAAGTCCAACATGAAAAGGAAAAGTTTTTTGGATATATATATTTTTCATGTTTGCAATATATTTGTATCATAACAACTAACCAAAAGTCCCCTAGGAAAATCTAACTAAATTCCCCCTGGGAAAATATCAAAGCTAATGAGAAGTCCTCTAGGAAAAGCTAACTAAAGTTCCCTTGGGACAATCTCAAAGCTAACTAGAATTCCTATGGGCAAAGCTAATTAAAATTCCATTTGGACTAATCTCTAAGCATATCTATGTATATAGCTATACATATTTGTATATCTATTTATACATAGTTGTATTATAGCAATGCCATTTTTGGCATATCATGCATCTCTCATCATGTCATCCAATATGTCATATCTAATCATCCATTTCTCTATGCATTTAATAATTCATTTTTCTCTAACCTTTAATCAAATTTTAAATCTTTTACAGAATATTTCATCTCAATATTAATTTATCTTAATCTATTCACATAAAATCATCATCATCATCTAATATACCTAATTAATTACATACAATTCCATCATTGCTCATAATTTAACCTAATCAAATTATAGTCAAACAACCACTCATAAAACATTAAACAATATTAACTAAAATAATTAAATCATTACATCATAACTCATAACACAATCTATGAAAGCTAGTAATATGTATATACAAACTCAAGAGCGTATTTACATAATGATTAAAATACATATACAATCAATAATTCTCATAACCATATACAAGATATATCCCAAAAATTATAACATAATCACATCTAGTAACTAGCTCTAGAAGCCCATTCTTAGTGTTCCTATAGCTCCTCCTTCCAATCTTGTAGGTGATGGCATCCACATTGATCACTATGATTGGTGAATCATAGACCTCAAGTGGGTTCATGATCATGTCCTCATTAGTGATGATCAATAGTGTGCCTATCACTATTATTGGTGGCTTTTTATCAGGATGGCTATGCGATACATGTCTTTATAGTATTCTTTATGCACTCTCTATTCCCACATGTTCTTATGCCTAGGCTAGCTACTGTAGCAATGCCTAAAAAACCTGATCCCCTCTAGATCCCCTTGCTAATACCATAACTTTTGTTGTAACTACATCTTGCTCTTTAGTTAGACTTTGGATGGTTTGTTGTATAATTATGACCTACATGGTTAGATTGTCTCTCTCCACTATCCTTACCACTAGAGCTACCTATAAGCTTATCACCTGATTTGTCAATGCATCCTACTCTACCTCGATGATTGACTGAGGTGATCAAATTGGTCCTACCTCACCATCTATGCTCATAAAAAAAGTAAGTAGTGGTAGGATTACTACTTCTACTATTGCTATCACCTATTCGTGTGCCTCTCTTTACCTCTATATCTATTAGTAGTACCACATCAAAACTAGCACTACTTATCTAGCCCTACTTCACCTCTATCATTTCTTTATAGATATATCCCTGGCATTATGACCCTCCTCTAAAGGATGGTCTAGTACCACCTCCAATAGTCCTAAGTATCCCCAATATCATCTCAAACTAAATCTAAAATGACCGAACCATCTAGATCCACCTTTGCAAAATATTTTAGGTATAGAGGTCTATCAAATCCCCTATCCTTAAAAAATAATTGGTACCACATTGGTCCTACTAATACCCCTTACCATATATCAAATTGGAAAATAAATTATTTAGGAATATTGAGCTCTCATTCTCTCCATGGTCTTACTAGAAATTTAACTAAGCTGATGTAATATAGATGGTAGTCATCATCATTCTAGTCATGATGATGCCTATATAGTCTCTAGATGATTTATCCTACCTACAACACATCTAGCCCCCTTTATGTTAATACCAGTGCACCCATGTGAGGCTTACTTTACCCTATATCAAAGTGCTAGTCCCATCTATATGTCATTAATTTCTCTTGATCTACCACCTACCTCAATAACCCTAGTGACCTCATCACAACTATGTGCTCCTAGGACCATACCTGGAGAAACATGTAGTAAGGCTTCTCTCACGCTTGTAAAATATCCTATATAGTGACTAATAAAGTCACACCAACACCATAGGTCCTTATGCAATTATTATCTATTGATTATGCATTTCATCCATGACATCTCATAAGCCCTTGTGGACCATCCTCCTATTAATGTCATTGATGAGTGCTCTTAACACCAAGTCACATAGCAAGGTGGTTTGTCTATCTAAGAGACCCTATCATACATGACATTGATGTCAATACCTAATCATACCATAGGGAAGTTTGCATCCTCTATCAATCTCTAAGCTCCATCATTGGTCCTCACTCATATGGACCTCTATTCCTCTAATATGTGCTTAGAGGGTCCTCCATACATCCTCCAAGTTATTTGTCATCTTTCCCATTGTCAACAAGAAGGTATTCATCTTCAAATTCCATCTATCTATCAATACTATTAGTAGTGCTTGGTAAAAATCCACCTTTGGTATGAGGGCTATATGGTACAACCCTACCACTGCTAAAAGCATATGATTCATGAAGTCTAGAAACCCCTAGATGGTATTTAGTGCATGGGCCATCACTCCCAATAGTCGAGTATTTGCAGTATCACCTACACCCAAACTAACCCAAGTTTTACTAACCTCAAAATTAAAAAATAGATATCAACAATTTACATAAATAACTATATAGGTGTAAAAGTGCCATCGAGAAACAAAAGCACCATCATAGAATAAAACACCATCGAGGCATGAAAGTGCTACCAACAAGCAAAAAATGTTATATGATTGTGCCAATGTTGTGTGAAAGCACTGACCCTTTCTTTGGGTATGCTTTTTGAGATAAAAAGATGTAGAAAGGTTGAGTTTTTTATATTCACCAGTGTATAGCTCCTCCTCCTACTATGGGTGCCCTCTCTCAATATGATGAGTGTGGTGGATGTGCCTACTAAGCAATTGAAGATCTATCCATTTTCACTACTCCATGGTTCTATATTTCCTCCTTTATATCCCCTAGCCTTCTCTATTATTTTCAAACCATAGACTAAGGTTCCAATCCCATGGGTGAACCTTAAAAAAATCAAATGGCATTAGTTCAATTGGATAAATTCCTCAATTTTAAATGAGGAGACTAGGCTCAAATTTTGTTAAGTGAGACATACATAATATCTAAGGTATTGTAATACCATCACGTGATCATGATCTAATATAGTGGGGCCTGTTTCAATCCCATATAACCAATTTAAAAAAAAATATGTGATATGAAAAATGGGTCCAAAACAATTTTGAATGCAAAAGTTATTGCCTCTAAAATTTTGCCCTCTAAAACAACCTTAGAGTTATGTTTTTGAAAAACATCATTTTTATTAAAATTCATTCTAAAACATAGAGCATGTAAGAATTGAATTGTGGACTTGTTTATTGTAGAACATTGTACCAATTGTTACACCAAGTAGTTGTTGACAATTTTGTCACATTTCTCAAGGGGTAGAGAAAAAAAAAAAAAAAAAAGAGAAACAAGTTTTGTATAGTGTTGTGTAAAGTTTTTGCTTTGTTATTTTGAAAAGTTGCAGCAATTTTGGCTTCCAATGCCACCCATTTGTACATAAAGTAGAAAAGAAAGAACTTCACTGGCAAACAAGCTAGAGAAAAGAGCTTCGTCGAAGGAGAATAAAAATAGCTTCACACCCAAAGTATTTCCAGCACTACTTCGGGTAAAAGTGTCGCGAAGTGGTTTTCGCTGAAGTAGAACACAAGGCAAAGAGAATGAAACTACTTCGCGCCCGAAGCGCTTCCAGTAGCTACTTCGGGCGAAAATGAGCAAAGCGGTGTTCAGAGGAAAAGAGAGCTTCACACCCGAAGCATTTTCAATATTACTTCAGGTGGAGTTTTTTGCGAAGTAATATCACCGAAGTAAAATACAAGGATGGCAATAGGAGAACTTCGGGCCCGAAGCGCTTCAAGCAGCTACTTCGGGCAAGATTCTTGCGAGGCATTGCGCCGAAGAGATATAAAAAGAAGTCATCAAGAAAACTACTTTGCATCCGAAGTATTTCCATTAGTCACTTCGGCCAGAAAATCAGTGAACCATTTTTACTTCGGCAAAAGTCATTGCGAAGCATTTGCTTCGGCCAAGCTTTCGTATGAAGTACTTCCACCCGAAGTGACGAAGGTCATAGAAAATGAAACATCTGCTTCGGCCGAAATCTTCCCAAACCACATTTTTGAAAAAGGATCACAGCGAAGCATTTCTTGAAGGCATCAACAAAGTAATTTAATCAGCGAAGCGATAAAGAATAAGGGACCCATTTTACGAAGTAAATATGCTTCGACACTCCCCAACCCCGAAGCAGTTTTGCGAAGCCTAGTTTTGTGAAGTATAATCCAAGGAGGAGTTTTGCTTCAGCCCAGAACCATTGCGAAGCGAAGTGGTGAATGAAGACTTAGCGAAGCACTTCACGGGCACGGGTTCCAAGCCGAGTATTTTCTCGAGGTGATCAAGTGCCTCATAAATGCAATATTTCATGCCCAGCAAGCCCGCTGCTCATTTTTGGCAATCTAAAACGAAGCATCAAGCCATGATGGAGAGCCCGACGAGCATGGCGGCCACTCGAGCATCGCACCCAGAGACCAAGGACACCTAGACGGCTCATCAATGCACCTTTCCATGGTTGACCCGATTGCAGTTGCCATTTTTGGTAACGAATTTGAAAGCTCGGTCACGAGAGCCTTGAGGAGCCGATTCTCAAGGCTCGAGGGCGTACTCTTCTTCGCTATGTAATTATGATTCAGAGGCCCGGTTCCTCTATAAAAACCCAGGCATTGTAATAGAAAATGGGGGGAACTATCTGCTAGAAAGTTGCTGTAACTTGATGTCCTGCAATTAATACTAAGAGGCTTTGAGATCAATTCTTCTCTTTTATGTTACCTTCTGAGCTTGATTCTTTTATCTCTCCTCGTTTGTATGTTGGATGCTGAATCCTACGTTCGATGTGTGATCAGGGACTGTGTCCTGAAACTCACTCGGAAGGATACATAGGAGTAGAAAAGTGTCGTATTGGCTTTCTTTTATGCTGCATTCTATGTTTGCTTCTTTTGTCTTTTGTCGTTCATATGTTGGATGCTGAACTCTGCGTCTCGTGTGCGATCGGGGAAGGTACCCTGAAACTCACCCGAAGGATACATAGGAAGGTCAATATTGCATTTCCTTTTTTTTCCCTTGGTGTTCCTTGTTGCTATTCAAGTTGTCTGTTAGCGATCGTGCTTCCTATTCTCTCCCACCTTAAATCACAATCTCTCTTCCCTTACCCTTTTTTATTTATTTCTCTAACCCTAACTCCTTTTATCTCTTTCCTACACTCTTGTCTTCAAACACCCAAGTAGTTTAGCATAGGAGCAGGCCTTTCTCCAGAGATTGGCATGAGGGGCATCTCTTCCCTTCGGACTTTCAATGTTTGTCCAGGTCTAGGGCACATACATTTACCTTAAATCCTTACCTAGGTGGATCTGGTCACCAACAGTAGCATTGTTGGATGATATTGGTTTGATCCTCCTAGAATATGTCAAACATATTTTACAAAATATGCAAGTAGATAATATATCAAACCAACTTCTTAGTAAAAAAAGGACTTAAAAAATGTTTGCACTTGTAAAAATGGAAAGATATATCATGGAGTCCAAAATGCATGTCCTTCTTGAAGAACCAGTGAGCATGACCCAATAGATAAAAATATGGACCAAATTTGATCTTGTGACTTATGTGTGAAGAGTGCCTTAAAAAGGCTATGGTTAAAAAGACATCTAGCACATTAGATAGAAATAAAGTGGTTATCCTAAAAAAAATACTCCTTCCATCCAAAAAATCAATGGCCTTGGAAAAAATAGGTGGACGCAAATTGAACCTATGCCCCAAGACTTCATAAGACTCGAGGATAGTGTTAACTTACAAATAACTTGTCACCAAAACTTTGAATTTTGAAATCAAATTTTGTGCTTTCTCTCCAAATCAAAGAAGGAAATTTTTCTTTATTTTATTTGCTTCTTGTACCATCAAAAATACTTCTTCTACATGATTGAGTGTTGTTACTCTATGCCTACTCTAATACCATGTTAAATTTCATAATATTTTCCAAAAATGTTCCAAAGCATAACATTGATCACAATTAGATACAAAAGAGTATAAAAGCAAAATAAAAAGAAATAAACAAAATAATAAAGATAAAAAAAGGAATAAGTCGGTGCCTATAGGCATCCCATAATATCACATCATTACACATTGATGTAATGAATAATTATTTTGGGTGATATTTATAGGATATACCTAATCTCTTATAATTGTTATATTTCATGTTAACCTTAAGTCAACATAACTTGGATTCATGATTAACTTACAAATTTAATAAGAATATAACAAAGTTAATTATATTGGTGGTTTAATCGATATTGCTAGGGTTGAATACATCAAATCAAGATCATACGATTACATAGAGAATATGTTGCACATGCTCATGAGATTATATCATATCTTTGGTCTTGCTCAATATGATCAGATTTCATATTCCAAAACCCCCATAAACTAAGTTGAGGGACCAAGGAGATTTCCAACATACTATGTAACATTTTATAGTGGATCACTCCTGTATTAAAATTTAATTTTACAACAATATTAAATTAACGCTAATAAAATCATTTGTATTGATTTTCTAGGTTTAGATACATTTACAATATAGACAAATGTCCCTCAAAATTTGGAGGTTCATGAGTTACCAAATGGATGAATGACCAAATATAAGTTTACCTTAAAAACTAAGCACATGAAAAGTTAGATCTATTCAAAATCTATGTTGAGATGAATCGTTGTTAAAATCTGATTGGTGAAACTCACTAACAATTTAGACAATGAGAATTGTGAGATGGAAGCAATTTCCATATTGAGAAGAAATTACCATAAACATTCCAATTTTCAAATGGTTAGAGGAAGTTTTTCAAGCCTCTAATATTTATCGCTATTGGTGTAATTTTAATAACATTTTACTCATAGTGGATGTCACATATTATAATTTTTTAGTTAATGACTTTTGAACACAATAAGTAGGAAATAGGGGAACAAAATAAAAATCACATGCAATATTACTTTATAAACTCTTCAATTTCCATCTTCAACTTTTTATTTGCTTTGCATAACTACTAGGCTTGAAATGTTTTTCCACGTGCATCTTATTTATGCATGGATAGATTTATATAATTATTTTATCCAAAATTTCTTCATCCATGATCCATAGTCTATATTCATGTTAATTCCATGGATGATAACAAAATAATTCAACTCAAGTTTTTAAAGCAAGGTCATTCATAGATAATTGCACTTTTTATAAAAGGCTACATCCAAAACATCTTTTATTATTTTATATGCACCACATTTCACATCATAGGACTTCCATAGGTAATAAAATTTGTTCTAATGCCATGTATCTTCATCTAAATATTAAAGAATAATAGATTTTATACATTGGAGGATTGGATTTAACATCAACATTGGTTGATGAATACCTAGGGATAAGTTTAGAAAGGCTAGGTAAGTAGGACTTTGTTGAAAGTTGTAATTTGAATAAATGGATAAGGCTGACATTGTATGATGTACCTTTGTATAAGCTTATATAAAGCCATTATACAATGTATTTAATTATTATTTATGTATTCCCTATAGGCCAAAATTAACCTTGTCAAGTTTAAACCTTTAACTCATAACTTGTAATTAACCTATAATCCTAATTGTTGCATCATCTTAAGTTAATAGGATAATGTAATTGGAATATATATTCCCCAACTGCTCCATGTAATTAGAATTGTTGTGTTGTCTTATATAAACCTTTTGGTATTGGTATATATACCCCCATTTGCCCCATTCATTATTTTAGAGTGTTTTGATAATTATTAATGGATAATATAGTGATTATTTTGTGCTAAATTTCACCCAAAAATTGTGTGTCTATCAGTTTTATTTTTTTGTACCTTTTTATGCTTTTTGTATAATATTTGAGTGAATGGATTGATTTTGTTCTTTATTTTAAAATAGTGTGAATTCTTGAAGAGCTTGAAGAGAATTTGGCAAAGTTTGGATACTTTTAGAATGCTTGTTGAATACCCATATCATAGATTGAATTTATAGATTTTGGAGAGGGGAATATCTTGGAGGGAAGGAGGAGTCAAATATACCATTTGGATAAGCTAAGGCATTAAATTTCATAGTGTTGAGGAGATATGGAGCGTGAGTGATGAAACAAGGGAGTGGGAGTAAGGAATCCACATGCTTCTGGCTTGTGTCATAGAGATTTTGCTTATGTTGACAAAAGTGTTGGTGTAGCACTTTTGCACTCAAATAGTACTTTTGTTCAATGGTCTTGTTGACTAGTCAACTTGTTGAGAAAATCAAGTTTTGCAAAAGTGTTGGAATTGAGCAAAATAATTTGTAGCAATTTTGCTTTTGTCCTTCCTAGATTCCATTTTGTTGCAATTTGAGGCATTGATCATTTTGCAAGTATAGACATATTTATACTCGTTGGAAATCATTTTTGATACTAATCTAATGGTGCTATTTTTGTGAAGTTTTGTGAATATTTGCTAGGGAAAATGATGTCCCAAAGATGATGCTAATTTTAGGGTGACAAACATCCCAAATCCATGCATGAAGAAGGTTGATTCAAACTGATTAATTAAAAGTCCTATGAATGAGAATAAAGTGACGATTTTTAGTAGATTTAAAGGTTGGTGAAGTATGCATAAATTGGATTTCTATAGCAATCCATGTGGGTGTGCAAAATTGGGTGTCTACAATTTTTTAAGGTTAATATATATATATATATATATATATATATATATATATATATATATATATATATATATATGGAGGAAAAGAGGATGTATTAAACATTTTCAAACCCATAATGCTAAATTTTAAATATAATATATTATTTTTTTTTGTTGGATAATAAGGGGTTGTACTCGGGTTCCTTGCCCTTGAAAAATTATATCTCTCTTCTTTAGAGCTTAAGAGTTTACAAATAGATACACTTCTCATATCAATTTAGATGCTATAGCTATAAACCTATATAATTTTACATAAAATGTCTGAATTCTTTATTTTCATTTTCTGGATCTTTTAAAATTTTTGTATGAATACAATTAATCCAAAATTTAGCATCTTTCTTGAAATTTTCCTATAACAACCTTCACAATGCCAGAACTTCACCTCTACTATCTATGCCTTGCATCTTAGTAGAGTAATATTTCCAAAACATCGCACTATCATAGTATGCTTTACCAAATTTGGATTGCTAGTTTCCTTCCTGAAACACAAGTGAAACCACAAAAATTATAATAAATAGTCTAAATAAAAAACACATTATTGTTTCAAAATAAAGCAAAATTACCAATGGAAAATATTAAAGTAAATCTTAATCATTAATTGATTTAGTCAATCAACATTTTTTTGTCAGTTTCAACTAAAATTTCTACTTCCTCTAACCATGGAAAGGAGAATTTAACTTCATGATCCTCAATCAAAACCCCTCTACTAGCTAGCTTATTTGCACATCTGTTTCCTTCCCTTAATATATGTGTAAACCTGATCTCTTCAAATTGTATAGTAATATCTTTAATTTCCATAATTATCTCTTGTATGTTCCATGGAGCCTTTTCTTTCCTAAAAATTGCATTTATTACTATGAGAGAATCATCTTCCATCCATAATCTATTCCATTTCATTTGTTTACATATTTTTAACCCTTCTAAATCTGCCCAAGCTTCAACTTCATTATTTGTCTTAAATCCACTATTGAAAGCATAATGAGACAAAATCTCTCCTCTATTATTTCTAATTATTCCTCCTCCTCTTCTTTGGTCTTGGATTTTCTTTAGATGCTCCATCAAAATTCAATTTAACCCACTCCACATTTGGTGGTTTCCACTTTATATTCTTTGCCTTCTTTTTTCTTCTCTTGTACCCAACATCATAATTCCATTTAATGACTTGACTCCATCTATCAAAGCTCTCTGCTTTCGAATTAGGGAAACATAATATATTATGATATATATATATAAATCACTGTAGGCTATTTTTGGTTCTTTCTAAACCTAAGGTTACAAGTTTGAATCTTTTCCAAGCTAATCTAGTTTTACAACTTGAATGAGTTTAACAGTAAAAAATTTAAGACTCCAAATAGGAAGTCTAAGGTTTTAATATGAAAGGGGTAGGATTTATACCATGATCCAATAACCAAAGTTTTGTTGTAAAAGTACTAGATAATCAAATATGTGGTAAACCACATCATCCCATATGGCCTATGACCTCACAGATGTTAAAAATTATAACATTTACACATTCACATATATGTAAAAAATAAATTGATACATTAAATATTGACAAACCCCATGATTATTAGTATTAAATTCCAAGTTAAAATTATTGTTAAATATATATAACTACTATATCATATTCTGATATTAAAAATTAAAATAAAACCTAGGTGTTGTAGGTGAGTTGGAGAGGAGAGGGCAATCCTCCAAGGGAGGTCCCAAGTTCAAATCTCTACCCTACCAAAAAGCTGAATTGGGTATCCAAAATCCAATTGATAATGTTGGTGCGGGCAGGGGTCGGGTGCGACTCCCGGGTGACTTTGACGATGTAGAGCCCCCTGTTCGTGGTCTCTCAGACCAAGGCAACCCCACAAGGATTTTTTCGCTTAAAAAAAAATAATTAAAATAATTTTTTTTTCATTATGTATTTATTTCAAGATATGTATTTCAAAATATGTAGGTCATGTGTGGTTCATATATGAACATACCACATGTATAATGATAACCCAAATTTTATACATGAGTGATAACTAAGATTAGTTTAGTCACTATGTATTAACATCAAGTTGCAATACATATGATCAAATAGCATTAGCTCAATTAGTTAAATTTCTTAACTTTTAGAGAGGAGACCGATGTTCGAACCTTGTTAGAAAATACATGCATTATTTCCAACTTTTTGTAATATCACTATGTGGTCATTGATGTAATACGGGTGTGGCTCATTTCAATCCCATATAACAAAATTAAAAAAAGTTGCAATGCATACGTGTGAGACACTTGACCCTCTTGATTTCTAAATGGTTTATTATAATGCTTTTCTTTTATAAGTTGTTTCAAATGGCATATTCCTATGATGAAATTTTATTCTATTTTGTTAGAAATAGAGTTTATTCCATCATTTCGGTTATGTAAATGTATCTTCCAAGGTACATACTTAGGACAGTATATTACTTTAGGTGGAAGTTATCTAGCTACTTCATGCAATGTAATAAATGCACAAGTGTCAATGTGCAAGTTGTATATATGTAAGTTGTCGCTTGTATAGCTATGTAGAGTGTTGGCCAAGGAACCTATCTTCCTATATAAGAAAGGTCTCATTGTTAGATAGATATAGAGAGTTGGGGGACATAGTCAGATAGTGTAGCTTAGAACATAGTATAATTATGTGTACATCACCATCCATTGGTGATGGGTGCGATGTACTTTAGTAGATTTAGTAAAGGAGTGTTCATTTCCTCCATAGCTACATTGTATTATTTTATATGATTTATATTTATAGCATATTTTAGTCATCTAGAATATTTAATTTCTTTCATATTATTATGCATCTTGTGATTTCTATCTTCCAGTGCTCATTACATCAAAATCTAATAGTGGTATTAGAGCTATGGTAGATCTAGCCATAGTAGGTCAATAGAAAAACCACCATTATTATTGAGCCTCAGTTTTTTATCAACTTGACGCGCTGCTGGACTAGCCACTATCAAAAACTCTCAGAAGAGTCTAGGTGGTAGAATCAGGGAGAGTCACAAAGTTAGGACTGAAATAATGAAGAACATGAACTTATATTGAGAGGGGGGGTGAACAGTATAAGACTTAACTATTTAATAATTTTAAATTCAGATAGCAGTGGCATAAACATGATATTAAACAAGATAGAAACAATCACACATAAAAGACTCATTTTAACGTGGTTCACCCAGAAAGGCTGGGCTACGTCCACAAAAATTTTCTCTAAAAGTTTATTTCAAATTATTTGGGAAACCTTCCCAATTACAATGTTTATGAGCCTCTGCTCAAAGGAGATACCTTCCCCTAACTCTGCTCTGGTTGGTGATCCTCTAGAAGACCTCTGCCTCTTCTGCCCTTAGCAAGTGGAACTCTATCCATAGAAGACACCTGTCTTCCCTGCTCTGGCTGGAGACCTCTGTCCTCAACTCTGTCACCTCAAAGTTGGTCCTCGAATTTGCACCAAAACATAGTCCTTCGATCTGGTATAAATTGTCCTCTTCCTCTGTTCTGTAAGACACAGTCCTTCGCTCTTATTGCACAATTACAGCTGCACTCGATCGAACATCGACCTTTGCACCTCTATGCAAACACAACAACATACAACACTCTATGATCAAAATTCTCACAATGTGCATCAACTCTCCACTTCTGTGCTAATTGCACTGTTATGGCTGCATCTCGCACACTTCGCACAAATCGACTCGACTCGACTCACTCTCTTATGCACATAAGAATTCACTTGCGCAAATTCGATACTCACATTTGATACAATGAAACTCAAAAATAGTCCTCTTTTTATAGCATTAATTTATGATCAAAAACTTAATATTTAGTCGACTGATACCCTAAATATCATCGACTGTAAAACCCTAATCTTCGTCGGCCCAGATTTAACTTTGTCGGCTTCAACCGCCTCTGCTGCCTCTGTCACTTCCCTGTAGCTTTCACCATGAAACTACAACATGTCGTGATATCATGACACTTTTACAGTCGTACACCTTCTATAGCCTGCTGTCACGAAATCGTGACACCTTGGCCTTTGTCGACTTCCTTTGTGCTTCTGTCATGAAATCGTGACACCTTTGCCTCTTGCTAACGTCATCTCACTTCTGTCATGAAATCATGACACTTTAGTCTTCATGGCCTTCCTCTCAGCTTTTGTCACGAAATTGTGACACATCTGCTTCTATTGATGTCATCTGCAACTCTATCATGAAATCACGACGCTTTCGTTGCCTTAAGCTCTTTTTTGCCATATGCCCATGAAACTAGAACATGTCACGAAATCATGACGCTTTCACCTTCAAGCTCTTCCTTCTTCAATTCATCATGAAATCACGACGCTTCTTCTGTTTAAGACTTGCTAACTGTTTCTATCGTGAAATCGTGACACCTTCTCCAACTGCAAGCTACCATCTCAACCTGTCACAAAATCGTGACACTTTCTGCATCCGTACAACTTCTTTGTAGCCTATCGTGAAATCACGACGCTTTCAGCTTTCGAAAGCTTTCCTTGCAACCTGTCGTGAAATCACGACACTTCTCCTTTCAGACTCTTCCCTTTTGCTGCATGTCACGAAATCATGACAGTTCTCACTTTGAGCTTTTCAGTATGCCACGAAATCGTGACAGTCCTCAACTTGACCTCTGCAGCATGTCGCGAAATCATGACATTTTACATGTAACTTTCTCTCTCTTCAAACTTGTCACAAAATCGTGACAGTTCTTTTTGCGGACTCTCTCTTCAGCATCATGTCGTGAAATCATGACACTTTCCAACTAGCTCTCCTTCTCTGCCAACATGTCGTGAAATCGTGACAGTTTTGCCAGCTTCGTCTCTGACTTCTAGCATGTTGCGAAATCATGACACTTTTGCCCAAACTTTCTCTCTCCTCAAACATGTCACGAAATCATGACAGTTTTGCCAGCGCTTTCTCTCTCTTGAACACAAAATCGCGACAGTTTTTCCAGTCGCCTGCATACTTTTTATTACTTGTCTTTTTCTTGATCTTTTGCAACTGGGCTACTCTGATCTATTTGGAAACTCACTGTCCAAACTGAAACCTTCATCAAAACACATTCTGTGACATCAAACCAAAATGCTTCAAGATCTTCTTGACATCAATGACAACATCTACACTTAGAGCAAAGGCAATGTACCCAAGGTACCCAAAATTGCCAACAATCTCCCCCTTTGTCATTGATGGAAACCCTTAATTGAAAACACTAGTCAAGAGCCAAAACTGAAACCAACTGATCCATCAACTAAGAATCTTCCTTTGAAGTTTTTGCTCCCCCTGACTTGAAGCTCTCTTCTTCACTATGAAGCTCTCCCCCTTACTCATATCTCTCCCCCTTTGTCATCAATGGCAAAGGGCCACCTTTGGGACTCGGGACTAAGAAAGAGCCTCTTGGATTGGTCCCTCCCCCACCTCCTGATGAGGTGATTAATTCTGAGGTGAGAGTGCAACTCCCAATTTCTCCCTTAGATACTCAAACGTATCTCTTGGAAGAGGTTTGGTGAAGATATCTACAATCTGCTCTTTAGTAGGCACATACTCTAGCTTGACCTACTTCTCTTGCACTTTCTCCCTTAGAAAATGATATTTTATGGAAATGTGCTTCGTCCTTGAGTGCATTACCAGATTTTTAGAAATACTTATGGCACTTGTATTATCATAGAGAATGGAGATGGGTTGTTCATGCTTGACTTTGAAATCCTCCAAGGTGGTTTTCATCCATAAAACCTGTGTGCACCCGACCATCGCTGCTATGTATTCAAATTCTGTTGTAGATAAGGAAATCGAAGGTTGTTTCTTACTCAACCAAGAAACCGAGACTCTTTCCCAGAAAGAATGCTCCACCACTAGTGCTTTTCCTATCATCAATACTGCCTGCCCAATCTGCATCTCGTATATGCTTGTGAGGGTGAAATCATCACCTTTGGGATACCAAAGCCCAAAGTCCATAGTGCCCTTCAAATATCTGAATATCCTCTTGATTGCTATAACATGAGATTCTTTTGGAGCTGCCTAAAATCTTGCAACTAATCCAACGGCCTGCATGATATCCGATCTGGTAGTTGTACTATATAGTAAACTGCCAATCATAGATCTGTACAACTTCTGATCTACCACTGGAGATTCATCATCTTTACTCAGATTGCACCCTGTAATCATAGGAGTACACACGGGTTTGCTATCCATCATCCCGAATTTCTTCAACATTTCTTTGATATACTTTTCTTGAGAGAGAAATATACCATCTTTTGATTGCGCAATATGAAGCCCTAAAAAGAATGACAACTCTCCAATCATAGACATCTCGAATTCCTTCTGCATGGTGTTGGCAAAAACTTTGCACATCTGAGTATTATTTCCCCCAAAAATAATATCATCAACATAGACAACTATGATCAACATATCATCACCTTCATTCTTAATATACAAGTTGCTATCTGCCACACCTTTCCCGAAACCTTGCTCATGAAGATACCCATCAAGTCTTGAGTACCAAGCCCTGGGTGCTTGCTTTAACCCGTACAAGGCCTTTTTCAATTTACATACATAGTCTGGCTGTTCTGAGAGAGACACTCCTTATGGCTGTTCTATGTAGACTTCTTCATTCAACACCCCATTTAGAAAGGCTGATTTTACATCCATTTGAAATACCTTGAAAGATTTGAAACTAGAAAGGGCCAAAAACATTCTGATAGCTTCAAGACGAGCAACAGGCGCAAACGTCTCTTTAAAATCAACACCTTCTACTTGAGAATAACCTTTACAAACTAACCTAGCTTTGTTTCTGACAATCTTTCCGTCCTCATTGAGTTTATTTCTGAATATCCATTTTGTGCCAATGACATTCTTGTCCTTAGGTCTAGGAACCAAATCCCAAGTTTCACTTTTCTCTATTTGATTTAGCTCTTCATCCATTGCTTTTATCCAAAATTTATCCGCACATGCTTCATCTGAAATATTTTGGCTCAATCCGAGACAATAAAGCAACATTCGTAGAATCATGTGAAGGAATGACTCTTCTTCTTGTTTGCTCTATTGTTTGGATCGCCAATGATCAAGTCTTTGGGATGATGTTTCTAAACATACTGTGAAGGAGTTTTGAGAAGCAGTTGTTGTCTTTCATCTTCTTCATCCGAAGCCTCTCTGAATTCTTCTTGACAGATTTCATCACCCAGTTCCTTGACTGGTTCTTTTATCCCTGTCTTTTCATCTACTGTTACATTTATGCTTTCTACAACAGTATGAGTTCTTTTGTTGAAACATATGTAGGCCTTGCTTCTGCTGGAATATCCAAGAAAAATTCCCTCATCACACCTAGGATCAAATTTTCCCAAATTCTGATCTTCCCTTCTAATGATGCACTTACTCTCGAACACTTTGAAGTGTTTTATTGTAGCTGGTCTTCCTTTCCACAACTCATAGGGAGTTTTATGATGATTGACTCTGAGTTGAGCCCTGGTGATGATGTAAACTGCTGTACTAACTGCTTCTCTCCAAAAGCCATCTGAAAGTTTTGACTCATTTAACATAGCTCTAGCCATATTTTCAACAGTTATGTTTTTCCTTTCAACTACTCCATTTTGTTGAGGAGTTCTTGCTGCTGAATATTCTCTTTTGATTTCGTGTTGCTCATAGTATTCCACAAATTCATTTGAAGTGAACTCTCCTCCTCTATATGATCTTAAGCATTTGATTCTCTTGTCAGTCTCATTTTCAATCATTTCTTTAAAAGCTTTAAATTTTTCAAAAGCTTCAGATTTTTCTTTGAGAAAAGTAACCCAAGTCATTCTAGAATAATCATCTATAAATAGCATGAAGTAGCTATCTCCCTGAATGCTCTGAGTTCTGTGGGGCCACACAAATTAGTATGAATAAGATCCAATGGTTTGGAAGAAGTATACCCTTTTGATTTGAAACTAGTTCTGGTCTGTTTACCATGTTGACAAGGACCGCAAATGATGTTATGGGGCCTTTTTATTTTAGGCAAGTCTCTGACTGCTTCCTTGTTACTAATACTGACAAGATTATCAAAACTCAAATGTCCCAATATTTTATGCCATAACCAACTCTCATATTCTTGAGTTATAAAACACTTTTCCCTTTTTATCTCACTTAGCATGTAAAGATTGTTTGGAGTCCTTGTAGCACTAGCAATGAGTTTTCCATTTTTTTCTTTACTTATCTCACATCTATCTAAAAAGAAAGATACTATGTGCCCTTGATCACAAAGTTGACTCACACTAAGAAGATTATGTCTTAGGCCTTCTACATAGAGCACATTCTCTGTTTTGGATTTCCCATCCAAACTAAGAGTCCCTTTACCACAGATTTTTGCGGACCTGTTGTCTCCAAAACTGACTCGTTCTCTTGTTTGTTTCTTTGAAAACCAAAAACTTTTCTTTTTCACCAGTCATATGTTTTGAACAACCACTATCAAGATACCATTTTTCTACTTTGTCTTGAGCATGAAAAGTAGTTTGAACTATCATTGAATTAGATTTGATCTCATTCCTCTTTTTAGTGAACTCAAAGCTAAATCTATTCAAACTGCACATCCTTGCTATATGCCCAAAATTCTTGCACTTGTAACACATGATATTTTTGTTCATAAGAGGTGCAAATGAGTTAACATTTTCCTTACTATGGCTATTCGGAGATTTATTGCAATGCATAGCTATGTGACCAAATTTCTTACAGGAAAAACAATAGCCATGGAAGGTATTATGTAACCTGTTTTGATGCCTTGGATGATTGTTCTTCTTGCGATCAACTGGAATCCACTGTTCTTCAAGATGAAGATTGATCTTGCTCGAAGATCCTGTTTCATGAATGGTGATACCATCCTTCTTTTCACACGGAGTATTCTATCTGAGAGTCAAATGTTCCAACTTTACTCTAAGAGACATAATTTCTTCTTCTAGTTTCTCACAATCAACTTCCTTTCCTTTTAGAGCCTCTGTTAGAACCTGTTCAACCTTCTTCCCTTCTTCAACTAGAATTTTGAAATCTATAACACTTTGAGACAATTCTGATCTTGCTATCTCTTCTTCCTGACATTTATGCTTGAGAACATAAGTCTCTTCCCTGAGTTTCTCAAGCTTTCTCAAGGCCAAGAAGAATTCACTTTTGAGATCGAACTCAACCTCTTCATTTCTTTCTAAATTTATATGTTTCTCTGATAGATCCTTCTCCAAGCTGTTAGGCTCTTTCTGGAGTGACTGGCTCTGATACAAATTGAAGAACATGAACTTATACTGAGAGGGGGGTGAACAGTATAAGACTTAACCATTTAATAATTTTAAATTTAGATAGCAGTGGCATCAACATGATATTAAACAAGATAGAAAGCATCACACATAGAAGACTCATTTTAACGTGGTTCACCCAGAAAGGCTGGGCTACGTCCACAAAATTTTTCTCTAAAAGTTTATTTCAAATTCTTTGGGAAACCTTCCCAATTACAATGTTTATGAGCCTCTGCTCAAAGGAGATACCTTCCCCTAACTCTTCTCTAGTTGGTGATCCTCTAGAAGACCTCTCGCCTCTTCTCGCCCTTAGCAAGTGGAACTCTATCCACAGAAGACACCTGTCTTCCTTGCTCTGGCTGGAGACCTCTGTCCTCAACTCTGTCACCTCAAAGTTGGTCCTTGAATTTGCACCAAAACATAGTCCTTCAGTCTGGTACAAATTGTCCTCTTCCTCTGTTTTGTAAGACACAGTCCTTCGCTCTTATTGCACAATTACAACTGCACTCGATCGAACATCAACCTTTGCACCTCTGCACAAATGCAGCAACATACAACACTCTGCGATCAAACTTCTCACAGTGTGCATCAACTCGCCACTTCTACGCTAATTACGCTGTTATGGCTGCATCTCGCACACTTCGCACAAATCGACTCGACTCGACTCACTCTCTTGTGCACAGCAGAATTCACTTGCACAAATTCGATACTCACATTCGATACAATGAAACTCAAAAATAGTCCTCCTTTTATAGCATTAATTCATGATCAAAAACTTAATCTTTAGTCGGCTGATACCCTAAAGATCGTCGGCTGCAAAACCCTAATCTTCGTCGACCTAGATTTAACTTTGTCGACTTCAACCACCTCTGCTACCTCTGTCACTTCCCTGTAGCTTCCACCGTGAAACTACAACATGTCACGATATCGTGACACTTTTACAGCCGTACACCTTCTATAGCCTGCTATCATGAAATCGTGACACCTTGGCCTTTGTCGACTTCCTTTGTGCTTCTGTCATGAAATCACGACACCTTTGCCTCTTGCTAACGTCATCTCACTTCTGTCGTGAAATCGTGACACTTTAGTATTCATGGCCTTCCTCTCAGATTTTGTCACGAAATCATGACACATCTGCTTCTGTTGACGTCATCTGCAACTCTGTCACAAAATCGTGATGCTTTCACTGCCTTAAGATCTTTTCTGCCATATGCCCACGAAATTGGAACATGTCATGAAATCACGACGCTTTCACCTTCGAGCTCTTACTTATTCAATTCGACTAAGACTTGCTAACTGTTTCTATCGTGAAATCGTGACACCTTCTCCAACTGCAAGCTGCCATCTTCACAACACATTTTGCATCCGTACAACTTCACAACACTTTTTGCATCCGTACAACTTCTTTGTACCCTGTCGTGAAATCGTGACGCTTTCAGATTTCGAAATCTTTCCTTGCAACTTGTCACAAAATCATGACGCTTCTCCTTTCAGACTCTTCCCTTTTGCTGCATGTCATGAAATCGTGATAGTTCTCACTTTGAGCTTTTCAGTATGCCACGAAATCGTGACAGTCCTCAACTTGACCTCTGCAGCATGTCACGAAATCGTGACATTTTACATGTAACTTTCTCTCTCTTTGAACTTGTCATGAAATCATGACAGTTCTTTTTATGGACTCTCTCTTCAGCATCATGTCGCGAAATCGCGACACTTTCCAACTAACTCCCCTTCTCTGCCAACATGTCACGAAATCATGAAAGTTTTTCCAGCTTCGTCTCTGACTTCCAACATGTCGCGAAATCGTGACACTTTTGCCCAAACTTTCTCTCTCCTCAAACATGTCACGAAATCATGATAGTTTTTCTAGCACTTTCTCTCTCCTGAAACATGTCATGAAATCGCGATAGTTTTTCTAGTCACCTGCATACTTTTTCTTACTTGTATTTTTCTTGATCTTTTGCAACTGGGCTACTCTGATCTATTTGAAAACTCACTGTCCAAACTGAAACCTTCGTCAAAACACATTCTGTGACATCAAACCAAAATGCTTGAAGATCTTCTTGACATCAATGACAACATCTACACTTAGAGCAAAGGCAATGTACCCAAGGTACCCAAATTTGCCAACAAAGAAATCTCAACTCTAGGAATACTGAGATTATATTTGACTAGAGTCTTTTCCATAGAGTTGCAAGAAAAACTCGTTAAGATTGGGACTCAAAATTCAATCCACTAGATTGAAAAATAATCTAGTGAAGATCATCCAAGATATCTAGAATTTTATAACTATTACCTAAAGTTTCTTTTGTTGCAAAAATTAATTCTCAAAGGTGTTGTAATCACAGTGACACTGAGAGGGGGGTGAATCAGTGTGATCTTTTTAAACTTTAAATATTCAGCTCTAAAACCAACAACAGTTAAAAACTAATGAACAAAAATATCAAATACAGCAAGAAAGCATTACACACAACACGACATTTAACGAGGTTCACCAATGTGGCTACTCCTCAAAAATGACTGCTTGGACTACCATCCAAATCCAGCCTTTGCAAAGCTACAACTTTACAATATCTTTTACCAACACCAACTGGAAGGAGCACCAACCCCTTAGATTTATCTGTACCAAACAGAATGGAGCACCAACTCCTAATTTACCAGCACCTACTGGAAAGAAGCACCAACCCCTTATGCCAAGCTGCAACTTGGACTTCAATAAAAATAAAGAAAATTATAGAATAATACTTTCACCTTATATCTCACAGTCTGTAGTTTCTATGCACTCTGTTTCTTCTATGAAAAAGCTTCGCACTAGGACTGCTTCTGCGATATTGCTTTGCACTCTCTGCTGCTTAAACAGTTGATGGATCACTTCTGTCCCTTTGCGGTTTTCTGCTTTCTGTGCACTATCACTTCTCACTTAGATCTGTGCGACTCAACCTCTGCACCTTGCGCACTTAATTCGTGAAGATTCGATACGCATACTTCACTTCGACATGAATGAACTATCACTTCGGACTCAGCTCGAATCGAAATGACTCACTCTCTGCTCTCTGCAAATTTTGCATGCACACATTATCTTCGCACTCTTCACTTTTCAAACTCGAAATAGCCCTCCTTTTATAGATGAAATTTCAAGAACAAATTTTAAACTGTAGTCGGCTTAAACCCTAAAGAACGTCAGCTGTCAAACCCTAATGAATGTCGGCTTCAAACCCTAATGAATGTCGACTTCAAAACCCTAATGAATGTCGGCTCCAAAACCCTAAAGAATGTCGGCTCCAAAACCCTAATCTTCGTCGGCCCAAATTTAACTCTGTCGGCTTCAACAGTCTCTCTGGTTCTGTAGCTTTCCTCGCGAAACTCCAACATGTCGCGATATCGCGACACCTTTTACATCCGTACGCCTCCTTGTCCTTGCTATCACGAAATCGCGACCCTTTTGGCCTTTGATAGCTTTGCCACCGTTCTTGTCATGAAATCGTGACACTTCTAACTTTCGCTGACGTCATCCTCACTCTTGTCGCGAAAACGTGACCCTTTTTGCTTCTAGGCCTTCTTCTCCGCTATTGTCATGAAATCATGACATTTCTGGTGCCGTACAGTCTCTCTCCTCCTAGAGTCGCGAAACCGTGACATGTCGTGAAAATGCGACATCTTTACCCTGCTAGCTTCTTTACTGCTGCCTGTCGCGAAATCGTGACACTTTTTCCATCCGTACATTTTCCTTTCATCCTGTCGTGAAATCGTGACGCTTTCAGCTTTCGAAGGCTTTTCTTGCAACCTGTCACGAAATCGCGACACTTTTGGCTTTCGTACACTTTTCTTCTCAGTTACCAGCGAAAACGGAACATGTCGCGAAATCGCGACACTTTCACTGCCTTGGCTTCTTTTCTGACTTTCGCCCGCGAAAACATAACATGTCGCGAAATCGCGACATACTTGCCTTCGTACATTCTCTCTCCTCTTCGGGTCGTGAAAACCCGACATGTCACGAAATCGCGACACTTTTCCTCCTTGGAGCTTTTTCTCCGAACATGTCGCGAAATCGTGACAGTTTTCTTCCTTGGCGCATTTTCTCCAAACATGTCACGAAATCGCGACAGTTTTCTTCCTTAGCACTTTTCTTCCGAACATGTCACGAAATCGCGACAGTTTTCTGCCTTAGCGCTTTTCTTCCGAACATGTCGCGAAATCGTGACAGTTTTCTGCCTTAGCGCTTTTCTTTCGAACATGTCACGAAATCACGACAGTTTTTTGCCTTAGCGCTTTTTCTCCAAACATGTCGCGAAATCGCGACAGTTTTCCTTGCGTCTTCTCTCTCCTCGGCCATGTCGCGAAATCGTGACAATTTTGTTTGCACTTTCTCTCTCCTAGTCCATGTCGCGAAATCGTGACAATTTTCTTTGTGCCTTCTCTCTCCTCCGACATGTCGCGAAATCGCGACAGAAAACATGTCGCGATATCGCGACAGTTTTCTTACTTGTCTTTTTCTTTGATTTTTTGCAAAAAGGCAACTATGGTCTTCTGGGAAACTCATTGTCCATGTTCTGAATAACCTTTGAACTTCTGTCCTCTGCATCTGAATGACTTCTGAACTGCCTGACCACTGCATCATTGGATCTAACTGATCGTGTTGACAACAATGACAAAACTCTTGCAACACCTTGCTCAACAATCTCCCCCTTTGGAATTGTTGGCAACACCTGTGTAAATTCCTGGAACTCTTCTCCCCCTTTGTCAATAATACCAAAGGGCTGCTGCAGACTCCCCCTGAGTCCATACATACAATTCTCAGGCACAATTTGTTGCACTTAGCACAAATTATGATCATGAGCAAAAGAATAGGCAAATATTCAAATGCTCCCCCTGAGAAGGTGATCCCTGTAGCTAGTCACTTCTTGGGAAGTGTGACTACTCCCAATTTGTTTCGAAGGTACTCAAACACTTCCTTGGGCAAAGGTTTTGTAAAGATATCTGCTACTTGTTCTGTGGTTGGGACAAAATCTAATTTAACTTCTCCTTCTGCAACTTTCTCCTTCAAGAAATGATACCTGATGGCAATGTGTTTTGTCCGCGAGTGCATTACTGGATTCTTGGAGATGTTAATTGCACTGGTGTTATCACACTTAACTGATATTGGTTCACTGAAATTAATACCAAGATCTTTCAAGGTTTGTTTCATCCACAAAACTTGAGTACAACAAGTTGTTGCTGCAATATATTCTGCCTCAGCTGTTGATAAAGAAACTGACTCTTGTTTCTTGTTGTGCCAAGCAACCAACTTGTCACCGAGATAAAAAGCACCTCCACTTGTACTTTTCCTATCATCAACACATCCTGCCCAATCTGCATCTGAATAAGATATAAGGGTGAAGTCTTTACCTTTCGGATACCATAACCCATACTCCATAGTACCCTTGAGATATCTGAGAATCCTTTTTACTGCTGTCACATGAGTCTCTTTGGGATTGGCCTGAAATCTTGCTACCATGCAAACTGCCTGCAGAATATCAGGTCTGGTAGCTGTTAAATATAGTAAGCTTCCTATCATTGATCTATACATGGTTTGATCTACAGGTGGAGATTTGTCTTCTTTACTCAACTTGCGACTTGTTGTCATGGGAGTGCTAACTGGCTTACAGTCCTCCATTGTGAACCTTTTTAGCATCTCTTTCACATATTTGATTTGGGAAATGAAAATGCCTTTCTCATTTTGATTAACTTGTAACCCAAGAAAATAAGACAATTCACCAATCATGGACATTTCAAATTCATTCTGCATCTTATTTGCTAAGTCTTTACAAGATTCATCTTTGCTTCGCCAAATATGATATCATCGACATAGACAACAAGAACTATGAGATGCCCACCTTCTATTTTCACATACAGATTACTGTCCACCAACCCTTTCTTGAATCCCTGTTGAGAAAGATAGTTGTCTAGCCTTGCATACCATGCTCGTGGTGCTTGTTTTAATCCATATAAAGCTTTCTTTAATTTGCAGACAAGGTTGGGATCTTGACTAATTTGAAAACCATCTCGGTTGTTCAATATAGACCTCTTCTTCAAGTTTCCCATTTAAAAAGGCAGATTTTACATCCATCTGATAAACTCTAAAGTTCTTGTGGACTGCTAAGGCTAGAAACATTCTGATTGCTTCGAGTCTGGCCACTGGTGCAAAAGTCTCCTCAAAATCAATGCCTTCAACCTGTGCATAGCCTTTACAAACCAGTCTTGCTTTATTCCTAATGACCTACCCGTCTTCATTTAATTTGTTTCGAAATATCCATTTTGTGCCGATTACATTCTTATTTGCAGGTCTGGGTACTAATTCCCAGGTTTTGTTCTTTTCAATCTGATCTAATTCTTCATTCATTGCCTTCATCCAACTATCATATTTACTTGCTTCATCTATGTTTTTGGGCTCAATGCTGGATAAAAGAGAGTAATTACTTATTACTTTCCTTCTTGTCTGAACACCAACTATGGGATCTCCAATTATTTGATCTCTTGGATGATTTTTTTGCCAGCTGCCTGTTTTAAATTTCTTATTTTCTTGCGCTTCTGAGTCATCGATTAAATCATCTGAATCAAGAGTAGGTTTGTTTCCTGCTTCATTTACCTCATCTCCTTCAATGACATCTTCATAGATTGGGTAGTTTTCCTCGTAGTCAGCTGACCGTTCCCCACCTTCATCAAATTTGACGTCTGCACTATCCACAATTTTCTTGAGTCTCTTGTTGTAGCATTTGTAAGCTTTACTTTTTGAAGAATAGCCAACAAAGACACCTTCATCTGCTCTATTCTCAAATTTCCCAAGATTATCATCTATTTTTCTGATGTAACACTTACAGCCAAAAACTTTGAGGTGTTTTGTTGTTGCTTTTCTACCGAACCACAACTCATAGGGAGTTTTGCTTTCATGAGTTCTCAACATGTATCTGTTTTGGATATATACTGCAGTGTGGACTGCTTCTTTCTAGAATCTGTCTGCTATTTTATTTTTTGCCAGCATAGTGCGAGCCATTTCCTGTACTGTTATGTTCTTTCTTTCTACCACACCATTCTACTGGGGTGTTCTAGCTGCTGAAAATTGTCTCCTGATGCCATGTTTTTCATAGTATTCTATAAATTCATCTGAGATGAATTCTCCTCCTCTATCTGACCGTAAACATTTGATCCTTTTCCCTGTTTCATTCTCAACTAGATGTTTGAAAGACCTGAACATTTCAAAAGCTTCTGTTTTATTCTTCAAGAAAAATATCCAAGTCATTCTGGAATAATCATCGATACACAACATAAAGTATTTGTCTCCATTTATGCTCTGTGTTCTCATGGGTCCACATAAGTCTGTATGTATGAGTTCCAAAGGTTTGCTAGTGTGGTACTCTTTTGTTTTAAAAGAGACTCTGGTTTGCTTTCCCTTTTGACAAGAAGCACAAATGCTATTTGAAGGTTTTCTAATTGCAGGTATATCTCTCACAGCCTGTTTCGAGCTAATTTTTATCAGATTATCGAAGCTTATGTGCCCAAGCCTCTTGTGCCACATCCAGTTTTCTTCTTCCTATCCAATGAAACAAGTACCTTTCGATGTTTTTGAGAGTGTGTACAAGTTTCCGGACGTCCTTGATCCAGTTGCTATCAGTTTCCCATTGTTAATTTTTTTGACTTCACAGCCTTGCTTCTTGAAAACTACTTCATGTCCTTTATCACAGATCTGACTGACACTCAACAAGTTGTGCTTTAGACCATCCACAAACAAAACTTCTTCTGACTTGATTTTCCCATCACTAATTCTAACTGACCCTTTTTCGATTATCTTGGCTCCATCATTATTTTCGAACTTTACAGAGCCACCCTCATATTTTTGTAGTTTTTCAAACTTCTGTTTATCACCTGTCATATGACTTGAGCAACCACTGTCAAGAATCCATGGTACACATTTATTCTGAGCCTTGAACGCTGTCTGAACTATTAGAGATTCCTTTTCTTCCCTGAGCTGTTCTTTCTGTTTCCACTCTATTTTGACAACGGTATTGGGTTCTAGCTTGGATTTCCCCTTTCCAGTATTTTGTGTATCTATTTCAGAAAGATTTCTATTTTGTTTTGACCTATAAGGTTGAACTCTTCTTTTCTGAGATTGATTTGAAACAGAGATACTACGACAATTTCTTGCAATATGCCCAAAGTTATGACAGTTAAAGCATTCTATTGCATAATTTATTAAAGGAGCAAAAGTATTTCTACTAGTGAAACTTCTTGGTCCTGCATTATACTTGCAGTCCGCAATTTTATGTCCATAACCATTACATTTGAAACAGAAACCAGAAAAGTAATGATTGAACCTGAAAGAAGGTCTTTGCCAGGTTGTTGAATGAGCCATGGATCTTCTTTTCTTTTGATGTGTGACCTTGGTAAAGCCATCATTGTCAGTTCTTCTTTCAGGCCTGGCATCACAACTTTCTTTTGCATGATTACTTTCAACAGCCTGTTTCTTATCTTCACTCCTTACAGATTCAACATTTCTGGCTTTTGGTCCGTTTGATGATTCTCCTTCAATAAAGCCCAGACCGAATTTGATGCCTGCGGGTCTTTGATCGCTTAGGATTTTGTCCAGCTTCATCGAACTTTCTTCACGTTTGTAGTGGCAGCTAATTTTTCTATCCAGCTCTTGTATCTGTATACGAAGACCAACATTTTCTTCTTCTAGTTTACAACAGTAATCTATCTTCATGGTTACCTGAACTTCAAGATCTTCGGACATTTTCTTGTACTCTTCCGACTGTATTTTTAAACTGGTTATAATGTCGTTTGCATCCTCAAGCTTTCTTGACAGTTTTTTATTCTTTCTTTTCTCATATTTCCATTCTACAAGAGCAAAAACCAGCTCACCTTCTAAATCAACTTCAGCCTCAGCTTTTTCAATAGACACTTTAGAGTTCATACCTTCTCTCTTCTCTGAGTTTTCTGCCTCTTCTAATTTTTCTACTTCAAATGCCATAAATAGAGCTTCACCTGTTCCTTCTTCAGAGTCTTCACTAGAGCTATCTTTTGAGGAATTTGCATTCCTGGATATAAAACTTTTCTTTTTGAAATTGCCTTTTCCGAAGTTAGATTTCTTCCTCCATTCACCTTTTTCTTGATGCGAAGTTTCCTCACCTTTGTCCTTCTCATTGAGAGGACATTTGGTTGCAAAGTGTCCAATACCTCCACAGTTGAAACATTTAAAAGGTAGCTTTCCTCTGTATTTTCCTTTGCCCTTTCTCAGTTTTTTGACAAAATTTGCTTCCATTTCATCTGAAGTTTCTTCTTCTTCAGATCCATGTTTTGTGTCTTTACCTTTTAGAGCTTTAAATGTTGCTTCTCTATCTGTGGGATTAGACCTTCCAATTCTCATTTCATAAGCAGTCAAGGAACCGTGCATCTCATCCATACTAAAGTGGTTTAGATCTTTGGCTTCTTCTATGGCAGAGACTTTAGAATCGAACCTTTGGGGAAGCGATCTTAAAACCTTTTTCACGATAGTAGCATCATCCAACTCTTCGCCGAGACCTCTGATTGAATTAGTGATTCCATTCACTCTCTGCATGAAGGCTTCTATGTTCTCATCGTTGGTCATTTTTAAAGATTCGAATTGAGCTCGATGAGTTTGCAGCTTGGCTTCCTTGATCTTGTCATCTCCCTCATGGATATTTTCTAGTTTGTCCCAAACATCTTTTGCTCGATTCACAATTTATGATTTTGACCAACTCACTGTCCACTAATCCACACATGATGGCATTTTTTGCTTTAGAGTCATTTTCAAAAGCCTTTTTATCGGTGTTGTTGGTTGGAGCAGTGGCAGGAGCTGTGTAGCCATTAACTACTGCATTCCAGATGTCAAATCCCAAAGCTCGGAGATAAGTCTGCATCCTGATTTTCCAGAACACATAATTTGTTCCATCAAACAATGGTGCTTTGTTTGAGGAGAAACCTTCACCACCTGCCATAGCGTCACTACCAGGAACACCCTAGCTGATTGAGCCTATACAGGAACCTTGCTCTGATACCAATTGTTGTAATCATAGTGACACTGAGAGGGGGGTGAATCAGTGTGATCTTTTTAAACTTTAAATATTCAGCTCTAAAACCAACAGCAGTTAAAAACTAATGAACAAAAATATCAAATACAACAAGAAAGCATTACACACAACACGACATTTAACGAGGTTCACCAATGTGGCTACTCCTCAAAAATGACTGCTTGGACTACCATCCAAATCCAGCCTTTGCAAAGCTACAACTTTACAATATCTTTTACCAACACCAACTGGAAGGAGCACCAACCCCTTAGATTTATCTGTACCAAACAAAATGGAGCACCAACTCCTAATTTACCAGCACCTACTGGAAAGAAGCACCAACCCCTTATGCCAAGCTGCAACTTGGACTTCAATAAAAATAAAGAAAATTACAGAATAATACTTTCACCTTATATCTCACAGTCTGCAGTTTCTATGCACTCTGTTTCTTCTGCAAAAAAGCTTCGCACTAGGACTGCTTCTGCGATATTGCTTTGCACTCTCTGCTGCTTAAACAGTTGATGGATCACTTCTATCCCTTTGTGGTTTTTTGCTTTCTACGTGCTATCACTTCTCACTTAGATCTGTGCGACTCAACCTCTGCACCTTGCGCACTTAATTCGCGAAGATTCGATACGCATACTTCACTTCGACATGAACGAACTATCACTTCGGACTCAGCTCGAATCGAAATGACTCACTCTCTGCTCACTGCAAATTTTGCATGCACACATTATCTTCGCACTCGTCACATTTCAAACTCGAAATAGCCCTCCTTTTATAGATGAAATTTCAAGAACAAATTTTAAACTGTAGTCGGCTTAAACCCTAAAGAACGTCGATTGTCAAACCCTAATGAATGTCGGCTTCAAACCCTAATGAATGTCGGCTTCAAAACCCTAATGAATGTCAGCTCCAAAACCCTAAAGAATGTCGGCTCCAAAACCCTAATCTTCGTCGGCCCAGATTTAACTCTGTCGGCTTCAACAGTCTCTCTAGTTCTGTAGCTTTCCTCGCGAAACTCCAACATGTCACGATATCGCGACACCTTTTACATCCGTACGCCTCCTTGTCCTTGCTGTCGTGAAATCGTGACCCTTTTGGCCTTTGATAGCTTTGCCACCGTTCTTGTCATGAAATCGTGACACTTCTAACTTTCGCTGACGTCATCCTCACTCTTGTCGCGAAAACGTGACCCTTTTTGCTTCTAGGCCTTCTTCTCTGCTATTGTCATGAAATCGTGACATTTCTGGTGCCGTACAGTCTCTCTCCTCCTAGAGTCGTGAAACCGCGACATGTCACAAAAATGCGACATCTTTACCCTGCTAGCTTCTTTACTGCTACCTGTCGCGAAATCGTGACACTTTTTCCATCCGTACATTTTCCTTTCATCCTGTCATGAAATCGCGACGCTTTCAGCTTTCGAAGGCTTTTCTTGCAACCTGTCATGAAATCGTGACACTTTTGGCTTCCGTACACTTTTCTTCTCAGCTACCAGTGAAAACGGAACATGTCACGAAATCGCGACACTTTCACTGCCTTGGCTTCTTTTCTGACTTTCGCCCGCGAAAACATAACATGTCACGAAATCGCGACATACTTGCCTTCGTACATTCTCTCTCCTCTTCGGGTCGCGAAAACCCGACATGTCGCGAAATCGTGACACTTTTCCTCCTTGGAGCTTTTTCTCCGAACATGTCGCGAAATCGCGACAGTTTTCTTCCTTGGCGCATTTTCTCCAAACATGTCACGAAATCGCAACAGTTTTCTTCCTTAGCACTTTTCTTCCGAACATGTCACGAAATCACGATAGTTTTCTGCCTTAGCGCTTTTCTTCCGAACATGTCACGAAATCATGACAGTTTTCTGCCTTAGCGCTTTTCTTCCGAACATGTCACGAAATCGTGACAGTTTTCTGCCTTAGCGCTTTTCTCCAAACTTGTCACGAAATCGTGACAGTTTTCCTTGCGTCTTCTCTCTCCTCGGCCATGTCACGAAATCGCGACAATTTTGTTTGCACTTTCTCTCTCCTAGTCCATGTCGCGAAATCGTGACAATTTTCTTTGCGCCTTCTCTCTCCTCCGACATGTCGCGAAATCATGACAGAAAACATGTCGCGATATCGCGACAGTTTTCTTACTTGTCTTTTTCTTTGATTTTCTGCAAAAAGGCAACTATGGTCTTCTGGGAAACTCATTGTCCATGTTCTGAATAACCTTTGAACTTCTGTCCTCTGCATCTGAATGACTTCTGAACTGCCTGACCACTGCATCATTGGATCTAACTGACTGTGTTGACAACAATGACAAAACTCTTGCAACACCTTGCTCAACAAAAGGATTGGGACTCCTCCTACAATAGAAAGCTAGGAGACTCCAACTTCATTTTTGAAAGGTCGGTGTGCCTTCATAGTGCAGATATTAGTTCCATGTGCAAGATAATAATATCATGGAAGAAGAATTTTGGTGAATATTCATGGTGAAGTCAGGAGACTAAAGATCTCCATTTATGGATTGAAGAACTTTATAATTGAAGAATAGGCTATAGAAGCATTGATACAAAAAGGCCATAATAGCCTTGAAGAAAAGTCCATAGAAGCCTTGAAGAAGCCACAAAAGTCTTGATACTAAAAAGGCCACATAAACCTTGATATTGAAAAAGGCCATAGAAGCCTTGATACTGAAAAAGGCCATAGAAGCATTGATACTGAAAAAAGGACATAGAAGCCTTGGTACTAAAAAATTCCACAAAATCCTTAATATTGAAAAAGGCCACAGAGCCTTGATCCCGAAGAAGAATATTTGATTCATAAGTAGACTAAATATTTTAGTACAAATACTTTGTTGTAGGGAAAGAAGATTCAGTGAGTTGGAAAACTTTCTACAAGAAAGTTAGGAAGAGTATCTTCTTCAAAATCAAATCAACACCTGATGCAAAAACAAAGAGATCAGGAGAAGATCTCATTGAAGAACTTCTAGTATTGGAAGAAGAAGAAGGAATATGTGAGTCCTGATCAAATCTAGAAGTAGTAGAATTAGAGATCCAGAAGAAGATCTCATCACAAAAACTTCTAAGAGTAGAAGGTTGAAGAGAAGGTCTTAAGGAAGACCACCAAAAGCTGCAATATCAAAGACCTAGGAAAGGTCTCAAGAAGAATCCAAAAAAATACCTGTAGAGCCTTGTTGAAGATCATAAAAAGAGTTCTTAAGATAACTCATTGGAGAAATACACTAACAAGGAGAAGTCCCTAATAGTGAAGGACTTGGTATAATTTTCACCATCCGAAAACAATCCCAAGAGAAGAATTTGACAAGGAGTGCCAAATATGTGAAGTAGAATTTGGCAAGAAGCACTAAATCCATAAAGAAGAATTTGGCAAGGAGCACCAAATTCATGAAGAAGAATTTGGCAAGGAGTACCAAATCCCAAAAGAAGATCCTACTTGAAGTCAAAATTTGACAAGAAGACTTGAAGACAAAAGAAGCTCACCAAATATTGGATATTTGAAGATTGAATCTCACAACAAGAAGGCATTGCTTAAGAGATAAATATTTCTCCAAATCTACAATGGAAGGAGAAGAACAAGCCATCAAATCCTAGGCTCATGAAATAAAGTTTGAGACCATCATTTGGTGAAGAAGGAGTTGTTCAGGACAGTCTACAAAGAGCTGCAAGATCCTACTCAAAGCAGCAACTTGGTGATCCTAGACACCAAGATCTACATCCTCTATAAAAGCGATAAAGGAGTTACAAAAAATTTCAAAAGGCAAGCAAATTTTGGTGTAGGCAGATTCATTAATTAGATTACTTATCAGAATTGTTAGAGCACCTAAATTTGGATTAAAGTTGCTATAAGAAAATTGGATTACAGTCTTCAAAAGTGTAAAATAAAAAAGGTTCTTTTTAAGGTCCATGCTCACATTAATTAGGAGTTGATTAGATTTCAGAATCACTTCTATCAACTACCTATCATCTACTTTGGAAAAAGAAAAAGAAGACTAAGTCTTACATTACTAAATTGTAGTAAAATTGCATAATAATTATTGAAGGTTAATTTCAGATTATTCTTGATTAGTTGTAGTAAATTTGATTAAGTGCATTATCTTGAGAGTTAATTGGAGTGATAAGGTGAAATTGTTAGTGCATTAGATTTATTTGCACTATTATACTACTCTCAAAATAAATTAGTTTTGTGTTTTGGAAGGGCACAAAATCTAATTTGTATGAAGTCTCTAAAGACACTATTAAAGCAGATAAATCTGCAACACATAGTGGCCAAGTGAAGCCACAAAAAAAGGTTAGAATCCTCTAAAATATGGATAAGAACATAAATAACCAAAAACAGAAATAAAAGCTCCAAATATGAAGACTTGGTGAGTCTCAAATCCAAAGCATTACAAGGTTAGATGTAAGAAAAGAACATGCAGAAAATTGCATCAATTAAAGAGCTTCTATCTACTATTATATAAGCTTGGATTTGATATCAAAGTGTCCAATAAAAAATGAGAAGGTGTCTACTCAAAAAATACAACCCCAAAACCCTTATATTGCAAGAAAAATCTGCCACAAAACCAGAATTTCAGATCTGGAAAAAGAGTGCAAAATAAGGTGCATTAAATGAGTCATATACAATTTATGGTACATTTTATTGCACTACTCTAATCTGGTTTTTATAGAAAAATAAATTGGAAGGAAAGTTAGATCTAACTTCAAAAGTAATTCATAGTGAAGCCTTAGAAGATAATTTTGATACTATGGAATGCTATCTTCAAACCCATCTCAATGAAGCAATTGATAATGGAAAAAGTGACATTTCACTTTCCTTAGACTTTGTGAGCATATTATACATGGCACTGCTCACATATAAATACTACAATGAAGAAAATGAAGAACAAAAAGGATTGATAGAACTACTCAAAAAGAAGGCAGAACTTGATGAATCATATCTAGAAAAGTTTTTTCAATCCTCATGCAACATGAGCACTTCTTGTTTTACTAATTCAAAATTGTATCATGATACCTTAAGTGCTTGTTCAAAAACTTTTGTATAGATTAAATATAGTAAAGGAGAATTTTACTCACAAAAACCAAGTAGCATCTCAACCTCCTATGAGAGCACAAAAACCAGAATGAAAGGCAAAGCTAAATATGAAGAAGAAGACATAGCAAATGAAGGAGGAATACAATGCAAAGTCAATTGAAAGAAAAAGCTTTAGCTATAGCTTACCCTGCATCATATGAAGACACAAATTACCTTCTAAATCTAAATACAAAGAATGCAGAAGAAGTGTACAAATATCAAGATGAAGAAGAAGGAGATCCATATTGAAGACTAAAGTCTTCAATACTCAAATAATGTAATACAGGGGGGTGTTAGAAATAGAGTTTATTCCATCATTTGGGTTTTGCAAATGTATCTTCCAAGTTAAATACTTAGGACATTATATTACTTTAGGGGGAAGTTATCTAGTTACTTCATGTAATGTAATAAATGCACACGTGTCAATGTGCAAGCTATATATGTGCAAGTTGTCCGTTGCACAACTAGGTAGAGTGTTGGACAAGGAACCTATCTTCCTAGATAAGAAAGGTCTTATTGTTAGATAGATATAGAGAGTCAGGGGACATAGTCAGATAGTGTAGCTTAGAGCATAGTAAAATCCTGTGTACATCACCATCCATTGGTGATGGGTGCAATGTAATTCAGTAGATTTATTAATGGAGTGTTCATTTCCTCCATAGTTACATTGTATTATTTTTAGGATTTCTATTTACAACATATTTCATTCATCTAGCAGATTTAATTTATTTCATATTATTCTGAATCTTGTGATTGCTATCTCCCAGTGCTCATTACATCAAAAGCTAACACATTTTAATACTCAATTTTTCTTAGTTAATGTAGTGTGTTAATAATACCGCATTGATCTAATTATAGGATTTGTGTGGTTTATGAGCCCCAAAACTTACCAAAATCTTGGCCAATGAGGTAGTAGGCCTAGAGGTGTAAGCTCTTTGTCTCTCTCATGTGGAATTCCTCACCCCTATTAACATTGATTTATGAAATTTGTGTGTAGGATAGTTAACCCTCTTGATTTTTGATTTATTCATTATGGTACTGTGTGGGATAGTTGATGCTCTTGATTTCTAATTTATTCATTATGCCACATGTGTGGGATAGTTGGCCCTCTTAATTTCTAATTGATTCATTATGATGCTCTTAATTCTACACGTTTCAAATAAAATATTCTTATGCTAGTGATTATGAGATAAATGTGACTCACATAGTTAGTATCATCCTTTTTATGTAAAATATTGAGAGAGTTGTAACCTATATTTTATTATTGTTAAAATTATTATCTACAAATAAGGGTAACATGTGTCCAATTTGTTTTTTTGTTTTTTTTGGTATTGTTTTTTATATGGTTCATACTTTGCCTCTCATAATTTTTATACTTTATACATGTTCGTCATATGGAAGCTAGGATTGTGAGGCTTACCAAAATTATAGAGGATTTCATGACTCTTAGTGTGTAAGCTTGGCCAAAAAAATACATATACATATTATTATCCCGAAGATCGGATTATTATACGTATTAACAAATGAAGATATATCCTATCAATCGAATTCAGTTAACAAATGAAGCCGATGATATACGTATTAACAAATGAAGATAGATCCTCGAGATGATAGAGATCTCCCTTTAATAGAGATTTCGCGGATAGAACTTGAATTTAATGAGAAGGGGAGAGAACTTGAACTTTAAGGAGAAGCGAAGAGAACTTGAATTTAAGGAGAAGCTTTGAAAATCGACGGAGAGACCAGGAGAGGATTTCAGCCTGGTCGAGTGCTTTTTCATGAGTTTTTAAAAAGTCGAGTGCTCAAAGAATCGAGGGGAGAATTCCATATTTGAGGTTTGGGTCCTTTCCTTGTTCGCTATCTCTAAAATAAAGCTTCATTTTTTACAACACCCTAAATTCAAGTAAATAGTAGACCTTCGAGTAAAGAGGAATTCAAGTAAATATAAGACCTTCGAGTAAAGAGAAATTCACTTTCCTTGTAGGCCTTAGAGTAAAGAGTTCTCCACTTTCCTTGTAGGCCTTCGAGTAAAGAGTTATTCACTTTCCTTTATTTCTGGTAGCGGTTCTTCAGGTAGAGGTAGAGAGCCTTTCAATAGAGAGGGCCGACAACACCCTGAATTCAAGTAAATAGTATGCCTTTGTTCGAGAAATAAGGGGTCTCTATTTTACCGAAATAACCTTCCTTGAAGAGTTTATAGAAATAACCTATCCTCGCCCCTTTGCTTTGAAGTTCAGTAAAATAGAGCTGAGAAGAGCGACAACACCCCGAATTCCTTTTCCTTGAAATAAGGGGCGCTCCCTTAAATCTCGATGGGAAACCTTGCAAAAGTATATACTCCAATTGGAGGAGGCTAGTTTGATCTTCTTTTAAAAGGTCGAGTGTGAAACTTTTTATTAAGCTCTCTCACTTTCAAATGGCGGAGAGAAGCTTTTCAGGCTATTTTTTAAAGGGCGGTGGAGAGGACCTTCCCTTCATTTACTCTTTTTTGGCCAACCAACCAAGGAGTATTTGTATTTTAAAGGGCTTTTCTTTTCGAATTGCTATCTATTCTTTGGGGGGCAAACTTTTATTTAGAAATAGAGATAGAGCTTTTTAAGGGGGAAAGAGAGAGCCGGGGGAGAGCTTTTATTTCAAAATAGAGAGAGAGCCTTATAGAGAAAGAGCCTTTTAGAGATAGAGCCAAAGAGAGAGCCTTATAGAGAGAGCATTTCTTTATTTCTTCTTTCTTTCTTTCTTAAGGCTGCCTATTCTTAATAGAGAGAGAGCCTTTTAGAGAGAGAGCCTTATAGAGAGAGCCTTTTAAAAGAGGGAGAGATTTTATTTCAAAATAGAGAGGAGGGGAGAGGCCTCCCAAATATTTTAGAGATATCTCAAATATTTTAGAGCCCTCCCAAATATTTTAGAGCCCTCCCAAATATTTGAGATAAAATATTTGAGAGACAGATTTTAGAGAGCTTCCCGCCCTCCCTTCGATTTGAGAGCCCTCCCTTTGATTTGAGAGCCCTCCCTTAGACCCTCTATTTAAAAAGGATAGGGAGGGGAGAGGGCCTTTAGTTCTGATAACCTTTCTTTTTCGTTTATATCTTTATTTGGCCTTCTTTGAATTCTGATAACCCTAGATAGAATTAGTTAAACGGGAAGAGGGCCTTTAGTTCTATATTTTGGTTTGGGTCATCCTTTATTTTGCACTCTCTATTGCTATATAATTTTCAAGTACTCTCTATCGGCCATTTATTAATATATTTCAGTTTGGGCCATCCTTTTAAAATAGGAGAGGCCGGGAAGAGGTGTTTTATTTTATTTTAATTCAAAACCTTTTAATCTCGAGTTAAAGAGGCCTTTATTTTCTTTTCTTTTAGGGATAGGGATTTTCTTTGATTTTATTTTAATTTGAAACAGAGAGAGGATCCATCCATTCACTATTTTTATGGAGGAGGGTTTCACATTTTAGTTAGCATGCATTCTTGAAAATCATTGAGGAGCAGAGAGAAAAAGAAGCGGAGAGAAAAAAGAGCAGAGAGAAAAATGAGCAAAGAGAAAAAGGAGAGGAGAGAAAACCCCTTTCTTGGTTTTGCCTTCCAAGATAGAAATACAAACTTTCTTGGTTTTGCCTTCAAGTTCAAGGTCAAGTGCTGACCGCTTTGAAAACCTAGATTTTATATCATATCGAGGCTTTTATTTGAAAGGGATTTTATTTTCTTTTCTTTTTTGAGAGAGGACCCTTATGCGATTTCAAGTTCAAGTTGTTAATACGTATATAAGAGAATCGACTCCTAGATTTGAAAATAGCTTTTAAAATAGGAGAGGCTTTTAAAACCTCTGATCAACTTATCTGGTTATCTGACCAGAGGAGGGTTTTCATGGAGGAGGGAAAAGGCATAATGACAACATAGGTTGTTGAGAAGTTGAGATTGAGGGATTTTATGGGAAGAGGCCTCTATATTTTGGTTTGGGTCGAGTGCCCCATAAATACTAAAGAGCGGGAGAAATAAAGGGCTATCTCAGGATATTTTTTAAAGGCTTTTCAAATCCCTACGCTATCTCAAGATATTTTTTAAAGGGCATTTTCTATTTCGATGCTATGTCTCCTAAAGCTATCTTAGGTGTTTTTTAAAGGGCGACAATTCAACGAGGAGAGAAAGCTTATCGAAGGAGGTAGTTTTTATTTGCCCTTTGAAATCCCCACACTTTTCTTTTCACGGGCAAGGGTGCCCTCTCTTCAAAACTGTTCAAGGGGTGAGGAGCACTTTTATTATAGGGCCCTCTTCTCCTTTCGGTGAGGAGCCCTCTCTTCAAAATGCTCTCTTATTTTTGCCCTCTCTTCAAAATCTTAGGTTTCATTAATCTTTTCTTTTCGAGGAGGGCTAGTTGCTTTTAAGAGGGAGGGCTTTTATTTTATTTTCCTTCCTTTTCCGTTTCAATCCTTCCTTTTCCGTTTCAACCTCTCTATCAAGCTCTTCTCTTTTCTTAGCTTTTCCTTCCTTTTCCGTTTCAACCTCTCTATTAAGCTTTTCTCTTTTCTTTGATTGCAGTTCCTCCCTTAAATATATTTTGGGCCTTTCCTTCTCGTTATTTTTGCCTCCACCTAACCCAAAGATAGTTATTTTGTTGGAGATAGCCCTTTATTTCTGCCTGACCCAGATGAGAGGAATGTTTTGCCCTATCAAATATTTGGGGCTTTTAGATGGTCAGTCACTTTTGCATATATATCCACAACAAAATGACAAATTTCCAATGAGGCTCTAGGGTGAAAATAGCTTGAGTCACTTTTGCATATATATCCACAGTGGGACAAGAGGGTTCATTAAAGTTTTGAAGAGAGGGCTATCGAGTAATTAAATATAAGAGTTGGGGCACTTGTTTATTTTGTTTTGGAATGGCTTCAACCCTGTATTTTTTGAAGCAAACAAAATTGTGCCTTTAAGTCGGTAATTCAAGTCACCTTTTCTCTTCAACCTCGTATTTTTGAAAGCAAACATAAATCACTAAGGAGTAGGTGGAAAAAGTGGCCACTTTTTCATCTCACCCACTATTCAAGCTTTTGTCATAGGGGGGAATCACACATCCCTCAACTTCATACTCTAGACGAGGCAACGCTTTGTCCTTATTAACAAGAGTGTTATCTTAAAATTGATGATGCAGTTGCTACTACCGAAGCATGAGCCAAAGCTTCCCCACCCATGCATAGTGGGGATGGGCATGAACCATATATTTGGATAAACCTATTCATAGATACTTCCTATAAACTTACCCCTTACTAGCGAATCGAGTGGGGGTGTGAAAGGAGGCGCTTATCCACCCACCAGGAGGCTTTGACACACACCTTCCACTCCTGAGATAGCCAGGTATTGAAGCATCCAAAGCAGTCGATAGGATGATGTTGTATTATAGAATGAGAGGGTTTAGCTTAGCAACATAGAGTTTGTAGGTTTTTGAATGACCATTCGTTCGAGTGACCAAGCTTCCCTAGTTGGCTTGGCATCTAGACCCATGCGGGTGGCTCAACGATTATGTTGACTCACATCCATGGGTAAGCCTAACCCCCTTTATGATGTGCATGGATAAGAGGCATCTGTTCAGTCATTTCAAAATCAAATTATCTCTCTCTCCCAATACTTTGAGTTGGTAAGCGGGAAATAGATCTAAACCTTGACTCCAATCAGATATTTATATATGGGGAGGTGGGTGGGGAGAGTTGAGGATACGAGAAAGCCATAGAAATTGAAAGAAATGATTGGGTAGTTAGTTCCAAGCTGAGTCTAGTATACCCCCATCTATCCAGGATGGGTGAGACCAAGCCAGGTGATCAAGATGGTTCTACTCATACCTAGCTCAACTAAGCTTGGTCATCTAAACGAGTCAGGAGAGACATTCCCATGAATCAACTACCTACGATTCGAATAAGGGCGGACCCTACTATTATGATTCAGATGCACACAAAAATTTTGGCACTTGACACTCACTAATAGGAGGCAAATTCTTCATTAGGAAATGTAGCAAATCGATCGATCCGACCCCTCTTATTGAAACCCCCATAATTAGAGTTGCACCTTATTAAATGATAGATGGATTTCACTTCTTTGATTCCTTGAATTGACTACTTCAATAGCATAGGCAGTCCCCCTTATGAAATGATGGAAAGCCTGGCCCGATGATCCATATATGTAATACGACCCTTCAATAATATAATGGTTTGACTTATATGAGGTAGGGTGTTCGAATGAAACAAAATTAGATGTTCCATTCATAGTAAAAAATTGAAACACTACAAGCTCGCATCTATGGATGAGCAAACCACTAACCCGCCACTATCACCATGGAGAAATTTAGTAGGCACTTAGATGTGGTGGTGATAGGTGAAAGCAACTCATATGTCCACTTTCATTTTTATTTGGTCCCTTGAATATTCTATTGGGAGCTACAATGGCTCTCGCTCAAAAAGATCTTAAAAGAGGCTTGGCATATTCCACTATGTCTCAATTAGGTTATATGATGTTAGCTCTAGGTATCGATTCTTATCGAGCTGCTTTGTTCCATTTGATTACACATGCTTATTCTAAGGCATTATTGTTCCTAGGATCTGGATCAGTGATTCATTCCATGGAACCCATTGTTGGATATTGTCCCGATAAAAGTCAGAATATGGCTCTTATGGGTGGTTTGAGGAAATACATGCCAATTACAGGAATAACTTTTCTTTTAGGGACACTTTCTCTTTCTGGTATTCCACCTTTTGCTTGTTTTTGGTCCAAAGACCAAATTCTTAGTGATAGTAAGTTATATTCCCCCATTCTCGGGGGAATAACTTGGTTCACAGCAGTATTAACTGCCTTTTATATGTTTCGTATGTATTTACTTACTTTTGAAGGGGACTTCCGTATTAATTTAGTTAATTCATATGACGACCATATTATGCTCTATTCCACTTCTATGTGGGGAGTGGGGGAATCCAGCGCATTCAGTAGAACTAGAATGGATTCTATATCGTCTCAATTTACAGGAACGAAGAACTGCTTCTCCAAAGAAACATTGAAAATTTCAGATAAGATGGGACAATTCTCTAAAAAGAAGGGGAATTTGGTTGCCCCTTATCCTTTCTTCAATAAAGGATATTTTGCATACCCAAAAGAATCGGACAATACAATGCTATTCCCGTTAGTTGTATTAGGAATATTTACTCTGTTCGTTGGATTGATAGGAGTTCCTTTTTTTCGAGGAGAAATGAGTTATGATATATTAACTCAATGGTTGACTCCATCGATGAACCATTTCTATAAGAACCATCCGGAGAATTGGTCCGAATCTTTCACAGATGCAATCCCCTCAGTTGGTATAGCATTTCCCGGTATATTGATGGCCTATGGTCTATATAGACCTATTCATTTCTTACCACAGGATGTACAGGATAGAACACATCCTCAGATGAAGAGTATCTGGGACCAATCGATCAATATCATATATAATTGGTCATATCATCGAGCTTATATAGACATATATTATGACATAATCTTGACTAGAGGTATACGAGGATTAGCTGAACCAAGTAAATCATTTGATCAATGGGCAATTGATGGAATACCAAACGGAGTAGGTATTTTAGGTCTCTTTGTAGGCGAAGGAATAAGATATTTAGGGGGGGGACGTATATCTTCCTATATATTCGGGTCTTTATTCTGTGTATTAATATCTACATTAATCTATTATTTTCCATTCTAACAATAAATATTTCCGCTCCATCCATATGAACTAATAAAAGAAAGGATATAAAGATTTTGACTGATCCATTATCAGATTTGTCATTCTGTGTTCATAACAAAGTCCCATCCTTTGTGTATCATTCCCTGGGATGATAAATTCTTTAAGAGAATTTATATTGTATAGAAATATATATTTGTGAATTAAGATGATTCATTGATTTCATCAATTCATTTACATGGAACTGATATAGAGAGAGAAATATTACGAGAGAGAGAGAGAGAGAGAGAGAGAGAGAGAGAGAGAGAGAGAGAGAGAGAGAGAGAGAGAGAGAGAGAGAGAGATTTTAATAAACCAAAGTTGTATATATAAAAATGATATAGGCACCTAAAATTCCAAAGGACCTAAAATCTCATGCATATTCCATTATAATTGGAGGAATATACAATTAGTTTTAAAAAAATCCTTGAGGGAAAGTCTTGGCCAAAGAATTATCAAGTCAATATTTTTAATACTATATATTTTAAAAGGTTTTTACATATTATTTAAAAAAAAAGGGTACAAATTTATTGATAAGAATATAATATTACAAAGTATAGTGAAGCCCTCAACCAGGTCTCAAGTAAGCAAAAAAATAGGCTAACACCACCAGACATGGTTAAAAACCGAAGAAGACAACAAGAAAAAATCACATTAAGTCTAAACATCCTCGTGGATCAAATACCAGAGGTGTTAAGAGTCCCCAAATGGGAGACTCTCCTAGTTATCCATAATCCAAGGACCTAAAATCTCAGAAGCTCTTTTGGCAAAATAATCAACAACACCATTCCAATCCCTTGGAATGTGCACAAAGGAGATGAATTCAAACTCTTCATTAATTTTGAGAATCTAAATGGCCACAAAGACCAAATTCCAATTAACATATTCCAACCTTTTTCTGTTTAAAATATTAACCAAAATTTGAGAGTCGGACTTGTAGATGCTTTTGTGCCAACCAAGAGAAAACCCCCTCTACAAGGACTCGATAATTGTAAGAGCTTCCATAAAATTATTGGAGTGAACACCTCTATAAATGAAAAAGAAAAATCTGATCATTTCAGAAGAGTCTCTTCCAACACCGCCAATTCTAGCATATCCAGGATTACCCCTGGATGACCCACCAGTATTAATTTTTAAAACTCCTCCAGGGGGAAGCCTCCACCTACCATCTCTCCTAGCTTTCTTGCTAAGTTGAAAAGCCCTTATAGGGTGATAAGAGTCCACTTCAAACCCAAAGAGACCAAGGTCCTGTTGTACCTTCTCCTACCTAGAGTCCAAAAGAGGGTTCACATTGCATTTGCTATGGATAGTTTCCTGAACCATACCCATGATCCTTTACCAGATCTGTTGAATAGCCAAATGACTACACTGAAATATGTAATGATTATATTTGAGCCAAATCTACCAAATGATACAAGAAGGGCCCAAATTCCAAGCCACCTGGAGGAAGGGGACATTGGCCGAAGGTCCACCCAGACTACTCCAAAACTCATTCAGGGAGAGCACATAAAAACAAGGATGGTTCCAGAAACTCCACCAATGGTGCCAAATGTCTCTGGCAAGGGAGCATTGAAAAAAAAAATGAGAAGATTCATTCTCATTATTACCACAAAGGACACAAATAGAGGGACCCTAAAATCCCCTCTTCCTCAAGTTCTCTCAAGTGAGGCATTTGTTACAAGCTACCAACCAGAGAAAGAAGTTACATTTAGGCCAAGCAAATCTGTTCCACACCTTTTTACACCATGTGACATGGAGGCTCCTAAACTTCTACATATCAAGAACCTGGTAAACATAGGCTATAGAGTTGGTTCCCTTGGTATCAGGGTTCCAAGCCAAGAATATGAGCAAGCACATCTTTGTCCTCGACCAATCCCCCCTGGGGCCATTCTAGTGGATATTTCCACTTGTACATCTCCATATTACCAAAATACTGGATTATTTTAAAGTCCTCCACATGAGACCAGCCTGATTCCAAAAAATAAACACTTAGGACATGTATCTTGGGATATTGAGTCAAGATAGGAGGGTGGCCATCCCAATAATCCTCCCAAAAAAGAGCATCTGATCCCCGATTGCAAATCAAGAACAAACCTTGCTTAATTAAATTAGTCCCTCTTTTTAGAGTGTCCAAGATAACCAAAATTTTCCCAATTTTAGCTGACTCTAGGGATATCAGCCTTAGAAATACCTCTCAAGTACTTACAAGATAAGATTTTAGCCCAAATCTAATATTGAGAAGTACACCATCTCCAATAAAGTTTTGCAGCCATATCCTGTTTATAAAGAGCCACCTATCACAACCAAAGACCTCCCTCTTGAACCGGCCTACAAACATAATCCCACCTAACCAAAATTATTTTAGATTGAGCAAGTTTTCTAGACCACAAAAATTGTCTTGACAAAGCATCCATATCCTTGATGAAATGAGCGGGAGTTGTTTGCACAAAACATCTATAAATGGGTAAATCTTGAATGATATATTTTAAAAGCAACACTCTACCCACAAAGGAGAGCCATATAATGGTCCAGTGATTCACATTCCTTTTAAAATTATCCAATATAAACTACCAAGAAGTTCTAGGTAGAGGATGAGATGAAATCAGAATACCAAGATAAATGAAGGGGGAGTCTCGACCTGAAATATTAGAATTTGAGCAATCCTAGATTGAATAAGAGGAGGGGTATTGAAGAAGAAAATAGAAGAATTTTCCTCATTAATAAAATATATAGAAGCACCAATATATATGTCAAGAGACCATTTAATGTTGCCAGCTTCCCTGATAGTGGCAACTCCCAACAAAGCAATGTCATCAATAAATTGAAGGTGGGAAAGGGGTGGTGAACTACTATCCAACTTCCAATCCTAAATGAAACCATGCCTAACCTGAGACTTGAGAAATATTCACAATCCTTTCACCATAATTATAAACAAATAAGGAGATAGAGGATCTCCTTGCCTCAATCCCCTCAAGACCTCAAATAGTTTGGATGGCTCATTATTAACAAGAATAAAGAATGATGCAGAAGAAACACAACTCATCACCCATCTAATACAATCCTCCTCAAAGCCAAAAGTAGCATGAAATTTTTGAAGAAAGGACCATTTGACCCGATCATAGACTTTGGCCATGTCCAACTTAATGAACATATATTTCTCCTTAGAAGTTCCATTGAGTGAATATCTTTCGTAGCAATAACAACCCCATCTAGGATTTTTCGACCAACAACAAACCCGCATTGCTCCTTAGAGATGATTTTTCTCAACCATATATTTAGCCTCTTTGTAGTAATTTTTGTAATGATTTTATACACAACATTGTAGTGAGAAATAGGCCTGAACATATCCAGGGAATTTACTCCCCATATTTTGGGAATAAGAACCACAAAGGTAGCATTTAGGACCCTTAGCATCTGTTTGTTCTTTTGGAACTCATGGACCACCTCTATAAGATCAAATTTTATTAACTCCTAAAACTCCTAATAAAACTCAATCGAGAATCCATCCAGGCCCAGGGATTTCCCATTTTCATATTGAAGACAACATTTTCCAAATCCTCGAGGGAAATTGGACCCATCAAATGCTCATTCATTTATCTAGAAACAATCAAGGGAATACAATTTAGAATAAGCTTTCCAACCTCTTCATATGAGAGGGAGTCCTACTTAAAGAGAGAGGAAAAATACCTCCTAGTCTCTTATGAAATATCCTTGAAAGAAGAGAGAAGGGCACCCTGAGAATTCACAAGAGAGGAAATCAGGTTACCATTATGACGAGCCTTAACTGAGTTAAAAGTAAGGACATGTTACTATCCCCTTCCTAAAGCCAATCCACTCGAGCTTTTTATTTCCAAAACATTTCTTCCCTCAGATCCCATTCAACAAGGTCTTTCACAACCTCAAATTCCTTAATGAGAAGCTCCTCCATGAGTCTACGATCTCTGATATTCATTGAAGCTTATTCCACCTTCCTAAGAGCCGTAAACTTAGACAAGGTTAGGTTCCCAAAATTGAGACTATTCCACCTCTTTTATTTATGCTTAATGAATTGCATCTGCTTCATAAAGGAATACATAGTGGTGCCATGAGAAGATTTGGCATTGGTCCACCAACCTCGCATGAAATCATGAATTTTAGGATCTCGAAGCCACATAAGTTGAAACTTAAAGGAAGGATTCTTATTTAGACCAAAATCAAGAGCAGAGAGTTTTATAGGCCAATGATCAGATCCCCTACCCTCTAGAATCACAAAAATAGTGCTTCTATTATTACCAATTCAAAAATTGGAGATCAAAAACCTATCCAGTCTCTTTGAGATTGTTAGTCTTACAATGGCACTGAGAGGGGGGGTGAATCAGTGTAGTTCTTTAAACTTGAATTCACAGCTCTTAAAACTTAAATAATGAAACCTTAAAAATAGATAAAGCAAGTATCACAAGAGAACATCACACAACACAAGATTTAATGAGGTTCACCAATTTGGCTACTCCTCAAGAATGACTGCTTGGACTACCATCCAAATCTAGCCTTTGCAAAGCACCAACTTTACAATCAATTTACCAAACACCCACTGGAAGGAGCACCAACCCCTTATTTATCTGCACCAACAAAAAGGAGCACCAGCCCCTGATTTACGAGCACCAACTGGAAGGAGCACCAACCCCTGATTTACCAGCACCAACTAGAAGGAGCACCAACCCCTGATACCAAGCATCAACTTGGAATTCAATTCTAAAACTAGAAGATTGATAGTGAGATACCTTTGCTTTTACAAGACCCTGACTGGTCTTCTTCACCTTTGCGCTCTCTGCTCTCTCTGTGCAATCACTTCGCACACTCTGCTTCATTCCAATTGCACTTTGCGTTCGTCTTCACCCTTTGCACTCTCTGCTCCTTCTACTTTCTCTGCGCAATCACAAATGTACTTAGGACTATTCAACACGACTCTTCGCTCACTTTGCGCACTTTGCCATCATCTCGTCGCTTCTATGCTTTCTGCGCTCTTACGGCCACATTTCACACTTCGACACGCATTCGACGACTTATTCAACTTCATCACAATTCTCCAAACAACCCTCCTTTTATAACAACATTTTCATGATGAAAACCCTAATCTTAGTCGGCTTGCATAACAACTAAAAACCCTAAAATTAGTCGGTTGTTCATCGGTCTTCGTCGGCTTCAACTTAATCATGAAAATACATGTCACGATATCGTGACACTTTCGCTTTCTCTCTCTTTCTCTTTGCATCGGACCGCAAAAAAGCTACATGTCGCGATATTGCGACACTTTTTCTCCTTGCTCTTTCTCTTTGCATTGGACCGCAAAAATACATGTCGCGATATCGTGACACTTTTTCTCCTTGCTCTTTCTCTTAGCTTTGGCCCGCAAAAATACATGTCACGATATCGTGACACTATTTTCTCTCTCCTCTTTCTCTTAGCTTTGGCCCACGAAAATACATGTCGCGAAATCGCGACACTATTTTCTCTCTCCTCTTTCTCTTTGCTTTGGCCCGCAAAAATACATGTCATGAAATCGTGACACTATTTTCTCTCTCCTCTTTCTCTTTTCTTTGGCCCACGAAAATACATGTCGCGAAATCGTGACACTATTTTCTCTCTCCTCTTTCTCTTTGCGTTGGCTCACGAAAATACAACATGTGAAATCGTGACACTTTCACCTCCGTATACTTCGTCTAGCTTTTGTCGCGAAATCGTGACACTTTTGCTTCCGTACTTAGCTTCTTTGCTTTTGTCATGAAATCACGACACTTCTGCTTTCGAAGTCTTCTTCTCTGCTTTTGTCACAAAATAGTGACACTTCTACCTTCGAAGTCTTCTTCTCTGCTTTTGTCGCAAAATCGTGACACTTCTGCCTTCGAAGTCTTCTTATCTGCTTTTTTCGCGAAATCGCGACACTTCTGTTTCTCTGCCAGCCTGCCCTTCTTGAGTCACAAAAATGCAACATGTTGTGATATCGCTACACTTTTTATTTCTCTTCCTTCCTGCCCTTTTCGAGTCACAAAAATGTGACATGTCGCGAAATTGCGACATTTTTCCAACGAACTTTCTCTCTCCTATTTTAGTCATGAAAATGCTACATGTCGCAAAATCATGACACTTTTCAAACTTACTTTCTCTCTCCTATTTTAGTCACGAAAATGCAACATGTCACGAAATTGCGACACTTTTCCAACTTACTTTCTCTCTCCTATTTTAGTCATGAAAATGCGACATGTCGTGAAATCGTGACACTTTTCCAACTTACTCTCTTTCTTCGAACTTGTCGTGAAATCGCGACACTTCTTCTTGCTTTCTCTTTTTCTTCCAACATGTCATGAAATCACAACAGTTTTTCACTTGCATTTTTCTCTTTCAACATGTCGCAAAATCGAGACAGTTTTTCTTGCTTGCGCTTTCTCTTTGAACATGTCACAAAATCGCAATAGTTTTTCTTTCTTGCATTTTTCTCTTCCAACATGTCACGAAATCGTGATAGTTTTTCCTGCTTGCGCTTTCTCTTCGAACATGTCATGAAATCGTGATAGTTTTTCTTGCTTGCCTTTTTCTCTTCCAACATGTCGCGAAATTGCGACAGTTTTTCCTGCTTGCATTTTTTCTTCGAATATGTCACGAAATCGCGACAATTTTTCTTGCTTGCGCTTTCTTTTCGAACATATCGCTAAATCGCAACAGTTTTTCTTTCTTCTCAACATGTCGCAATATCACGACAGTTTTTCTTTCTTGCTCAACATGTCATGATATCGCGACAATTTTTCTTTCCTGCTGTATATGTCGCGATATCGCGACACTTTTATTACTTGTCTTTTTCTTTGATATTTTGCATATGGGCCACTTCGGTCTTCTTGGAAAATCACTGTACAAACTCTGAGTACCCTTTGAACTCTTGTCTTCTGCATCTGAATATCTTTTGAACTTCCTGTCCACTGCATCAACAGATCTATCTGACTGTGTTGACAACAATGACAATACTGTTGCTGCACCTTGCTCAACAGAGATGGAATATTTCCCACATATTCTATTGTACTAGGTAAATATCCCATTATGCGGCTTGATTTCAATCAAGTTTTAGGCCTATATATGAGCACTAAAGACAGAAGAAAAAGGATCAAGATAATCAACCCCACTATGTTTCTCCTCCAAATAAGTGATAGAGTTGAAATCTCTAGCCAAAATCCATGGGTACCGGGGAGCTAGACTTCTCACAAAGCCAATGTTCTTCCAAAAATTCACTTTACCATTGTAATCAATAGTAGCATACACATTTATAAGTAGGACGGTTTCACTAGATTCATTATCATGCTAGTTCATCGAAATAGACCATTTGCTAGAAATCCAAGTAAGAGGAAATATATTAATTGGATCCCATAAACAAGCAACACCACCAACATATCCACATGCACCAATACACTGGAATTGACATCTTCTCCACAACTTGAGAGTAATATTGAATATACTATTAGTAGCCAATTTAGTCTCCTAAATAAACACCACATCCGGAGAATGAACACGAACCAAATCATGAACAACTTTTTATCTAGGGATGTTGTTCAACCCCCTTACATTCCATGAAAGGATAATCATTTATGGGGATTAGAAAAATGGGATTCCAATGTTCTCACCAAGCCTGACTACACCAAAGCGTCCTCCATTAACTTAATTTTATATTGGTCTTTCTTTCGATCCATCTTCATATTCTTATCTGAAGCACCTTTTTTAATTGTTTTATGTGGCAATCCCAACATCGTAGGAGTTTTGCAGTCCAAGGATGATTGCATCAGTGTTTGAGTAGGAGAGGGCATAAATAAATCTATACCACTTTTCAAAATTGTTTCTCCTCCAAGGCTAGAGCCATCCATATCACCTGTACTCGAAACCAAAGCCTTATGCTCTTCATTTAAAACCCATAGATCTGATTCCTTAGGTTCCACCTCAAGAAGAGACATCTAATTCAACCTTGTTATATTTGCATTAGGTAGCGATATTTTAGGTATCTCCATGCACTGATCAAGATCATCTAGTATCTCAAAACAGTTGAGCAAAGCATCTGGCTGGATATCCTTAAGGTCTCTTTTTGCCCTTCTTCCTCTGTTTTAGGGTTTTATAGGAACAAAGCATTCCTTATCCCAATCCCATTCCCTTATTGGGGCTTTTCCTTTGTCTATATTTTATGTAGATCAAGAGGTCCCAGGATTTGAAGCCACGAGCAGGACAAATTAGGCCATTTTCTTTGCATATGGCCGTATTTATGACAGATCCAACAACAAAATGGAAGAGCTTCATAGTCAATTTGTTGAACCCATGTAGTCGATCTAGACTATATTTCAACAGAATATAGAATATGATTGTTCAAATCAATTTCAACACAGATACAGGCAACATAGATTACCTTTTTATCCATCATTTATTGTGACAGTCCAACTGAATTCCCAAGAAGAAGGGCAATCATATGAAAGATGTCGTTTCTCCAAAATTCCAATGGGAGCCACAGGACCTGAACCCACACTGGAACCTGTTATGATTGCTCCTCTAATAGGTTGAAACCTACATGCCAAAGTTTGGGAAAGAGTCCCGCTTGGTTATAAAAATAGGGACCCCCTTAAAATACTTTGTTACGATCCAGAAGACAAGAGAAAACCACCATAAAATAGCTATTCGCACTCAACATCACCTCCATGTCACATTTAGGGTTCCAAGTCTTCCTAACCCAAGCCTCCACAAAGGGAAGAGAAATTTGGATACCCATAAATTTTCCAATAAGCACATGCTTGGTTAAATACTCCACATATTCTGCCATCGAGTTTGGTCAAACCACTAGAACCAACCTGGATTCACATCGTTCCAAACATCCATTGTTCTTTAACAAGCGATTCATGGCATGCAATGGGAAATCATGTTCCTTCCAATAATTTTTAGATGAAAAAATGTCACTAGCATGCACACTCTGTGATGTGCCTGACACCATCATAACATTTCTCCAATTGTTCATACCTCCAAAAAATACTTCCATCTCCTTCGGTTTTTTTTTCTTTGGCTCTTCTAGGGTTTCTTCCCCTATTCTTATCACTATTCTCTCTTCCAAAGGTTTTTATATATTATATTTAAAAATTTAAAATTTATATTTTTTTGTACAAATTTCTTTGTCATTCTCTAGTTAGATTTTTAACTTTAAAATAACTAGTTAATAAGATTTTTTTTTTAAATTAGATAGATAGTTGCAACCATAATTGATGGGCTCGTTACCCAAAAGATGTTTCAAGAGTTGTATCATTTTTCACCTAGATATCATAGCTTAAAAAGAGAACTATAATAACAATTAGATGAATAAATGGTTAAATTATTATAATAAAATTAGAGGTACAATTGGTTGTTAGGTCTCTTGTATTCTAACCCCTTTATTTTTATGATTGTAATAGTTATAACTAGTTAGTTTGGGTGCCTATTTTATCTCTAAGGGTGATCCTAGAGCATTAAATATATTGCATTATAATAAAAAGGATATCATCTTGAATAATTATTTTGTATTGAGTGTTTCTCTAAAGGAGGTTGCCATCAAAGTTGGTTATCACACAATACAACTAGTTTGGGAATTATAAATATAGTTTGCATTATTTTGTTCAGTTCAACAACTATTTTCTTGCATATTGTGTTTTTCTATTTTTGGCTAATGTGTTTGTAGGTAGAATCTTATCATCTAGTATAAAAGCACTTTTCAAGGTCATAAAGAGATTTTTTCATATCATTTAGTTTTAATGCAACAACACAAAATTTCTCTTTCATATCCTTCTATTTCTTTGTAACAACCAAATTATTTGTTTTATATATTTATATTATAGTAGATTTTGGTATTTTTCATTTTATATATTTTCACGATAGCTTTTTATTCTGTATCTTTTTATTGTAGTAGTTTCTGGTATCTTTTTATTATATTACAATAGTTGTTTTTTGTTTCATGTAGATTTCTTTAGGTTAGAAATCTTGTGTTATGGATTTTAAAAATCCATATCTAGTTGCCATTATTAGCTAAGCTAGGTTTACCATAAAGTGTCTAGTGAAGCAAGGTGGGATTCAATCCACCAATACCCTAGCCTTAGAAAAAATCCATATATGATTGTGAGATTCATGTACCTTTGGGTATATTTGGAGACCCTTTTATATTTAGAGAATTTTTCACCTTAGGCATTCATCATTCATCTATTTTTTTTTTTATGGTGAATTAGTAAGCATTTAGCATGAGGAAGCTATTTACACAATACCTCAAACAAAATATAATGCAACTATGGGAATGGTAGAACCATAAATAGTTAGAGCTTTGAAATATTGGGTTGGACACTATTTATGAATCAGATTAGTATATTTCTGATCCCATGGACCATAAAATCCCTAGCCTAGAACTCTCTAAAAAAACTTAGTTGTGACTAATGTGGACCTATGAGAGAGATTTATAGTTCTAATTTTTTTTAATTTGATCTAAGAATAGATATAATAGACTTTAGAAATCCATGGAATAATGAAGTAGGATAGGATTGTAGAGTATGGGATAAAAATAAGGACGACAAGGTAGCATTTTAGAATTCTAGATTATATTTTTGTATCTATACATAGTAAGAGGGTTTAGACTATGTAAAGTATAGGACCCAATTTTTTTGGGGTGAATAAGTCATAAATCATGAATCATTTGGAGATTTTGTCAATATAAAACTTCAAAAATCACAAAATTCCCCAAAATCCTCTCACCCCCCCCATTTTTTTTTGAAAACTACCAAAATCATCATTTTGAGATCTAGTATGTAGCAATCCCTATATTGCACTGACCATTTTGATATATAACACTAATAACATTTCTAGTAGACCCTAGGTGACCCCAAAATGACCTTAGGTATAAGACCTCTCTTTGGAGAAGTTAGATGAATAATTGAAATAACTAAAGGATTCAGTCGTTAAATCACTTTTAGTCTTGACCAAGTTGGACAATCTAGACAAAGTTATTGATATTAAACCTAAAATAGTGGGACTTGACAATAAATGTGACAAAACGATTGTCTCAATAACTCAACTATAACAAGTATAACAACATAGAGGATAAAAAAACATCACCCAACACAACTCCAATTCTAGCTTAGAATAATGTACTTTAGGAGGACAACAAATTTTAGGCATGTCATGTACACCTAAGCTTAATTTTCTAAAATTTTATGGTGATAACCCTAGTAGTTGGATATATTGAGAAAAATAATATTATGCCCTAATTTAAACTCCCAATAATTAAATGGTGCTTCTAGCTTCATTTGATCTTAAAAATAAAACTATTTAGTGGTATCAATGGTTAAATATATATTTGGTAGTACACCTATATAAGACAAATTTCATAAGAACTTACTCATCTAGTTTGACCCTAGTGCATATGAGGACTCGTAGGAGCATTAAATAAACTAATACAAACTTGTTCAATCTATGATTATAAGACATAATTTGAGAAATTATCAAATAGAACAAAAATACTAGATGATGCATTTTTCAATTTTTTTTCATCAATGACTTGAAGGAAGAGATACAAGCAAAAGTAAAAATGTTTAACCAAATAGTACAAACAATCAGGACCTTATGCATGCTACAACTATTGTTAATTCCAAATATGGTGTTGGTAACTATTTCCTTGGATTTTATTTAAGGATTACCAAATTTAGTAGGTAAATCATTGTTCTTATGGTGGTGGGTCAACTCTCTAAGTATGCTTATTTTTGCTCATTGGCTCACCCTTAAAAAGCCTCAACCATTGTTCAACCCTCTATTGACTAAAATTTTTGCCTCCATATCATATCCACTTTCATTACTTATGATTGTGACCCCACCTTCATATTTAAGTTTTGGAATAAACTCTTCAAGTTGCATGGAACCCAACTAAAAATGAGCTCAACGTACCACATCAAACCAAAATTATTAATGAATGATTGGAGACTTACTTGCATTGTTTCATGTTGAAAAAACCAACCATTGGGCTAAATAGTTATTTATGGTTTAATGGTAGTACAACATCACATATTACACTACAACCAAGACAACACCATATGAAGCAATAGACAATAAACTATCACTATATTTGACATCTTACCTTCCAAGTAGTTCTACAATATAGATTGTTGATTCAAACATCAAAAATAGAGAAGTTCTACTTCAAACTCTCAAGGATAACATAACATTGGCACAAAAGCATATTGAAAAATAGGCAAATGAACATTATTCAAAGCATGAATTTAGTGAAGGGAATATGGTTTTCCTCCACCTACAACCATAAAAGAAAACATCCTTGAATTTCAACGGTAGTAAAAAGTTAGCACCAAGTTCCATGGTCCCTATAATGTACTATAGAAGACTGGTCCCTATCCCTGTAATTTGGACCTACCAATGTCTTATAGGATACATCCTATTTTTCATGTATCGTATTTAATAATGCCTTTGTTCAATACATTCAAACTCAATCAACACTTCTTGAATTAGATGATAAAGGATCGACATATGATTGCACAAACTTTATAACCATATCATGACACATATTTTGGTATATTGAAGAGGTTTACAACCAAAATATGTGACTTGTGAACCTCTCCACTAGCTCTAATAGTTTTTCACACCTTAATTTTTGAGGAAAAATATTTTGAAGAGGGATATTATGTTAGGACCCTTGCATTTTAACCCATTTATTATTTTGATTGCAATAGTTATAGTTAGTTAGATTGAGTGCCCATTTTGTATATGGGGTCTATCCTTGAGAACTAGGATTAGGATTAGTTAGCTTGAGCACCTATTTTGAGACTTTTGGTCAACATTCGAGCATTATATATTGCATTATAAGAAATAGAGTGGTCATCATAAATAACTATTTTATATTGAGCATGTCTCTAAAGGAGGTTGCACCTTCAAAGTGGCTTGCAATATATGATATTTGGTTTTGGAATTATTAATACAATTTGCATTATTTTGTTTACTTCAACAATTTTTTTAATAGGCTTGTTTACTTCAACAATTATTTCCTCACACACACACACACACACACACACACACACACACACACACATATATCTATATATATATATTTATTTATTTTTGACTAATTTATTTGCAAATAGAAGCATATAATTGTTACATTTATTTAACTTACCATAAACTTTGTATCAAGGACATCCATGATCCACATATTTCTTAGGATAAATTTGAGTCTCTTTTGGTAAGACAAACATTGTTTGTGGATATTGACTTGACAATAATCTTATTCATCTTGATTCAAGTAATTTTGAAAGGGTTTAAAACACACTATCAAAGCAAAGCATTAATAATATAATTGAGGGAATATAAAGTTACTAAGGATACTAATCAAATGGTCTATGTTATTTTATTTTGTTTAAAGTGTCTACTCTAATTAATTATATAGGAATATGTTTAAAAAGTTTATTGTTTTTCAATATGCTTGTTAATAATCATTCACATTATCACATGCACACATTTAGAAAAAATAATGTAATATATATATATACATTTACAATTCCATAAATATTATATTTCAATATATTATTTCTTACATATTACAATAAAATAATCTAGTACAAAGAAACAATCATCCATTAGTAAAGATTCCTAGATGCATATTGCTTCCTAAAGGCATACATATTAAGTGCTAGGCTAAAGTAGTTAATTGTGCATGCTACATTCTTAAATACACCCTTATAAAGATGATGCTTAGAATTATGATTAAGTAGGATTGGAGGCTTGAAATTTATGCTAAGGTATTTGGTTGTGATGCTTGGGCCTTCAACGCAAATGAAAAATAATAAATATATGACCAAAAATTGATAAATACATATTTATTGTTTGTTAAGAGGATATGAAGGACATGGGATTTATAATCCATGGATCCATGATGACATGTTTTGTAATAGTTTTTTTTATGATTATTCAATACTTAGATGGCCTTTTCATTCTTCCATTTCTTTATCAAGTAATTTTACCTCCACTTAAATAATTTTCAATCCATTTATCGAGTTTCCTTCTCATCATGATGATGAGGTTGAAGGAGGATATGTAGATCCTCTCATTGATTAAAATCCTAATTATGAAGATATTATCACATGGGTTTCTTTTTTAAGGATCAAGTGGGCTAAGAAACTTCTTGAGTCTACTGGTAATCTAGTTGATGATGCATACTGTACTTATGAAACTCACACAAAATACATTACTAAGTTAATTTAAAAGCTTGAAATACAGATTAAATATGGTGGAGCATGGTGTTCATCAAATAAGAGATCATAATATGCATTTCTTAAAGTAGGTATATGGTATCCTTATAATGTCTAAAGTATATTAGTAAGATAATGGCTATTCATACCCATTATGTTTAAAATACCATTTTGTTAGCCAAACACAATGTAAAATTGATTTTATTTAATATTATTTTTAAGGTTAAAACAATTTTATTTTATTTTAGTTTTTAGAAATATACCAAAATAAGAAGATGAATACCTCATATATATATTGTCTAAATTAGTTATATGGAATTAAAACAAGTCCCACTTGTATTTGTCATGACCCTCCCTGATGGACTTTTTGGCATGGAAAACAATGTATTAATTTTATGATGCTTTAATACTTGATTATGTGCAATTAAGCAACTATGTGATGTTATTTGGTATGGAAGAACATGATACTGCTAACCAGTTACCAATGTGTAGGATCAGGTATGCTCGTAGGTGGAAGTTGAGTCATCCACCAAAGGCAAAGGTATTTGATGTTGGGAAAGTGATGATAAGGCAACTCAGGGGTAACATGGATAGATACCTTCATATAGGTATGCATAATCGATTAGGGATAATCATCAATAGCTAGCCATCTTGAGCCTCAAGATTGATAGTCTAGTAGCTATCATAAATTCGACTGAGACAGGTGACTAGGTTGATGGAAAGATTCCCCTCTTTGTCTATTGCACATGTTTGATTGTCTTTTACTTCATCACTATTTACCTCAATGGTTTGGAAAGAATGCATGGGTTGGTTGTCTTCATAACTCCTTGTGTTGCTCGAACAAATAGAATGATTAGTAAATGCTTTATTTTAAATGATAGTAGGTTTCATTTAAAATTAATGAATGCTTTATTTTAAATGATAGTAGGTTTCATTTAAAATTAATGAATGCTTTATTTTAAATGATAGTAGGTTTCATTTAAAATTTATGAATGCTTTAAATAATAATATATTTCATTTGAAATTAGTAGATGCTCTAATTTAAATGATAATATAACTTCATTTATGAACAATAGTGGGCTATTTAAATGATAAATGAATTTCATTATAAATAGAAATTGTCTATTATTTTTAGATGATAAAGTAAATTTTACTATTAGTTGTTTTATTTTGTTTAAAAATAAAAGAATTGTTTATTTTAAATAACAATGGTACTTCCTAATAAATCAATTGCACTTCAAAAAATTATTAGGGAATTATTCTTATAAAGAAGAATATGGTTCCTTAATGCTAATCTCATTGCATGGGAGACTACCCAAAATGCTTAATTTTTTTAAAGGAGACTACCCAAAAGATCTTAGTCGGCAAAGTTGAGCGAAGGAAATGGAAACTTCACACCAACATCAAAAAGGAAGTTTTGCGCCTTCCAAAACAAGGATTGAATGGTTTAAAGAAAAATAAAATATCTCCATGGAGTCGTTGGGGATTAGACAAAAATTATTATTAGCAGATATTGAAGGGACAACAAGGTCCCTTAAGGAAGGAAAGGAAAGAAAATGGGATACTACCGAGTTTTTTGGATTGAGCTCATGGAGGAGAGAAGGGCAAAAATATTCAAACAAATTTGGAATAAAGAATTAGAATTCACAGTCAACGTCAAATGAAGGTTGTGCCTAAGAAAGGAAGAGCTTTGCCAATTTCAAAGGACTTCAGGTTGGTTGGTTAACTTAGCCTCATTTTAATAGGTTTTTAAATGTGTAAGCCACTAGTTTTTTGGTTGGGAGTAACTTCTTACCTTGTGAGCCATGTTGGTTGGACATTTATCCACACTGAGTCAAGATAACTTGTCCCTGTATGCCTTATGTTGGTTCATTTCCCTAGGAGGAGAAAGTCTAGTTGTGCATGAGTTGGTATGCCTAATCCCCTCCTTATCGAAAGTGGCTCATTGCCTTCCCCAATTATATGTTAGGGTGTAGTGTTCGACTATGTTTACCTTTCGTAGAGTGAATCCAACTATGTTGGTGGAGGTCATCTCTGCTAGTGTTAGACCAATAATGATCGACAAAAAATTCCTTGTGAGTTGGGTTAGTCATACCGATGATGACATCACAAGGGATATCAACCATCGCCTATCATAAATCATGGTTAGTACCTTTGTGAAGTACATTGGTCGATGAGCTACGCCATGGTAAACCCCCCTATTTATTTTGGAAAAGCACTCCTTCCTTTCGTAGCTAGTTGATGTCGATTTGGGTCACAATTGGTAGGTTTTGTTGTACGCCCTATGGGCAGTAGTGAGCTAGTTCCTCTATCTCCAACCTATGTTGAGGGTGATTGTCGTCCATCATGTACCCTTCTATTATGCCCCCGTGTTGTGTGGCCTTTCGGGTTTCCTTGTGAAGTCAAGCTCTGGTTGTTGGAGAGACCACCCTCTTGCTTGTAGATATGGGCATTGCTTTAGTTGTTGGGTGTATTAATTAAAAGAGTGATGTTTTAATTATTTGGAAATAGATGGAATTATTTGATTAATGTAAAGAGAAGAACATATGACTTTATGATTAATTAGATATGAAATTATTTGATTAATGTAAAGAGAAGAATATATGACTTTATGATTAATTAGATATGGAATTATTTGATTAATTTAAAGAGAAGAACATATGACTTTATGATTAATTAAATATGGAATTATTTGATTAATGTAAAGAGAAGAACATATGAATTTATGATTAATTAGATATGGAATTATTTGATTAATGTAAAGAGAAGAACATGACTTTATGATTAATTAGATATGGAATTATTTGATTAATGTAAAGAGAATAACATATGACTTTATGATTAATTAGATATGGAATTATTTGATTAATGTAAATATGAGAACATATGAATTTATGATTAATTAGATATAGAATTATTTGATTAATGTAAAGAGAAGAACATATGACTTTATGATTAATTAGATATGGAATTATTTGATTAATGTAAAGAGAAGAACATATGACTTTATGATTAATTAGATATGGAATTATTTGATTAATGTAAAGAGAAGAACATATGAATTTATGATTAATTAGATATGGAATTATTATATTAGTGAAAAGAAATGATTTCATTATTATTATTAATTAGAGTTGTGAGCTTTAGTTGATAGTAAAGAAAGGGTTTATTGATGGATTAGAGTAGGTGTTTTTGATTCATTAACTGAATGGTATAGTTTATTTGTAAACCAAAGGTATGGGACTTTAGTTTATGGAATGAACGGGAAAATATTTATTTTTAAAAATTAAGGAGAAAAGCTTTAATTTGGTGAATAAATGAAAGGATTGTTTTAGAGGTTAAAGGTATGGGACTTTAATGCTTTAAAGACAAGACTAGGATTGATTTAAGTAATAACCGTGATCTAAATAAAGCATGTTGAATAACTCTCTCTCTAGGGGTATTTGAGAGGAGATAATAAAAGTAATGATTCTTTTATGATATCAACTATGCTATTATATGGTTAAAGACTTGATTAAATTGTATAGTTGCAATTTGGCAAAGTAAAAAAAAAATGCATTTAGAGGTATGCTCATCCTGAACTATGAGTGCCTTGATCCCCTACTATCCTCAAATGACTGATGGAAGAGCGGGAGGACCAAAGTTACGGATGGACCAATGCACCAATTTGCTCTCTACTTACCATTCATTTACTTATGCTCAAATAGACTAGATTTGTGGGGATATTTCCCTGATGAAATTGATGTAATATATTATTCTTTAAAATTATTGAGGATTTACCATACTTGCTTTATATAATAATTGATTAAATGTTGGAAGATGTACCTTTAAATTGTTATTTGAATTATTTATGCTTTGTATTTAAATCCTTTCTAGTTCATGTTTATCTTCTTGGATATGGCTTTCTTTCTAGTATCTTTGCATGTTTTATGAGTTATGTTTTGTTAGATTTAGTATCTAGTGCTATCCTTGTTTTCCTTGCTAAAAATAATAATAAGTAATAAGTTCTAGGGTGAACTTAGAGGATAACCTAAGGGATTGAGACCCCCTTAGGGTGAACATAGTGGACCTAAGGGATTAATACCCCTTAGGGAGAATGGTAACTAGGTTTGTGGAAAGACTACATATGAGTTAAGATAGCTTGTCGAAAGATGATATTGATAGCTTAACTCACAATACACATAACATACCTACACATAATGGCTTGTGTAGAGTATGGAGATGCATGTATACCTTCTAATGGTTGAAGGTGATAAGTCTAGCTCATCGAGAATGATGATATTGATGGACTTATTTGCATGACATACGATATGCCTACGCAGATGGACTTGCGTGAGGAAATATTATGAGATATAGTTCTTTGAGGAACTTAGGGGATTTTGTTAAACATTAAGTTAACCTAAGGTTGGTTAGGGGTTTATGAATCCCTCTCCTTAGTCAAAAAATCTTTCTTTTCTGTGTGTTTCTTGTTTCTTGTTTTTAGGGTTGTTACAATATTATATCATCACTACCAAATCGTAATATTACAAATTGAAAATAATGTACCGCTTGACAAGATTCAAAATTGGACCTCCTCCTTGATAGTCAAAGAATTTAACTGGTTGGACTCATGTAATTTCATATCAAAACCTTATAATTATTTTAATTGATTATATAGGATTGAAAATGATCCCCACCCATATCACATCATAACCACATAGTGGTATTACAACTTGGCAATTATGCATGTACCACTTGGAAAGATTTAAACTAGGTATCCTACTTGAAAGTCAAAAAATATATTCAATTGAGCTCATTCCATTTGGTAAAAATATTATTAATATATTTTAATGGGTTATATAAGATTTAAATAGGCCCTACTTGCATTACATCATGATCATATGGTGGTATTACAACTTGTCAATTATCTATGTATTGCTTGACAAGATTCAAGCTTTGGTCTACTCATTGAAACTTGGGGAATTCAATAATTTGAGCTAATTCCATTTGACATAAAAATTATTAATATTAAATTTTAAATAAAAATATTATTGAAATTATATATTTTAAAAAATCCATTACCATATTCACATTCATAATAAATGAAAAACATGTTACTTGTAATTTATTTTTTGAAGTTGTAATACTTAGCAAGTTAGGAGCAAGGCCTACTAGGTAGCATGGAAGGAAAGTCATATTTGAAATCCATAATGGGAAGTAGAGGTGCCCTAGCTAGAAGTATAGATGCTCAAATTGGAGATAAGAGGAAAAGCAAATATATGGCAAGTTCGATCTAGGAACATATGTTACACCCAAAGTGATTATTAAGGATGAGATAATCGAGCATGATATAATGGTTCTTGAAAGTAGAGGGTTAATATGTAAGTTTCATGGATATTGGATAGTGTTTTTGGATATTCAAAATTGGATCAAGTGGAATTGGGGATTGAATTTAAATTATTCTATGAATTTTTTTACTAAAAGTTTTTTCATTATCATATTTTCCATTTTAGAAATTAAGTATAACATAATGGGTGGTATCCCATGGTTTAGGGGGAGAGATGCTTTTTATTTAAGATCATGGAGAGATTTTTTTGTTAATATAAAAACTATTAAAATTTCAATGTGGGTTAGGGTTTTTAGACTTCCATATCAACTTATCAATAAGGATGTTTTGAAGAATATTAGAAATACCCTAGGAGAATTCATCAAGGGACCAAATATTACATAGCAAAATCATGCTATATATAACCATATGTATGTTTCTATGGATATTTTAAATCATTTACAATAATTATTTAATATTAAATATGAATCAAGAGAATGAGATCAATAGGTGGATTATGAAAACATTGAATTTTGATGACAGAATTGTTATGAGACTGGACATATAACAAGAGATTGTGAAGTAAATTTTTTCAATGAGTTTATTTTAAAGTGAAAATTATGAAGCAAGAGACATAAAATTTTGGTCATGAGACAACTTTAAAACGAAGCAAGAAAATCATACTGTAATAGAAGCTTTAATTAGACCAAGGATATTCCATTCCAAACAAAGAGGCAAAGAAAGAAGAAACAAGGAAGGATACAAGGGATGAGAGATTACAATGTGCAAGCTCAGGTCTATAAGGAATTAAATGTGCAAAGGAATATGTGGAGGAAAATTTTAAATTAAATATAACAAAAGAGGTCAATTTTATTCCATGCTAAAATTTTTATCAAGCAATTATTTGTCTACAATGAGAAAAATCATGATTAGTGACCTATACCAACTCAAGTAGTCTAAATATGAGAATTTTTACAACTTATTATCAATATGGCAAGCCCTAGTAGGAAGAATTTAGTATCTCCTTCCACCTACATACCTTTTAGACATATTTATAGGTAACCTTAATGATAAATTTTCCTTCTATTTAGAGATGACCAATGCATCTTCTTTCGAAGATGTGATTGACATGGTTAAGTGAGTAGATATTGCACTTGTAAAAAGATGGCAATTGAAAACCAAATACTATAAGGAGGAAAATAAGTATTCTTCTAATCCAAAGGGTCAATACAAGAATAAAAATGTTGTAGGTGATGGAGTTATAGATTTGTTCTAGGAAAACAACATTAGTATTATAGCAAACCTTCAAAATCTTGGCATAGGAAAGTCACAACATAAACCTAAGAGGAAGTAATCCCAACTAGATGAGCATATTTCAACCATCCTAGATCAACTTGTGAAATCCAATATGATAGATATTTTTCCTACCAAGCCTTTAGAACCTAGAAGGGAAAAATATCCTTGGTTTTATCCTAATAACCAATGAGCCTTCCATCACATTAATGATCATGCAATCGATAAATGCATGGGCCTTAAAACCCTAATATAATACCTAGTTGACAAAGATCAAGTTGTTCTCAATATCTTTGGTTCTCAATATTCTTCTAATCAAGACCTTGGATTTTTTCACAATTCATTGCCTTATCATAACCAATGTCAAATTGCAGTGAATAATATACATTATAGGAATGTCCCACCTACAAACCAAAGGATTCTTAGGGTACTCCATTCTTCTAATTATATCTCTCACATCTATGTTGTAACCAAACAACAACATAAAAAATCATCATTTGATTAACCTTCAAGACCTCTCTTGGTCCTTCATGCAAAAATAATTTCCCCCCTCAAAGGACCTCTACTAATCATCTAATCAAGAGCCAAGGCTAAGGGAACTATTAGTCCAAAATTTACCTAAGCTAGTAAAGTGTGCCCTAGACTTCAACCAATGTTGGATGACTAGGATTTATCCCAAATTCAACCTCTAGAGTAGGTCGAATCCTTGAAATGCTTATAAAATTAGAATAGGGGTTTAATACAAAAGAAAGAAATGGAAGGGTTAGAAACGGGTAAAGATTAAGATAATTTCTAAATGATGGATGGGGTTTAACATAGCAAGCTAAATATGTACTACATAGAAGTCTTATGCAATTAAATTCCAATGAAACTGAACATACCAACCATTGTCAAATGTACCAAAAAGTTCCTTTAATTCTAGCTACATGCTTTAATCATTTCAAATACTTATGAAAAGCAATCCAACAATGATCTAAAGAGAAAAATTTGCTTTAAAAGAATAAACTAATCATGAATGGTAACAATTAGGAATTAAAACATGACATTTATTCATAAAAACCTATAATAACAATCACAATGGAGGCCAAACAACTTTTACTTTTCATTAATTGATATAGAATTGACCCCTCATTTTGAGGTCTATTGAGCCATTTATAGGATGTTTTTGAATCTTGTAGTGTAATATTTACAAAATTGTTACAAGTATGTTAGATGGAAAACCTAGAAATAAATATTTGTGGGAGTAGATGCCATTTTTATATCCTACAATATATTGCTAATGTGGAAGGTTCAAGTTTATTCATATTGCTTCAAATTTGGTATGCCTTTGATAAGTCCATAGATCTCTAACTGTCACCTTCTATGATTGCTTGGCTATTGCAACTATCAATCAAACATGTTATTTTCAAACTTTAATTACTTTGGATTAAACAACTAGAAGGAACTAGGGTGGTTATAGTATTAGATAGAGGTAGACTAGAATGCTTTCGGATGAATATGTGTTAAAACCAAGATTTTGTAGCGGCGTCGGGACTTTTAGCTTCTTGGTAAGAATTTTGGATTAAACTCAAACTTTTGAGAGATTCTACTGACATCATCGCTTGATAAAGTTTGAGTTTGTTCCATTTTTTCTCTTTCAATTTTGTTCATGCGATGCTTCACTTGAAAAATCCATCTTTGTTCCTCTACACATTTTTGGGCTTTCACTAGGCCTATGTTGTTGCAAGAACTTACAAAGTTTGGCTTTTTTTTATTTGAATTTATGAATGACTGGCCCACACCTCTTGGAAGACCCATATTTTTTCCACTCTGGATTTATGTAGGGTTAGAGTTGTGTTGCTCTAGCTTACTCAATTTTATACTTTGCTCATTTTTTTGCTGAAACCACCTTCATAAAAATCTAGAATCGATCAATTTGGGGTTTGTGCTTTGTCAAAACCCTTCAAGACTTGGTCCATTCAAGCTCCAAATTGTATTATGCTTACTCACTTCCCATGGTCCTTCCTCTACTATAAAGCATCTTGATTGCCTTGGATCATAGCTTGTTATGCATCTAAGTCTTTGCTTCCTTTGCTTGTGCTACTTAGATAGATCTAAGATAACTACCTTAGTAAAACTTGAGCAATATTCAACAACTTCGCCTAATTTGCAAGACTTACAATGTGGATAATATTTTAATCTACAATATTGATTCATACGAAGAATTTATGTTTACAACAATGATAAAACTAGATGGCTTTATTTATTTGGTATGGAGTTGTAGGAAGGAAATAGAGCCAAAAGATAATCTGACAAAAATAGGAAGCTAAGGGGTGATAAGGCTTAAAGTAATTACTATAAGAAGTAAGAAAGGTAGGGGTATTGGAAAATGGAGTGGTCAAAGGTGGTGGAGATATATTTAGGTAGACATAGTGTAGAAAAGTGGAACAAAAGAGAATGTGGAAAGGAGAGAAGAATGGAAAAGGAGCGAAGAAACCTAAAGGTTGGTATCCCCTGCAAAAATGGTGCTTCCATGAGCATAGTCTACTCTAGCTACAAATTTTTTTAGACCTAGGCAAATTGCCTTAGGTAAATATTATAGGCACTCATAATATGAAGCTTTTAATTGCTTTGTGCTTACCTTTTCTTGACAAAATTGCACAATAACTCTTCTTCAATATCTTGATAATTTGCACAATGTTTCAAGGCTCTAGAAGTGTGTGTTGCTACATCAAGAGTAATATACTCACATTTGTATTTTATATTGACCTCACATCAACTTATATAAATTTAAGTGGATATCTATGCTAACTAAATGTCAAAATTATTATGGATGTCATCTTCTGAATTGGTGATTTTCTCAAAAAATATTTGGTTCATGTGGGAGGTTCACTTACATGCCTTCTCTCATACACATTCAATGGCCTATTGTCAGTTGGATCCTTCTCATTTAGTCACCTTGTGTCTAATTTTATCATAAAGAAGTCAAAGTTCCATGTGGAATGCTTTGTACATAATATCCTACACTTGTGTGTCATATTCTCATGTCTTCTAAATTAGTTAGAGTACCTTTTACTATTTGCAAGCTCTAACTATCTTATCCATTGGGCTACGGAGTGAGGGGAGGTAATGGAGAATATTGGGACTATGATGAATGGTTAGGGAAGAAGTGTAAAGTTTGGTGAGGATGGAAAGAGGATTAATGGAGGTATGGAGTGGTGATGGAGAATAAAATTTGATGAGTAAGGATGAATAAAAAATTGAAGAAATAATGCCTGAAGATGGTGACTTTCTCTTCAGACTGTATTCAAAACTTGTCTTTGAATTTTAGCTTTACCTTCTTATTGTATTGTCATTTGGCCCACGTATTGATCTATGTTTACCTCAACAAGGGCTCAAAAAGCAATAAGGAAAGAGACATAAATATTTTACCCTTTTTAATGAAGAGTTCTTTAAAATATTGGAAATTTTCATCCCATAATTTAGAGAAATCCTAGTTTAGACAAGTTTGAAGAATGTTCATAGTTAAATGACTTGAAAATCACACTCCTTTGGATTGGATAGATATATTTACTAAACAAACTCTCAAATTATCTCTCTTATTCTCTTCCTTATTTTTTCTTGGCAGTGCTTCTCTATCTACCATTGAAAATGATGAAGCCAAAGAGTGAAGAAAATAATAGGGACAAATAAAGAAGTGTAACCGTATATTCTATATCTTATTATGGGATAAGAGGTATACCAGGATGGCCTTAAAGAACACAATCCTTGGTAAGGTTAAAAAAAGTGGATGGACAAAAACTACTTTATATAGCTCTTCTATCTAGAGGCTCCACTAATTTATCTTTCGGTTTATATTTTCATCTAGGACTAGCACTCGCATGTTTTCAAGAGAGAGCATTCCCAATGTAGTTAACTCATCACCCAATATAATATGCTCTTCTTTATAAAAATCTCATGCATGTGATCTTCTTGGCTTTTTTTATAGCACTATTTCTATAGTGCCACTATGCCTCTTGACCAATAGCCTTATTTTTATTTGTATATGTATGTTATATGCTTTGTTTACATATGGGCTATTTTACACAAAATTTTGGCATGCCTCTTCACATCGATGGAAATGGAATTCACCTTCTCATTGAAATCTACAATGGCTATACCATATAATGCCAAACTTAAGCTTCTCTCTCTGACACACTTCTTGAAGATTGTGATTCATTCATGCTAGGCCTTGATTTTGAGTTGACTTTGTGAGACTTTTATTTCCTAGGATTGTCTTGCATAGAACATCAAATATCATCATATATGATTACTTCTAAGGATGTAAGTCATAGGGCCTCTCTCCTTTGTGCATTGGTTTATGTGTTGGATTGACAATAGTCATTTTTAGAGTTCCCAGGAGCATACCTATCACTAGCTTTGGATCTGTTGTATCACATTCTTCTACCATACACAATTTTTTGTTCGCTTCCCTTTATCCTCTATCCAAGTTCATTGCAAACCATGATTCTCCAAGTCTTGGAAAATCTTACAACCAAATTTTGGATTTAGCTATTCTTCCAAACCTGTTGAAATTACCATCAAGATATTGTGACTATTCCATAAAAAATTATGGCAAATAAAAATTTGCTCTTCCTTTGGCCAATAAACTACCTCCATGCATGTGCTTCCAAAGGCTTCTCCCATTGAATTTACCTTTTTCCCCCATATATTCCAATATGGTATGGATTAAGCTTTTCATTAAATATCAAGACCAATTATTTGGTGCAGGGGATGACCATGTGGCTATGGTCTGGGACTAGGTATCCTCCTAATTGCTTCAAATATTCCTTGGATAAACACATCCCAAAAAAGGATAATTTAGAAATTTCCATGTCTTGTAACATTGCAAGGTCTAGACTCTCATATAGCAATATCAATTTTTTTTTAATGAAGCCAACTATCCATATTTGTACCTCATAAAAATATAGTTGTTTGGGCTCTAGTTGGATGTAATCTAATACCATGGCATTGCAAACATCTTGGCGCATAAATGTGGTATAAAATATTGGATCCATCATATAATTATGTAGTTTCCAACCTTCCAAGTAGAGATATAGATAAAAGGGTGGGGACCATATCTCACCCATGCTTAACAAAGGGTTGCTTGCTTGTCAAATTTAGGAATTGGTCCTATCTTTTGATATTTTTAATGCCAACTTGACCAAGTTCACTTGTTCAACCACAAAAAAATATTCTTTAGGCCTTTTAATATTCCTGCAATGCTACCTATTTCTTCATTTTATAACTTTGGTTCTAGAACTAATGATTTGAAATTTTTTTGATATTATTCAGCTATGTCTACTCTCTATGTTTAAGTCATGGTCAGGAAATACAACTTTTGGTAGGCTTCCATACTTTGTTAATTTAGCTAATAGGTTTCTAAATTTGTTGCCTTGGTATGTGACTTTGAACTTTTCTCTTCTTGTTGGCCCTTTTGTGGGTATGATGTAAGTTCTAGCTCTTCTTCTTTGTCTTGCTCCATGTTTTCTTGAGTTTTATGGGTTGACACAAAAATAATACTAAAATATTCATGCATATATGTAAAACAAATTGTAGGGAGTCTTTCTTCTGAGAATCATTGCTTTAGATTCATTACAAGAGCTACCATATTACCCATTCTTGGAGTTGCATTTGAGTAGAGATAAGATTAAAAATTGTTATCTTTGTAACTTTTATCAAACACTGAAGGTTTATACATAACTAGAGCAAAGGATTCTTCTTGTCATTGGCCTCTTCCATAGACATAATTACTGCACATCATTTTATGTTCTAGGAGATACTTACCTGAAGGATCTATCTTGAACTTTGCCTCAACATCTTGTCTTTTCACATTATTAAGATCCTTAGTCAATTGCTAAATTAAAACTCTTAGTTATTGTGCTATCCAAGATTTCAAAATAGGTATGGTTGGAGTGCATTCCGTCATGGATGGATGAGATGGATATGACTTTGACATCCTATTTTGTGGTGGAGAAGGTATGCTTGGAAATGGGACCTATGGGCTAATTTGATGAGTTTGAGAGATATCCCACATGGTGGTTTTAGGAGGAAGCTTTATGGTTAAAATGAGCATGTTTTCTATCATAATGACCATTTGAAATATTTGTGGGAATATTTTTTTATTGAACTGCTAGATCAGAAGGCTTTTATTAGGGCTAAAAACATGGATTTAGGAAATGTATGTTTGGGTATGAGGTGGTTGTATTTCTTGGGGAATTCTTCTCCAGGTTCTTTTGAAATAGATATTGAAATTGGTGATGTTTTCACAATATTTCAATGAAAGAGATCTAGGTGAGTAGCAAAAATGGATCTCTAGGATCATCAAACTCTAATATGAAAGTTTCAGCTAGTTCAAACCATGTCTTAATACTTTTGTCTTCTAAGGAACAATGCCATGATAATGCTTTGCCTTGAAAATATTGAGCAAGTAGTCTAATCATCATATTTTTAAATACAATATTATAGGTAGTAGCCAAAGTGGCCACATCTTGATAGTGCTCATAAGTCATTTTTCCTTTACCATCATAGGTAGGTAGGGCTTTCAAAGTGACCTTCGAGATCTCATGGAGATATGAGACGTTAAGGGGTCCAAAACTATTCCAAGTTCAACATGTTTTTCTAACCATAGATGAATGAACATTTTTGAAGCCAATGCCTTAGGTGTCTATCTTTATCATTAAGTAATTCTAGTTTTTGTTGTCCATGGAGCTATTGATCTCTCTGGTATTTTTATTAGTGGAGTCACTAGATGAACATGTATTCTCCACTTAAGAGGTCAAGACTATTCACAAAAATCTTGAGATATTTAGGTAGATGATGCAAATTGATGAAATTCATCCCATCAAGCATGCCAAAAAATGTTGGTTAGCATGGTGGGTAACTTCTTCTGATATCTTAGTATGCTCATTCAGTGATGGTATGTTTTGATCCCATTGGGTGTGCTAGAAAATGTTGATCTAAAATTTTCCTAAGTCTTTAAAATATGCCCTAGACTTTAGCAAATATTGGATGGTTGGGAATTATCCTAATTTCAACCTTTGGATTAGGTTGACTCCTTAAAATGCTTATAAAATTAGAATAAGGGTTTAAGACAAAAGAAATATATAGAAGGATTAGAATTGGGTAAAGGTTAAGAGAATCATTGAATGGTGGTTGGGGTTTAACATAACAACGATGAATATGTATTACATAAAAGCCTTACACAAGAAATGTCCAATGAAACTTAATAGGCCAACCATTTTTAGATGTACCACAAAGTTCCTTTAATTCCAACTACATGCTTTAATCATTCCAAATAATTTTGAAAAGCAATCCCACAATAATCCAAAGAGTAGAATTTGCTTTAATAGAAAAAACTAATCATAGCATAATAGAAATGAATTAAAACATGATATTTATTCATAAAAACTTATAATAATAATCATAATAAAGGTCACAAAACTTTCACTTTTTATTAATTAGAAACAATGATTATACAACACATATCCAGGCAAATGCTATAAATTTGACTCGTCATTTTGAGGTCTATTGAGCTATTTATAGGCTAATTTTTTATCTTGTAGTGTAAAATTTACAATACTATTACAAGTCTGTTAGATAAATAACCTAACAAGAAATGTTTATGGGAGTGGATGCTATTTTCATGTCCTATACTATCTTGTTGATGTTGCAGGTTTAGATTTATTCATCTTGCTTAAGCTTTGGTATTCCTTCAACAATTTTTTTGATCTATGTCACCTTCTATGATAGCTTGGTCGCTACAACTATCTTTCAGAAATATCATTTTCAAGCTTTAACAACTTTGACTCAATTAGCTAGAGGTCACTAGTGTGGTTATAACATTAGCCAAGGGAATATTGGAATGCTTCCCCATGAATATGTGTTGAAACTAGGATTTTGGAGTGGTTTTGAGTATTTTAGCTTCTTTGCAAGCCTTTTGGATCAAACTCATACTTTTGAGGTATTCGACTAACGCCATCACTTGATAAAGTCTAAACTTATGCCAATTTTTATTTTTCAATTTTTTTCATGCAATGCTTCACTTAAAAAATATATATTTGTTCCTCTACATGTTTTTGGGCTTTCACCAAGCCTACATTATTGCAAGAACTTGCAAAGGCAAGTTTTTTTTTTCTTTGAATTTATGCATGCTTGGTCTACACCTCTTGGAATACCCATGCTTTTTCCATTCCATATTTGTGTAGGGTCAGATTTGCATTGCTCTAGCTTACTTAATTTCAAACATTACTATAGATTTTCTAATGTCACCTTCGTAAAATATTGGAATTGATCAATTCTGACTTTGTGCTTTGCCAAAACCCTTCAAGACTTGGTCCATTCAGGCTCCAAATCAAATTATGCTTACTCAGTTCCCATGGTCCTAGCTCTGCTACAAAGCATCTTGATCACCTTGGATCATAGCCTAATTTTGATGCATTTGAGTATTTGATTCCTTTGCTTGTGCTACTTAGATATATTTGAGCTAATTGCCTTAGAAAAACTTGAATGATCTTCAACAAATTGGCTTGATTTGTAAGTCTTACAATGTAGGCAACTTTATAACCTATAGAAAATTTTGATTTGCTTCACCAACTTGAGAGTACCCCAACCAAAATATCCCTTCTTGAGCTTCTTAGGACCTCTCTAGCTCATAGAGACATCTTACTTAAAATTTTGAGTGACCAAGTTGTCCCTCAAAACCTCAACCTTAATGATCTTACTTATATGATGGGATGCATTAGGGTTAACTATATGACTATATCATTCTATGAGTATGACATTTATTAATCCTTTATGGTCAAATATCTCCCATTATACATCACATGCCATATCAATGACAAATTCATCAAGTGAGTCTTAGTCGATAATGGTTCTAGTCTTAATGTTTATAGCCTAAAGTTCATTAATCATTTTGGACTAACTAAACAGGATTTGAAGAAATTTGACATTGTCATTAGGAATTTTGAAAATGGAAAATATAAGGCTAGTGGAACTATAGTCTTATCCCTCAATATTGGACTCCACACTCTTAACATTCTCTTCTATGTCATGCCTTGTTCCTTAACCTATAATATTCTTCTTGGAAGGACACGAATCCATGAGAAGCAGGTTGTCCCTTCAACTCTTCATATATACCTTAAATATGAATGTAGGGGCAAGAATTATCATATTCCAATTGAACCCAAACCTTTTACCTACTAGCAAGTGATCAAAGTTAAGAACCCTAAACCTCATCTTTTCCCTTCTCTAATTTTATCTCCTAACCCATATTATTCTTCTAAGCTTCCAATAATTGATGCATTAAGGTATCTCACCTTAAATAATTCACCTAAAAATAAACCTAAGGGTCAAATATCTAATCCAATCAACATTAGTAATCATAGATAATAATAAACTTGACATGGACCTATCCAAGCTTCCCCCATCTCCTTGAAACTTAGGTTTACCTTCTAGTAGTAAGGGTAAAATAGTACAAATAGGAAGTTTTTCCTTTATTTGTGTTGGTACTACCAACAATGACATTGCAGTAATTATTTATCAACTAAATGATAATATGCTTCATGCTTCTTGATAAGAATATGCTTTCTAATATGAGATATTAAGGTAAAGGACTAGACCTACATGATCAATGCATCAAAGATCCTCTACCAACCAGAACCTAGTAGAGATGTTATGGGATAGGTTATATCCTTGGTTATAGTTAGACCTTACCCTTATCTTCTTCTTTCAATAGTGAAGATAAATCCAATCTTCTTGATAGGGCATCCCATTATGGAAAATTATTTAAAAAAATTGTATTGAGATGAGGAGGATGATGATAGGTCATTACTCCCCATAGATCCTGGGATTTTTAATTTACATAATCTATCAATGTAAATCTCCTAACCCTAGTGTATCTCAAGTTGATTAATAACAAATCCAACTGTGAGATGCAAGACATCTTAAATGATCACCCTCAAGATGGTCCCTCAAATTATCTAATCCAAAACAACTTCTATTTTGGTAGACCTTTTTCCAAATTGTGAATGTTGTTATCCCATAGACAATAAAAAACAATTAGAAATCCTTATATCCCATAGATATTGAGATATTTGGAGTTTTTATAGCTCCCCCTCAATTAGAAGATGAATCTTGTATTTTTATTAAGGAAACTATGGACATCAATATTGGGACTCTTGAAGAACCTAATATCCTTAAGCTAGGAAAATCTTGACCCCAACCGAGTATGAGGAATACTTCAATATTTTGATAGATTTCAAAGATATCCTTGCTTGGTCCCACACTGATATGTCAGGTCTTGATCCTTCCCTTATTTACCACCATCCAGATGTCACTCTTGGTACAAAACCCGTAAATTAAAAATTATAAAAAATACATCCAAAAGTCATCTTGCTAGTCAAATAGAAGCTCTATAATATTCTCAATGTCAGATTCATCAAAACAATTGACTATTATTATTGGATTTCTAATGTTGTTTATATTTATAAGAAAATAGGTAGTGTTAGAGTATGCATTAACTTTTAGAACATCAATAAATCATGTTCGAAGTATGACTTTCTTATTTCCAACATTGACACAATCATTTACTATAGGATATAAGATTCTATTATAATTTCTCTCAAGGACCATGCTAAAATAACTTTCACCACTCTATGGGGAAACTTATACTATCAAGTCATACCTTTTGGATTAAAGAATACAAGATCTACCTACCAAAGAACCATGATATACATCTTTCATGAAATTATGCATGACATCATGAAATACTAGGTTTATGATTTTCTTAGTTGATCTTTAAACCAAGAATACCATGTTCAAGACCTAAGGCACATATTTGAGTAGCTATGGGAGTACAAGGTATATGTAAAGCCTCATAAATGTATCTTTAGGGTTACGTTCAACAACTTGTTGGGATTCATCATATTCCAACATGGTATTGAAGTTGATCCTCACAAGATATCAACTATAGAAAATATACCACCCTCTCAAACTCTCACCTAGCTTAGGAGTCCCTAGGGAAAAATCAAAACCATTAAAATATTTATCTCCTATATAGTTTATAAGTGTCACCCTCTCACCAGGTTTTTGAGGAAGAATGTGATCTTTGATTGGGATGTTGATTGCCAAGCAACCTTTGATGCTCTCATAATATATTGGTGTAGTATGATGACTAACATAGAGAGTGAGCCATTTTATATATTAGAAAGACTTTGGTTAATTATGAAGTCTACTATACCCCTTTAGAAAGGCTTTATATAGCCATGGTATTTGATTTCAAAAATTTTCAACACTACATTATTAGCCATAATTTTTTTTTTCATTGTAATGGTCAACCCTTTGCACTATCTCATATCTAAGCCTCACCTCTCATGTTTAAATACCAAGTGGGTCATTGTGTTTAGTGAATTCAATCTTGATTTTGTTAGCCAAAAGTCTATGAAAGGTCAAGTCATTGCTAACCAACTAGCAAATGCATCCTTATAAGCTAGTTATACCTTATATGCTAGAAGTAGATCAACCTAACTCTTGAAACTTACACTTCAATGGAATTGAATGTGTCAAAGGAGTAGGGACATGAGTTATCTTGGTCACTCCTCAATAATAGCTTATCCCTTTGTCCTTTAAGCTTAAGTTTTGCTATAACAACGATACCATTGAGTACAAAGCCCTTATCTTCGGGCTACATGCAATATTAGCTCTTTAGGTTAGAATATACTTCATATTTGAATATTTCCAACTTGTATCCAACCAAGTTAATGTTGTTTATCAAACTAAATTTGAAAATCTTAAGCCATACAAATACATGATCACTAAACTAACAACTAATATTGAAAAAATCACCCTTGAAGCTATTCCTAGGTCTAGAAATTGCCATGTCAATGTTATAGCCTTGGTTGCATTCACTATCCCCATAGATTTGGATGATGAATAAGCTACAACTGTCATTCACAAAATTAGGGAACTCATAACCTTAGAGTGCATCCAAATTCCTCTAGAAATATTTTCTATTGAAACCACTCATCCTAATCAATGGTACAAGGATGTATTTGCTTTCCTTAGGGATAACTTATTATCTAATTATTTGAACCACAAAGAGCACAAGAACCTCAAGCAATAAGCTTGTATATATGTCATAATTTGTGATGTCATATACCACCATACCCTTTATGGAATTTTGCTTAGATGCTTAGCCTCAATCAAATTCCAAGTAGTGTCCAAAGAGGCCCATGATGGATCATGTGATGGTGACTTTAACGGTGTTTCCATCACTAAGAAACTCCTATACATGGGTTATTATTGGTCCTCCTTGGAAATGGACTCTTACAACTATGTTAGGAGGTGTGATAGATGTTAGAAAAATAATAATATTATCCATTCCCCACCCCAATGATAAGGAATACAATTTAGATAAGAATTAAAATTCCAAGATGAGTAATATTTACAAATTAGGTGCTTAAATAACACAAAAATACAAATGAACAATCCTGGTAATCCGCTATAGATCCAAGGATTGCGTAATGATAAGATAAGGCTAAGGAAAAAATCCCTTAATATATGAAAGTGCTAACACCTAGACCTAGACCTAGTCAACATGAGCCTAGCACAAACTCACGAACATTATTTCCTAGACTAAGTCCTAATAATCATCAACCTAAGGTTGATGAAAAATAAATCACCCATATCATTCCTCCCAAAAAACAAAGCATTTGGACTCTAATGCTTTTACAAATAAATGGGAGAGAAGATATTACAAAAAGAAGTGCCTAGAAATCCTCCAAAGTGGTTCAAAAAAGAAGAGAAAGATGATGTACAAGAGCCCCAAAGAGATCACCATAACTCCATCAAAGGGAGCAACCACAAGCGTCAAGCAAGATTATGTTGATAAAAAATAACCCAAATCAACCAGCATGAGGTCGGAAATAACCCAAAAACCTCCACAAGTACCTACACATGCTTAAAAAGGGTCCATATAGAAAACCCAAAGGGAATCTCGAGGTCTGTTTCTGGTGGGGTCAGCCTCAAGCATGTAGGAATGAACACTACTATGCTGAAAAGGGCCTTGTCAAAATGTCATTCAATATTCAAGAAGGAGCAAATCTTCACACCAATCATGTTGAACCATAAGCATGCACCCAAAACTAAGTACAAACAATCCTGCCAAGCAAGCATCTTGTGACTATAGTTGGTGGAGGAAGAGTGGAGGAAAAGGCACAAGTAGGCATGTTCTGAAGTGTCGAATCTTTGTAGTCTTCAAAAATATGGTGTTCGAATTGTCAAATATCTATAGTATTAAGATCATGAAGGCATGAAGTGAAGTGAATGCCTTCAATAAGTCACAATGGAACTTCAACTCCTAATGAGGGAGTAGTAAAAATTCCCAAGTGGGATACAATGGATTCGGGTACCACCGAGATGCACTTCATTACAAATCCATAAATTTATTAAAATACCGAGGAGGAGTAATGTGACTCCTCAAAGATCCACAAATGCAGGTGGATAATAGCTATAAAAAGCTAACAAGTTATGTATAGCCCAATACAGTTCACAATAGGACATGATGCACCTAATGATGAATGCACCAAGTAAGAGGAGTGAAATGGATCTCCTCATATGCTTCAGACAATCCTTAAGGTGGAAGACTCAAATAGTTGAAGCAAAAGCTGATGTAGAACCTGATGCGGAAGCTTAATGATGTCGTGTTTCCTGAAGAAGTGTTGCAAGTCTTGCTAATGAAGACATGAAGCTAAATAGCTAAAATCCATGAAGAGACAAGCCACTAGGGGCAAAGACAACTCCAATGTGTGTGGAGTACCCATGTGATATCCATGATCACATAAAAAGGGCCATGGTCAAAAGCAGAGACAATGACAACTCCAAAATTGGAGTACCCAAATTCCCATGATCAAAGGAATCAAAATGTCTACTTCCAAAAGTCTCAAAAGGTGAAAGTGGATTAAGGAGTGTTGGGTTCAACCGAAAATGCACTCCATTTTACAACACTTTGTTTTTGAAAAAGATTTGAATGACCTAAAATTTGAAGTAACATAAGATCAATAAAAACTTTTTAAAACATCAAAATTATCATCCAGTTGAAACCTAATCAGAAAGAGCTTTTCAACGACTATATGCAAGCCTATACTTGCAAAAATATGAAGCCTCTAAAACTGTGAAAAATAGTAAGTCTCTCGAGAAGCAACATAAAGAGCAAGGCCTATAACAAATTTGAAACTAATCGCAAGATGGCGAGCAGCGGACCAATGGCAAGGAACCACATGACACTGTGGAAACTAAGTGTCAAAAATTTTGGTCCATTCAAAGTGCAATCAGTTGATCACGATGTGGTGTTCACCCAATAGTCAACTGCAAATGCAAACAACATGATCAAGGAGCGTGTGGCCCATCAAACAAACACCAATCAAACACATCTATTATGCAGTATTAATCAGATTGCCATGCAACGCTGACAAGAGGTACTCTTGGGAGGATCCCCATCACAAAAATATGTAATATCCTTTTTCAATTGATCACGATGTGGTGTTCACCCCATAGTCAATTGCAAATGCAAACAACATGGTCAAGGAGCGGGTGGCCCATCAAAAAAACACCAATCAAACACATCTATTATGCAGTATTAATCAGATTGCCATGCAACGCTGACAAGAGGTACTCTTGGGAGGATCCCCATCACAAAAAGATGTAATATCCTTTCCCACAAAAAGTGGGCTAGTACAGTCAATGGATAAGTATCCCCACGTCAATTCTACCTAATTGTGCTCCTCCCTCCGTGAAAGTCTGCTCACGTCTCAGGGTAGCAAAGACATGCTAGAGTCAAATTTATCACCTCCACATTTCAAAGGGTAAGCCAAAATTGAGATCTCCTCCTGATCTCTGTAATGAAGATCTACACAGAACTGGATCTTCAAAAGCTTCCACTAGCAGAGCACCGAAGAAGGTGCATGGATACAACGTGTGATGAACAGGGTTATTCATGTACTATTTGACAGATGTAGGTTTTGAAATCTGTGGGGCCAAGCCAAAAACCTCCTATCGCCAGCAGTTATTGGCCAAAAATGGTGAAGCTCCAAAAAGAGTAGGTAATACCTGTTTTGGTGGAAAATGCCGGAGCTAAGCTGACATAATGCATGACCTCCGTAGGATTAAAAATATAATGGTTTCCAAAAAACTCCAATAACATAAAAAGGATCACATCAGGAACAGACCATCAGGAACAGACCACCAGCATGGAGTTTAGAAAATCATCTAGCATTCACGAGCTGTGTTAGAGTTTTCTCCCTTTGCAAATTAGGTGTAAATGTCTGATGGTAACTTCTTGTCCATAAAATAGTAGCACATAATGGTGTTCACCGACAATAGTGATGTAGAAAAACAAACCATGGGGCCACATAGAATGATCGCAGTTATAGTGGGGGGTTCAAATTGATTGAAGGGACCACAATTATCCCATCATACACAATTTTCGAGGCACCCTAAAATTTGTAGAATAAAATGTGCTTCCATTGGCGAATAATCAATGCAGGCTACAAATCCAATGATGTGGATAAAAAAGAATATTCATATCCATGTAAAATACCACAGCCATAGTTTCTTTGCCAAGCGTTGATAAAATATGACTAACACAGTAGATAAACATCAAATTGCTCCTCCTATGATGCCTGTGAACTGGCAGGAAACGTGATGGTCAGATTTGTAGATTTGTTTCAAACTGCGAGGTTTGGCAGTAAGCGAGCAGGGCCTATCATGGACCGAGCTCAAAATTATTTCACCACGGGAAATCACATGGTAAATTCAATAGATCTGAGGCATAGAGAGTGAATAAAACAATAAAAACATGCCCTTCACAAATGAGTATGAGTAGCATTGATCGCCACGCAGGTTCTGTCAGGTTCGTGAAGGAAATTCCCCCTCACAGATTCGGAGAGCCACAAGGCTCTGATACCAATGATAAGGAATCAGATAAGAATTAAAATTCCAAGATGAGTAATATTTACAAATTAGGTGCTTAAATAGCACAAAAATACAAATGAACAATCCTGGTAATCCGCAATAGGTCCAAGGATTGCGTAACGATAAGATAAAGGCTAAGGAGAAAAGCCCTTAATCTATGAAAGTGCTAACACCTAGACCTAGACCTAGTCAACATGAGCCTAGCACAAACTCACGGACATTATTTCCTAGACTAAGTCCTAATAATCATCAACCTAAGGTTGATGAAAATAAATAACCCATATCACCCAAGCTCTCCAACCCTTGACTTCTCCTTGGCCTTTTTACATTTGAGGCTTAGACATCATTGATAAGATCAACCTAGTATCATTTGATGGGCATAAGTTCATCATCGTGGCTATCAATTACTTCACTAAATGGTTTAAAACCATGCCCTTTAGCTCTAACCACTTCCAAGTCTCCAAAAGTATCCTCAACTAGATCCTTACTAATTGTGGCATCCCTTTCATGCTAATGTTTAACAATGGAATACTCTTCAAGAAAAAGGATGTCAAAAAAATTATGCAAATACAAAACTCAACATAATTGGTATATTGTCATGACCCTCCTTGGCGGACCTTTTATTTTTGGATGAATAAGGTTCTAGTTATGATGCTTTGTTGACATAATGATTGGAAATATTTATTTTAGTTGTGCAAAATATTTATGTTGTGAAGAAATGGTGTAATTATTTTATGGTTGATTGTTATTTAAGAACTAAGTACTCTAAAGTAGATATTTTATGAAAATATGAGATTTACTAATGTCTTGCCATGCTCTTGAAGAATATATTTTAATGAGGAAGGAAGAAGAACATTAGCTTTAGAGATGGAATACCTTTTGATAATGTCCTTATAAGATATCTTATTTATGAATAAATTGTTTTATTCACCTTTTAGAAATAGGATATGGATTAATTTATTAAGTTTTGTTATGTGCTCCTTATGACTTACGAAAATGTAAGTCCAATGGTGGAAAAGACTTGAGAAGACCCATTCCTCCTTGCAAAGGTGGTTGAGTTGGCCATTACCTCAAAAGAGAGATCATGCTAGTGGTTGGGTGAAAAGCATTGTTTTTGAGCGAGAAGCATGACGACCATTAGGGTCCAGCAGGTGCAGATGGAGAGAAGGAAAAAAGGAATTAGTTTTGACACTTCTTGGAGAAAGGGAAAAGGATTGAGAAGCGAAGTGTAAAAAATGAGGTACAACTTGGTTTGGGAAATGAAGGGTGTTCATTCTAGAATTGAAAATGTGATGTAAGTCTCAAAATTGTCTCACTTTACTGAGCTCATGAGTCACACCTGTAAACCTTAGGGAAGAAAGGCTTTCGTTTCTTGTTTTAAACTAGATTTTAAGTTTCTAATACGTCTTGAAAGGAGTTCTTATTTCAAGTAACAATAGCTTTTTCAATGTCATAATAAGAGAGAAAAACCTTTTTAGAAGAGTATCTCTTCGAGTGCTGAATTTGACCAGATGTCTAAATGGATAGAACAATTGTCGTTATATCTTTGTTTAAGCTTGAAACTCATCAACATCCTTTCTATTAGGAAAAATGAATGAGATTTATAGAGGGTTGTCACTAAAAAACAATATTTTAGCTTACTTTTTGTCTGTGGCTTAAATTGTATATCAATTATGGATGGCAAGGTTATCGTATTACAACTTAGTAGAAGTTTTGCTAGGTGCTGGGTTAAAGCAGTATAATATTTCTTCTTCTTTGGAAAATGGATAGATATATTGTAATACCTTTGGATGGTTCTTATTTTAGAAAGAACCATAAATGTAGTTGTGTTGTTTTAGTAGTAGGGAGTTATTTTTTAGCTCTTACCTAAGAGTAACCCTTAGTCCTACGTCCTAGAAGACATTAGGTGTTAGTACTAAGAAGCTCGTGAGATCTTGTTTAGTTTTAAAGATGAATTTTTAGGTTAATGCTTAGGTCAGGAGCATCACTATGTTACTACGATTGGGTGAGTTTACTTAGTGTGTAATGTAGGCTTACTTAGTGGCTTAAGCTAGGTTTTGTAGTTGGGAATTCCATAGCAAATTATTGAAGAGATAAACGAGTGAAAGGCTTATTTCTCCTTAGTGTTTGTTATGATGTATTTTTGTTATGAGATTTTGCAAGTGGTTCTGGAAAAATGTTGCAGTGTTAACATAGATTGTTATGAGCTTTTGCAAGTGGTTCTTGAAAAATGTTGCAGTGTTAACATAGATTGTTATGAGCTTTTGCAAGTGGTTTTGGAAAAATGTTGCAGTGTTAACATAGGTTGTTATGAGCTTTTGCAAGTGGTTCTAGAAAATGTTGCAGTGTTAACATAGTTTGATATGAGCTCTATGTTGTAATTAATTTTGAGATAGTAGCATGTTAATGTAGTAAAGGATAGAATAATTTTCTCAGATATGATATCCTTTTACTTATGTGATGATGATAAAATTTGACTGATAATATTATTGATGGTTATGATGTATCTTTATTGGAAGAGGTTTAACATGTGGTAGTGATGCATTAAAGGTTAATAATACCGATCATTTAGTGTAAGTTTAGTTAAAGGGCATAGCTAGTAGACATTGTGTTTCATGCATTTGTAGGAATGGTGCAATCGGTAATGGCCCAGTGCAATCGTTTGAAGATGACTGTTATAGCGAAGAGAGAGACCAAATTTCTATTGAGATGGATCAAGAGATAACTAGCCTCTCAAGAGAATTGAATGTCCTATTCAAGAATTTCTCCTATTTCAATGTATTATAAAAACTATTCCTAAATTAATAAATGACTTTTGTTTGTTAGGTTTTCCCTACGGGGCTTTCTCCTAGGGTAAATTTTGATGTTATGCGAATCATGTGGAATGTTCTTGTGGTTGAATTGATGTAAATGGCTACTGTGATGATGACTGGTTTCAAGTAATGGTTAGAGTATATTTACATGTTTATATGTTGCTCGATCTTGTAATTATATTCTGATGTAAACCTTATGGTGACTTCATACTCGTCGAATGCTAATGTTGTAATTGTCAAGTGTATTGAATGTGCTTAAGTAATAATAAAACATGGATGGTAGAGATCTTATGTTTGTTGCACTTGTTAAGTGAATGATATTTTTAGTTGGCTTGCTATTTGTGAATAGCATAGTGTTAGCTAAGGAAGTTGAAAATGTTTCTTGTAAACCTAGCTCATATGTGAACGATTGTAATGAGCTTATAGATTCCTTAAAAACTAAAAGAAGTGTAATTAATCAAATACTTTAGATGATGAATAAGACCCTATTGTGTTACGGGTAGAGTTATGCGAGATTAATTATTTGAGAACCTTGCTTAGTGCGGGAAGTCGAGTTGATGTTATCACAAAATAAATATGGAAATGGCACAATTTTGGAATGACTAACTCATTTGGTGGATGAGAGGGATAGTTGAATTCCATCATGCTCTTGACACCAATATAGAAAGACTTATATGGTGTGAGAAGGATAGCATACTTCTTTCAATAGATAGAAATAAGAGGGGCTAGCTCATTAAGATATCAATGATATGGATAACACACTTCTTTCAACAAATAAAAAGAAGAGGGGTTAACTCATTAAAAGACCAATGAGAAGGATAACCCAAAAAGTTACTACCTTATACCAAGCACTCTCATGTAGATAGAATTACCTAATATGTGGAGATAGGTGTGCCTTGTGAAGAATTATTGATAACATTAGTATTAAGTAGGATGAGCATAACTCTATGGGATTACCACCAGCATTTAAGGGATAAAGGATGTAATTAATTATAAAAATAAAAGTGTTAAGTAAAATTGGTTTATGACATATACATCTTCTATCATCAAGGAAATGGCCAAGCTATGCCTCTAATAAGAATCTTATCAAGATTCTTTAGAATATCATCAATAAAACTAGTTGAGATTGGAATCTCCAGCTGTATCTAGCCTTGTGGGCTTATTGCACTAGTGTTAGAACTCCCATTGGTGTGACACCCTATGTTTTGGTTATGGAACTAAATTTGTCTTCCATTTTGAGCTAGAGGAACCTTGTGCATTTTATTGCAAGACTCCTTTGTTGGAGATGACTATCAATTCACCCACCTTATCCAAATAGAAATGGTTATGAAAAGTAGATCTAAACCTTAGATAATTCTATAGGTCTACCAATAGAGGCTTAAATGTGCCTATAATAAGAAGGTATGATCTTGTTCCTTTGAAATTGGTGATATTATCCTCAAATATAATCATAAGAATGCCAATTAAAAAATTGATCTCAAAGAAAAATTTAAGCCCAATTGGCTAGGTTCATACATCATAAGGTGCTTCCTATCTTTCCATGCTTGATGGAAAATAACTTAAAGAACCAATGAATATAATGCACATTAAAAGATATTATATCTTAATTTACATCGGTTTACTATTTCCTTTGATATACCTAATGTTGCTTGCTTACATCTTACTTGATTTTATATCTTCATGCATACATATACCTATATTTGTCTAGACAACTTGTTATGTCTCAATTTAGGGATTCACAATGACATACAAATGATAATTCTCATCTAGATAGCTCATTTTCATTCATTGGATATCTAATGTTAGTAGATCCTCCCTCATACCACCTTGAATATTAATCATACATATTTTGACGTGTAAAACTAAAAGCATATTATAGTTTATACAAATCAAATATCTTTATTTCACCAAGAAATCTGCATTAGACTTGTCTTGTATCTATGCCTATTAATCTTGTCTCTTTCTACACAAGTTTAGGAATGATACCCTTTGGTAATCTACCTACTCATTAATAGGGAGGAAATAAAAAGGTGTTAATTAAATTACAAAACCAATCTATCTCTATCTGTCTCAATCCAATTTACCTCATACATTATCTCCATCAATTCTTCCAAACTATCAAAATTTTATATCACGATGAACACTATGAGTTTCATAGGCTTTGATGGTAAAATCAATCAAATCAACTTCTTTTATTTCATCAATCATTCACTATGTGATGAATACTATGAGGTTCATATGAGCATATAGTAAGCTCAATCATGTCATCTTTTGTCTCCCATGCACACCATGCATGGGATCAACTCGTCAAAAACAAATTATTCCTCTCAACTGAGGGCATAGTTTGTTATCACACTAATCAAACACAAGTTATCTATGAGGTAAATCAATCCAAGCAAAATTCCTTTTTGCATTTGTGTAAAGGTAAATCACAAGTCCTATGAGCAAAGTTGAATCAAAAGTCCTAATAGCAAAGCATAAGTCCTTTAAGCATTATGTTTACAGGTAAATCAAAATTCCTATGGTAAAAGATAAATCAAAAGTTCTACAAGAAAAGCAAAATTTCTTTAGGTATTTTTTTAGAGGTAAATCAAAAGTAATTTAACCATTTGTTTAGAGGAAAATCAAAATTTCTATGGGCAAAGCATAAATACTTTAAGTATTTGTCTGGAGATAAATAAAAAGATCTATAGGTAAAGAAAAAATCCTTTAGAATGTTTAAAAGTAAATCATTTGTTTTCATTTCTGGACATATCTTTGTATCCTAGCAACTAACCAAAAGTCATTTGGGTAAAGCTAACTAAAGTTCCCCTAGGTAAATTGCAAGGCTAACAAAAAGTTATATAGGTAAAGTTAATTAAAATTCCTTTTAAGAAGATCTCTAAGCATATATGTATATAGTTGTACATATTTATATGTATCTTTGTACATAGATATATTATTGTAGTGCCCATTTGGGCACATCATGCACCTATCATCATGTTATCCAGTTTGTAATATCTAATCATCATTTTTATCAATGCATTTAATCGTTCATATTTTATTAAACTTTAATCAATTTTAAATCATTTACAAAATGTTTCATCTCAATCTTAATTTATCTTAATCTATTCACATCAAATCATAAGTTAAATCATCATGTTCATCTAATCTACCTCATTAATTACATATAATTCCATCATTGATAATCATTTTAACCTAGTCAACTCATAATCAAACTACCACTCATAAAACATGAAACAAAATTAAGTAAAATCAATTAAATCATTACATCACCATAACAACATAACTCATAACATGCAATCCATAAAATCTAGTAATATGTATTTACAAAGTTAAGAGTGTATGTACATCATGATTACAATACTTATGCAATCAATAATACTCATAAAAATCTACAAGATCTCTCCCCAAAATCATAGGATAATTATCTCTAGTAGCTATCTCTAGGAGCTCATGTCTAGTGTTCTCATGACTCCTCCTCCCCCCTATAGGTGGTGGCATCGACACTAGTCATTATGACTAGTGAGTCACAGACCTTGAGGGGGTCCATGATCATGTCCTTATAAATGAATATAGGTTCCTATCTATAGGGATGGATATATGATACATGGATATTTAATGTGCCTTATGCACTCTCCATTGCCACATATTCCTATGCCTAGGCTAGTTGGTCTAATAGTGCCTACACCACGTGATCCCTAGAGAAAAACATCAACTAAATTTGATCTTATCAAGGCATCTAGCACATTGGATAGGAATAAAGCAGTTGTCCTCCGTAAAAATGAATGGCCTTGGAAAAAAGAGGTGGACACAAATTGAGCCTATGCCTGAAGCCTTATAATAATTGAGGATTGTGTTAACCATAATATTCTATATGTTGTGCAAAGATATGATGGAAAGGATCCTAGAAATGTAGTCCCCCCTTTGCTAAATTAAAAATATTTTGGCACTAGAACTTTGAATTTTGAAATCATTTGTTTACTTTCCTTCCAAATCAAAGAATGGATTTTTTTATTTAATTTATTTGCTTCTTATACCATCAAAAAGACTTCTTCTATATGATTGAGTGTTGTCACTCTATGCTTACTCTAATACCATGTTACATTTCATAATATTTTTCAAAAATGTTTCCAAATCATAACATTGACCACAATTAGATGCAAAAGAGTATAGAAGCAAAACAAAGAGAAATAAATAAAATAATACAAATAAACAAAAGGAATAAGTAGGTGCCTATAGGCACTCAAAATATTACATCATCACACATTGATGTAATGAATCAATGTTTTAGGGGTATTTGTATGGAAAACCTAATGCCTTATAATAATTATAAATCATGTTAACCTTAAGTTGACATAACTTGGATTAACAATTAAATTGTAAATTTAATGATAATATTACAAGGTTAATGAAATTGGTGGTTTAATCGATATAGATAGGGTTGAATACATAAAATAAAGATCATAATACTACTTAAATAATACATTGCACATGCTTATGGACTTACATCACCACTTTTAGCCTTGGTCAATATGATCAAATTTCATATTTCAACACCTCCATAATCTAGGTTGATGGACTAAGAAGAATTCAAACATATTATGTAGATTTTACAATGGATCACTCCTGTATTAAAATTTAATGATGCAAAAATCTAAAATTAGTGTTAATAAAATCATTTCTATTGAATTTCTAGGTTTAGAGATATTTACAATATAGAAAAGTGTCCCCCGAACTCTGGAGGTGCATCAGTTACCAAATGAGTGAATGAACCAATAAAAGTTTGTTTTAAAAAACTAAGCACATCAAAAGTTAGATTTAAATAAAATATATATATTGAGATTGATCATTATTAAAATTTATTTGGTGAAACTCACTAACATTTTAGACAATGAGAATCATGATATTGGAGCATTAGTGAGAAGAAGTTACCATAAACATTCAAAATTTCAAATGGTTGTAGGAAGTTTTTCAACCCTCTAATATTTATCGCTATTGGTGTAATTTTAATAACTTTTTACTCATAGTGGATGTCACATATTATTATTTTCTAGGAAATAATTTTTGAACACAATTAATTGGAAATAGGGGTAACAAAGAAAAATCACATGTAATATCACTCTATAAATGCTTCAATTTCCATATCCAAAATTTGTTTTTGCATAACTACTAGGCTTGAAATATTTTTCCATGTGCATATTACTTATGCATGAATAGATTTATATAATTATTTTATCTAAAATTTCTTCATCCATAGTCCACAATATATATTCATGTTAATTGCATGCCTCATAACAAAAGAATCCAACTCAATTTTTTTAAGCAAAGCCATTCATAGACAAATGCAATTTATATAAAATGCTCCATTCAAAATATTTTTTATTATTTTATATGCACCACATTTGACATAATAGGAATTCCATATGCAATAAAAGTTTTTCTAATGCCATGTGTCTTCATCTAAATATTAAAGAATAGTAAATTTTATACATTGGAGAATTGGACTGGGCATCAACATTGGTTGATGAATATCTAGGGATAAGTTTAGGTAGGCTAGGTAAGTAGATATTTTTTGAAAATTTATAATTTGAATTAATGGAGAAGACTGACATTTTATGGTGTACCTTTGTGTAAGCCTATAACAAGCCATTATACTATGTATTTAATTATTATTTATGTATGCCTTATAGGCCATGTTTAATCTCGTCAATGTTAAATGTTTAACTCATAACTTGTAATTAACCTAGAAGCCTACTTATTACATGATCTTAGGTTAAAAATATAATGTAATGGGGTTTTGGTATTGGTATATATATCCATCTCCACTCCATCCATAATTTTGGAGTGTTGTGATTGTTATCAATGGAAAATATAGTGATTATCTGGTGCTAAATGGCACCCATCATTTGTGTGTCAACCAATTTTATGTTTTGGTTCATTTTTATGCTTTTTGTATAAGATATGAGTGAATAGATTATTTTTGTTCTTTATTGGAAAATATTGTAAAATACAACATGGTATCAAAGTGAGTATGTAGTGGATTACTTGGTTATGTAGAAGGTTTTCATAGAGCCTCTGATCCTTCTTCCTATCATAAGGATAACTTATCCTCTAAGGCTTCATAAATTGAGTGTGGCATAAGAAGAAATGGTAGAATAAAAGACCTTTTTTGTCTCCTTTTGATAACCACTTGTATGGGTGCTATTGCAAAGGAAAATTTTTGAATTTTTGAAAAAGGGTGCCACTAACCTTTTTAACTCTTTTATGATTTTAATTGCAATAGAACTAGGATTTAGATCAATAAATAAATTGGTTACTTTGGAGGCTTCTAATTTTAAGGATCTAGGAGCACTTGTTATCTATGGGATGATGTGATAATCATTAAAGTGTTTCTATCACCACACCTTAAGTTTGAACAAATTTTTGTCGTGTTGGAGCTCTAAATAGGGTTTTGCATTTTATATTTGGGTCGAGGACAATGATATCATCAAGGTAAGGCACTTCATTTAGACTTGTCAACAATTATATATATACCAAAAAAGTGGAAGGGCTCATAGGATTGGATTTAGAGAGATCGTAGGTTTGACTCCAACCCTCATTTTTGTTTTGGGGTAGGTGTATGATATCTCTTGTACCTTCCCCTTGAGTATGATGGGTGGCCTTAAATAGGAGCCCATCACATATTTCATATTATGATGGTTGGTGAGTTGGTAGGAAGGCATTGACAAAGGTATATTATAGGAAAATTTTGACTCCCTTATTTAGACTTTTGGAAGGTTGTGCATTTTATGATAGCCCATTAGCTCACCCTAAGGGGTTAGGGAATAGTTTTCCTCTCAATGCATAGGTGTGGATGAGTGGATAGTGTAGTCACCTTAGGTTTGATACCTAGAGTACAATGGTTCAAACCTTCTCCTTTCCTCTATCATGGAATTACATCATTTTTATTCCATAGGTTAGTTGAGGTGGTAGTTGATGTGGTCATTGAATGGAGCATAAAATAAAATATTTATAATTATAACCTATTTTGACCTATAAAATATAGATAGAACAAAGTCTTACTGGCTTTCAATGTTCTATTTGAATTCACAATATATTTCAGAAACATTCCAGAACATGCGTTCACCATGATCATATCCAAAAATATGTACACACAAATAAAATATAACATAGAAGAGACAAAAGGAATATAAAAAAGGAGAGATGATAAGAATTAGAAGGTAGGTACCCATGGAGACCCAAATATATCACATTTTATTCATCCATATGATACAAATGGATCATCATTGAGGGATATTTATAGTGATACCAAATCCCTAATGAGAGGTTAACCTTAGATTAATATAAAATTAACCTTGAGGTCAATATTACAATAAAATAATAATAAAATACCCTTTTAAGTGAGGATATCCATAAAGGTTGATTAACCAATACCACTAAGGGTGAAAAATGAAAGGGGCTTATACGCTTGCATGAAAATGCCCATAGGGTTACATAAATGAATAATGCACATAGGCTTACATAATTATATGCTTGTAGGCTATATAAATGGCTCCCATAGGTACCTCATCATAATTTTGGCCTTGGCCTAAACAATATTAGATTACATAATTTTTTACATCCCCATAATATGAGATAAGAGGGCCAAGGATAGAAGAAATTCAAGGCAATACTTCCTCCCATAATGGATGCTCTAGTGGGACTTTGATGTTCCTCATTTATCATATTCATCATTAGAAAACTTATGTCCAACCCTCAAGAATCATATATCAATGTTCTTTAGCATTGTAATACAATTATTGAAGGACTATCATTCCATTTTACAATACCCATGAATGTTTGATTTCCTTGAAACATAAGACTTACCCTTAGTCACCTAAGCCTTAGATTCCATTGAATTGAATTATTTTGGATGAGATTGTATATGAGAAATAGTTCCATAATTATTCATTATCACTTTATAATATATTAGAAGCTTTAAAAGTACTTCAATAAATATGGGTTGTGGTTCTTTGATAGTCATAGTATTCACATAAAGAAAAAACAAATTGTATAAAAAGGAGAAGAAATACTGGACATAATAGATTTGACATACTCTTCATCACTCATTACCATACCTCCTATCATAGGTAGATAAACTTTTAGAGATTTGAAAATGAGATATATAGTCTTCAACATTACTAAAATCTAAAATTTTAATATTGGAGAGATCAATTTCTATTCTATTAACTTCACTAGCACTTACTTCTTCATAGAGGTCTTTTAGAGTAGTCCATATATCAACAAGATAACTTTTCTCTCTATTGTGGAAAAGTACATCTAGTTCCACCAACATGAAGAATAGTCCAAGTGCTTCCTCCTTTCTCTTGCCGAGTTCATGATCATTGATACTTTCTTCTAATTCATCAACTAGAGACTTCTACTTCTTCGTAATCCTACATTTGAATTGACCAAGTGTTATAATTTTACCCATTGAGGTAACATACCCTAAGGAATTTATTTTGCATAAGAAATACTAAACAAATCTATAAAAAATTTATTAACTAATGTCACCAGTGTATAGATCTAAAAAATCATGTAATCTAGAAAAATAATGGGCTCTAAATGCTTCCATAAGCAAAAGTTATATCCTCTAGAAGATTTGGTTAAATTAGCACTAAAATCAGGAAAAAAATTAAATGCCAAACCTTAGAAAATTTTCCACTAAATCTGAAACTATGATGTGTCACCATTGGAAGGTGTTGTGCCTATGAATATAATTTTGACACTTTGCAAAATATGACTGGTGGACTAATATTCCTCATATATATAATTTTTTTTATTTGAGTGGGTTTGGAGTCGACAGGCTCAAATCTAAGATCCCTTACCAACAAAGAAGGGCACTAGCTAGTGCACCATATGCATGTGTTGAAACCAAAGGGAGGTGAAAATTTTTTAAGCTTTCTACATACCTTATATAAGTGATAAAATGGTTATGCCAAGGCTTGACCTCGAAACCTATTGTTCACAAGCCAACCAACCAACCATTGTGCCATAGTTACTGCTAGGTAAGAAAAGAAACCTAGTTTCTCTTAGTGCATATGCCAACACCAAACACTTATCCCTTAAAAAGTTTCATATGGGTTTAAAACTATCATACTTACTACTACAAGTGAGAAAACTGACTTCTATACCACATTGCATAAGAGATAAGAAGAAGGAACTTATCACTACATTTATAACAAGCATATACAACCAACCAATAAATCAAATTGATGACCTTTATTGAGTGGAGGGGACATCCAACCAATAAATCACATGGCTAGATGTAGAGTAGAATCTAATATCCCTATGTTAGGCTAAGGGAAAATGTGTATGACATGCCAACATTACCTGTGGATGATGCACTAGGTACCAACTATTGTAAACAAGTTCTTCCTATATTTGAATAGGAGATGCTACTTGAGAAAACCACCTACTACAATGTTATGCTACTATATCATGGACAAGAAGAAAGGTAGAAATGGTATTTCTAAAATTACCAAAGGGAGAAAAATAATTCTTCAAAACTACAAAGCTCACATAAACAAACAACATAATTATTAACACACTATTATCTATAGTAGGTCACTTTTTATCGACAATAGATAAGCAAATCCATGAGGTGTTGTGTGTGTGTGTGTGTGTGTTAGCTTTTGATGCTAGATACTTAATTAGAAATCAACCACAAGATATAAAATAAGCATGCAATATTAAATATATGATAATGGTAATATACTAAGCATGTAAAAATCATAAGAAAATTCTGTGATTACTCATAAATTTACCATTAATAAAGGCTTATGAAAATTGTACAATGATAAAAATGAAGCTCTTAAACTCTCCATATTCCTTACATGCTCTACATTATATCTATCATATTAGCTACTATGTTATCTACCTTCACTCTCTTATTTAATCTCTATCAAAGGCCTATATATAATGATTTGTGACTCTTGGTCTTCCACCTACCTATGAATCTTCATATTCCTAGTCTATGGACTCATGTACACATGGACAACATGCACATTTACATTATCAAGTACTTTGCACATTCTAACAATACTTGTACATTTATTACATTGCATAAAGTAAATACTCAAATCCTAATCTAAGACACATTCCTAATCTAAATATGTACCCAAGGTGGTACATTAGCATGTACTAAATAATGTAATATATTCCAACACCCCCTTGTATTACATTATTTGGTTATTAAAGACTTTAGTATTCAATATGGTCTTCTTCCTGGTTTTGGAACTTGAGCTCTTCATTTCTGATTTTTTCATTTTGCTTCCTATCTGTATCCTGATCAAGTAAATAATTAGTATCTTCATAAAATACTATTTTTGCTAAAAGAGATTTAACTTCATGTTCATCTATAGGTTCTTCCAGTTCTTGAATTTATTGAATCTCTTGAACTAAGTATCCTTTTTGTTTTCCTTCTCTATATTGTAGTTGAGGATGATTGTATTGATTCTAAGTATGGATGCTAAAATTATTGCTGATGCGAATTACATTGATTTTGATATTGTCTTGGTTGGGATGCCCTATTTTATTGGTTTCCAAAATTTATTTGATTCCCTTGATACTGATTTCTTGGATTGAATCTACAATAATTGGTACTATGTCCTTTATTTTTGCATACTTGAAAATATCTATTATTCCATATTGATCTACCCTTTGAGAATGAAGCAATATTTTCTTGTGGATTATCTTTTAAGACTAAGGCATTGTTAGTCATTTCATCTTTCACTAAATTTTCTACCTCATATTCTTGTAGTATATTGACTAACTAATCAAATGATGTATCTATACTTAGAATTTGTAAATATGTGACTAAATGCTTGTAGCTCTCTCGAAGTGCTCTTAGGATTACTTGGACAAGAAACTTATCTTCTACCTTTTATCCTAAGGTTAACAATTTTCATTTTATATTTTCTACTTTTCTTAGAAATAGTTCTATACGCTCACCACTATTAACTTTTAGAGAATGCAATTGAGTTTAAAGATTCAAGGCAGTGGATTTATTCCTCCAAATATCTTGGCTATTTTTTTTTTAGCTTTTGTAGAAGTTGCTAATGAGCTAATGTACAATTGTATTTCATCTGTAATTGCAAAAGTTATTATCATAAGTGATTTTGCTTCATATTATTTATACTTTTGAATCTCTTTAGAATATGTTTTAGGTTTATTTTTTGCTCCTTTAATATCCCAAATATTTTCAACTATCAATATTGACCTCACTTTGTTTTTCCATAAAGTGTAATTAGGCCCTTTAAGAAGTTGGGATTCTGAAAGAATGAATTTATTTGTTTTCATGATGAAAATTGTAGACTACCTTATATCTCCCTAGTTTGAGTGTACGATCAAATTTGATAATGTCTTTTCAATTCTCAAATTTGGTAGAATACCTTGTATCTCCCAAGTGTTTTGGCTATGTGATCAAATTTGATAAATTCTTTTCAATTCTCAAGTTTTGTAGGATAAATCTCTTGGTAGAATTCCTTTTCGTTCCCTAGTATTTTGAATGTAAAATACCTTTGGTAAAGTACTTAGCTTTCTAGGTTTTTCTTTGAGTTGAATCCCTTTTGTCTCCCTAATGTTCAACTTCAAGACAAGTACTTTATTTCTCCCTATATATGAATAGAAAGCTAAAGATAATTTTGATGCAATTTCAATTGATAAAATTTTCCATCTTCAAGAATTTTCAAGTTGGATTCCTTATGTCCCTTCAATTTGAATAAGAGACTAATTATAATGTAGTTTTCCAAATTTCTAACAACTCTATGTTGTGCTTCCTATGTCTTTAAATTTTCAATAATATTGTTTCTAAATTTTAAGAATTTATGTTGGTGATGAATTCCTAATAACTCCCCATTTAGAAAATTAGAAAGAAAAATATATTTGAAAATTCAATATTTCAATTTTGATGTAGAAACCTTATTCCTCCAAGTTAAATTATTTGCAAATATTTCAATGCTTGAATTTCAAATAAAGCAATTTCAAAAAGCTTTCAACTTAAATATTTATTTCTTCAATTTTTTTTTCAAATCATTCAATAAATCAATAAGGTTGTAATTTACCAATTTACTTCCTTATATCTCCATTCAATTAATTAATCTTAAGCATAATAAATTAACTAAGATTAACCTTAGTATTGATATACCTTATATCTCCTTAACTTTTATGAAATACAAATTGATTTAAATCCTTCGTACCTTCTTATAAATGGGCTCTATGTATTCGGTCTACTTAACCTAAGACTATAACTTTCATGCTATTTTAGGTATTGTCTACCTTTCAGTATTCAATTCTTGATGATGTTTTTTCATAACATTTAATGCTCTTCTTTGTATATGACACTCTTCAAGACTTTGACTGTCCTCTTAGTGCATATTCTACGTTCTTCTGATCATTGAATGCGCTTAATATGCGCATAGAAGATCATTTGGGCTCCTCCAACCTATTAATATTCTTCTTCTTAGGTACCACATGACACTCAAAATCTTCTTTAGGTATTTTATTCCTACTGCATTACTCTTGCCCAGTTAGGTGATGATATGACAATATTGATGTTACCTTTTTTGAGTGTCTTCCTTCCTCAAAGAGTGCTCATAGATGATTTGAAGTATTTTCTTTCCCTCAATAGCTGTTTGGTGCTTCATTTTTCTCTATGCCAAGTGGCATCCAATTTCTTTCATGTTCTCAATAAAAGTGAAAAATGGTAGCTACGCTTCTCTTAATACTTACATGCAATTATGTAACATATTAGATTTCTTTGGCACTCAAACTTACTTACCCTTCCTTAATGCTCCCAATATATTTCACTACTTGATAGTTATAACTTCCAACTCTTATTTCCTCCAATGTATTTTGTAACTCTCCAATTCTTGTTTGCACTTCTTTGTTTCTAACGCTTGGTGGTGGATCTTCTTCACCAATGGTTTCTCCTCTTCTATGGTGGTGTCTCCTCCTTTTGTGACACACCAATATCTTCCTTGGGGATGTTTTCACCCCTTTTCTTGATAGCTTTTCAATGTTGTTTGGCTAGATATCCAAGCTTATTAACTTGGATAAAAACATTTTCTTTTTAATATATTTATCTCCTAAGAAACTTGCACCTTAATCCTTGCTTTGGCTCTATCCTCTAAATTATTTTTGTTGCAGATTTTAATTCAATGTAAGTGTTACCTTCTTCAAGTTTTGGTGCCTTTAATTGATATCTTTAGACACCTTGAGCACGCTGTATTTGAGCACTTATTCAGCCTTTTCTTAGACAATACTACTACCTCCTTTGTTGGCTTTGAAGACTCTTTCTTTTGCATATTGTAATAGCTCTAATATGGTGCTCTTATAACTTTATATAAATTGATTTTAATGCTTAAAAATAAACTTGTATAGCACCAATGTGGCATACATTTTGGCCTTTTTTGTAGCTAATATTCTTGGTGATTTGATTCACATTTTTATGCGCCAAATTTTCAGCTCTCCTTTATATTCAATTTTTACCTCAAACTTATCAATCTTATGACTTTAATTGCTACCCAAAACTCTCTACCTTTTAGCCTTTAGATTTCTATTCAAAAGGATTTAATTTGTAGCTTTCAATGTTGTTTAGAAATCAGCTTTTATGTTGTTCAAATATATTTATAATTTGCAGCAATTATCCTTCTAATGCTACCTGATAATATGGTTTTTGTGGCTTCAGTTCTCCTACAAATTCGTTCTATCGAACTATAAAATTTGCAGCTATTAGTGCTCCCCAAATGTTTCCCTCTTTTTGTTCAAAAATCTGCACTTTTATAGCTTGAAATGCAGTCAATTCCCCCTTTGTTTTACTGTCCAAAAATTTCTCTAATCTACCCCAAAATTCTCCAAAATGCAGCTCTAATATATTCTCTTAATGCTGCTCAAATTTGCAAATTAAATATTTTCAAATTGTTGCTTTAAAAATATGATTTCTTCTCCTTATCTTGCTGTCAAAAACATCATTCAATTCCTCCAAAATTTTGCCTTCTTTTTATGTCAAACCTACCTTCAATTGGCTAATGAAGGGCACTTCAACAATTTCCCAAATCTTCTCCAAATTGCAACTATATGTTACCTTCAATTTACTATCCTATGACTCTTCAACTTCTGCTACAATAATTAGAAATCTTCTTCGCCATAATGGCAATCTTCAAATTTCTCAAATTGATGGACTTTTCTATCTTCTTTCTCCTCCTTAGCTCTTGTCACATTCTGACTTTAAATTTGGCCTGTTTACTGGCCTCTTCCTCAAGAATTTGAATGTCTTAAGATCTTCAAGAATCCTTTCCAAAATTAAAAAAAAATTCTTGCAAAATCATTTTCCTTTTGGGCTTATTATCGGATGCTGATAATTATCCAAAATTCTTCTTTTCAGGAGCTACACCTTGCAATGTTCTACCTTGAGATTTCTTCAACTCTCCTCAAATGGCCACTTCTTTAACTTTCTAATTAGGGATTTTCTAGCCTTCTTCTTTCTCCTTCCAAATTTGCTTGAGACCTCTTCTCTTAGATCTTCAAATTTTGCAACTCTTCAATTGGACATTTTTTCCTTAGTCCTCCTCTATGTTCTTTCTCTAATATTTTATTTTCCAAATCTATAAGTTATTTAATGAGATCTCTTATCTTGGATATCCTCTTTCTTCAATATTCAATAGGGCTTCTCTTGGCCTCTTCTCAATCTTCAATAAAGTTGCTTTCGTCTTTCTTCAATATGCAATCTACAATATTTGATCTTCTATGGAGAACCTCCTTCTTGGGTCTTCTCAATATTCTAATTTCAATATTCAATAAGATATTTTCCTTGGACCTCATTAATATTTAATATAAACTCTTTTGTTGCAACAAAGAACTAATCCCTGCATGAGGAAAGCACATAGCCTTTTAGGCAATCAAAGATGAAAATCTTCTCTATCCATTGTAGGAATCTTCTAAATTCATATAAATCTCTAGATCTCTAAAAGCAATAAGCTTCACTAGTTATCCTTAAATATAGTGGAAAGAGATGTATGTAGAGTCCTAGTCTTCACAATTTTCTTGTAACTCTATGGAAAGACTTTGGCTAAAAATAAATTTTAATTTTTTTTAAAATGAGATCTCCCTATCTCCTTTCAATCTCTCTTGTGGCTTTCCTATCAATTTACCTTGTGCTCTGATACCACTATTAGCTTTTGATGCTAGATACTTAATTAGAAATCAACCAAAAGATATAAAATGAGCATGCAAATTAAATATATGATAATGGAAATATACTAAGTATTTAAAACTCATAAGAAACTTCTATAATTAATAATAAAATTTTCATTAATGAAGGCTCACAAAAGTAGTACAATGATAAAAATGGAGGCCTCAAACTCTCCATATTCCTTACATTCTCTACATTGTATCTAGTATATCAGCTACTATGTTATCTACCTTCACTCCCTTATTTACTCTCTATCTTGGTCTTCCACCTACCTATGAATCTTATTCCTAGTCTATGGATTCATGTACACATGAACAACATACATGTTTACATTATCAAGTACTTTGCACATTCTAACAATACTTGTGTATTTATTACATTGCATATAATAAATAATCAAACCCTAATCTAAGACACACTCTTGATATAAAGATGTACCCAAGGTGGTACATTTGCATATACCAAATAATGTAATATATTCCAACGGTGTGAAGCCTGAAAAAATATTGAGACTAGTGCATGAGGGATATTGTACCAAATTTGAATTTTTAAATTCAAAATTATTGAAGTTCCCTCCAAAATAGATTTAAAATAATTTTGATTCTTTATTAACCAAGTGATGTAGCCCTGTTATCTATTTTAATACCATGTTTAAATTCACAATACTTTTTAGAAACATTCCAAAAAATGCATTCACGATGATCATATCTAGAAATATGTGCAAGTGAATTAAATATATCTTACAATAGTCAAAAGGAATATATGAATAGAAAGACAACATGAATTAGATGGTAGGTGTCCATGGAAACCCTAGTATATCACATTTCATTCATTTATAAGATACAAATGGATCCTCATTAAGGGGTATTTTTAGTGATACCAAATCCCCAATGAGAGGTTAATCTTAGGTTGACATAAACTTAACCTTGAGGTTAAACTTACAATAAAATAATAATAAATTATCATTTTAAGTGATGTTACCCATAATAGTGGATTAACCAATACCACTAAGGGTGAAATATAAAATAGAATTGTAGGATTACATGAATATGCCCATAGGCTACATAAATTGTGTTGATAGGCACCTTATCACACTTTTGGCCTTGCCCTAAACAAGATCAAATTACACAAATTTTAACATGTCTAATGGTAAACATGTGGTGGATTTTTTAGTGATAGTCATCACTAAACCAGTGGGTGCCAAGTGGTACATTTTTGGGGAGATAATAGTTCTAATTTTTGAGGGGTTAATTTATTTATTTTGAGTATTATTAGGGCAAATATTTTAGAGGTTATAAATTTTATATTTGGAAGTGTTTTGAGCCCATTTATAGATCACATGAGTTTTGGATCTCCTGACATTGGTGACATTAGTTCAAGGACTTGTTGCAGTAATGGGGGTTGAATTGTGTATGTTATACCTCAAGATCTATAGCTCTATTTCAAAGGGATAAATTTATAGTATAATATACAATATATTCATGGGAGGGAGTTGGATTTATGGAATTAGTAGTTATTGGATATTTTGGAAGCACACAAGAAAAGAATTTTGATTATGCTCTTTTCTATCCCTCTTCATATTAGATTCCTGGGTTATTGGTTCACTCTATGCATGAAGATCTGACCTTCCATACATGGGTTGATACAAAGCCTCTTTTGTTGATGATGATTAGGTAGCCTAATGACAAGTTAAAGTTTCCAAATAAGAAGGTGTTTAAAAAAAGGGAAGGCTATGTTTCCAAGTATTTTATATGACTTTAGAATATTGGAGTAACTTATTAAAGGAAGTATTCTTAGATTTTATTCCTCATATATATTTACAAATAAGATATTTTTTGTATACGTATGAGAATATCTGATATTGTTTATGGTAATTATGGTATAACCTTATGAGAATACTATGTAAGTGCAGGGTTATATTTACATAAATAGACTTCTACATGATGAGAGGGATTCAGTAGAGTCTTCTTAAATTATGAAGGACCACTGGAGCATCCATTATGAGGATTATTATTATTATCACTAATGTCTTCTATTCTTGGCCCCATAGTTCAGGTTATAAAGGATTATTGAAAGTTGTAACTTAATGGCCAAGGTTGACATTGTATGATGTAACTTTGTGTAAGCCTATAGGTAGTCATTGTATAATGTATTTAATCATTATTTATGTATGCCCTATGGGCTATAGTTAACCTTGTTAAGGTTAAACCTTTAACTTTAACTTGCACCTAACTTAGAAGTTGTTAGGAGGGAAAACTGAAGGGGTTATTTTATTGATAAAAATGTGTTACATATATAGGCAAGAAGGCCTATATGATGAACATGACACTTGTCAATGAAACTGACAAGTGTCAAACTGAAGGCATAGTGCACTTTAACTCTAACATTCCCCCTTAAAGTGCACTATCCTAACTAAAGAAAAAACAAAGCAAGTCAACATTAGGTAACATTCCCCCTTAATGTTGACTTCTAAAACAACCTATCATCCTCACTTAACATTCCCCCTTAATGTTGACTTCTCTAAAAAAATAACCTATCATCCTCTTTTTTTTTTGTCTAGGCTCGTGCTCTTTGCGCTTGGATCTCCAACTATGAATAATGCTAGATCCACTGTGTATACATTTCGATCTGTTGCCATTGGGTCAGCCGTCTAAGTGCCTCAGGGTCATCATGGGTGCCTCAGGGTCAGCCACATCTGGGTCTGTTGCCTCTGCAGGTCATCCTTAGAGGATGTTGCCACTCGTAGGTCACTAACTAGATTCACCATGAGTATGAAATCCCTCCTCATAGTGAACTCAATCTAGAAGGTGTCGGTCTCTGTCGAAAATGCACCTAATGAAAGGAAAAACGAGCCATATAAGAGTGTCGATCTCTGCCGAAAATGCACTCAATACAATAAAATGAGCCATAGATCAAAATAGGAGAGAAGAAGAAAATAAGAGAATCTTCTGAAGTGTCTTCGTCTGTAGTCTTCAGAAGTAGATCCGAAAAAAACCTCAGATAGAGTCTAGGGTGTCTTTGTCTGTAGTCCCTAGTATAAGTGTCCTTATGGTGACCATGTCATCCCACCGAAATGCATGGGTAACTAGCCGCTGCATTCGCCAAGTGTATAGAAAAAGTCACTAGGTACAAGGATCACAAATAAAATTACCTTGGGAGTGTCGGGTACAACCGAGAGTGCACTCCAAGGTAGAAAAACTTTGAGGCTAAAAAATTGAATTGAAATAGCCTCAAAATTATAATATGACACCACCATTGTGTCCGTCGTGGAAAAACGTTTCCAACGACTATAAATACCCCTATATTCCATCATCAAAGGGGCCTTCATCATAATGAAAAACAACATGCCTCTCCAAGACAACAACTAAAACCTCGCACTGTGGCGGCATCGCTCTCTGGCGGAATAAAAAACATCATCACAATTTTCCTTTCGTAAGGAAATTACATGGGCCCACTTAAACCATCCTTGAAAAAAATACAGAGCCTTTCACTTCATGTAGGCATACATTAAAAAGTGGCCTTATTGTCGGCCATAAACACTGAAATAATAAACAGTTAATAAACCATGCCCCCTTTTCAAATTAAAATATTTATGCCCCCATGCTTTAAATTAATGGCCATAATTTATATAAAACTCCCCCTCATTTTAAAGCATATAATATATATATGTTAGGGTTGGGCCCCTACACCCTGGATTTAAAATGCAATATTCTGGGCGGGTGCTCTCCATTCACGGCATTAAAGCCTTGTAATTCAAGCATGAACTGAGAAACCAGCACAGTCAAATTTTCCTCCTTCGAGCTCGACACGCTGGGGTTCCTCTCCTTGTGGGCCAGCCTGGACCTCCCAACCAAAGTTATAGAAGACCCCACCCTCAATCCACAGGGCAGACGCATCATCATCTTCGTCGCCGTCTTGCTGAATTTCTCCCTCATCGAAATATAACCTAGGCACGCCACATCTGCAGAATATCTCTCTAAAAAATATATAAAAATATTCTTTGAGTGTGAGCAAACTGGAAGTGTTGTTCAGTCATGAAGTATTTACGCCACGACTACTATGCTTGAGCTAGACGCCACCTCAATCCACGATTGTTGGGTTCATGATCTGTCAACTGCAGCACCGTTGGGTGAATGCTGCAGTATTTCTAGCAGAGAACGTGAGTTTTGAACACCTGGCGATATCAGTCTGAGACATGAAGCATTTGCCAATATAGGAACAGGAAGATTTGGGACTTCGAGCTGGAAATGCCACGGCACCATGGCCGTAGTCGAGGTGTCCTCCTCAGATTGGACGGATGGGTCACCTGGGGCATAAACCCTATAGGCACCACCTCACTATAGGACTTCACATCGTAAGTTTGGGCGACCATTGTTCCATTGGAGTGTTGGAAGGCTAGCAATGCCTGCATGCTTCCACATTGAGACATTTAAAAGAGGAGCACACCAAGCTGGATCATATTTACACTCTGTCCTTTTTATTGTGATGGGAATATTGCAGTTCATCGCATAGGCCGAGGACTTTTTGCAACCTGATAAGCTCCCTCTCATCAATTCCACGATGCGACGCCTCACGCAGGCCGCATCCTACAGTCTGCCAGGATTTTCTCCAGCGTGTGAGACACCACGCTTCCACAAGGGACAGCGTCGGGAAGACCATCATCGACATGGCCATGGGTGTCGCATTAGAAAATAGCATTTTTATTAAAAATTTCAATCACCCATGCTGCCAGACCAGCTGTTCGGGCCATGCAAAAATCCATGAACAACATCACTTCGAAATCATCAACTCCTTTTTCATTCACAGGATAAATATTCAGATTCTCAAAAAATCTCTCGGGCTCGAATTCAAGGGGTCGCTTCCAGGTGCAAGAATCCCTGTGAATCGCCCATGCGTTTACGAGAAGGCGTGTGCCCTCATGTATCGCTAGCGGTGGAAGTTTGAGACTCCAACGTACGAAAACAAATTTGGATCGCGATGCTGCCATTTCCTCCGTGGCTCCCTTCGTGATTCCTTTCCATGAAATCCACCATGTAGCTACCCGTACGACGGGCTCGGCCTCGACAAAGCATCGCTTGCCGAAACCACAGCTATGGTCGCCGCTACACACAGCACCAAGGGCAGTAAAAAATATCACGGACGGAAAATTTTTGAGATCATGTCGTTCCTCACAAACCCTTAAATCTGACAACAGTTGCTAGCAACATTCGCCTGATGCAATGCCTGAAACTCTGGTAAAACCCCACCAGAGCGGAGATACCCTAGCGGATCCCAGACTCCGCCCCTCTTTAGAATCTTTAAAAACTGGCAGCAGTTGCTAGCATCATAAAATTAATGTTTGAAATTTCCTGCATATCTACTGCAAATCCGGTTATCAACTGGAGCCTTCGCTGAATTTGCCACTACCTCTACAGCAGCAAGATGAAACTAAAGTGATACCAAAGTGGGATACCCATACTTCCCCAATAACTTTGTCTTAAAAAAAAATTTGCACCCATTTAATCTTCCAACTTCTGGTTTCTGATCCATCCAAGGATGGAGAGCATACTCCCTAGTTTTCAAAAAAATGGAGGAGCTAAAAAAAATGAGGGGAGGAGGGAGGATTTCCATGAGGGAAATCCCCCCTCAAGGGGTTTCACAGGGCAGGGAAAGCCTGCTCTGATACCAAATGTTAGGAGGGAAAACTGAAGGGGTTATTTTATTGATAAAAATGTGTTACATATATAGGCAGAAGGCCTATATGATGAACATGACACTTGTCAATGAAACTGACAAGTGTCAAACTGAAGGCATAGTGCACTTTAACTCTAATGTGTTACATATATAGGCAGAAGGCCTATATGATGAACATGAAACTTGTTAATGAAACTGACAAGTGTCAAACTGAAGGCATAGTGCACTTTAACTCTAACAGAAGTCTACTTTTTATGTTACCTTAAGTTAACATGATTATGTAATTGGCATTTTGGTATTGGTATAAATACCTCCATCGTTCCATTCATTGTATTAAAGTGTTATGATTATTGTACATGGATGATAAAATAATTATTTGATTCTCAAGGGCACCCATTATTTATGTGTCTATCCTTTTTATTTTTTTATCCTTTTTATGCTTTCTATATAGTATTTAAGTGAACGGGTTGCTTTTATATGTTACTAGAAAATAACATAAAATCCAATAACCTTGAGATTACAAAGCTATAAAATACTTATAGGAGCTCCTACTTGTTGAAAAATACATAGGATTAGGATTTTCTTTAGCCCTAGTAGGTCATAATCTCACTTATACTACTTAATATAGACCTATCCATCCCTAAAAACCCTTAATTCTTCTTGGATTGATAGAAAACTAGAGATATTTGAAACAAATAGTTAAAGGGGTTACAAGAAGAGCCCTTTTACAAAGTACCTTTGGAGGCCACAAAATGGGGTTTTGGGAGGTGAAAGTCCCTCTTCTAGTAACGAGATCAACAAAATCCAAAGGTCTTCCAATATATCCTCAAAGAGGAGTGGGCTTATTGATCATGCACCACTATCGGTTAGACTTGTCATCAAGACCTACAAGACCTGCAAAAAGGGGTTAGAACATTTGGGGGCCTATCTCAATCAGACCCCTCATGTTTACAAACAAAATAACTCTAAAATAAAACTAATTAATTATAAAATCAATGGAAATGATGATTACAAAACTAGTTTGGATGGTGATACCTACTTGGCTAGAGAGTTTTATGTCTTTTTGGTGTCTGAAATTGACCCGTTAAGGTGCAATAATTTGGGTTGTAGGGTACCTTGCGATATTTTCTATGATATCCCAACATAATTATGGGTGGTAAAAAATGGTCTTCTACTATCGTTGGAGCTCCTGTCCTCATTGGGTTACCTTAAAAACCTACAAAAAAAATAATTTTAGGACACAAAAAGGGTGCAAAAAGGTTTTTTGTGGTGATTGATAGATATTGATGGCAAAGTGAGTGATGGAATGCAGTGTAGGCTAGGTGGATTTTGGAAATATAGGTATGCAAATGGTGGGTGGATGAATATAGAGGAAAATAACCTCTATTTATAGAATTTGGAGAGGTTAGGGGGGCTAAGGTGTCCCATGAGGTATCCTTTGCAAGGTGTCCCCTAATGTGGCATACCTCATAAGTGCATTTGGGTGAGAGAATTCCTCACCCATCTACATATCATAAATGAGCATGGGGATGTGGAGTGGATTTGGGGTTAAATCCTAACTGTAGTAGGATTAACCATGGATTGAGAGTTGACTTGGGTGAGGTGGAAGATGACTCACCCTTGACCCATGCTTTGAAACCCAAAAGTCCTCAAATATCATTTATGGATTTAAATGCACATGGGGATTTGAAATGGAGCAAGGGTTAATTTTGACTAGGGTTAGGTTGACCCTAGGTTAGATGTTGACTTTTGGGTGAGGTGGAGGGTGACTCACCATGTCTCCCATGCTTTGGGACACAAAAGTCTTCAAAATCCATTTAAGGCCCTAAATGCTCATGGGGAGATGTGTGGAGCAAGGGTTAAGGTTAACCCTGCTTAGGTTGACCCTAGGTTAGACTAAGGTCAAATGGATGAGGTGGAGCCTAGGCTAGTCAAAGAGTAGACTAGGTGAGGTGGCCATGAGTTAGGTTGACCATGGGGTGGAGTTTGACTATGAGGTGACTTTGACCAAGGTTAGAGATTAACCAAGGTTAGGCAAAGATGATGGTTGCATGGGGACCAAGGTTAAGCATAGGAAAGGGCTTAAGTAGCCCAAGGGGGCTTATGAATAGTGCATGAATAGTGTTTTGAGACTAATATATGCAAATTTTATGGGTTTTGCAAATTGATCAACCGTGATGATGGGAGAAGTGGCAATGTGCGACTTTTGGGTGTCTACATTTGCTCCTTTTTGTACTATGTTGTGTGAAAACATGGTGCAGTGTAAAAAATTATAACACCAACTAGGTGGTTTGATTTTGAAAAATATGAATTGATGATGGATGATTATAGCTTTTGTAATGTTGCAATGATTATTTTGAGAGAGAAGACATAAGATCGTCTTGCCTTATGATCAATGTAGGTACCCTAATTTTGAAAGGAACAAATATATTTGAAACTTTACCTTTGACTAATTGTTGAGCTTGATTTTATTTGGTAGGTTGTTTATCCATTGATAGGTTTTTTTTAGGTGCTTCATTTATGATTGGTCTTATGAATACCACTCCAAGAAGGAGAATCCATGATTAAACTATAGACTCAAGCATTGGGCCTATTAAATGTTTGTTTGAATTGGAGTTTTGTTGAGAAGAGAAATTTTGCTTTTTGTTTGCCCCAACAAAGTAGGGCTTGAGATGATCTTTGGAAAAGGTTCTTGGGTAAACATAATATATTGAGTGTTTGGTTACTAATCATGTGCAAGGTGAATTTTTTGTATTATGTCTACCCCATCAAGTGATGAGTCGATGGGAGAAGAAAATTTGAATTAGTGACAAAACAATTTTCAAACTGGTTTATGGGGTGATAGGTTGTATCCAATCACATGAGAATGGAATGATAGTGATGAGGTAGCTTGAAATTGAGGTGAAGATCACTGTTTTGGACCATTTGAAAAAAAATTAAGTAGTTTTATTTAGGTCAAAAGGTAACCTACAACTAAAAATTTGTAAGGTAGCCTACGACCATAGGGTCATAAGGTAACTTGTGACCTTGAGGTGCATGCCTATAAAAGCTTAGTCGTAAGGCTTGTAATTTATTTTACAACTTGTAAAAGAGGATATTCATAAGGTGAGAGGAGGGTGAGAGAGTTTTCAAAGCAAAGCATTATCGAATTGGAGATTGAGGTGGGTGATATGGCCACACATGCTACATAAGTGGGTGTGGGAAGGTGTGTAGTGTAGGTGAGTTGACCATGTGGTCCTCTTTTGTGAATTTAAAGGAATAAAAGGAACCATAGGACCATTTTGTAGAAAAATGAAATCATAGCCTAGGTAATGCATGGGAAATCAAAATGAAAGTGGGGTGGCATGTACGCATGTGTTTGCATGTGCATTTTTTTGGACACGATTTTTGGTGTGCATGTATGCATGTTTGTGTGTGTGCTTGTTTGCATGTGTGAGGATGAAAATTTTGAATTTTTTTTGATAAAATTTAAAAAATGATTGAAATGGGTAGTCAAATATACCTGCATATGAATGGTTGCAGGGTAACTTGCAATCGTACGATTGTACAAAATTCTATACGGATGTTATACAAAAAAATTGATTTTTTTAAAGTTGATGAAGTATTGGTGTTGAACAGGTGAAGGACATAGATTCAAGGCATTGGTTTAGTCCCTTAATCATGGATCTAAAGAAGATATGGGACACTGGCGATAAGTAGTGGTTGCGAGATGTGGGTTTTTATAAAGTAGTAGAGATGGTGATAGTGCATTGTGACCACTCATATCTGGTTGCATTATGCGAGTTGTGGGATCCTAATAGAAACACCTTTCATTTCTTAATAGGGGAAATAATGATTACTCAAGAGGATATATATTGTATATATTGACTATTTGTGGAGGTATTGACAGTGATCATTACAAGAAGAGGACAGAGGAGTGCCATATTGCAACAAACCTTTAGGGACAAATGGCAGGGAGTAAGAGTGACCAGCAGTGGTGTAGCATATAAGGAGTGTTGGAAGGACAAATTGTTATCATTGAGGCATTGCCTAGTGATGGTCCTTATTTTGAGCTATGTGTTGTCTGATACTTTTGAATGTAGATTCCCATGGAGGATGATGGGGGTGATGTACAATATGGTGGAGTAAGGGCATCAATTTGCATGGGATCCAACACTATTGGTTTAGACATTCAGTGAGCTACATGCATTGTGGATTACATGGTGAACAAGGCTAGGAAACAACTTGCTACTATATGTTTGGAATTAGGACATATCAATGTTGAGGCCAAAGAGGCTACCATATAGAGTGATGAGTTGATAGGGACTAATTTCCCATATGCATTGACATGGCAAAAAAACATGGAGATATGATTGAGGAGGCCATATGAGGGACAACCACTATATTATAGAGGGAAATTCGATAACTTGATGTGATAGGACATTATTTGGTGGCCATGGAGAGGGGAACCATTATGGGATGAGATTGTATTTGAGATAGGCCATGTGATGTATGAATTATGGGTGACCAGGTTGTAGGTAGCACAAAAAAAGTACTTTTCATTCATTCGGGTGCTAAAGTAGTTTGGATTGCCATAAGGATTTCTTGATTTACTAGTAGTTATCTAGATGGTTAAGGGAGATCAAAGGAGACAATCATAGGTGGATCATTTGGATACATCCTTGGACAAATATATTATCATTTTAGATGTAGATGATATAGGGCCAACACAAGAGTATGATATATGGATTTGGAGAGGTAGCAATAATAGCAACTAGAAGTTTAGAGTGGGCTACGAGGGGTGTAGTAGTAGTAGGGCATGGATTAGGGGGAGTAATGGATGTAGGAAGTGGCTTAGGGAGAGCAATAGATGTAGGGGATGGTATCCTAGGTGTAGCAATAGGTGGCCCTAACATTGAGGTTGAGGAGACCAACAAGGAGGAGTCTAATGCAGAGTTGGTATGACATATGAGATAGTATCTAGATAGTAGAGTAGGCCCATCTGGGGCTAGTGGAGAGGGTTTATCTAAGGTGTAATTAGATGCAAATTTGACCAATGACTTAGGAACAATGGAGGTAGAATTGAGTATTTGTTTTCACAATATGATGGATGCATTGGATGAGGCCCATATGTTACGGGGTAGGGTGCGCCAGGTGGAGGCCATGATGATAGAGTGAAAGACAAATTGAAAATAGGAGAGGGTTACCTTAGTGTTAGAGAGAGATCAAGCACTATTTGATCAAGATACAACTATGATTGAGTGATACGATGAAAAGGGGGAGGTGGAGAGATTTAGGGTGTAGGAGGATGAGTTGTAAGTTGTAATGAGAGCACAATGTATTGGTAGTGGTATTAGAAAGAGCTAAGGTAGAGTCTCAAAGCCATAAAAGTGGGTGATAGGCGATGGTGTCTAATATGGCCAAATTATACAAGGAGGTAGAGCAACAAAGTACTAAGAGTGAGGTGATGGTGGCTGAGATTGCTAGATTAGGAGAGGAGGTAGAGTAGTAGAGGACTCAAGGTGAGGTGATGGTGGTTGAGATGGCTAGCTTAGGAGAGGAGATAGATCAATAGAGGACTCAGAGTGAGGTGTTTACTTTGTAGGTCGAGCTTGAGGAGATGCATCATGTGAAGGAGAATATCAAGTAACTTTTCTATAGAGAGGGTAGGAGGGTGCACAAGTTGGAGTTATGACTAGCGATTCAAGGGATAGATATCCTAACTTATACAAAGTTTGAGTCCCAATCATACCAAAGTAGGAGCACACAGTCAGTAGTTGTATTGGTGTCTCGAGCAGTTGAGTGAGCAGTACCATAGGTAGAAAGGGATCTATCGTAGGTCAAAGTGGTGAGGGGGTTTCGAGGAGGGTTGAGGAGCCTCCTGGTAGACATGAGGGGAGTGGAGAGACTCTTGGTGGGTAGTAGAGCTAAGATAGCTTATTTATTTGTTTTTGGTGTGGTGAGTGTGCCACCATTTTTGTATATTATGATAGTTGCCTATGTAGTGATGTATGGCATGATGTATATATGATGTAGCCTATGGGTAATTTTGATTATGTATATACCATTTTATGATATTATATATGATGAGATCTTTTGATGATGTACAATGGTGTGATGTGTATTGATTGTGGATGATGTATGTTTGTGATGATTTAATACATGTGAGTATGCATTGATGATGTTGTTTGATAGATAGTATATGAAATGTAGCATTGATTTGACTAGTTATAAATATGCCAAAATATAAATGTATGGATGTGAGACATGTATTGTATGTATACTTGAGATGCATGTATGTGATCATACTTTTGAAAACCCATATTTGGTTTTGAATATATCAAATGGTTTGATATATAAGATAAAGGAATAGTCGTGCTAACCAATTATCCTAGTATGAAAGAAGCAAACATGTTGTGTGTCTAATGAATGCAATGTAAAATAAATCTAAACCAGTACATGTGATGTAAATGATGTTGTATGAAATGAATGACAATGTACAACCATTATGAAGAGAACACTCATTATTGGTATAATTAGCGGTGATGTTGTTCTCTCCTTATTCTCAGGATCATTGGATGTTTAGAAGAATTCCTAGAAAGTCAAACACCATAGTTTGAATGATCAAACTCATCTAATAGTCAATCAATATCCTATAGAAATCTTGACTATCCTAATTGAGATTAAGCCTATCATGGACCTGTGTGTGCACATGATGTTCATTTATCTATTTTTAAGGAGGTTAGACTAACCCATTGTAAACTTAGCCATTTAAGCTAGCTCATCCACAAGCGCATAGTGGTCTATACAAAAGAAGGTCACTAATGTGATAGACATATCACCACTTGTAAGGCATACTCCACTACTAGACATGCATCTATAGCCTCGATGGAGGTTATCCCCATAATCCATCAATATTGCTCCATTGCTAGATATGTCTTATAGCCTTGGTGGAGGCATCTAAAATACCTTAGGATACCAAGGATTCAAGATTTTTGGTAATGCTCTTTTTGTTCTTTGCTCATTTGAGGCTTTTGTACTCTTTTCTTTTGCTTGCTTTTGCTTTTTTTGTAGCTTGTCCTTTTCTATATCCTCAGGTTTGGATCATGCAAATGATAGGATGAGTAGGGAAAACCATTCACTTTATGGCAAGGCTTACTCAAGGTGTTGTCTTCCCTATACTCAAAATTTTCTTAATGTGTGAGATGCATGATTGGTCCATGAAAGAACTCAAGTCAGCTAGGGGAAGCTTTGAAATACTTTAGAATTTGATGGCATTCAATAAAGGTTGATTAGACTAACTATGAATGGTTGAGTAATAGAAGAACTTCTTATTACCATGCAACTAAGAATAGGATTGGACACCACTATAATCATGCTAACAAATGTATGTTTAACTCTTCAGTGGTTTGTTGTATGCAAAATGATGTGTGCATATGTACAAGTTGAATTACATGATGACGTGACAACTAATAATGTAGTATAATTGAAGGCATGGGTGAGTGATATGATAGAATGCCTATGAATGTAGACTAATACATGACCAACTTGTTCTTGAGTAAGAAAACCAAGTGAGATAGTTTAATGTAAATTTGTGAATCCAAAGTTTTACCCAAGCTACACAAAAAGGATCTTTATGGCATGTATGGATGCATGTGAAGAGGGAATTGAATGCCAATGTTTAGTGGTATCAACATGATTGATGGATGTGGATGATGATGGAAGAGGCTCAAAAGTGAGCATGTGAAATGGATGGAAAGTGGCAAGAGAAGGAAGAAAGAAAAGAAAAATTAGAAGAGAGAGAAGAATAAAGAAAGAAATATAACCAATCAAATGTATGTAGCCACTCGAAGCGTGACCATACAACATTGACTAAAAATAGAAAGAGAGAGAGCAATAAGACAAGAGGAAAATAGGACCAAATCAAAGGTATGTAGCCGCTCAAAGCGTGACCATACAACATTGATCTAGATCCTAAAGAATCTAGGAGAGAAGAGGAGAAGAAAGAGATCTTAATCAAAGGTATGTAGTTGCTTGAAGTATGACCATACAACTTTGACAAGAAATCTAGGAAGAGGAGAAAGAAGAAAAGAGAGGAAATGAAGACAACAAAAGATGAGGTGCAAAGTATGTCATAGATGGATGGTTTTGATTCTGTTTTTGTTTTTATTATTGTTATTGTTTTTAAATTTGTACATTTGTAATAGCCATGATTAGATCTATAGAAAGCTAAGAAGCTTAATGGACATTAGTCAAGCATAAAATGCATAGAGGTGGATGATGTTGAGGGGTTTGGGCTCCTCAATTCCTTTAATATTGGTAAGGTGATAAGCCCCATAACCAAATTTGCTTATGATGATATATGGTCCTAACTAGTTTGGTACAAATTTATCATGAATATGGTATGGTTGACTGGTGTTTTGTTGATTCTCTTTGAGGACCAAATATCTGATTTGGAACTCATATTGATGGACCTTGTTGTTGTATGCACATTGAATATGATCTTGATAAATGCATGTATGTTCAATAACATTGATGCAATATTCATCTAGAAGGATAAGTTGATCTAATCATGCTTGACGAGCAATATCATCATCAATGAATTCTTGTAATAAAATCCTTAAAGAAGGAATTTCTAGCTCTAAGGGCATGATGGCCTCTGTGCCATAGACTAAAGAGAATGGTGTTGCCCTAGTAGGTGTTCTGATACTAGTTTTGTAGGCCCAAAGTGCCAAAGGTATTTGGTTATGCCAATCATGATGAGACTCTACAATGATTTTATGAAGAATGGCATAAATGGTTTTGTTGGTAGCTTCTGCTTGGCCATTACCCTAGGGGTAATATGGAGTTGAGAAGCTATGTTGAATGTTGTATTTATCACACAATGCATGGATATTCTTATTCTTGAAAGGTGTACCATTATCAGAGATGATTTTTGAAGGAATGTTAAAATGATAAATAATGTGTTGTGTAATAAAATCAATAATTTTAGGCCCTATCATTTGGATAAGAGGAACTACCTCAACCCATTTTGTAAAATACTTGGTAGCTATAATAATGAACTTATGATTGCTAGAAGAAGTTGGAGTAATTTTTCCAATGAGGTCTAGGCCCCATTGAGAAAATGGCCACATGGATTGGATAGGTTGTAATGCCTGAGATGGTAGATGCGTGAGATTAGCATGTTGCTGACACTTAACGCATTTCTTGACATATGTACAACAATCATGCTCCATGGTGGGCTAGTAATAGCCCATGCAGAGGATGTGCTTGGTAATGGCCATGCCACTAAAGTGGCCACCACATGTACCATCATGGGTAGATGTGAGAACATGATTAGCTTCATGTGGCTCTAGGTAATGTAGAAGGATGTCATTGTAGCTATGTTTGTATAGGATGTCCCCTAACAAAGTATACTGGATTACCCTTTGTTTGAATGCATGCTTGTTGACATGAGGTAAATCTAGTGGAAGAGTGCCTAGCTTGATATAGTCCTTGATTTGAGAAAACCAAGGGTCACAAGGTTCATCTTGGACAAAATTGATGCCTACATCATTAGAGGAAGTTTGTAGGGAGATGGATGATTTATGAAGCATTTGGACATGCATGTGAGTAATTTCATCATGCGGATTTTGAGGTATAAGAGAACCAAGAGAGGCCATTATATTGGTAAAATGATTAGTAGAGCATGTAGATGTACCAATTTCATACCACTCAAATTGAGTAAGCAATTGATCAATGACTTGCTTGTATTGTTTAAGCATGGGGTATCAACATTGGTAAATTCTCTTTACTTGATTGATAATGAGTAGGGAATCACCAAATATTTGTAATATTTTGATGCACATAGCAAGTATTATTTTAAGGCCAAGGATAAGTGCTTCATATTTGATATTATTATTTGTACAAGGAAAGTCTAATTTGAATGAGAAGGGGAGTGGTGCCCCTTGTGGTGTAAAGAAGATGATCCCTATGCCTCCCCCTTGTTTGTAGCGAGATCCATCAAAGAAGAGGGTTAGGTTTGCCTGTGTTTTAGGTTCCACATGTTGTTCAACTTTGGTAGCATGGAACATTGAGTCATTAGGAAGCTCGATGAGAAGTGGTTTATCATTAGTTAAAGGAGCTTCTATGAGGTGGTCGACAATGACCTAGCCTTTAATGGATTTTTTATTGATAAATTTGAGATCAAATTTAGTTAGAAATATGATCCATTTGGTTATTTGACTATTATTATAGCTTCTACCCATCATGTATCTGATTGGATTGTCATGAGCTACAACATAAGTTGTATGATTTAACATGTAATGGCATAACTTCTTTGTGGTGAAGACTACTATGAGGTACAGTTTCTCCATGTAAGTGTATCATGTCTCATAGCTTACTAATGTGTGATTGATGTAATAGATGGCTTGCTCTTGACTAGCCTCATTTTTTTGGGCTAATAGCATCCCTAATGCAAAATCTATGGTAGATATGTACAAATGGAAAGGAAAATCAGGGTGAGGTGGAGATAATATAGGTGGTGAAGTAAGATAGGTCTTGATAGTATCAAAAGTGGCTTGACACTCATGGTCCCAATTGAATGTGATCCCCTTCTATAAGAGATGGTTGAATGGCTTACACTTGTTTGATAGTTGGGCGATGAAGCGATGAATTACTTGGATTTTTCCCTATAAGCTATGTAATTATTTCAAATTTTTAGGGGGTGGCATGGCTATGATAGCCTTGAATTTATCTAGGTCGAATTTGATTCTCCTATTGAGAAATAATGAACCCAAGAAGTTTGCTTGAGGTCACACCAAAGACACACTTTTTTGGATTCAAATGTACATTGTGCTCAAGGAGTCAATCAAAAATTTTTGTGTAGGTCATCAATGTGTTGATGACACTTCTTAGATTTATCTAGTAGGTCATCCACATAATCTTCCATGATTTTATGCATGTAGTCATGGAAAATGTAGGTCATGGCACGTTGATATGTGGCACCTACATTCTTAAGGCCAAATGGCATGACCTTGTAATAGAAAGTCCCCTAGGGAGTGGTGAAGGATGTTTTATGTTGGTCATTAAGATTAACCCAGATTTGGTTGTATCCTAAAAACCCATCCATGAGGGACAACATTTCATGACCTATTGTGGATTCGACCAATGTATCGATATTGGGTAGGGGGAAGTTATCTTTAGGACATGCTTTATTGAGATCTCTAAAGTCAGTGCATATCTAAATTCCTCCCTTTGGCTTTGTGATGGGGACCATGTTAGAAACCCATTCAGGGTAATCAATCGGTTGGATGAATCCCATGTCCAGGAGTTTTTGTAACTCCTCCTTTACCATTAAAGCAATTGTAGGATGCATCTTTCGAAGCTTTTGCTTAATGGGTTTAGCACTATTGTCGAGTGTAAGGTTATGAATGACTAGAGATGGGTCGAGACCTGGCATGTCAATGTAAGACCATGCAAAGACCTTTTTGTATTCTTTGTGGAGCATGTAGTGAAGCTCTCTCTCTCTTCAAGGGATAGACCCTTGCCTAGTTTGACGATATGAGGATTGGAAGGATCATCACCAATGTCAACATTGATGGTATCCTCCACAAGCATGTGGGAACCATCCTTGAGTTGAGTAGGGATGGGAATGAGATGTAAGTCCTCTGCAACATTAGGGATAGGAGTCTCATCATCATGAGAAACTTTTGCATGGTGGATGAAAGGAGCATGAGGTGGGATGGAAGAAAGGGGAGCACTAGCCAAGTGGAGCAAGCATTTTGATGGGAGGAAATCCTTTAGAGAAGGTTCAAAGGAAATGTGATCAAAATCGATGTAATCAAGATTGGTACATATGATCCAATCAAGATGAGCATCATAATGAAGTGGGGCAAATAGATCTATGAAGATCATATTTACCGATGTAGTTAAGGTAGGAGAGAATATAGAATTAGTAGAAGAAGCTCTGGAGGAGGATTAAGGCATGGGTTGATTTAAGTGGGTCCACAAGACCACGAGTGGAGAGTGGGGATGATGAGAAGACAGTCAAACTTGAATTCTGTTGTGCGAGTGATTGTATGGGTGGTGAGTAGGGAAAAAACATGCACAAAATGAAATATAAACAATGTATGTATCTATGACCTATCACTAATGAGCACCAAACAAAAGCATGCAAGTAGATGGAAAGATAGCGAATAACAAGAAGTAAAGCAAAATAAGTATATCTCTTATTAATAAAAATGATCCAAATTTATGGGTTATAATGTGTCCCCTTGAGAGCTCAAAATAGGTGATACAAATTTTTACAACTTAGGTGCCCAGAGGTCAAATCTCTCAAAGAAATCGGGTGCACATCCATTGTCTTTCCTCGTACCCACAATCAAAGTGGGTGGGCCAAAGTTGCCACTTATTGTTTCTTTGATCTCATATGTCTTAGGATACCTCCCAATGCACTGTAATGACCTACACCTATGCACAAGGAAACCATAATCGTCAATAGCGAGTGCGTATGGTAAAAAACATGCAATCCCCATGGGGGGTAATATGGCTAATAGCGATAAAACACATAAAACCAACTCCAAATGACAAAATATGAAATGGGTATGTAGAATGAATGGTTTTGGGAAGATATCACTAGAAATCACTCCAAAATTGCATCATATGGGGCATCAAAACCCAAATGACCATTCATAACCTATAAAATCCAAAGCAAGCAATTTATGACCCTACACAAGTCAAAAATGTATGAAAATTGGATATAATGCATAAAATACTATTATAAGAAAACACATTTGATTATATTTGTGAGATCAATCTTAGTTTAGGTGTTCTCTCAAATGATCGCTGGATACCTGCGAGAGACCCTACAAGACACTACAAATGCAATATCTCGACCAATATAACTCAGAATGACATGAAATGTGAACCACAACATCATATAAACATAAATAAAATATCTAATTAAAAATAGTTAGAAAATTATACATGGATATCTATTCATTATGGGGTGGAGTAAATAGTAGGCCTACAAATTGGGGGGCATCCCGGGGTACGACGCCCACAAAATCTCCCTAAATTTTACCACAAATTCCACTTGGGAATTATGAAAAAACCTATAAAATGTGTTTTCATAAAATTTGGTGATGGGATTCACTCAGTTGGTTTGGTTTTGTAATAGATTACACCTCCTAACTCACTCGCAAACCTCCTTCACTAGGAAGAGATTCCGAGGGAATAATTGGTGTAGAAAGGGTAGAAGGAAATCTTAGCAGCACTCCATTGCTTTGTACTCAAAATATCCTCTCCTCTTGGTGTGGAAAATATCTTCACTTTATAGTCTAAGGAGGCTTCAGGGGTCAAAAGCCATGTGAGGGCATGCGAGGCATGAGGTGCCACTTGGCCACTAGGGTAGCATGCATTGGAGGGAGAAGAGAATCTCCTAATTTTGCCTCTCTCATGGGCTGGAGTATTAAGATTCTATGTGCCCTACCCTTCTAGAAATTATGGACCAAAAATGTAACCATTGGTAGGCACCATTTGTCTAGGTTTGACTTTTTGCTAGTCAAACTTGCTATTCGCTCTACCCTAAAGCGAATGCTGCTATTCACTCTGGGGTGCGACGAATAGGTTATGTATTCATCCTAGGGTGTCACAAATAGCATAAAGGTGTCCAAAAGGTTACAAAAGTGGCCTAGGATCTTTCAAACCCTTTAATTAAGTGGTTAGAACCATTGTATACCTCTTGAGGGCTGCCCTAGGGGCCTTGGTGTGTCACGAAGTCACCAATTATGGTAGCAAAATCGGATTGACTAGTTTTTAGTGTCTACATATGCCCCTTTTTGGGATGCATTGTGTGCAGCATAGTGCCGAGTAAAAATAGATGACTAAAAATTTTCAATGATTAAGGTTACTCAATAACTTAACCAAATTTAGATGCCCTAATCCTAGAAAGAGCATGCATCCTTGAATCCTTGCTTTTCCATGATGCCATCAATGTTGAGCATTTTAATTTGATACTTTGTGCTTGTTTACTGCCCCAAGTAGGAGCGTGATTGTCTTTGTCAAAGATTCGTTGGACGAACATAATTTGCATGATTGAGTGTGTGCTTGTTGATTTGAATTGAGTATGACTACCCCCTCAAGAAATGAGTCTATGAGGGAATGACTCATGAGAAAAGTGACAAGTCACTTGACCTAGATGAATGTTGTTAAGGTTGCCTTCAGTTGTACTCATTGAAAAATGGTACAATTTTGAAAGGATTTGAATGATGCTATGGGGAGTTTCGTGCAAGCAAGAAGTTGAACACTTCATTCCTGTGGGGTGGTCCAGCCAAAATGGACTTCTTGGGGAGTAAATTAATAACTTATGCATGCATCCATGAAAAATTTGTATTCCATATTGACTCTGAATGAATTCCATCAAATGTGACTTGTTTTTGGTGGATTTGAAACCCTTTTCTTTGTTACTTCCTGGAGGAAGGAATGAAAAACCTCACTCCCATGGGGTGGTCTAGACATGGTGGCCTTCTTAGGGATTTAGGTTTTTCCAAGCATCCAGGAGTGTTATTATTTTCCTCTTGATTACCACAAAAATTTGACCAAAATAGAGCTGTTATTGTGGGTTTTTGGACCCTTTTGGTGTATTTTGGGGCTATTTTGACCTATGAACCCCATATTCATCCTTGGGTGGAGTGAATACAAATTTTGTATTTGTCCTAGTGTGGAATGAATGGCTAGAAGTGTGTTCACTCTACCTTGGGGTGAATAGGACTGTTGTAGGCCTATATAAACTGTAAAAACTAAATTTGGGCTCATTATTGCATGTTTTCTTTTGCAGTTTGAGAGGTGAGGAGGGGGAGAGTGATTGTGCATAGTGAAGCACTATCAAAATCATCCCGCATCACCATGAGTGAAAAAACAAAGGCATCCAGCAAAGGGGCTAGGTCGAAGAAGGTAAATGCTAACTCACATGACCTCGCTTATTACAAGTGTAATACCTATTATTATTTTTTTGTTCTTTTTGTTTTCTTGTTTCTGATGTTTTTATTTGTTTTGTTAGGTGATTAGCCTATATCGCAAACTAAAGCTCTTTGGGACCACACGGGATGCCTTGACTAAGGCTGATTGGAAGTGGCTTGATGCCCTAGGGCTTAAGCAAGTTACTCGATTGGAGCCTATGGTAGGTGACCGAGCTTATTTTACTGTGTTGATCAACATATGGGACCCACACACCAACACCTTCCATCTACCGATGGGAGAGATGACGGTGACACTGGAGGATGTCTCCTAGATTTTAAGGATTTTGATATAGGGGTGACCCATATGATCATCACATCATGACCTGAGGGATGAGGTTTTTAGGAGGTTATTTGGGGAGGACACGAATGCAGTGGAGTTGGACTGTCGAACTAGAGGTATACTGGTGGGATACTGGTATGAGGAGGGGGTGTTGGGGGTGAGGCATGCACTGATGATGACCCTCATCTTCAATATGCTCCTCAAAAACTCATCAAGAGTCAAGTTCCTGTGGAACCTACTAGAGCTAGTGTTTGTCCTTGCGGGGTGTACTACAGAGGAGCCATTGGTGATGGCATGGGGGACGACCATTTTGGCATATCTCTATGATGAGTTATACGAGATCTGCTACCACAAGCAAAAGGGATTAGGGTGCAGTTTCCTACTATAGTGTTAGGGATGGTAGCACATAGTTGTGGGGTGGCCATAGGGCTTACCCTGGTCAACCCAAGCATAGCTAGCAGAACAAGATATAGGATACAACGTCCTATGGTAGATAATTTAGGAGAGAGGATAGAGTCGATGGTTCATGGGTGATGTAGATCACTACGTCGATCTCTTCTTTCACTTGATACCAGGATAGGTGTAGTGGCAATCGTATAGGGATTGTTCGATCTGGGTTGATGTTGGAGAGCAACTCTGATGGGTGAGGTGGGGTAGATGGTTGATTTCTTGACATGGGACCAAGTGGGAGTACTTCCCATTTTATTGAGTCATGCAGTATTTTGAGCTATGACAGGGGTTTTTTAGGGAGTCGATGGTGTACTAATATCACAGGAATGAGTGAACACTATCCTGGCCTTCGATGGAGGAGGTGGGCAAGGAGTCAGATCCTATGGTTGACATTCTATACATGAATGACACAGGGACTATAGGGGAGTATGACTCATGGTGGGTGATGCACCAGTGGTGAGGGACAAGGACCTTGGGAGGTGAGGTAGCTAGGGTGATGGATGAGGTTATGCTGGATGCTCCAAGGGATGACCAAGCAAAGGGTGATGAGCAGGGAGATCTCCTGGACATGGAATATTAGGGTGATGACATGGTGGTAGATGACCCTGGGGTGTAGGCACTAGAGGGTGTACAGGGTGACCAATCGGTAGAGTTGTAGGCTGAGGGCTAGGGTTAGGCGAGAGAGAGATCTCCTACAAGCCAAGAATTGGGAGGACCAGGCTGATATATCCTCTCTGTGGGTGCAACTAAGGGATTAAAGTGTGAGGTAGGAGGGATACAACACTAGGGAGACGAAGAGGCTATAATATGAGGTATTGTACCTATAGTCAGTGGTAGAGACCTATTAGGTACGAGAGTAGCGAAGACATGGATATGTGGATTGACAAGAGATAGAGGTGGTGCACCTTGGAGGACACCTATTGAATGATGGAGAGTCTAGAAGATCGTATCAATCTCGGTGAAGCGAGATGGTGTAGTCCTCCACTTGAAAGATGGAGGACTGGGTTAGTGTAAGTAGGTGTTGGCAATTTTGGGTACCTTGAGTACATTGCCTTTGCCTAAGTTTAGTTGTTGTCATTGATGTCAAGGAGCTCTTGGTAGTTGTTGTTTTTGATGTCAAGGAGTTCTTGGAGCAATTTGTTTTTATGTCTAAGTATGTGTTTTGATGAAGGTTTCAGCTGGTCAGTAAGTCTCCAAGAAAATCAGAGTAGCCCAGTTGCCAAAAATCCAAAAAAAGATAAGTTAGAAAAAGTTTGCAGGCTGCTGGAAAAACTGTCGCGATTTCGCGACATGTTTGAGGAGAGAGAAAGTTCTGGCAAAACTGTCACGATTTCGTGACATGCTGGAAGGCAGAGACGAAGCAGGCAAAACTGTCGCGATTTCGCGACATGTTTGAGGAGAGAGAAAGTTCAGGCAAAACTGTCACGATTTCGCGACAAGTTGAGTTGGCAGCATTGAGTTGCAGGAAGTGTCACGATTTCGCGACAAGTTGAGTTGGCATTGAGTTGCAAGAAGTGTCACGATTTCATGACAAGTTGAGTTGGCAGCGTTGAGTTGCAGGAAGTGTCACGATTTCGTGACATGTTTCAAAGAAGTTGAGGATGCAGAAAGTGTCACGATTTCGTGACAGGTTGAGTTGGCAGCTTGTAGTTGGCAAAAGCGTCGCGATTTCGTGACATGTTCCAGTTTCACGAGCAGTTGGCAGAAAAGTGCTTAAGGCAGCGAAAGCGTCGCGATTTCGTGACATGTTCCAGTTTCACGAGCAGTTGGCAAAAAAGTGCTTAAGGCAGCGAAAGCGTCACGATTTCGTGACATGTTCCAGTTTCGTGAGCAGTTGGCAGAAAAGAGCTTAAGGCAGCGAAAGCGTCGCGATTTCGTGACATGTTCCATTTTTGCTAGTGCAAACCGAGAAAAGGTTGAAGAAGCAAGAAGTGTCACGATTTCATGACAAAGTTGCAGATGACGTCAGCAAGAGGCAAAGGTGTCACGATTTCATGATAGAAGCTGAGAAGAAGGCTTTGGAGTCTAAAGCGTCATGATTTCATGACAGAGTTGTTGATGACGTCAGCAAGAGGCAAAGGTGTCACGATTTCATGACAGAAGCGGAGAAGAAGGCTTTGAAGTCTAAAGCGTCACGATTTCATGACAAAAGTGAGATGACATCAGTGAAAGGCAAAAGTGTCACGATTTCATGATAGAAGAGCGAAGGAAGCATACAAAAGCAAAAGCGTCACGATATCGCTACAACAAGTTAAAGAGGGTGTACGACAGGTAAAGGTGTCACGATTTCGTGACATGTTGAAGTTTCGCGCCAGGAGCTTCAGGGAGGCAGTGAAGCCGACAGAGTTAAAACTGGGCCGATGCAGCACAGGGTTTTACAGTCGACGTGATTGAAGGTTGAACAGCCGACTAAGAACAAGATTTCAACTTGAGATTGTGAGTATTTAAGGAGGGTTGTTTGAGCAGTTTTGGGCATCGATCGAAGTGTGCGTTCGAAGAGTGGCGTTCGTAGATTTAGTGCGACAGTGAGGTTCGATCATCAAAAAAGTAGAGTGCAAAGTTCGACTACAGTATAAGAGTGCATTTCGTCGAATCGTCTAAAGTGTGGAAGACTGTGTTGCTGTTCATGTGGAAGACTGTGCTGCTGTTCATGCGAAGACTGTGCTGTTGTTTATGCGAAGACTGTGTTGCTGTATGCACGAAGAATGTGTTGCTGAGTTTCTCATAGAAGAGTATAATTTGATCGAGTGCTGCTGTGTTTGCGCAGACTATGAAAAGTTGGTTTCGACCAAGTAGAATCTATAACAGAAAAGAAAAGAGGAAGAGGACAGATTTGTGCCAGACCGAAGGACTGTGTTTTGGTGCAGAAAAGAGGACCAGCTTTGTAGTGACAGAGTTGAGGACAGAGATCTCCAGCCAGAGCAGGGAAGACAGGTGTCTTCTGTGGATAGAGTTCCACTTGCTAAGGGCAGAAGAGGTAGAGGTCTTCTAGAGGATCACCAGCCAAAGCAGAATTAGGGGAAGGTGTCTCCTTTGAGCTGAGGCTCATAAACATTGTAATCGGGAAGGATTCCCAGAGGACTTTGATAAAATTTTAGTAAGAAATTTTATCCGTGGAGTAGCCCGCATTGGGTGAACCACGTAAATTGTTGTGTCTCTTTGTTGTTGATGTGTTGTGCATTGTTTTAATTGTTGCTCTTGATATCGCTATCTGTTCTCTGCATAAAGCTGATTTGAAAGTTGATTTAAAGCAAAAGTAAAAAGTGGTCTTATACTGTTCACCCCCCTCTCAGTATAAGCTTGTGTTCTTCAATTGGTATCAGAGCAGGTTCCTTCGAAAAGGTTTTACAGCTGGAAGGAAGAACTGATTTAGAACACAATGGATTTCTCAGGTGGCAATGCAGCACCTATTCTTGATGGATCAGATTTCGGTCTGTGGAGTGCAAGAATGAAAGTCTATCTAATGGCTCTTGGTAATGAGGTATGGGAAGTTATTGAAGATGGGTACACCATTCCTGCAAATGGTCCTTATACTAAAGAAGACAGGCTCCTACATCACAACAACTCAAAAGCCATGAATGCAATCCTGAAAGGTTTACAGAAGGCTGATCTTACCAAAGTTATTCACTGCAAGACAGCTAGTGAAATGTGGAAACAATTGCAAGTTGTTCATACAGGTGATGCAAATGTCCGAAAGGCCAAATTGAGACATTTTAAAGGTATGTTTGAACAACTCAAGATGAATGATGATGAAAATATTAGTGACTACATGCTTCGGATGGATGAGATTGTGAACTCCATGAAAGACTTAGGTCTTGAACTTGCTGAAAATGATGTGTGTGATAAGATTTTAAGATCTCTTCCTAATAGATTTAGTGAAAAGATTTCTGCTATTGAGGAAGCCAAAGATTTAGATAAATTGAAAAAGGATGAGCTCCATAGTATTCTTGCAGCTTTTGAGCTGAGAACTCAAGTGAATGTTGATATAAAGAAAGAGGCAGCTTTCAAAGCTACCAAGAAATCAAAAGGCAAACAGATTCAAGAGAGTGATGAGTCTTCTAGTGAGGAAGAAGCATATTACAGCAAGAAAGGCAAATTCTCTAGAAAGCACAAAAGCAAGAAAAATATAAGATGCTTCAACTGTGGAAAGTATGGTCATTATGCTACTGATTGTACTGTTTCTAAAGATGAAAGTGATGAAGATATACAGGATGTCAAGAGCAAGGATTCTGAAAAGCACAGGTATCACAGAAAGAACAAAGATGAACACAACAATCAAGGAAAGAGGTATTCACACAAGAACAAGAAGAGCTTCTATTTGGACAAAGTAAGTAAGTGTTCTAGCAGTGATAGTGAAAGCTCTTCCAGTGATAATGAAAATGAGATGTTGTTCATTTCAGAAAAAGAAGAAGAACCGAAACATAAATTCACGGTCATGAAATGCTTTAGATGTGGAAATTTTGGGCACCTTGAGGATGATTGCACAAATATTGAATTGGTTGCTAGTATGTATGAGGATGCTTCAGAAAATGATAAGGAAGATGCATGTATGGTTTTTGAAAAGGGTAGCACATCTAGTAATAAGAAATCAGAAAAAGGTCTTGATAATTCAAAGTGTAATCAAATAGAGAATCTTGAATGTGAACTCAATAATGCTCTCAGTGTTTTGGAAAAGGAAAGGAAGAAGAATGATAGACTCAAGGTTAAGTTAGATGAATGTTGTATGGAGAGAGACGATCTTATAGAAAGTCTCGACTTCTCTATAGCCAAAACACAGGAACTCAAGGATGAGTTAGAGTCTAAGATTCTTGAGTATAATGAGTTAGAGCAGAAAATGGTTTCTTTGAAAGAAGAAAATAAAGATTACAAGGATAAACTCTACAGATTTCAGGATAGCTCCAAGAAGGTTAAGTCTCTCATCAAAAATCAAAGAAATCCAACAGATAAAACAGGTCTCGGTTTTGTTGAGCCGCACAAGAAACAGATTGGGGAATCTAGCAAGAGATTTCAAAAAGAAGAAAGTTCTGATGATGAAAGTACTTCAGATCATGAGTCTGTGAGTAATGAATGCGCAGAAACAGAAAACAGATTTCTGAATGTGAAACAGAAGTTCTCGGGACCCAAGAGATCGATTAAAAGAATATTTTTCGATAGATGTTTTGCGTGTTACAGGTTTGGACACATGGCTGCACATTGCATGTCTCAAATGAAGAAGGTTAACAATAATCTCAGAAGTCACAATTTATTTCAAGGGTATTGCTACTCTTGTAATCAGTTCGGGCACAAGGCAATTTTTTGCAATTCAAATAACAGGCAGATTCAAAGAACAACTATGCCTGAAAGAAATAATGTTGTCTGTTACAAATGCAACAATACAGGTCACTCAGCCAGAAAGTGCAGAGCTGATCTTCCAAGGTACAGGAACAAAAATAGTGGTATAAACAGGTCCAAGGATCAAGGTGTGGACAAGAAAAGAGATGAGAACAAGAACAAGAAAAGTGTCAAGAACAGAAACATTAACAAAGAGCTCAAGAAAAGGCCCGACAAAGAAATTGTAGACACTGATGATGATGAGTGTCTAATGGGAGTTTCACTCCCAACTCTATTTTAAAATCACCTCATTAGGAGGTGGGGGAGGGACTAAGCTAAGAGACTCATTCTTAGTCCCAAGCCCCAAAGGTGACCCTTTGCCATTGATGACAAAGGGGGAGAGATATGAGTAAGGGGGAGAGCTTCAAGTGAAGAGGAAAGCTTCAAGTCAGGGGAGCAAAACTTCAAAGAGATTGATTTCAGTTTTGGCTCTTGAAGATGTGTTTTTAGTAAAGGGTTGCCATCAATGACAAAGGGGGAGATTGTTGGCAATTTTGGGTACCTTGAGGACATTGCCTTTGCCTAAGTTTAGTTGTTGTCATTGATGTCAAGGAGCTCTTGGTAGTTGTTGTTTTTGATGTCAAGGAGTTCTTGGAGCAATTTGTTTTTATGTCTAAGTATGTGTTTTGATGAAGGTTTCAGTTGGTCAGTAAGTCTCCAAGAAAATCAGAGTAGCCTAGTTGCCAAAAATCTAGAAAAAGATAAGTTAGAAAAAGTTTGCAGGCTGCTGGAAAAATTGTCATGATTTCGCGACATGTTTGAGGAGAGAGAAAGTTCTGGCAAAACTGTCATGATTTCGTGACATGCTGGAAGGCAGAGATGAAGCAGGAAAAACTGTCATGATTTCGTGACATGTTTGAGGAGAGAGAAAGTTTAGGCAAAAGTGTCATGATTTCGTGACAAGTTGAGTTGGCAGTGTTGAGTTGTAGGAAGTGTCACGATTTCGTGACAAGTTGAGTTGGCAGCGTTGAGTTGCAGGAAGTGTCACGATTTCGTGACATGTTTCAAAGAAGTTGTACGGATGCAGAAAGTGTCACGATTTCATGACAGGTTGAGTTGGCGCTTGCAGTTGGCAAAAGCGTCACGATTTCGTGACATGTTCCAATTTCATGAGCAGTTGGCAAGAAAAGTGCTTAAGGCAGCGAAAGCGTCACGATTTCGTGACATGTTCCAATTTCACGAGTAGTTGGCAGAAAAGTGCTTAAGGCAGTGAAAGCGTCACGATTTCGTGACATGTTCCAGTTTCATGAGCAGTTGATAGAAAAGAGCTTAAGGCAGCGAAAGCGTCGCGATTTCGTGACATGTTCCATTTTTGCTAGTGCAAACCGAGAAAAGGTTGAAGAAGCAAGAAGTGTCACGATTTCGCGACAAAGTTGCAGATGACGTCAGCAAGAGGCAAAGGTGTCACGATTTCATGATAGAAGCTGAGAAGAAGGCTTTGGAGTCTAAAGCATCACGATTTCATGACAGAGTTGCTGATGACGTCAGCAAGAGGCAAAGGTGTCACGATTTTGCGACAGAAGCGGAGAAGAAGGCTTTGAAGTCTAAAGCGTCATGATTTCGTGACAGAAGTGAGATGACGTCAGCGAAAGGCAAAAGTGTCATGATTTCACGACAGAAGAGCGAAGGAAGCATACAAAAGCAAAAGCATCACGATATCGCTACAACAAGTTAAAGAGGGTGTACGACAGGTAAAGGTGTCATGATTTCGTGACATGTTGAAGTTTCACGCCAGGAGCTTCAGGGAGGCAGTGAAGCCGACAGAGTTAAAACTGGGCCGACGCAGCATAGGGTTTTACAGCCGACGTGATTGAAGGTTGAACAACCGACTAAGAACAAGATTTCAACTTGAGATTGTGAGTATTTAAGGAGGGTTGTTTGAGCAGTCTTGGCATCGATCGAAGTGTGCGTTCGAAGAGTGGCGTTCGCAGATTTAGTGCGATAGTGAGGTTCGATCATCGAAAAAGCAGAGTGCAAAGTTTGACTACAGTATAAGAGTGCATTTCATCGAATCATCTAAAGTGTGGAAGACTATGCTACTGTTCATGTGGAAGACTATGTTGTTGTTCATGCGAAGACTGTGCTGCTGTTTATGCGAAGACTGTGTTGCTGTATGCGCGAAGAATGTGTTGCTGAGTTTCTCATAGAAGAGTATAATTTGATCGAGTGCTACTGTGTTTGCGCAGACTGTGAAAAGTTGGTTTCGACCAAGTAGAATCTATAACAAAAAAGAAAAGAGGAAGAGGACAGATTTGTGCCAGACCGAAGGACTGTGTTTTGGTGCAGAAAAGAGGACCAGCTTGCTGTGACAGAGTTGAGGACAGAGATCTCCAACCAGAGCAGGGAAGACAGGTGTCTTCTGTGGATAGAGTTCCACTTGCTAAGGGCAGAAGAGGTAGAGGTCTTCTAGAGGATCACCAGCCAAAGCAGAATTAGGGGAAGGTGTCTCCTTTGAGCTGAGGCTCATAAACATTGTAATCGGGAAGTATTCCCAGAGGACTTTGATAAAATTTAGTAAGAAATTTTATCCGTGGAGTAGCCCGCATTGGGTGAACCACGTAAATTGTTGTGTCTCTTTGTTGTTGATGTGTTGTGCATTGTTTTAATTGCTGCTCTTGATACTGCTATCTGTTCTCTGCATAAAGCTGATTTGAAAGTTGATTTAAAGCAAAAGTAAAAAGTGGTCTTATACTGTTCACCCCCCCTCTCAGTATAAGCTTGTGTTCTTCGAGTAGGCATGGGGGGTCTCATTGGATCCATACCACTGGGGGTAGTGTGAGTTGTAGCACCGATCCTACATGATCATGGTGATATAGACTCATGGGACTATTTTTGGGGTTTTGTTTTTGTTTGGCCTCGTGAGGTCTGAGGACCCATTTTATTGTAGCCTACGGGAATTTTTGGAAACTATGATGTACTCGTTTTACCCCATATATATATATATATATATATATATATATATATATATATATATGAGATTTTATTATGATCAACATGTGTTTTATTTATTATTTTATTGTATGGATGCAATGTGTGTAATAATTTATACTTATAGGTTAGATTCTTAGTATGTATGCATATGGATGCAATGATATGGTGATAGATAGATATCATGTATGTATATGTAATTTTATTTGATTGGAATTGCAACTATCTATATGCATGGATGCATAGTGAGATGAAATATTTGAATGATTGATAAACATGGAGTTGTGGCTAATGATTTGACATACTATGTGAACACTATAGGCTGTACAACATACATTAACACTCTTTGTTTTTGTAATAAAAATATGAAACCATGATTGCGATGTGAAATGGAGTAAATGAGATAATATGTGCAAATAATGTAGGTGAGGTTTTTATGAGACTCAAACACTCTAGCTAATTTGATCAAAGGTTGTATACTGACTATGCAAGACTTTTTGACAAGGTATGAATCTGCTAGGACGACCAAGGTACTTCATATCCTTGTGTGTGCAATTGAGTTCATTCCTGTGAGATGCATAAAGATACCACCAATGCCAAGAAGGCTCTCAACCAAACTTGTACTAGGGATCACCCTATGAATGCCACCATCCTAGGTTTTGTACTTAGTAGGACTAGACCACTAGGCAATCTAGGTTACCAAAAGCTAGCTCATCTACATGCAAACATTGGTATGCACACACGCCAAAGGCTAATGTGATAGACATATCGTCATGCGGGAGGCTACCACCATTGACAAGTAGGCTATCCACCAAACCTGTAATGAGGATCACCTAATGGTTTTCCAAATGCTGAGAGTTCTAGGGATTCAAGTTTGAATCCCTTCTTTTCTTCAATTTTATTGGGATACTTTCTCATGTGTAGTGATGAAAATCACTGTTTATTTTGAATTTTTGTTTTCTTTGAGCAAGGGATTTGGGAGTTGGGATTTGGGATTAGTGGTGAAAACCACTATTGACTTTGCTTTTGATTTTTTCTTTTTGAACTTTTGATTTCTTTGATTTTTGGATTTTGATATTGAACTTTGGGGATTTGTGGGAATTGGGATTTTTGATAGTGGTGAAAACCACTGTTTATTTTGGGAAATTGGGTAGGGAAGATGCTTGTAATTTTACCAACTCTTAGTTTTCTTGAACCATTCACACAAGCGGATTAGTAAGATGAAATTTCACTTAAAGTAACCTAGAATACTTCATGGATTTCATATTTCTTTGTGCAAAACTTGGATTTATTAATGTTAAAAATATGTGTGGGACTTGATGTACACAAGGAATAATCTAAGAAAGACTCTACCTCAAAAAAATCAAGATGGCTTTCTACAAGATCTGAAAATAAGCTAGAAATGGTTGAGTGACCAAAAACCCTAATGACATTCTAAAACAAATGACTAGGTGAAGGGGTGGACACAAATGTGGAAAATGGAAAATGTGGGTGAAAATGGTAAGTGAAACTTTGAACTATGATTACTTTCACAACATTGATTTTGAGCGATAAGTATTGTACCAACATGGTGCTAGACATGCATGAGAAAATCTAAAATGTGAAGTGCAAATTATGAGTATGCCTAAATGCACATGATGATAGAATGCAATGGGGTGCAATGTGCTGCGATGCTATATTTTTGATATTTTGATGATGTTTTTGAAATGCAATGTGATTTAATATTTTTGGTATTTTTTATTGATATATATGTATGTACATGTGACCAAAAGGATTAATGGGGACCATTGGGGCATTTGGAGTGACCAAAGGGCTTATGGATGCCTTTGGGGCTTTTTGGTTGACCTAGATGGTTCTAGACCGTCTAGGAGAATTTGGCTTGACCAAGTAGGATGTAGGCACCCTTGGAGCATTTTGGGGTGACCTAGATGGTTCTAGACCACCTAGGAGCATTTTAGGTTGACCAAGCGGGATATAGGAACCATTGGAGAATTTTAGGGTGACCTAGGTGGTTCTAGACCGTCTAGGAGCTTTTAGGTTGACCAAGCAAGATGTAGGCACCCTTGGAGCATTTTGGGATGACCTAGACGGTTCTAGCCTACCTGGGAGATTTTAGGTTGACCAAGTGGGATGTAGGCACCCTTGGAGCATTTTGGGGTGACCTAGACAATTATAAACCGCTTAGGAGCTTTTAGGTTGACCAAGCGGGATGTAGTCATCCTTGGAGCATTTTGGGGTGATCTAGACAGTTCTAGACTTCCTAGGAGCTTTTAGGTTGACCAAGCGGGATGTAGGAACCCTTGGAGCATTTTGGGGTGACCTAGATAGTTCTAGACCACCTAGGAGCTTTTTAGGTTGACCAAGCGGGATACATGCACCCTTGGAGAATTTTGGGGTGACCTAGACGATTCTAGACTGCCTAGGAGATTTTTATGTTGACCAAGTGGGATATAGGCACCCATGGAGCATTTTTGGGTGACCTATATGGTTCTAGACCGCTTAGGAGCTTTTAGGTTGACCAAGCGAGATGTAGGCACCCTTAGAGCATTTTGGGGTGACCTAGATGATTCTAGACCACCTAGGAGATTTTAGGTTGACCAAGTGGGATGTAGGCACCCTTGGAGCATTTTAAGGTGACCTAGATGGTTCTAGACCACCTAGGAGCTTTTTAGGTTGACCAAGCGGGATATATGCACCCTTGGAGCATTTTGGGGTGACCTAGACTGTTCTAGACTGCCTAGGAGCTTTTTAGGTTGACGAAGCAGGATATAGGCACCCTTGGAGCATTTTGGGGTGACCTAGATGATTCTAGACTGCCTAGGAGCTTTTAGTTTGACCAAGTGAGATGTAGGCACCCTTGGAGCATTTTGGGGTGACCTAGACTGTTCTAGACCACCTGGGAGATTTTTAGGTTGACCAAGAGGGATATAGGCACCCTTGGAGAATTTTGGGGTGACCTATATGGTTATAGACCACCTAGGAGCTTTTAGGTTGACCAAGTGGGATGTAGGCACCCTTGGAGCATTTTGGGATGACCTAGATGGTTCTAGACCGCTTAGGAGCTTTTAGGTTGACCAAGCGAGATGTAGGCAACCTTGGAGCATTTTGGGGTGACCTAGACTATTCTAGATTGCATAAGAGATTTTTAAGTTGACCAAGCGGGATATATGCACCCTTGGAGCATTTTGGGTTGGGCCATCCTATGCTAGGCATGGAATGGCTACAAATGAAGGATTTTCAAGGGTTCAGGATCCTCAAAACCTTCAAGGGAGACTAGGTGATACTTTCTGGGTCCTATATGACTGGTAATGACATAGGGACCTAACCAGTTTGTTGTGAACTTGTCCCTCAGATGGGGTGGTAAATTAGAATTTTGTTGGTTCTCCTTCAGAATGAGGTCACCAACATGAAAGTCTCTTAGGCAAAATTTCATATTATAGGATCTCTTAATTCACTCTTGATAAATGTGTAGGTGCTCGAGAGCATTAATATGACGTTCATAAAGTAGCGTAAGCTGATCTAGGTGAGCCTACCACATAGTGTCATCATCGATGAACTCTTGCATCGATATGTGTAGCGATGGTATTTTGAGCTCAGAGGCATGAATACCTCAGTGCCATACATGAGTGAAAATAAAGTAGTCCCAGTGGGTGTCTAAATACTAGTGCGATAGGCCCATAGAGCAAGAGGTATTTGCATATTTCAATCTATGTGACTCTCTCTAATAGTTTTCTTGAGAATGGCAATCAATGTTTTGTTAGAGGCCTTTGCCCATTTTATTGCGGATAGTAGGGTGTCAAAAACCTGTGCTGGATATTATATTTTGCTGTCAAAGCACACACATATTTGTTTTTAAATGATATCCCATTGTCCAAAATGATCTTGGATGGAATACCAAAACAAAAAATGATATTATGCAATAGGAACTCCACTATGCGAGGTCCCGTCGTAGTGGTAAGGGGAATTGCTTCCACCCATTTAGTGAAATAATCAGTATCCATTATGATAAAAATGTGATGGGCTGAGGATGAAGGGGATATTTTCTTGATTAAATCCAACCCCCACTATGAAAATTACCATAGCGATTGGATCGGTTGCAAGGCCTAAGAAGGTACGTGTGTCAAATTAGCATGATGCTTACACTTCACACACTTCCTCACATATGCGCAACAATATCGCTCTATAGTTGGCCAATAATAGCCCATGCGAAGAATGCACTTGGCAATGGCCATGCCAATGAAATGGCCACCACATGTACCATTGTGTGCTTGGACAATTTCCCAAGTCGACTATTGATGCTCTAAGCAGTGAAGGAGGATCCCTTTGTAGCGCTGACGATACAAAATATCTCCTAGCAAGATATATTTTGTCACATTCCATTTGAATGTTCTTTTAGTGGCATGCAAAAATCTAGGAGGGAGGTTGCCAAGATTTAGGTATTCCCTGATTTGTGTTGACCAGTCCTGTTGTTAAGAAGCCTCAAGCGCATGAACGACCTGTCCCTCTCGAAGTTCATCCCTGGAAAAAGCTGACTGGGAAAGAACTTGTAAGAATAGCATTGTGCTGCTATCGAAAGGGGCTTAAGGGAACAAAGTCCCCCATTCGGCCTGGTTCAAGCTTTCATGAATGTGCGAGAATATCTCCTAATGAGGTTCAAATTGAATCAAGTGGACTTCCGACATGACTTGATTTTTCTCGTGCTCCACCACAGATTGCGAGAGCATTTTTACCTGGATGGTAGTCATTTGATCCATAGGGTCTCATTGGATCAAGGACCCTAGAGAGGCCATTGTATTCATAAAATGATTAGATGATCAAGGGAGTGCCTATTGGAACAAAATATGCCTTCGGTTAATAGTGTTGCACCTTAGACTTTGCCAACATTGAATATACAAATCCTGCTTGAGATCATCTGTCTAGTCTCCAGAGAAGGCTGGTTCCTTTTAGTTTTAGAGAAAAAGGGAACAAGAGATAAGGGAAATATAGCCTAAGCTAGAACTTTTCTCATGATACAGATTAGACAATAGCAAACATTGATGATGCAGTTTAGACAACAACAAAGCTAGAACTCTTCTTTATAGAAACACAAATTCCTGAGTGACTTTTAGATGTTCGTCTAAAAGCATGTAAATATATTTTAATGTTCAACTCTAGAAAAAAGATTTATACATGCACAGTATAGATTTCAGAATAGATACATTATAAAACTTAGAGTGAATAAAAGTTAAAACACCAGATACATACAAGCACACAGAAGTTTCGAAAGCCAGAGGAAGAAATCTTTTATTGCTTGTAATCTAGTACATGTACATCAAGCTTGTAAACGTCCAAGAGCCGACCCTTTTTTTTGGTCGACTCACTCCTATTTATACCCTAAAAAGAGTATCTTCTACTACGTACTTTTAATTTCTTCAATCAATTACAAGTAATTGTCTACAGTTTCTAATAATACGCAAAGGATTTCCTATAGATTGGATAAATTTCCTTCTGGCTAATTTTAGGTGAGCCTGTTATTCTGCAATCATCCAGTGGACCTGCCAGGTTATAATCAATAGACCATTCTTCAAAAATTAGCACTTGATGTCAGTGCATGTCCCCAGTTTCCAAAAATATACTCTATTCCTTTACAGATGGCATGTCGTGAAATCATGACATTCGTCTCCTATTTTGCTCCTCTTTCGCTTCCAGTCGTGAAAACAAGACATGTCGTGAAATCGTGACATTCGTCTCTTCCTTTGCTCTTTTGCTGTCTCCCACCGCAAAAATGAGACATATCACGAAATCACGACATTCATCTCCTATTTTGCTCCTCTGCCACTTCCAGCCGCGAAAATGAGACATGTCACGAAATCGGTTCATTCGTCTCTTCCTTTGCTCTTTTGATGCCTCCTGCTATGAAAATGAGACATGTCATGAAATCACGACATTCTTTCCTTGTTTTGCTCTTCTGCCACTTCTAGACGTGAAAATGAGACATGTCGTGAAATCGTAACATTCATCTCTTCCTTTTCTCTTTTGTTGCCTCTCGTCGTGAAAATGAGACATGTCGCAAAATCACGACATTCGTCTCCTGTTTTGCTCCTCTGTCGCTTCCAGCCGCAAAAATGAGACATGTCATGAAATCATGACATTTGTCTCTTCCTCTGCTCTTTTGCTGCCTCCCACCGCGAAAATGAGACATGTCACGAAATCATGACATTATTTCCTTGGATTACTCTTCTGCCGCTTCCAGTCACGAAATCGCGACATTCGTCTCTTCATTTGCTCTTTTGCTGCCTCCCGTCGCAAAAATGCGACATGTCACGATATCGTGACACTTTTGCCTCCTTGCTCCCTTTTGTTGCTCTTAGCCACGAAAAAGCAACATGTCGCGATATCGCGACACCTTTTCCTCTTGGCTCTTTCTCTTTGCTTTGGACCGTGAAAAAGCAACATGTCGCGATATCGTGACACTTTTTCCTCTTTGCTCTTTCTCTTCTCTTTAGCTACGAAAATGCAACATGTCGCGATATCGCGACACTTTTTCCTCTTGGCTCTTTCTCTTTGCTTTTGCCCGTGAAAATGCAACATGTCGCGATATCGCGACACTTTTTCCTCTTTGCTCTTTCTCTTCTCTTTAGCTGCGAAAATGCAACATGTCGCGATATCATGACACTTTTTCCTCTTGGCTCTTTCTCTTTGCTTTTGCCCGTGAAAATGCAACATGTCGCGATATCGCAACACTTTTTCCTCTTGGCTCTTTCTCTTTGATTTTGTCCGTGAAAATGCAACATGTCGCGATATCACAACACTTTTTCCTCTTAGCTCTTTCTCTTTGCTTTTGCCCACGAAAATGCAACATGTCAAGATATTGCGACACTTTTTCCTCTTTGCTCTTTCTCTTCTCTTTAGCCACAAAAATGCAACATGTCGCGATATCGTGACACTTTTTCCTCTTGGCTCTTTCTCTTTGCTTTTGCCCGCGAAAATGCAACATGTCGCGATATCGCGACACTTTTTCCTCTTTGCTCTTTCTCTTCTCTTTAGCCACGAAAATGCAACATGTCGCGATATTGTGACACTTTTGCCTCCTTGCTCCCTTTTGTTGCTCTTAGCCGCGAAAAAGCAACATGTCGTGATATCGCGACACTTTTTCCTCTTGGTTCTTTCTCTTGCTTTTAGCCATGAAAATGCAACATGTCACGATATCGCGATACTTTTTCCTCTTTGCTTTAGCCGCGAAAATACAACATGTCGCGATATCGCGACACTTTTACGTCCTTGCGGTGTTTTGCTTTTTCTTTGATCTTTAGCATATGGGCCACTTTGGTCTTGTTGGGAAATATGCAAAAAAGGTGCATCAGCTATTTTTCTGTAGTTAGTCACTTTTTGACTAACATTGCCTCGATGCTATACCATTCAAATTTTTCTAGGAATTTATCCACAAGGGCCTTATAGGCTTGTAGGACTGGGCACTTACACTATAAGATCCCCTTGACTTGGTTAACAATGAGCAAGGAGCCACCAAAAATGTTGAGATTTGTTATTTTCATGGTGACAGCCATCTGAAGTCCTATGATCAGGGCCTCGTACTCGACATTATTGTTGGTGCATGGAAAATCAAGTTTAAAGGACATGGGTATGGGAGCCCCATGCGGTGTGAAAAACATGATTTTTGTTCCATCTATTGCTCACATTTGGAACCATAAAAAAATAGGGTCATATCTACGTGCGCCTCAGGCTCATTAGAATCTGGCGATTATGATATGTGGAAGACCCCATCATAGGGAAGGTCCATGCTAAGAGGCTGATCATCCTGGAGAGGAGCCTCTGTGAGTTGATCGGCAATGACATGACCCTTAATTGATTTTTGTCCAACAAACTCAAGATCAAACTCCGTCAACAACATGATCCATTTTTTCGTGCGACTACTATGATAAGTGCGACTCATCATATAACATAATGAATTATATTTAGATACAACATACATGGTATTTCTAAGCATGTAATGTCGTAGTTTCTTTGTGGTGAAAACCACTTCTAGGCATAATTTCTCAATGTATGTGTACTTGATCTCATAACTGAACAGGTTGCGGCTAAGATAGTAAGTAGCCTATTCCTTATGAAATTAATTATTCTAGGTTAACATGGCACCCAATGCAATCTCAGTGGTTGAGATGTATAAGCAGAATGACACTCCTGATATAGGTGGTGCCAACACTGGTGGTGAAGCCAAGTATTGCTTTATTGCATCGAAGACGTCCTAACACTCATCATCCCAATGGAATGCGACCCCCTTGTGCAACAACTTGTTCATGGGGTGACACTTGTCTAAAAATTGCACTATGAAGAGCTTGATGGATGTGATCTTGTCCTACAGATTTTAGAGCTGCTTGATCATGGTTGGGGAGGCATATCAAGGATGGCCTTGAAATTATTAGGGTCCACTTAAATGCCTCGCTTAGAGATGATAAATCCTAAGAGCTTTCCAGATGTGACACCAAAGACGCACTTCTTGGGGTTTAGTCTCACGTTATGTTCAATGAGCCGATCTAATACTTTTCTCAAGACCTTAAGACGCTCATGGCTTAATAACTATTTAGCCAGTAAGTCATCCATGCAATATTATAGAATTTTATGCATGCAGTCATGTAATATGTGTCATTGCATGCTGGTAGGTGGCACCAAAAATTTTAATGCCAAAAGGCATGACCTTGTAGCAAAATTTCCTCCAGGGGATTGTGAACATCGTCTTGAGATGGTCCTCTGGGTTGATACAAATTTGATTGTACCTAGAGAAACCATCCATAAGGAATAAAATTTTGTGGCCCACTATGGCATCTACCAGGGTGTCGATGCTTGGAAAAGGGAAATCATCCTTAGGACTCACTTTGTTTAGGTGTCAAAAATCGATGCAAATGCGAATCCTACCATCTGGTTTTTTGAAGGGAACCATGTTGGAAAAACATAGTGGATAGTCTAAAAAAATGATAAATTGGGCATACAACAATTTCTATAGCTGGTATTTGACCATCAAGGCCCCTGTTGGATGAATATTTCTAAGCTTTTGCTTGATAGGCTTGGCCTTCGGATCAAGTGTCAGATTGTGGGTGACTAGATTTGGATCCAGTCCCAACATGTCTTTATAGGACCATGCAAAATATTCCTTCTTCCTGGTGAGAAGGTCTATGTAATCGACTTACTCTTTTGGGGATAGGCTTTTCCCTAGCTTGATATACTATGGATTCTTCAGGTCTGAGCCAATATCTATGTCAATCGTAGGCTCGATTGACATATGCGACCCCTCCTCCAGCTGGTGGGGGTAGGGATCAAATGGATGTCATCCGCTAGATTTTTATCATTAATGGGAACCTCAAGTTACTCCTTAGCATGGAAGACATCATGAGCTAGCCTTGAAGAGAAGCATAATAGTTGTAGCATCTCGTCATAGGGCCGATACTTAGAGGGAAATGGGGGTGAATCTCCCTGGTCAAATTCAATTACCCCCAAGTCAAGGTGCAATGTCTTTGATGGGCTATTCAGATATCGTAATGGCTCAAAAAAATCTATGGAAATAATATTGATGAGCGAATGATTTCCCATAGGTGGCAGGTGGTGACCATGGACCTTTGGATGTAACACGACCTAAGGATGCGTTTGCAAAGGTGGTGGAATAATAGGCGATGGTTGATATGGCTATGGAGGAACTTGCCCTTCGTGATGCAAGAGATACCACCAAATGAGCTCTTGTAATGGGAATAGGCATAAAATGTAATCATCGTTCTCATCACAAGGGAGGATTTGCACGCATTATCCATCAAAACTATCAAAGTCAATCAGTGCGACCCCATAGTTTGACTCATCATCTGACATCCACTCATAAGGGGACCCTGGATATTTTTCCTCACCATCATGGGGAAGAGTGCATGAACCTTCACCTCTATCGTATGATTGGATACCATCTCGAGGTAGTTCATCGTTATCCCAAGGGCATAAGGAAATAGTCACTCAATGAGTAGACACAATTAGAGTTGGCAAAGGGATCTCGGGCCAACTCATATCTATTATTGAGGCATAGGCACTCCATGCCATTAGCAAGAATATCCAAAGGCAAGGGGTTGTTATGTACCAACCCTAACTTATCATATGGCATCTAGTATTGGGGTTGAAACGAAACCCGCGTGCCTTGCTCATACAAGCCTAACCCATAACCATGCCAATTGCATAGGTCAAGATACTTCAAGGCGAAGTCAAGGTTAGATAAGTAGTGGATGTCTTCTCCAAAGGTCTCTTCATCATCCTCCTACTATTGGTAGGGTTCGATGCCATAGTCAAGTCCCCCATAGACAAAATTTGTTTGATTAGGGGGGACTCCTAGGGGCACGATAGTGCCTATGGGAATATGGGGTCGACCCATGTCTTGCACCGACTCTATAGCAGGGGTAGTTGTGACCTCCATAACCATGTATTATCCTAATCCATTGGAAGCCAAGTGAACTATCACCTAAGGCTGTGTATAGAAGAGTGATGAGAGCGAGATCTGATCTAAATTATATTCTACCACTTGTGGTTGCTCTACCTCATCTGGGCAAGGTATCTCTTGTGTGGAGATGGTGGATATAGTTGGTTGTATCTCATCAATGGGATTCTTCCCTAGGTTCCTCAACAAAGGTTTTGTCAACCTAATGGGCATCGAAGGGGGTGTCAATGATGAGGAAGGTGTGTCATGCAATGATGAGGGGGTCAAACCTTGGATGGATTTATCTGATTGGAAATCTAGATGTGTCGATAGCAAGGTTGACTCAGGTATTTGTTGCACCATGTTACAGTACTTGTAGGGCTCTAGGTTTGTAGGATGACATGAACTTACACTTCATGGGTGTACTTGATGCATTGGTGAGCAATGGAAGGGACACACTTCATGTCCCTGATCCACTGTTTACCTAAAAAGATATTGTATGCCATATCACATTCTAGTATGTGGCATAGCATCGATATGGTCTTCTCTCCTACCTGAATGGACAAGACAATCGTACCAACTATTGAGCATATAACATCATTAAAGGCTCAGAGGGTGTATGTAGATGGGACAATATGGGATATTGAGAGCTTCAAGTGCTTGAGAGCTATTGTAGTGATGATATTGCTAGAAGACCCTGTGTCTATCAACACTCTCTTGTATGGTGTCTAATTTACGCATGCAACAATGGGTAAGGGTAGGTCTACCATATCATGCAAAACCAGTTTAAGATCATCTTCTTGGAATACTATCATCAGTTCAGTGCACTGTTTGACATGCCCCATAAAATGTTTGAAGGAGTTGGACTCTTGGGGTTGAAGCTCTATGGCCTTAAGGATCTCCATAAAAGCCTCCCTATGAGGTTGCGATTGCTGAATCAACTCATAAATGAAAAGTAAGACAAATTTTGTTCTCAAGCTCTAAGCGAGCTTAATATTAAGGGTGGCAATAGCCCTAGGTGGAAGGCTTGACAGAGGAGACGATGGCTACTTTGACATTGAAGGGACATCACCTTGAGCCGAAGGTGGTGTGGCCAAACTCAGTTACTGCCTATTCCTCATGATGATGCTAATCATGCCCATGTATCCCTACTAGGGGGATTGATGAACCTCATTCACCTGGGGCATTGGCTTGGCCAAATATACATGGGTAGGAAAGGTATCCTTAAAGATATTCATCTGCTAGTTGTTTGGCACGATAGGGTTGTCCACCTAAAGGATCTTCCTATTGATCATGTCTTGTACCAAGTTTTTAAACTTGTAGCACATGTTCACATCATGCCCGTTTTACCTATGAAATTTGCAATATAGGTCTTCTCTGTACCCTTTGGGTCTGGGTGCATTCGGGTCAATAGGGCAACTCTCAAGCAGATTGATCAATTTTTTTGCTAAGAGGTGCTCAAACAATGAGTCCATAGACTCTGCAATGGGTGTAAAATATCGCTTGGGACGACGCTATTGATTTTTCCATTGACTATTCTGATTATCCTTAGTATAGTCCCAGTGTGTGGCCTGATAATTAGGCTTTTGAGGTGGCACAACTTGCACTGGCCTCAGGATACTAAGGGCAACATGATTCACTACAGCCAAATTGGACTGTGCCGGGGTGCTCTTGGAATTTTTGTTCCACTCCTTGTGAGGCTTTGCAATATCCCCCTCTTGAATCTTGATTTCTTCGATGGTCCTAGCTCATGCTAGAGCATTTTCAAGAGTGGGGTATTGTTGTAGTTGCAAAAATGAGGATATGGGCCTCAGGAAGCTCTTGGAAAACATCTGAGTCAACTTCGACATGGGGAGAAAATAAGGTAGATTGGAGAGCAAGGTATGCCACCTATTACCATAATTTATTATTGACTCATCGTCATATTTCTTCAACTCAGCTACGTCGACCAAAGTCACCTTCCTCTTGGTATTTAAGGTGAAGCATTCTAGGAATGTGTCTGCAAGTTGATCCAAAGTATGGATGCTATCCTTAGGGAGCTGGTAAAACCACTTTGAGGTAGGGCCCTAAAGGGTAGTCACAAATATCCATAAAAGCAAAGCATCATCATCATGAATGCTGAAACACTGACCCAAAAATCTGGTGACATGCTCCTACGCATCCTCTTCTCTTAAAAATAGCCAACTATTGCAACTTATACTGTTTTGGATAGGGAGGCATGGATACTAAAGTATGGATTTGCTGAGTACGCAACTGGCACATAGTGGGCTTCTAAAATACAGACCCAGAGGTCTTGTTCTCTATCGACTCTAGGTACTCTAGCAGCTCTTTATATAGATCCAAGGACTTGATCTCCTCATATTTGCTCACATCCTGAGGTGGAGGTCTAGGATCCCCAAACCTAAGGCATGGTGTTGGTCTATCACCCCCCCCTACCTTGATAAGGCATATCCAAATACTATATTTCCAGATAATTCTCATTGTAGGCCCCGTAAGGTGTCTCCTAAGCTGGTCTATAAATAGGGGTGTATGCCTATTGTGGACGCCCTGCATCTGGCCTATGAGGTAAGTTTCACCCCTACTTAGGAGGCCATGGAGGCAACATCTAATAAGGTCTAGGAGACCTATCTCAAATGAGTGTGGGTTACCTCAGAGGGACTTACTGCCTATGGGTATTAGGGGTAGGGACCCTATCTCGTAGAGTTTGTTGGAATAGCTCATTGGTATGCTGCTCAATCATCTATTTTTTGAGATGATGCAATTGGTCTAGTTGCTCTTTGTCATGTCGAAGCTGCTTGAACTGAGCTTGACGTTTCACGTATTTGGAAACTGCTTGTTTGATTTGTTCTGCCATGTGAGGGCTAGGGGATCTAGGGACCCTGCCTTGGGTCTGACCTTGTTCAAGATAATTTATGATATCTATCAGGTGCTTGCCTCTTTCGAGGTTCACCGCATTGATTTGAGGTTCGGGATGGAACATCTGCTCATTATACTCAACAGGTGCAGAGGCACATCGGGCATGTGTAGAATACTGCTCCTGAGAAAAATCTAGGATTTTCTCATGCCTTCCTTCCTCCTACCTTGAGCAATGAGTGTCATATCCTTCAGGTTGCATGAGATTTTGTATCCTATCAAGGCAATGCAAAGGTAATGTCATATCGACTTGCTCTGGCCAATGTGTGAAGTCGTGCTCTTGCATATGAATAGGCATCTCAGCCCTGATGGGTACGTGGATGCGTGGCACCACTCTGTCTATTAGTGTCTCAATGCATTTTTGCCTTCCATTAAATAAAGCCTATGATGTATCTACATACCGAGAACACTCACCCAAGTAATGCTTATCATCCCTCGGGTGTCCTATAGAGGGTCCCTTCGGAGATGAGGCTCGTGCCCTACTATATTGGGGCTAGGTGGAATGGAAGCTTGCCAGGGAGGTATGGCCAAGTCCCTAGGGCTATAGCAGAGATGATTTATGTCCCCTAATCCACTCTTCATAGCTTTCGCCTGTGTTTGGGCTTGGCTGTGGGTGCGCACCATCGCGCTCCTCTATCAATATCCCAAGTGATTATCTTATTTACAAATTTTTAATGAAATAGAAACCAAGAAAGGAAACACTCAATAAGACAAATTATTATCTTGTTTAAGCTTTAGATGTGAATCCCTAAACTATTTTGTGTGTTTCAGATGTGTTGCTTGTAAAGAATGACCTTGTGTCGCATATTTGAAATATTGTTGGATGTTGTACTCAAATGTTTAAAGTATTTCAACTATATACTCACACAATCTGAATATGGTGATGAAATCCATATCCAATGAGGTAGAATAGGTACTACCAACCCTCACCCAGTATCCCGTGCACAACGATACACCCCTTGATGAGGAATGTGTGCTATTTTGCATGGTTAGGACAAATATTGGGTTGGCCTTGGCCATAGATGAGTCCCGATGATACTCTTTCACATGAGCCAATTAAGTGGTAATGACATCCACTGTTTGTCTCAATCGACGGGTTGGATGTGAGATCCCAATGTCGTCGATGTTAAGATAAAACGTGATGTGTGGGGTTCATTTTTTCTTTAAAGAAAGCAAGCAAAGAAAAATTTAATGGTCATTCACTAAATGCATGCACAAAGTGCATTTTACTTTCATAAAGGTTAGTATATAAAAGGAAACTCACAAATGTATCTAGAAATGCAAAGCCCTAAATGTTAGCCTACCCATTGGGTATGCTGCAAGCATGCAAACCATAGAGATGCATTCCTACTCTGAATTTGTTTTGATTTTTCCAATTTTTATGTGTTTTTACTATTGTACATTTAAGAAAAGTAAGCTACCTTTAACATTTATAAGCAAACAAAAATATGAGAAAAACCACGTAACGCTAAAAATAAATAGTTTCTATAACTACAAAACAAAGATGACATATTCATGGACCTACCTCATCACTGCCAAAACTTGTTTCTAAAATTCTGCTCCAAAAGCCCTCTATTTTCTATTCACTCTAGGGTGTGATGAATAGAAGGTCTGAATTCGATCCAGGGTGAGGCAAATTCACATTCGCCCCAGAGGGGCATGAATAGCAGGCCAGAGTTCGCTTCAGGCCAGAACGAATAGCACCTGCAACATAAAAATATGAAATATGAACTTCAAAATTCACCTAAAGCAAAATGGATAGGGTCCCACTATGATCACAACTAAAGTAGGGAAAAATGGCAAACCAAATAAAATATAAACAATGTATGTATCTATGCCCTATCGCTAATGAGAGCCAAACGAACGCATGCAAGTAGATGGAAAGATAGCGAATAACAAGAAGTAAAGCAAAACAAGTATATCTCTTATTAATAAAAAATATCCAAAATTATGGGTTAAAATATGTCCCCTTGAGGGCTAAAAATGGGTGATACAAATTTTTACAACTCGGGTGCCCAGAGGTCTAATCTCTCAAAGAAATTGGGTGCACATCCATTGTCTTTCATTGTACCCACAATCGAAGTGGGTGGGCCAAAGTTGTCACCACTTGTGTATTTGATCTATGATGTATTAGGATGACTCCTAGTGCACTTTAATGACATACACCTATACACAAGGAAACCATAATCATAAAATAGCGAGTGTGTATGGTAAAAAGCATGCAATCCCCACGGGGGGCAATATGGCTAATAGCAAGAAAATGCATCAAACCAAATACAAATGAAAAAATATAAAATATTTATGTAGAATGAATGGTTTTGGGAAGATATCACCAGGAATCGCTCCAAAATTTCATAATATGGGGCATTGAAACCCGAATGACCGTTCACAACCTACAAAACCTAAATCAAGCAATTTATGACCCTACACATATCCAAAATTCATGAAAATTGCACAGAATGCATAAAATAATATTCTAAGAAAACCCATTTGATTATATTTATGAGATAAGTCATATTTTGTGTGTTCTCTCAAATGACTGTCGGATACCTGCGAGAGACCTTGCAAGACACTAAAAATTCAATATCTTGACCGATATAACTAAGAATGACATAAAATTTGAACTGCAGCATCATATAAGCATATATAAAATATATAATTAAAAAAAACTAAAAAATATGCATGAATTTCTATTCATTATGTGGTGGAGCGAATAGTAGGCCTGCAAATTAGGGGGTGTCCCAGGGTGCGACACCCATAGAATCTCCCTAAATTTTGCCACCAATTCCACTTGGGAATAATGAAAAACCTTATAAAATATGGTTTCATCAAATTTGGTGATGGGAATAACTCAGTTGGTTCATTTTTGTAATAGATTACACCTCCTAACTCACTCGCAAACCTCCTTCGCTAGGAAGAGATTTCGAGGGAATAATTGGCATAAAATCATAGAAGGAAATATTGGCAGCACTCCAATTATTTATCCTCAAAATATCCTCTCCCATTGGTGTGGAAAATATCTCCATTTTATAGCCTAATGAGGATTTAGGGGTTAAAAGGCATGCGAGGGCATGCGAGGCATGAGGTGCCACTTGGCCACCATGGTAGCATGCATTGGAGGGAGAAGATAATCTTCCAATTTGGCCTCCCTCATGGGCTAGAGTATTAAGATGTTGTGTGCCCTACCCTCCTAGTCGTTATGGACCAAAAATGTAAACGTTGGTAGGTATCATTTGTCCAGGTTTGACTTTTTTCCAATCAAACCTGCTATTCATTCTACCCCAAAGCAAATGCTGCTATTTGCTTTGGGGTGCAATGAATAGGTTTTGTATTCATCCCAGGGTGGCATGAATAGTAGCAGGGTATCCAAAAGGTGCTAAAAGTGGCCTAGGAAATTTCAAAACCTTGCATGAAGTGGTTAAAACCACTGTATACCTTAGGGCTGCCCTAGGGGCCTTGGTGTGTCGTGAAGTCACCACTTATGGTAGCACAATCAGATTGACCAATTTTTAGTGTCTACAGGTGGATAGGCAATGGAGAAGTGGAAAAAAAACCATATCCATTAGAGAGGAAGTAAGCAATGGTGCTATGAAGTCCTTGATGAGATTATTGATAGTATAATCAAAAGGAATGACATATTGTGAGGAATATTGGAAGAAATGATTAGGAATGTTGACCATAGAATGAGGAGATAAATAATCACTATGTAGATTGCAATTAGGCTCGATGTCGAAATTAACCTTTAGAGGGTCTAGAGAAAGGTGATAAAGATCATCTTCCAAAACTTTGATAGGCTCATGTTGATAACCTATGCTAGATTTATCTTTAGGTTGTTGATAAGGTGGATTGATAAGGGTTCTAGACCCTTGTTCATAATATCCTAAATCAAATCTATACTAGTGAAAGCATTGGAAATAACATCTCACAAAATATAGGTTTGAAATATGCTCAAGATTACCACAAAACTTATCTTCAGAGTGTTTGGGATCTGGTATGGGGAAATATGTATTGACATTCCCATAGATGAAATTTATGTGATTTATAGGTGGACCAAGATGAATAATGACACCAATAGTGAGGGGTGTGTTATGAGGGTATTAAAATTTGTGAATGGATTGGATTTTTGGAGGAGAGACATGAGCATTATGAATATTATACTCCCTTAGATCAAGGTTAGTCATGAGTATGGACACATGAGGCATTTCATAATGCTCATGGTGAGGTGATGACTCCCGATGGGATGAAGATGATGATGGTTGTGACTCTTGAGAAAGTAGAATAGGGGAAGGATCAATGTATGGAAATGACTAGTTGGGTTGGGCATCAAGTTAGGCAACATGCTTTTCCCAAGGATGACACTCTATCAAAGTAGATAGAATGGGATGGTTAGCATGTGAGAATTGTGAAGTGGACAGAGAGGGGGATATGTCAGAATGAATATTGGTATGAGAGGGATTTTGAAAGGGTTGTGGATTGATAGGAGGGGTAATCAAGTGGGTAAAATGGTACTGCTAGAAATGATGTTAGAAAACATAAGAGGTTGTAGCCTACGATGGGTTGAATGCGATGATGTTGGTGGAAGATATCTAAGATAAGAAGAGGAAGAAGATCTTGTTTATTGGTCTTTTATGCACACCTTGTGAAGAGTAAATAGTAAACACCAGTAACACATAAATGGAAACAAATCCCTCTCACTTTAGGATCTTACTGGTTATCCAAGGTGTGAGTTACATGGTTGGGTCGAATGTCCTCTCTATTTTCCACTTTTAGAATAGTTTCAAGTGGACTTCCTATGTACCTTCAAGGGGGTTCAAATTTTATCTATTTTTTGATGGTAGAATGTGTTGTTCATGATTATATTTACAATTTTTTTGATCTAGATCTTTGAATTTTATCAGATTAAAAGAATAAAGAATTTTTAGAAATATAAAAATGAGAACCTTTTAGAAATAAAATAGAGAGGGTAAGGTAGGGCAAAAATGAGAGGGTGAAATTCTACAATTGTTAATAATTCTTTCAACTCAGCATAATGTTATGTTCTCCAATCATAACAAATAGAATAATAAACTATCCAAATTTCTAAGATAAATTTATTATCTAAAAAGGGGTGAAACAAATTAATAGAACAAACCAATCTATTTAAATAATAATATTCTTTATAACTAACAGCATACATCTACAGATAGAAAATGCTCATGCACACAAACCATAGCCATTAGTTCTAAATCCTTAAACTAGAGATTTAAATACTCTCAAGATAGTTTAATTATTCTAAAGATTCAATCTTGCTGGAATGATTTTGCCAATAGCATAGCACACGCAACAAAACTAGAGCCAATAGAAAAAGAACTAAATTTTAGAATGAGTAAACCTCAATGAAGCTCTCCACATAACATCAACAACATGTCAAAATCAATCAAACTCATAATTATTATTATCGCATACATTTTGATAAAAAACGAATGGGGAGTGAGCACCATTCAAACTCAATAAATGAATTAAGCACTTGGCTATGCCACTTCAGAGTAAAAATACCACAAAATATCCCATGTCAACAATAGATAAATTTTCCAGAAAAGCAATTTTATAGAAAACACTTTTATTATAAATTCTTGCATCTCTGGAAAAAAACAATAGGATTCCCATGAGAATGGTAGAACTTGAGAGGCTTTTTGACAATGATGAATTAAAAAAAGGATACATTTTGGAGATTCTATGAACATGTAGGGATTGTGGCTAGAAAATTGAATATAGGAACTGAAGGGGATCCTAAGCACGTTCAATTGGTGAATGCCAAGGACCTTGTAATTAAAAGAGATCTCATAGAGTTTTTGCATAGGTCCAAGGATGTTATGGCCTGGTCTTATAAAGACTTGAATATTTTTGATCTGAAAGTGTACACACATACTATACCCATGAAAGAGTTCTGTATGAAGAAAATAAGATTATACTGAGAGGGGGGTGAACAATATAAGACTACTTTTTACTTTTCTTTCCCAATCAATATTATGCAATGTATAGATAGAAATATCAACAACAATAATCAAAGCAATGCACAAATCACCACACACAATAGAGACACCAATTTAACGTGGTTCACACAATGTGGGCTACTCCACGAAGAAAATATTTCACTAAAATTTTCTCAATCAATATCTTAGGAATCCTTTCCCTATTATAATGTTTATGTACCTCTAGCCAAAGAAGAAACCAATCCCCTAATCAAGTTTATGTATCTCTATCCATAAGAGAAATCATTTCTCTCTAGCTTTGGTTGGTGATCTTCTAGAAGAACTGTTACCCCCACTACACTGGCTAATGGATCTCTATCCACTAAAGACTCATGTTCTCACTACCCTGGCTAATGGATCTCTATCCACTGGATACTATCATCCTCTATACTCTATCACCTCCAAATATCTATATCAAATCTATACTAAACACAGTCCTTCGATCTAGTACAAATTTGTTCAATTTCTATCTCTGGTCTAACATAAATTTATCCTCAAATCTGCACCAAACTCTGTCCTCAAATTTGCACTAAACACAGTCCTTCGATCTAGCACAAATTTGTCCTTAAATATCTATCCTCTAATTTGCACTAAACACTATCCTTTAGTCTAGCACAAATATGTCCTCAATCTCTATCCTCAAGCCATAACACAAAATTTGAATAAATCACAAATCAATTCTGCTAGATCTATCCCAAACCTTAACTCAAGGTTTGAACAAATCAATCACTCAATTCTGCACACAAGTCTTCTCAAAGACTTATCTTAAATCTACCTTGTAATATTCCATAAAATCTCACACTAATATATCCACAAATCCTCTCTAGAACTTGTACAATCTGCTCAACAATATTTGTCCTCAAATATGTATTGTAAGCTTCCATTAGAGCTCACACAAATCTGTCCACAAGTCCTCTCTAGAACTTGCCTCAAATATACTCAAAAATTCCTCACTAGAACTTGTCCAATATGCTCAACAATCTCTGTCCTTAAAATATGTATTGTAATCTTCCACAAAAGCTCACACAAATCTGTCCACAAGTCCTCTCTAGAACTTGCCTCAAATCTGCTCAACAAGTCCTCACTAGAACTTGTCCAATTTCATAGAAACATAAAGAGAATTTTTAGAGACTCAATATGATTCACATTTACCACAATGCTCACACTTTCAATCTCTCTTTTATCATAGAAACATATAGATAATTATTAGAGATTCAATATGTTTCATACTCATAAATACTCAACCTCTTTCTCAAATCAATTTAGAATATAGAACAATTTTTTTTACAAAACTAGAACTATCACTTCAACATTTCCACTTGACTAGGTTCAATCAACTGTACTCAACCAATCACTCAATGAAATAATCCTTACTCATAAATCCTAGTCCAAAATTATGAACACTCACTCAAATGTTTCCAACAATGCTTATCAACCAATCTCACATAACAATGATACTCATGATCTTTGCAAACCCTAGTTCAAGTTCTTCACTCAATTAGTCACTTCAACAATAATGCTTATAAAGTAATATCACATAACAATGATACTCATGATATTTACAAACCCTAGTTTAAGTTCTTCACTCACCCAATCACTTCAACAATAATGATTATCAAACAAGGTTACTCTCTTTAACCTCTATTTCAGAAAACCTTGAAGCATTAATTCAAAACACACTCAACAATGCTTACCAACCAATCCTTTTCACTCCAACTTAGCATTCACAAAACTCAACAAAAACTTGCTAGAAATATGTGCCCATACCTTTTTGATTGATGAAGAAGTGTCTTCAAAACATGTCTCAAAATAACCAAACCTTCTTGTGACAATTCAAGTTTAGATAATAACACTTTTATCTCAAAAATATTCACAAGGATATTCTTCTTGATCAAAAGGTACAATAAAATTTAATCTAAAATTTACACCTTATAACTCCCTCTAACTTCCTAACCACTCACAAATATCAAGGATATAACACTTTACCACTTAAATGCCCCTTACAAAAATTAAACACATAAAATAATTATCAAAACCTTATAACTCCCCTTAAAACCTTATAAAATAAAATTATTTTAAACTTTTTTTTTTTAAAGCGAAAAACCCCTTTGCGGGGCCACCTTGGTCTAAGAGACCACGAATAGGGGGTTATACACCGTCAAAGTCACCCGGGGGTCGCACCAGCCCTGCTCGCACCAACATTATCAATTGGATTTTGGGTACCCAATTCAGCTTTTTGGTAGGGTGGAGATTCAAACTTGGGACCTCCCTTGGAGGATTGCCCTCTCCTCTCCAACTCACCTACAACACCTGGGTGAATTATTTTAAACTTTAGGGCATAAATTAATTTCTCCAAAAATTCTAGCACTAACTCAAAAAGGTCATACCTTTGTATTTCTTCCAAAATGGGATTCGAACCGCCCTCTCCCAACCACCAAGCGTCTTAGTGCTTTGGTGCCCACAACATGGGCTATAGGTGCCCACAAGAAGGAAGGGAAGCTTCCTTCCTATTATCTCCTTCATCTTTTTCAACGCTTCCAAAAAGAAACTCACGTGTATTCGAACCTCTATCACTTGCTGCCCTTAGCACTTTGCTTTCACCATAGTTGCCAACTACGCTACTCGCGCTTGGTGACCAAGGCACCTTCCTCGGTGGGTGTTTTTCTTTCTCTTGCCACTTGGAAATTTTGAAGCCAATGAAAATCCATAGATGATTTGCACATTTTTCCTTCACATACCACACAATTAATTCAAATGCATGTTAGACTTTAGGCTAAGGTGGAGGAATCCCTTTTATACATGCTTTGCCATATGACTCCCACATCGGCGCTCGATGGTCGAATTTAAAAATTTGAATTTTGAATTTAATAACTAACCTTAGGGTTATTAAAATAATAATAAATTAATATATAAATAATATTAAAAAAAATAAAAAAAATATTTAAATAACTTATAAGTTAAGTAACCCAGGTGTTGTAGGTGAGTTGGAGAGGAGAGGGCAATCCTCCAAGGGAGGTCCTAGGTTCAAATCTCCACCCTACCAAAAAGATGAATTGGGTATCAAAAATCCAATTGATAATGTTGGTGGGGGAAGGGTCGGGTGCGACTCCTGGGTGAATTTTTGGTTATGGAAGAAGGTAGCGATTTCTTGATGCAATCGCTAATTGCATGTTTGATGATTTGATTCAAATGAATATTTTGAGACTCACATGCCACTAGAGTTTCTTGTAATATTTGAATGGCTCCGGATCATGGGGGACCACATACACTTGTCCTTGGTGTATGAATTTTATGTTTTTGTGCACTATGAAAGGCACGCATTCCATATCCCTCATCCATGGTCTACCTAGCAATATGTTATACTACCTCACCCTCCAAGATATGGTACAATGTAGGAATTGTCTTTATCCCAACCTTTATAGGTAGGAGTGTTGTACCGATTGTTGGGGATGTGGCATCATTGAAGGCTCTCAATGTGAATATTGAGTCCTTAATGTGTGAAGGTGACAAATTTAAATGCTTCAAATATGTAGTCATGATGATGTTGATAGATGACCCGGTGTCAATAAAGACTCTCTTATACAAGATATGATTGATGCTCAATATGATATGTAGCGGAGGATCAGGTTCATCCTTAGATATTGGCTTAATCTCCTGTCTATGAAAGATAATCATAGGGTCCTTTGGTGAGTGAATTAAATTCATTGTTGGTGTGGACCGTGATAGATTATCAACTTTAGTTGAATTTTTTGGTATGTTGGGCTGATCAAGGCATATTTTACTTTGTGTTGTAATATTGATCATACAGATAAAACCCTCATCAGGTGGGGCTATGTGCACTTCATTGACATGCTCAAATTTATTTTTGTTGACCTCATGGTTGTGTTGAGGGTTTTTGAATATGTTGATGTTTTGATTATCGATAACTAAAGGGCTATCTATTTGCAATTTGTTCTTATCCAACATATTCTGCACTACATTCTTGAATGCAACACAATCCTAGATATCACGGCCATTTTTTCAATGATAAACACAATAGATATCTTCTCTATACCCTTTAGATTTGAGGCGATTAGGAACTAGGGTGTGTACTTCAGAAAATATTAGGGCCTTAGCCTCGCAAATGCGATTGAAAATTGATGTCAAAGATTCAGGCAATGGCGTATATTTATGAGGTGGACATCTCTATTTGTCCTTGCCTTGATCCTTGTTGCACTGGTTATGATGTGCAGGAAGAGGTTGAGCTTGATAGTTCTCTTGTTGTTGTATTTGTGCTTATTTTGGAACATTTAACATGATCTGGTTGACATGCACAGGCTCAAACTACTGTGGTTGATATCGCGTGCTATTGTTCCATTATTTCTCGCTATGGAGCTTTAGGGCTCCTTCCCCTAGGTTGATATCTTCAATAACATTGGCTTGTGCAAAAGCCTCTTCGAATGTTGTATATTGTTACAACTGGAGCAAAAATGATATGTGCTTGGTACAACTTTTGGTAAACATTCAAGTAAGTTTAGTAGTGGGAATAGAGAATGGTAACTCTACTATTAATTTTCGTCACCTATCCTCATAATCCATGATTGGATCGTCATCATTTTGACATAGATTGGCCAAGTCAGATATATTAGCTTTATTTTTTGTGCCAAATGAGAAGCACTCAAGGAAAGCATCCACCAATTGTTCAAAGTTGGTGATGTTGTACCTAGTAATTGATTAAACCATTAAGCAGCTACACCTGAGAGGATCATAACAAAAGTTCTTAACATCAAGGCATCATCATGTTGTAACTAGAAACATGCATTCATGAAACCTGTTATATGATCTTGGACATCTTCATCACTTTTAAAATTATCCCATTTAGGCATTTCAAAATGATTAGGATAAGCAAGGCTTGGCACTGATGGACATAATGGTTGATTGTGTATATTGCTTAAAGTGGGATTTTGACCAGCCACATCTTGTTTCTCAAGAGATTTTATTTTCTCGGTAAGCACCTTGTAGGCTTGAGAAGAGATGATATCTTCCTCTTGAATGGGTCTTTGGGGTGCAAGCGGAGGTAAGTTGCTTTGAGAATGAGGTGGTCAATTGTATTCATCAGCCTCACCTACAGAAGACGGTTCAGGATATTGTTGATCCTAGTCATCTGACTCTGATCTTTCATACTGCCTGTGCTCATGCTTGTTTGGTACTAAACGCTCTCATGGCCAAGAAGCATGTTGCAAAGTATGAAAAACATAATAATATACTCTCCTATTATGTAACTCAATGTGTGAAGTAGCACGTCTCTTATTGTGTTGCCACCTGTACTCTCTATGAGGAGGTAATTCAGATCGAGCCAATCTATTTGATCACTTTTCTTTCTCCTTTAAATCAAGGAGGCGTTGCTCTTCTAAGAGTGTGCATATAATAATTGTAGGTGCAACCACTATTTTTTTGCACTTTCTCATTCTAGATTTTCTAAACACTCGCGCTCAATACACAAATCCTCCAATTGGTCTTGGAGCATTTTTTCTCTTTGAATTGCATCTAACCTATGTGCCCGATTTGATCAATTTTTTGTGCTAGGTATAGGACTCTACAACTCCTTGTGAGGGTTCTTGTTTGCTTCAAACTATCCAATAAGGTTGGCAACTTTTTTTCCTCAATGAGTCAAGATTGCACTAATATTATGTTCTTCCCTTGGGGTGCAATCCTCATGCAAGGATATTGCGGGGGTGTCATGTGTTCACTGGGAACACTCATTGTGGGTATGGATAGGATGCAACTGCATGAATTTTCCTTCATCCATTATGTACTACTCAACAAATATGGTAGATACATGAGAGGGATGATCATGATGTATGCTTCTATTCTCCAATTTCCCTTGTTGAGATCTTCCAGCACCTTGATCTAAGAAGTCAAGGTGATGGGACTTCCAAGGTTGGGCAAGAGGAGTACCTTCCTTGCCAACACTACAGTAAGATAAATGACCTCCTCCATGTTTGGGAGGATTTGGCATTATAAAGGGCATGCACATGGTCTCTCTCCCTCTATCTCGCCCTTCATTAGACTGATTTGAAATCTCACTGTAATGAGATGTGGTAGGTCTGGAGGTATTCTTGTTTAGGTCACGAGAAGATCTGCTGTTAATTCTCCTAATCGAGGTTCCTTTATGAGATCTGCTATGAGTGGTGTTGTCTCCTATGAGACTAACTAAAATGCATTCAATTATGTTTTGGACAGGTATGCTGCCTCTAGGGTGATCCAGACCCTATGGTGCATTGGGTGCAATCCTAGTCTTCAACCGGGGATGGCCTCGTGCATTGACCATGACCTTATGAATTTTGACTTTCAAAAAAAGGTTGTAAGTGTTATATATTAAAATGATAAATACAATGAGCTAATAAAAATGAGCTATAATTCAAAAATATGATGTTTGGGTCAAAATTCTGTATTTTTGGAATATTTGGCCAACCAAGGCTCGTGGGAAAATGGCCACTTTTAGGAAATTTTGGGAAATTTTGAAAAATGAAGAGTTAGGACCCAACATTTTTTTGAGAGATGCACAAGAGGAAAAATAAGGCAAAAAAACAAATTTGGAAAGTTTTGGAGTTGTCTAGACCATTTTATGATAATTTTAGTGCAATTTTTCTCAAATTTCAACTTCGAAAATAGAGTAATCATAAAACCAAAATAACTTTTTCGTTATAGCTCCGATTTGCATGATTCTTGAACTGTTGGATGCAAAATAAAAGAATTATTATTATTATGGTTAGGTTTTGGCCCTATATCAAGAATATTATGTTGATTTCCCTAAAAATAATGAAACACACAAAGTAGACAATATGTTTATCTCTTTTAAGGATTAGATGTGTGTCCTAAAACTGGTTTAGTGTGTTTGAGATTTGATGAAAACTTCAACTACTCTCATCGTGTTTGAAATTTTTGATGTAATGATCAATAGTTTAAGGCTTTCACCTGTATACTCACAGCTCGACAACATGGCGATGAACTCTAGGCCATGTAAGCCAACCTATAATGTGTGGTAATGAAGTCCATACATGGTCAGGGAGCACAGGTCCTCCCAGATCCTCACCCATTTTCCCCTAGTCAATGTTATACCATCCTAAGAGTACATTTCTAGGGTATGAAATGTTCTTGGATCTGATATTGGTCTAGTATCCAAGGGTACATAGGATTTGTGCCAACGAATGGAAATCACACCCACCATCATTGAACCCTACTAGTGGTTGGATGTCACTCCCAACTCACTAGCGTTTAAGTGAAATGTGGTGTGTGTGGTTCATTTTAATTTTTGCATAGAAAGGAAAATGTGTAATACAACATGAATGATTTTTTCCTACATGATATGCAAAAAGAAATGTTTCATTTTAGAGAATGCATGTTATATCCTATATGAATTTTTGACAATGCAAATTAAGATGATATGGCCTCTAATTGGGCCTCAAGCATGCAAACCAACACATAATTTAAACCTAGCATGTTGGATTCTAGGGTAGAATGCACTCAGAGGTCCGTTGTTCCTAGCAGTGCCTAGCCAAAACTCAGAAAAAGAAACCCTAAGGACCTAATTCATTCTATGTTCATTTTATCCTTAATTATCTAGGTTTCAAATTGTCTGTTCTGGAAAAACACAGAGAAGAAAAATAGAGACAGAGAGTGTCAAAAGGACCTACCTCAGGTCCTTATCCGATCTAGATTTTAAATCCTATTGTCTGTTTTCTCTACTCTGAACCACAGGTCTGATGTGCGGTTCAGACTACAGACCGTGTTTTGAAGCCGCGGGCCAACAATGGGACTGCAGTTGTAACCTGTGGTTTGTTACTGATAATAGAAAATATAAAGAAGTCAGAGATCAAATGCAAAAAATGTGGCGTTCCATCATGATCGCCTTCTATACGACCATTACGGTGTGCAACCGATATTGCAATTACGTAAAATGAAACAAAATGGACATTCACACACAAATTGACAAAGACAAAAGCAATTAAATGAAATGCATATTTCTTTCTCTTTGAATCAATTCATGTTTTACAAATGAATACCTCTTAGGGATACCATTTTTGATGCACAATTATAGTGCTACAATCCTCTCAAGGATAAAATACACTTTTTAAGCCTTTAAGGTGACACAAACTACTCTAGGGTGGAGTTGACCCTCTTCTTCGTGTTGAGAAATGAATTGGATGATTGCATCTCATTTGAACCTGCTTTACTGTGACCAAGAAACAACACAAAAGCATCAAACAAATAGGCAGCCTCTCATGATGAAGCCCTTTGAGGAAAATATGCATAAAGATGCCATAACAACTATGAAATCAAGAAGATGGATAAAACATATTAAAATTGTGCAAGATTCATAAAGATTGTTAGAAACATGAAAGCAGGAAGTGCAAATATATATCTACTTGATCAATTGTATAAAATTAAGCAAGTTAACATGAAAAAAATCCATTAATGTCCTACTTACTATTATGAAAATAAGATTGATTAAAACCTAATATGCTAGTCAGATTGTATCTAAACATGAATTAACCCACTAAAATAACTAATATAACCTAATTAAGAACACTAAAATATAAACAATAAGGAGATCTATCACCTGTTGCAAACCATAGGTCAAATGAGCGATATGCACTTTAAACCATGGCTATTAGTCACGGTGAGCAATAAAGTAACTTTGTCCTCCAAATTCTAGGGCTGTGGTCTTGATCCTCTTTGTCAAAATGATGATCAAGGGTTAGCTCAGTATCCTCTAACAAGTTTGGTGGTTGAATTGCTCGATATGGACTCTGTTTGCCCGAATTCACGTTTCTTAGCATTCTAGCTCCTTAGGGCATCCATGGCATGAATTGTCATGATGCTTGATGAATTGGCAAATGCATAGCAACTAGGCTCTCTCAGTATAATCAAGTGAGTCTACAATCTGATAAGTCTTCGTTGCTTAATCTCCAATGCTTCATTATTTATTTGCCCTAATTCAAAGGGGTATTTATAAGACTACCCAAGGGCTAGGGGTGGCTTCATGGAGAAGCCAAGATCAAGAATGGGTGGTTAGGATAGTTGGATTGGAATCTTCCATCATTTAACCATATTCTTCTAGAACAAATGACCATTCAAACCGATTTGGCTTGGATGAAGGCCAAATGAACTTCAGTTTAGACCATGGGTGATAGCTGCGGTTTAGACTATAGATCACATGTCTTAGTTGTGGTTCATACTGTAGACCGTAGGTCTTAACTGGGGTTCAGACTGTAGACCATATGTCTCAACCGTGGTTCAAACTGATTAGGCCAAGGAGCCCAAATTAAGTGGTTAGAACCATTGCTCTATCTTGGAGTCTATCCAAGATCTTCCATATGGTCTTGTAGCATGTTCCATATGAGTAGTCGCCCTCGAAATGATGCGTTTTAGGTGTCTACATATTTAAATAGATTGGTCTATTCTATTAACTTATTTCACCCATTGCTAGATAATAAATTGATATTAGAAAACTAGTCAATTTTTTATTCAATTGGTTATGATTGGATAACATAATAGTATGTTGAGTTGAAAGAATGATTAACAATTGGAATTATAGAATTTCACCCTCTTTTCTGCCCTACTTTACCCTCTTTGATTTATTTTTGAAAGGTTTTCATTTTTATATTTCTAAAAATTATTTATTATTTTAATTTTCTAAAATTCAAAGAGCTAAATCAAACAAATTGTAAATATGATCATGAACAACACATTCTACCATCAAACAACAGATGAAATTTGAACCCTCTTGAAGGTACACAAGTAGTCCACTTGAAACTATTCTAGAAGTGGAAAAGAGCGAGGACGTTTGACCCAACCCTGTAACTCACACCTTGGATAGCCAATAAGATCCTAAAGTGAGAGGTATTTATTCCCATTTATGTGTTACTGGTTTTTACTATTTACTCTTCACAGGGTGTGCATAAAAGACCAATCAACAGATCTTGAGGGAAAATGAGATGTATGTCATGCATGCATAGTGGGGTGATCAGGAGGGTTAATTGATGCATTGGTATGAGGAGAAAAGAGGATTAGAGGGTTCGATTGAGTGGTGGATGAAGTGAATGAATGACAGGATGTAGAAGGTTGTATTACAATAGGTGTGAATTGAGTAGAAGATAGCAGTGGACATGGTAGAAGGTCGATTATATTATAAAATTGGAAGAGATCTTCATCAAACTAAATATGGTGCACTTAGCCACCATGAAGATACTTTAGAAAATGATGAAGTATGAAGGGGACACATTGAATATCCCAAATCCATGGCCACTCGATAAGGATATTGTATTGCATTTCTCCCTCGATGACATGGCATAGAGTGGGTATTGTCTTGATGCCAACCTGGATTGGCAAGATAATGAAACCCACTATTTTATGCATAGAACCATCAAACACTCGTAAGTCAAAATTAGTGATATGGGTGGGTAGAATATTGAGATATTTTAGGGCAACAGTGGAAATGATTCTCATAGACGAGTCTGTGTTGATTAGAACATGCTTGTATGTAGTTTCATTTATATAAGCCAGGATATGCTTTGTAGGATCAATGCCATCCTCTTAAATATTTGTGATCTCATGGTTATAAAATATAATGTAAGGTTGCATACATGTCTATACATTATTGATAAACTGTACGAAGGCATTAGTATCATGTGTTTCTAAATAGATTGACCATAGGATCTCATTCAAAGCCTCACAATGAGGCTGTGATTACTGAAAAATGTCGTATATGGACAACCTAGAAGGATTCATGAGAAGTTGATGAGTGAGAATACTATGAATGGTGATGATATTGCATGATATATATGAAGGATTTCCTTGTATTAGTGGTGTAACTAGAGAAGTTGTGATGATAGGTAGGGTTTCTTGATGATTAGAATGAGTGGGGTAGCACTAATTTCTCATAGTGATATTGATCATGCCTAAAAAAATTTGCTATGATGGGTCCAAATTTATATGATGAACATATCAAGATATAGGTTGAGGTTTGGAAGCATTGGTTTGTGTTTGCGGTTGCCCATGTTTTTACAAAGGTGTTTTGTAAATTTCCAAATTGTGATTGGAGGGAGCCAAAAGATTTTTAGTGCATGTCACCACTGTTTATGAGATCTTGCACCAAACAAATAAACATGCAACACATATTAATGTCACATCCTCACTACCTAATATACTCACAAAATGCATGTTCATTATAGTTCTTGGGCTTTGGCTAATTTGGATCCTCAGGTCTTGATTTTGGTAAAGCAATATGCCCAACATCGTATAAATTTTAAAATATGTTTGGCAATGGTTCTAATAAAGGAGTCCAATTGTGCAGTGCACGTTGTTGATGTTATTGTTGATTAAGATTTTTATTGGTTGGGGAAGGAACCCCCGATTTTTGATACCCTTATTAACATTGTGGAGATTGTTATCGTGGTGGAGCATGTGTTGAATTCAACATGACTTGATTGGCCTGTGGTGGTTTTGAAGGATTTGGATTTGGACCACCTCTGTTTAATTGGGTGTTGGGAGTGTAATTAGTCTTCTTGCAAAGCTTAACTTCACCCTCTTGCACCTTTATGTCTTCAATAATTTTGGATTGATCAATAGCATCCTCAAAGGAGTGGTGTTGTTGTATTTGGAGTGTAGTCGATAAGAGCTTAGAATAGCTTTTTGCGAACATTCTAACTAAATTTGAGGGTGGGATTAAAAATATTAAATCATGGATGACCCCACACCACTGAGCAACATATTTGTTAATAGAATTATCATCAAATTATTATAGAATATAGAGATTTGGTAGTGATGTTTTCTTTTTGACATTGATAGAGAAATGCTCAAGAAATTGATTGACCACTTGCTCAAACGTAAACAAGCCATGCCGAGGAAGGTTATTGAACCAATCAAGAGCCTAACCACAAAGAGAGAGGAAAAGTATGGAGCATAAAAATCACTACCTTGAAGCAAGTGGTAAGCATATCAATAATTACGTAAGTTCTCCTGAGGATCCTCTTTACCCTTGAATTTATCAAACTTGGGCATCTCATACTTGCATGGGTATTGATGAAGGGTCACTAATGAATGAATGGGATCATTGTAGATCTAATTGTAAGTGGGATCATTGTAGATCTAATTGTAAGTGGGTTGTTCAAAGTAATAATTGTGGACACCAATAGAATAATGTGGTAGTGAATGTGCATAATAATGAGGAGGATATTGAGTGTGATATGATGTGGTATTGATTTGATATTATGAACAATAAAATTTTTGTTGTTTTTGTTTAAACTATTGTTGGTAGAATTGTTGTTGATGGAGTTGCTCTTGATGGAGTTGTTGTTGATGAAGGTGATCTTGATGGAGATGTTGTTGATGAAGTTGATCTTGATGGAGTTGTTGTTGATGAAGTTGTTATTACTGAAGTTGTTGATATGATGGAGTTTTAGAAGATTGATTTAGATTTTTAGGGGCTTGATGTTGTGCTTGAGGGGGCACTTGTTGAATATTTTGATTGAACCCCTAAACAAGTGCACGATATGGATGTTGTAGATAGTATTGATTGACCTTTTGATACCTATTGATATGTGAAAGGCCACTCATATTGACATGGAAGGAGAGGATGAAAAGATGATGTTATGGATATGGTTGAAGTCTAGGTTGATAATAAGGTTCTTAGTTTGATGCCTATTGATAGACCACTCATATTGACATGGAAGGAGAGGATGAAAAGATGATGTTGTGGGTATGGTTGAAGTCCATGTTGGTGGTAAAGTGAAGAAGCTACTTTGACCTGAAGGAGGCATGGAAGTGGATGTAGGAATTTGAGATGAGGGGTAAGTGGTGTAGACACTCACCTAAGAAGATGCAAGAATATGATGTTGAAGATGTTGAGAAGAAGTTTGTGGATAAGAAGAATAGGTAGGAGGATTTTGGAGAAGTTGAGAAATTTGAGAATAGGTTGGTATCTGTGTATAACCAGAATAAGGAGGGACATGTGTGCTAATGGGATGTAAATTTTGAAGTAGATCAGAAGAAGAGGGAGTGACGTTAAGAAAATCATATTCAAGTGGTGGATTGGTGGAATAAAAGGAATAAGGTGGTACTAACGAGATGGAATGAGAAGGATCCTAGAGGTTTGTATCAAAGAAAATATCAAAATCAATGAATGTGGATGAATAAGGAGCTTGAGTATGTTGTTGTGAAGAGGAAGACACATTTGAAGAAAAAGCTTCTTGAGTGTTAGGGGGGTGGTGGTTGCGAATATCATAGATATAGTTTGAATGGTAGCCTTGATGTCTTGATGAGTATGGAACACATTTTATTTGTCATACAAGAGGTGTTACGATGGTCATTGTAGAAATGGATGTGAAGGATGCTATCCCATCGGGCATGCCAGAATGAAATGATGGAAAACCAGAGCTATCTGTAATTGATAGTTAAAGGGGTTACAAGAAGAGACCTTTGGAAGCCAAAAAATAGGGTTTTGGGAGGTGAAAGCCTCTCTTCCAATGATGAGGTCAACAACATCCAAAGGTCTTCCAAAATATCCTCAAAGGGGGTGGGATTATTACTCGCGTGTCACTATCTGTCAAACTTTTCCTCAATACCTACAAGACTTGCAAAAAGGGGTTAGAACATTGGGAGCCTGTCTCAATTAGACCCCTCATGTATACAAACAAAAAGACTCTAAAATGAAACTAATTTATTATAAAAGCAGTAAAAATGATGATTACAAAACTATTTTATATGGTGATACCTACTTGCCTAGAGCATTTTATATCCTTTTGGTGTTTGAAACTAACCCTTGAAAAGGGTCACACCTTAAGGTGCAACCGTTTGGATCACAGGGCACCTTATAAACCTAACTCTCGATAGAATTATAGGTGGTGCAAATGATATTTTGCTACTATTGGAGCTCTTATCCTCATCGGGTCACCTTCAAAACCTATAACAAAGAATAATTTTGGGACACAAAAGGGTGCAAAAATATGTTTTATGTGGTGATTGATGGAGATTGATGGTAAAGTGAGTGATGGAATGTAGTGTAGCCTAGATGGATTTTGGTAGAGTCTAGGTATGCAAATGGTGGATGGATGAATATGGAGGAAAAGAGCCTCTATTTATAAAATTTGGAGAGGTTAGGGGGGTTGAGGTATCCCATAAGGTGTCCCCTATGAGGTGTCCTTTACAAGGTGTCCCATGATGTGACATGCCTCATAAGTGCACTTGGGTGAGAGAATCCCTCACCCATATACATATCATAAATGAGCATGGGGATGTGGAGTGGATTTGGGGTTAAATCCTAATCACAATAGGATTAACCAAGGGTTGAGAGTTGACTTGGGTGAGATGGAAGATGACTCACCCTTGACCTATGCTTTGAAATTCAAAAGTCCTCGAATGCCATTTATGGATTTAAATGCACTTAGGGATTTAAAATGGAGCAAGGGTTAATTATGAATAGGGTTAGGTTGATCCTAGGTTAGGTGTTGAATTTTGGGTGAGGTGGAGGGTGACTCACCATGTCTCCCATGCTTTGGGACACAAAAGTATTCAAAAGCTATTTAAGGCCCTAAATGTTCATGGGGATATGTGTGGAGCAAGGGTTAAGGTTAACCTTGCTTAGGTTGACCCTAGGTTAGACTAAGGTCAAATGGATGAGGTGGAGCCTAGGCTAGTCAAAGAGTAGACTAGGTGAGGTGGCCATGAATTAGGTTGACCATGGGGTGGAGTTTGACTATGAAGTGAATTTGACCAAGGTTAGATATTAACCATGGTTAGGAAAAGATGAAGGTCAAATGGGGAACCATTTTTAAGCATATAAAAGGGCTTAAGTGGCCCAAGGGTGCTTATGAATAGTGCATGAATAATGGTTTTGATAAATGAATAGTGTTTTGAGGCTAATATATGCAAATTTTGTGGGTTTTTCAAATTGATCAGCCATGATGATGGAAGAAGTGGTAATGTATGACTTTTGGGTGTCTGCACTTCTTTTTTCTATGTATCAATGATAAAGTCATTCTGATTAACTAGAGCACCTCTAGAATTACCAAAGTGACACCCTAGAGCTTCAACAATCAAGAATATATTCTCTCATTGAAGACAAAGGCTTTTTATCAAATTGATATACAATCCACCTCAATTTTACCCCTTTCATACTACTTCTCATCTCAATTTTATTTAATTTAGCTTAGTTAATGAGGGCATCACTCATTTATTGGTGTGATGGTTGACTTGATCTCAAATAATCAATCAATATATAAGGTTGCAAAAACATTTTTGGATAGATTTCAAGATAAAATTTCATATGTTTCATTGAATTAATAGGTAAATTTATCTCTTCTTATGAAACAAGAAGATGACAACTAGGTTTTCTTTTGTAATTTCTTATCCTCCTAGCACAAGGTGCTAGGGCTATTTGAAGGACATCTAAGAATTTCATATGGCTCTTATTCTCTCTCTTTCTATAATAGAAACATTATACCACTTGCCTTACAAAAATAATCTTATCCTTCTTCTTCCTAGATTAGAAAGTTATCTCCTAGCAAGTAGTCCCTATCTCAATGCCATCTTGGTTGGGCCTCCTCATCAACCAATTCAATGGAATAACATGGAATATAGACTTCCAAGGATTTCATGAAGTAAATCAATTATGCAAGCCAAGGTTTGCTATCTCTTTCTCTCTCTTTCTCTCCCTCTCTTGTACCTTGCACATGCATATTGCTTTGATTTACTTTAAACTACATAATTGGGTAAATTGCTTGTACCATTCTAATAATTCCTCTCCTCTATACCTATATTTATTATCTTTCACCCTTGTCTTGGCCTTCTTACCCCTTAGAATTCTCTCTCTTTGGTGAACGACATGAAAGATCATAGGTTCAAGGATTAGTACCTACATTTTTGTTGTTTAATAAAAGGGAGGACCATAACCTATCAACAATATGGATGACAGAGCTCATTTTTTGGTTGACATGTCCCACACTCTTCAAGGAAGGGTGACATATTCTATCACACACCAATCTATGCTTAAATGATTGGCTCACAATAGCTAAGGAATTGGTAGTACAAAGGTCAAAGGATCATGGCTAGGTGGGAAACATCCTTTTATACTATATTTTAGCTTTCATTGATAGCATGAAGAATTTGTTAACTCAAAATATGGTTACCGCTCATATGTGCATGGTGGAAACCCTAGTTAACATGATGTTTCTAGCATGCAACACCCAAGGTTTGACATCCACTATTGGATTTTTAAAAAATTGAATGGGCAATTTCTTCAACCAACATGATAGTTGACATGACATCCAAGGAAGCCACATAATCAATTTTCTATATATAATTCCTTTCATCCAATCAACTTATAGCAGATGGTAAGTTTACACTACACAAATCGTAGCTAGGTAGTGCAAAATGAGAGGTTTTCACTAGCAAATGAGAAGATGACACATGGTGTATTGGTATTGGATATTGCTTTCCTAAGGTTTGAAGGATTAATTTTTTATTTTTTGAGGATTATTAGAGCAAATATTTTGGAGTTGTATACATAAGTGTTTCAATACCTTTTTAAATCATATGATTTTTCAAGCTCTATGCACTGGTAACATTATTTTATGGACAAGTTCTTGTTAGGGGATAAATTATGTGAAATAGTCCTCAATCCCTACTACCCTATTTTCAAAGGGAAGATTTACCAAACTCCATGCAATCACAATCTTTGGTCTAGTTTTTTGGGAGATACAGTTGAATTTGTGATACTTGTAGCAAATTTTGGGACTTTTGGAGGCATATAAGAAAAATATTTAGGATGTGATTTAGTCAATCACTCTTCCTTATTTGGACTATTGATTCTACATATTCAAGAATATTTAATCATTCATGATCTCTACCTTCTTCTATTTCTTGTTCAGGTACTCTTGGAAGTTTGTAATAGCTTTTTTCTTAAGCAGGATAATGCAAAGTCTCTTTTGGTGATGGAAATCAGGTGGTCCAAGGTCAAGTTGAAGTTTTGAAATATGGTAATGTATGTTGTAGAAGGAAAAGTTATGCCTCCAAGTCCCACCTACTACGAGTATAAAAAAATGAAGTAACTTTTCTTTAAAGGTGATGATGATCTTGAATTTATTTCCTCATCTAGAGCCTTGACGAAAAGTGTTCTTTGGATGTGTGTGGGAGTATCTAAGAGTGGCAGTGATGACTATAGTCTAGCCTAAGGAGATTCGTATGTAGAGGTATTTGTGTAGTTGTAGATTTTAGATGATGAGAGGGATTCAAATGATCTACCTTTACTATAGAGGACCATTAGAGCATCCATTACAAGGGGGAAGATATTATTGTTACTAATGTACTCTCTCCCTAGGCCCTTATTTTAGAGTAAGAGGGGATGTTGAAAGTGTAATATGATTTATGGCCAAGGATGGTATTGTATGATGTAATATTGTATAGGCCTAAGAACAATTATTGTATAATGTATTTAATTTATTATAATTTTTTGTTATATAAGCCCTATGGGATGCAATTAACCTTGTTATGGTTGAACCCTTATAACTTGTAATTAACCTTCAATTTCTCTTGTTATGTTAGCTTAGGTTCAACTCATTTATGTAATTGAGGATTAGATATTGGCATAGATACCCCCCAACCACTACATCCATTGCATCAAAGTGTTATGATTCTTATCCACATTTAATATAGTGATTATTTATGATGCCTATGAATACTCACTAATATCTATCTCTTTCGTCATATTTTTGCTTTTGTTCAATAATAAAAATAGGTGTTAATTTCAAAACTCATTAGCTTACTATAATTCATATTCATCTTAAATGCACTAGGCAAGATACTTGGTTTTTTTTTTTGGTAGTATTAAGTAATGGGGGTTTTGACCAATAGCTTGTTGTATTTCATATTCATCTTAAATGCACTAGGTAAAATACTTGTTTTTTTTTTTTTTGGTAGTATTAAGTAATGGGGGTTTTGACCAAGAATGTATTTCATATTCATCTTAAATGCACTAGGCAAGATACTTGCTTTTTTTTTTTTTGGGTAGTATTAATTAATGGGGGTTTTGACCAGAAATCCCTCAACCTGTTACAACAACTCCACAAGGGAGACACACACCCACCCCCTCACACACTCACCCACGCCACGGTTTGAACCTTAGACCTACCGAAAAAGAACCAAAACCCAAACCGCTGCACCACAAGTGCTAAGAAAAATTTAACATACCTATTAATTTTAAGTTGACAATATAATGTACATCTATTATAATAGTATTTAAACTATCACCACTATAATATTCTGTCTCTTCCAAATAATTCTAAATTCTACCTCTATATTATCTATGTAGCATAATGTTCCACATCGAAATTATAATACTTAGCTTATTCAATACATCCTAATAATTAGGAAATGAGGCTTTATGTTCTCTCTCATCCAAATATAAGTAACATTAGAAAATATGTCAATTTTTTTTTCATAGAAAATATGTCAAATTTTTATTCTTACAAATTAGCCAAAATAATTAGGGGATGAGGCTTTATAAACTTGAAATCTGGGCCTACTCGGACGATTCCGCCAAAGGAGAAAATAGTCATAGTCGGGATTGAACTCGTGACGTGTGGGAGAACGAAAACGAGATAATGGGAGAACAAGAAGAACAAGAGCAACATTATCATGAAGATGCTGTGAGAAGCATCAGCACCCGTACGGAAATACCTCCAAACCTGAATGAATATGGTTCCGATGGAGGCTCGAAGCTTGCAGCCTTTGTCTACGGTTAATTCAAACCCTTCCTTGTGCAAATGTCGTTTGCCTTTACTATTATTATCTTTTATATTTGTAAGCAAGTTCATTTTTATCGGCGATTTATCCAGTGTGGACGGCCGCTACTTATTTCGCAGCATGCATGTTTAATCTTCATATAGAGTGAAGAATTGCTGTAATATCTTTATTTAAGAACTTTTGTCCCTTTTTCTGCAAACTAGTTTGTCGGATCTTTTAAGATAGTGGAGAATTTGTGAGATTCGTAAGTAAACCAGTCAGTCATCTTCTGCCATGAATCCATGCTTAGGAAAATAAAATTATCTACAGAAAGATAACAAAATGCGGCTAATAGTAACAAAAGCAGTGCGCTGCTTTAAATTTATAAGGAAAGTAATGTAATAATGCCTGGAATTTGCTAAAATTGCAGATCTCATCCAGCAGACGCAGGCAATCATGGAAAATATGCTTCCGCTCATCAAGTTTGTCCTTATTTTAAATTATTTTAGAGTAATTGACAAGTAAATCTTGTAATGTTTGAAGTATATTGACAGTTGTCGTGAATCGTCTATGTTTGTTTACAGTGAGATAGATGCAGGAGCGGTGCGGATCACAGACGAGGTGCAGAGATGCAGGGACTCGTCGTTGGACCGAAAAGCTAAGCTGGAACAGGAAAGGGAGCGTTTTCAACAAGCTGCTTCCAGTGTGCTCCACATGCTCGACGAATCTTCTGGTTCTGCTTCTGCTCTACCTCTGCAGGTTATTACATTTCTGTTACCAGCTAAACCCTAGCCATTCCTTCATGTAATTTAGTGATAGAGAAAGGACGGTGGAAGTTTTCATCTCATTTGCCAAACCCTTGCTGAAATTTTATCCCGTGGAAAAGATTAACCGTTAGGTTTGATTACGCCTGCGAATGGAATGGAGTGAAATTCAATATCTGAGACAAACGACAGAATGATGATAATTACAATGGTTTTCCACGCAGATTGAAGCGCCGAGAGAAGAGGAGTCTCAAGAAAGGGAAAGCTGAGTGGGATAAATATGAGCCGATCAGTCACCATGGATTTGTTTTTGTTTGTTTTAAATAAAATTAGACAGAAAACATTACCGAGAAAAGAAAACATGCAGACGAAATTAGGAGTGTTGGTCTTTGTGGAACATTACAGGATGGTTTTGAATTTTAATTTGAGACCTAAGTTCATGGTATGCGTTTGAATTTAAGTTTAATTTACAAAATTTGGAGTGTTAGTCTTTGTAGAACATTACAGTGATGTGGTTTTGAATTTTTGTAGACTTGATTTCATTTAAAAAAGGGAATATTTGGAAATAGAGAATATTAATTGGTTTAAATTTTTATGTTATAATTTGATTTATTATTTTTTTGATAGATTTTAAATCAACTCATTTTTCTTTGTAAAGTTAGATAAATAAAATTCTTAAAGTATCTTTTGAAGTTTATTTGCTCTTTGTTTGAGGTTCTCTCCTTCAATTAGGTCGCTAAAAGAAATTTATGGTGGAGTATTTGCTCATCATTAATATAATTGTTGACCTTTGGACCTTTACAAGTTAAGCATTTATTAACCAATAATTTTTATTTTGTATCAAAAATAAAAATAAGAGGATAAGACTTCAACCAAGCATCAAACAATTTTTTTTTGTAAAATAATTTAATATATTTATTGATCAGTTGTAAACTATTTAACATAAAGTTACATTTTGTCAACCCTATAGGAAAGGTTTATATCCTGAAATTTTGTATGACATCAATAAAACCTATATATCTTTGAAGTTACATTTAGCCTAATTCCCTAATATCTTTGAAGTTACATTGCCTAATTCTTTCCTTGATATTTGAATAATCTCAAACCAACTTTTACCCTTAATGTCAAACTCAGAAGTATGTAATTTCACAAGTGTGCCCCTCCAATATATTTTCTTTACAAACCCTGTCCTATTTACAAAGAAGAAACCTGAATTTTTCCTCACATACTTTTCCAATAAAATCTCTTTGAATTTTATCAAATTTAGGTGTTATATTTATTGGAAATATTGAAAGTGATATCATATAGATAGGGATAGATTGCAAATTAGTCTTTATGAGTTGTAGCCTTCCAATAATTGTTAATAACTTACCTTTCCATCCTTCCAATAAGATTTTGTTATGTTTAAAATTGGGTCCTAAAGCTCTTTCTTTTATCCTTTCAAAGACAAAAGAATCCCTAGAAAATTTTATTGTAATTTTCTAACTTTATACCCTAAAATCCCCATAGGAAATTATTGTAAATTTAGGGCAATGCTAATGAAAATATTTAGTGTTTTGTGGGGAATAAAATTGGGTCCCAAAGCTCTTTCTTTTATCCTTTCAAAGACAAAAGAATTCCTAGAAAAGTTTATTGCAATTTTCTAACTTTATACCCTAAAATCTTCATACTAATATGTTGTAAATTTAGGGCAATGCTAATGAAAAATATTTTGTATTTGTACGAATTATATCTCATAGCATGATAGTATTAATTTAAATTCCATGGCCTTGCTAACAAATTGGATATGAAATGTGTAGGGATCATTTATTGCAACCTAAATATTTTTTATTTTCCTCTATTTCTGCCTTTGATAAAACTCTCCATAATGTCCCAACAAGAATAATAAATAGATAAGGAGAGAATGAGTCACCCTAGTGGATTCCATAAGATGATTCAAAGTATCCAACATAGGATCCATTGATTAAATAGAATATTTTAGAGTGCTACAACAACATCTAATCTAGTTGATTAAAACCAAAATTTCTAAGAATATCATGTATAAAACTCAACAAATCCTATCATATACTTTGTTCATATCTAATTTTATAAGAATGTCTAGTTTTTTCTTGGAATAAAGAGAACATATAATCTCTCATCCATCATTTTTTACCATATACAAAACTACCTTGTTCCTCTTAGATAATATAATCTAGAATCTTTTTCAATCTATTTACCATAATTTTTGTCTAGTTTTTTCTTGGAATAAAGAGAACATATAATCTCTCATCCATCATTTTTTACCATATACAAAACTACCTTGTTCCTCTTAGATAACATAATCTAGAATCTTTTTCAATCTATTTACCATAATTTTTGAAAATACCTTATAAATCATATTATAAAGGCTTATTAGATTAAAATTATTAAAATATTTTATCTTACCTTTCTTGCAAATTAATGCAATAAAGGTGGCATTTATATCACTAATTATAATATTGTTTCCTAGCATCTTCAACTTCATCCAACATATCACTCATCAAAAAATTCAAAATTTTTTGATGAAAAATATAAGAAATCCATTAGATCTAGGTTAATTATTACCCAAAATTTGAAATAATATCTTTTAAATAATTAATTGCTTCCTTCCTAATATCTTATTCTTCCTCAATATTTCTTCCATTTGTTTTGGTTATAGCATGATAAATTTGTATTTATGTTGCCTTCCTTAAGCCATATCTCTCTAGATATTAAGGAATGGATTAATAAGACCTACTCTTGATACAAGAAAGACAAAAAGAGGAAAACCCTCAAATTATCAAGTGATATCTAGGGAAGCAAGAACAAACATAGAGAAAGGAACAAACTAAGTTGGTTGAACTTCTCTTTACCAAATAGTAAAATAATATTGGTAATTCGTAGGCAAGGCCAAGAGCCCCTAATGAGACATGATTACCATATCATAGAATATAATCCCCCTCAAAGTAGAGGTGTATGTATTAGAGACCTTTGTTTGAGTAATAAGCCTGATATTATTTGTATCTAGAAAACTAAAATGACAAAGGAAGAAGTTTCAAAAACTATAAAAGGCATATGGGCAAGATGTGAATGGGATGTTGTGGTTTTTTAAGGGGCATTAGGGGAATTATAACATGCTAGAATCCTATTATAACCTCATATGTAACCATTCATAAAATTAGGTGTTGGATAGCCTCTTTAGTCACATGCTACTTTGTAAATATTTATTTCATCCTTATCAATGTCTATGTACCTACAACTCAGTCAGGAAAATTAGAAGTATGAATTGTGACTGAAGCCTTTATTAGAAGTAAATACCAAGAAACTTGATTCATGATCATAGGAAATTTTAATACCATAACCAAGCTAGATGAAAAATTAGGGGAAATCAATAAATTAATCCAAAGTATGAGAGATTTCTCAATTTTTATTCAAAACAACAATCTATGGGAGGTTGATTTTAGAGAAGAAAACTATACATGGACCAAAAATAGGAGAGGCCAAAACCTAATAATAGAAAAAATAGACAAGTGCATTCTCTTAGATCATTGGCTAGATAAATGGACTTGTGCTAATATTAATATCTTGAAAAGGATTGGTTCAAATCATTGGCCAATAATAGGTAAATTTGTGGTAAGTGAATTCAAAAAATGATCATATTTTAAATATGAGCAAATGTGGGAAGACCATCTGCAATTTGTTGACATGATAGCACACACATGGAATTATTCAAAAAATGGTGGGTGGTATACACTTCCAAAACAAATTAAATCAATGTCATCTAGATTAAAAAAATGGAACAAGAACACTTTTGGAAATATTTTGAGAAGAAAGAACTAAAAGATAAACTTTCAAAATTCTAAAAAGATGATCATAATAATATAATCTCGGAGGAAAGAGAGTTTATTAGTGAATATCATAATATTTTGAGTAAGGAAGAGAAATTTTGGAAATTAAAATCGAGATAAACTTGGTTAAAGGAGATAAAACTACAATTTTTTTTCATAGGATGGCAATAATATAAAGATCAACATCTAGAATTTGTAGAATTAAATAAGTAGAAGGGGTTTGGATTGAAGACCAAATTAAAATTAGAAAGGAGGAAATTTTTTTTACCAAAATATTCTAGGAACGGAGGAATTTGAAGTTAATGATAAACTACTACAAGAAGTACCTTCAATTATAACATATGAAGACAATAGGAAATTTATGGAGACTATTACTTTAGAAGAAGTTTATTTAGCTCTTTTCTCTTTTGATAAAGATAAATCCCCAGGTCTATATGGACTCTCTACAACATTCTATCAATGTAATTGGGATATAGTTAATGATTCTTTATTGGTGATAGTAGAACAGTCTAGGGTAAAACAACACATACCTTATAAAATAAATGCTACATATCTCACCTTGATTCCAAAAAATAAGAATGCAACATTGTTTTATTCGTTTAGGTCCATAAGCCTATGTAATATGACATATAATATTATCTTCAAAGTGATGGCAAATCGGTTAAGACTACTATTAAATAAAAATATTTTAGAAGAGCAAGGAAGATTTGTGAAAAGGAGACAGATTCTGGATGGGTCATAGTAGCTCATGAAGTTATGCATTCAACACCTTCAATAAAATAGAGAACAATGATCTAAAACTTGATATGAGTAAAGCCTATGATAGGGTTAAATGGGATTTTCTTTTTGTAGTATTAGAATTTTTTTATTTGGGATGAAATTGGTGAGATAGACTAAAGCTTATTGGTCAATGGGTTAGTAATAGAATATTTTAAAGCCAAGAGAGGTCTTAGATAGGGAGATCCTCTATCACCATATCTATTCATTATTATGGAAGAGATATTGGGTAGGAACTTGAAGAAGGCTAACAAATATGAGCTAATAAGTGAACTTAAGACTAGTAATAACATCAATAACATCACCCATCAATAGTTTGTAGATGATACAACCCTTTTTTTAAGGGCAAAGATAAACGAGGCTAGAGCTTGGAATAACTTATTAAAGGAATATGAAAGAACATCAGGACAAGAAGTTAATAAGACAAAATCCAAAATTTAATTTCTAAACACCCCAACTAGAATAAAAGTAGGGATATGCAAGTTACTTCAAATAGAGGAGGTAAATTTGCCAACAACTTATCTAAGGATGCCATTGTTTGAGGGGAGAATGAGGATAGAATTATGTAATCCAGTCATAAGTAAAGTTTTGAATAAACTACCAACATGGAAAGGTAGATGGTTATTGTTAGCAGGAAAAATACAGTGAATTAAATCAGTCTTACATACCATTCCAACATATTATATGTCCTTCTATACTATGCCAAACTCAGTAGAAAAAAGTTTAATTTATACTATATGGTCATTTTTGTGGTCATGATTACATGATAAAAGGAAATTTCCTTTGGTAAAATGGAGTACGATGTGTGATGATAAAACTAGGGGAGATCTTGGTTTAAGTGTTCTTACAGATGCAAACTTAGGTCTTAGGGGAAAACTATTTTGGATATTGTACAAAGAGAGTCAAAGATAATGGGCAATAATTCTTCTAAGTAAATATGTTGAGCCCAATGACCCAAGCTTAATATTTATTGTATTCTCACTATCAAATGGTTTTGCACTATGGGATGATTTAAAATTATCAAGTTATTTAATGATTAAAAGTCTAATATGGGTGGTGAGAATTGAATATTTTTTTATTTATTTGGATGGATACTTGGTGTGATAAAATACCACTCAATCTAGATCCAATTTTGAAACCATGGATGATATTACTTCAAGAAAATTATGGTGATAGGGTTTCAAACATTATGTACAAGGATTAGGAAGGAAGATACAAATGGAATGTTTTTTTACAAGCATACAAGACATTGAGGCTAGGAGGCAGTTGAGCAAAAAGATAAAAACAATGATTATTTTGACAAGAGCCAAGGATAAGATGATTTGGGAGTTGAATAGCTTAGGATAATACACATCAAGAAGTGGATATAATATAAAGCACCAATAAAATAGGAATCACAAGAATGTGGAGAGATATTTAGGATAGCCTAGGTATTCCAAAAGTCATTTTTTTTGTTTGGTTAGTAGGTCATAAAAGACTTTTATCCTGGGATAACCTTATGAAAAGGGGTTTTCATGGCCCCCCACAATGTGTTATTTGTAAAAAGGAGGAAAAGAGTATAGACCATCTTTTGCGACACTACTCAATAGTCTAGAAACCATGGTAATGGATTCTTAATATATTTGTTAAATGCATGGTGATGAATGGAAAAATTGAAGAATGGTTAAAGAAAAAAAAAACACTTTTAAAAGTTATGATTTATAGACAATCTAGGATATACCAAAATATACAATAAATTGGATTGTATGGCTAGAAAGGAATAGAAGAATATTTAAATAAAAGGAAAGTAGTTTAGAGGTAAAGAAAATAAAATTAGTTTAGAGGGAATGAAAAGGAAGCCATATATAAGTCTAAACCAACCCTATCAACTCATCCAATCCCTAAGTAGAGAGCCTTGATAGATGGAGTCAAGTCATCGAATGAAATTATGATGTTGGGTACATGAGAAACAAAAAGAATACAAAGAATATAAAGTGGAAACCACCACATGTGGAATTGGTCAAATTGAATATTGAAGGAGCATTTAAAGGAAATCCAAAACTCGCATGAGGAGGAGGAATGATTAGAGATAATAGAGGATATATTTTGTCTCATTACGCTTTCAATAGTGGATTTAATACAATTAATGAAGTTGAATCTTGGGCGACTTTAGGAGGGTTAAAATGTACAAACAAATGAAATGGAAGAGAGTATGGATAAAAGGTGATTCACTAATAGTAATAAATGCAATTTTAACAAAAATAAAGGCTTCATGGAACATACAAGAGATAATTGTGTAAATACAACACCTTGCTATAAAGTTTGAAGAAATTAGGTTTACACATACTTTAAGGGAAGGAAACAAATGTGCATATAGGCTAGCCAATAGAGGGGTTTTAATTGACGATAGTGAAGTTAAATTCTATTTTCTATGGTTAAAGGAAGTAGTATGTCTAGCTAAATCTGACAAAAAAATGTGGATTGTCTAAATCAAATAATGATTGAGATTTAATTTAATGTTTTCCATTGGTAATATTTGCTTTATTTTATAGCATTAATGTGTTTTCATATAAACTATTTATTACATTTTTTTTGGTTGCACTTATGGTTCAAGAAGGAAACTAGCAATCCAGATTTGGTAAAGCGAACTATGATAGCGAGATGTTTAGGAAATATTACTCTACTAAGATGTAATACATAGATAGTAGAAGTGGATTTTTGGTATTGTGAAGGTTGCTATAGGAAAATTTCAAGAAAAGGATGTTAAATTCTGGAATATTTGTATTCATACAAAAAAATGAAGAAGATCCATAAATTAAAAATCAAGAATTCAAACATTTTATGAAAAATTATGTAGGTATCTAGCTATAGCAACTCAATTGAGATGAGAATTGAATATTTTTGTAAAATATCAAGCTCTAAAGAAGAGAGTTGTGATTTGTTAAAGGTGGGGGACCCAAGTACAACCCCTTCTCCAACAAAATAAAAAATAATTATGAATTATAAAGAACTTTAACATAAATAAATTGAGTTCCTTCCAACATCTTTCACAAGGAGTAACTACAGTTGGATCATATACATCTATAATACCAATGTTGACATTTTCTCTTTCTAGAAAAAAAGACTAGCAACCCTATATAAATTTTTAGTTCTAGCAATTGTCCATCCCATTTGCATTTATCTCATATTGTTGCAATACCTCGAATATTCTATAGCAAAAATCACTAGATATGTGCATGTGAATTATGTTAAATATAATTAATATATTTTTTAAAAATAATTTTTAATAATAAGTTATTTCCAAATTAATACAAAGTATTGTGAGAAATTTTTAATAAGTTAAATAAAGTTAGTGGTATGTTTTTTTTTTAAACTATTATATTACATCATCACCATAAAGTACTATTACAACAAGTTGGCTATTTTAAGCATGTATCCTTGGCAAGAGTCGAACCTTGGTCTCCTATAACAAAGCTGAGCAATCTAACCAGTTGAGCTAGTGCCTTTGAATAAAGTTAGTGGTATGTTTATTCAATCCAAATTGTTTGATTTGAACTTTGTAACAATGCAAATGAATATTTATATTTTTTTGATAATTTATGTTTGGCTTCTATTGTGTGCCACTGCTATCAAAATAACAAAATATTACATTCATGTTAGCTCAATTAAACCATATCCAACTTGCTCTTTTATTAAAATTATTTTTTATTTGCCTTCTTATCAAAGATAATCTTCATCTTCCTCAAATTGTTGTTTTGAACAATTATCTCCTTGACATCATTTTCATTAAGAGATAAACTCTCACTTGCTAGTTACCTTCAAAGATACAAATATTTCCAATATCAAGACCAATATTGTAATTGGCTAAATTATCTATTATCCAGTTTCCTTCTCCAAATATATGTTAAGATTTCCATGATATTGCATTGAACAATAGTTGATGGGTATAGTAAATAATTTTATTTTTTATCCAAACCCACATCCATATTTTTTGACAGTATTAATAATAATTTTTGAATATCCTCAGTGAAAATATATTCCCATCTATTTTTATGTCAATTTTGATCCCTATAAAAAGTGTCCTAGCTTCTATGTAGTTGTTACTTAGAATATTATATGATTGTAATGTTGAAAATTAGAACACATTGATTGTATTTTTTTAATGATGCTCAAGATTTAAATACATTTTAGTTTTCACAACATAGGTTGTAACAAACTAACAAATTAACTCTCACATCGAACAACACACAAGAATCCTAGGTGAGTGATTTTAACCACTCGCTTTATCTTCACCTTATTATGATGTATTACACCATATGATGTAACAAATTCCAACATCCAACCCTTATTACATCATGATCCAAACATGAATAGAAATACTCAAAATAGTAAAAATAACCATATGATGAACTAGGGCACACTCAATAGTTTATCAAGTATACTTAGAGTACGAATAGGGACACACTCAACTATTTATATCAAGCAATAGTGAGAATGGCTTCACTATGTTTCTTCAGTGGAAATTACCTCATTGAAAATTTAACCAAGGATAGGGATAAAATCAGCTATCCAAGGTCATATGACACAATTGAATAGGTACATACTCTATCCAACATCAAAGTTGTAAACAAAGACATACACAACCAATCACAAAATCAAGGATAGGAACAAACTCAACTATCTAAGGTCATACAACATAACTATAAATCTGGTCAAGTAGATAAATATAAGACTATCAATCCATAAATGTAAACCTGCTCAAGTTTATATCCACTAAAAATCCCTAAGTAGCTTTTCTCTAGGCTTATTGCAAAGAACCAGGTATTAGCTAGTTTTATATGCTTAGAAATTTCCATGTTTTTTAGTTACTTCAACTACAACACTAATCATATTAAGGCATAAGGCATTACCTTTACCTTACCCATGTCTCCAGCCACCAACATTCCACCTGAGCATTTATCCATTATCATTACATTTACGGGTTTCCTTCTTCATATATATATTTCATTCTCCTCTTATCATTACATTTACTAGTTTCCTTCTTTATAGTTATGTTGACATTTTTAAGATATTGTGTGTAATAATAGTTTGATAGATGGGATAATATGATGGAGACGTCGATTCCTTGTAAAAAAAAAAAAAAAGTTTGATAGACATTACTTATCATAAATAATAAATAATGTTATTTTTTATTTAATCCTTACATATATTTTTCTTGATTATATATATATGTGCATCCTCTTTCAATGACAATTTCAATCCTCATAAGAAGTGCCCTAGCCTCTGCATAGTTGTTGGTTGAAGTTCCATATGATTTTAAACTAAAAGAAATTTATTTTCATTTTTTCAAAATACACCTCCTCCACTAGCTTTTTTAGGATTTCTTTTGGAAGCACCATCAAAATTAAATTATGATAAAAAATTTTAATGTTGACAGAGCTACTCTAATATATTCTTATGTTTTTAGAAAAATAACCCCAAATGGTGTAAGCAAAGGGATAACAAAGAAGTAAATGATCTAATGTTTCTAGGTCATTCTCACATAAGGCACATTTAATAGGTTTATGATATTCTTTTCTTTGCAAAATCTATCATGCAGAAATCTTAGTTTCAACTGTTAACCAAGGAATGTTAAGGGAGGGCCTTGGGTGATCGAACATCCATCTAAGGGAAATATTTGGGAATAGTAAATTTTAATTGATCTAAATTCTTATGTCCTAACTTGATCGAATATCCACCATATTTTGATAGATTCCAAACCAACTCATCCTTGTCTATAAAGTTAGATAAATAGAACTCTTAAAACATCCTTTGAATCTTATTTTCTCTTTGTTAAGATCCTCTCCTTCAACTAGGTTGCTAAAACAAATCCATGGAGTTATTTCTTAGCATTAATATAAAATTTTTACCTTTGAACATTTACAAGCTAAACATTCATTGACCGATAATTACCATTTTGTATAAAAAATAAGAGGATAAGACTTCAACCAAGCATCAAACAAAAAATTTATAAAATCCCCTCATTGACTAGTAATATAATATACTTCTTGATCAATTGTAAACTATTTGACATAAAGTTACATGTTGTCAAGCCTATAGGAAGGGTTTTTATCCTGAATTTTTTTGACATCAATAGAAGCTAAATATCTTTGAAGTTACATTTAGCCTAATTATTTCCTTGATATTTGAATAATCTCAAACCAAATTTTACCCTTAATGCCAAACTCATAAGTCTATAATTTCACAAGTATACCCCTCCAATATTATTTTCTTTACAAACCTTGTCGCATTTACAAAGAAGAAACCTGAATTTTTCCTCACATCTTTTTACAATAAAATCTCTTTGAATTTTATCAAATTTAGATGTTATATTTATTGTAAATCTTGAAAGTGATATCATATATATAGGGATAGATTACAAATTAGTCTGTATGAGTTGTAGCCTTCCAAAAATGGTTAAGAAATTACCTTTCTATCCTTCTAATAATTTTTTTTTGTTTAAAATTGGGTCCAAAAGCTCTTTCTTTTATCCTTTCAAAGATAAAAGAATTCCTAGAAAACTTTATTGTAATTTTCTAACTCTATACCCTAAAATCTCCATACTAATTTGTTGTAAATTTAGGGCAATGCTAATGAAAAAATCTTGCATTTTGTAGGAATTATTTCTCATAGCATGATAGTATTAATTTATTTTCCATGGTCTTGCTAACTAAGGGATGTCCTAAAAGATAAGTACCATCAACAAATTGGATATGAAATGCATAGGAATCATTTATTGCAACCTAAATATTTTTTATTTTTCCTCCATTTTTACCTTTGATAAAGCTCTCCCTAAACCCCAACAAGAATAATAAATATATAAGAAGATAATGAGTCACCCTCGTAGAGTTCATAAGATGATTCAAAGTATCCAACATAGGATCCATTGATTAAAATATAATATTTTGGAGTGCTATAATAACATCTAATCTAGTTACACCAACGATGATTAAAACTAAAATTTCTAAGAATGTCATGTATAAAACTCTACAAACCCTATCATATAATTTATTCATATCTAATTTTACAAGAATGCCTAGTTTTTTATTGGAATAATGAGAACATATAACCTCCCATCCATCAATTTTTTACCATAAACATAACTACCTTGTTCCTCTTAGATAACATAATCTAGAATATTTTTTAATCTACTTACCATAATTTTTGAAAATACCTTATAAATCATATTGTAAAGGCTTATTACATAAAAACTTATTTATTTTTATAATAAGCTATGTGTGGCTTCTATTGGGGGCACTCCTATTATGAAACCAAAATATTACGTTTCTCTCATTACATTTCTAACAAGTTAATTAAAGCATATCCAACTTTACCTTTTTATCAAAGATATTCTCCATCTTCCTCAAAATGCTAAGTTTCCACAATCAACTCCTTTTATATCAAATATCTTTGAAAATTTAAATTCTATCAAGATGAAATTCAAAACCACTAATGGCTAAAATATTTTCTTCCCAACTTCTATATCTATAAATATATTGTCTATAACAACCTCATAATTTCTTAATATATTTTTTAGGGTTCTTATTCATTCCCTTAATATTCCAAGATATTATTTTCATTGTTATTTTTTGTTTTTATTTGTGGGTTTAGCCCCACTTCTTGTTAGCACTTGTGATATTTGCTTTTGTTTTCCCATATCAATATCCCTATGGGTTTATTTTTCTCTTTATTTTTTCTTCTTGGATATTCCTCTCTTTTTTATTCCCAATAATACTTTCATCTTCATCAATCTCTTCAATCTTCTCACACTGTTGATAGTAAGACTTATCATCTTTAGGTTTACCTTGTTCTAAAGGATATGAAGTGCAAGGAATAACCTCAAAAGCATAATCTTCTTTATGTTGCCCTAGAAACTCTAAAGCACAAGGATGCTCTTCTGTAGCAGTTACCTTCTTATTTTGCTCTAAAAAATCTAAATTGTTATGGGTTTACTCCATCCTCATTTATTTATTATGCTCTCTTGAAACCTTAAAGTGCAAGGGATAACATATTCACCCCTTTCACTCTTATTAATTGGAGAGAATTATATACTATGCAAGAAAAATTAAGATGATTTACCTGGAATAAACTTGACATCATTTATTATCTTTGTTTTAGAATTTCTCTCCACATCTTCTTTTGCACCTTTAATTCCTTCTAAACTTGCCAAATGATACTATAGATAGTTTTTTTCCCCCTCTTCTTTTAGAGTGGAATATCCTTGATATGATTTAGCTTCTATTACTATATGATTTCCTTGCTTTATCTTGAATTTTATCTCATGGCTAAAATTTTTTGTCTCTTTCTTCATAGTTTCTACTTTGCAAACTCTTTCCATGTGTCCAATATCATGATAATTGTGGTAATGAATTACAATATTTTTATAATCTACTTGTTGATGTCATTCTATTAATTTAAATTTAATATTAATGGATTGTGGCGAAGGTTTAAAATATTCATAGCAACACACATTCGAGTATATATAGCATAATTTTGCTTCTTAGTAGTTAGCCCTTCCTTGATGAATTACCCTAGGGTATTTCCAATATTCTTTAGAACATCCTTATTTGTAAGCTAATATGGAAGTCCAAAAATCCTAACCCATACTGGAAGCTTCTTTATAGTTTCTATATCAAAAAAAAATAATTCAATGGTCTCAAATAAAGTGCATCTCTTCCTCTGAATCATGGGATCCAATGATTATTCTAACGGGATCCAAGGATAAGTTTATTTGGGAGTTGAATAGCTTAGGAGAATACACAACAAGAAGTGGATATAATGTAAAGCACCAATAAAATAGTAATCACAAGAACATGGAGAGATATTTGGGATAGCCTGGGCATTCCAAAAGTCAAATTGTTTGTTTGGATAATAGGTCATAGAAGAATTTTATCTTGGGATAACATTATGAAAAAGGGTTTTCATTGCCTCTCACAATGTGTTATTTGTAAAAAAGAGGAAAATATTATAGACCATCTCTTGGGAAACTACTCAGTAGTCTAGAAACTATGGCAACATATTCTTAATATATTTGTTAAATGCATGGTGATGAATGGAAAAATTGAAGAATGGTTAAAGCAATGGCAAAGCACTTTTAAAATTGAGGATTTATAATCTAGGATATATCAAAATATATAATAATTTAGACTATATGGCTAGAAAGGAATAGAAGAATATTTAAAGGAAAATAAAGCAATTTAGAGATAATGAAAAATGAAATTTTTTTTAGCCATAGAGGAGTCTAAACCAACCCTATCAACTCACTCAATCCTTAATATAGAAGAAGAGAGCCTTAATAGATGGAGTCAAGTCATAAAATATAATTATGATGTTGGGTATAGGAGAAACAAAATAATACAAATAATATAAAATGGAAGTCGCTAGATGTGGAATTGATCAAATTGAATCTTGAAGGAGCATCTAAAAAAACAAAAACCAACATGAGGAGGATGAATGATTAGAAATAATAGAGAAGATATTTTATCTCATTATGCTTTCAATAATGGATTTAAGATAAATAATGAAGTTGAAGCTTGGGAAGCTTTAGGAGGGTTAAAAATATACAAACAAATGAAATGGGATAGAGTATAGATAGAAGGTGATTCACTAACAATAATAAATAAAATTTTGAGGAAAGAAAAGGCTATAGAGTTTGAATAAATCAAGTTTACACATACATTAAGGGAAGGAAAAAAATGTGAAGATAGGTTAGCCAATAGAGGAGTTTTAATTGAGAACAGTGAAGTTAAATTCTCTTTACCATGGTTAGAGGAAGTAGTAAGTCTAGCTAAAGCTGACAAGAAAATGTTGACTGCTTGAATCAAATAATGATTAAGATTTACTTTAATGCTTTCCATTGGTAATATTTGAATTATTTTATAGCATTAATGTGTTTTCATATAAGCTATTTATTACAATATTTTTTGTTGCAATTATGCTTTAGGAAGGAAAATAACAATCTAGATTTGGTAAAATAGACTATGATAGTGAGATGTTTAGGAAATATTACTCTACTAAGATGTAATACATAGAAAATAGAGGTAGAGTTTTGGTATTGTGAAGGTTGCTATAGGAAAATTTCAAGAAGGATGTTGAATTTTGGAATATTTGTATTCACACAAAAAATTGAAGAAGATCCAAAAATTAAAAAACAAGAATTCAAACATCGTATGAAAAATGATGTAGGTATCTAGTTATAGCAACTCATTGGAGATGAAAATTGAATATGTTTGTAAACCCTCAAGACCTAAAGAAGAGATTTATGATTTTTCAAGGGTGGGGGACCCAAGTACAACCCCTTGTTCTCCAATAAAACTAAAAATAATTATGAATCATAAAAAAACTTTGACATAAATAAATTGAGTTACTTCCAACATCTTTCACAAGGAGTAACTGTAGTTGGAGCATATACATCTATAATACCAAAGTTGATATTTTTCTCTTTCAACCCTATTACTTTTTAGTTCTAGCAATTGCCCATACCATTTTCATTTTTCTCATTTTGTTGCAATACCTCAAAGCTCCTATAGCGGAAATCACTAGACATATGCATGTAAATTATGTTAAATATAATTAATATTTTTATTAAAAATAATTTTTAATAATAAGTTATTTTCAATCTTATACAAAGTATTGTGATCATTTTTAATAGGTTAAATAAAGGTAGTGGTATGTTTTTTTAACTATTATATTACATCATCGCCATAAAGTGCTATTACAATTTGGTTATTTTAAGCATGTATCCTTGGCAAGAGTTGAACCTCGATATCTTCTTTCAAAGCTGAGGAATCTAACCAGCTGATCTAATGCCTTTGGATAAAGTTAATGGTATGTTTATTCAATCCAAATTGTTTGATTTGAACTTTGAAACAATGCAAATGAATATTTATCTTTTTTATATAATTTATGTTTGGCTTCTATTGTGTGCCACTGCTATCAAAATAACAAAATATTACATTCATGTTAGCTCAATTAAACTATATACAAATTGCTCTTTTATTAAAATTATTTTTCATTTGCCTTCTTATCAAAGATAATCTTCATCTTCCTAAAATTGCTGTGTAACAATTATCTCCTTGATATCATTTTCATTCAGAGATAAACTCTCACTTAGCTAGTTACCTTCAAAGATACAAATATTTCTAAGATCAAGACCAATATTGTAACTGGCTAAATTATCTATTACCCAGTTTCCTTCTCCAAAGATATGCTAATATTTCCATGATATTACATTGAACAATACTTGATAAGTATCATAGATAATTTTTTTTTCATCCAATCCCCACATCCATATTTTTGATAGCTTTAAAAATATTTTTTGAATCTCCTCAGTTAAAATATATTCCCATATATTTTTATGTTAATTTTGATCCCTATAAGAAGTGTCCTAGATTTTATGTAGTTGTTACTTGAATTATTTATGATTGTAATGTTGAATATAGAATGCATTGATTGTATTTTTCATTGATGCTCAAGATTTAAATACGTTTTAGTTTTCCCAACATAGGTTGTAACAAACTAACAAATTAACTCTCACTTATAACAACCCACAACTCACAAGAATCCTATATGAGTGATTTTAACAACTCACTTTATATTTACCTTATTATGATTTATCACACCATATTATGTAACAAATTCCAACATCCACCCCTTATTATATTATAATCCAAACATGAATAGGGATACTCACAATAGTAAAAATAACTTCTAGGATACACTCAATAATTCATCAAGTATACTTAGAGTATGAATAGGGACACACTCAACTATTTGCATCAAACAATAGTGAGAGTGGTCTCATTGGAAATTTAACCAAGGATAGGGATAAACTCAACTATTCAAGATCATACGACATAATTGAATAGGTACTTACTCTATACAACATAAAAGTTGTAAATAAATATACACACTATTGTTCATAATAGTTGTGATTGAGAACACACAACTAATCAAAAAACCAAGAATAGGAACAAACTCAACTTTCTAAGGTCATACAACATAATTGGATAGGTACACACTATTGAACATCAATGTTGTAAGCAAGGAAACACACTATTGTTTACAATAATTATGACTAGGGATATACACAACCAATCACAAAATAATCGTTTGAACTAGACATTACTGATTTACATCATCTTGTGAATGGTGACAAACTCAACCATTCACCTTGAGTGCAACATATTTCTTCACTAGTCCATACAAACAACAAGGTAGTTGGATGTACTTACTTGCTCCTAAAAAAACTTGACATTATAAATCTTTAGTCATCTTGTGCTTACCAAATTCTATCTACAAAGCTTATGGGTACATTGAACATTGAGAAAAATTATATTTCCTCCCCCCTCAATGTGAACTCTTCACTTACTCAAGAAGAAAAATTAGACCTTGGCCATGGAAAATACATTGTTGACCATGAACACTCATTCATTCTAACTAAAACCGTGATTGCATATACCTTTCTAGGAGGAATGTCACCTTAAGATATGAACTTGGCCAACATAAAATGTGGTCAACTAGTGACTCGCTGATTGGGAAACATGATGACTTGATGGAATACTAGATTTTGGGACACCACTCTTAAATAAATATTTTGATCTACCTATAGATAAAATTTGGCCACTTGTGTTTCTATTTTTTTGGTAGACAACCAATAAAAGCTTATCCATAATTTTTTTCCTCTCTTCTCCCTTTATATTTGTAATTCAATAGTCATTATGTATATTTCATAATGTATTCTCAACATCCTTCATGGTGGGATGATGCACCACATTCTATTCTAGGAATTAGAGAACCAAATCAACTATCTTCCTGGTCATTTTAATCAACTAAAGGCCCTTGAGCTCAAGATTCATTATCATATACAACTTCTCTTATTTGATAAAAATATGATAGAACATCACCAAATCACGTTCTTTATCTCCCTAATAATAGCTCCAATAACACCACTCTGAAGCCCCACATGTTGCTCTTTGAAAAACATACCCATGTCTCACTATATCTGATGTCAAGTATGCCCATTATCTCTATGTGATGTCATGATTCATTGATATCATTCTCATAAAATAGTAATCAAAAATCCTGGTGTTGAAATCTCTATCAACTTAAACGTTCATTATCTAAAAATAGTTGTTGGAAATCATAGTCATAGTGGAGTGAATCACATCAATAATCCCACCTATTTAATACAACAAGGTGTGGTAATTGATCCATACATATCTCAATACAAAAACATTTATTCCATCACCATCATAGCCTCTTCTATAATCCATGCACATAGAGAGCTTTGAACCATACCAATATTTGAAGGCACATAGTCGTGTATTATGATGTGGATCACATATTGCATAGTGATTCAAGGCCTATAGGCAATCTCCATATCAACCTTTCATCTATGTATGGTTTTATAGATATTCATAATCAAATTTTATTTTAGCTTGATCACCATATTACACTCAAATATAATCCACAAGGGCTTGCTTTGGATGACACCATAACAAAATATTCCCAACTTTGGATTAAAAACGTTGTCTCCCACATCTATCATAATATATATTGTGTCATAAACTTTGTTATCCTCCTCTCTTGAATTAAGCTACCACTGTCATATTTCTATTTTTCCATGCATGGCCACACCATATACCTTGATATCTTTCTTGAATTAATTAAGGCTACATAGGAACTTCATGTAGTCATTGATTATGATATAATATATGAGCCCCAAGTCCATGGATTTATATGGGTCCATATGACTTGTGCCAAAATCAAAAGGTATGGAGGTGTTCTACATGACTTCATAAATTAGGGGCTATGCCTTGTTGTCCTAAATATAGATAATGGCCATGAGCACCGACTTGATGATGACGAGGATCTAGTTGGGACAGGTACCATTTATATTTCTAGATTACTAACATGTATGCATGCCAAGGAGGTGTTCAAGAGTATGTTGAATTTAGTCTTCCTATGGTTGGATACTATCCTAGAGGGGCCCACTACATTGGTCCAATAATTTGGCTATAAAATATCTAATTTTTGTGTTCATAGTCTCTTGTTTATATAGGTAAGGAAAGAGCCTTTACAAACCACCTCTAGGCAAAAATTATGGATTATTGATATATTATGAAAAATTGCCATGGTATTATAGGCTGATGAAAAAGCTATGCATAATCCTAAACCTACTAATTACATCACATAAACATATTGGTTATGTTATATTATTTGTGTTCCTTATCATCTATGCTATGGTTGAAATAGAACTATTCATCATGGAGTTTGGTGGGAGAGTGTCCTCACCATCCCTTGAATATCATCATGCTATAATACCAAATATTGAAAATTAGAATGCATCAATTGTATTTTTCATTGATATTCAATCTTTAAATATTTTTTAGTTTGCCAACATATGTTGTAACAAACTAGTAGATTAAATTTCACTTCTAACAACTTAGATCTCACACAAACTCACAAGAATCCTACATGGGTGGTTTTAACCACTCATTTTTTCTTTACCTTATTATAATTTATCACATCATATTATGTGATAAATCCCAACATCTAATTGAAGATATTTTTGTCTTCATTATTTTGAAAAGTAACACCTCCACCATCTTTTATTGGATTTCCATTGGAAGCACCATCAAAATTAACTTTAATAAATCCAACTTCTTAGCATTTCTATTTTACCATAGATCAAAGTTGATCTTGTATGTTTTCTCCAATGTCACATATGATCCTTCTAGACATATTCAAAAACTATAACAAAGAGCCTACCACCCATTTTTATACTCTTGATACTTCTCCTGATAAGCACCATGTCTATAAACATTCTACAAGAGAAATAATAACATGATTCAAAACTTGAGCATGATTTTTAAATCAATATTTAAAAAAATTATTATTCCTTTCAAGCTATAAATTCTAAAAAATAATGGTAGGACCAATCCTCTATAGAATAAATAGTGTTGAGTTTTGAAATAATCAACCCAATATTTCATCGACTCTTTCCATGTTGATGGTGCTATCAAATATATTCTTGTATTTTTTTATATAAGTTGCCCCAAATGTTGTAATAAAATGGATAACAAGAAGTAAATGATATAATTTTTTAATATCACTATTATACATGGCACACCTAAAAGGTCCATGATATCCTCTTTTTTTTAGATTCTCACCTATAATATTCTTGCTTTATATTTCTAAAAAGGTAATGTTAATGTCATAGGGAGATATTCAAGTGACAAAATATTTTTTCAAGAGAATTCATTGGGAGTAGGAAATTTTGAATGCACTAAATCCTTATGTTCTAACTTGATTGGGTACCCACCATCTTTTGATAGATTCTAAACTAACTCATCATTCTACATAAAAATAGATAAAATTCTTCAAGCATATTTTGAATTCCATCCACTATTTCCTTGAGGTCCTTTCCTTGAAATGGGTTACTAATAGAAATCCATGATCTGAATTGTAATATAACTTGACCTTTGAACCTTTACAATCTAAACATGCATGATCCAATGATTTCCATTCTTGATTAAACATAAGAGGATAATTCTCCAACCAAGCATTAGACTAAAACATTATAGAATCCTACTCATTGTCTAACCATATAATATGTTTCTTGATCAATCACAAACTATCCAATATAAAGTTTTCATGTTATCAATTCTCTAGGTAGTGTTAGTTTCTTGAATAATTTTCTTGCATCGACAAAACCTAAATATTTTTTAAATAACATTTGTGTCCAAATATTTCCATGATCTTTGAAAAATATCCAACCAAGTTTTCCCTAATTCCAAACTCGCAATTATGTAATTTTGCAATTTTCCCCTCCAATATTATTTCCTTTGCAAATATTATTCCACTATAAAGAGGAAACCTAATTTTTCCTTACATTCTTTCCAAATAAAAGCTATTTGAATTTTATCAAATTGTGATGTTAGACCTATTGGAAAATATGTAGATTATAATGTAGTCTATATTTTTTAGTGTTCTAGCTAAGATTATGAACCTACCTTTCCAATCTGGAAAACAATATTGCATTCTATCCAAAAGTGCATCTCATCTCTTATTATTTTTGATATCATGTAAAATAATGCCTAATTATTTTGATGTAAATTTCCAACTTTAAACCCTAAAATCTCCATAATATTCATTGTAAATCTAGAGCAATGTTAATAAAAATATCTTGGATTTTTATGTATTAATTAACTATCCAATAAGCTTATCATGGCATGATGACATTGATTTAAACTCCATGGCCTCATGGACTAATGAATTACCCAAAATAAAAGTATCGTAAACATATTGAAAATGAGATTTGAAGGGACCATTTGTTATAATCTCAATACATTGTATTTTTTCCTTTGAGAAAGTTATCCCTAATGCCTCAGCTTGGAATTATAAATAAATAAATAAATAAATAAATAAATAAATAAATATATATATATATATATATATATATATATATATATATATATATATATATATAAGATATAAGGAGATAGTGGGCCTCCTTGGCAAGGTCCATAGGATGATTCAAAGTATATAGTGGGGGATCCAATGATCATTTAATAGAATATTTTAAAATGGTATAACAACATCTAATCCATTCACACCAATCTTTATCAAAACCAATGTATTTAAACTATCATATACAAAAATCGAGGAAACTAGAGTCATATGCTTTGTTCATATATACTTTTACAAGCATACTTGAGATTTTTATATATTGAAGAGAATGTATGGACTCATCAATAATTACTATACCATAAAAAAATTGTTTTCCACAAAAACCACCTTCTTCTTGTGAGATAATATAATCTCAAAATGTTTTCAATCTATTTGTCATTATGTTTGAAATCATATTAAAATTGTTTTACAAAATATTTCTAGACAAAATTTAGCAAAATATTGCAACTCTTCTTTCTTGGGAACTAATGCAATAAATATGGCATTGATCTCACTTATACTATAGTCTTCTTTTTCCTAGCATAACCACAACTAACATATAATTCTTCAATAAATAAATAAAAATTGAAAGAAAATTGGAGGCAATATGTCAAAGTTAGATGCCTTATTAGGGTGGAAGGATAAAACTACCTTATACATCTCTTCCATATATATTTTCCCATGAATATTTCATTTTGTCCTTGTGTAATACTTGAAGGAATATTTTGCAGAAGCTTACCTTAATCCTTCTTGTCTTGCCTACCATTTAACAAAATATATTTGAAATTATTAATTGCTTCCTTTCTAATTTTTTTCCCTCAAAAATGCTTCCATCTAGAGCTGAGATATTTTTTATTTGACAAAAACACAAGTCTATTTTGTTGTAAAATTTGATATATTTGTCCTTGTACTTAAGTTATCTCTCTCAAGATTTTTGGGTCCTATAAGACTATTCCTTTTTTCTATACATTATGATAATCATAGAAAAAAAATATTGTACATAATTATATTGGTATATTCCGTTGATTTCTAATATCTCTTGTAAAGTATTGAGCTTGGGTTTATTTTCCTCTTTTTTAAATGTGTTACCAAAATATTTTACATTACGAATATTTATTTATCCCTTTAGATATTTCATCTTTTAAGTAAACCTATACATATATAATATATCAAACCTTGCTTCATCCCAGCATAACATAACCATATAGAAGGAATTAAGGTCTTGAAAAACTATTGAAACTTATCATCTCTATGTTTATGCTTTTATAAAGAACCTAAAGTCCAAGGAGTAGCCTCAAAAGCACTTTATTTTCTATGCAATCAAAGAAAACCTTAAATACAAGGACCATCTTCCATAGTATTTATTTTTTATGCTAACCAAAATTGCCATGGATATCCTCCATACTCTTTTTTTACTATGCAACTTTTAAAACCCTAAACTAAAAGGCATAAATTCTATACTACTTTTTTTATTACAAGGAGATGATTTTGTGTTAATTAGGAAAATGAAGATATTTTATCTGGTTGAAACTTTATCTCTTTTACCTTATTTATTTTAAAATTTGACTCCAAATCAACCTTCATACCTTTAATTTCTTTTGAATTTAGACTTGCACATTGTTCACCCTTGTATCCTTGTTTGTTTCATCTAATGGTTGTTCTAAGTGAACTATGAGGACCTTTAATATCTGATGATGCAAAGGGGATTTATTTACCAATTTTTTATAGTGGAAAATCCTTGATCTAATATAAATTATACTACAATATGATCATTATGTTTTAAATTGGTTTCATGACCATTTTTTCTCTCTTTCTCCATCCTTCTCAGTTTGCAATATCTTGCCATATATCCAGTCTCAATATTCATGGCATCATAATGAAATGTTCTCATGATCCACTCATTTATCCTACTCTGTTTATTTAGATTTAATATTTATTAATTATAGAAAATATTTTGAAATATCCATGGCAACACATATTCATGTATATACAACATGCATCCACTCCGTAGTAGTTGGTCCATCCTATATGAAATCCCCTAGAGTATTGAAATATTCTTCACATTTTCCTAAATGGTAAGTTTATAAAAAGCCACACTATAAGACTTCAATAATTATTATCTCCATAGAAGGGATCTCTCCCCTAAAATATGGGCCAAAACCCACTATTTTATCTCTAATATTCAAATTGGAGAAGATGATGAAAAATAATTTTGGGAGAAAAGTCATGGAGTAATTTGAGTTTAATCCTCACTTATAAGTAATTTAATATTGAATTATATGAAAAATTTGTTAGTATCCATTGAACTTACATGTTATCCCTTTTATTTTTATTATATCATGATCACTCATCTCATACTTGGTAATCACTTCTTGTGTAACATTTTTGCATAGAAAAGGATAACCATAAACACACTCTTTCTCTTATCCCTGACGAGGGAATCTATACTTCTAACTAAAGTACTTTACTTCTAGTTAGGAATATCATAAATTAATTTCCTTCCACCTTACCTAGCTTTTTCTCATAAGAAGTGTAGATTAAAGATACAACGCCAAACAAAAGATAAAGAAATCACGATAAAAAGTAATGCAGAACACAGTTGTACAAAATAAATGATTTTTATTTATCAATGGAGTTTAGAAACTCCTTTTGAGTACAACAGGGCCTGTAACCCTTTTTGTGATACAAAAATTACAATTCGTGCTAGGGTTCTCCGAAACCCTAGCTGGCACAAAGTGGTGGCGTTTTCCGAAGACGTATCCTTAATCCCAACAGAGTGAGTGGGCTTCGTTGTATCCTGTAGCTCGGACCACTCCAGCTTAAACAGTTGCTATCAACACATCGGATCTGCCATTAAAATCCTGCACACATTAACACTATCAAGGAGTTAGAAATTAATAAGAGGGCTCCACTGTGTGAGCCCTCAAAAACAATTTAAAACCCTAGAAAAATAGAATGCAGGAGTTCAACAACAGATTAATAAAAGAAAAGAAGTTACTTGCTTTAAACTAATTTATACCTATTTCCTGTTAACGCGGCGAGACCAGGCGGCACCTGGAAGAGTTGGGACTGTCAAATCGGCTGCAGAAGGCGCCCTGGTGCACTCGCTGAACGCCCGCGTGCTTCTGGATTGGGGTTGCAGACGCCGGTCTGCGTCTGAGACTGCGGGTAAACGCCCGCGGGCACTTGCGACAAGAATGGGGGATTCTGCAGAATGCTGCAGAAGGGATGGCGACGAAGTTGGCGACGGATGCGACGATGGATGCGGCGAAAAGGGACGGCGATGGATGGGTAGGTTTAGCTGAAGAAGAGATAGATAGCGATAGATAACAAAAGAGAGATAGTAAAAGAGATAGCAAAAGACATAGGAAAAATATATAACAAAAGACATAGGGTTTGAGCCATCAAGGTGACTCAATTTATAATCTACTCTTAGGGCACACTTTAGGGTTTTAACGACACTTTGAATGTGTGGCTAAGATTAAAGTGGATCCAAGGGTAGAGAATAAATCTAGGTTGTGAAACGGATTAAGATGGATGGACGGATGAGATTAAATGAAGGATGGACGGCTCAGATTAAATCACTTAAAGTATCTTTATATATATATTAAAATATTAAAATATATATATATATATATATTAATTTAAATAAATTTGGGAATGAAAAATGGCGGGAAAGGTGAAATTGGGCCAAATAATGGCGGGAAAAGGTGAAATTGGGCCAAATAATGGCAGGAAGGTGTGGATTTGGGCCAAATAATGGCGGGAAGGTGGATGACTGACACGTGGCTAACAGGAAGGTATAGATGACTTACAAGTGGCTGGATTTTGGTGTCTACAAGAAGATTCTTTTATATTTTTAATATCCACAAATATTTTAAACAACAAAACATGACGTTTGATTCTTGCTTATACTCACTTCTTCCTCTCACTTACACCCTACTTGCACTTGTTCTATGTTCTTCCAAAAAGATATAAAATAAGAAAATATAATTCTCACTCATTATTAACACTCAACCTTGGCTCACAAATATTCATCTTATAATGTGTAGACATTTGAGCACATCATCAAGTGTTCAAAAATTACCAACATTTGCACCACCTAGCCAATCAAGAATCTCAACCAAATAAAGCATATTAAAACCAAATATAGGGGTATTTATTGCTCCTAAAGAATAAGTGCCATACCCAAGGAAGTAGTATTATCGACACTATTGCTTGCCTAGTAGAACCTTTACCAAAATTTCAAATTTCATCTTTTCCTGCCCAATCACCCTAGCAATAGTCATTTTTACACTAGCATTAGTATCTTTAGCATTGCCAATGCTCATGATCCCAATGCTATTTTCTATCAAAAATGAGAAAAGGAAGGCAAGCAACTAACAAGTGTTGACTTCATGCCAAATCTAAATTTACTTGTGTCAATTGTGTTTAGCACCTTAACTATAACTTAATTGACTCCATCCTCATCTACATATTGATATTTTTCAATATTTATTTCAATAAAATCCATGCAAGCCATGCAAATATTCCATATGTCTAGCCTAGCATGAAACCACTCATTCAACGACATGTGGTGACCTCTCATTCACTCTAGGTATAAAAAAATTAAAATTTTCAAATTTATTAGAGGTATCTATTATGACTTTAGGGAAAAACTTTGGGGACCATAATTTTTACATACGAAATTATTTTGATCTCTCTTTTTTAAATCATATGGTTTTTCAACTTTGTACATTGGTAGTGTTGTTTCCAATCACAACTACATGTATATTTATTTAATTTGGTAAAATATTTATGAATCATCATGTGCCCTTGTTGAGTGGTTTTAACTATGCTACCTAGAATATCAAGATTCAATATTTATTTCAATGCAAGAGATTACTCAAATATGTGAATGAGGAGCCTTGGGATACTAATATTGAAGAGGTGAAGTAGCTCTGTAGGAACAAGAAGGATGAGGCTCATGGTATCATTGATTTTCGTGTTGATAATATGTATGACACCCATGTTAGCAACACCACAAACCCTAAAGTGTTGCTTGAGAAATTTTAAGTGTTGTGTTATCTAATTGATTTAATGTAGATTAGTAGATTGAAATCTAAGCTACCAACCTTATCCATGGACTCATTTGACACTATTAATGAGTATATTAGTCAATTCAAGACACTACAAGAGGAAATATGAAATGTAAGAGGACTGACCAAGAAAAGAAGAGAAGGACAAGAAGTATTGAAAAATGTTAGGATAAATAGACAAGATTTTTTTTTAATAAGATCATACAAAAAATGTTATTGCTAAAACTTAGAATGACAAAAAAACAAAATAGAATGAGAAGAATCCCAAGAAGCCTACTTGTTATTTTTGCAAAAAATAAGGGTATAAGGCACAATTTTATATGATTTAGATCAAGAATATTGAGGAAGTAGCAAGAAAGGGGGTGTTGATGCTACTCTTTTCTATGCACAAGGTGAGGATAATTTTGATGCAAAAATATTATAGACTCATGTAGCATTCCACTCCTCATATTAGACATCCACTTATTTGGATGAGTGGATAGAAAATTCAGAGGCAAATAGCCACATGAAAAATTATAAGCATTTGCTTCAAGACTAGAACAAAATACATGTGAAAATTTGTGTTCTAATTTGAGATGACTATTCATTACACATTTCAAGGAGTGGAGATATTAGCATTGGATCTTAGTCATTTAATGAGATGCTTCATGTTCCTAATGTTGGTCCTAACATTTTTTCTATTTATCACATTACTCATACAAATAAGAAGATAAATATTTTGCCTAATAGATGGGTAATTAAGGATATAGATAATGGGTTCAAAACTATTTCTTTTCGTTATTGTAAAGAGACTAACCACGTGTATAATTTGGAAGAAATACCTGATTCTTTTGTTCCTCTTTTTGGAAAGAAAAACTTTGTTGTTATGGTTGATTATGCTACTAGTGAGAGTCAAAAGTAGCATCATAGGCTTGGTCATCTTAGTTATGGTTCTCTTAGATACGTGAGTCAACATTAGATTTCTATTGGGCTTCCAATGGTGCATGTGAGGGATGGATTTTAGAAAACCATCATAGGGAGACCTTTTTAAAAGAGGTTGTAAGGCAAGATCTCATCCCTTGGAGATCATACATAGTTATATTTATGGATGTATGGGCACACCATATCTCTTAGAAAATAGGTACTTTATTCTTTTTATTAATAATTTCTCTATATGTTTGTGGTTGTACATCCTTCACACTAAATATGAGATCTTTAAGATATTTAAGACCTTCAAGTTCATTGTTGAAAATTAGCTATATAGGAGAATCAAACATCTAAGGATATATGGGATTGGAAAATATGGTAGATATACTTTAATTATTTTTTGGCTTCTTGTGTGATTGCATATGATAAGAGTATTCACTATACTCCTAAACATAATGGTATGAATAAAAAAACAAATAGGTAATCATCGATATGACATGATGTATGATTCATGCCAAGGGGATGGATCATAAGTTATGGGTTGGAGCTATCACTTGTGTAGCATATATCATCAACAACATTAATAGGGAAATATATGGTATGCCACCTCTTTAGATATAAGCTAGATGTGTAATGATATCAAAATCTAACTACAAGAAAACACAAGAAAAAAGAGAGTTTTTTTAACTATGGTGAGGGATTCATAAACCCCTAACCAATATGTGGTTTGTCTATTGTTTAAGTTTACTAAGATTCTCAACTTTTCCATTGAGTTACATCTTACCAAATACCCTACACAAGTCCATCTATGTAGGTATACTATATGTTGTTGCAAATAAGTCTATCCATATTATCATTCTTTATGAGCTAAACTTATCATCTTCAATACAGTTGAAGGCAAACACACCCATCACCATACCATACACAAGTCCATATGTGTAGGTATGCTACATGTAATGCGAGTTAAGCTATCAATCTCATCTCCATGATGAGCTATCTTATCTTAGATATGATTAGTTAGTTTTATTAATTAATATTCTCCCTAAGGGGGTCTCAATTCCCTTAGGTATTCCTACATTCACCCTAAGAGGTCTCAATATCTTAGGTCATTTTCTAGGTTACTTTTGTTTAGCAAGAATACAAGAATGACTACCTCTATTAAAAGAATCAAGAAGCAAAATTCATAAAGCATAAGGAAGTACTTAGAAATGAAACAATATTTAACTAAAGATAAACATTAAATAAAAAGGAAAACTAAATAACAATGCATAGATAAATCATAACATTAAATTCAAGGTACATTTCCCATCAATTCAGTAAACTATTACATATATCTAAGTATGGTAAAACCTCCATACTTATAAAATAATAAAGTAATACATCATTTCCCCTAGGGATATCTCCCTACAAGTCTAGTCTATTTGAGCATAAGTAAATGATTGCATAAATAAATCAAATCAATGCTTAGGTTCCAGTTGCCATATTTGGTCCTCCTTGTCTTTCCATCGTTCATTTGAGGATAGTAGGGGATCAGGGCAACTCATGGTTCCATGATAGGCATGCCTCTAATGCTCCTACTAGTAACATGAAACTAGTGCATTTATTGTTTACTTTACCAAATTGCAACTATAAAAATTTAATTAAGAGAATCTAACCATCTACTGTATAGTTGATATCATAAAAACTATATTTTTATTTTCACCTCTCATTACCCATAGAGAGTCATTCAAAAAATGCAGCTAGATCACAGGTTTTACTTTAATCAATTCATTTCAGTCTTTATTAAATAAAATAAAGTCCTATACCTTTAATTATTAGATAAACTAGGTTCCTTTATTTCCATAAATCAAGTCTTATTACTTAATTCATAAAATAAACCATCTTTCCTTTATTTCATAAATCAAAGTCCCATACCTTTAATCTATAAAATAAACTATTTCCTTTATTGAATAAACCAAAGTCTCATTGCTTTAATTCATCAATAAAATACTTTTCCTTTTTTTTGCTTAATTAAATAACATAATATTTAATTACTTAAATGAACCAAAGTTCCTTTATCTAACTTGATCAAATAACATAATATTTAATTACTTAGATAATCCAAAGTTCCTTAATCTAACTTGATCAAAAAACATAATAATTAATTACTTAGATAATCCAAAGTTCCTTAATCTAACTTGATCAAATACCATAGTATTTAATTCCTTAGATAATTCAAAGTTCCTTAATCTAACTTGATCAAATACCATAATATTTAATTACGTAGATAATCCAAAGTTCCTTTATCTAACATAATAAAATAATATTATATTCAATTACTTAGATAATCCAAAGTCCTTTATCTAACTTTAATAAAATAACAATATTTAATTACTTAGATAATCCAAAGTTCCTTTATCCAACTTTAATCAAATAACAATATTTAATTACTTAGATAATCCAAAGTTCCTTTATCCAACTTAATCAAATAACATAGTATTTAATTACATAGATAATCCAAAGTTCCTTTATCCAACTTAATCAAATACCATAGTATTTAATTACTTAGATAATCCAAAGTTCCTTTATCTAACTTAATGAAATAATATAATATTTAATTACATAGATAATCCAAATTCCCTTTCCCTAACTTTCTTCTTCAAGGAGTAAAAGGGTGAACATTGGGTTTACTCAACAACAAAGGAACTACCCTCACAAAATATGAGAGCGATAGCAAGCTACAACAACCAACACAGGCCAAAGGGAACTAGCAGAGAGTGGCAAGACAACGACCTATCACAAAAGAGAAAACAATAAGATACACCCATTGATACGTAGGACACACACAATGGGAAACGACCCATCGACAAACTTCCCATCAAACAATAGACACAACATAATTCAGTGTGCCCTAAAAATGATGTTGCTTAATAGATGAGGGTTACGAATCACCACAGGGTCATCAATGGGTGATGACTAACAAAGAAAAGTGACTTCAAACCAAATGGTTACCGCCTAGCAAACTGACCATGTCTCATCGAGGATGGCTTTCATAGTATACCAGCAAGTGGGTGAAGACTGGTCTAACCTAGTCGAGGATGGTTATACTCCCATGAAGGCACTAGGCCTAGGTTTAGTAGTCACATAATAGTAGGATAGCATGCCCCCAAATATACCCCAACCTCAACTCGATAGGGAGAAAAGGTACATGCATGCGCGACTCAAATAGACACGACTTGGCATAGAGGGAAGAGTGACTCTTAGCCTTAACAAAGGTTCAACGGATGCCTCTAGGTTAAGGGTAAACCAGTGTCAAATAGATGCAACAATGCAAGAAGACCAACATAATTGACATAGATAGACCAAGCTAAAGAAATTAAACACAATCCTCCTTCTACTTAGCAAGTTTTAAAATAAAAATAAGATGTGATAGCTCATTTAACCAACCTCCAACATCCTCAAGAACCAGTTCTCTAAACGTCAAACTCCCTATTTTTTATCCTTGCAATCCTCGTATTTATCCTTCAACGTCCATTGTTGTCTTTCTCATTTTTTATTTTACCTTCTTCCCTAAACCAAAATCATCCCTTCCTTACTTTCACCTACTGTTATTAATTCCTTCTTACCCAACAACGAGAGGTTGGAATATTTTTATACTTTGTTTCGAGATTCATCATAAATGGGGCTCCACTTTCCCCTAGGTTGATAGAGGATGGTAGAAGCTTCCATGAATGCATAAATTTACTGCGATCCAAAGTCTCAAACTTATTTAATACGAAAATCTCATTTCTATTAAAATAAAAAAATGATAATCATTTTTAAAAATGAAATTCTATTATCATTTGAAATAAAGTATTTATAAAATTCTATTATCATTTAAAATAAATTATCTATTATTTTGAAATGAAATTCCTTTATCATTTAAAATAAATTATCTATTATTTTGAAATGAAATTCCTTTATCATTTAAAAAAATTACTTATTATTTTAAAATGAAATTCCTTTATCATTTAAAATAAATGATCTATTATTTGAAATGAAATTCATTTATCATTTAAAATAAATTATCTATTATTTGAAATGAAACTCCTTTATCATTAAAAAAAATTATCTATTATTTGAAATGAAATTCCTTTATCATTTGAAATAAATACTATATATATATTCAAAAACATACAATGATTCTTTTATCGAATACTACATCATGCTAAATAGATTCAAGCAACACAAGGAGTTTCAAAGGAAACTAGATTATGCATGTTTTCCAAACCATTGATGCAACAAGTGATGAAGTAAAATACAACCAATAATATGCAACAAAAAAAGAGGGAGTATTTCCATCAACCCAGTCACCCGTCTTAGCTAGAGAATTTATGATAGCTACTAGGCTATCAACTGAGGCTCTAGGTGTCTAGTTTATTGATGATTATCCCTAAACTGATAATGCATGCCTATATGAAGGTAGCCATCCATGTTACCCCTAATTTGCCTTGGTCATCACTTCCCCAATCTCAAGTACCCTATTTTTTGTGGATGATCCTACCTCTTCCACCCCACGAGTGTACCTGATCCTACATATTAATAATATATCAGTAGTACCATGTTATTTCAAAAATCATACTCAACATCGCACAACTTTTCATTTGCACAAAACTAAGTATTAAAAAATCATCAATTAATACATATTTTTCTATGTCCTAAAGCTTGCCAAGGAAGGTCATGACATCCTACCCCCTAGGGCTAAAAACTGTCCTGAATGTCTCTAGTTTTACAAAAATAAAATTATTACATTATATTTTCAAACAAAAAGGAAAAATATTTTTGCATCTCCTCCACTTTCTTCCAAGTGGTATTTCTTTCAGAGAAATGGTCCCACTAGACCTTACATTGTTTAAGAGTCTAGTTCCGCATAGACTTAAAATGAAACTTAAGAATCTTTATCGACATCACTTCAATAGCCTTTGAGTTTTCCATTTGTAATTTAGAAGCATCCCACACATGGTCAGGGCCAACAACATATTTCCTAAGGAGGGATATGTGTAAGGTGTCATGGATCTTTGACAGATTCAACGGTAAGTTAAGTTGGTAAGAAACCGGGCCTATCTTCTCAGTGATCTCAGGATCTAACTTCATGGATCTAATAACACTCTTCTTAGGTTTAATCCTTAAGAACACTTTATCACCCATAAAGTACTCTCTCAGGGTTCTTTTTAGATCAGCATAACTTTTCTACCAATCAACAACTTTTTTAAGTCTTTGCCTGATTACCTTTAGCTGATCTTCCATTTCTCTAATCATTTCTGGTCCAATCACAACTTGGTCTTCTAGGTTACTCCAAGATAATGGTGTTCTACATTTTCATCCATACAAGACATCAAAATAAGCCATTCCTAGATAGGAGTGATGTCCATTATTGTAGGTGAACTCTACAAGATGTAGGTAGTCTTCTTGATGAGACTTTTGATCCATGTAGTACATGTGAAGTATATCCTATAGTACTTGGTTTACCCATTCTATTTGACCATCTATCTTAGGGTGGTATGCCAAGGTCATATTCAATTTTATGCCTATTACACGATGTAGGGCTTTCCAAAATTTAGAATTAAATCTAGAATCCCTATTTGAAATGTTTATTTCAGGAAACCCATGCAATCAGAATACCTCTTTTGCAAATATATTAACCACTACCTAAGCATCATCCTTGATGTTCCTTGGTATGAAATGTGCATCTTAGTCAATATTTCAACTATTACAAGGATTGATACATAGTCTTGGCTAAACCGAATATAACATCCATAGATATAACCTACTATTTTTGTGTAGGTATATCATGTGGATACAATTGTCCTACAGGATGCCTATGTTTAGCCCTAACCTTCTGACATTCGAGGCACTGAGTGATAAAATTGGCGATATCCTTCTCAATTCCTATTCAAAAGAAGGTTCTTTTCATGTTTTACCTCATCTTGGCCCCTTTAGGGTGAGTATAATAAGTATATATATGAGCTTATTGCATTATTAAATTTCTTAAATCACCCATTTTTGGTATGATGATTTTACCTTTGTAACACAAAAGGTCATCATTCGTTCCAAATTCCTTATTACCCTCAGGATCTCTGCTCAATTTAGACCAAATTTCCTTGAAATACTTATCTTGAGATTTCTCTTTCCTTACATGATCCATTAGATCCATGTGACTTCTAGTTATGTCGGTTATGTCCTTCCTTCTTCTTAAGGCATTAGTAACCTTATTCTCTTTCCCTTTTATATACTCGATCTCAAAGTTATATTTAGTAATAAAATCGACCCACCTTCTCTATCTAACATTGAGTATAGGTTTGGTGAATATATATCTCAAACTTTGATGGTCAATTTTTAAATCAAAGGGCCTTCCTACTAAGTAGTGGCTTCAAACTTTTATAGTGTGCACCACTACAACTAGCTCTAAATAATGAATAGCATAATTAATTTTATGCTTCTTGAGCTTCCTTGAAGTGTATGCTACTACTGAATCATCCTAAGAGATTACTCCTAATCCTTCTAGTGATGCGTTCGTGCATATTGAAATTTTTTATTGAGGGTCCAAAATTTTCAATATTGGTGCTATAGTGAGTTTATGTTTTAGCAATGCAAAGGCAGCTATAGTGACTCATCCTGAGAGAGTACTCCTAATTTATTTTGGAGGTTAGTTATTACTGATGCAATCTTGGAGTAAATCCTTTATATAATTTCTATAGTAGCCCGTATACCCCATGAATCTTCACACTTATATCACATTGGTAGGGGGTGGCCAATTTAGAATGGCTTCAATTTTCTTTGGATCTACAAAAATTCCTTCTGCTAATAGAATGTGCCCAAGATATCATACCTTCAAGACATAGAAATCACATTTTTCTAGATTTCTATATATTTGGTTTTCTCTTAGCAACTATAACATGATCTTGATATGTTTATCATGCTCTTCCTTATGTCGAGATTAAAATTAAGATACTATATAAAAATACAAGGAGAAATTGATCCAAATGCCTCTTGAACACACTATTCATTAGATTCATGAATGCAGCTAGGGCATTAGTCCAAAGGGTAGGACTATAAACTCATAATGCCCATAGCTAGTTTTGAATGATATTTTATGAGTGTCCTTCTCACATATTCTTAACTTATGATACCTTAATATTAGGTCAATATTTGTGATTACCATGCCATTTCTCAACTAGTCGAACAAACCTTTGATTCTAAGTAGAGGATATCAGTTCTTTATTGTTGTATTATTAAACATTTTTTTATCAATACATAATATTAATGAACTGTCTTTATTTTTCACAAATAAAAGTGGTGCGCCCCATGGTGACATACTTGGTTTTATCAAACTCTTTTCTAATAGCCCCTTGCAGTTGCACTTTCAATTCTTGCATCTCAATAGGATTCATCCTATATGGAGATCTATGGATAGGTTCTACTCATGGCATAAGGTCAATAGTAAAATCAAATTCTCACACAAGAGGAAGTCTAGGTAAATCCTCTAAAAATATATCCTTAAAGTCCTACAAAATTGGGTGTTTCTCCAAGACTTCTCTCTTTTGATATTCTATAACTTCATTGAGTTTCATGACATATACTATCTCTCCCTTCTGAAGGGCTTTCTTCAACTACGTAGCTGAAAGTATCTAGGGTTTGAATGCCCCTTGCTCGCTATGAATCCTTAGTATTTTCTTTCTTTTTTTTAATACTCGATTTATCTATCTTGAAAATTGATCAAGGATTTATGGGCCTGTAACCAATCTATTCCTAGTATCACATCAAAATCATAAAGTGGAGCTACATACAAATAGACTTCATTGATACCACTAGTTAGAGTAATCTCTACTATTGGAAAATATTGGTTTACTAAGTAGGTTTACCCTGAACCATACTCGATCTTCCATCCATGAGCCAAATATCCTAGCCTTTCCAGCATATCCCTTGCTAAAATAGAATAAATAAAACTATCTGTGGCTCCACTATCAATTAAAATTTTTACTTATTTATTAAAATTATTACCTTTTATAAGCATTGGTATGGCTTGCCCCTCCAAATTTTGATTTTTTGTTGCATCATAAATTTGGTGCGCAGGTTCCTTTCACTTGGAACTAGATGTACTCGACCCTGGTTGATGTGGATACTAACTAGCATAGTGAGGTCATCTAAAATTGTAAAACCCATCCTTGGATCCCTACCACTTTTTTGGTTTTTTATCCCCTATCTTACTTGTTGGGGCTAAAGTTTACGGTTTCTGAGGTTGAGGTTTTGCATTGTTGGGACTATTGTTGGTTTTATTTTGGAAGTTCTTCTTGAACATCCTCTATTTACCATTGTTTCTCTTCTCGATTTTTTGAGGGTTCTTGGGATTTTTCTCTTGTTCTAAATCCAATTTCAATAATCCTTGACTATTATTTTTCTTAAATGCTTGTTTATCTTGCTCAAACAAGATGAAATAATTGAATTGTAAGTGAGACTCTACTTTTTTTGCCAGATCATACACCTTCTATAGTGACCTGGGTTCATTCATGTTTACATCATGTATCACCCTTGATTCTAACCTGAGAATGAACTTATGAACCCTCATCTTCTCATCATAAGTGGGTACATACTTTAGTAATCGTACCAAATTTTTGTAATATATCTCCATAGTTTTGGTTGAAGGTTGGTAAACTCCTCAAACTTTATTGCATAAAAATGTTCTGTGAGGAGCCTCTTTTTGAATATATTGATAAACTATTTCCATTTAATATTGATAGGTTCTATCTTAGTCTTCTCATAGTGAGTTTCCCACCAATCTAAAGTAGCCCCTTCTAGGTATATTATGGCCCAGACTATTTGGGTTCCTAGGGAATATCCCTTCACTGTAAAATAGACTTCTAATTCCCTTAACTAGGCTTCAATCGTATCTCCATCCCCTTCTCCATAGAACTTATTGATGCAAAAAAATTTCAGATCCCTAGCTAGTTCTTTTTCCAAAAGAGCTTTGACTTCCAATTTTTCTATAGTTATTTTTTTGGCTTGGCTAACCTCTAAACCTCTAGCTTGCAAATTTTGATTTGCAATGGTTTCCAACATTTGTCTCATCTGATCTCGCATGACAGCCACCGTAGTAGTGAGGTTTTCTACATCTTTGTTGTAATATTCAGGATTCTCATCTTGAATTCCTTATTTGAAATTAATCTATTGAGTCTACCTAGTTGAATGCATAGGTCTCTCTTTTATAGCCTTAGGTGCCATTTATCCTGGTGACAACCAATAAGAGAAGATTATGTTACAGTTCCATATTTAAACTGAACTTCTAACTCAAGACATAATACAAAGTTCTCTTGCTAAATACATCAATGTTCTAATTAGGTTAATATTCCAATGTTATGATGTAACTTTAGTGCCAAAGCCCATACTTACTTATAATTAAGGTATCATAACATTCCAATCACCCTTGGGGTTAATCCCCATTATATTCTAGCAGGTGGAAGATTCTAGGTCTTCCCAAATTTAGCTTAAAAATTTAAGTAAACCTTTGTTGAAATATATCCAGATTTATTTAGCACATTAAGAAGCTCTATACCATCGTACCTATAGTTATGATATCAAATGTAATTACCCCAAAATCTAACTACAAGAAAACACAAGAAAAAAAAGAAAGAGTTTTTTTTTTAACTGTGATGAGGGTTTCATAAAACCCTAACCAATATGTGGTTTGTCTATTATTTAAGTTTACTAATGTTCTCAAATTTACCATTGAGTTACTTCTCACCAAGTACCCTACACAAGTATTTTTGTGTAGGCATACTATGTGTTGTTGGAAATAAGTGTATCCATTTCATCATTCTTGATGAGCTAAACTTATCACCTTCAATATAATCAAAGGTATATGCCCATCACCATACCATACACAAGTTCATCTGTGTAGGTATGCTATGCATACTGCAAGTTAAGCTATCCATATAATCTCCATGATGATTTATCTTAACTTAGATGTAATCAATTAGTTTTATTAATTAATATTCTCGCTAATGGGGTCTTAATTCCCTTATGTCTTCCTACATTCACCCTAATAGGTCTCAATATATTAGTCCATTTTCTAGGTTACTTTTGTTTAGCAAGAAGACAAGACTAACTACCTCTATGAAAAGAATAAAAAAGAAAAATTCATAAAGCATAATGGATTACTTAGAAAGAAAATAATATTTAAGTAAATATAAATATTAAATAAAAAAGAAACTAAATAACAATGCATAGATAAATCATAACATTAAATTCAAGGTACATTTCCCATCAATTCAGTAAACTATTACATATATCCAAGTATGGTAAAATCTCCATACTTCTAAAATAATTAAGTAATACATCATTTCTCCTAGGGATATCTCCCTACAAGTCTAGTCTATTTGAGTATAAGTAAATATTTGCATAAATAAATCAAACCAATTATTATGTTCCAGTTGCCATCTTTGGTCCTCCTTGCATTTGCATCGTTTGTTTGACGATAGTAGGGGATCAGGGCAACTCATGGTTCCATGATAGGCATGCTTCTAAATGCTCCTACTAGTAACATGAAACTAGTGCATTTATTGTTTACTTTGCCAAATTGTAACTATACAAATTTAATTAAAAAATATAACCATATATTGTATAGTTGATATCATAAAAATATATATTTTTATTTTCACCTCTCATTACCCATAGAGAGTCTTTCAACAAATGTAGCTAGATCACAAGTTTTACTTTAATCAATTCATTTTAAACTTTATTCAACAAATTAAAGTCCTATACCTTTAATCATCAAATAAACTAGGTTCCTTTATTTCCATAAATCAAGTCTCATTACTTAATTCATAAAATAAACCATCTTTCTTTTATTTCATAAATCAAAGTCTCATACCTTTAATCTATAAAATAAACTATTTCCTTTATTTAATAAACCAAATCCTCATTACTTTAATCCTTTTTTTTTTTGGTATATTAATAAATTTATTGAAACCAGGGCATTTGAAAGTCACCCTAACACCTTGTACAACAGAGGATCATCAGAGGATCAAAAAGGATAAAAAATGAACAAGGGAAAGACACTAAAAACTACTAGATGAAACAAAATACAATCTCAAAATTACACCTCAAACTAAAATGATTCAACAGCCTTGAACAAACAGGCAATCAGAGAAACATCATATCTAAAAAATGAACAGTCCTCGACCAAAAGGAACCAAAAGAGATGAGATCCACCATCGTAGAGGACCCATAAAACCAAAGGAAGAACCATTAGTCGTCAAGAGGAGTATCCAGCTGCATGAGGGATGAAGTAGCCCCTTCTAGACCAGTATCTTTCATAGAAATATCCTTGCTATCTTTGGGAACAATGATGCAAGCCTCCTTAGCAATATCCATTACATATTCATCATTTACAGTATCTTTGACATCATTTTTGGTGTCGAAGGACACCTCAACACCAGCTAGGGCAGAAATATTTTTGAAATTGTCATAGAAGAACAAGAGGCTAAGTGCATGGCACTGTTCTTTGAGGGTTTAAATCGCCTTTCCAATGGCCAAGTGAGCAGTTTCAAGATGGTCAATTATGGCAGAAGTAGCATGCACAAGCAACTTGTGAAGATACCTTTACACAAGATTAGGAGAATTAGACTTGTCCTTTGGAGTTTTTACAGAGGTGGATGGAGGAGTTTTGATAGCTTCTTTATGTTTTAGCCTCTGGGAACTACAGACATGGGTCTTTTGAAGTTTGAATTTCTTTCTAGCGGAGAACTTGGAAATAGATTTGCGCTATTTCTCTTTTCTTTTGGATTTAGAGGTTTTAGGGATCGGGGTTGAGGATGAATTCTCCTCGTCTGAATTAGGGGAAAGGAGATTACCTAATGGGAATTGCAGAAGGATGTACTTGTAAAGGACCTTGAAAAGACCCTGGTGGCAAGGTTTGACATCATCCTTCTTGGAACGGTTGGTGGTGATGGTATAGTCCATGGAACATAAAAGAGCAGCAGGAATGTTCATCATTTTTGAGTCCCAAAAATGATTAACAAATGCAAGATGAAAAAAACATAATTGAGACTCAGGATTGTCACAGGTAAAATATTGCATCATTGGCTTAAGGATTTCTTTCCAGGGAGTTGACAAGTCATGGTGAAACAAACCTTTCTTTACCTTCTTGTGGATGGGTGAATTTTTCTCGAAGAGTGTCAAATCCACCTCCCAGTTGTGCTTATTTCTTCTGATGATTTTTCTTTCCAATTATTGCCTTGTCAAGTTCACCAGAAGCTCAAAGGAAATTTGGAACTAGACATCATGGATGGAAACCAACCCATTATCCTAGGTTGTCATGAATGCCTTAGTAATCTTGTCGTCCACCCCGCTAAATAGATTGAAAAAATTGATGATCCCATGCTTATCCTTAAACATATCAGTAGAAACATAATCTAAATCAACAGTTTCAGGCTCGATGAAAACAACTTTTCCTTCCTTCATGGTGACAAAGTAAAATAAGGAAGGATAGTAATTGGACGAATAAAGACACAGATCGAAAGAAACAGAGATGGAATGGTATATTTGTTGGGAAGACCATAAGAGGACTAAATAGAAAGTAATGCTAGGCCAAAAAAGAAACCCTTGGCAAAAAGGATAATGATGGTTAGAGCATTGGTTCATTACTTTAATTCTTCAATAAACTACTTTTCCTTTTTTTTGCTTAATTAAATAACATAATATTTAATTACTTAAATGAACCAAAGTTCCTTTATCTAACTTGATCAAATAACATAATATTTAATTACTTAGATAATCCAAAGTTCCTTAATCTAACTTAATCAAATAACATAATATTTAATTACTTCGATAATCCAAAGTTTCTTTATATAACTTGATAAAATAACATTATATTTAATTACTTAGATCCAAAGTCCCTTTATCTAACTTAATCAAATAACATAATATCTAATTACTTATATAATCCAAAGTTACTTATCTAACTTAATCAAATAACATAATATTTAATTACTTAGATAATCCAAATGTCCTTTATCTAACTTAATTAAATAACATAATATTTATCTACTTAGATAATCCAAAGTTCCTTTATCTAACTTAATCAAATAATATAATATTTAATTACTCATATAATCCAAACTCCATTTCCCTAACTTTCTTCTTCAAGGATTAAAAGGGCAAACATCAGGTTTACTCAAACAATAAAGGAACTATCCTCACAAAACACAGGGGTGGCAACGACCTACAACAACCAACACAGGCTAGAGGGAACTAGTAGAGAATGACAAGATGAAATCCTACCATAGAAGAGAAAACAATGGGATCCACCCATAGACACATGATACACACACAACGAGCAACAATCCATCAACAAACTACCCACCTGCAACAATCCTCAACTAATAGTGTGAATATTTATGTGAGTAAAATAATTAACACAACAAAAAGTATAACCAATGAAGCAATAATAACCAAATCATACTGTGCAATAGCAAATCCTTCCACTCAAAGAGGGCAAAATCTCATAGCCACTTAGAGAGGGTGAAGTCTCTTGCGTCTATACGCAATTCAAATTATGATATTTGATGATGAAATATTAAATCAAACATTCTACCTATTTATAAATGAAATCAATGATAATTAAATCAATTGGAATTATAGCCGATAGGGCTATATTGGGATTGTTACATGGCTCCCTCCCTCAAAAATATTTTTCCTCAAAGCTGGAAAAGATTGGAAAATACTCTCAAGCTCCCATGTAGCATCTTCTTTTGGAAGGTCCTGCCACTTAATTAGGAATTCTTGAATTTGGTGTGCCCAAATATGACGTACTTTGTATTATAGTATTGCTTCAATATAAATAGTTATTCAACCTTCTTCATCAATTAATGGAAGCTATGTCTAGGATTATACATTTTAGCCAATCACTTGTTTGAGACAAGATACATGAAAAACTGGATGGATGCGAGAAGAGGGTGGAAGCTCCAATTGATATGCTACTTCACCAATGCGACGAACTACTTTGTAGGGCCCATAAAATTGAGGAGCCAACTTTTTATTAGACTTGATCTTCAAGGATAGCTACTTATAAGGTTGCAAGTACAAAAATACCATATCTCCTATGTTGAATTGTCATTCTAAATGATGTAAGTCCTATTGTTGCTTCATACGATTTTGTGCCTGGGTCAAATTATCTTTAAGAAGTTTAAGCATCATCTGATATTGTTGTAACAAATCATCTACCTGGGCTACTTTGGAAGAGCTTGGAACATAGTCTATGATTGCTGGAGGCTTTTGACCATACAAAGCTTCGAATGGAGATATCTTAAGGGGAAAATGGTAAGAAGTATTATACCACCATTCTACTAATGAAAGCCATTGAATCCAGTGATATTGCTTATCTTGAGAAAAACAATGAAGGTAAGTACCCAAACATTTGTTAACTATCTTTGTTTGACCATCAAACTGGGGGTGATATGAAGAAGACATATTCAACTTGGTACCACTAAGACGAAATAATTCCTTCCAAAAGTTGCTAGTGAAAATAGGATCACGGTCACTCACAATGGTTTTGGGTATACCATGTAACTTGAAAATGGAATCAAGAAATACCTTGGCCACCTTACTTGTTGAGTAGGGATGTTGTAGTGCACAAAAATGAGCATATTTGGAAAGACGATCTACAACCACAAAGATCATTGTTTTACCCTCTGATTTGGGAAGACCCTCAATGAAATCCATGGATATGTGCTCCCATTGGCAGTCCAAGATAGGTAAGGGTTGCAGTAGTCCCGAAGATTTAACTATTTCACCTTTGTTACGTTGACATACCTCACATTTAGCCACAAATGTCTTGACATCAGATTTTAAGCCTTTCCAATAAAATGATTGCTTCACCCATTGGTATGTTTTCAAGAATCCTGAGTGTCCTGCTAGAGGAGATGCATGCAATTCTTGGAGAACCATAGATTTAATAGTGGAACATTATGGAAGATAGATGTGATATTTTTTGTGAAGCACTCCATCTAAATATGAGAAGTAAGAATGCAATGATGATCCTATTTTCATATCTTGAATAATTTGAGCAGTTTCTAAATCAGCCAACCATTCTTCTTGAAGTTGAGACAACCATTATGGACAAGGACCCAAGATGGCATTGATGGTCACCTCATCCTTGTATTTTTGAGATAAGGCATCAACTACCACATTTTATTTACCTTTCTTATACTCAATGACAAAATCATAACCCAATATTTTGGTCATCCATTTATTCTGTTCAGGGCATGAGAGACGTTATTCTAAGAAATGCTTAAGGCTACTATGGTCAGTCTTAATGATGAAATGAATGCTTAATAAATAATACCTCCATTTCTCTATGGCATGTAAAATAGCTAGCATTTCCTTCTCATAAGTAGATCATCCCAAATTCTTTCTTGAAATTTGCTTGCTTTTAAAATCCAATGGATGACCCTCTTGCATTAAAATAACACCAATACTTGTACCAAAAGCATCACACTCAATGATAAAAGGTTTGTTAAAATCAGGAGTGGCCAAAACTAGAGTGGAACACATAGCTTCCTTGAGGGATTGGAAGGCTTGAGAAGCAACTTCATTCCAAATAAAAGCATCCTTTTTGGTAAGAGCAGTGAGAGGTGTTGCAATCTTGCCATAGTTGTGGATAATTTTTTTGTAATATCCTATGAGTCCTAGAAATCCACAAAGTTTTTTGAGGGATTTTGGTAAGGGCCAATATTGAATAGCTTTGATTTTATGAGGATCTACTTTGACTCCTTCATGAGATACTATATGACCCAAATATTCTACCTCTTGGACCCCAAAGGCACATTTGGATATTTTAACAAAGAGTTTTTCCTTTTGTAATAGATGAAGGACTTTGTCAACATGAACTAGGTGATCCTTCCAAGATTTGTTGTATATTAAAATATCATCAAAGAAAACTAGGACAAAATTACAAAGAAAAGGTTGAAAGACATGGTTCATGAGACTTTGAAAAGTAGAAGGGGTATTAGTGAGACCAAAGGGTATGACTAGGAACTCATAATGACCCTCATGTGTATAAAAAGTAGTTTTAGGGATATCCTCTTCTCTGACCCGAATTTGGTGAAAACCAGAGCGTAAGTCTAGTTTGGTAAAATAACTAGCACCATGTAATTCATCTAATAAATCATCTATAATAGGGATAGGAAACTTATCTTTGATAGTGATCTTGTTGAGAGGATAAAAATCAGGACACATGCACCATGAGCTATCCTTACGATGTACCATTACCACTAGCGAGGAATAAGGACTAATGCTTGGATGAATGATTCCATGCTCTAACATCTCTTGGACCAACTTCTCAATTTCTAACTTTTGGGGCTGTGGATAGCGATAAGGATGCACATTAGGAGGTACACTTCCATGGATCATATGTATAGCATGATCATGTGTGCACCTAGGAGGTAGACCCTTGGGTTCACAGAAGACTTCTTCATAACTATCCACTATGTTTTGAAGATCCTTTGGAAGAGTTGTAAGAGATGAATCCAATGATTGAGCCTCGATGGAATTCACTTGGGAAATAAAACCATAACCACCTTTCTTCAATATCTTCTCCATGCTATGTGAACTCACAACCTTGGAAGGAGGAGGTTGAATTCCTTGAAGACAAATGACCCTTCCATTCTTTGTCCACTTGATGTATAATTTTTGTAGATTAATAGTAACATCATCAAGTTGAGATAGCCATTGTGCTCCCAAAATGACATCGGAGCTTCCTAGGTTCATAACAAAGAGAGTACCTCACCAATTATAATTCCCCATTTGCATAGTAACTTGAGATGTTTGACCAACACATTGAGCATTACCACCATTTGAAATTAATGACTTTGAAGTATTGATATACAAGCCCAAGGATTTGGCTATCTTAAAATCTATAAAGTTATGTGTACTTCCTGAATCAATCAACACATGAATACATTTTTGTCTAATGAATCCTTGTACCTTGATAGTGTGATGAGCTTGAAGCCCCATAAGTGCATGAACAGAAAGAGCCATAGTATCATCCTCTTGTGCTACTTCATTTATATCTAATGGTTGTTATCCTATTTTTATGGATGGATCTGGTTGTTGTAAATATTCCTCCTCAATGACTGATGCATCCTCATATTCCAAGAGAAAGTTTTGATGTTCTGCACAAGCTTGATCTCTAGGATGATGTGAACGATATTTAGAGCAGAAAAATCCTGTGGAACACTCAAAGTTGCGATAAGGTCGATGAGTGTTAAAATCACGTCTATATGGAGGACCAACATCTTGTAGTTTTTGTTTTGTTGCTTGGGTTATACACTGTACATCATAAATGGTATAAGGATCATGCATGTCAAATTCCTTATGAATATTATCCTTAAGACCATAGAGAAAAGTAAAAACCACCACTATTGGACTTAATTCTTGTGTATATGTGAGTAGACTTGTGAATTCGGATATATAATATTCTATTGAGCTTGTTTGCTTAATTTGCATAAGATATACCACATATGATGTGGAAGATCCCCTATCAAATATTCTAAGAAATTGTTCCTTAAATTGAGGCCATAAAAGAGGATGACCAAGTTCATGAAGCTACCATAACAACCATTGATAAGCCTGAGTACCTAATTTGGTAGTTGCTAATGCAACACAACCTATTTTTGGGATATGGTACAAATGGATAAAGCCTTCCATTTTTGCCAACCATCCTCGAGGATCCACTCCTTCAAAGGTGGGCATGTCAATACGAGGAACTTGAACATCATAAGGCCATTCCAAGTAATTGGAAGCACCACCTACCTTGACATCTAGATCATTGGCAAAGCCTAGGTGAGGAGAAGAAGACTCGATTTTGATAGTATGTTGTGACTTGTGGACATGGGGAGGTGTAGAAGAGGATGGAGATAGTTTTCCTTGAATGTCAAGTAGCAGGGTAAGCATGGTATCCATATTTCCTTCTTGTTGTGAAAGATATTTTTGCAACTCAGGGTCAACATTGCTAGGGATTGGAATGTTATTGTTATGGTTATTTGGAGGGTTATTATGTGTTGGTGAAGAGGAACCCAAATTTTTAGGTGAAGGTGAAGCCATGGAATTTAATGAAGAATAAAGGCGTTGGTCAAAACTATTAATATTAATGGGGGTATTATGATGCGTACCTTGATTTCGAGGTTTGCATTTATTTCTACTCATAGACACATCATCTGGCCTATTAGTACATTGTAATATTCCATCCATTTCTCGATTCCAATCAACATGATCACTCATGTACTTTCATTTACCTTGTTGAGTTTATGGAGTCAAATTTGAATGCAACTCCTCTAATGGTCATAATTTTAAAATTGCAAATCCTCCAATGACCAAATAATTTGAATTCCAACGGTTGGCTTGTTGCCCAATGTAAAAAAAAATAATTAAATAAAAAATGTTTTATTTAATACCCCACCCAACAACTGTGGTTAGAAATTCAACACCACATTGTCACATCATAAACAACACAAGTCAATGACACCTATCACATCACAGGTCAACAACATAGAAACAACACAAATCAACAGACAACACCCACGACATGAAATAACACAACTATACCCACCACTGGTATTGATCCACATGAAGGTGTGACTAGTAGAAGATAGTTGAAATACCTTTCGTGCCTTGGTGCTAATATCTCCCTCTCGGTCTATTAGGGGAAAATGTGGGATAAATATCCCTAACAATTTTCAAACGCTCCTATTGTCCTTGCTTGCTAGGAGAATTTGAACTTGCCAAAAATGTTCAAGTCACTGGAAAATACGAAGTCCATTATCAAAAACCTAATGTTGTTGTCAAACCTAGAGTTGCCAATATGCATGAATTTGGTTGAAATATTATCGAACGTCCAATTTTTTTAACGTTAATATTAAATTTATGTTTGAATGATGGTATGAGCCTTCGCTGTTGAATGTAGTCTAGATTTTTTTGTGTCTTAATTCAAGAAGTGGAAGGCATTCCCTGTGATAAAAATTTAGCAATGTGAAATTCAACCACGCTATTATTTTTATGAATCCTGCTGGAATTTGCCTCAAAAACCACTGACCTTTATCAAAAAATATCGTATGCACTGGAAAAAATTTGTGGTGTTTGGAAATTTACCAAAAGTCCACTGCTCACCAAAAAATGTGTCACAATTTTGTCTCAGTTGTCAAAATTTTACCACATGGACCACCTATTTGGAGAGGATATTTTAGGATTTTTCTTACATTTCAATTGGTGGGAAGTAAAATCTTAGGATTTATATTTAATAAAAAATGATTTCTTGACTATCGTCCGTCCGTATACTTTCTTCACCGTGGTTACTTCTTCTACCAGAGTTCTGGCACTTCTTTTGACGTGAATGAAGGTTGATTTCATGACTTGCATTTTTTTCCTACTTTCTTCGTCGAGAGCTCTTCTTTCGCTAGATTTCTAAGACCACAAAACGTAAATGATGGGTAATTTCCACTAAAACCATGTATTCTGGCTCAACCTATATGCTATATAAAAAAAAAATGTTGTTCCTTATCAAATTGTTTGTCTTTGATACCACTTACAATAATCCTCAACTGATAGTGCGAATATTTATGTGAGTAAAATAATTAACACGACAAAAATTATTACTTGCGAAGCAATAATAACCAAATCATACTGTGCAATAGCAAATCCTGCAACTTAGAGAGGGTGAAGTCTCTTGCATTTATGTAATACAAATTATGATATTCAATGATGAAATATTAAATCAAATATTCTACCTATTTATAAATGAAATCGATGATAATTACATCAATTGGAATTGTAGTCGATAATGTTATATTGGGATCGTTACACCATCGAACAACAAACACAACACAATTCAGTGCACCCTATGGATGATGTTGCTCAATGGATGAGGGTTGGGAATAACCACTGGGTCATCAAGGGATGATGACTAACAAAGAAAAGTGACTTTAAACCAAATGGTTACTGCCTCGCAAACTGACCATGTCTCACTGAGGGTGGCTTTCATAGTGGACCAAAAAGTAGGTGAAGACTAGTTTAACCCAGTCAAGGAGGGTTCTACTCCCATGAAGGCACTAGGCCTGGGTTTAGTAGTCAAACAACAATAGGATAGCATACCCCCAAATATGCACCAACCTCAACTCGATAGAGAGAAAAGGTACATATGCGCACGACTCAAATAGCCATGATTTGAAATAGAGGGAAGAACGACTCAGAGCCTTAAAAAAGGTTCAGTGGATGCCTCTGGGTTAAGCGTAAACCAATGTCAACTAGATACAATAGTGCAAGTAGGCCAACATAACCAACATTGAGAGACCAAGCTAAAGACATTAAACACAACCCTCCTACTTAGAAATTTTTAAAATAAAAACAAGGTGTGATAGCTCATTTAACCAACCTCAAACCTCCTCAGGTGTTGGTTCTCTAAATGTAAAAATCCTTATTTTCAATCCTTGCAATTCTCGTATGTCTCCTTCAACATCCATCATTGTATTTCTACTTCTTTTTTCTTTTACATTATTTCCTTAACCAGAATCATCCCTTCCTTTCACATGTCGTCATTAATTCCTTCTTACCCAATGACAGTAGGTTGGGATATTTTTATTTTTTTATACTTTCTTTCTAGATTCATCATAAATTGGGCTCCCCTTTCCCCTAGGTCAATAGAGGATAGAAAAATATTCCAAATGCGTAAAATTACTATGTTACAAAGTATCAAACTTATTTAATACAAAAATTCTCATTTCTATTAATATTAAAAAATGCTTATTATTTTTAAAATAATTTTTTTTTATCATTTAAAATAAATACTTACTACATATAGAATGCTACAAAGACTTCATCCAAATAAATGGATTTATCCTTATCAAGGAGAAAAGAGCTAAATCGGGGCATGGAGAAAACCTATATTTATTACTCTTTATAATTTTTAGGTTCTCCTTAAGTAAGAGGAATGAGTGAGCTGAGGTTTAGCGGGTGCGACGGAAGTGAGGGTTTGAATTTTCTAGGCAGGAATCTCAACAAAGGCGGTAGAGGTAGAGCAGGTATGGAAGGTGCAGGTAGGAACCTCGAGATTGGATCAAGTGAGGATCCAGAGGAATGTGGTCAGTATGTAGCAGATTTGGAGGTGGGCATCACACGAGGCCCGACCCTCCTCAAAAAGACCCCGACAAAAAAGATACGAAGGACAATGCGGGGCCCAAGAAGTGGTTGTCTTTTGCTGAGACTCTTAGAGGAAAAAGAAAGGAGGTTCTCTCTCTTCCACCTCTAGTTCCAATAAATAATAAAATTTTAGCCCCGACAAGTTCCATGAGTCCTTTTCTTTTAATGGAATAATTCTCCCTAGTAGGCAAGTTTTTGGGAGGTAGGTCGGACATGGAGACTATCAGGGCTTGGACGACGAGTAAATGGCAACTGGTAGGTAGCTTGGAGTTGGTAGCTCTAAATTGAGGGTTATTCATTATCCATTTTAACAATATGGAGGATACTAACCACATTTTAATAGGAGGTCCTTGGTTTCTAGGCAAAAGGAGCCTTTTTCTCAGACGATGGGGTGAAGATTTTGACCCTGAAAAGCAAAATATTAACATTGACCCTATTTGGGTTCGTCTCTTGATTCTACCTGCCTAGTTCTTCAATGAATATTAGCTATAGGGCATAGCCAGAACTATAGGGGACCTGATCTCCATTGACCATGCGACATTGGCCAGGACAAGGATGACTCATGCACAAATCTGTGTAAATGCTAATTTTAATAATGAATTGCCAAGGTTTTTAGAGCTAGATTATGGATAATACTATAGAAAATAGCTGGTAGAGTACGAGAATAGACCGACATTCTATGCAGAATGTAAAAATCAAGGACATCTATGCAATCAGTGCCCTAACCTGGCAATGAATAGAGAAAAGCAGAAGCAGGGAATGCTAGACAAAGGAAATTTGAGGAGTTTCCCTGGTAGAGGCAATTTCAATTAGGAAAACTATGTCTACCAAAAAAAGAAAAGAGAGGGTGCAGGGTCCCAACAAGACAAAGGAAAAAAATAGGTTGTTGGCAACCAAAATACTCAAGTAAGTTCCAATCCTCTAGTTTCAAATAAATTTTCAATTCTATCCAATATGGGAGTAGGAGTATTATCAGAAGACATGGAAGCTCAGAAACTTTAGGCTAACCTTTCTAACTTTGTCGAATCCCCATACAAGTTAGGATCCTCAAACCCTAATTCTAAAATTACTTTAAGCCTCGTGGGCATCACAAATCCAAACCCTAATGCATGATCTCTAGAATCCACATCCAAGTCAGGGTCCTTAAACCCCAATGCTAGAAATATTTCAAGCCTAGTGGGCATCCCAAAGCCAAACCCTAATGCTGAAGAACTTAGGAAGAAATTTGAGGCATTGGAAAATAAAAAATCTCATCTCCCTAACATCATCACTAGGAGCCAAGTGAATCCTACTGAGGGGTCATCCCGAAAACCAAGGAAATACAAGAAAAAAGAAGAATATTTGGATGTAGGGGTGGAGATATGTGAAACTCTTTAGACTGAGGAATATGGTAGTCTGGTTCTACAAAAAATTACCTCCCCTTAGTTTGGTCCTAAACAAACCAGAAGCACTGTGAAGTCTCCTATAGATTCTGGCAGTGAAAAAATAAGAGGGAGAATATCAAATGCTGAGCATCAAAAAATTAAAACTAATAATGATATTGCCAATGGAAAATAGAGAACCTTGTTTCAATAGGTTATTTCGGGTTCTTAAGACCACAAATTAGGAAAACCCCCTCAAGGGAGCGGGAGAGGAAGAAATCTCAAACAATCTAAATGAAGTTCCTCTCATGGAATGTGAGAGGCCTCAATGGCCTGCCCAAACACAGGGAAGTCAGTGCAATTAGAAATCAAGTTAATCCAACTATTATCATGTTGCAAGAAATAAAAACTGATGAGATTTAGTAAAAAAAATAGCAAAAAAAATCTGGAATCAAGGGGATATGGTTTGCAAATCATCCAGAGGAGCATCTGGAGGCCTTATGACTTTGTGGGATCCCCAGATAGTAGAAGGTACCATTATTCAGAAAGATGGTAGGGTTCTTCGTGTTTTATTTAAGGAAATAAACAAGTCATGGATCCTTTCAAATATTTATGCACTGACTTCAATTCAATGGAGAGCTCTATTGTGGGAGTACTTAGGCAATCTGAGTGAAATTTTCCATAATGTCCCCTGGATTTTGGCTAAGGATTTTAACACTCCAAACAAAATTGGGTGGAAATGGACCACCTATCAGGAGCATGGATGAGTTCAATGACTTTGTGAACTCCAACATGTTGATGGATGTAAAACTTAGAGGAGTGAATTATACTTGGAGTAATCAACAGATAGGGTGTCATATCATTCAAGAAAGGCTTGATAGGTTTTTTCTATCAAAGGAGGCTACAAATTTTTTCGGTGATTCTACCCTACAAGCCCTTCCTAAAATTACCTCTGATCATAATCCTATTTTGTTGGAGATCCCTAACTTTTTGTCCTTCAAGAAAACTTTCAGATTTCAATCTATGTGGATCAAACATTCCAGTTTCAGAGATAACTTAAGTCAGTGGTGGCAGCAGCTTGTCAGGGGTAGTGTAGCTTTTAAACTTGCTGGAAAATTAAAGTTTGTTAAGGAAAAGCTTCAAACTTGGAATAAAGAGGTCTTTAGGAACCTCTTTGAAAATAAAAAATAGGTTGTTGAAAGTTTGAAGATAATTTATCAGAGGATCCAACATGGTGATGTTGATGAAACTACTAGGCAGGAGGAACGAACAAAACTAGCAGAGTTTCATAACATTTTTGCCTGTGAGGAAATCTATTGGAGGCAAAAATCAAGGGCTCTTTGGTTGAAATATGGAAATTTTTTTCACGTCACCAGGATTATAAATAGAAGCAATAACAAGATAATTTTTTTTTAAAAAGTAGATGGTTCTATTACTCAAGACTTAACAAAAATCAGAAAGGAGGCAATAACTTATTTCAATTCTATCCTTGGTCAAGAATCACAATGTAATGAGGAGGCCAAAGATATTCTCTTGTAATCCATTCCTAGAATAATAAATAAGGATATAAACCTTAAGCTTCTAGCTCCCTTTTCTTATGAGGAAATTAAGGAAGCCTTGTTTAGCATGGAGCCAGACAAAGCCTCGGGACCCGACGACTTTTCCCCTCGTTTCTATCAATATTTTTGGGACATCATAAGTGAGGATGTAATTTATGTCGTCATAGAATTCCAAGCAAGCAATCATATACCAAAAGGTATCAACTCTACTTTTATTTCTCTAATTTCTAAGAAGCAAACCCCTGAATCTATGGCTAACTTCAAGAAAATTAGTTTGTGCAATGTTTCTTACAAGATCCTAACTAAAGCCATTGCAAATAGAATGAGAGATATTCTGCCCCGCATCATAGATCCATGCCAGGGAAGCTCTGTCCAGGGCAGTTCAATATTGGATGGAGTTATCATAGTTCATGAAGCTCTACACTCTGCTCATAAGACTAACAGGTTTGTTTTTGCCCTCAAGCTTGATATGAACAAAGCATTTGATAGGCTAAATTGGGACTTTCTGATTTTTGTCCTCCTTAAGTTTGGTTTTCACCACAAATGGGTTAATTTTATCAAATAATGTATTTCTAAAGCATGGTTCTCGATTCTAGTTAATGGAACAACTATTGGTTACTTTCAAAGTTGTAGAGAAATTCGGTAGGGGGACCCTATCATCCCCATGTTATTCATAATTGTGGTAGAATATTTAGGCAGAACCATAAAAAATGCTTGCAGTTCAAGGCTAATATTGGAATCAAGGCAACATCTCTCACTAGGGTTGTTTCTCACCAATAATTCATCGATGATACCCTTATATTGACTAAGGCATCAATGGTTAAGGCCAAAATAATTAAATACATCCTGCAACTCTATGAGGATGTTGTTGGTCAGAAAGTTAATTTCAGTAAAAGCAAGTTATATTTCTTAAACACCCCCATTCAGAGGCAAGAAAGGATTGCAAAAATTTTAGGGTGTGATATAGCAAACCTCCCCACTTCGTATCTTGACCTTCGTCTTTTCATTGGTTCTCCGAGAGAGTCAATGTGGGACAGGGTTATTGAAATAATTCAAAAAAAACTTGTTGGATGGAAAGGTCATCTTCTATCTCAAGTAGGAAAGCTGACCCTCACTAAGGCCTCTATTTAGAGCATTCTAGTCTATTTCCTCTCCATTTTCAAAGCCCCTGTGAAGGTTTTCCAAAAAATTGAGAAACTCCAAAAAGAATTTTTATGGACTGGATCAGAGGAGAAAAAAAGGATGCACCTTGTAGGATGGACCAAAGTGTGCAGACCCAGGGAAAATCGGGGCTTAGGTCTGAGGAGAATTGCTCATATAAATTTAGCTTTACTAGTTAAGCAGGCATGGCGTCTCATTTTTGGTGAAGAAAATGAAGGGTCAGCTATCATCAAATGAAAGTGTCTTCAAAATATGGAATTTCTAAGTGACTCAGTTTCAATCAGAGGTTATGCTTTTTGGAAAGCAATTCTTAATTGTAAGGAAATCATCAAAAAATATTTAAGATGGGTTTTAGGCAATGGTGAGAGGATAAATTATTGGAATGACAGGTGGGATAAGGATGAACCACTGATGCAATATCCTAACTTAGCTCGAATCAAAGATATCACAGAAGAACTCATTAGAAGAAACGTCTCTGATTATATGGTTGAGGACAGAGGTAGAATGAAGTGGAAACAAATAAGAATTCGGGGATTTCAAGTAGAATCAAATTATTTTTGTAACATTCTCGGGCAACAGTTTATCCCCATGAGACCCAAGGATGATCAAGTAACCTGGGCTCCTCCAGAAAAAGGGAAGTTCACTGTTAAATCAGCTTACAAGCTTTTGCTTGATGACGAGGATTTTGTCCTCCAAAAGGACTTAGTTTGGATAAAAAATTTAATTCCAAAAATTGTAGTCTTTTCATGGTTGGTTATCCAAGGAAGAATTCTAACCATTGATAATATGATGTGTAAAGGTATTTGTATCACTAATCATTGTTATCTATGCAGGGCTAATTGGGAGACAATTTATCACATTTTCCTTGAGTGCCCTTTTTCCTTGACTGTCCTAAGTGGGATTTTTAGGCCTTCAATATTTCATAGGTTAAACCAACCACTATACTTGATTTGTTCATCTAGTGGTCTTACCCCTTTTCAAGCCAAAGAATTAGATACATGTGGAAAATTTGTCTCAATCACTATCTTTGGTAAGTGTGGTTAGAAAGGAACCATAGAGTCTTTAATAAGTCTATCCATGATCATCAAACTATCATTTCCAGGATCCTATCCTTTGCCAACGAGAATGTGAACCTTATCCCTTTTGATAGCTATAAACCTCATCTGCAGGAGACCACGATTGCTCAATATTTAAGCTTAACCTTGTTAGATGAGTCTATGCCTAGGGTAGTCAACCCCAGAGCCAATGTTAAGTGGTCTCCACCTCCTACGGGTTGGTTTAAGCTTAATTTTGATGGATCAGCTAAGGAAAATCCTAGAAGAGCAAGCATTGGTGGCATTGTGCGAGATCATAATGGGAATATGATGCTTGTGTTTTCTGAATATTTGGGAACAAGGACGAACAATGAAGCTAAAGCTAGAGCTATGTGGAGAGGCCTTCAAATGACTCAAGACTTAGAAGGCAATTTGATCATAGAAGGAGACTCTATGCATGTTATAAATATCCTTAATAATTGGAAAACACCTCCTTGAAGGATTAAAACAATTGTTGAAGATGCTAGGATCCTTTTCCAGGGAAGACATGATAGAAAAGCCCAACATGTCTTTTAGGAAGCTAACAAAATTGCTGATAAGGTGACCGATTTGGTGTTGATGGTGACAAACTTTTCAAATGGTAACACGGTGTCTCGAGTGAAGTAGAGGAGCTTATTCAACAAGAATGCCAAGAATGATAGTCAAATTTACCAATAGGTAAGGCACTGTAATTTCGAAGGCTAGGAGTATTCCCGTCTCTTTTTTGAATTGGACTCACAATAAAATTATTTGAGTTGTCAGTCTTCATGGATGCTACTTGGAAATACCACAAAGACTAATGGGGATAGTCACATGTCAGATAACATGGCTCCTAGTCATCTTAGTAATTTGAGGTTGGTTGATAATCATAGGGAAGGAAAGAAACGATAATATAAGACTTCGAACAAAAGCCACGTGGACCACCAGTAGCCACTGCCATAAATCTAGCCAATAGGTTCACTTCTCCAAGGATGATTGGCCAAGATAGTATGTGGTACCAAAGCATGTCATATATGAAAGAAACAATTACCAAAGAATTATTAAGAGTAATTATCAATATAGAGCTCATGGGATTTTTTTTTAGTACTCTAATATGTGTGTCTGCAACTTTTTGTTTCTCCATTGTCTCAAGGAAGGGATCTATGTCTATTTTTTTTTGTAATTATGATGCATGTGTGTTTTCTTGGGGTATACCCAAAATGTTGTATGGGAAGTTTCTTTTTGATAACAGGCTATGTGCCTTACCGGATGTAATGGCTTTGGTGACATGTAGATTTTACATATATAGGATCCTTAGTAAGGATATGTTCATCAATAGCCCTGGGCTGATTTTTGTAAAAGGTTTTGGGTCAACCAATAAAACCCGCTATTAATGCTATAGTATCTTATCTACCAAATATATATATATATATATATAAATATATATAGATATATATATATTCAAAAACATTCAAAAATTCTTTTATTGAATACTACATCATGCTAAATATATTCAAGCAATACAAGGAGTTTCAAAGGCAACCAACTTATGCATGCTTTCCAAACCATTGATGTAGCAAGTGATGAAGTAAAATACAACCAATAATATGCAACAAATAAAGAGGGATTCTTTCCATCAACCCCATCACCCATCTCAGTCGACTAATTTATGATAGCTACTAGGCTATCAATTGAGGGTCTAGGTGGCTATCTTGTTGATGATTATCCCTAAAATGATAATGCATGTCTATATGAAGGTACCCATCCATGTTACCCCTGATTTTCATTGGTCATAACTTCCTCTACCTCAAGTGCCCCATTTCTGGTGGATGATCCTACCTCTTCCACCCGATGAGTGTACCTAATCCTGCATATTAACAATATGTCAACAGTACCATGTTCTTTCAAAAATCAAACTCAACATCACACAACTATTCATTTGCATAAAACTAAGTAGTAAAAAATCATCAATTAATACATATTTTTCCATGCTACAAAGCTTTCCAGGGAGGGTCATGACAATATGTATCCTAATTATGTATATTTTGGTCTTTAGCATGGGCTGAAATACCTAAGGATATTCCAAATAAAGAGGAATCAAAGAGACATAAGTGTATCTTTATGGGTTATTTAGATACATCAAAGGCATATCATCTTTATTTTCCTCAAAGGCGTGAGGTTTTGATCTAGAGAGATATCATTTTTTATGAGGTTATTCCAAGTACTAGTTACACCCCTCCACCAGAGCTTTTGGCTACTGATGCTTTTGAACCTTTATCTCTTCTAGATTTAGCATAGTCTTTTGATATTTTGGTTGGACCTATTTCTATTAGAACCTCTTATTTATATTTCTTGATTCATTTTGCTCTATTAATTTAATCCCATCATGAATAGCACCATAGACAATTTTCTCTTCTCTAGGAGTAGGGCAGTATGAGTAGGATACTTCAATTTAGAATGCTTGATTATTGCATGATGAGGTGAGTGGTGATGAGTTGGATTCTTTAATTTTCATTTTTGATGTTAATTTAGCATAGGATACACATTATTCTTTGAACCCTCCAACACATAAATGGGTTAAGACACTTCTAAGATTACTCAACCTATTCTATATCTTGAGTGGCATAAACAACCTCCTTCCCAAGCTTTCTTTTAAGGGTAACATATTCTTAGTGTCCTCTCACATATTCTTAGGCTATAGGAAATTTAAAATGAAAATATATTATATTGGTAGAGTATAAGGTACTAATGAAGAACAAGACTTGAAAGCGAATACCTCTTCTAGAAGGAAAAAATGTTGTTGGATGTAAATGGTTCTATAAGACCAAATACATAATGTAAGGTTAGGTAGAAAAACACAAAGCATACCTTATTACTAAGGGATTCTCTCAATAGAAGACAATGGACTATTCTAAGACTTTTTCACCTATGACTAAGATGGACTCTATCAAGATGATTCTCTCCATTGTTGTCTCCTATGGATGGAAGGTACATCATATGGATATGAAGAGTGCCTTCTTACAAGGGAAGATTTAGGGGAATATCTACACATATAACCCACCTAATATTGATATTGATTGAACTACTCCATTGGTTTTTCATTTTAATAGGTCCTTATATGAACATAAGTAATATCCTCATGCATGGTATGCGATTTTTTTTTAAATTATGGGTTCTAGTGATGTGAGGCTGAACATGATGTTTACGTTAAGCATCAAGATGGGGAACCTTTGATGATATTGTTGTATGTTGATGATCATATAATCATTGGAAGCTCCTCTACTCTTATTCAAGACATGAAATCATGGCTTCATTCTACTTTTGAGATAATAGATTTGGGGCTTTTATATTTTTTGGGAGGATTCAAATTGATCAAAAGACTAGCATAACCATTTCTCATCCCATGCATGCTTTGTATCTTCTTCAAAAATTTAGGATTGAGGAGTGTAATCTTGCTTGGACTCCTTGTACCTTAGGTTTGAAACTTCAAGCTAATTGTAGTACACATTTGGTTGATACCACATTGTATGCATCTCTTATGGGAGGACTTCTTTATTTTACTCACACTAGACAAGGTATAGTCCTTATTATTATCTATCATTATAGATACATACAAGAACCTCAAAGATTCATTGGACCATAACCAAGAGGATTCTTAAATACGTTAGAGGGACTTCTCAAATGATGATTCACTACTCCATTAGTTCTCCTTGTTTTAATAGGATTTTTAGATGTTTATTAGGTCAAAGATTTGGATGAGCAATGGTCCATCATAATTTTTGCATTCTATTTGGAATCTAGCCTAGTTTATTGGTGATCCAAATACCAATCCACCATTTCTTAGTCCTCTATAGAGGTTGAATATTGTTCTATCAATTAGGCAATTAGGTGGATGCTCATGATTTTAGAGGAGATTGGAATTTCTTAGAGTTTTCTAATAACTCTTCAATGTGACAATCAGAGTGCTATCCAACTTTTTTGTAATATAGTGTTTCATCAAAAAAATCACATACAGCTATAGATGCACTTTGTAAGATGAATTCATGCTTTCGGGATGCTTTATTAAGTGTTTGTACCTTCATCAGAGTAGGCAATATATATCTTGACCAAGGACATGTTGAGGTCACTTTTGTGCACATGCTATAGCTTCTTGGAGTTGGAAAGTATCCCTTAAGGGGGATGTAAACTAAGGGTCTCTCTCCATGTACCTCTTTCAACTTAAGGGGGTTTTTGGAATATGTGGTGGTTAAGCATATCTTGAGGCCACAACTGATTATTTATACTTCTATTTATGATATTTGTTCTTTGGGTCCATGTAAATCTTGAAAAGGAAACTTTTATAATTTTTTGTAAAATTTTATTCCTGAGGATTGGTCTCAAAATATTCACCTAAAGGCATCATCTATTTTGATGTAAATACCCCTTAATACCAATATTTTTGTGAGGTTTGAGTGAAATTTTTATTTCCTTTTAGTGAATATTATTTGGTGTCCATGGACATCCCATCATATTTTGTGTTCTTTTCATGGATTTATTTTGTTAAGCAATATTGGGTCATGTTTGATTCCATTCTTTTCTAGATACTATTGTGAAATTTGAGACTTAGAAAAAATTAAATTTTAGAAGACAACTAGTTGAATGATATTTTATCTCTTAATAAAATAATATCAAAGAGTTGATTGTAGATACAACATTTCAAGGAATATGAATAATATCTATGATAACAAGGTAAATGAAGGATATATTTGATAAATATGCAAGTTGGATATGTCATATTGACCTAACAACAAATATATTTTTATTTTTATTTTTATGGGAATGGCCCCCAATAAAACCCAAACATAACTTATTAAAAAAATACAATAGTTTGTTGAAATATCTCTAGATATGTGGTGATGATGTAATTTGGATGGCACTTGTTTCAATCCCATCTAACCAATTGAAAAATACATTGATTGATATTTAATTTTGAAACCATTAATCTACTACATTGATATTCATACATCAATTGATGCTACTCTTATTTACTTCTCTATGGAACTAAAGTAATCTATCTACTTGAAATTAAAATTCTAATTTTTTCTTAAATATATAATTAGTAATAAAGAATATTATAAGGATCGCCTTGTCAAAATTATTAATCTAGATGAAAATATATTTATTGATCCTAGCATAATAACATGTAAAAAAGACTTTTTGACACCTACAATAAAATAAATTCAATGTTATAACTTAAAGGTAGGTGATTAATACTTGTTATCCAAAAAAAAATAGTAAACTCTCTATGCAATGGAAGAAGCATATGAATAAGTGTTTTCAAGCATGAAATACTTGAAAGGGAGAACTCTAAAAAATATTTTAACTTTATATGCTTAAATCACTTCTATGCTTAGTCTCTTTAAGTCTATTTTTACATGCCCACTATGCATAATGTCATAGAGGTAAATTTTCATCTCTATCTCCTCACTATATTGGCTTATATTAATTCTTATTTGTAATATATCAAATTGTTTATATTTATTTAATGGGCATGATTTATTTTATTCAATTATTTCTACACCTTAAAAACTTGACTTTTATTTTTTTGATGTTTGCTTTCCATGATTAAATTTCTTATTTCATTAAGGGGCCTACTTTATTTATTTTTCTCCTATATTTGGACTTTTATCTTGCGATCTTGTTTTATGTTGTCCTTTAGATTAAGAAGGCATTTGCATATAAATAATTATCCCTCTTAATTGGGGTATTATATTATCCAAAATTTCAAGAAAATATATATACAAGTATCTAATATTACATGTTAAATATATATATTTTTAATATATATGGGATTTAAATGGAACACACTCTGATGTTTGTATTGAAGAACACAAGCTTATACTGAGAGGGGGGGTGAACAGTATAAGACTTAACCAATTAACAATTTTAACTTTAGATAACAGAGGCATCAACACAACATTAATCAAGATAGAAAGCATCACACATTGAAGACCCATTTTAACGTGGTTCACCCAGAATGGTTGGGCTACATCCACGGATAAAATCTTTCACTAAATTTTATCAATCAATTTTTGGGAATACCTTTCCCGATTACAAAGTTTATGGGCACCAACCCAAAGGAGACACCAATCCCCTAAACTTGAGTTCATGGGCACCAACCCACAGGAGACACCAATCCCCTAGCTCTGCTTTGGCTGGTGATCCTCTAGAAAACCTCTGCCTCCGCTGCCCTTAGCAAATGGAACTCTATCCATAGAAGACACCTGTCCTCCCTGCTCTGGTTGGAGACCTCTGTTCTCAGCTCTATCACCTCCAAAGCTAGTCCTCAAATTTGCACTAAACACAGTCCTTCGGTCTAGCACAAATGTCCTCGTTCGTCTTTGCCTGTTGCGCTCACTTTGCACGCTTCGACATCATCTCGCCACTTCTGCACTCTTGCACTCTTTTGGCTACATCTCGCACACTTCGACGCACATTCGACAATCTATCAATTCACCCTCAACTCTTCAAACAACCCTCCTTTTATACTATCACTTTCAAGATCAAAACCTTCATCTTAGTCGGTTGTACAACCCTAAACTACGTCGACTGCAAACCCTAATCTTTGTCGACCCAAATTTAACTTTGTCGGCTTCACTGCCTCTACAACTCTTCTGTAGCTTCTGTCGTGAAACTACAACATGTCACGATATCGTGACACTTTTGCAACCGTATACTATCTTTTGGCTTTTGTCATGATATCGTGACATTTTAGCCTTTGTCGACTTCAACTAAGCTCTTGTCGTGAAATCGTGACACTTCTGCCTCTGCAGACTCTGACTTCACTTTTGTCGTGAAATCATGACACTTCTGTCTTCATAGTTCACAACTTGGCTTCTATCATGAAATCGTGACACTTCCTCCAACCGAACACTGCCATCTCAATCTGTCATGAAATCGTGACACTTTCTCTTCCTTGCACTCTTGTCTGCTTGCACTAGCGAAAATGGAACATGTCACGAAATCGTGACACTTTTGCTGCCTTGTGTTTTTCTCTGCCTTACACCCATGAAATTGGAACATGTCATGAAATCGTGACGCTTTCGCCTTCGAGCTCTTCCTTCTTGAATTCATCATGAAATCATGACCTGCTCTCTTTGTTGAAGATTTCTTTTGTCGCAGAAATCGTGACACTTTCTACATCCATAAGCTTTCTCTTCAACCTGTCGCAAAATCGCGACACTTTCTACATCCGTACGACTTCTTTTCAACCTGTCGCGAAATCGCGATGCTTTCAACTTTCGTACGTCTTCTTTGCAACCTGTCGCGAAATCATGACAGTTCTCATTTCAGACTCTTCCCTTTGCTACATGTCGTGAAATCGTGACAGTTATCTGCTTCTCACTTTGACTTTTGTAGCATGTCGCGAAATCATGACACTTTTTCTCCTTAGCACTTTTCTTTTCTTTGGGTCACGAAAACCCGACATGTCACGATATCGTGACACTTTTTCTCCCGGACTCTCTCTCTTGCATTATGTCATGAAATCATGACACTTTTTCTTTCGGACTCTCTCTCCTGCATTATGTCGCGAAATCGTGACACTTTTTCTTTGCCAACCTTCCTTGCAATATGTCACGAAATCATGACATTTTTGACTCGAACATTCTCTCTCCTCTTTGAGTCGCGAAACTGCGACATGTCTCGATATCGCGACACTTTTCTAAACTTTCTTTCGAACCTGTCATGCCGAAACCTTCATCAAAACAAATTATTTTACATCAAATCAAATTCCTTCAAAAGCTTCTTGACATCAATGACAACTTATACACTTGAGCAAAGACAATGTACCCAAGGTACCCAAAATTGCCAACAATCTCCCCCTTTGTCATTGATGGCAAACCTTTACTAAAAACACGTCTTAAGAGCCAAAATTGAAACCAACTATGCTAACAACTGAGAAATTGTGCATGAGAATCTTCCTTTGAAGTTTTGCTCCCCCTGACTTGAAGCTTTCCTCTTCACTTGAAGCTCTCCCCCTTACTCATATCTCTCCCCCTTTGTCATCAATGGCAAAGGGTTACCTTTGGGGCTCGGGACTAAGAATGAGCCTCTTAGCTTGGTCCCTCCCCCACCTCCTGATGAGGTGATTAATTCTGGGGTGGGAGTACAACTCCCAATTTTTCCCTTAGATACTCAAATGTATCTCTTGGAAGAGGTTTGGTGAAGATATCTGCAATCTGCTCTTTAGTAGGCACATACTCTAGCTTGACCTGCTTGTCTTGCACTTTCTCCCTTAGAAAGTGATACTTGATGGAAATATGCTTTGTCCTTGAGTGCATTACCGGATTTTTGGAAATACTTATGGCACTCGTATTATCGCAAAATATGGAGATGGGTTGTTCATGCTTGACTTTGAAATCCTCCAAGGTGGTTTTCATCCATAAAACCTGTGTACACCCAGCCACTGCTGCTATGTATTCAGCCTCTATCGTAGATAAGGAAATTGAAGGTTGTTTCTTACTTAGCCAAGAAACCAGACTCTTTCCCAGAAAGAATGCTCCACCACTAGTGCTCTTCCTATCATCAGTACTGCCTGCCCAATCTGCATCTATATAGGCCGTGAGGGTGAAATCATCACCTTTGGGATACCAAAGCCCAAAGTCCATAGTGCCCTTCAGATATCTGAATATCCTCTTAACTGCTGTAACATGAGAATCTTTTGGAGCTGCCTGAAATCTTGCTACTAACCCAACTGCCTACATGATATCTGGTCTGGTAGCTGTAACATATAATAAACTGCCAATCATTGATCTGTACAACCTCTGATCTGCCATTGGAGATTCATCGTCTTTACTCATCTTGCACCCTATAATCATTGGAGTACATACTGGTTTGTTGTCCATCATCCCAAACTTTTTTAACATTTCTTTGATATACTTTCCTTGAGAGAGAAATACACCATCTTTTGATTGAGCAATCTAAAGACCTAAAAAGAATGACAACTCTCCAATCATAGACATCTCAAATTCCTTCTGCATGGTGTTAGCAAAAACTTTGCACATCTGAGTATTATTTCCCCCAAAAATAATATCATCAACATAGACAACCATAATCAACATATCATCACCTTCATTCTTAATATACAGATTGCTATCTTCCATGCCTTTCCTGAAGCCTTGTTCATGAAGATAACTGTCAAGTCTTGAGTACCACGCCCTTGGTGCTTGCTTTAACCCATATAAGGCCTTTTTCAGTTTACACACATAGTCTGACTGTTCTGTGAGAGACACTCCTTCTGGATGTTCTATGTAGACTTCTTCTACCAACACCCCATTTAGAAAAGCTGACTTTACATCCATTTGATATACCTTGAATGATTTGAAGCTTGAAAGGGCCAAAAACATTCTGATAGCTTCAAGACGAGCAATAGGAGCGAACGTCTCTTTGAAATCAACACCTTCTACTTGAGCATAACCTTTGCAGACTAACCTAGCTTTGTTTCTGACAATCTTTCCATCCTCATTGAGTTTATTTCTGAATATCCATTTTGTGCCAATGACATTCTTGTCCTTAGGTCTTGGAACCAAATCCCAAGTTTCACTTTTCTCTATTTGATTTAGCTCTTCATCCATCGCTTTTACCCAAAATTTATCTCGCACATGCTTCATTGAAATCTTTTGGCTCAATCTGAGATAATAATGAAACATTTGTAGAATCGTGTGAAGGAATGACTCTTCTTCTTGTTTGCCTGCTGTTTGGATCACCAATGATCAAATATTTGGGATGATGTTTCTGAACATATCGTGAAGGAGTTTTGGGAAGCAGTTGTTGTCTTTCCTCTTCTTCATCTGAAACCTCTCTAAATTCTTCTTGACAGATTTCATCACTGAGTTCCTTGACTGGTTCTCTTATCCCTGTCTTTTCATCAACTGTTACATTTATGCTCTCTATGACTGTATGCGTTCTTTTTTTGAAGCATCTATAGGCCTTGCTTCTGTTGGAATATCCAAGAAATATTCCCTCATCACACCTAGGATCAAACTTACCCAGGTTCTGATCTTCCCTTTTGATGAAGCACTTACTCCCAAACACTTTGAAGTATTTTACTGTAGCTGGTCTTCCTTTCCACAACTCATAAGGAGTTTTATGATGATTGACTCTAAGTTGGGCCTTGGTGATAATGTAGATTGTTGTACTGACTGCCTCTTTCCAAAAGCCATCTGAGAGTTTTGACTCATTTAACATAGCTCTAGCCATATTTTCAATAGTTCTATTTTTCCTTTCAACTACTCCATTTTGTTGAGGAGTTCTTGCTATTGAATATTCTCTTTTGATTCCTTGTTGCTCACAGTATTCCACAAATTCATTTGAAGTGAACTCTCCTCCTCTATCTGATCTTAAGCATTTGATTCTCTTGTCAGTCTCATTTTCAATCATTTCTTTGAAAGCTTTAAATTTTTCAAAAGCTTCAGATTTTTCTTTGAGAAAAGTAACCCAAGTCATTCTAGAATAATCATCTATAAACAACATGAAGTAGCTTTCTCCTTGAATGCTCTGAGTTCTGGTGGGGCCACATAAATCAGTATGAATAAGATCCAATGGTTTTGAAGAAGTATACCCTTTTGATTTGAAACTGGTTCTGGTCTATTTTCCATGTTGACAGGGACCGCAAATGATATTATGGGGCCTTTTTATTTTGGGCAAGTCTCTAACTGCTTCCTTGTTACTAATATTGACAAGATTATCAAAGCTCAAATGCCCCAATATTTTATGCCATAGCCAAATCTCATCTTCTTGAGTTAGAAAACACTTTTCCCTTTTTATCTCACTCAGCATGTAAAGATTGTTTGGAGTCCTTGTAGCACTCGCAATGAGTTTTCCATTTTTTTCTTTACTTATCTCACATCTATCTGAAAAGAAAGATACTATGTGCCCTTGATCACAAAGTTGACTCACACTTAGAAGATTATGTCTTAGGCCTTCTACATAAAGCACATTTTCTGTTTTGGATTTCCCATCCAAACTAAGAGTCCCTTTACCACAGATTTTAGCTGACCTATTATCTCCAAAACTGACCGTTCCTCGGTTTGTTTGTTTTAAGACCAAAAACTTTTCCTTTTCACCAGTCATATGTTTTGAACAACCACTATCAAGATACCATTTTTCTACTTTGTCTTGAGCATGAAAAGCAGTTTGAACTATCATTGACTTAGATTTGATCTCATTTTTCTTTTTAGTGAACTCAAGGCTAGATCTATCCAAACTGCACATCCTTGCTATATGCCCAAAATTCTTGCACTTGTAACACATGAAATTTTTATTCATAAGAGGTGCAAAAGAGTTAACATATTCCTTACTATGGCTATTCAAGGATTTATTGCAATGCATAGCTTTGTGACCAAAATTCTTGCAGGAAAAACAATAGCCATGGAAAGTATTATGTAACCTGTTTTGATGCCTTGGATGATTGTTCTTCTTGTGACCAACTGGAATCCACCGCTCTTCAGGATGAAGATTGGTCTTGCTTGAAGACCCTATTTCATGAATAGTGATACCATCCTTCTTTTGCTTGTCATACGGAGTATTCTGTCTGAGAGCCAATTGTTCCAACTTCACTCTAAGAGACATAACCTCTTCTTCTAGTTTCTCGCAATCAGTTTCCTTTCCTTTTAAAGCCTCTGTCAGAACCTGTTCAACCTTCTTTCCTTCTTCAGCTAGAATTTTGAAGTCTATAACTCTTTGAGACAATCTTGATCTTGCAATCTCTTCTTCCTGACATTGATGCTTGAGAACAAAATTTTCTTCCTTGAATTTCTCAAGCCTTTTTAAAGCCAAGAAGAATTCACCTTTGAGATCGAACCCAACCTCTTCATCTCTTTCTGAATCTGTATGTTCCTCTGATAGATCCTTCTCCAAGATGTTAGGCTCTTTCTGGAGAAACCCGCTCTGATACCAATTGAAGAACACAAGCTTATACTGAGAGGGGGGGTGAACAGTATAAGACTTAACCAATTAACAATTTTAACTTTAGATAATAGAGGCATCAACACAACATTAATCAAGATAGAAAGCATCACACATTGAAGACCCATTTTAACGTGGTTCACCCAGAATGGTTGGGCTACATCCACGGATAAAATCTTTCACTAAATTTTATCAATCAATTTCTAGGAATACCTTTCTCGATTACAAATTTTATGGGCACCAACCCAAAGGAGACACCAATCCCCTAAACTCGAGTTCGTGGGCACCAACCCACAGGAGACACCGATCCCCTAGCTCTGCTTTGGCTGGTGATCCTCTAGAAAACCTCTGCCTCCGTTGCCCTTAGCAAATGGAACTCTATCCATAGAAGACACCTGTCCTCCCTGCTCTGGCTGGAGACCTCTGTTCTCAGCTCTATCACCTCCAAAGCTAGTCCTCAAATTTGCACTAAACACAGTCCTTCGGTCTAGCACAAATGTCCTCGTTCGTATTTTCCTGTTGCGCTCACTTTGCATGCTTCGACATCATCTCGCCACTTCTGCACTCTTGCGCTCTTTTGGCTACATCTCGCACACTTCGATGCACATTCGACAATCTATCAATTCGCACTCAACTCTTCAAACAACCCTCCTTTTATACTATCACTTTCAAGATCAAAACCTTCATCTTAGTCGGCTGTACAACCCTAAACTACGTCGGCTACAAACCCTAATCTTCATTGGCCCAAATTTAACTTTGTCGGCTTCACTGCCTCTACAACTCTTCTGTAGCTTCTACCATGAAACTACAACATGTCGCGATATCGCGACACTTTTGCAACCGTATACTGTCTTTTGGCTTTTGTCATGATATCATGACATTTTAGCCTTTGTCGACTTCAACTAAGCTCTTGTCGCGAAATCATGACACTTCTGCCTCTTCGTACCTCGACTTCTACTTCTGTCATGAAATCGTGACACTTCTGTCTTCATAGTTCACAACTTGGCTTCTGTCACAAAATCGTGACACTTCCTCCAACCGAACACTGCCATCTCAATCTATCATGAAATCATGACACTTTCTCTTCCTTGCACTCTTGTCTGCTTGCACTAGCGAAAACAGAACATGTCACGAAATCGTGACACTTTCGCTGCCTTGTGTTTTTCTCTGCCTTACGCCCGCGAAACTAGAACATGTCACGAAATCATGACGCTTTCGCCTTCGAGCTCTTCCTTCTTGAATTTGTCATGAAATCACGACGCTTCGTTGAAGACTTGTTTACTGTCTCTTCGTGAAATCATGACACTTTCTACATCCATAAGCTTTCTCTTCAACCTATCATGAAATCGTGACACTTTTTGCATCCGTACGACTTCTTTTCAACTTGTCGCAAAATCGCGATGCTTTCAGCTTTCGTACGTCTTCTTTGCAACCTGTCGTGAAATCATGATAGTTCTCATTTTAGACTCTTCCCTTTCGTGCATGTCATGAAATCATGACAGTTTACTTGCTTCCACTTTGTCTTCTGTAGCTTGTCGCGAAATCGTGACACTTTTTCTCCTTAGCGCTTTTCTTTTCTTCGGGTCATGAAAACCCGACATGTCGCGATATCGCGACACTTTTTCTCCCGGACTCTCTCTCCTGCATTATGTCATGAAATCGTGACACTTTTTCTTTCGAACTCTCTCTCCTGCATCATGTCGCGAAATCGTGACACTTTTTCGTCCGACCAACCTTCCTTGCAATATGTCATGAAATCGTGACATTTCGACTCCGAACATTCTCTCTCCTCTTTGAGTCGTGAAACCGCGACATGTCACGATATCGCGACACTTTTCTAACTTACTTTCTTTCAAACTTGTCATGCCGAAACCTTCATCAAAACAAATTATTTGACATCAAATCAAATTCCTTCAAAAGCTTCTTGACATCAATGACAACTTATACACTTGAGCAAAGACAATGTACCCAAGGTACCCAAAATTGCCAACATGTATCATTTTGTGTGGAATTTTAAGGGATTTGAAATGAGTGATTATATAAATGAATCCAAGTAGTATTTAACGATATATGACCATATGAATACAACTATCTAGAACAAAGGCAATGTTAGGAAAAATGTTTTCAAAAAACATATCATCTTTCAGGAGCCGCACCTTTGTGAAGGGTTTTTTTATTTAGATGATTCTTGGACTAATTTGTATGGAATTTGAAAAGCTTTAAAATGAGTGGTCATATGAAGGAATCCAACTAATATTGATGGAGATATGACCCTATGAATTTAGCCACTCAAAATAAGAGTAGTGATGATTTTTCAAGCCACAAGAAATAAAATTGCAAATATATGTCAACCAGGGTTTGGATGATAAAAGGAGCAATAAAGGAGTAGGGAATCAGCAAGGAGGTACATTCTATCTAGGCATATATGGTTTTAGATAAGTTTCATTTATCTCATCATTATCTTAGAAGTTCTACATGTATATTATTGTGTTGAAGAATATTACATTATTTGGTACATGCTAATGTACTCCTCTGGTACCTTTGGTACAATTGTAAATATATAAATATTATATTAGTGTGTGAGTCTATAGTTTAGGTGTGCAATTTATATTTCCCTTAAGTGTGTGCCTATGTGTAGGATGTGTCCAAGTGTCATGTAACAATGTATGCAAGTATATAGAGTGAGAAAGTGTGCAAGTGCCAAATAGTTAGCTGTGCAAGTGTCATATAGTTAGTTCTTCAAGTGTCATATGTTAAAATGTGTAAGTGAATAGAAATCCAAGAGTCATGTATACAAGTATCAATATGTAAATCCAAGAGGCATATGAGGTTTATCTTATGTGTGGAATAGGAAAGGATACATCTTCCAGATATGTGAGGAGAGCAATAGAAAAAGTATTGAAGAGTCACCTTTGTAAGGTGATATTATGAAGATAAAGCGCCATGTATTTTATTGAAGACTGTAATCACATGCAATAGAAGACTCATCAAAGAATATTGAAGCTTGTATATAATATTTTGAGCAATTATGTTGTAAGTTTGCTTATGCATATTGTTATTGACATTGGCCTTTTATATTAATTCCTCTAATATTTGAGTCTACTCAAGATCCTAGACATTGGAACGCATGATTGGATTTGGCTCAATGCCAACAATGGTATCATATCCACCTTGATTGGAGAGAGAGCTACATTCAAACCAATTATCTTGGACAATTTTATAACAAATTGAAATTCTAGCCAAAAAAATAAGCTTAGTAGATTATGCTATCATAGCCACAATGGTATTAGGGATACCTCGTGTAGACTCTATAGCTAGCATAAAAAAATTGGTATAAATATTTGAAGAATATTGGAGTGATAAGATTTTTATTGAAAAGCTAGCATCAAAAGAAAATTCTAGTGCAAATTCGGAGAGATTAGTTATAGATTGATCAAAAGCTAGCATTAGAGAAAATTCTAGTGTGAATTTTTGAATTTGATTGAGCAGAATTGATTATCAATAATTTGTTGAAAGAAAGAGAATATTTTCTACCTAATATATTTGTTGAAGATATTTGAGCTAAGAAATCATATTGATTGCAAATTGAATGCATTTGTGAAGGATTAAAGAATTTTTTAAAAGAATTGGATATTACAGATTCTATATGAATAAAACCAAAAGGTGACACTCAAGAAAAATATTATTGGATTCATATTCTAATTTTTTGATTGTCTAAAATTGAGATCAAATGATTTTAAGTTTGGAATACAATCTTCAGAGAGCTAGAGATCATTTTGAAGTGGCCAAGTTTCTATGAAGCCTTTGAGGAAAATATATGGACCTATATAAAAAATAATAAAAATAAGGAAGAAATCCTAAAAGGTAATGCCTAAGGTCATCACATAATAAGACATATTATGATGCAGTTGATTTTTGGACCGGAGACATGAACCAAGTCATATAGCCATGAGCTAGCATAATATGGGTTCAATCAAACTCACCTAAATTGAGGAGACATACAATTATAATATCCATGAGAAGACAAAAATAAGAGTGTCCAAATCCACCCAAGATTAACTTGAACTATGTCCAAGGAGCAACCATAATCACCTGAGAGATGAAGAGCCAAAGAGTAAGGATAGAGTATCCTAAAGTTATTTTTTGTGGAAAGAGCAACGATAAGAGCTACCTAATAAAGCATTAGAGCAAACATAAATTAGAGCAAATATAAGAGGATCTGTTCAAGTTGAGTGATGTCCATTAATGTAAGTAAAGCAATAAAGCCTAAAGCCATCACCCAAGTTTGTGTGTGCCTTAGCAAGACTGAGCACAATTATAGAAGAAGAATAATTAGTTGAGAGTCTTCTTAGTAAGGAACCTAAGCATCCTAACCTACCTTAGTGCCAGATGAAATCCAAAGCTAGAAGGAATTATCTGGTAATATCTCAAAAGAAATTAAAATGCCAAGAGACTTGTGTGAAGTCATAGAGTAGAGAACATGCTTCAAGGAAATATTTAGGTGATAGTGATTTGTCAAATCCCTAACGAATTTGAATCAACCTAGCATAACTAATAACACCTAGAAAAATATTTTTAAGGTACAATTTTAAATATTTCTAATTTGATTGTGCACCTAAGTCAAGTTTAATTTAGGGTGCATTATATTTTTTATTAAGGTGGAGAAATAAGGCTTTATAAGGTTATTGCTTTCTTGGAAAAGAATTAAAAATTAAAAATTGGAGTGATAAGGATAATTTAAAAATAAAAATTGATTTCAAAATTTGATTTTTGAAAATTTGAAAATTTATTTATTGATTGCTATTTAAAGTTTGGATTCATAAGGATTTCTACTCCAAAAGAAATTTGAAAATTAAAAAATTTGAAGATTTGATTATTATAAATTTTGAAAATTGTTGATTTTTTGAATTAAACATTGGAGAAATAAGGAAATATACTCCAAATGAATTAATATATAGGATACAAAGAAAGAGTGAATTAAGATAACCATATGAATTCAAAGGGCCAAATAATAGAATAAATTTTTTAAAAAATTATTAAAGATATAAAATAAGATCTTTTGAATCTCATCAAAATATGCATAATGAAAAAGATACATGGTATATATATTTAGAATTTAGTCATCATATGATTAGAAATTTGCATTGGTTTAATTTTTTGGAAGTTAGACCAAATATTCCACTAAAAATTGCATATGATAAGATCTACCATGTTCAAGGATCTGGACAAGTTGTACCTAACATGCCATTTTCAGATTTTGTGCTAGATGATATATATTATAGGATTATTAAACAACCTTACCTTAGTAGCTCAAATGGTTGAGGAAGGTAGAGTAGTGGAAATAAAATATATAAATAGAAACAAGAAATGTATCAAAGAATCAAAACAAAACTGAAGCTATAATGTCCATCAAGAATGGAATATCTGCACTAGATACAATGGGATTTTTAGAAGAAATATTGAAATATCATTTACCTCAAGAAAATATTAATGATGAATTGTTTAATTTCTCCAAAAAAATGAAATAGGAAGATGGATAAGGAACAATCCAAGATTGTCTAGCATGAACAATAGACAGGGGTAGTGGATTTTCATAAGAGGAGAGATAAAGAAGAATATTGAAGACTAAAGTCTTCAATAACCAAATAATGTAATACATGGGAGTGTTGGAGAATATTATTTTATTTGGTACACACTAATGTACTCCCATGGTACCTTTGGTACAATTATAAATATGTAAATATTTGATTAGTGTGTGAGTCTATAGTTTATATGTGTGATTTATATTTCCCTTAAGTATGTTTTTATGTGTAGGATGGGTCCAAGTATCATGTCACAATGTGTGCAAGTGTATAGAATGAGAAAGTGTGCAAGTGTCATATAATTAGGTGTGCAGGTGTCATATGTTAAAATGTGCAATTGAATAAAAATATAAGATTCATGTATACAAGTGTCAAGATGTAAAGCCAAGAGGCATGTGATGTTTTTATTATATGTGGAATAGGAAAGGATGCATCTCCCAGATATGTAAGGAGAGCAATAGTCAAATTATTAAAAAGTCACCTTTGTAAGGTTATATTATGGAGGTGAAGCTCCATGTATTTTTTTGAAGATTGTAATCACATGTAATGGAAGACTCATCAAAAAATATTGAAGCTTGTATGCAATATTTTGAGCAATTATATTGTAAGTTTGCTTATGCATATTGTTATTGATATTGGCCATTTAATCCATATTATTATTATTTTCATGAATGTTATGTTCATTGATATTGGCCATTTATATTAATTGCTCTAATATTTGAGTCTACTCAAGATCCTAGATATTGGGACCTATGATTGAATCTGGCTAAAAAGCCAACATATTATAAGTTTATTTTCAAATATTATACTCACTATAGGATATAATAGTAAAATTTAGTAGCTATCAAATTATAGTTTCATTTCCATGGACTAATTTACAATGAATTCCTTATAATCTTCCTAGTAGTAGAGGTTAGGCAAGACCTCACAAAGTAATAATCCTTGCTACTCAAAGACAAGGCAACCATTGATAAATTTAATGGATCTTGGCCTAGAGCTTCGACTATGAGAAAATGGATTGATAGGATATGGAAGTCAATAGAAGAAATTCTATCCTTTCTTCCCAAAGGTTTTTTTCGAGTAATTTTTTGTTCCAAAGAGGAAATATATGAAATCCTGAAATAAGGTCCTTGGTTTATGGGAAGATTAGGACTCTTCCTCGCCCGCTAGTATGAAGGTTTTGCACCTAAAAATATATCTTTATTTCTAATATCAGTATAGGTCAAGATGTATGGGTTACAATTGAATTCTAGTAAATGGATATCTTCAAGTCAATAGGCAACACTCTAGTAGAATTTCTTGAGATTTTAGAAACTACAAAAGATGAAGTCTTGGCTATCTAAGCTCAAATATCGGTCTGATTGATAATAGTAAACCTTAACCAGAATCAATCATTCTTAAGTATGGGGATAAGTTGTATACCCAAACTATGGATTATGAAACATATATTTTATATGTAGAAGATTTCATGAGATGGGACATATTGAGAGATCATGCCCTAAGAAGAATCCAACATTAATATGCATAGAAAACCATAAAAGAAACTTACAAATGGATATGGATGAGAATGGTTTTTAACTTCCAAAATATAGGTCCAAACATTTGAAAGTAAATGAACAATGGATACCAATAAGTAAGGCTATTGGAAAAAATACCAATTCTTTTAAACTTTAGCCTATGAGAAAAATTAGATCAAAGCTTAGATGTCACAATACAATAGGATCATAATATTGACAAGGAATTGTCTTCTCATAAGATCCCACTTTGAGGATTAACATTCCTACTAAATATAAGGAATGTGATTCATCATATTTTGAAGACTCTCTTGAAGTACCATTCACCATTTAGGAGAACAACAGTGGTAGATAAAATGTAGTATTAGATGTTAATACATCTACCATTAATAATGAAATTTCAAGACACAAGTAGGATAAGTCAAAAGAAAAAATAGGAAAACCTTCAAATTATCAAGAAAGAGCCAGCAAAGCAAGGGAAAAAACAGAGAAAGGAACACAATCTAAGTTGGTTGAACTTCTATTTACTAAACAACAACATGATATTGGTATTTTGTAGGTAGGTATAGCATCCCCTAATGAGACATGATTACCATATCATGAAATATAAGGGGTGCTAATGCCATATCAAAGCATAGGGGTATCACAAACCTTTGTTTAAGTAATAAGTCTAATATTCTTTATATCCAAGAAACTAAAATGATAAAGGAAGAAGTTTTCAAAACTATGAAAGTAGTATGGGCAAGATATGAATGGGATGTTATAGATTTAGAAGGAGCAAGAAGGGGAACTCTAATATTTTGAAATCTAGTAAGAACCTCTTGTGAAACAATTCATAAAATTAGGCATTGGAAAGCTTGATTAGTCATATTCTACTTTACAAACAAGAACCTACATCCTTATTAATGTCTACGGACCTACAACTTAGTCAAGCAAATTAGAAGTATGGATTGGGATTGAATCCTTTATGAGAAGTAAAGACCAAGAAACTTGATTCATGATAATAGGATATTTTAATGCCACAACAAAGCTAAATGAATATTGGATGAATTAAGAAAATAAACCAAAGTACGAGATATTTCTCATATTTTATTCAAAAAAAAAATCAATGGGAGGTTGAGTTTGAAGAGGGAAACTATACATGGACCAAAGTTAGGATAGGCTAGAACCTGATAGCAAAATAGATGCATACTATAATATCATTGGATAGATGAAGGGACTTGTGCTAAAATTACTACCTTGACAAGTATTGGTTCATATCATTGGCTAGTAAGAGTTAAAATGGTGGTGGCTAAGTTAAAAACAAGAAACAAAAACCCTTTCAAAATTATTTTTGCGAAGAAAGAAGAACTAAAAGAGAAACTTTAAAAATACTAAAGGTGGGAATCATAATATAATATAAGAGGAAAGGGAGATGCCTAGTGAATACCCTAATATTTTGAGTAAGGAAGAGAAATTTTGGAGATTAAAATCAAGACAGACTTGGTTAAAAGGAGATATAAACATAGTTTTTCATAGGATGGCAATAGTATAGAGATCAACATCCAAAATTAGTAGAATTAAATTAGTACAAGGGGTTTGGATTCAAGACTAGAGTAAAATTAGGAAGGAGGTAAGGTTTTTATACCAGGATATTCTAGGATCAAAGGAGAATGAAGTTATTAATGATAAACTACTATAAGAAGTATCTTCAGTTATAATGAATGAAGAAAATAGCAAACTAATGGAGATTATTACTTTTGAAGAAGTTCATTAGCTCTTTTCTCTTTTGATAAGGATAAATCCCCAAGTATGGATGGGCTCTCAACAAATTGATATCAGCATAGGTGGAAAATAGTGAAGGATTATTTATTGGTGGTTATGGAACAGTCTAGGGTAAAATAGTACATACCTTATAAAATAAATGCAACATATCTTACCTCGATTCAAAAAAAGGATGCAAAATTATTTGATTCATTTATGGCCATAAAACTATGTAATATGCATATAAGATAATCTCCAAACAGATGGTGAAACAATTAAGACCAATATTAGATAAAATTATTTTAAAAGAATAGGGAGTATTTGTGAAAGGGAGATAGACTTCAGATGGGATCATAGTAGCTCATGAAGTAATGCATTCAAAAACTTCAAGAAAAGAGAGAGCAATGATAATAAATCTTAATATGAATAAAACCAATGATAAGGTTAATTGTGTTGGGAATTTACCATGTACAAACAATACACAACCTATGAAAAAAACAAATAATAACAACAAAAATGGAGAAACCATTCAAACCCTAGTTAAGCCCCCATAATAAAAATAGGAAATAGTACAATAAAAAAAAATAAATCACACAAATATAAGAGACACAAGATATACGTGGTTTGGTAAGTGTACCCTACATCCACTGAGAAACAATCAGTCCTTTATATTAGCAACAATGCAACAATCTTCTCCACTTGTACAATGTCTCCTCCCCTCTCTTCCTCCAAATCAAAAAAGAGCATTCACACATGAGACGATATTTACAGTACAAAATATATAGAGATTTGTGACTTTTCCACTACCCGAAACCACATAGTGGTGTTGAAATACAATGGGCCAAAACTATGGGTTGAAACCACCCATACGGTTATCACGTTTTTTTGACAAGTGTTTTTCACCAAGAAATACACTTAAATTTTCAAAAAACCCTGCCCCTTGGAACCCCGTTCACGTTCCTATTGTTGATCATTGCCCATCAACAATATTTAATGGCCTTGGAACTTGCCAACAATATTTAATGGTAATTAATTCCTTTATTATCAATTTGGCTTTATTACCTAACAAATTGGGTTTTTTAGTATAATTTTAGAAATATTTGGATTTGGAAATAAATGTGTTAGATGGATTAAATCTTGAATCTCTACAATATCATACTCATTGTTTGTCAATGGGATAGTAACAAAATAATTTAAGGCTAACAGGATCTTAGAAAAGGAGGTCTTCTATCACCATTTATATTCATTATCATGGCAAAGGTATTGGGAAGGAACTTGAAGAAGGCATACAAATATAGGCTAATAAGCAAACTTAAGGCTAGTAATAACATTGGCAACATCACCCATCAATAATTTATAGATGATACAACCCTTTCTGGTAGGGCAAGAATTAATAAGGCCAAATATTGGAATAACTTATTAAATGAATATGAATGAGTGTCAATGAAAATAATTAATAGTATAAAATCTAAAATTTACCTCCTAGAAACTCTAGCTAGAATCAAAGCAAGGATATGCAAGTTACTTCAAATGGAGAAGACAAATTTTCCAGAAACATAACTAGGGATGCTTTTATTTGAGGTAAGAATGGGGATAGAATTGTGAAATATAGCTATAAGTAAAATTTAAATTAAACTACCATTATGGAAATATGGATAATTATAATTAGTAGGAAAAGTAGTCATTGCCCTTTTTTATTATGCCAAAATTAATACAAAAAGTTTAAACTATATTATATAGTCATTTTGTGGTTAGGATTACATGATTAAAGGTACTTTCCTTTGGTTAAATGGATCAAGGTGTGTGATGATAAAACTAAGGGAGGTCTAACTTTAAGATTTCTTACGAATGCAAACTTATCTCTAAGGGAAAAAATAATCTAGAGATTATACAAAGAGAGTAAAAAACAATGGACAATAATTCCACTAAGTACATTGGGCCCAATGACTCAAGCTTAATCTTTACTGCATTCTCACTACAAGGTGGTTTTTCACTATGGAACAAATTTTAAAGATTAGTTGATCTAGTGATTTAAGGTCTAAAATGGGTGGTGGGAATTGGAGAAAAAATTCTATTTGGATAGATACTTAGTGTAATAAAAAATCACTCACTCTAGATCCAATTTTTAGAACTATGGATGAAATTACCTTAAGATAAATATGGTTATAGGGTTTCAAACATTATGTACAAGGATCAGGAAGGAATATACAAATGGAAAAAATATTTTTTTTATAATTATATCATAAATTTTTGCTAGGATATAGTTGAGCAAAAAGATAACAGTGATTATTCGGATCCAAGAATAAGTTGATTTGGGAGTTGAATAACTCAATAGAATACACAACAAGAAGTGAATATAATGTAAAGCAACAATAAAATAGGAATACTACAATATTATGAAGAGATATTTGGTATATCCTAAGCATTTCAAAAATCAAAATGTTTGTATGGTTTATAGGTCATAGGAAAAAAATTTCTTGGTATTATCTAATGAAAAGGGGTTTTTATGGCCCCTCATATTATCTTCTAGGGAGAAATCAGGATGAGAGAATAGACCATCTCTTAGGATACTACTTAATAGTTTGAGAACAATGGAAATGGATTATTAATATATTTTATAAATGCATGGTGATGAATGAAAATATTAACAAATGATTAAAGCAATGGCAAAACACTTTTAGAAGTGAGGCGTAATAGACAATCTAGAATATGTTGAAAGATACAATACTTTGGATTGTATGGCTAGAAAGGAATAGAAAAATATTTAAAGAAAAGGAAAGTAGTTTAGAGTTCATAAAAAGGAAGATTTTTTTAGCCATGGAGGATTCTAAACCAACCCTATCAACACACCCAATCCTAAATCTCAAAAAAAAAAACCTTGATAGATGGAATCAATTCATCAAATAGAGTTATAATGTTGAGTATAAGAGAAAAAAAAGGAAGGTAAAAAATATAAAGTGGAAACCATAAAAATTAGAGTTGGTCAAATTGAATTTTGATGGAGCGTCTAAAATAAATCAATGACCAACATGAGGAGGAATGAAATGATAAGGGTGATATTTTGTCATATTATGCTTTCAATAGTGAATTTAAGACAAATAATGAAGCTAAATCTTGGGTGTCTTTGGAAGGTTAAAAATATGTAGAAAAATGCAATGGAACATAGTATGAATGGAAGGTGATTCACTTATAGTAATAAATGTAATTTTGAGGAAAGTAAAGGCTCCATGGAACATACAAGAGATCATTGTAGAAATACAATACCTTGCTATAGAGTTTTAAGAAATCAGGTTTACACGTACATTAAGAGAAGGGAACAAATGTGCAAATAGACTAGCCAATAGAGGGGTTTTTATTATAAAATCATGAAGTTAAATTATCTTTTCCATGCTTAGAGGAAGTAGTAAGTTTATCTAAAGTTAACAAGAAAATATTGACTGCCTGAATCAAATAGTGATTAAGATTTATTTTAATGTTTTTCATTGGCAATATTGTTTGTATTTTATAAAATTAATGTATTTTCATATAAACTATTTATTACAATTCTTGTGGTTGCACTTACACTTTAGGAAGGAAACTAGTAGTCTAGAACTGGTAAAGTGGACTATGATAGTGTGAAGTTTTTGAAATATTACTCTACTATGTAATAAATAGATAGTAGAGGTGGAATTTTGGTATTTTGAAGGCTGATACAAGAAAATATCAAGAAGGATGCTGATTTTGGAATATTTGTATTTACAAAGAAAATTGAAGAAGATCCAAAAAATGAAAATCAAGAATTTAGACTTTTTATAATAAAATATGTATGTATCTAGCTATAGCAACTCATTTAATATGAGAATTGAAACTATTTGCAAACACTCAAGATCTAAAGGAGATATTTCTGATTTTTTAAGGGTGGGGAACCTGAGTACAACCCCTTATTCTGTAGTTAAAAAATGGAACCTACCCTATATTACATTCTAGTTATATTATCATATAATTTTAATAAACCTAAAATTTATTAGGGTTTTCATGATTATTGACTTTATCATAGGATTATCTATCACTATGTATGGATTTTAACTCAAATTATTTTCCTTTTACCATTTTCCTACTCCTTCAACCTTCAAATTGATGTGCATGTAGATTATGTCTATTTTTCATTGGTTATATAGGATTGAAATGGGCCCATTCATATTACATCATGACCACATAATAGTATTATAATAGATTTATTATTATGCATGTATCACTTTTCCAAGATTAGAACCTTAGTATCTCCTCATTGATAGTCAAGGAATTTAAACGATTAAGCTGATGTCATTTGATGTAGATCATGTCTATTAAAATATGCTTACTTTATTATTTTTTGCCACCTTTGATATCAAGAGGTAATATTACTCTCTTTTATCAAGAGGTTTGATGTTTATTTTTTTAATTGTTTATATGGGATTAAAATAGGTGCCATCTATATTGCATCCACATGGTGGTGTTACAATAATATTTTTGGTAATTATGCATGTATAGTTGGAAATATTTCAACCTACGTCTCCTTGAGTCAAGGTATTTGCTATGTTTGGTATATTTTATTTTTTTCTTTTTTCAATTGGTTATATGGGATTGAAACGGATCCCACCCATATTACATCATCACCACATATGGTGGTATTACAATAAATATTGGATATTATCCATGTATAATTGGGCAAGATTTGAACCTTGATCTCCTCTTTAAATATTGAGAAATATAATTGGTTGAGCTAATACCACTTGATATGTTTGGTATATTTTATAATTACTATCATTTTATTTCATTTATTTTATGATGGTCCATCATCATAGTATATTATGCCCTTATCACAAGATATTATAGCATATATCTCTATTTTGATGATGATATTTTTTGACATCTCAAAATGGTAAGGTCATCTATTGCAATAGCTAGATGCACCTCATATGCCTCAAATAAAGCGACATAGCTGAAAGTCCTAAGAGTGTGGTATGTGACTCAAAGGACAAACTCCAAGATTTTTTTACAAGGTTGGATCCTTATAAGATGTGATATTCAACACTCACTTACTTAAAGTACCTACATTAATCAAATAAAAAGAGAAGAAATAATATAAATTAAAATCCTATGCTAACAAAGATAATGAGCCAAGATTGAATATTCTATTTTGTACTAGTGGGATTAATAAGCACGTGTCATTCATTAATATCCAATAAGTGAACACATTTTTTATCCAACATAAGCATTCATGCATGACCATACATATAGAAAATGGGGTAGAATGAGATTAGCCACAACTTCATGTTATTGGAGTATATTACATTATTTGGTACATGCTAAAGTACCCCCACGGTACGTTCATGGTATATCTTGTAAATATTATATTAACAATGTGTCTTAGTTTAGAGTGTGAGTAATATTTTATATAATATTGTAATGTGCAAGAAATGCACAAGTGTTATGTAAGTGTGTATGTGTAGGAAATGCATGTGTCATGTGAGTGAGTGTGCAAGTGTAATGTGAGTTTATGTGCACAAGTGTCTTATATGTAAGTGTGCACAAGTATCCTTAGATTACAGTGTGTTAATTGAAGAGTCATGTGTAGGTATGCATACAAGATAGAGTCATGTGTATGCATGCATTAAGTAGAGAAGCCAAGAGTCATGAGACTTGGCATATGGAAAGGAATAGTCAAGTATCCAAAGAGTCGTTCTACTATGGCTATATAGTACTTCATATAGAATAAGATCACATTAGATCATATCAGATCACATCCCATTATATCCTGATATATCCCAATATCATATCATATCATATTTGTAAGAGGAAGAGGAGTAATTAATATCGTAAGTCGTGCTTGGCATATTATAAGCAAATATTCTTTACTTTGAGTTGCTTGGCATATTGTATTTAAAATAGTATGGGATGGCTTGAAGAGTTTTATTATGATGAATTTATGAGGCTCAAATAGATAAGAAATTAATTATGGATATAATTATGGGATTATCTCATTAATTGTATGAAATGTATTTGTGCATGGTTGTTGCAATGTTACATAGAGCATATTTAGTTGCATTGCATCAAGAGTTGTCTTGATCCCTAAGTTTTATTAAAATTTATGGGTAAATCCCTTTATGAGATTGACTATAGAAAGAAATTGGTGTAGAGGCCACTTGGGTGGACTTGCTCTAGTATGCCCAGACATAAAATAATGATATGTGAATGGAACTTTGTTATGTAAAAACTTGGTTGTAATTTCTAGAAACCAAAAAGAATTGAAAGACTGCTAAATGAGGTATGGTTTTCTTTTATAATATAAAAGTGAGATAGTTTGATCTCCTTAAAAGATGTTTTATTTTGAAGAAATGGAATAATTATTTAACAGCCCATGTCATCTATTGAGCTTGTATTTCTAGTTTTAATGAGATGGTATTTGGCTAGCATTATGTTAGATATCTTCAACTTGCTTTAATTTCAATCTAGAGAGATATTTCATGGGTTATCATTATAATGGATCATATGTGGAGCAATGATCTATTTAGATCTTAGATTTAGAATTGTGTTATATTGAGAATGTTGTTTCTGTTATAGCTCTTTAAATTTGTATTTCAATACATATTTGTTTTGCATATATTTTTAGGAAGGGGGTTCTCGGGTATGGATCTAGAACCTTTTGATCTAGAGTCAAATAGTAACCCAATCCTGGGAGGAGTTGCAACGATGCAATAAATAGGTAGGTGTGAGTTCTAGAAGGAGTTGTGATGATGTAATAACTAGGTAATCATGAGTTTAGAAGGAGTTAGGGTGGTGCAATATACAGATTCTTGTGATTGATACACCTTGAATGGTGAGGATAAGGTGTCCCATAACTATAAGGTTAATGGAAAAAATTTTAAGTCAATTATGGCGGTACCTTGAAGTGAGATTCCAAGTGGCCATGCTCATTGTTAGGAAAGTGACAATGACCCTAGTTATCCCATTATGGTGCAGTAACTAGGCACTAAGGCTTTACGCCATATTAACCTACATAGGACTTATGAAAAGGTTAGGGAAAATGCATCCCCATTTAAGTGGTATGGATGTTAAAGGATAATCCCTACATTTTGTTTGAAGTGTCCTATATCTATGCAGGTACAATAAATGTGGGGGGACCACTTTAGCATCCTTCTAAATGGTGAGGTTTAGTAAGGTGAACCCCAATACTATGGGAAGTTGGCCATTCCTGTCCACTTGAGTGTCATCTATAGTGACATTAAACTCAAAACGTAGTAAGCTTTATGAATGCTAAAAACAAATACTGGGAACCTTGGTGAATGCTACTTGTGAAAAAAATCTCTCTTGGTTTGGTTTTGTGGGTTGTTACATCAACGCCAAGTAACACCACTAATGTAATGTTATCTTACCAAGTAATGCCACCTTTGCATGCATGGAGATGAAACATTCTAATTGGATCGCCCAAAGACATGTGTCAATGATACTAGATAGTTAAAGGATCTTCACACGATTTCTTCTGAAGGCAATATTTACAAAGCAAAGTCATGGAGATGAGAGTAAAAGTAGGAGAATATTTAAGGTAATTAAATTTTAGGGTTTTATATTCTAAGGTTTTATTTTAGGAGCAATAAGGTTTTATGATTTATTTATGTTATGGAGTGATAAGTAATATTAATAAGTGTTATTAATTTTATTTAAGTTCATTTGGAGTGATAAGGTTTGTTTAGAATTATTAATGTTTTATTAGTTTGATTTATTTCTATGTTGGAGTAAAATTGCCTAAGCTAAATATTTATTTATTGAAGCATTTGATTAAAGATGGAGTGATAAGATATAGAATTTAGTTTTTTTTAAGATTTTAAAGTTTTTGAAATATAATTTTGGTTTCCTATTTTTTAAAATATTTGAAAAATAAAATATTTACAAATTTAGTTATTTGAGAGTCAAAAGGATTTCTACACCAAAAACTTAGGAAAAACAAAATTTGCAAATTTCATTTTCTTAGTTTCTAAACATTAGGGAGACATAAGGATTACTACTTCATAGGATCTTAAATTTAGAAACTTTGAATTATTTAAACTTAGGAGTGATAAGGTAGTCTACATCAAAGGTTTCATGAGTACTATGTCTAATAACATGTTTTTTCTTTCTGAATCTCAACTTTTGAAAGGACCAAATTATGCTTCATTGAAAAATAAAGTGAAATCAATTTTAATAGTGAAAAAATTTGGGATATAGTTAGTGGAGCAAAAACAAAACCTACTAAATATGTTAGAGAAATTCAAATATATGAATATGGTGAAGCCAAAGCACTTATGATAATAAAATTTGCAATAACTAATGAATACAACCTTATATTAGTACAATAGAAACTTATATAGAAGCTTGGAATACTCTAGGTAAAACATTTGAAGGGAAAACAAAGCTACTATATTTAATCTTCAATTTCAATTATATTCCTTAAAAGTTAGTAGTGGTGAAAGTATTGAACTATTTCTAGAAAGGTAGCAAATATAAAAGCAAAAATATTAAATCTAGGAGAAAACTTAAAGACAAACTTCTTGTTTAAGTGACATTGGCAGCTCTTCCAGAACGTTATAAGCATCTAGTCACATCATTGCAAGATTTAATCAAAGATACTACATTCCATGAGTTAGTAGACATTTTACAAGAGTATGAAGTAGAAAATTCATCCAAATATGAAATGACTAGTAATGCCTTAGTGTCAAAGGATAATTCACAAGAAAATATTGCTTCAACTCCAAGATACAGATCCAAATGGAACACTAGATACTATCATATATGTAAGAAAAGGGGACATAGCACAAATATTTGTAGATATAATTCAAGATTTAGAAAGAATTACTGAAGAAAATGAATTCAAAGCCCTTGATAATCAATGAAGATGAATTTCTCTCACAGAGTTTGAATGATACTAAACTTTTGTTTGATTTAAGATACAGGAAAGTATCAAGATAAGAAAAAGTAAAAAAAAAAAATAGACTAAATAAGTAGAAGAAGAATATCAGAAACATTTAGAATAAAGAAAAAAATAACAAAGCAAGCTTAGGTTCTAGGATCACTTGAAGAATAAAGACCATGATTGAAGACTAAAGTCTTCAATAACCAAATAATGTAATACAGTAGGGTGTTAGAGTATATTACATTATTTGATACATGCTAATGTACCCCTATGGTACCTTCATAATACATCTTGTAAATATTAGATTAGGAATGTATCTTAGTTTAGAGTGTGAGTAATATTTTATGTAATGTTGTAATTTGTAGGAAATGCACAAGTGTTATGTAAGTGTGTATGTGCAGGAAATGCACAAGTGTCATGTGAGTGAGTGTGCAAGTGTAATATGGTTTTATGTGCACAAGTTTCCTTAGATTAGAATGTGCTAAGTGAAGAGTCATGTCTAGGTGTGCATAGAAGATAAATTCATGTGTATTCATGTGCCAAGTAGAGAAGCCATGAGTCATGAGACTTGGAATATGGAAAGGAATAGTCAAGCATCCAAAGAGTCACTCTACTATGGCTATTTAGTACTCCATAGAGAATCAGATCATTTTAGATCACATACCATTACATCTTGATATATCCCAATATCATATCATATTTGTAAGAGGAATGGGAGTAATAAATATTGCATACATTTGAGCAATTAATATTGTAAGTCATGCTACATGCTTTTTACATGTATGATTCAGGCTATTGACATTCATATTGTTGCTTATTAGTGAATGTTATTTGATATATTATAAGCCTATATTTACATATTAATTTTCTCATATTATTCTACTTATATTATTATCTTAATATTACTATATTATGGCTATATTATATTTGATTTTGTGATTTTTATATTAGTATTAAGGCTTAAAAATTGATCACTAGTATTAAAGATATTACGATTAGTTTCTTGCATAGGTTGAATTTATTTAGCTACACGCAAAAATTGATTTTATTTAGCTTAATAGAACGAGTATATAATCTATCTATTTTAAATGCAGTTAGACTTGGCCTATATTGTAATATCAAAGTAAGTGGAAAGGCTACGATATTTCCATGGTTGAAGAAACAACTAGTGAAGAATACAACTCAACTATACGGTCTTTCCATGATTGTAGAATAATAGTGAATACTAGGACTCATCTATAGGGTCTTTCCACAATTATAACCAGTGAAGACAAGGACTCATCTATTAGAGGGTGAATCAACTTTAAGATAGTTGATTATTCAAGGACATAGCCAACCCTTGACATTAGAAGGATTTTAGGGACAAATAATCCTTGACATTGATTTCTATCCAATTAGAAGGAAGTTGAAGGGTTCAATACATTCAAGTCATCAAGGAAATTCAACGTCACCTTGACATTAAAGGTTTGAGTTCTTAGTGACCTAATATATCTATAGCAAATATTGATTGAAATAAGTTGGTGTCAGTAGCACCACAACCAAAGCCAACCAACACAAGAAAACATGACATGTTGTACATAGAAGAGTGTTAAATGGCATAGATACACACAAAAGAGGTAAGTATGACAAGTAGGATGCATGGGTAAAATATATAAAGAGTAAATATATGCTTTTATTAAATAGCAACCTTGAAATTACAAGCATTAAAAGATGTAGTTATAGATTCAAGGGGTACTTATACACTCACACACTATACAGAGTGCTATAAACTTCCTCAAGAGGCATATATGCTAATGTTTCTTTATTTTAGAACACCACAAGACTCGATGCTAACAACCCCCTACCTAACTATTGATCGAATCAAGCATTTATAGGCTCTAATAAATTCGAGCATTATAATATGACTATTGTAGAGAGAAATTTGATTGTTACAACATGACCATTACAAAGAGAAATTTGACCATTACAAGATGATCATTGCAGAGAGAAGATCGTTGAAGGGAAACGATTGCAAAAAAACAACTAAAGAAAAATATGACCATTGTAGGGAGAAGATTTTTCTAGAGGAACGATTACAAAAAACTAACCAATAAAAAATATGACTATTAGGAATTTAAGAGAAATAGGGTTAGAATGTGATGTTCTTGCATCAGAATCTGATGCTTAAAATTTCATGAGCTCCTACTCATGAGCTCATCAGTTATTTTTCAATGGTTGGAAACTTGAGCTGCACTCATCCAGGTTGCATATTTTGGGGTTTGGTATTTCCATTGGACTAAGTATTCTTGGTATTCATGTCCATGTGTTTTATTTCTTACATGCACATCAATGATGTAGTCAATATCTTCATGTGGTGTGCATGGTAACTATGCATTCCAATCCATATTAGGTACATTATTAGAACAATATGAGGTTTGAACCACATAAGGATAGAGATACACAATATTAGAAGTAGAAGAAATACCAATATCATCGGGCAATTCAATCTCATAAGCATTGGCTAAGAATTTCTTCAACACTCGACAAGGACCAATTTTCTTCATATTTGGTTTATGATACACACCCTTAGAAAATATTTCCTTATGCAATGTGCTATGACACCTATGGTAATCCATGAAACATTGAGTGTCTATTTCACCACTCACGTAGATCCTTAGGCAAGTTTTATTTCACACTTGCAATAATCCATGAAATATTGAGTGCCTATTTCACCACTTGTGCAGATCCTTAAGCAAGTTTTATTTCACACTTGCGATAATCCATGAAATTTTGAGTGTCTATTTCATCACTCGTGTAGATCCTTAGAGAATTTTTATTTCATACTTGCGATAACCCAAGAAATTTTGAGTATTTGTTTCACCACTCACACAAATACTTAAGCAAGTTTTATTTCATACTTGTAGTAATCCACAAAATACCGAGTGTTTGTTTCACCACTCGCATATATCCTTAGCCAAGTTCTATTTCATTCTTGTGATAATCAATGAAACATCGAGTGTTTGTTTCACCACTCCCACATATCCTTAAGCAAATTTTGTTTCACACTTATAGTAATCCATGAAACCTCAAGTGGTTGTTTCACCACTCATGTAAATACTTAGGTAAATTATGTTTCACACTTGTTGTAATATATGTACACATTCTATTTTACATGTGCAACACACTTAATCGGTAAGAAAATGTACATACAACCCTATAGGAAATATTTTGAGATTTTATACCACTTGGTGTTAGCAGTGCCATAGTCAAAGCTAACCAACACATGTAGATATGACATGTCATGCGTAGAATAGTGTTAAAGGGCATATATATGCATAAAAGAGGTAAGTACAATAGGTAGGGCATAAAAGTAGAATGTACAGAGTAAATAGATGCTTTTATTAAATAACAACCTTGAAATTACAAACATTCAAATATGCAGTTACAGATTCAAGGGGTACTTATACACCCGCACACTATACAAAGTGCTATAGACTTTCTCAAGAGGTAGATATATTAATGTCGCTTCATTTTAGAACACCATAATACTTGATGTTAACAACCTCCCAACCTAACTACTAATCTAATCTAGCATTTAGAGGCTCTAATAAAATTGACCATTTTAGAGAGAAATTCGATCGTTACAATATGAATATTATAGAGAGAAATTTCACCATTACAATATGACCATTGTAGGGAGAAGATCATTGTAGGGTAATTATTATAGAAAACTAACCGATAGAAAATATGACCATTAGAAATTTAAGAGAAAGAGGGTTAGAATGTGATGCTCTTGCATCAGACTCCCATGCTTTAAAATTTCATGAGCTCCTGCTCATGAGCTCTTCAATTATTTTTCCATGCTTGGAAACTTGAATTGCACTCATCCAAGTTGCATATTTTGGAGTTTAGCTTTCCATCGAACTAGGTATTCTTGGTATTCATGTCCACATGTTTTCTTGATTACGCGCACATCAATGATGTAGTAAATTTCTTTATGTGGTGTGCATGGTAATTTTGCATTCCAATCCAACTCGGGTGAATTATAAAAATAACCTAAGGTTTGTACCACATAAGAATAGAGATCCATGGCATTGAAATTCAAAGAAATACAAATATCGTCAAGCAATTCAATCTCATAGGCATTGGCTAATAATTTCTTCAACACTCGATAAGGATCAATTTTTTCATATTTAGTTTGGGATACACACCCTTCGAAAATATTTCCTTGTGCAAATGTGCCATGACACTTGTGATAATCCATGAAATTCCAAGTGTTTATTTCACCACTCGCATAGATCCTTAGGCAAGTTTTATTTCACACTTGTGGTAATCCACAAAACATCGAGTGTCTATTTCACCACTCACATAGATCCTTAAGAAAGAAAAAATTACACTCGTGGTAATCCATGAAATGCTGTGTCTATTTCACCACTCATGCAAATCCTTAGGTAAGTTTTGTTTCACACTTGCAGTAATCCATGAAATATTGAGTGTCTGTTTCACCACTCACTTAGATCCTTAAACAAGTTTTTATGCAGATCCTTATGTAAGTTTTGTTTTACACTTGTAATCCATGTACACATTCTATTTCATATGTTCAACACACTTAATCGATAGGCAAATGTGCAAACAAACCTATAGGAAATGTTTGAAGCTTTGATACCACTTGGTGTCAGCAATGCCACAACTGAAGTTGACCAACATACGTAGATGCAATGCATCATACGTAGAAGAGTGTTAAAGGGTGAATATACACACAAAATATGCAAGTACAATAGGTAGGTATGCAAGCAAAATATATAGATTAAACAAATGCTTTTATTAAATAACCTTAAAATTACAAGCATTTGAAGATGCAGTTACATATTCAAGGGGTACTTATACACCCACGCACTATACAAAGTGATACAAAATTCCTCAAGAAGCAGATATATCATTGTCACTCCATTTTAGAACACCATAAGACTTGATGTTAACAACCCCCCAAACTAACTATTGATTGAATCAAGCATTTATAGGCTCTAATAAATTTGACCGTTACAATATGACCAATACAAAGAGAAATTCAACCGTTACAATGTAACCGTTGCAAAGAGAAATTCAACCGTTACAATGTAACCGTTGCAAAGAGAAATTCAATTGTTACAATATAATTGTTGTAGGAGAATGATACTAACATAATTTTTGTAGGAGAATGATACAAAAAAATAACAAAAACAAAATATGACCATTGTAGAGAGAATATTTTTGTAGGGGAATTATTGTAGAAAACTAACCGATATAAAATATGATCATTAGGAATTTAAGAGAAAGAGGGTTAGAATACGATGCTCTTACATCAAAATCCCATGCTTAAAATTTCATAAGCTCCTTCTCATGAGATCTTTAGTTGTTTTTCCATGCTTGGAAAATTGAGCTACGCTCATCTAGGTTGCATCTTTTGGAGTTTTACCTTTCCATTGGACTAAGTATTCTTGGTATTCATATCCATGCCATTTCTTTCTTACGCATGCATCAATGATACAATTAATTTCTTTAGGTGGTGTGCATGGTAACTACACATTCCAATACAACTTAGGTGTATTATCAAAATAATCTTTGGTTTGTGCCACATAAGAATAGAGATATGTGACATTAAAAGTAAAATAAATTCTAATATCATCAAGTAATTCAATATCATAAGTATTGGCTAAAAATTTCTTCAACACTCAACAAGGACCAATTTTCTTCATCTTTAATTTGTGATATGCACCCTTAATAAATATTTCCTTGCACAAATGTGTCGTGACACTTGTGGTAATCCATAAAATATCAATTGTCTATTTCACCACTCACACATATCCTTCGGCAATTTTGTTTCACACTTGTGGTAATCCAGGAAACACTAAGTGTATGTTTCACCACTCGCACAGATCCTTAGACAAGTTTTGTTTTACACTTATGGTAATCCATAAAATATCAAGTGTCTATTTTACCACTTGCATAGATTCTTAAGAAAATTCTATTTCACACTTACAATAATCCATGAAATATCAAGTGTCTATTTCACCACTTGCACAAATACTTAGCCAAGTTCTATTTCACACTTGTAGTAATCCATGAAACACTAAGTTTCTATTTCACCACTTGCATAAATCCTTAAGCAAGTTTTGTTTCATACTTGTAGTAATCCAAAAAGTATTGAGTGGCTATTTCACCACTTGAACAAATCCTTAGGCAAGTTCTTTTTCACACTTGTAATCCATGTAAATGTTTTGTTTCACATGTGCAACACACTTAGTCGATAGGAAAATGTGCATACAACCCCGTAGGAAATATTTTGAGCTCTAATACCACTTGGTGTTAGCAATTCCACAATCAAAGTCAACCAACACATGCATATGTGATATATCATACGTAAAAGAGTGTTAAAGGGTATATATACATGCAAAAAATACAAGTACAATAGGTAGGGTACATATGCAGAATGTGTAAAGTAAATAAATACTTTTATTAAATAATAGCCTTGAAATTACAAGCATTTGAATATGCAGTTATAAATTTAAGGGGTACTTATACACCCATGCACTATACAGAGTGCTATAGACTTCCTCAAGAGGCAGATATGTCAATGTTGCTCCCTTCTAGAACACCACAAGACTTGATGTTAGCAACCCCCCCAACTTAATTACTGATAAAATTGAGTATTTATAGGCTCTAATAAATTTGACTATTATAATATGACTATTGTAGAGAGAAATTCGACCATATTACAATGACTATTGAAAAGAGAAATTCAACCATTACAATATGAATGTTGTAGAGAGAAATTCAATCATTACAATATGACCATTGTAGGGGAAAGATTACAAAAACAACTAACCAAAATAAAATATGACCAATGTAGGGAGAAGACCATTGTAGGGGAATAGTTATAAAAAAATAACCAATAGAAAATATAATTGTTAGGAATTTAAGAGAAAGAAGGTTAGAATGTGATACTCCTGCACTTAAAATTTCATGAGCTCATGCTCATGAGCTCTTCAGTTGTTTTTCCATGTTTGACAAATTGAGTTGCACTCATCTAGGTTGCATATTTTGGAGTTTGGCCTTTCCATTAGACTAAGTATTCTTGGTATTCATGTCCACATGTTTTCTTGCTTATGCGCGTATTAATTATGTAGTCAATTTATTTAGGTGGCGTGCATGGTAATTATGCATTCCAATCCAACTAAGGTGTATTATTAGAAAAATATAAGGTTTGCACCACATAAGGATAGATATCCATTATATTCAAAGTCGAATAGAAATTCAATCTCATAAGCATTGGCTGAGAATTTCTTCAACACTCTACAAGGACCAATTTTCTTCATCTACAGTTTATGATACACACCCTTAGGAAATATTTCTTTATGCAAATGTGTCATGACACTTGTGGTAATCCACGAAACACCAAGTATCTATTTCACCACTCATGTAGATCCTTGGGCAAGTTCTATTTCACACTTGTGATACTTCATGAAACATTGAGTGTATGTTTCACCACTTGTGCAAATCTTTAAGCAAGTTCTATTTCACACTTGTGATAATCTATAAAATGTTGGGTGTTTATTTCACCACTCGTGCAAATACTTAGGCAGGTTGTGTTTCACACTTGCAGTAATCCATAAAGTATTGAGTGTTTGTTTCACCACTCGCATAGATCCTTAGGCAAGTTTTGTTTCACACTTGTGGTAATCGACAAAACACTGAGTTTTTATTTCACCACTTGTGCAGATCATTATGCAAGTTTTTTCACACTTGTGGTAATCCACAAAATCTCAAATGTCTATTTCACCACTCATACAAATCCTTAAGCAAGTTTTGTTTCACACTTGTGATAATCCATGAAACATCGAGTGGTTGTTTCACCACTCATATAGATCCTTAGGCAAGTTTTATTTCACACTTGCTATAATCCATGTACATGTTTTTTTTCACATGTGCAACACACTAAATCAATAGTCAAATGTACACACAACCCTACAAGAAATATTTTGAGCTCTGATATCATTTGGTATCAGTAGTGCCATAGTTGAAGTTGACCAATACATGCAGATGTGTTGGGCCATATGTAGAAGAGTGTTAAAGGGTGCACATACATGCAAAAAATGCAAGTACAACATGTAAGGCACACAGGTAGAATGTATAGAGAGTAAAAAATTACTTTTATTAAATAAAAACCTTGAAATTACAAACATTCAAAGATGTAGTTATAGATTCAAGGGGTACTTATACACCCACACACTATATAGAGTGCTAAAGACTTCCTCAAAAGGTAAATATATCAATGATGCTCTATTTTAGAACACCAAAAGACTCGATGTTAACAATCCCCAACCTAACTATTGATTAGATTGAGCATTTATAGGCTCTAATAAATTCTATCATTACAATATAACCATTGTAGAGATAAATTTGATCGATACAATATGACCATTGCATAGAGAAATTAAACTGTTACAATATGATCATTGTAGAGGGAAATTTAATCATTTCAATATGATCATTGCAAAGAGAAGACCATTACAAGAGAATAGTTAAAAAAAACACTAAACGAAAGAAAATATGACCATTGCATAGATAAGACCATTGCAGGGAATCAATTACAGAAAAATAACTGATAGAAAATATGAACATTAGGAATTTAAGAGAAAGAGGGTTAGAATGTGATGCTTGTGCTTCAGACTCTTACACTTAAAATTTCATGAGCTCTTGCTCATGAGCTCTTCAATTTTTTTCCATGCTTGGAAACTTGAGCTATACTCATCCAAGTTACATATGTTGGAGTTTGGCCTTTCCATTGGACTAAGTATTCTTGGTATTCATGTCCACATGTTTTCTTGCTTACACGTGCATCAATGATGCAATAAATTTCTTCATATGGCATGTGTGGTAACTGCACATTCCAATACAACTTAGGTGTATTATTATAATAATATAAGGTTTGTGCCACCAAAGGATAGAGATCCACAATATTAAAAGTTAAAGAAATACCAATATCATTAAGCAATTGAATCTTATAAGCATTGGCTAAGAATTTCTTCAACACTCGACAAGGACAAATTTTATTCATCTTCAATTTGTGATACATGCCCTTAAGAAATGTTTCCTTATGCAAATTTGCCATAAAACTTGTGTTAATCCATAAAATATCAAGTTTTTATTTCACCACTCATGCAAATCCTTAAGGAAGTTTTATTTCATACTTATAGTAATCCACGAAACATCGAGTGTCTATTTCACTACTTGCGTGGATCCTTACGCAAGTTTTGTTTCACACTTGCAATAATTCATAAAAATTTGAGTGTCTATATTACCACTCACATAGATCCTTAAGCAAGTTTTGTTTTGCACTTGTGGTAATCCATGAAATGTTGAGTGTCTATTTCACCACTCGCATAGATCCTTAAGCAAGTTTTGTTTTACACTTGCTGTAATATACAAAATATTGAGTGTCAATTTCACCACTCATATAAATCCTTAGGTAAGTTTTGTTTCACACTTGTGGTAATCCATAAAACATCAAGTGTTTGTTTCACCACTCATGTAGATCCTTAAGCAAGTTTTGTTTCACACTTACGATAATCTATAAAACATCAAGTGGATGTTTCACCACTTGTGTAGATCCTTATGCAAGTTTTTTCACATTTGTAATTCATATACATGTTCTATTTTACACATGCAACACACTTAATCAACAGGAAAATGTGCACACAATCCCACAAGAAATATTTTGAGCTTTGATGCCATTTGGTGTTAGTAACGCCACAATCGAAGCTAACCAACACACACAAATTTAATGCATCATAGATAGAAGAGTGTTAAAGGGCACATATACATGCAAAAAATACAAGTACGATAGATATGGCATGTAGGTAGAATATGTAGAGAGTAAACATATGCTTTTATTAAATAACAACCTTAAAATTACAAGAATTAAAAGATGCAGTTACAGATTCAAGGGGTACTTATACACCCATGCACTATATAAAGTGCTATAGACTTCATCAAGAGGCAGATATGTCAATGCCACTCCATTTCAAAATACCATAAGACTCAATGTTAACAACCCCCCAACCTAACAACTAATTGAATTGAACATTTATAGGTTTTGAGAAATTTGATTGTTATAATATGATCATTGCAAATATAATACCATTGCAAGGGAATGGTTACAAAAAAACTAATCGAAAGAAAATATGATTGTTGTAAATATAAGATCGTTGGGGGAAAAATTATAGAAAACTAATCGATAGAAAATATGACCATTAGGAATTTAAGATAAAGAGGGTTAGAATGTGATGCTCTTGCATAAGAAGTGTGATAAGCTTCCTATAATAGATAGATAATAATTTCATCTTCTAAGTACAAGAGAAATTAGAACATGATAAGAATATATCAGGAAGATATATTTATCTTAAAGTAAGCTTTCATCAAGCTTATATTAATTAAATCTACAATATATTGAGGTTTTAGGTCACATAGAAATTGACCTTGATATAAGGATTCATATATTTAAGATAGACCTTGACATAAGAGAGTGTATTCAGGTCTTGAAGAGAAACCTTGACATAAGAGATAGTGGATTCAAGTCTTGAAGATAGACCTTGACAAAAGAGATAATAGATTCGAGTCTTGAAGATAGACCTTGAAAAAGCAAAGGATTACAAAAAATTTTAGGCCATTCATACCCTGACATAGGTAGCAAGAATGATAAAGATAAAGAAGCATTAATAAAGATTCAACAAGCTTTCAAAGGATAGAAGACTCAAGAATAAAAGAAATATTAAATCCTAAAAAAGGAGTATACAGTATAGTCTTAAAGAGAAAGCTATTAGTCTTAAAGTAAAATAGTATTTGACCCTAGTAGATAGAGTTATTCAAAGGTAAAATTCAGTATATAAAGTCATTCAACTCTAAAGATAGCATTCAGTTATAGTAGACAAAGGCTTTCGACTCTTGAAGGCAACTTCCTTAGGCTCTAGCAAAGCAACACATTTGGCTCAAGTTGTGAACATAGTAAATAGCTAAGTGTAGGAAATAAAAATAAATAAAGTTAATAATACAATGAGGTTAGCATTCAAATTTTGATAGCACTCAAAATATAGGATAGTGCATCCTTAGATTGATAGCACTAAAAATATTGGATAACATCATCCTCAGTTTGATAGCACAATGCTTAGAGATTGGAGAGTTTTCTTAAATATGGATAGCACTCAAGCATATAAATCACCAATGATAGCACTCATGTTCAAAGCATTCTATATTGTACTAGACAACAAGTTGGGAAGCACTCAGGTTCAAAGCATTATACATCACAATGAATAAGAAGTTGGACAACACTCAGGATCAAACACTCTACATCATAGCAGATAGCAATTTGTTTAGCACTCAGAATAAAAACATGGTGAGAAAGGTAAAATGCTTGTTACAAAGGGAAAATACTTCATCAATTATTGGTTCAAGAATGTGAAATGGCAATGAAACATTTGGATTAGCATCAGTTTTTTACGTAGTACCAAGCATTATTTAGTATCTATTAGGATCCCATTCTAACATTATTTTATAATTATCATTGCTTATGTAATGATCCAATTCCAACATGGGGGATCCCATCTATAATATTATTTTATAATATTTTGTAATGTATGTGGCAATTTAGGTTCCTATCTAAGTGGGACCATTTTATGTAACCGTTATTAGGATTGTAACTAATGTTTGGTAGAAGATTCTAGCTTAAGTGGCATTTTGCATGTAAGCCAACTCGTGTGCTTAGGGTTAGGGTTGAATGAAGTCTTTCTTTAAAAGCTATGTTGCCATGTATGAATATACCTTTAGTGTTTATTGTGAGAGTGTTTAATTTTACATTTACTTTCCGCATTATGATATTGCATGAGTTATGCTTAATTTTAGTATTTTGTGTGAGTTTTCTAAATTTTAATAGTTGGTTCCTAAAAAGCGGTATGAGAGTGCTTTCTAGGGTCGAGTTATACTACGACTGTGATAATTCTTACCCATCCATTCCGCCTATTAGGTATAATTTTTTTGTGTTTTTCATTTTCGTTTTCCTTTATTTAAAAAGCAAAAAAACTCGTAAAAAACATAAAAGCAAAAAAATACATTTTTTTTATAGTAGTTGAGTAGGCTAGAAATCCTATGTCAAGGATTTTAAAATATCATGAAATATTTGTCGTTATTGGCTAATATAGATAGCCCATAAATCATTTAGTGAAGTGAGGGGCAATCATGCTCTAATACCCAGGCCCAAGACAACACTCATGCATGGAATTGAGCTCCCACATATCTTCAGGTGTATCGAGAGACCATTTAGGCTTACACAAAATTTTATCCAATAGGAAACTTTTTGGTATTGTATTATCCATAGTATACGTGACACAACATACCATATGATTACCCTCCCATACTATTAAAGAGGTAGATAGTATGCTCAAGGGTATGTGTGGAATCCTCCTTGGGTAGTGGCTTGAAATATTGGTCCGAGCATTATTGTTTGTCACTGTGGTATAATAGAGGGCCTATGGGTATTACATACTCCTCTACCTAGCATACCCTGGTAGCATACCCTGGTTCAATCAAAACTTCATATTGTAAAAATAAAAACCCTCATATTTTTCTAAAGCTGCATTTACGACCCATAAAAGTGAGCATATGGAGGACTTCCTTATCACTGAAGACACAAATTTTTACATGCACCAAACATTTAGGATAGAGTCTGCAAGTATCTATGAGATTTAGCAATATTTCAGTACCATCCAGGTTAGTGGCAGTAATAGTCGAGTCAGTGATAGTAAAAATCAAGTCGATAGTGGCAGTAACAGTTATTTGTACTGGTCAGATACTATAGGTTGTCAATGTTAGAAATAAAATTGTCAATGTTAGTTTTGCACAAAATAGAGAATCCCAATGTCAAGGAAGTAAAAATGTTAGTAACTATAGTAAATGTGATAGGAACAAGGACAAGATAGTGACGTAGGGGTTAGTAGATAGTGGATCTAGTACCCAACTTTTGTACTGTATATCTAAATCAAAAACTGACTACACTAGTAGACTCATTAAAATAGAGGAAAAAATATCTAGGGTACCCAAAATTTATGTTGTTGGATATAGCTCATTGTGATCATATTTTCGAGCTAATCATTTTTATATATAACACCCAAACACTTTTTTGGACTCCTTACTAAAAATAGTAACTCCTAAAACCACACTTCTATTTTTAGTAATTCAGTAAAAGAGGTTCAAGACTATCCAAAATGGTTGTTGGCACTCATGGACATCAAAAAGAGATAGATCAAACCATATCATTTTTGGAATCCTTAAAAATCACCATTTATAGCATGCAAATAGCAAATCAAGCCATGATGGTAGAGCTTCAAAATTTTAGATATGATTATGATACCTCTAGAACCTGCCTAGAAGAACAACTTGTAGATGTTGAGTCCAAATTGTAAGGTGGTCCAAGCAAGTCTGAGTACCATACTGAACAATCACATTCTAATAGAGGTAAAGGAAGGGCAACATATGACTCTCACCCTTACGATTATTGTGATCCTACATTTAAGATGCCTAAATTAGACTTTTCTAAGTTCAATGGGAAGGATGTGTATGGGTGGTTATGTCGTGTTGCTCAATTTTTTAAACTTCAGGATGTACCTATATATTACCGAGTTCAAATAACTTCCTTCAACTTGGAATATTAGCTTTACAGTGGTACCAATGGTTGAAAAACACTACCCCTGATTCTTCTTGGGAATATTTTGAGACTCAATTACTCACTCACTTTTGCCCTAGTGAATATGATGATTTTACAGGAGCATTGATAAAGTTGAAATAAACTTCGACAATTCGAGATTACCAAATACAATTTGATAAATTGGCCAATAAAACTAAGGTATTGAATAAATATTTCTTTATGAGTTATTTCATTAGTGGTTTGAGGTAAGATATCCAAGTTGATGGCATGATGTTTAAACCAAAATCCATGATGCAGGCTATCAAGTTGGCTCATTTGGCCGAATCCAAATTTTTAGCTTAGAGGTGGATATCTAAATTTCCATAGGCTAGACCCTCCTTCCCTCCTAGATTCCAAAATAAAAATGAACAAAAAACTGCTACACCCAAATTTTTGACTACCACATAAATGGATGTGTGACGTGCCCAAGGGTTGTGCTACAATTATGATGAAAAGTTTACTCACGGGCATAGGTGCACCTAGAAGAAGTTATTCCTCATAGATGCTGATGAGCCTAACACCAATGACCAAAGTTATGATGACACAAAACCAATAGAGGAACCACCCTAACTGGAGAAAAAAATCCAAGAAGAACCACAGGCTAAATTTTTTTATCATGCTCTTACTAGCATTACTACTCCTCAAACCATGAAAGTTGTGGGCTATTTCAAAGGCCTGTGTCTTACCATCCTGATTGATTATGGTAGTACACACAAATTTATTTATCTCTGCATTGCCAAGCAAGCAAATTTTTATGTACATACATGTAATTCCTTTGAGGTTATGGTATCCAATGGCAGGACCTTACCTTGCAAAGGTAAATGTCATAATTTTAAGGTAAAAATTGGGAACTATGAGCTCAAACAAGATATATTTGCACTTCAACTAGGGAGATGTGATATCATGTTGGGAGCTCAATGGTTGGGCACATTGGGAACCATCTCATGGAAATTTATTGAGCTTTGGATGCAATTTTCATAGAATGGATAGTCCCACACTCTTCATGGCTCGAAATCAGGGTCTTCATAGATTATCAATTCAAGTCGGTTGGAGATGTTGTTAAAAAAATAATCTTGGGGTGTCATAGCTTAGATATTTGCAATCCAACCTCACCCTTATGAGGAGGATTCTATTCCTACATATTTACAACTTATTTTGGCCAAGCACAATTCTATTTTTGTTGAACCATTAGAATTACCACCTCATCGCTCTCATGACCATGTTATTCCTTTGTTACCTAGAAATGCACCACCTAACATTAGACCGTACTGGTATGTGCTATAAAGTTAAAAATCAAGAATTTAGTACAATAATTTTTAAAATTTGATGTCATTCAGCCAAGGAACAGTTCTTACTCTTCTCCAGTTTTACTAGTACACAAGAAATATGGGTCCTGGTGGTTGTGTATAGATTACCGTGAGCTCAATAAACTCACCATCAAGGATAAGTTTTCTATTTTAGTGGTGGATTAATTACTAGATGAACTACATGGGACTATGTATTTTTTTAAATTAGACCTTTACTCTAGGTACCATCAAATCAGGCTCAAGGATGAGGATATTTCCAAGATTGCTTTTCGTACTCATGAAGGTCACTATGAGATTTTGGTGATGCTATTTGGCTTGACTAATGCTCCTTCCACTTTTTAAAGCCTTATGAATAACATTTTTTATCTATTCCTTTGAAAATTCATCATAGTTTTCTTTGATGACATTCTGGTGTATAGCCGCTCATGGAAAGAGCATCTTGTTCATTTGGATCGGACTCTATAGCTATTAGCACAATATCAACTCTATGCTAAGTGATCCAAGTGTTTTTTTGGGTTTATGGAAGTGCAGTATTTGGGATATATTACACCAAGGATGGTATCAAAATTGACCCCAAGAAGATCCAGGTGGTTCAAGAATGGATAAAACCTTGCACTCTCAAGAGTCTTTGAGAATTTTTAGGGCTTATAGGTTATTACCTGTAGGTTTAAAATTTTTGCACCCCTTTCCTCTAGGCTAATGGATCCATGCCTCATAGGGGAATGGGAAAATGGTAAAGCTACACCTCAAATGAGGGACACTTGAGTCATGTCCTCTTTGGTGATTTGTCGACAGATGGTGGGTTCACCAGGAAGCGTTTGGTGGCAGCTTCCGAGCCTAGGCTAGAAATGAGTTTGATGTGTTCATTTTAGTTTAAAATCACTCAAATACCTAGGTTGGCTAGGATGAAATTAAACTATTCTATATGTGAATTGTGATTTATATGCAGACAGTAAACATAAATGAACTCTAAATGCAATGCTTGAAAGAAAATGGAATGATCTTACCCGATTTTGGATGTCTGATGAAGATTCGACTTTTTGAAGCAGTCCAGATCGTCTCTGATTCTACAAATTCATCTTCAATTGAACAGAATCGACTGCAATTTTGTAGGTTCATCTATAATTGCATAGATTCATCCGAAATCGGACGAGATCGTCTGAAATCAGATGAAATCGTCTGAGCCGATTTCATCGAAACTTGCAACTGAACAAATGGATGCCAAAATAGGGGAAATATAATGCAAAATACAATTTAATGGACACAAAAACTCTAATTAAATGCTTAATCGGTCCTAAAAATCAAATTCGATCTAAAGTAAATGAAATGCCTTTATGTTCTAAAATAGAATTGATCCTAGAATGCAGAATATCATTAAAATGAGGTGAACACCAGATGCAATACATAATATAAACTAAATTAATGCAATTTGATTGATTGAATTGACAAAAAATGCAAACCTTAGATCTTGATTGCCCCCAAGAGGAGTACAGTCAAGATCATCTGAGATGGTACAAGATCACCTCCAATCGGGATGAAATCGTCTCGGTTGTGAACAGGATCATCTGCGATGATCCGAGCTTCCTCCGACTGATGCAAAATAAAAACCTACAAATGGATCTGGAAAAACTATGCAAATGATTGAATTTTAGAGTGTTCTAACAGGGTATGGAGCTTAGGTTGCAGGAAATTGATCAACCAGGGTGGGTTTAATGAAATTCATAGTTTAAATAGGATTGATGGGGGAGTTAGGAGGTTGGGAGTCATCCCAATCTAGGAGATCTCCAACGAAACGTCCTCCAACGATGCAGACACGCTTCTACTAAGTTGGGAATGGGAGTTGGAACTGTTTCTAATTATGAAAATTTAGTTTTTGAACGAAATCATCTGGACGTTCGATTCCAGATGATTTCGTCCAATTAGGGACGATATCGTCAAATCGACGATGATATCGTCCAACTACCATAACTGCCTCTATATTTGGCGCAAAAATCGAGGCAGGTGGTTAAAAGGTGGTTTTGAGGTTAAATTTTGAATTATTAACCTAGGGTAAATTGAACTGCGTCAAATTTAGGGTGTTACATTTTGCCCCCTCTTTAGCAATTTTTTCGTGAAAAATACGTTAAAGAAGAAATTGGCACGCTTTACGAGAAAGCAAAAATTTATTCCAATTTTTAGGTGATGATTCTAAGTCGAATCATGCAACTGATTACTATGGTGCCCCCTCCGGGTTTTTATCCAAATCGATCGTTTGGTAAAAATGTGGAAGAGTTAAATTATTTAAAAGTGCATTTTTAATATATATTTTTAGAAAATAGGGTAAAACCTAATTTCATTTTTATTTTTACTTTTACCATTCGAGAGCTCTGAAGTAGGAGAAATGGTGGAGACTGAGCATCGAGCGACTGCGGTGCGGTGAGGGATGCGGGTAAGGTTTCTAATATTTTCTAAAATATTATTAGCTTAAATTTTTAGGTTTAAATTTAATTAATTTTGGATTTTAGGGCATCGCGGCCGTATTTCACCGCGTTGACGAAATCGAGGTGATCTTGATGAGATCATCTCGATTTCGACAAGATCATCCCAATTTTAGCAAGATCGTACCACTCGAACTTGATGAATTCAGGGCGATCACGTCCAATGAGGGACGATTCGGCTGTTAGGGCCGAATCATACAGGGTGGGACGATTTCATCGAAACAAGGACGATCTCGTCAAATTAGGGACGATATCATCCAATAGTGGACGATATCAAAAAATTGTTAGGTGATTTTGATTTGTTGATTTTATTGATTTTTTTATGATGTACTAATATTGATTTTTGTTGTTTGTTTTGTAGGAGTTGCTAAAAAGTTGGGAGTGGAAATATGGTGGTTTGAGAGATGATTTGGCCGCACTGACCCAGGTGGAGAGGGATACCTTAGAGGCAGTGGGACTGCAGCATGTGGTAGAGATGCCACAGGTTCCTACAGATATGGGGCTACTGACAGCCCTTGCAGAGAGATGGTATCCGGAGTCATCCTGCTTTTGGCTATCGACAGGGGAGATGACTCCCACTTTGGAGGATGTATGGAGGATTTTGCGGATCCCCATCCAGGGTAGATTTATTGTTGCTTCGACCAGTCATGGTCGAGTGATGTTGAGGTTAGCTGGTGATGCTAGCTTCGTCCTAGAGAAGGGTGGAGTGAACATCGAGACTTTGCGACATACAGATGGAGTATCCGCCTTGACTAAGGTGTTGGTTGGGGTGGTGGGTGGCTTATTGCTATGCCACCAGAGCGGATGCAGAGTACCATGGTTGTTGTCAGATGTCATCTATGACATGAGAGAGCACAGATACAGGTTTTCTTGGGGGTCGTATGTTCTATGCCGCTTGTACAGGATCCTCCACGGGATCGTGTACAAGAGAGGCAAATGCATGGTGTTGACTTTGCTCCTCCAAGTCTGGTGTTGGGAGCACATCACAGTGAGGTGACCTATGGGGCTACCGTTGATAGGGGTTGATCGAGAGAGGCCCAGGGTGTTCTACTGGTGGTTGCGTAGAGGGTCATAGAGGCGATCAGATTTACCTACCTCGTGCAGGCTTATTGATGATCTTACTATTGATCAAATTACCTGGAGGTCATGGAGGGGGCTTCCAGGATGGCAGGATGATGGATATGAGTTGGCTCATATCAGATGAGTCATTTGGATGAGGTTGGAGTGGGGTGAGATAGAGCTCCATCGATATGATCGAGTCCTCCATCAGTTCGGGCTCCAGTAGGGGATCCCGATGATGAGGGATTACGAGTTTTCTAGGATAGTGCAAGATGCCACGACATTGAGTGGGACCCCAGACATGCGGTGTTTCATGAGCCATAATGAGGATGATGCCCCCATCCAGCCAGTAGATGGGGATGATGTAGGGGTTGCTATGGGTTATGATGCATGGTACGCTATGATTCACCCACCATGCATGACTCGGTTGCGGGGACCGATGCACATAGTCATGCGATGGATGGTACAATGATGATAGGCTATGGCACAGGGAGGGAGAGGATAGAGAGGATGGGCACCTCCTATACAGAGGAGGGTTAGGATGCGGGGTGGACATGTGATCCCCATGGGTGCTCATCAGACACAAAGGGTACAACCTGGGGAGAGGCAGAGGAGAGAGCAGAGGAGGGAGAGATCTTCTCCTCCATAGGTAGATAGGCCACCTTCACTCGATAAGGGCAAGGGTGTGGAGGTGGGAGAGAGTAGTGATATGGCAGCTCTCCGAGTGGAGAATGCCACACTACGGAGGCAGGTGCAGGGTCTCCAGGCGATAGACACTGCACTACGAGGATAGGTACAGAGCCTACAGGCAGAGGTCCTATGGCTCAGGGTGAGAGGAGGAGGAGCTAGTGCCTCAGAGTTGGCGTGGTCTATGTCACAGACCACATTTTATCATGGGATGTACTATGTGCTTACCCCCGAGGGCCGTAGAGAGGATTTGTTTGTAGACATAGCAGGACCTATTCGGGTTGGATCATCGTCCAAGAGTTCATCGAGGATGACTTTGAGGACTCAAACTATGGAGGTATTTATGCGACCACCTCCTCCAGCTCCTGGAGGTGGAGGAGATGAGGCGGAGAGCTCGAGAGGCTCTAGGGGATAGATAGATGAGATGTATATAGTTTTTGTAGATTTTGTATGATGATTGAGTATGCCGAGTCATATATTGTGGCATACCAATCGAGATGATCGATGTATATATTTTGATGATGATATATATATATATATATATATATATATTTTTTTTTTTTATATATATATATGTTTTTGTGATGTGACTTATGTTTGTAATGATGCTTTATGGATTTGTATTTTCATATGATTGCATGTCTTGAATATTTATGGTTTTCTCATGCTATAAAATTAAATGAAAGAATGTGTTGTGACAACAAATGTGTGGATGAAAATGAAGATAGAAAAATACTTTTAACAATAAACCATGAAGGATGTAGATGTTGTGACATGACCATTTGATGGAGTCACCGCTCGCTAGGTCATTAAGTTGATCCTGTTATGGGTAATATTGCAAAAGTAGTTGTTTTTGCTTAAGAGTAATTCTTAAGGCTTTTGGTGATGAGAAAGTAATGATGTTTTGATGTTGTTTTGGAACAGGATTTCAAATAACTTTAAGCATGAAAACGTGAGAGAATGATTTGTGTTTAAGCATAGAATTCCTAAGTGTGATGGGCAATTTAATGTGTACTTAGGAATCACAAATAGAAATGATAAATATGGTAAGATGGTATGAAAATTTCATTTTTTGTTGAAGCATGTTTTTGCAAAGAATAATTAAGTCACATGTTTTTATAGGTTTATGAAATGCTTGTGGGCACAAAAAATTAAAATGATGACTTGCGCTAGGCATAGAATTCCAAATTGTGGAATTATACCATCATCGCGAAAATCATAATGAAAGAAAATATGATGTTTTATTTGATAATTTTATGATGGGTACAAAATTTGTAAATATGACTTGCGCTAGGCATAAAATTCCAAATTGGTTAGGAATTATACCATCATCGCGAAAGTCGAAACTGCAACAGTTTTATTGCATGGTTTTTTTATGAGAAACATAAAATAAGATAAAGATGACTTGCGCTAGGCATAAAATTCCAAGTTGGTTCAGGAACTATACCATCATCACGAAAGTCAAAAATTTTGATGAAATTTTATTGCAAGATTTTGATAAAAAATAAAATTAAAGTTTTTTTTTTAAAAGATTGCGAAATTGACTTACACTAGGCAAAATTCGCAAGTATGAAAGTTTTGAATTTATAATTTCTTGAAAATGATGCCATCATAATGAAGTCAATGTTTTTGTAAGAAATAACTATTTTGAAAAGAATAATGGATACTTTTTTAAAAATTTCAAAGTCATATTTTAATTTATTTCAAAGAGAAATTTAAATTTATCAAGAACCAATGTGTGCAAATGTGAGTTCATTACCCATTTCGATTTAACATAATGACACAAAATCTCTCAAAGATCAACTGTGTGTGCTTTGTAATGTTCATTTACCGATTTTGAGTAAGGTATTTTGATGCAAGCAATTTGAATGAACCAATGTGTGTGCGATTGAAGATTCATTAACCATGATTTTTGTGCATGTAACCGTACCAAACTACTATGTAAGTTAGGTCATCAAAAGTTAGCTAATCCACAAGCGAACATAGGTCTGTACAAAATAAGGTCGCTAATGTGATAGACATGTCGCCACGCGAAAAGGAATTACCCAATGTCAAGCAAGTTGGGCACAAATCACCTGTTATGGGGCTTACCTCATGATTTTCGAATAATTGAGAATTCTAGGGATTCAAGCTCATTCACCCTTATTTTATTTCAAAGGGTAGGGGGGATTTTATTGCTTTTATTTTTCTCTTTTCATGCTTTTTATGATTTTTTTGGATTTTTGACTTTTGATATTTGATATTTCTTGGATATTGCTTGGATTTCTTTTGCATATTTCTCTTTCGCTTTCTTTTTTTTCTTTTCTTCTTCTTTTTCTTTCTATTCTAGGGATACTTGCTCAGCTTAGATGTGGAGCAAGGGATTTTTATTCCGGGTAGGGGTGAGCTTGTCCTTTTGCCAATTCTCAAAGATTCTAGACCATGCACATGATAGGATAGCAGGGGAAACTTTTCACTTAAGAGACCACAACTACTGTGTAGTATCATTTTTCGAATTTGCAGCAAATCATTTTAATATGTAAAAGTGGACTTGATTCAAGTAAATAGCGAGATCAGTTCCCAAAACTCAAAATATTATTTATTGCAATAGTGCTTCGATATAAGAGAGATTTATAGTCATAGTGCTAAGATCAAAATATTTATTCATGTGAATTTGAAGTGCATGGTCCAAGATAACTTCTAAATTTATCCGAAACAAAGGAAAATATAACTGCAAAATTTTAGAATTTGGTAATGCAAATGAACATGTTTTTGATTGTTTTTATAACTTTATGATTTTTATTTGATTTTTAGAGTTTTATATGAATTGCTGAAATGAGAAATTATATACAATGTGAATATTTTTTTTTTGATAATTTTGAATTTCTTATATGAATTGTTGAAATGAGAAAACATATACAATTATGTACAATGATGAGACTTTGAATTTAAGCATGATATCATTTAAGATGCATAATGTTCATGGGTTCCTTGAGATCTTTTCCATCCAAGGTTGCCAATCGATATGCACCCGATCCAAATTTAGCGGTGATGATGTATGGTCCAAGCCAATTGGGCTGAAATTTGCCTTTATTATCTTTAGTGGCATTAGTGTTCTTTTGATTTTATTTTAAGACTAGATCACCAACTTCGAAATATCGGTTATGAACATTTCTTTGAATATGCTCTTTTGAGCTTGTTTTGATAGGCACGAAGATGTTCTAGAGCATTGATGCGCTTCTCATCTAGAAGTTCTAGCTGACTAAATCTGCCAGCACGATATTCATCTCCTACTTTAGTATCTTGAAGTAGTAGAGCCAAAGAAGGAACTTCTAGCTCGAAAGGAAAGACAACTTCAACACCGTAAACCAAAACAAAAGGTGAAGTGCCTATGGGAGTACGAACACTGGTTCGATAAGCCCACAGAGCAGGATATAATTGCATATGCCAGTCATGGCCTGATTTGTTAACCAATATTTTGAGAATTTTAATCAAGGTTTTATTAGATGCTTCTGCTTGGCCATTACCTTGGGGATAATAGGGAGTGGACCAACGATGTTGAATTTTATATTTCTGACATAATTTCTTAACATATTTATTTTTGAAACAAGTTCCATTATCTGAGATAAGATTTGCAGGAATTCCAAACCTACAAATGATTTGATTGAGAATAAATTTTGAAACTTGGGTTCCCATGCAAGAAGCTAAAGGCATAGCTTCTACCCACTTTGTAAAGTATTCAGTTGCGGTTATGATGAATTTGTGACCATCAGATGATATAGGATTGATTTTCCCAATGATGTCTAAACCCCATTTAGAGAAGGGCCAAGGAGATGAAATAGCTTGGAGTTCTTGCATAGGAGCATGGACAAGGTCAACGTGTTTTTGCAAATTTTTGTAATGGTGCACATAATCATGGGCGTCCTTCTCCATGGTAGGCCAAAAGTATCCTATTCTAAGGAGCTTCTTAGCAATGGCACTACCACTAAAGTGTTCTCCATAAGATCCGTCATGGGCTTCACTTAAAGCTCTTCTAGATTCATCTAGGTTTAAACATCTCAATAGGATACCTTCAAAGGATCTCCTATACAAAGTATTTCCAACTATTACGAAGCGAACAACTCATTTATGTAATAACCGACGTTGGTTCCTATTAAAACCTTTAGGGAAGGTTCCCTTTTGGAGAAAATTGAGGATGTCAATGTACCATGGTTCGGGAGTAATTTCATTGATTAGAAATACATCCAATGGCTCTAAATAGGATTTGGTAGAAGTAGGTTCCTGGAGTCAACAAATAATGATAGTAGCATACTCTTCATCCAACTCCAAGGGCAATAAGGAAGCGGTTGCAGCCATAGCATCAGCAGTGCGATTACTAGTTCTAGGAATAGATTTTAAGGTAATCTTATCAAATAAGGATATCAACTGTAATACATAGGCTTTATATGGGTGAATTTTATCATCTCAAGTCTAATAAAAATCATTAATTTTATTTATTACTAATTGAGAATCATCAAAAACTAATAAGTCTTTAATTTTTAGTGCTAAGGCAGCTCGCAATCCAAGGATTAGGGCTTCATATTCGGTCGTGTTATTAGAGCAAGAAAATATTAACTTAAATGATAAAGGTATTAGGTGCTTATGGGGGATATTAGTATGATACCCACACCAGCCCCACTCATACATCGGGATCCATCAAAATATAAATACCATTATTCAAAATGATCTTCCTCTAGATTGAGGTATTCATTAGGAAACTCAATGATGAGGGGATGAGTGGCTTCTAAGGGTGTAGCAACTAATTGGTCTGCTATGATTTAACCCTTAATGGATTTTTGACCTATGAATGCGAGTTCTAACTCACTCAGAGAGAGAAACCACTTAGCTATACGACCATATAGAGAAGGTCGACTCATGAGATACCTCAAGGGATCAGATTTGGCAATGACATATGTCTTTTGACTAGGCATATAATGGCACAATTTCTACGTAGAAAATACTACTACCAAACATAAATTTTCTAGTGATGTATAACGAGTTTCATAACTTATTAATGTTATACTAATATAATAATTAACTCGCTCTTTCTTATCATCATCAAGTTGAGCTAACATATCTCCTAAGGCAAATTCTAAAGCAAAATGTACAATATGAAAGGGCAATCAGTTTTGGAGGAGCAAGCATAGAAGGACTTAAAATATATTATTTTATTTGTTCAAAGGCTTCTTTAAATTCATCATACCATTGAAAGAAAGTATTTTTCTTAACTTAACTCCAAATATACATTTTGTTGGGTTTAAACGGATATGGTATTCTCTTAACCGATCAAATACTTTTCTCAAATCATCTAAATGTTCATCTTCTTCAATAGAACGGGCTATAATATCATCCACATAATCATGCAGAATATCATACATCATATCATGAAAAATGTAAGTCATAGCTCATTGATAGGTTGCACCTGCATTATTTAATCCAAATGGCATTACTTTCCAATAAAATGTTCCCCAAGGGGTAATAAAGGTTGTTTTGGTTTGGTCTTCAGGAGCTATCTTGATCTGATTATAACCTATGAATCCATCCATAAGGGATATCATCCCACTTCTAGTAGTAAAATCAATGATCTTATCCATATTAGGAAGAGGGAAATCATCTTTAGGGCATGCAACATTAATGTCTCTAAAGTCTGTACAAACCCTAATCTTGGTTGCTTATTTTTTAGTTACAGGGACAACAATAGAAATCCAATAACCATAATCAATGGCTTGAATAAATGTAACATTTAGGAGTTTTTCTAACTCGCCGTTGACTAGTAGGGCAACCTTAGGATGCATTTTTCTAAGTTTTTGCTTAACTGGTTTTGCATCTAGTCGTACTAGTAGATGATGCATAACTATAGAAGAGTCTAAACCAGACATATCTGTGTATGTCCAAGCAAAGACATCACTATATTCTATAATAAATTTAGTGTATTTGTTTTGTTTTTCTTCATTTAATTCTGATCCAATGTTGACTATGTGATAATTCTCTTTTGTTCTAATATTAACTTTTATGACACTTTCTACTTCCATATGTAAGTCTCTTTCAAAATTAGGAGGGGTGGGTGACACACCCAATTCTTGTAATTATTCTAAGGTCAACTTAATAATTCTTCTTGAGGAGTTGTGGCCTCAAGATGAGCGACAGGTGGTATAGACCCATCAAAATAACAGCCATTATGCAATAATTCTTAAATGGGAATATCATGGAAAATGTCACCCTCTAATTGTTTTTCCAGATGAGCAATCATTTTGGGTTAAGCTATAGATAGCATATTACAAGAAAATAACTTACCCATAGACTTAAGGATCTCTTATTCATCTAAATAATATTGATAGGGTATTAAGTGATCATCATCCTCAAATGGAAATGGCTGACACTTACTAGAAAATAGGCCTATACCACATCGGACAGGCCATGCTTTGACCTCAAAAGGTTCTTTCATGCCATTTTGGAAATGTCCCAAACCTTTCCCTTCATATCCTAATTTAAGCATTATAGGTTTAGCTTTGATGTATTTATCGGTGAAATAACATTGAGTATATCCATCATAATTAGTTTTAATATTTCTAGGTATTCTACCCCAATCATATCCCTTATAAATGAAGGTATAGATCCCAGCTTGGTAAATACTTCCCATAGGTTGTGGTAAGCCCAAGGTGCGAGGAGACGGTGGTAATTTGTTTAAGGCAAGGGAATCTTGTATAGAAATTTTTTTTCTTCTAATGTTATGAGAATTTTAGACAAATCAGGTAATAGCTCATCAGGAAAAGCATATGAGGTAGAAGGAGCCTCTTCTATGGCTTTAGATGTGGAAAAGATAAATTTAGTAGATGTGTATGGAATAGAGGTTGTGGTAGATGGATTTATTGTGGATTCAGACGGTGTAGGGATAGAACAAGGAGAAATTATTGTGGGACTAGTATTAAATGTAGATTTTTGTGGAGATTCCTTAGGAGAAGGTTGAGGAGATGGGGATGTAATTGGTGTAGATGGAGGAGATGATATTTTAGGTGTGAGTTTAACACATTTAGAAGGAAAGATAGAATTAGGATGAGTAGAAGATAATGCAAGGAAAAATTGAATCCCAATTGGTTTTGCCAAGGTGCACATATCAAATGGTCTAGGATCACCATGAATGGTGACCAACTAATTCTTGAATTCGAATTCGACACATTGGTGTAAGGTAGAGGGTACAACTTGCATTGCATTGATCCAAGGATGACCCAAAATTATATTGTATGATGCAAGGTAATGTACAATAAATACGATCGTATCCAAATTTCTTGGACCAACCTGCAATGGGATTGTAATAAATCCACATGTTGCTTGTATTTCATCATTAAAGGCTTTTATGATCATAGCTGTTCTCTTCATCTCATCACTTCTAAATACAAATCTCTAGTAAAATTCATAAGTACAAATATTTAGGGATGAACCATTATCAATTAAAACTATTTTGACATCTACATCTTTGATTAATATAGCAATGTACAAGGGATTGTCTTTATGTAAACTATGAAGTGGGATGTCGTTATCTCAAAATTCAATATAGTAGACTTCATGAGGTATAATGGAATTCACCATAGCTTCAGGTTGTATGTTGTGTGGTACCATCATTTGAATTAATGTATGCATTAATTCTTTCCTATGTGTGGGAGATGATCTTAAAAGGTCTAAGAGGGAAATCCTTGCTGTAGTATTAGAAAGTTGTTCATTGATATCATAAGGGGGTTTAGGTTGAATTTGATGCATTATTTCCTTTACTAGGAACATTCAAAACAAATGGGGCTGATTTATCATTATTATTTTGATCTTGTTGATAATTATGGGCATGTTGTCTAGTAATGGCTTCGATGGCACCCATAATATTGTTGTGTGCATGATGAATGGTTCGTGGTCTCGCATTTATGGCTTGTTCATTAGGGAGGATTTGTTGTGAGGATGGTCATGTCGTGACCCTTCTTGGAAATGGTTCCTCTAGAACCATCTGTGTTGTGATAGGGAGAATAGGTTTTGACTCATCTTTAGAGCTATTCGATTTACTGGATGTAATATCTAGGTCACTTTCTATTTCACAATCTGTATCACTTGGATACGATGTTTGAATGTTGTGTATGGGTCTAGTTGTGACCACATATAATGTTGTCCCAAATATCTTAAAGTCATAAGAAGTTACATGTCCACTAATGGTTCCCACATATCGGGTTGTATGGGGAACATTATGATGTTTGGTTTGATTAGCCACTTCTTTACCATGCTTGCGTAAAGGATGTTGAAAAATGTCCAATGTTTGATTTGCATTTTGATTCTAATTTGGTTGTGTATATTTTTGGGTATTGTTTGGAGCATTTTGTTTTGGTTGGAAATTTTGTACTTCCATCTCGTTGTTATCAATCAAATCTTGTATTTTATGTTTTAATCTCTTGCAAGAATTTTTTGAATGTCCAGGTCCTCTATGGAAATCATAATGTAGGTCTGCTCTGTATCCAGGTATGGTTGTATCAGGTTCTCGAATATTAGGTAATTGTATTAAACCTCATTCTAATAATTGTGGCAAGATAGTGGATAAAGGTTGATTTAACCTAGTGAATTCTCTCGGAGGTCTATCAAGAGCCTTTAATACAAACTTCTCTATAGTTTTCACAACATTAACATTCATAGTATTTCTACTGCCAGTGACTTCATCACCCACAACTTGCTTATTCTTATATTAATTTTTAGATGCCTTATCATCCTTCTTATTAAATTGGACTCTCCTAATGAGGGCATCTTACACTCTTCGTGCTAAATCTATAGCCTGATCGAAGGTTGTCAAGGTAGTAGTTGAAAGCTCATAGGATAATTGTTCTTGCAATTTATTAATAAAAATGTCCAACATATCTCTATGGGGTAATGCAAAGTGTAATTTCCCTAGCGACTATCTCCATATTTCTAGGAAATCGACAAAGCATTCATCTTTTACCTGTTTCAAGTTGTACAAATCCTTAATTGTCACATGAATCTCTATGTATGCACTAAATTGGTGGACAAATGATTCAGCTGTTTCTTAAAAATTTCTTAAAGAATTAGTAGGTAACTGATAATGCCATTCTAATGCCATGCCTCCCAAGATTTTTGGAAACATATTTAGCAATATAAAATCATCATGAGATATATCATGACATGCTATTCTAAACATACGAAGATGCTCTATGGGATCTTCGGTTCCTTTGTATATAGGGATAACAGGCATGGGAAAATGCTTTGGTTATAGTTGGGCAACAACTATGGGATCCAAAGGTTGACTACACATCTCTCGATAGTTGTATGAGGGATGGTAGGGGTCTATTTGGTCCATGCGGGAAACTAATTGTTTCACTATGGTTTCAAGATTATTGGATTGTCCACCATGTTGGTTTGGTTGCATGATAGTTTTGGATCTTTGAGTATAATATGGTGTAACATAAGGATTTGATGCTAGATTACTATTGTGCAAAGTATTACTAGAAAGGGTGTTGTGAAGTGGATATGGGACAATGTTCTGTTGAAATTTTTTCTATTGATAGTTGACATTTGTTTTTGGTTTAGGTTTCTATTAATTTGAAATTTTTTTATTAATATCTTGAGAAAATAGAGCAGTAAATGATGGTTTCTAAGGTGGTGGATTTTTTTTTGGTTTATTGACAGGAATTTTAGAATGTTGATTTGTTTGTTGTTGTTTCATGTTTTGAATCAAATATGCCATATTTGCATTTGATGGCCCTGCCTGGTCACTTTCTTGATCTATGAATGAAAGAGGGTTTGTATGCATTTGAAATACATTCTCTAAAGTTGTTTGTGTCTCACTAATTCCATATTTATCTGCTAGTGCTGCTAGAGTAAACCCCTCAAGGTTAGTTTTTACAAATTTTAGAAGGTGTTCCATAGATTTAAAATTAACAGTTCCTTTTGGAGTCACTCTAGGTGATCCAGTTTCATCTTCCCTATCAACTTCTTGTTCATATTATTCAGCAGGACTCTCATCATGGTGGTCCTGAGCAACTCCCTCCTGATCTTGTTTTTCAAGAGGCGCATTTTGAGTAGGTGGTTGTCCTACCCACTCATCATATATTTATTTACCACTCCTTAGTTTAGGAATTATGATAGATTTGATTTTTTGCAAATATATATGTTCTTATATATAAATGCGATGGAATTTAAGAGGGTATATATTTTATATATATACCTAATTAATGTAGTATATTTATATATATATATATATATATTTATTTATTTATTTATTTATTTAGATTTTTATGGCTTTACTTTGGATAAAATAAAGGAAATAGGGAATACAAAATATTATAATATAAGTATTATAATTTAGTTCTCCAGAAACAGCTTGTAAATATCATTGATAGGTTCAATTTCATTAGGTTTCATGTAATGCTCTTCTTCAAATTGAAAGTTGTTTTTCAAAAATTGGACAAAGTGTGCTATAGTGATATGATCAACTTCAGAATTAGGCACATAAAAATAGAGTTCATGACAATATTCTTGATATAATATGGCCCTAGGAACTCTGCTAAATCTTCTTCTATCAGTCAAAACAACCTCTTGGTCTTCTATATGTGATAAAAAATTATGTACTACAAAAATATTTTCAATATAATATTCAAAGGTGTATATTTCATAGGAAATGAGCACTTGTTTATCTACTAGCCATCTATGGCAAAATCTCTGAAGCTCATGTTAGAAGAATAAATTATCGAAATCCAAGATTTTGTCTAAATCAAACCTCTTGATTTGTCTAAGTTGGGGTGCTATGGATTCAATAATAGTTAACCTTCTATCCAATTCATTCCAATGTGCTTGAGATCTAAATCTAGTGCCTCTAACTAGAGTAGAAATTTTTATGGTTGCTAGTTGAACACCAAAATTAATTAGAACACCACGTCTTCTATTGTAATCTACCATCTAAGGGTTTGATAGATCAAGTGACTTAAAATTTTAAATTCTCATTTTTTTATATATTTTATTTTTCAAAAGGGTATTTAATGTGTTTCACGTTGGGTTCACCAAAGAATGTAGGTTTAAAAATTTTACACCCCTTTCCTCTAGGCTAGTGGATTTGTGCCTTACAGGGGAATGGGAAAATGGTAAAGCTACACCTCATACAAGGGACACTTGAGTTGTGTCCTCTTTGGTGATTTGTCGACAGATGGTGGGTTCACCATGAAGCATTTGGTGGCAGCTTCCAAGCCTAGGCTAGAAATGAGTTTGATGTGTTCATTTTAGTTTAAAATTACTCAAATACCTAGGTTGGCCAAGATGAAATTAAACTATTATATATGTGAATTGTGATTTATATGCAAAAAATAAAAAAAATGAATTCTAAATGCAATGCTTGAAATAAAATGGAATGATATTACTCGGCTCTAGATGTCTGATGAAGATTCAGCTTTTTGAAGTAGTCTAGATCGTCTCTGATTTTGTAAATTTGTCTTCAATTGAACATAATCGATTGTAATTTTGTAGGTTCATTTGTAATTGCACAGATTCATCCAAAATCAGATGAGATCATCTAAAATCAGATGAAATTATTTGAGCCGATTTCGTCAGAAACTTGTAACTAAACAAATGGATGCCAAAACAGGGGAAATATAATGCAAAATACAATTTAATGGACACAAAAACTCTAATTGAATGCTTAATTGGTCCTAAAAATCAAATTCTATATGAAGTAAATGAAATGCCTTTATGTTCTAAAATAGAATTGATCCTAGAATGTAGAATATCATTAAAATGAGGTGAAAACCAGATGCAATACATAATATAAACTAAATTAATGTAATTTGATTGATTGAATTGATAGAAAATGCAAACCTTAGATCTTGATTTCCCCCAAGAGGAGTACAGTCAAGATCATCTGAGATGGTACAAGATTGCCTCCAATCAGAACTAAATCTTCTTAGTTGTGAATAGGATCATCTGCGATAATCTGATATTCCTCTGACTGATGCAAAAAAACTTGCAAATAGATCTAGAAAAACTATGCAAATGATTGAATTTTAGAGTGTTCTAATAGGGTATGAAGCTTAAGTTGCAGGAAATTTATCAGCCAGGGTGGGTTTAATGAAATTCATAGTTTAAATAGGATTGATGGGGGAGTTAAAAGGTTGGGAGTCATCCCAATCTGGGATATCTCCAATGAAATGTCCTCCAACAACGTAGACACACTTTTGCTAAGCTAGGAACGGGAGTTGGAACTATTTATAATTATGAAAATTTAGTTTTTGAATGAAATCATCTGGATGTTCGGTTCCAGATGATTTTGTCCAATTAGGGATGATATCGTCAAATCAATGAAAATATCATCCAACTACCATAACTGCCTCTATATTTGGCATGAAAATCGAGCCAGGTGGTTAAAAGCTAGTTTCGAGGTTAAATTTTGAATTATTAACCTAGGGTAAATTAAACTACGTCAAATTTAAGGTGTTACATTACCATAAATTTATTTGTAACTATGGTAAAATTGTAGCTCCACTCACTTCCATGTTAAAGGACTCTTTTACTTGGATGGGACCCACTGAACAGGCTTTCCTAGAATTGAAGAATGTTATGACCACTATGCCAATTTTAGCCATATCAGATTTCTGCAAACCCTTTGTCATTTAAAGTAATGCTTCTAGTCGTAGTATTGGTGCAGTGTTGATGCAAGAAGAGAGACCCTTGGATTTCACTAGTAAAGAACTCTCTAGTTGTAATTTGGAAAAATACACTTATGCTAAGGAAATACTAGCAATTTTGCATGTGATAACCCATTGGTGATCGTATATCATTGGGCATCATTTCTCCATTAAAACTGAACATAAAAGTATCAAATACTTTTTGGAGCAATGGGTTGCCATCCCTGAATAAAAAAAATGAGTTTCTAAGATCATGGGCTATGGTTATGATATCACTTATAAGAAGGACAAGAAGAACATTGTGGTTGATGCTCTCTCTCACCAATTTGAGGATCACAATATGTTATGATAAGAGGTACTTCAAGATTCAGGCTTGCAGACTTTGATTGCCTCTCTACACACTAACTCTAATTCATGTCCTAGGTATGCTTGGGATGGCCATAATTTGCATTACCACCAATGACATGTTCCCCACACATCATCCCTCTAAGAAATTCTTATGAGAGAACTGCATGTTGTCCCATCTACCAGTCGTTCAGGATTCCTCAAAACATATGAACAACTTAAGTGCACTTTTTTTTTGTAAGGGCATGAAAAAATGATATTTAAAAATTTTTGGTAGCTTGTGATACCTATCAACGGATGAAAGGCAAAATGGTGTATTCTCCAGGCACTCTCCAACCATTGTCCATTTTTGACCAGGTTTGGACCAATATTTCCATGGATTTTATTAAAATTTTACCTAAGTCTAGAGGTAAATCCATTATTTTTATGGTAGTGGATCATCTTTTGAAGTACGCTCACTTTTTTCCCTCTCCCATCCTTACGCATCTTCCACCATTACCCAAATTTTCCTCAATTTTATCTTTTTTCCTTCATGGTATACCCACCTCCATCGTGTCTGATCATGACCCAACATTTACTAGTCACTTCTAGCAAGAATTATTTAAGCTGTAGGGAACTCAACTCCAAATGATTTCAGATTATCATCTACAAACGGATGACCAAAAGAATATTATCAATAAATATTTGGAGACCTACCTTCATTGCTTTACCTCTAATCATCCTATAAAATGGTCAAAGTGGCTTCCTTTGATCGAGTGGTGGTACACCTCCTATCACACATAAACCAAGGTTACCCCTTTTGAGGTATTTTATGGGTACCCTCCACTCACACCTTCCTTTCACATTCCAGGTAGCTCCAGGGTCCATGTAGATGACACTACTCTCAATAAACATGCCAATGTCCTCCATTAACAGAATATGAATTTGGATGTGGTCCATAGATGCACCAACAGGCTGACCAACAATATTTCGAGTGCACCTTTGATGTGGGTGATATGGTTTTCATTCACTTGCAGTCTTACAAACAATTTTCTCTACAAATTTGCAAGTGCTAAAAAATTTCTATGAAATACTATGGGCCCTACCAGGTTTTACAGCGGATTGGTGCCACAACCTATAAATTACATCCAAGATCCATCCTATTTTTCATGTTTCCTCTCTCAAAAATTTTGTGGGCACTCAAGTATAGTTTCAATCTACACTCCCAAAGTTAGATGAAGAAGGTTCTATCTTGCTAGATTTCAAACAGTTGTTGGATCATCGAAATCACACTCTTTGCAACCACACCATTACTAAGGTTCTTGTTCAGTGGAGTGGACTCCAACCAGAAGATGCTACATGGGAGTCTCTCCATAAGCTCCAGCACCAGTTTACTCACCTTCAGCTTTGAGGATAAATCTTGTTGAAGGGGAAGGACATGTTAGGATACCATCCTAATGTTATTCTTTAATTCTCATTTCTTATGTAATGACCCACTTACAATGTGGGGGATCTCATCTATAATGTTATTTTATAATATTTTGTAATGTATGTGGTAAGTTAGGCTCCTAGCCAAGTGGGGTCATTTTATGTAACTGTTATCAAGATTGTAACCAATTTTTGGTAGAAGATTCTAGCTTGAGTGGAATTTTTCATGTGAGCCAACTCTTTAGTGTTAGCTTTTGGAACCTTAAACTTAAATGAAATGTGATCACAAGTATAACAATAAGCATGCAAATATTAAATATGATAAATAAAATTTAACATGCATGAAAATATGATAGAAAACTTGATACAATGCTCTAGAAATGCTCATATAAGAAAGCTCATGAAAATTACAATGCTCCTATCATGGAGTTTGCAACTCCTCCATGATATAAAAAATGGAGCTACATTGTACCTACTACTACTACTCTCAATTATGCACTATACAACTCTCTCTTTGCTCTCTCTACAAACACTCACAATGAGGCCTTTATATCAAAATATAAATTCCTTGCCTCTCACTCAACCCTAAGACTCATGTACATGTGGACTACATGCACATTTACATCATTGCAAATTCTAACACTTGTGCATTTATTTAATTACTCTAATAAACTATTTATCTCCTAATATAATCCTAATCTAAATATTTACCCATGAAGGTACATTAGTAAAGAACCAAATGATGTAATATATTTCAACATTGATCTTAGGGTTAGGGTTGCATGAAGTATTTCTTTAAAAGATATGAAGCCATGTACGAATGTATATTTTTGCAAGTGAATGAAATATTGAGGTTGCCCCATTGAAGAGGCATGTAATTTAGTGTTTATTGTGAGAGTGTTTAATTATGTAGATACTTTTTGCATTGTGATATTACATGAGCTTTTTCTTAGTTTTAGTATTTTGTGTGAGTTTTAAAAAATTTAATAGTAGGTTCCTAACAGTATCCTTGGTAATGTTCAAATCATGGTAGAAGGGCATAAGAATTAGGTTTATTAATTCTAACAACTCTCCTTAGTAGAGCTTGATATAGAGTTATGTATAGATGTGTGGATGTCTAATGCATGTTCTTATTTCCATGTTATCAAAATTTTTTGGTATTGCATTTTATGCTTTACTTGAAATATATATAGAATATGGTACTGCTGATTGTTGAGTGATATTCTTATTTACTTAATGTGTGCTTGTATGCTTGTAAAAATGTGTCAAATAAGTGCTGAAATATCTTAGAGGTGCAAGTAACTATTGACAAGGGGTTTGTGTTGGTACTACTTTAATTTTTCCATGCTTTTATTGTTCCTAAAATTTGAAATAAAATAAAATGTGATGTGATTGGCCCTCATATGACCATCCTGGAACGATGATTTAATTCATTTTATCTTGAAGTGTTTTAGGTATATTTTATCTTCTTTTGTTAAGCAGATTTTAACAAATTTTATCTTTCTTTGTTAAACTTTGCTTTGAACATGAAATAAAAGACTAAAATCTATCTCTAAAATGTGAATCTTGAATAATTATTGGATTCATTTTATCTTGCTTTGTGAATGGATTTTATCTTGTTTTGTTCAGCTCTGTTTGAGCATAAAATAAAATTAACTAAAATCTAACTTTGCAATGTTAAAGATAAGCAAATTAATTTCATTTAATGTGAAAGAGGAAAATTTTAATAACTCCCCAATTTTCATTAAAATGAATCATTAATGTGATATTCTAAGGCTACTACACTACAAAGTTAGATTTTAGTTATTTTTATTTTATGTTCAAATAGAGCTTAACAAAACAAGATAAAATCCATTCACAATGGAAGATAAAATGAATCCAATCATCATTCAAGATTCACATTTCAAATATAGATTTTAGTATTTTATTTCATGCTCAAAGCAAATTTTAACAAAGAAAGATAAAATTTGTTAAAATATTCTTAACAAAAGAAGATAAAATCTACCTAAAACACTTCAAGATAAAATGAATTAAATCACCATTCTAGGATGGTCATATGAAGGCCAATCACATCACAGTTTCTTTTCTTTCAAATTTTAGGAACAATAAAGCATGGCAAAATCAAAGCAATACCAACACAAGCCCCTTGTTAATAGTTACTTGCACCACTAAGGTATTTCAACACTTATTTGACACATTTTTACAAGCATACAAGTACACATTAAGTAAATAAGAACCTTGGAGAAATTTGAATTTCTTTGCAAGAGAGGGTTTTCTAACAAAATCCTAACTGTGAGTGTGATTTTGCAATAGGGTAAAATTATCACTCAATAGAATTGGTATTAGATAGAATGAATTAAATCAATGTTCCAATATGGTCATATGAGGGCCAATCACATCACATTTTCTTTTCTTTCAAATTTTAGGAACAATAAAAGCATGGCAAAATCAAAGTAATACCAACACAGGCCCCTTGTTAACAGTTACTTGCACCTCTAAGGTATTTCATCACTTATTTGACACATGTTTACAAGCATACAAGCACACATTAATTAAATAAGAACCTTGGAGAAATTTGAATTTATTTGCAAGAGAGGGTTTTCTGCCAAAATCCTAACTGTGAGTGTGATTTTGCAATAGGGTAAAATTATAACTCAACAGAATTGGCACTAGATAAAATGAATTAAATCACCATTCTAGGATGATCATATGAGGTCCAATCCAATCACATTTTATTTTCTTTCAAATTTTAGGAACAATAAAAGAATGGCAAAATCAAATTAATACCAACATAGGCCCCTTGTTAACAGTTACTTGCACCTCCAAGGTATTTCAACACTTATTTAACACATGTTTACAAGCATACAAGCACACATTAAGTAAATAAGAATCTTGGAGAAATTTGAATTTCTTTGCAAGATAGGGTTTTCTAACAAAATCCTAATTGTGAGTGTGATTTTTAAATAGGGTAAAATTATCACTAAACAAAATTAGCTCTAGAAGGAGGTCCTGAATTGGTCATTTTATTGCTACTTAAATGCTAAATTCTTCATTGTTATTTTAAAGGTTATTTGAAGGTATTGGTTTTGACTAATGAGGTTTTGTTGATAGGTGATCACATTCATTGATTGGAAACTTCTTTAATTGATGATGCATTGATGCCATATTTTTTATAAATTTGAGAATGTTCTTTATTGTCATTGATGCATATATTTTGGTTGATAAACATGATGATCTATATATTAAATATTTGAAAATTGTTAGTCATTTCATGCATCTCTACAAGATATTTCTTTGACTAGAAAAATTGGAACCAAAAGTTCAATGGCAGGAATTGCATCCTAGATAGGTGGTTATTGTGGTCCATTAAACATTCTTGGAGCAGCCCATGAGATTCTTGAATATGCAAAAATATATTTAACCAAGTATAGACATGATGGAATGGGATCGACTAAGGAACATATTTAGGCATACAAGAACACTTTAATTCATTTGCAAATTATGCATGAAGATGTTGCTTGTAGGATGTTTCCATACATATTGGATGAATTTGCTTATGGTTGGTTTATCAATTTACCTGCAAGCTCTATCACTTCTTGGGATCAACTAGAAGCAACATTTATCAGCCATTTTGGAAAATTGGTTGACCCAGTTATGATATTAAATCAAATTTTCTCTATCCGTAAATAACCTAATGAATCCATGAGATTATTCAATGATAGGTTCCATAGGTTGTATATCGAAATGGTGACACATTACATAATTTCAGAAGAAAAAGCCATTCAAATCTACATGGGAGCCTTAGACCCTTTTACTTCAATGTTTTTAGGGAGACTTCTTAAAATCCCATCCTTACCTAGAACTTACAATGGGGCAATAACATTAGAACAACAATGGATTTTGAAAGGTATCAATGTGGTTCAATTATCATTGCTTACACCTAAAGTTCACAATTAGATACCAAAAATGAGTTAGGATGATGCACAACCTTCTCCCATGATGAAATATTATCCAAGTGATATGTATCCCAACTAGTACTAACCTGTCTATTTGGCACCCTTGGATAAAATGATGTCTAATTTCAGCAATCAATGGGATAAAATTGATTGTCTAGATGTTACAACCACCTTAGACATCATCCAAAATGAGGTGCAAGTTTCAAATTCAATACCCATCAATGAGGATTGTGGTAATCAAGTTAATCAAAATATAGAGATTGGTTCAATTTTAGAAATAAATGAACCTTCAAAAATGGAGGAAGATGAATCTGAAGAAGGTCATAGCTTGAGTTATAGCCTGAATGAACTTGAACCTAAAGAAGAATTTAAAAATGGTATGAAAGAAGGGGAATCACTCACTTTATTCCCATATGAGGTGCAAGAAATTGAAATTCCTGTCCCACCCAACAATCCTATAACACCTATGTTACCTTAGATAGAGAAAACTCTAGAACATGAGTGGTTCGGATTTGATATAGTTGATGATCTAGAGGAAAATATTACTTTATTCAAGATGACTCAATTCATGGATCAGAAAGATATTTTATTTGACACATCCCTTGACCTAAACAAAATTTATGGTTTGAAAAGGATGGGCATATTTTCAATTGGGTGACTAATTTTGGTGTTTTTGAAAAATAGGTGATCGATGAAGAGGAAGGGCTACAAGAAGAGGATGATGAAAACCATGAGGGAAAAGAAGGAATTACAATGGCTCACCAAGGCTTGGTAAATGAAAATATATAAAAGGTAGAATCTCAGCCTTTTGGTTCAACCACTTGAATGCTAGGTAAAAGTTTGCATGATTGGCCGCTGGATTTGAATGTTGTTGATAATGAAGTGTCATTTGTGGTTAACAAAAAATTTGAATTAATGTCTACTCACACCAATAATAAGGTTTCTATGTTGAACAAGATAGAAGTAGATGTGTTTGAGTTGCTAAATCAAGTTCATCAACAATTGACTAGTCAACCTGAGATACAAATTTATAATGATCCTTATATGGTGGATATCCTAGATGCTTGCAAACTGCTACGTAATTATGATTGGTCTAAGACTATGAATAGTGGTTTGGTAGGAAAATTTTTAGAAATAGGGTCAATCTTGGAAAAGCTCATGTCTGACCATAACCATGAAGTTAGTATGTGGAGCAAGGAATTGACAATGGGAACTCACACAATACCGAGAGAAATTGTGATAAACATCCCACATAGTAAACATAAAATAATTCAAAACCAGTTGTGGACTCATGAGTTTAATGGATCAAATTTCAAATATGGTAGTGATGGGATTGAATCAAATTGGTGGGGTGAGAGAGGTAAAATAAGGGCCTTTGTATTTTTTGGCCTAATCTTATTATGGTCGGATACCTATAAAGCCTGGCATGCCTATCATGATAGATATCTTTTGAATTGTAGTAATCATGTTTAGGATCTAGGGAAATCATATCCTAACTTTTGCATAATCTTGTATATTATTGTATATAGCTTTTGGGTTTTCATGATTTCGCTTTTAGCTTTTCTTTGTATGGTGCTTTTGTGCATAAGCCTTTGTTTTACAAGTTGTTGCTAGTTACTTTCTTGTTAGCTTTCATTAGGTTTGGTTTGGTTTATTTTTGAGTGTTGCTTTTTTGGATTTGTCCCTCTAGTTGAGGTTGTGTCTGTGATAGCTACTAACTCCTAGTTTCTTTGTTGCTAGTGTTTATGTGCCATGTAGGGTGGACTGCCTAGTTTGGGATAAGGTGGAATTGAGGAAAAGGGGGATGAAATTATTTAGTAATCATTCTTATATTGTGGACTAATATGGTGTAATGTGGAACAATGAAGCATTTCACTAAAGCTCTATATGTAACTCACATATTAAAGGGTATTCCTTAAAACATTGAAGGATAAAGTCATTTTGGTTTGCAAATTAAGGCAAAAATCTAATACACTCCATATTTAGCCTTAAGTGATCTCTAACCCAGGTGGCAAGTAAAATTTTACAAAGAAATACAATGCTTGATAAAAAAAAGAATGAAAGAAAAAGCCAAATCAATCAAAAGGTTTAGATAATCTTCACTGGGGCTATGGATGCCTGATTGGTAGTGGAGCAATATCTAGATGAAATAAAAGAAAATAAAGTAAATGCAAAATTAACCTAATACCTGGGTGATTCAGATAATCTCTATCGAGGCTATAGAAGTCTAGCTGGAAATAGAGCAAGGTCTAGAAGAGATCAAGGTCATCTCCACCGGGGCTATGGACGCCTAGTTGGCAGTGGAGCAATGCAAAGGCACATTCTTAATGAGGGATACCCTATAGCCTAAATGTAAAACAAATGATAGAATATGGATAGTTTCAAGAATACAAAATGAATCACAATTCACACACTAAGCAATGGCAAATGATCCATTTATTTTCATTTGAAGATATTTACCCCTTTTTATTTGGATGTTTCTAAATGATGTTCATTTGTCTAATCCTTGGTTTTCATGATTTTAGATCATTTTATTCATCCAAAATGCTCAGGAGCATTTCCCAGAAGAGTCACCATTTGTTGTGGCCATTACACAACACACCCCAAATTTGGGGACCCACCTTAAATTTTTGTGTTTATTGAAAGTTTTGGATTGCCTTAAGTATCCTCATGATTTTTATCGTGATATTAACAATGGGTGGTTTTGTGTTGATCTCATAATTCTCATATAATGCCATCACCAATGAAGTTAGCCCTCGTCATGTATCACCTTCATAAGACACTTGGATTTTGGGTGTCAATGTTTGATCTTTTGTCTTGAATGTTGGATTGATTGACCTTGTTGTATCCCCACTCAAATGGTGCACAATTTTAGTATCCACCAGGTGTACTAAAGCCTTTATTATGGGGAGGCCAACTCAAGTGGCATAAAATAAATATTAAGTTTTTAGACTCTTACCATTATTCAAAAAATAATAATAATAAAATAAAATAAAATAATAACAAAAAATAAAAAGAAAGGAAAAGTAAAAACATTTCATTTTGAGGAAAGTTTAAAAGGTTTATTTTGTTAAATTCCTCAACATTTAGGGAAGGTGCCAAAGTTTAGGGGTTAAAATTTCAAAGTGTTGACTAATAATGCATAGCAGTTGAAAGCCTTTATTGTAGTTATCTACAACACTTTTTAATGATTTTCTTTTTCTCAAGCTAAATTTGGAAATGTGTTATATATAAAGTCATTTTAATCATGGTTTAATTTGGGTATGTTACTTCTAATTCATGTAGGTGATTTTTTTAAATATTTAATTCATGCATGTGATTTGTTTCATGCATGTAGGTCAAAACAAGCACCATTTTTGTGGCAATTTCTATGGATCCAATTTAACATGCTGCCATATTGAATGAAGATACAAACTGCCATATGGGAGCATCATTTTATTTGTGCAAGCGTATATTAATGTAATGTGGATCACATACGACCGCAACTACGTAGTAGGCACGAGAGTACAGGTTAAAGTTTCAAAAGTTGTGCTTGAATTTACCAACCAAGCCTCTAAACACCTTTATGAGGCTTTGTTTTTCTTGATAATCTCCAACAACTCCAAGAAGAAGATCAACGCCAGGGATATCCAATGGACAAGAATCATGGAAAAAATATGGTTCTCATCGATGCCCATAATGTCATTCTCCACAACTTCTAGATCAACGACATCCACAAAAGCTATCTTGATCCTAATTTGTATGGGAAATTCAACATTTTATGTTATCAAGGCAGAATTAAAGAGGCCCTAAGCTTCACCGCATGCATGAGCATGGTATTATAGAAAATTTCAAAATATATGAATCTCTCTTGCACGGGTGCACCAACAAGAAGGCTCTGATAGAGGACATATTGTTTAATGGCCATATTATACAAAAGAGAGCTAATGCAATAGACAACAAGTTGTTGATCATGTATGTGAAATATGGGAGTTTGATGGATGCTCGTAAAGTGTTTGACAAAATTCTTGAGAGATATGTGGCATGGATCGTGATGATTGCAGCTTGCAACAAGTGTGGGCAAGAGGAGGAGGCTTTGTATTTGTATTATAAAATGATATGAATGGGTATCAAGATGGATCATTTTGCATTGATAAGTGTTCTGCCTATGTGTGGAAACTTGGCAGCTCTTGAAGAGGGCAAGGAATTTTATCAAGAGATTGTTAGAAGTAGGTACAAGTGTAATTTATATACTGGTAATGCTCTTGTGGACATGTATGTGAAATGTGGAGATATAAAAGCTACATGCAATGTATTTCATAAAATTTCTCAATGAAATCTTTTGTTGTGGACTGTAATGATTTCAAATTATGCTAGGCATGGCCAAGGGGAAGAAGCCTTCATATTATTTTATGCAATGCATAGATCTAGTATTTTTTGAATCATTTTACCTATGTTGTTATTATCCCTACTTGCGCCAACTTGTTAGCTTTGGAGCATGGCAGGGAAACTCATCAAGAAGTAATTAGAAGAGGATTTCAATATAATATTTTTTTTGTGGTGAGTGCTCTTGTGGACATGTACATAAAATGGGTATGTGGAAGACGCATTGAAGTTGTTTGAAAGAATATCAAATCGAACTCTTATCTCATGGAATGTGATGATTTTTGGGTGTGCATAGAATAAAATATTTCATGAGAGCCTGGATATTTTTCACCAAATGATATTAACTAGTTTGCAGCCATACTATGATACATTAGCCAGTGTTCTCTCATCGTGTTCCAACTTGGCAGCTTTAGAACATGTGATGAAGGCAACACCAAATAGCAAAAGGCTAGGCAAAATCTATTAAACATGGATTTTAAATGAGTAGAATTAATTGAATCATATGGTTACAATTTGATACCAACAACTAGAGAGAAGCAATGAAATGCAAAAATGTTATTCAACATGGAGAATAGTATGAAATATGAGGCTTCCTCCTTGGATCCGATGTAGAGCTCCAAAGTGACACATTTGGCTTAGCATGATCCAATCAACAAAAAATTGGTAGCAAACTTCTATTATATAGGGTGTTGGTTAATTTTGGAAGGGTCACAACATCATAATGTTGCATTATTCCTGAACACTGCTTTTTTTGGGGATGTAGTCCATCTTACACAGGCGAAGTTTAGATTGAGGTAAAATGGCACTTACGAGAGTCAAAGTAATCTAATGTTTGAATGATGAATAAAACAAAAGGGTTTATGGATAAAAAGACTATGGTGAAAATACACACGTGGGTGTCTCGGGCATCTAAATTTTATGTTATGGTAAAGAAAACAAAAAGGAGTGTAGGGGTAATACACGAGCTATGTAGATAAGCATTTATGTGTTAATAAATAATGTTATCGCTTGGATAAATAAAATATTGAAATGGATGCTATTGGTAGGGGTGTTTTGAAAGCATCTTAAAGAAAATTATGAGAGTTGGTGGTTACAAAGGGAGAACATTTCGAAACCAAATGAAAGGAGAAAGAAACGAAGGTGAATAGCTAAGAATTGGAAAGGAAACGAGAGGACCATATTGATAATTATAAAAAAACCCATGCAAACATAGTTTGGGGGGTTAGAATTTTTTGTAATAGGAGGTGTGAACAAGGATTGGAAGTCTTCAAGCTACTACCAACATTTCGTCTCACCTTGTATGCAGAAGAAAAGAGGTTTTGAACATAATAGAAGCTTTATTGCATATTTTTCTCCACATGTATTGGGTACATTTAATGGTATTTTATGCATAGATATGGTAACATCATTTTAAATTTTTTTAATGCATGTTTTATCCCTTAGACTCTTGTACTTAACTGTATTTAGATTGTGTGGATGCAATTTTAACCTGGTTTTTTTAGCGTTCATGATCTAACAGTTTCTGCATAATAGAAGGGATTCTTTTTCAGTAGTTTTCTTTGATCATTTTCAACATTTTGTTTCATATTCTAGATTTTTTATTTTTTTTCTCTAACCCTAGATTTTATCATTTTTTATCTTTCATTTTATTAATTTTTAATTCCATCAAGCACTCAAAATCCTAACGAGTTCATAATTTTCTACATTAAAATTAGGATTTTTGAAGTAATTAGACATCCAAGTAATTTTTTGTTTTAGGCTAACATATTCATTTACTTTGAAACTTTTTTTTTAATTATGGCATTCATTTTAAGGTTCCGAAGCATTTTTATTTCACTCCACAGGTTATATCATTTTCAGATAAGCTTAACAAAGGTCATTTTTTTAAAAAGAGTTTTGCAATTTTCAAGTTTTCACACAAATTCACACTACTAAAAGGAAATATGCAAATCTAAGTTCTGTGCAAATTCACTTTAAAATGGGATACTAAATTCAAAATTTGAACTATTAAAGACAAGAAAATTAATTTCATTTAATGTGAAAGAGGGAAACTCTAATAACTCCCAAACTTTTATTAAAATGAATCATTAAGGTGTTATTCTAAGGCTACTACACTACAAAGTTAGATTTTAGTTATTTTTCTTTTATGCTCAAACAAACCTTAACAAAACAAGATAAAATCCATTCACAAAACAAGATAAAATGAATCCAATCATCATTCAAGATTTTAGTCTTTTCTTTCATGCTCAAAGCAAAGTTTAACAAAGAAAGATAAAAATTGTTAAAATCTATCTAACAAAAGAAGATAAAATCTATCTAAAACATTTCAAGATAAAATTAATTAAATCACCATTCGAGGATGGTCATATGAGGGCCAATCACATAAAATTTTCTTTTCTTTCAAATTTTAGTAACAATAAAAGCATGGCAAAATCAAAGTAATACCAACAAAGGCCCCTTGTTGATAGTTACTTGCACCTCTAAGGTATTTCAGTACTTATTTGACACATTTTTACAAGCATACAAGCACACATTAAGTAAATAAAAAACTTGGATAAATTTGAATTTATTTGCAAGAGAGGGTTTTCTAAAAAAATCCTAACTATGAGTGTGATTTTGCAATAGGGTAGAATTATCACTCAACATGATGAAATCTTTAGATGCAGTACCAAGTAATGTTATCAATGGATTGATATGGGATAACCACTGGAGTTGAGAGAAAAATATGGGAAATGATGGTGATGACTTGTTCATTGACAACTCAAGGGTAAGATAATACCCTTCATATAGATGCATTTGCATATATGTTGTTTGAACACCCAACAGACGAAGAAGTTGTTATCACAAGGGAGTCCACCTTAATAGGTAGGCGATAATGTTGATAATATTTAAAGAACCACCTACTCAAGGAAAAAATGGGTGTAGTATTGAAATGCTTGATTCTTGATGGCTTTATCTGGCTTGGCAAGAGCCTTTGTTTGTTGTTTGATATCGATGCTAGTGGTTGATATTAGCACTCGATAGTATCCAATTGATGGATAATTGTTCTTTTTCTAATGTTAGTAGCTTTTCAAAAAGGGATTAATAAGAAAGCATTTATTAAGTTATTAATCCCAATAACATTAGAATACTAATTATTAATTCTTGCTTTGATAATTATTAATGAGTGATTAATTAAATTAACCATGAAAACATGACTTGAATTAAAATAATGTTATGCTTGGAATATATGACAAATGGAAAATATTGCATCAACATATCTTGAGTGAAAATGCTCTCTTATAGAGTAACATATTGCATGAAGGTTAGAAAGCCATAGAGGATGGAACCATAACACCAACTGACCTGCAGGATCTTGTACAAAAAGTTCAAAATGATCGAAAGGCCATAGAAACTACTTTAGAGACCACATTTCCTAAAAATATGGCTGAGGCAGAAGAGACTTCGACTGGTTTTAGCTTCCCAATAGAAGAAGGTGGGGGAGATACCAAAATGAAAAACATATCCCCTACCCATATTCCTACCTTCAGGGGATACCCAACAGAAGACCCTGATCTATTTTTATTTAAGTTTGATGTCTTATGCAGGTCTATAGATTACAAATCAGATGCCCAAAAGTTGAAGCTCTTCCCTTCAACATTGGATGACTCAGCCCTGTGTTGGTTCATCAACTTGGGGAATAAATAGATCACTTCCTGGGAGGAGATGAAAAAGCTCTTTCTAGAGCAGTACCAAGATTTTGGTAGAGCGCAAGATTCCAGGGAGGAGGTTCTGAGCATGATGCAGAGAGAGGATGAATCCTTGGAGGAATACTAGGAAAGATTCAATTTCAATCTACAGAGATCACCCCATACGAAGCTAGGCGACAAGTCCCTCAGGAGTATTTTCTTGAGGGGACTTAACAATGAGTCTCTTGAAGCACTCAATCTAATTTTTGGAGGGGATGTTTACCAACACCCAATGGCAGACATCCAACAATTGTGTCAGAATTACTCATGAAGAAGAGGTAAACCAACCTCCAGGACCATGAAGGCAACCACTTCAGTCACAAATATAGAAATAGGCAATATGTTGGAGGATTTGAAAAGTGAGATGCTCTCCTCTCTAGCATTGCAGATGGACACACTCCTACTGGAGAAGAAGAAACAAGAAAATGATGTTGCACTGGCCTACTTTTATTTTAAATGCAGAGGAAAACACACAAGGAATGTGTGTCCAAAAAATAAATTCAGGGTGTGTGTTGTTTGTCAATAAAATCATAAGACCTGACTGTACCCACAACTGCCAACCATCAAGGAAGATGCTAAAGTTGTTGAATATTATTTCATGGATAACTGAAGAAACTGGCAACAACCCCCTATGGGGAAATTCCAATTGGAATACCACCCTATGGAGGAGGACCTTACATGCTACAAGGGTAGATCCAACCACCCAATATGGGATGGTGGGGACCACCACCTTGGATGAACGCTCCTCCAGGAGCCTCATTTTCCAACCAGCACCCATGGATGTCATACCAACAATCTGGGTAGCAATGGAGAAATCACGGATCATGGAACTTAGCTCCATAGAATGTAGTACAAGCCCCACCACAAAAAATCTTATCAGCTCCCCCTATAGTGAGACTTGCACAACTTCCAGCACAACCAACGATCAACCCGAATAACAAGGCAAATCAGCCCATGTACCAACTAGAAGGAGAGATGTTTCCAATGTACAATATTAGGAGTTGTAATCCAATTCAGCTTAGATTAGGTAGACAGATAGGAGTAGAGGTTCCTCCCTTGATAGAAGAGGAGGAGAACGTAGAAGAATCACCTCTAGTAGAAGAGGTTGAAGAAGGACCGGTTGCTGAGAAAATAGAAGCTCCTTTTCCCAAGAGGTTACAAGAGTAGAAGAAGCCAATACAACCTGAGTTTGACATCCTTTCAAGCTTGAGGAATTTAATAGTTACCATCCCACTCTTTCAAGCTATCAGAGATGTTCCTATTTACACCAAGGTGATTAAAGAGCTATGTCTAAGGAGGCCAGGATGTAGGATAGCCCAGACCATAAATGTAGTGGGGAAGTTGGTCGATTTAATGCTGGGAAATACATGCCACCCCAAATACATAGATCCAGGCAGTCTAGTTTTGATCATAAAAATAGGTGGTCACTTGTTGGCCAATACTCTGGTTGATTTGGGTGCAACCATCAACGTCATGCTGAAAGAAACTATGCAGAAGCTGAGGCTCACAGATTTGAAGCCCACCAAGACTGTGTTGTAGCTAGCCAATAGGTCAACTATAGCACTAGAAGGGATGTTAGAAGATATCATTGTGATGGTGGATGCATGGGAATATCCGATGGATTTCTTGGTCTTGCAGTCCAAATCAGGATTGGGTGGCTACCCACTCATCTTGGGGAGGCCATGGCTAGCAATAGTTGATGCCTACATAAGCTATCGAGATGGACAAATGACCATCTTAGATGGTCAAAATATCAAAATATTGACTATCTCTCCACCTGCATAGTCCGTAGACACATTGGGAGAGCCCATGTGGGACAACCAAGATGAAGGGATGTTGTCAATGCTACAACCGATGATGGCACTGAAGGAATTGGAGGAAGAAGCTGATGAGGATGGCATTATTACAAGTTTCCTCCATGGAGAGTCCTCTCCTATTATTCTAGAATCACCATTGGTCGGTGCCCAAGATCACCACATCAGATAGATCGAAATAGAGCCTAGAAGGACATTAAACATCAGTAGTGGGTTGACGCCCATGCAGCTGATTGAATTAAAGAAGGTATTGACCAGGCATCAACAAGATTTTACTTGGGACTACTCAGATATGAAAGGAATCAACCCAAAAATTTGTACCCATCGAATTTACCTTGAAGAGTAGGTGACTCCGATCAGACAACCACAAAGGAGAATGAACCCTACCATGAAGGAGATAGTCAAAGCCAAGTTATAGAAGCTCCTATCAGTCAGATTCATCTATCCCATATCTGACAGTGAATGGGTGTCACCACTAGTGGTGGTGCCCAAGAAAAATGGGAAATGGTGGATCTGTGTTGACTACAGGTCACTGAACAAGGCGACCAAGAAGGATCATTTTCCACTGCCTTTCATTGATCAGGTTTTGGATACACTGGCAGGGAGGAAGTATTTTTCCTTTCTGGATGGATTTAGTGGATATAACCAAATCCAGATTGGAGAAGAGGACCAGGACAAAACAACATTCACTTGTCCATGGGGAATGTTCACCTACAGAGTCCTGCCCTTCGGATTGTGCAATACACCAACCACCTTTCAGAGGGTGATGCTGAGCATTTTTTGAACATGATGGGAGAAGCAGTGGAAGTCTACATGGATGATTTCACCATTTATGGTGAGACCTTCGATGAAGCTATGACCAATTTGGAACGTGCACTCCAACGGTGTGAAGAAAATAACTTGTCCCTCAGCAACAAGAAATGCTTCATGATGATGCAGGAAGGAATAGTGTTGGGACACCACATCTCATCAAAAGGGATCAAGGTGGACAAAAATAAAATTGAAGTCATCAAAGACCTACCAAGTCCTAAGATGCAGAGAGAGGTAAGGAGCTTTCTTGGCTCCACTGGATATTACAGGTGATTCATAGCAGACTTCAGCAAAATTGCTAAGCCCCTACACACACTGCTCTCCAAGAACATGGGGTTCATCTGGATAGAAGAATGTGAATGAGCCTTTCAAGCATTGAAAGAAAATTTGATCACTACCCTAGTTCTATGGGGCCCAAATTGGGCCATCCCATTCCATATTTACTCTGACGCATCCAACAACATGATTGGAGCAGTCCTGGGATAGAAATATGGTGAAGAATTCTATGCCATCTATTACGTCAGTAAGAATCTAGTTGGAGCCGAGCTTAATTACACGGTGACTGAGAAAGAATTCCTGATGGTCGTTCATGCCATCAACAAATTCTATCACTACATTATGGGATACAAAGTGTTCATCCACATGGACCATGCAACCATCCGGTATTTAATGAGCAAACCCACAATTAGTGGTAGAATAATTAGATGGCTCTTACTCCTACAAGAGTTTGATATCACCATCGTGGATAAACTAGGTAGAGACAACATGGTGGTAGACTTCTTGTCTAGATTGATACCATCAGATCATGCAGTCATAGAAGATCAATTCCTGGATGAACATATTTTCATCATTAGCGAGTAGACACCGTGGTTTGTAGACATAGCCAATTACTTGGCCATCGGTAGAACATCCCCTGCTCTTTCACCCCGTGAAAAGTAGACAATAATAGAAAAGAGCACATCTTTCTCATGGATTGATGGCCTCCTGTTCAAAATAGGGCCTGATAAAATTATGAGGAGATGCATTGTTGAGCACGAGTTTCCAGAAATCCTCAAGGCTTGCCATAACGAACCATGCGATGGATATTTTGCAGGGAAAAGGACTACGTACAAAGTCTTACAGACTGGATATTACTGGTCGATATTGTTCAAAGATGTAGCCAAATATACAAGTCAATGTGATGAATGCCAAAGGATGGGTAGGCCAACCCCTAGGGATGAAATACCTCTCCAACCGCACGTTCACATTGAACCCTTCGACAAATGGGGGATGGACTTTGTGGGGCCAATCAACCCACCATCGACCGAAAAAGGTATATTCTAGTCTGCACTGACTACGTAACCAAATGGGTTGAGGTGCAGGCACTAAAATATTCCAAAGAAGGAATGATGGCAGAATTCCTATTTTCTCATATTTTCATGAGGTTTGGGGTACCCAAAGAAATTACAATGGATCAGGGGCCTCAATTCACCTCAAAATTAATTCAGGAATTGATGCAACAATACAAGATTCAGCACAACAAAACCACCCCCTACCATCCGCAAGTGAATGGACAAGTAGAAGTGACCAACCGAGAGCTAGAGAATATCCTTACAAAGACCATGCAACAACATAGGAAATATTGGGCTACGAGACTACCGGAGGCAGTATGGGCATACAAAACTGCATGGAAGACAACCACAGGTTTTACTCCATTCCAACTGGTATACGAGAAGAGTGCGATGATGCCCATTGAGTTTGAAATCAAAACTCTCAGAACTATAGTAGAATTGAACCTGAGCCTAGATGATGCACAAAAGGAGAGGATTTGATAGCTAAATCAGTTGGACGAATACCGATTGGATGCCCTACAAAGAACATAAGTCATCCAAAGGCAAAGGAAATAGTGGCATGACCACCACATTAAGCTAAAGCAGTTCAAAGTAGGAGATTGGGTGTTACTGTATGATTCTAGATTCTAGGAATGGAAGGGCAAGCTGATGTAGAGGTGGATGGGACCATATGAAGTGATCGAGCTGATCAAAAATGGCGTTGTGTGTGTCAAGACAATTGATGGCAGCAACACCGTATTGACAGTTAACGGTCACCGACTGCATCCATATCACACATCTAAAAATTTTATGATGGAGTCCAAAATAGGCATGGGGGAGACCCCATCCAACTAAAAATATTTCAACTTCTCAGCAATACAGTGGACACAGGGTTGCCCACTTAAAACATTTTAGTTCTTAGTTTTTTTATTTTTTTGTTGTAGGTACAGTGCCCGCATGCAAGCTACAGGCATCCTGAGAGCCAGGGCCTAACAGGCACGGATTGCACTAAACTACATTTTTAGTTTTTCTCATTTTCTTTTGTAGGTGAAATGGCCTGATTGCATGAAATAGGCATCTTGGGAGACAAGGCCTAACCGACACAACATCCATGAACTTGCACATTTTTTTAGGAGGTAGAAATTTGACTATTTCCATCTAGAGGAGATAGTCCCCATCTGGGCATGGACATGGGTGTTAATTCCTCATAAAGGAAAAGATACCCATATCTATGTTTGGATGAAGTAGACGTTGATGTGGCATGAGAAAGGAAATAATTTTGGAGGACCTGATCAACCCTACAACAATAGACACATCAGCAACTATTGACTTTTCAACACCAAGAAGGTGCCTTGATGTCCAAGAAGGCACCTTGTCATGCATTCTTGGGCACCTTGATGTCCAAGAAGGTACCTTGATGTCATGCATTCTTGGGTGCCTTGATGTCCAAGAAGGTGCCTTGATGTCATGCATTATTGGGCACCTTGATGTCCAAGAAGGTGCCTTGATGTTGCCTTGATGTCCAAGAAGGTGCCTTGATCTCATGTATTACTAGGCACCTTAATGCTCATCAATAGAGGCACTTGACTTCTGTTGACAAAGTCAAAAAAATGAATAAGTGATAAGGCACCTTGATGCCATATAGAAGAGGCACCTTGATCATTAAAAAAAATGATGAGGCACCTTGATGCCTTGGTCAAGGGCACCTTGATCTACAAGTAGGCACCTTGATCAAGGCACCTTGATCATCAAGTAGATACCTTGATGCCATACAACAAGGGCACCTTGATCTAGAAGTAGGTGCCTTGATCAAGGGTGCCTTGATCCTCAAGTAGGCACCTTGATGCCATACATCAAGGGTGCCTTGATCCACAAGTAGGTGCCTTGATGCCATACATCAAGGGTGCCTTGATCACAAGTAGGCACCTTGATGCCATACATCAAGGGCACCTTGATCCACAAGTAGGCACCTTGATGCCATACATCAAGGGTACCTTGATATACCAATAGGTGCCTTGATGTCATACATTTTAGAGGCACCTTGATCCAATCGAAGCACCTGCATAATCTGATGGTACAAGGGAGTGGTCGAAGCCACGTCATCACTTCACATGATAAAAATTTGAAATCACCTAAAAATATTGAGGAATCATTTGGAAGGATTTTTGCACATCCCAAGGCCAACCGAAAAAGGGGATATGCATCCTATCACGTGAACCAACCAGATCTTTGAATTTTTAGCATGGGACCTCGAGCGAATGAAGTTGTAGTATCCAGGATAAATTAATCAACCACATGGGGAATACGCCATCACCCTTATCACAGACTACCAAATCGGTATGCTCCAGAATACATGAATGACCAATAAGGTATGTGCATAATTTTTGTTAAATACTTATATAATTTTTCATAATTAAATACTTCTCTGAAAAATAATGTCGTCGCAAGAATTCGACCAATCGTATTTTCCCCCCATGTCTAATACGACGTGCCAAAAATCAATTTGGGTGGCGTATCCTATCAACCCCAATACGAAATTAATTTTCTGGATAGGTGCCTTGATCTATAAGAAGGTGCCTTCCTACGAAAGAAGGACATCGAACCAGTTCAAAAAAAAGGGGAAGGAGCCAAGAATTCGCAATGGGGGCAAATCAAAGAATCATGCATAGAAGAAGAGTGAACCTAACCATGTCGAAGGAATCTACAAGGAAGTTTGAGACCAGTTTGAGGCTGTCGGGTGGATGAATTATTGCCTCCTGGTCAGCCAAAACCAGGATCCCAAAGTAGCAAAGGAATTTGCTGCTATTGTAAGAGGGGAGGTCGCTCAACTATGCGGACTAGAAATCCCAGTCATGTCAGAGTTCATCTCGACTATTACCGGTCTCCCCCTCATGGGAGAATGCACCTACAAGGAGGGCATCCCAACCCAGTGCATAGAGCAGCTTCTAGGGCAAGCACACATCAAATTTTAGCCCACAGGGCTACCAAAACAAAGACTCCTAGAGCACATGCAAAAACTCTTCGAGTAGGTGGTGAGATTCTTCACCTACACAGGAAAATACTCCCACCTGAATGCAAATCACATGCAGTTCCTAAATCATCTGGTGCATGGGAGGAAAATCAATGTCCCATTCTATCTAGTGAGCACTCTAAAGGATGAGGCTCGACGATATCAGGTAGGGGCAGTTACTGCTCTAGCCCACCATGGGCTAATTACGACCCTGATTTAGTATGTCAAGGAGCATAGAGAGACCCTACCGATAGAGAGGGTCGAAGATGTGGGTGCATAGATGCAGTCGGCTACCGAAGATCTCGACTCCCCATAAAATAACATAGAGTTCAAGTAGGATTTTCTTAACCCTGACCAAGCCGTAGAGCACTCTCTATGATCTAGCAAGGAATTCGATGTGAGAGCATCTAGCTCTGAATAGATGGCTCACCGTACGGAGTGCATAAGTGGGAGAAAACATCTGAGGTGATTAATTTTTTCAAGTGAAGAAGAAGAAGAGGATACAAAAGTTGGGTTTGTAGCCCAAGCATTATAGAATTTGGTTGCTAGGAGTCCGCTAGACCAACAACCTTTAGAAGACCTACGAGGGCAGCTCGACTCAATACTAGAAGAAGGCCTCACTTGGTAAAGTGAATTTTATGAAGCGTAGATGCTCTTCAAAGGATTTTGGGAGATTACTGCAAGGAAACTATAGAGGTATGAAGTTATCGTATCTCAATTGTAGTAGAGGGTTCAGCAGCTCACTAAGGAAAATCAGTAGTTGAAGGCTAAGGTGGTAGAAAAAGTAGACATGAGAACCCAAATAGATTGGGTGATTGAAGTACCCATGAATTCCTTGACCTCTCTAGAGAGGGTCATTTCATCAGGGTAGTTTATATCAAAAATATTGAGAAGTAGAGGATTTCTCATTCGCTTCAATCAGAGTAATCGTTGAAGAACATGGGAACTCTATTTTTCAAATAGAGCCCCCTGTTATAGAAATCCTCGATGATAAGGATAATCAATCGAGCAATAGCTAGTGGTAAGACCCTAAGCTCGACACCAAGGAAGAATCATAGGAGCAACAAGTACCCATAGTAGAAGGACCAACAGAGCAGTCATCGGGTGAGCAAGGAATAATACGAGAGGAAGCGAGAGACCTAAGCCCTCTAAAGACAAAGGGAAAGCACCTATCATGGAGGAGGATGACATCCCCACTCATTCTACCATAATAATAGTTCTAGTAAGGCCCAAGAGGAAGGCACCTCGGGCACCATAGAAGAGGGCCAAGAGCAAAGCCAAAGTTACATTCGTAGAACCGATTGACCAGTTAGATGAAGAGTGGGTGGAAGGTATCAAGAGTTTTGTCGAGTGAAAGGAGCAGTTCAAAAAACTCTAAAAAGAATGTGAGGAGGCAAAGGTAGCAAGAAAAGCTACCAAGAAAACTAAAAGAGGGCTCGACATTTGCATTGACCTAGCTTCAGAGAAGCAATTTTGGTGGATATATGGTCAGCTCGAGGACAACCCTCGAGAATGCAAAAATTCTTGGAGAGATATGGAGTATATGGGCCTAAAGCTGAAGCTATTGCAATCATTGAGGAGAATGCAGGCCTTACCCCTAAAGTGGCCCATTTTTTCAAATCTAGGGTAGTAAAATGAGAGCGGGATGACTCAGATATCCCATTAGCAGAGTTACGGCCTCAACATGTCGATCTATGGCAGCAAGTAGAAGTCGCATTCCAGAAAGGAGAACCCACCATAGTTGCATTGCCTAGCATAGGTGTCAGGCCAAGCAGGATAGGGAAGCATAGCCAGCATAGTTGAAAGCCACCACAGTAGATCAACACCCCTCAACAAAAATGTAAACCCCAAAATAAAGGAAAAGCTAAGGCTACCAATCAAAAGAGAATATAGAGGGGTTGACCAGACTAAAGACTACCAGTTTTAGGTGCCATGAGGGCATGGCACATAATAGGCATGGGGGGATGATGAGCATCAGAAATGCTCATATTTTTGTATGAGTTTCTAATGATTTTGTGCGGTAGTATTATAAGAGTTGTATCTTTTTATGAAATTATATATATATATATATTTAATAAAATTATGTGCATTGCCTAATTTGTGTGTGAAGTGTGTTTTGTGTAGATTTTTTCTGATTTTGTCATCTTCTGCTTAGTCAAGGTCCTACGTGGACCTGGCATGTTCTGCTTCAATGAGCCCAAGGTATATATGGGAAGGCACCTTGATCTTCAAGAAGGCGCCTTGATCCCATGTATGGGAAGGCACCTTGATCTACAAGAAGGCACCTTGATCCCATATATGGGAAGGTGCCTTGATCTTCAAGTAGGCACCTTGATGTCATGCATCAAGGGCACCTTGATCTTCAAGTAGGCACCTTGATGTCATGCATCAAGGGCACCTTGATCCTTAAGTAGGCACCTTGATGTCATGCATCAAGGGCACCTTGATCTTCAAGTAGGTACCTTGATGTCATGCATCAAGGGCACCTTGATCTTCAAGTAGGTGCCTTGATGCCATACATCAAGGGTTCCTTGATCTTAAGCACCTTGACCTTACGATTGAAGGAGACCTTGTTGACCATGGTAGACCTTTGACTCCATGTCACGTAGACCATATTTGGAGAGCTACCAAATGCATGAGCTATCTCATTCGCATTGGAGAAAATGTACAACTACTTGATGAAGCAGAACATGGGCTACAAAGGAGCTGGACCAAAAAATCTACTATCCCCAAAAAGGATAAAAGTTATTGACTATTTTTATCATGCATTTATTACTGTAACTGAACTATCTTAGTTTAGGCTGTAGCAGGATTTTTCTATCGTAACAACATTGTAATAGGAATCTTTGTGTGTATTATATAAACACATAGACTTCTTTGAAAAGATATATAGTATTTGTATAGGAAATTACCATTGATTCTTTTTGTACTACAACTTTATCAATAAAAGTTTCACTTGAGAGTTCTCTTCATTCATGTTCAATACTCCGTAAATTAGTTGGGCGAAAGCTGCTGGAGCTTGGGCCCACTCCAAGCTAGTATTCCTCCCCTTCTTTCTATTGCTTTCTAGATTAGATCATTTATTTTTAGTGTGTTGTATTTTTATTTCTGCAAGTGTGTTTTTATTGCTTTCCTTTATTTTTAGCACAGTGTGGTGTGATTTATTTTTCTATAATTTTATTTATGCAAGATTTAATTGGTGTGGATGAATTAATGATATTTCACAAACACTCCCCCAATGATAGGCTTAGTGGACTCATCTCAAAATGGTGTTGTAATTAGTCTTGAACGTGGTACTTCACAAGCTTACGAGTTCCCTGGTTTGACAAATTAAATGAAAGGGTTGTGATAGAAATAGGACCATATTTAACCAATGTTTTTGGCCCCAAAACTTGGTTGGTTATATTTTTGGATTTTTATGATATTTCCTGTGTGCACTTTGAATAACACAAGCTTATACTGAGAGGGGGGTGAACAGTATAGCGTCCACTTTTTACTTTATTTTCAAACCAATATCAATTAGTGTCCTTAATTGCAATAACAAAATATAGCGGTGTGCATTAATGACATAGATAGCAATAGTAAACAAGTGCACAAATCACCACACAAGATTTAATGTGGTTCCCCCAATGTGGGGTACTCCACAAGATAATCTCCTTATAATATTTTACACATAAATAAGGATCCTTATCCCAATACAAATGATTACTTTGATCTGCTCAAAGCTAGACAATACATTGATCTACTCAGGTAGGCAATCCACTAATTTTCTTAGCTAGGCAATATTGATATGCTCAGGTAGGAAATCCATTGATATTCTTAGCAATGCAATCCTGATCTGCCCAGGTAGGCAATCCACTGATCTACTTTAGCAAGCTCACCAAGAACTTGCCCAAAACTACTCTAGAAAGCTCACTAAGAACTTGCCCAAAATCTACTCTAGCAATCTCACTAAGAACTTGCCCAAAATTGCTTCAGCAAGCTCACCAAGAACTTTCCCAAAATAGATCTAGAAAGCTCACTAAGAACTTGCCCAAAATATGCTCAACAAGCTCACCAAGAAGTTACTCAAAATCTACTTAACAAACTCACCAAGAACTTGCTCAAAATCTGCTCAAAAATCTCACTAAGAACTTGCTCAAAATCTGCTCAACAAGCTCACCAAGAACTTGCTCAAGATCTTCTCAACAAGCTCACCAAGAAATTTCTCATATCTTCTCAATAAGCTCACTAAGAACTTGCTCAAAATCTGCTCAACAAGCTCACCAAGAACTTGCTCAAATGTTGTCTCAAATTTGTCCAAAAATCTGTCCCAAAAACCTTCTCAAAGGCTCAATAAATCATACACAAAAACTGCCACAAATATGTCTAGAAATTTATCCCAAAAGCCTTCTCAAAGGCTCAATCAATCATACACAAAAACTTCCACAAATCTATCCAAAAATCTATCCCAAAAGCCTTCTCAAAGGCTCAATCAATCATACATAAAAACTGCCACAAATCTGTCCAGAAATCTATCCCAAAAGCCTTCTCAAGGCTCAACCAATCATGCTCAAGTAGCACTCCAATATCATCCACAAATCTATGAAGGCAAGGCTCAATGATGAACTCAATAGTGAAATGTAATGCACTCCACAATGGATGACAACAATGATTCACAATGATCTCAACTCAAATCAATCTCAACTCAACTCAAGTCTTATAGAAGCATAAACAAAATTGTTAGAGACTCAATATTTTCTAATCTCAAAGTTCAATCTCAACTCAAATTAGAATTATAGAATATTTTGTTTCATGGAACTTGAACAATCACATCACTCAATCACTTGACTAGGCTCAATCAACTCAAATCAACCAATCACCACAAGGGACAACTCTTTCTCACAAAACCCTAGTCCAAACATGTATCAACCAACTCAAATGTTTCCAACAATGCTCAACCACAAATCTCACAAAACAATGATACTCATGTTCTCTTCTAACTCAAGTTCTTTGCATAACAAATGGGCTTCAAAAACTATGCTTATAAAACAAGGTTTACACACAACTCTTAAACTAGAAAACCTTGAATTATTCAACCAACCACTTACAAAAAGGAAACCACAATCAATCCTTTTCTCTCTAATGATATTTCAGAAATCAATCACCATAAAAAAAGTCAATGGAGAATATTGCTCATACCTTTTGATGCCTTATTGGATGTCCACTAAATCTGCCACACTCAACAAACTTCTTTTTCAAATTTTAACAATGGTTATATATCATGATTAATAGCACAACAATAATATCCAAATAATGCCTTATCACTCCTACTCAATAAAATACATGTCCCCTCATGAAATAATTAATCACCTTTGAAAAAGAACCAAAACAACCTTCACTTTTGAAACCCTTTACAAAAATAGAAATATATCTTTACATACACCTTATTTCTCCCTCTAAGAAATTTAATCAAATAGCCCTCGAAATAAGCTTTCCAATGATATATAATATGATATAATTTCAAAAGGAGAAACACCAGAAATCTCTCTTTTTCTAAACATGCATCACAACCCTTATTCCTCCTAGGGCAACTTTAGAAAAATAAAATATATTAAAAAAAATTATTAACTTGCCTCTATCCCTGATGGAATTTTATCTCGTGATGTCTCCTTGCTTAGCGCTTTAACCACAACCAGCTTGTCGTTGGGCCACACGCCCTCACGTGTCCAAAGGGACACGAACAAAAAATTATATCATAAACTTTTACACCCTTCGAAAAACTTAATAGCACTTCGAGTTCTTCAACAAAGAAAATAACCACTATGGGACTCGATCGTAGGACCTCCTACATAACAAAAAGTACATGAACCACTATGACAAATATGCCTATGCGTCTTATTAAACTCTGCAAACAATTTTTTAATAGAAAAATGTTACACTTCTCTCTCTTTTCGCAATTTATTCCCCAATAGAAGTGTGAGAAGTGGAACAATATTTCATTAATGTGATGAATATAAATAATACATTCGAGCCAAGATTATTTCGAAGGTTGTGGAACCACCCGAGGCCAAAATAGGCACTGTTGCAACAAATAACAACTAGCCTAAATTAATCAAATCTAAAAATATAAGATTGTTTAGGATCGAATTAATTAGAGAGAGTAAATATTGAAATATATTCTAACATCCCCCCTTATTACAACATTTGAGGAAACATATAACTACTAGCTATACTAGCATCCCTCCATTATTTTGAAATACATAGAGAATTGTGAAACAATTCAAATTTGACACGTGCAAGTGCCTTAGTGAATATGTCTGCAACTTGAGCATTGGTGGAGATGTACTAAAGCTAAATTCGGTGCCTTGGTACTTTGTCTCGAATAAAGTGGCATTGTGTATCAATGTGCTTGGTTTTTTCATGATGCACTAGATTCTTAACAAGGTTCAAAACATGCATGTTGTCACAGAACAAGTGTATTGGAGATTTTTATGGAAGACCCATACTTGTCAAGATGCGACGCAACCATATCACTTTGCACACAGCTTCATGTGCGACGCGATATTTTGCCTCTATTGATGAGATAGCAACCACCTGTTGCTTCTTGTTTTGCCAAGACACTGGACCAGATCCAAGATGAAAAAAATATCCTGAATTTGATTTATGATCATCATATGATCTGGCATAGTCAAAGTTCGTGTATCCTTGTAAGAAGAATTTTTTGTTCCTCTTGTATTCTAGGCCATATTCCATTGTGCCACGAACATAGTGAAGAACTCGCTTTGTTGCTTTCCAGTGTGTAGTCTTAGGTTCCTACATGAACCTCGAAAGATAGTTGACAACAAATACGATATTTGGCCTAGTGTTGGTCAAATATATGAGACTCCCAATCAGCTGACGATAGAGAGTAGCATCTACCTGAGGTGATTTATCATATCATGATAATTGAATTCATGATTCCATTGGTGTTGCCATCGACTTGCAATCAGTCATGCAATATTTATCTAGTAGTGTCTTGGCATATTTTTTTTGGGATACTTTGATGTAGTGCTCCTTTTGGTTCACTTTTAGACCAAGATAGTAATGGAGAAGTCCGAGATCTGTCATTTCAAAATATTTTCTCAAATCCTGTTTGATAGTAGAGATCATTATTTTTGAACTCCCTATTATGAGAAGATCATCAACATAGAGTACAAGAAATACTATTTCAAAGCCTTGCTTCTTAAAATAGAGGTTTTCATCTAACGGATATCTCTTAAATCCATGTTGTAGTAGGTGATTATCCATTTTTATATACCAAGCCCGAGGGGCCTATTTCAAACCATATAAGGATTTGACCAATTTGTAAACTTTCTGCTATTGGCATTCCACTTCAAATCCTTTTGGTTGAGTCATGTAGACTTCCTATTGGATATCACCATTTAGAAAGGCACTCTTGACATCCATTTGGTGCACTTTCCACCCATACTGTGCTGCCATAGCACAAAGAACTTGAATGGTTGTCATTCAAGTAGTAGGTGCAAAAGTTTCCTCGTAGTCAATGCCTTCTCTTTGAGCATAGCCCTTTGCAACAAGTCAGTCCTTATGCTTATCTATTATCCCATCTACCTTGTACTTGAATTTGTACACCCATTTACATCCTATGGTTTTATTTTTGTATAGCAGATCGACAAGCTTCCAAGTTTTGTTTTCATCAGAGACTTATACTCTTCATCCATAGCGGCCTTCCACTGAGGCTCACTAATAGCATCATGCACTGAAGTAGGTTCAAGTTCTTCTATTGAATACATAAACACCCTATCATCATCAATATCCATATCTTCTGTATCTCTCTCTGGATCTACAAAAAGTTCCTCAAAATATTGACAAAGATCATCAACCACAGTAATCTCTGCTACAAATTTCTCCTGTCGAGCCATGCTGCAAGTACGAGGCCTATACAATGTCAAATCGGGTGGAGTGGATAAGTTAGATTCTCTGATTGTATTTGTATACCACTTTGAATTCTTATTTTGTGGTGATGAAGAAGATGAAGAACGACCTCCAACCTTTGATGAAGGAGACTTCTCAACCTTAGTTTCCACAAGGTCTAGGTATACATCTGATGTGTTTTCTGGTGTGAAAGCCTCGTCAAAAACTACATATTTACTGATGTGAATTTTCTTGGTCAAAGTATCAATCAATTGATAACCCTTAGAGTGCTCATCATACCCAAGAAGAATGCACTTCAATGTTTTCTCATCTAGCTTCTTCCTTTTTTCTTTCGGTATGTGCATGAATGCTTTACATCAAAAAATGCATAGATGAGATATGGAGGGTTTCCTGCCACTCCATGCTTCCTCTGGAGTCATTCCTTATAGGGCTTTAGTGGGTGCCATATTCAATAGATATATTTTTGTGGTGACATCTTCTACCCAATATTGTTGCCCAATTATAGCTCCTGTGAACATGCAACGAACCATTTCCATGATGGAACGGTTCCTCATTTCAGCAACTCCATTTTTTTGAGGAGTATAAGTAGTAGTTAACTATCGTGTGATCCCATTTTTAGTAAACAATGCAAAAAATTCTTTAGAGGTGAACTCCCCCCCTCGATCTGAGTGGAGGGTATTTATAGAAGTCCCTGACTCCTTTTCAACAGATTTCTTAAATTGTTGAAAGAAGCCAAATGCTTCAAATTTTAGTTGAAGAAATAATACCCACATATTTCATGAGTAATCATCCATGAATAACTAAAAATACCTCTTACCCACACAACTTTTGGGTGTTAAAGGACCGCACATATTGGTGTGAACCAACTCTAGAGGTTTCTTTGCTCTTGTAGAGCTCCTCTCGAAAGGTACTCTATGTTGTTTTCCTGCCAAGCAATCAGAGCAAACTGGCAATGTGGTAGAAAGGGAAGGAAGACCCTTTACCATCTCATACTTACTTAAGTAAGTAACCAGAACTCATATGTCCATATCTTGTGCCATAAGGAATTTTCCTCCTTTTTAGAGATAGTCATGGCTACATCTGGAGTAGAGATATCATCTAGGGAAAATAATTCATGCTTATATGAAGCGGTTGCAATGTTCTTACCCTTCCTGGTAATAGAACAACACTTCTTGCCCACCTCAACACTAAATTGTACAACCATATCCTTGTCCAAAATTTGTGTGATTGACAACAAGTTGTTCACCAATCCTAGAACATAGAGAACCTTCTCAATCTGGAACTTGCCATCAAGTAGAGTAATATAAACTATACCTTCTCCATGAACCTTGTAGGTTTTATCATCGACAATACTGACAGGTTTGCCCTCTTTGGCCTCAAAAGACTCAAACCATGATTTGTTGCCAGTCATGTGCTTACTGGATCTAGAATCGACATACCAAATAGGATCCATCTGCTTGGATACTATGGTAGTCATGAGAACTTTGTGTGCTAGCTTAGAATCCATGTCAGATTCCTCAACAACAACATTCACTTTTTGTTGCTTGTTATTTTGTGGTTTGTTCTGGCCTTTCTATTTTGGTTGTTTATTATTATGCCAAAATCTATTTGTATCATGACATTCCTTGTCACAGATCTTGCAATATCTCTTAGTCTGTTGAATTTGTTGATTTTTTTTTCCTTTCGAACCCTTTTGAGAACTCCCTCCCTTCTAAAAATTACCCTTCTTCTTGTTCTGACCCTTCTGTTTTGTGTAGAGGGCAGTGTTAGAAGAATCATCTCGCTGTAGTTGGCGTGCCTCCTCTTGAAATAAATTTACCAACTCAAGAAAGGTAACTTGCTCAAGAAAGGTAACTTGTCTCTGTGATACATGAAATGAGGTGATCAACACTCTAAAATAATCAGGTAATTCTCTCATTACCACTGAGGTAAGAATCTTATCATCAATTAGTGTTGCCAAGGAATTCAATTTTCTTTTCAACTCAGACACTCTAAAAAGAAAGAGTTCAATTGTCTCTCCCTGTTTCATGCTTAGACTGTGTAATTGAGATTGAAAAAATAGAATGGTGGAATCATTCTTTCCTTCATATATAGTTTTAAGGGCATTACATGCCTCTTTACTATTTTGACAATCAACAATATAGGGTTGAACTTCATCAGAGACAACAAGCAAAATGAGCACTTTTGCCTTGCTATCTATCTTATCAAAGCTTTTCTGATTAGCAGTGAGATTTGTGGCTCCAACTGTAGATGAAGGTCTTACTGTTGCTCCAAAAACAACATCCCAAAGATCATCCATCTCTAGGATTGCCTTCATTTTGTTTTTCCATGGTGTATAGTTTGGACCTTTCAACAACTGATGAGCATCAGTCATTAGTTTTGCAAACATTGTGAAGGTTCCTTATAACACCAAATGGTCCCCCCTTCGATATACCTTAATGCCAGGCCATTATACCATACAAAATACCCACCCTTATGTGAGGGAGACTATAGGTATTTTGAAAAAACTAGAAAAATTACTTGCCCTTACGTGAGGGAGACTGTAGGTAATTTTAATGATTATACGATATGTGGTACTTAGGCGGTACTGAAATGGAATCACCTCGTTGATGGCACCAACCTTAGAAAGTCTTCAATCCTCATGCATGGGGCGTAACTTCCCCTAAACACTTTGGATATCCGAACTTTCATCTGGATTTAAGCCTAAACATGAGAGTGATTGGGGTAGTGGATGGAATAACAAAATAGCAAAATGGCAAACTTATTTCTCCTTGATGATTAATAGAGAACAAGCTCATATGTCATTTTGGCAGCTATATTAGGCAACAGATACACTAGCGCAATCATGACAGCTTGACCTGTAAGTGTTGGCCAGAGGTATCACAAATACTGAATGTTGTAGTGCAATAAATTGCACAGATGGGTTCTAATTATTCCAGGGACTTAGGGAGTGAATTTGATTTTAACTTCTAATGATGTAGTGCAAAGCAAGAAAAAATGCAACATACAACATAAAAGTGCCCACAGAAATAAACCATTAGGTGTCGGGCACTGCCGAAAATGCACCTTTACAATAATGCCAAAATTTTCTTTTTCTCAAAAAATTACTCTCTATTCCCCCTTGATTTTTGAAAAAATACTCCTCCCTTTAAAAAAAAATTCTCCTTTTAAAGCATTTTTAAAACATTTTTTTATAACTAAAGTTTAAAAAAAAAAAAAATTATTTCATATAGTAGAAAATTATATATTTTTTTTAAAATAACTTTAAACTATAAAAAATAATGTAAAAATTATATAATTTTTAACTTTAGAAAAAAAAAATATTATTAAAAAGAAACTTGAAAAATAAAAAAAAATTATACCTTAGCTTAGGGAGGGGGGTCGGTGGGATTTGAACCAACGACCTCAGGGCTCCCGAAGCCCTTACCACTCGACTCACAACCAGTGAGCCAGTGGGTTGATCTGAGGCTTAATCTTGGTGTCCTCTTACAAGAAGCTTAGCCACGAGCCAAAATATAGCTCGTGACGGCTCTTCTGCCTCGACCGTGGCTCGGGCAACACTTGGGCGATGGTTCAGGGTGGCAGCAAGGTGGCATGCGGCACTTGGGGTGGCAGCAAGGGGCGGCGATTCTGGAATACCAGGTGGTTTTCCACCAAAAATTTGTCACTTCCAACTGCGATATGAGGTGTTGTTCCACCAAAAAATAAGCGCTCTACATAGATTTTTTAACACAACCAAGTTTGCAACCCTTCAAACCTTGGAAAATTTTAGTTTGCCCAAAAAAAACATTCGCCATGGTTGACTGTGATGCTTGCCAGGACAAAAATGAGGTCAAAAAAGGAAGAAATGAGGCCAAATTCAAAAAGTAAACCAGTGAAATTTAACAAAATTGCATTCAGATGTCTTCAAATGCAATGGGTTTTACATGCACCATCTGTGATGATAACAAAAAATTCGAACCGGTTACTTGTTGTGATGTCCGCGACGCTGGTGATAGGTTGCAGAGTTTTTTTAAAAATAAAAAATAAACCATATATCCCATATGGATGGGATATCGAGGTGCTAAGGTTTTTAAATAACCTTAGCCTCCAATGAGGAGTATCTCCTCTCGGGGATATGCTCCCCCGAGAGGGCGTAGGCTCTCCTACCACGTTGATTTGTCTGTTGTGATTGCCACCACTCATGTCTCGCTGTCACTATCTTTGCTTCTATCATTCAACCCTGATATTGATTTCGACCAGTTATTGATTGATCCTTAGGCTTGTCGACCTTCGATCTTCTCTTCGACCTTTCACTTTTCGACCTTCTCTTTGATTGATTGTTGGTCGAAACCCAATTTTTGGAATTATAAGGGCATGAGTTCCAAAAAATTGGAATAATATCCCACCTTTAAAAAACAAACACCTCCAAAATCAAATTGCCTCCAAAGCTTTGCTCTGACTCCAGAGCTTCGCTCTCAAAACCGCTACTACAATATCATTAAAAATGAGAGTGGTGGAGAGAGTATAGAAGTGGCTCTGATACCATGTGAGAAGTGGAACAAGATTTCATTAATATGATGAAACATAAATAATACATTCGAGCCAAGATTAGTCCGGAGGTTGTGGAACCACCCGAGGCCAAAATACACATGGTTGCAACAAATAACAACTAGCCTAAATTAATCAAATCTAAAAATATAAGATTGTTTAGGATCAAATTAATTAGAGAGAGTAAATATTGAAATATATTCTAACACGAAGGCATTCAAAAAATAAGCACGGGGGTCTTATAAAGTCTAAGCTTTTGTTGGCATATATATATATATATATATATATATATATATATATATATATATATATATATATATATATATATATATATATATGTCTTTCCTCTTTCTTGATATGTTGGCACTATAAATTAATATAGTCTTTCCTCCTTTCTTTAGTCGGCGCTAAAATTAATATATTTAATTTTAAAATTTAAACTAAATATTTAAAAATAAATATCTCCATCACCGGGGCACCTTTTTCGATGAAACAAAAAGCCAATATGGGTTTTAAGAAAAACCCATTTCAAATCTGCCATCCATGGTTTTAAATAAAACCTTTTATTTTGCATGCCTTGGTTTTCACAAAAACCCTGTATATATCCATGCTCTCCAAAATATCATAAATGCTTTGGCCACCAAAACTCAATATGATCCATGTGACATCAATGACAACATAAAATAACTCAAATTGCCAACAATATCCTCCTTTGTCATTGATGGCAACACATCTAATGCAAAAACCACAATCACTACAAAAACCATCTCTGAGAATCAAAGTTTCTCCCCCTGACTCAATACTCTCTATGGAGGTTGCTCCCCCTTACTCAATGCTCTACTTGGAGGCTTCTCCCCCTAACTCAATGCTCTCCCCCTTACTCAAATATCTCCCCCTTTGACATCAATGGCAAAAGGGACACCTATGGGGCTAAAATATATGACTCTTAATCTTAGCCCCATCACCACCTTCTCTCTCTTAAGGTTATTAATTTTGGGGTGGGAGTACTTTTACTCCCATATTACATTGTTTATTTCCTCTATCAACTTCCTTCCATATTTTTCTGATATCCTTCTCTTGATGAATTACTTGATCTTCTTGTCTTGAACTTGTTTGACCTTATTTTATTGAACCTGTTTGACCTTCTTGTCTTGAACCTGTTTGGAATTGAGTCCTACACCATTTTGCAATATGTCCAAAGTTATTGCAATTAAAACACTTGATATTGTAGCCTTTGTATGGTGCCCATATCCTAAATTATTTCTTGAAATAATTTCCATATCCATTCCTTTCCTGAACCTTGTATTGTGAAGTTTTGTTTTCATGACCATTATGACCATGACTTCTAATTTGTGTAGCTCTAAAACCAAAACCATGTTGCTCATTTTCTTTGCACTGAGAATCTCTATGACCAATCCTATTTCATAAGAAGCAATATCCCTAAAAACCATACCTTCTTCCTTTGAAGTTTCTTCTAGCAAAATCAAACATCTTTGATCCATGGATCCTGTAGTGTATAGCCCTGTGTCCAAATCCATTACAAGAAAAACAATATCCTTGAAAACATTTTTTTTCATACCTTGGTTCCTCATACCTTTCTTGACCATTATCCTTGTGATCATCTTTGACTTGTGTATTGTATCCTTGATCCTTCTTTGTGGTATCCAAATCTTCTTCCTTAACTTCTTCCTTGCTTTGTTCTTCAAGAATTTCTTTGTCTTTTGAACTTGATTCACCTATCTCAAAACAAGATTCAAATTGGATATTTGGAGCCATAGGAGCTTTGGAACTTTCTTCATGAATCTTAGGTGCTTCTTTGCTTTCATATTTTAAAACTTCCTTTCCTTTTGAGTGTGACTTTTCTTGGAAATGAGATATTGCCTTAAAATATGTTTCCACTCCTTTTTTAACCTTTTCATCTAATGTGTCATGCCTTGCCATCATTACCCTCAATTATTCATTCATCCTTTCCTCTAAAATTTTTGCATCTTGAAGCTCATCTCTTAGATCACTAATTGTCTGAAGTAGTTCTCTAATTTTGACATCTATTCGAATCTTGTTTTCAAGATTCTTGATTTCTTCTTTTAGCCTTTTGACTTCTGATTTTTGTTTTCTTGGCTCATCCTCTTCTTTTTCTATTACCAAAAGTGAGACTTATTCATATTTACTATCACTGATGTCATTATCATATTCTATAGTAAACAAAATCTCATGAATTCTTTGACCATGCATATTTCCTTGATGTGTCATTTCATATTCACTATCACTGAAGCCATTGCAATATCCTGATCTATGATCTCTTTGACCACACACAAAGCATTGATCTCTTTCACCTTCTATTCCTAGGAATATATGGTCATCCTTTTCATCATCTGAATTATCTCTATCACTTGCTTCTTCAATGTAGAAAGTTTTCTTTATCTTATAAAAAAATTTCTTCTTCTCATACCTGTTTTGCTTGTACTTTTTATCTTTGTCATGTTTATGCTTTCCATCTTCTTTTCTTCTATGAACCTGTTTTTCATCATCACTATTTTCTTCATGTGGACACTTGTGTGAATAGTGACCAAAATCACCACACTTGTAGCATTTGACTTTCTTCATATCCCTATAATTTCTTAAGTCATTTTTCCTTTTGATGAAGTTAGCTTCCTCATCATTATCTGAATCTCTATCTATCTCTAGAACTTTCCCTTTATTTTTCTCTGAAGCCTTGAATGCAATTTCTTTTATTGCAACCTGATGCTTACTTATCCTCATCTCTTAAGCTGTGAGAGTTCCTTGTAGTTCTTTCATTGTTAGCTTGTTGATATCCATTGTTTCTTCTATTGCTGAAACCTTTGCATCATACTTCATGGGAAGTGATCTCAAAACCTTTTGAGTAACTTTTGAATATTTCATCTCAAATCCTATATCTCTCATGGTGTTAGCAATCTCATCAACTCGAAGTAAAAACTTTACAATATCTTCAGAATCTTCCATTTTCAATTCCTCAAATCTTTTTCTATAAGTTTGTAGTTTTGCCAACTTTACCTTGGAATCTCCTTCATAGGTATTCTACAACTTGGTCCACATTTCATTATCTGAATTACATACCATAACCTTTGCAAAATTTATTTCATGTAGCCCACTCAAAATACAATTCATTGCCCTTGCATTGATCTCAATCAATTTTCTAATAGTTTTATCTGCCTTGGGATCACCTTCAACCTTATACTCTTTTTCAACCATCTTCCATGCCTCATATACTTATGATATCAAGTAGTTATTCATTCTCATGCTCCATAAATCATAATTATTATTGTCAAACAGTGGAGCCTTATTTGTAGATGATCCATTCTTTGAAGCCATCTGTGTTCTTGTAGAATATGCCCTCAAGTTGTTAGCCTTTCTGAAGGAACGCGCTCTAATACCAATTGAAGAACACAAGGTTATACTGAGAGTGGGGTGAATAGTATAGCACCCACTTTTTACTTTATTTCCAAACCAATATCAATTAGTATCCTTAATTGCAATAACCAAATATAGCAGTGTGCATTAATGACATAGATAGCAATAGTAAACAAGTGCACAAATCACCACACACAATTAAGACACAAGATTTAACATGGTTCCCCCAATGTGGGGTACTCCACAAGATAATATCCTTATAATATTTCACATAGAAATAAGGATCCTTATACCAATACAAATGATTACTTTGATCTACTCAAATATAGGCAATACACTGATCTACTTAGGTAGGCAATCCACTAATCTACTCAGCTAGGCAATCCTGATCTACTTAGGTAGGCAATCCACTAATCTACTTAGCAAGGAAATCTTGATCTGCTCAGGTAGGCAATCCACTGATCTGCTTTAGCAATCTCACCAAGAAGTTGCCCAAAACTGCTCTAGCAAGCTCACTAAGAACTTGCCCAAAATTTACTCTAGGAAGCTCACTAAGAACTTTCCCAAAATTGCTTCAGCAAGCTCACCAAGAACTTGCCCAAAAATGCTCTAGCAAACTCACTAAGAACTTACCCAAAATCTACTCAACAAGCTCACCAAGAACTTGCTCAAAATCTGCTCAACAAGCTCACCAAGAACTTGCTCAAAATCTGCTCAACAAGCTCACTAAGAACTTGATCAAAATCTGCTCAACAAGCTCACCAAGAACTTGCTCAAGATCTGCTCAACAAAATCACCAAGAACTTGCTCAAATATACTCAACAAGCTCACTAATAACTTGCTCAAAATCTGCTCAACAAGCTCACCAAGAACTTGCCAAATCTATCCACAAATATTTCCCAAAAGCCTTCTCAAAGGCTCAATCAATCATACACAAAAACTACCACAAATCTATCCATAAATCTGTCCCAAAATCCTTCTTAAAGGCTCAATCAACCATACACACAAAATACCACAAATCTGTCCCAAATGCCTTCTCAAAGACTCAATCAATCATACATAAAAATTGCCACAAATCTGTCCAAAAATTTGTCCTAAAAGCCTTATCAAGGCTCAACCAATCATGCTCAAGTAGCACTCCAACAATCACAATCACTCCAGAAATTTGTCCAAAAATCATAATTATAGAATAGTTTGTTTCATGGAACTTGAACAATCACATCACTCAATCACTTGGCTAGGCTCAATCAACTCAACTCAACCAATCACCACAAGGGACAACTCTTTCTCACAAAACCCTAGTCCAAGCATGTACCAACCAACTCAAATGTTTCCAACAATGCTCAACCACAAATCTCACATAACAATGATACTCATGTTCTCTTCTAATTCAAGTTCTTTGCATAACCAATGGGCTTCAACAACTATGCTTATAAAACAAGGTTTAAACACAACTCTCAAACTAGAAAACCTTGAAGCATTCAACAAACCACTTTTGAAAAGGAAACCACAATCAATCCTATTCTCTCCAATGATATTTCAGAAATCAATCACCATAAACAAAGTCAATGGAGAATATTGCTCATAGCTTTTGATGCCTTATTGGATATCCACTAAATATGCCACACTCAACAAACTTCTTTTTCAAATTTTAACAAGGGTTAGATATCATGATTAATATCACAACAATAATATCCAAATAACACCTTATCACTCCTACTCAATAAAATACATGTCCCCTCATGAAAGAATTAATCACATTTGAAAAAGAACAAAACAACCTTCACTTTTGAAACCCTTTACAAAAATAGAAATCTCTTTACATACACCTTATTTCTCCCTCTAAGAAATTTAATCAAATATTCCTCAAAATAATATTTCCAATGATGTATAATATGATATACTTTCAAAAGGAGAAACACCATAAATCTCTTTTTTTCTAAACATGCTTCACAACCCTTATTCCTCCTAGGGCAACTTTAGAAAAATAAAATATATTAAAAAAAATTATTAACTTGCCTTTGTCCCTGATGGGATTCGATCTCGTGACGTCTTCTTGCTCGGTGCTTTAACTACATCCAGCCTATCGTTGTGCCACACACCCTCACATGTCCAAAGAGACATGAACAAAAACTTATATCATAAACTTATGATCCCTTTGAAAAACTTAACAGTGCTTCGAGCGCTTCAACAATGCAAATAACCATGGCAGGACTCGATCGCAGGACCTCTGGAATAACACACAGTGCATGAACCACTAGGCCAAATATACCTATGCATCTTATTAAACTTTGCAAATGATTTTTCAATAGACCAATGTCACACTTCTTTCTCTTTGTGCAATTCGTTCCCCAATCGAAGGCATTTGAAAAATAAGCGTAGGGGTCTTAGAAAGTCTAAGATTTTGTTGGCATATATATATGCCTTTCCTCTTTCTTGATATATCAGTGCTATAAATTAATATAGCCTTTCCTCCTTTCTTTAGTCGGCGCTAAAATTAATATATTTAATTTAAAAATTTAAATTTAAATTTTAAATAATTTAAAATTTAAACTAAATATTTAAAAATAAATATCTCCATCACTGGGGCACATTTTTCGATGAAACAAAAATCCAATCTGGTTTTTAAGAAAAACCCATCTCAAATCTGCCATCCATGGTTTTAAATAAAATATTTTATTTTTTCTGCCTTGGTTTTCACAAAAATCCTGTATATATCCATGCTCTCCAAAATATCATAAATGCTTATTTATGAAATGCTTTGGCCACCAAAACTCAATGTGATCCATGTGACATCAATGATCCAAGTGACATCAATGAAAACATAAAATAACTCAAATTGCCAACACACTTTGGATTGTCTACATTTTGGATGTCTATATTGTTGCCTTACGGGTATCCCCAGTTGCTACTAATGTGGATTGTGTAGTTATGGATGGTAAGAAATTACCTTGCTAGTAGAGTTATTATCATTCACCTTTTGAAACTTTGAGGTGTGGGTTGCTTTCTTTTGTGGTTTGATTAAATTTGAAGGTTGAATAATTTAATTTAGAGCCTCCTTTGAATAAGCGCTGGTTAATTGTATAACTTAGTGAATGGACATCAATACGTGTTTAGTAGGCTCTTTGCTTCCTTTAAATGTTAGAAGAAAATTAATAATTTTAGATGAAATTCTATTTATTGGAAAAAGCATGAATTTGTAAGTAGAAAAGAAAGATATATTATAAGCAAATGTTCTTTACTTTGAGTTGCTTGGCATATTGTATTTAAAAGAGTATGGGATGGCTTGAAGAGTTTTATTGTAATGATTTTTTGAGGCTTGGGTAGATAAGAAATTAATTATGGAGAGAAGTATGGATTCTCTCATTAATTATATGAAATGTATTTGTGCATGGTTGTTGCATTGTTACATAGAGCATATTTAGTTGCATTGCATTAAGATCTATCCTAATCCCTAAGTTTTCTTTAAATCTATGGGTGACTCCCTTTATGAGATAGATTGTGGAAAGAATTTTGTGTAGAGGCCACTTGGGTGGACTTCCTCTAGTATGCCTAGACATAAAATGATGCTATGTGAATGGAAATTTGTTATGTAAAAACTTGGTTGTTCTTTCTAGAAACCAAAAAGAATTGAAAGACTCTATGCTAAATGAGATGATGATTTTATTTTGTAATATAAAAGTGGGATAGTTTGATCTCCTTAAAATATATTTTATTTTTAATAAAGGGAAGAATGATTTAATAGCCCATGTTATCTATTAAGCTTGTATTTCTAGTTTTAATGAGATGGTGTTTGGCTTGTATTATGTTAGATATCTTCAACTTGCTTTAATTTCAATCTAGAGATATTTCATGGGTTATATTTATAATGGATTGTATGTGAAGCAATGATCTATTTAGATCTTAGATTTAGAATTGTGTTATATTGAGAAAGTTGTTTTTGTTATAGCACTTTAAATTCTTATTTCAAGAAATGTGATATCTTTTGTTTTGCATAAGTTTTTGGGAAGGGGGTTCTCGAGTATGGATCTAGAACCTTTTGACCTAGAGTCAGATAGTAACCCAATATTGGAAGGATTTTCAATGATGCAATAACTAGAAAGGTGTGAGTTCTAGAAGGAGTTGTGATGATGCAATAACTAGGTAATCATAAGTCTAGAAGGAGTTGTGGTGATGCAATAGCCAAATTCTTATGATTGTAACACCTTGAATGGTGAGGATCGGGTGTCCCATAACTATAAGGTTAATGGAATTAATTTTGAGTCAATTATGGTGGTACATTGAAGTGAGATTCCAAGTGGCCATGCTCATTATCAAGAAAGTGACAATGACCCTACTTATCCCACAAAGGTGTGGTAACTAGGCACCAAGGATTTATGCCATATTAACCTACATAGGACTTACGGAAAGGTTAGGGAAAATATGTCCTCCTTTAAGTGGTATACGCCTTAAAGGATAATCCCTACGTTGTGATCAAAGTGTCCTATATCGATGAGGGTACAAGAAATGTGGGGGCACCATCTAAATGGTGATATTTAGTAAGGTGAACCCCAAAACTATGGAAAGTTGACCACTCCTGTCCACTTGAGTTTCATCTGTAGTGACATTAAAATCAAAATGTGATAAGCTTTGTGAATGCTAAAAAAAATTATTGGGAACCTTGGTGAATGCTACTTGTAAAAAAATCACTCTTGGTTTGGTTTTATGGGTTGTTACATCAACGTCAAGTAACACCACCTTACAATGTAATGTTATCTTACCAAATAACACCACCTTTGCATGCATGGATATGAAACATTATAACTGGATCGCCCAAAGAAATGTATCAATGATACTAGCTAGTTAAAGGGTCTTCACAAGAGTTCTTTTGAAGGCAATATTGACAGAGTAGAGTCATGGAGATAAGTGTAGAAGTAGGACAATATTTGAAGTAATTAAATTTTAGGGTTTTATATTCTAAGGTTTTTTTTTTGACAAGTTAAATTTCATTCATCATGGATTTTGACAGGGACCCCAAAACTTTATTACATGATCATCAAAAATATGTTCGAAGGAAGGCAAAAAATCCAATTTCGATAGGGATGTAGTCCCAAAAAAATGGTGACTGAAATGGTGAAACTTCAAAAACAAGCCCACTCAGGGGACCCTCAAAACCCAAAAAAAGGGTCCCACATAGGGAGGCCCTAAAACTAACATGTTAGACCTCCTCTCCAACTGTGGCACCTCCATTCTTAGCTTTAGCCTTGGCATCATCCTTAGCTTCATCCTCGATGAAGACCTTTGCATCCTTCGAGTCCTCCCAAGAGGTCTCAGAAAACTTTTCATGGTAAAACAACATGTGTAAAGAGTTTCGAAGCTTCGAGAGAGAATCCTCCATATCATTCAGCTAGGAAATAGCATTTTTCAATTGGTAAATCCCAATAGAAGTGATTTTTATAATAAAATTCTATAGAAGGGAAGTTGGAGCATCACTATCATCCTCGTCAAAATTAATATTGAGGATTTTTTGTTTTTCCTAAAGAACCTTGTTTCACAGACGGGGAGAAGACATGACCACTCTCTTGAACTCCTCATACTTAATTTTTTTCCTTGCAATTAAACCTCTCATGGCCTCCACAGCTGCTCTCTTCTTAGTCAACATGGCAAGGGAAAAGGAAGAGGCTAAGGGTGGGCTAGACTTAACCTAAGCAGGGCTAGATTTTTCTCTAAGATCAATATTTTGGGTGGCAAGAGGGATTAACCCACTAGGACAGTGGACCAGCCAGTGGTTATAAAATACCTTGAATAAACCTTGGTGGGAAGGGAGGTCATCTCCATTTTTCTTCCTACAGGCTTCAATGGAGTAGCTAATGGAATTAAACATGAATTGGAGAATGTTGATGGGATTGACATCCCTAAAATGATTCACAAACGTGAAATAGAAACTATAGAGGATTTTTTTGGGATCATCAACAGTAATATATTCTATAACAGGTTTCATTACCTTGTTTTAGGGTGTGGGGAGGTCGACCCGGAGCATACCTACCTTTGCCTACTTGTAAATTTTATCTTGATCCTTGAACTCATTCTATTTAACATCCCAGTTATGCTTTTCCCATCATATGAATCGTCCTTTAGTCTGTTATCCAGTAATATCAACCAACAATTTGATGTCATTGAGAAAATCCTTTTTGTAAACGTTAACCCTTCCCCAATTCTAGATTTTTTATCCCTATGGTGATGTCAAGCGCGTCCCATGAAAATTTTTCAAAGAAGGAAATTGAGCCTCTCTCAGATAGGATGGCTTCAGCTATGAGATCCATCTCCATGGAAATTTGTTCAACAGAGCTCATATTGGGATGATAGGGGGACGATTATTGGAGGAAATTATGAGGTATTGGGGTGTTTGATCAGGGGGAATAAAAATATCATCTCCTAGCGAGTCCTTAAAATAAGCAAAGCACATGTACAAGGGAACACATGCTTCATGTAGAAGGAGCCAAATCTTCTAGAAGATTATTTGGAGATTGCAGCTGTCATCGCAAGGCTTCCAAAAATTCTTAAAAATGGCTTCGAAAAATGATCATTTTAAAATTTAAATATCGTTGAACCACCCAAAGATACCATGTGAACTAGTATTTGGGATGATGGAGGGTGGGGAAAAATAAAAAGGCCAAACTGGAGGAAGAGGCTTTGACGTGGATGAAGGAAAGTTGACACAAATGAGGGAAGCAAAAAATGGAGGGTGATAATGTGAGGAAATGAATAGTGAGGATGAGTCTCTATTTAAATATCCAGCCATGAGAGAGGTGGGGTTAAAAATTAAAGTTGGCACATCAACTGAGGTACATGGCATAGATTTCATAATAAGAGCCTTGAAAAAGCCCACCAATCGACACTAATGGAAAATGTGTTGAAACCAAAACTCGATAAAATAGGGGGACTAAGGTGGAATGAAAGAAGGATCAGCAAGACCATTTTATTAATCATCAACTCTATTGACAATCGGAGTTCTTTCGTGGTCCACAATATTGCTAACCTCTTGCAGGAGGCCATGTGTCCATGTTGTCAAGCTTGCAATGTTAACACCGAAATTGGCCAACTTATCCGCAATTAGGAGCAATAAGGTTTTATAATTTATTTATGTTATGGAGTGATAAGTAATATTAATAAGTGTTATTAATTTTATTTAAGTTCATTTGAGTGATAAGGTTTATTTAGAATTATTAATGTTTTATTAGTTTGATTTATTTTTATGTTGGATTAAATATTGCCTAAGTTAAATATTTTTTATTGAAGCATTTGATTAAACATGGAGTGATAAGGTATATAAATTAGTTTGTTTAAATATTTTAAAGTTTTTGAAATATATTTTTGGTTTACTATTTTTTTTTAAGATTTGAAAAACAAAATATTACAAATTTAGTTATCTGAGAGTCAAAAGGATCTCTACACCAAAAACTTAGGAAAAACAAATTTTGCAAAATTCATTTTATTATTTTCTATACATTAGGGAGACATAAGGATTACTATTTCATAGGATATTAAATTTAGAAACATTGAATCATTTAATATTAGGAGTGATAAGGTAGTCTACATCAAAGGTTTCATGAGTACTATGTCTAATAACAGGTTTTTTTCTTTCTAAATCTCAACTTTTGAAAGAACCAAATTATGCTTCATGGAAAAATAAAGTGAAATCAATTTTAATAGTGGAAAAACTTTGGGATATAGTTAGTGGAGCAAAAACAAAACCTATTGAAGATGTTAGAGAAATTCAAATATATGAAGATAATGAAGCCAAAGCACTTATGATAATAACATTTGTAATAACTGATGAAATACAACCTTATATAAGTACAACAGAAACTTCTATAGAAGCTTGGAATACTCTAGGTAAAATATTTGAAGGGAAAAATAAAGCTACTATATTTAATCTTCAATACCAATAATATTCCTTAAAAGTTAGTAGTGGTGAAAGTATTGAACTATTTCTTAGAAAGGTAGAAAATATAAAAGCAAAACTATTAACTCTAGGAGAAAAAATAGAAGATAAACTTCTTGTTCAAGTGATATTGAGAGCTCTTCTAGAAAATTATAAGCATCTAGTCACATCATTGCAATTTTTAAGCAAAGATACTACATTTGATGAGTTAGTCAACATTCTACAAGAGTATGAAGTAGAAAATTCATCCAAATATGAAATGACTAACAATGCCTTAGTTTCAAAGGATAATTCACAAGGAAATATTGCTTCAACTCCAAGATACAGATCCAAAAGAAATACTAGATACTATAAAATATGTAAGAAAAGGGGACATAGCACAAATTTTTGTAGAAACATTTAAAATTTTAGAAGAAACTAATGAAGAAAATGAATTCAAAGCCCTTGATAAGATGAATTTATATCATAGAGTTTGAATGATACTAATATTTCATTTGATTAGGATACATGTTGGTAGTATGATAAGAACAAGTTAAAAAATAATATGCTAAAGAAGTAGAAGAAGAATATCAAAAACATTTAGAATAAAACAAAAGAGAACAGAGCAAACTCAGGTTCTAGGATCACTTGAAGATTGAAGACCAGGATTGAATACTAAAGTCTTCAATAACCAAATAATGTAATACGAGGAGGTGTTGGAGTATATCACATTATTTAATACATGCTAATATACCCCCATGGTAAGAGTGTGTCTTAGTTTAGAGTGTGAGTAATATTTTATGTAATGTTGTAATGTGTAGAAAATACACAAGTGTTATGTAAGTGTGTATGTGCAAGAAATGCACAAGTGTCATGTGAGTGAGTGTGCAAGTGTAATGTGGGTTTATTACACAAGTGTCTTATATGTAAGTGTGCAAGTGTCCTTATATTAGAGTGTGCTAAGTGAAGAGTCATGTCTAGGTGTGCATACAAGGTAGAGTCACGTGTATGCATGTGCCAAGTAGAGAACCCAAGAGTCATGGACTTGGCCTATGGAAAGGAATAGTCAAGTATCCAAAGGGTCATTCTACTATGGCTATTTAGTACTCCATAGAGAATCAGATCATTTTAGATCACATCCCATTACATCATGATATATCCTAATATTAGATCATATTTGTAAGAGGAATATGAGTAATAAAGATTGTGCATATTTGAGAAATTAATATTGTAAGTCATGCTACATGCTTTTTACATGTATGATTTAGGCTATTGACATTCATATTGTTGCTTATTAGTGAATGTTATTTGATATATTATAAGCCTAGATTTACATATTAATTTGCTTATGTTATTCTACTTACATTATTTTCTTGATCTTACTGTATTGTGGTTATATTATATTTAATCCTGTGAGTTTTATATTATTATTAAGGCTTAATAATCCATCACATGCACATATACATAAATATAGATAAGGACTAAGACAAGGATAAATGAGTCACAAATACTTATATATCATAAAATTTTACTACAAATATACAAGATCAAAAGGGTTCAAATGCTATTCATAAAGTGACCCAGGGATCGAGTCTAAACTGATACACAATAAAAAATGAAAGGAAAATTACATAAGGGGCCAAATATTAGGATCTAGTAGGCAACTATCCAATCCTTTACAATGAAGAAAAAACTATTATTTATAAACAAAACTAGGGAACTTTTCCCTCCAAAACTGTAGAAATTTAAAAATACCCTTTTAAATTCATGCCAAGGATCCATCCACATTCAGTTCTCGCTGTCTCTAGATCTAAATCCATTAATGTTAAAGTATTATTTGCCTCTAGATGTGGATCCTCTACCACCATTGCCAACTACTCTTACTAGAAATCCTTAAGCACTAAGCATAGGAACCTTCTACAATCAATGTTGTTGGTCTTGAGGTTCTTAGAATCGTAGTTTAACTGCTATTATTTTTAAGATGCCAATTACTTTCTTGGAATGTTCTGCTAAAGTTATGTCAGTATGTGGATTTGGATTTTCCTATAATAAAGGATCTGGAGGTTCCTTGTCATGGAAGGTGAAGGTTTATGATGAGATGTAACTAAACATTGTTATCACCTTCTCTAGTCTTAATATCTGCCAAGTCAAACTATATTTTGGTTGGGTTATTGGTAGAGCCTTTCTAGGTTACTACAAGTCTGTAGACATATTTTTGGGTTATTGATTGTGAATATCTATTGAGGAGCTTCAAAAAATCTTGATCGTGGATTGGTGACTCATAACACTTCCTATTTGTCTTAACCATTATTTTGGAACATTTGCATATCATTAGATGTACGTCATGCCCAATCTAGATGACTAATATTCCTTAGATGCACACAATAGGTAGTGTGACAACAACAAAAACCAACCCAAGAGAGATTTTTTTCGTGTAAGGATCACAAAAAGAAATTCTAATATTTTCTTATTGTAGCATTATCAAGGATTCACCACATTTGATTTATATTTTAGTGTAGATGACACTCAATGAACAGGAGTATCCAAATTTCTATATTTCTTTGGGTTCACCTTACTAAACCTCCTCGTTAGAAGGATACCAAAGTGGTCCCTCCACCTTTTCTATACCCTCAGTAGTATAGGATAATATGACCATAGCGTAGGGATTATCCTTTAAGGCCCATAACACTTAAATGGGAATGCATATTCCCTAACCTTACTCTAAGTCCATCTAGGTAGGTTAATAAGGTGTAAATTCTTGGTGCTTAATTACCACACCTCTATGGGCTAACTAAGGTCATTACCACTCATTGTAAATGAATATGATCACCTAAACCTTATCATTCAAGGGACCACCACTGTTATCTTGTGTATGATTTCTAATAACTTTCTAGATATCAAACACCTGATCCTCACGTTCAATATGTATTATTTCATAATAATATGGCTATTACATTTACGTAACTCCTTCCAAGTTTGTGATTTCCTGGCTATTACATCCTTGCAACTCCTTCTAGGAACCACTTTTATCTGGTTATTTCATTCATGCAACTCCTCCTATGACTTGGCTATTTTAATTGACTCATCCTGATAACTCTTCCCTAAATCGAGATAACATTCAAGTGTTAAAAACAAATCTCTCAATATAAATGCTTCAATTAAAATAATATTCTTAATATAAACCAAAATATTAAACAATACATCATAAATCTAGCATGAGCTTCAACATAATGGCATTACCATAAAGTGTTCTTAACCATCAATCCAAGAGCTAGAATAGACTATGTAAAATAAGCATTCTTCTCAATTATTTACTAAGCTAGCATCATCATAAATACCTACATAAAGCTTTTTCAACATAAAAGATATCACATATACATTTATTATTTCTCAATGACAAAAAATATTTTGCAAGACAAAGATCACAATCCAAATCATTTCTTGCATAAGCTTAAATCAAATCTACATTACAAAAACTATCATATTTGCTCTCTTTTAGAGAGAAGTCACTTGGAAAGTTATCTAAGGAACACAAATAAATTTCTCATTTACATAACAACTTTTCAACCCAAGATACATCAAGTTCATTCCACCTAAATGCTTCCTAAACCATCTTCCTTTCATGATCATTTTCATCACGAAATTCTTCTGTTAACTTGAGGAACATTAATGGATCAGGATAGCTCTTTTATGAAATGTAGATTAATATGCTCTAAATATGATGCAAGAAACCGTGCATACAATCCAAACTAAATAAACAAGGAGATAATCCCATACTTCTATCTTATAATTCCTCCCTTTACCTACTCAAGTCTCAGGAAACCACTATAAATTTAAAACATACTCCACAAAGTTCAAGCATACAGAATGACAAGGAGAGAATCTCATCCTTTTTACTTATAATGGCCCCCTTTACCTACTCAATTCTTAGGATAGCACTACAAATTTAAAACATACTCCTCAAAGTTCAAGCATCCAAAATGACGAGGAGATAATTCCATACTTCTCTCTTATAATGGTCCCCTTTACCTACTCAAGTTTCAAGAGACCACTACAAATTTAAAATATACTCCACAAAGTTCAAGCATCCAAAATGACAAGGAGAGAATCTCATACTTCTCTCTTATGATTGCCCCCTTTACCTACTCAAGTCTTGGGAGAAAACTCTAAATTTCCATCCAAAATAAGCATTCACAATAAAGAACCCATTTATTATTACTCTAGAAAAACATCCAAAAGGAAGATAAGGCACTAAATTCTTTACCCAAATAAATCTTTAATAATTCTTTAAGCCCCATACATAATTATTTTCTTACGATTCCAAAAGAAAACCTTAAAACAACTTTACTGTTAATTTACACTAATCATTAACCCAAGCAATAATTATTTTTCCCAAAGAATATAGCATCTATAACATCCTTCACATATCATTAACAATGATTTCCAAGAGAGCATTATCTAAAATGACTTTAATTAACCAAAACTTCTTACAATAATGTAACACATAAAGGACATTAAAGCTATAGCATCTTCACTTATCAATAACATTAATCTAATACAAATGTGAGTCCAAAAGAACAACATTAAATACAACTATCGGATGCACAGGAGACATACCTTGGGTGAAGATGAAAACCTTTCCCCAAAGTGCTTTAACCAAGCACTAAGCATAAACTAACATCATGCACCAAGAAATAGGCTTAAACAAAAGTTCAGATCATCATGCATACCAAGGATAACAAACACCAATCAAATGTTGACCTCAACCAAAGCAAACAGGAAAGGAATGATTCATAAAGAACCCTATAGAAGACACCAAGTTTTATAGGTAACTCCAACATTAGTGCTTTAAACAAGCACTAAGCATAAGCTAACATCATGCACCAAGAAATAGGCTTAAACAAAAGTTCAGATCATCATGCATACCAAGGATAACAAACACCAATCAAATGTTGACCTCAACCAAAGCAAACAGGAAAGGAATGATTCATAAAGAACCCTATAGAAGACACCAAGTTTTATAGGTAACTCCAACATTACCTAAGACAACTCAGGATCCACAACCTTAAATTGAGGTAGATGCTACACAAACAAACAAAAGGGAAAAAGAATACATAGGATGTTTAACCAACATACACCAGGAAACAAGACAAACATCAAACCATCACCAAAAATACTCACCAAATAGCTCCAACTCTAAACCCAAAATTTCCTAGGGCAACACAATACAAAATTACACCAAGTGGTAGAATCTTAAGTGACCCACTACTCAAGGTATAACAACTCAATGCATTCCATGACTGCACATAAAAACACTATCAATGTAGTTATAGTGCCACCAAAACTACCTAACTAGGATTCAAAAGGTAATCCAAACAAACAACATGAAGGACAAACACTTATGTCTAACTAGCTAAGAAAACAATAACATAAAGAAATACATGAACTTAGCACTGTAAGGAAGGTAAATCCAGAGCCTACCTCTTAACACAAAGCTTCCAACACCAATCCTTGCATTCTCCAAGCCTCCTCGTTCTCCTCTACTTGCTATCTATCATCAAAATAGACATTCTGGCCACCATTAACATTGTGCTCCAGGTCGATGGTAACATTTCAAAGAGCACTGACAAGACTCATCAAGTCCAACTCTAGAGTTATTGATCATGCAACTTAAATAAAGCCAAAATGAATTCTTCAAGCATATATTTATTAATAATTTTTCGACCTTAGGAACATTTGGGTTAATTTATCCTTTATCACCCCTTCATAATTATTAAGCATGGTTATAAAAGTAAACCAAATAATTAAATACAACTAATCCAAGATATTATTGCTCTTAATATAGTGGAAGGATCGATTACTTGCTAATTAATACCATATGTCAATATGAATTATTGACACTAGTATTAATATTAAAGCATTAATGATATTACCCCCATTAATGTTTTTATTGACCAACCACTCAATCCAAAATCTCCAACACAAGCAAGACAAGTATTTACAATTTGAAATTGTACAATGTTACTTTATATTTAAGTATATAGATATATTTTTTATATATATAGAATGTTATCCCCATCATACTAAATATGACTCCTTCACCAAAGTGATATCCTAACCCAACGTTGTTTTTTATCAAGTCAAGCACAAATGCATTTACATTAAGCTAACATTTATCTTAGATTTGTTGATGAAAAATTCATCACCATCATTTCCAAAATATCTCTCAACGCAGGTGGTTCACCTATATAAATACACTAGTGAGAGTACTTGGTCCTACACCCACAAATACATCAGTAGTACCATATTTCAAGAATAAAACGCAATTACCCAGTCATATTGACATCATAAAATAAAGCTATGCATTAGACATCCATATACATACATAATTCATTGTCAATAATGAGTCATGCCAAGAAGGTTTTTTATAGGTAAGCTACTTTTATCCTACATAGATCATTGGTGCACTTGCCACATGTCTCAAGCTTGGCTATCAGTGGGGTTTTTGTATATCAACTTAATTAGTATTTTTACTATATGGCATGGGCTATTGATTTCTGAATCAAATAGTCCATGGAGTTTTAGTTCATCAATATTCAATTAAAGCATCCTAAAATAGCATGGGCCATTGATTTTGGATTGGGCAATCCATGAAGTTCTTTCCTTTTAATAATTTTCAAATCATTTCTAAAATAATGTGGGCAGCTGATCTATGATCAAATGGTCCATGGATCTTTACCTCCTAAATCTTCCTCTTGGTATTCTTAGAATACTATAGGTCATTGGTTTGTAATCATACAATCCTCAAAGCTTTATGACCTATATGCTCCAACACTTTCCTCAAACTTTTGTAAGCCACCCAAATTTCCACATGTCTCAAGATCAACGATGAATATCTTTCATTGCTTGTTTCACCTAGGGTTAGATACTTACCACTTGTTGAGGTGAGATCAATGGTTATCATTGTTTTATTTCCTTTGCAACTCTTTTTTGTGTAAAGTATTATTCCTACCATTGTATGAGTATGATAAGTCATCTACATGGTTTTGAGAGCATTCTTTGACCTCCTAACTTCTCAAAATAGCTACTATTGCTGATTAAAAATATTAGATGACTAGATTAGCAACTAAAATTGCTTGAAACTTTTCCATGCACACTTAGCCTTCTTCCTCTTTGAATGGGCTTGCCTCCTAAAGCAATCTTGCAAAATTTCCTAGGAAAAATTTTCTCCTTAGTGAAATTCGCTATAGCTTTGGAAACTCACAGGGGTCTTTTGCTTGTTGAAGAAAAATGGACCCAGATAATTACCACCTTATCCATGGACATGGAGTCAAATGAAATCATGAAGAATAAAATGTGAATAATGAAGAAAAAATCTGTAAAAATTTTGTAAAATAAAGAATTATTGGTCAAATAATCTATCCACCACAATCTTGATTTCCTTCCACTCAATATTTTATGGTGACTCAATCCTTTTGAATTTCCTATATGTGATTCACGATCTCATGCACTTATATTTTGAGCTTCATTAATGGTCTAATCACCTGAGATATATCAGCCAAAGAGGAAGGATCTGACGATGTTGTATAATGGATGGGACTCTCCTTCTAATACTTGAGTAGTTGTGAATGTTCTTACTCTAAAAGGAGCTTATTATTTACATTTGAGGAGGGGGGAAGGCCTTTGTGAACTAATAATTCAATGTGAATTCTAAGGTTTGCAATGGTAGAGGATAGGATCATTATCTAAGCCTTGTGTTACTTTGTAACCCACTCCTTTTGAAGGATGTCATTTATCTTTTGTGTTGTTACCTCTCTATCCTGAATACTAGAAACCACTAATTTGAATCCAAACAAGGTGTTTGATTTTTACCTAAATTTTTGCTCCTTAGGCAACTCTGTAGAGGATTTAGTGAGGCTTTATTCAATCTCTTGACCCACTTGTGATCTTGGAGTAGTGGTTGCATCAATAATTTTGCATACCTCAAAGAGTGTTGATGCAGTATTTATGATGTCCTCCCAATATGGATCATAAAAGTATTTTATTAGGATTTTGGTCTCTAGTATTTTCTTGAGCTCTACATTCTTATTATGTAGTTCTTCAAGATCCTTCTAAAAATTGGTCCTTTCCATATTAATCTAAGCTTCTTGGGCAACATGTTTCTCAATGAGATTTCTGACAACACCTTATTTAAATTCAAAGAGATATGGTGTGTTTTGTATTACTAATTGCTTAGTGAGTTGGTCGATTTGATTCTATAGTGATTTAGCTTCTATTTGGAAGTTATTGAGAGTAATCTTGATGTTCTCCTACTTCATATCTCTGTTATATTGAATATATTACATTATTTGGTACCTCTGTATATATTATATTAGGAAGTGTATTTTATATTTGTCTAATGTATGTGTCAAAGTATGGAGAGTGTTATGTGTTATGTAATATAGTGTACAAAGTATCAAGAGAAGAAGCCAATAGTCATATGTGTTAGGTGGCAAGATGTAAAGTGAAGAGTGTAGAAACCTAAAACACGTCATGTTTAGGATACTACTCATATGGGCACCTTTGTAGACCATATGAATGATATTGGACCTTTTCAAGAGATAGCAGTGGTTCTAACCACTCACTTGGGGTAGCCTTGTCCTATTCAAGCTCAACTAATGGTGATCAACGTGGCTACCAGCCCAGTCACTAATGCTCAGAGTGGCTATGAGCTAGTCATACATACTTATAGATATTAGCAGCAACTTTCTCCTAGTTGCATTGAGTGGGAGTGGCTAGCTCTGAAACAGACTTGGCTTCACAAGCTGAGCCAAATAAGCTATGCCAATAATATTTCAAATGATTTGAGTGATTGAGGGTGTGAATCTTCTAGAAGGTTCCTCCCAACTACCATAGGTTGGCAATTCTTGATCTTGGCTTCTCCAAGAAGCCAAGATTGGGATTTGGGGAGCCTATTTATAGGCCTCCCAAACATGAGCAATGATAAAGAATTTTATGTAGTGAAGATCTACCGGATTGGATAGCGACTTGATAGCCCTTGAGGAGAGTCAAAATTCTACCCAATTATGGAGTGACACACATGCAATCAACAATGGATCTTTCGAAGGACTGATAAGCATACCTTGCAATTCCACACCAATCTAACATGAATTCTACTAATTTCAACCACCAATCTTTCTCTAGAGAGGTAGGTGACCCTTGACCATCAATTAAACTAGTGAATTGTGCATCACAAATCTTGATTTAAGATATAGAATACTTAGGTCATAGTAATTATCTTCGATAGCGACTCACAGACTCAGCCATCGATGGTGCCAGCAACTAGCAAAACTAGCTGCTCTAAGCTACAACAACTAGGGTTTGATGCATTATTTATTTAGTTCTTAGTGTAGTTTCCCATTTATTTCTACTTTATCAGCTTATATTAGAGTATATTTACCATTTTCAATGTATTTGTATGGTTCATTAGCAATTTTAGAGGTAGCTTTACCTTAACTTTGGTCATATTTTCTTACTTTCATAAGTCTTCTTAGATTAGCTTCATTTCATGCTTTGACTACAAATAACATGTTAGATTAGCTATATCTCTATGTTTTACTTCATGCTTTACACCTATTTAGCTATTTATTGATTATCTTTGCATATATTTATGCTTATTTCAAGTTTAGCCTTATTTCTTGCATTTCTTATCAATAGCCTCATCATGAGAGGCTTCATATGCATTTAATGTGCTTTGTTGTTTCTTGTATGTAGGTTACAGGTTCTTTCAAGTTTCAAAGCATTTCCAACTTCAAATTCCTCTTGGAAAATGGAGAAGGAGGCATCCTTGTAAGCCCTCAAGTAGAGTTTATGGAGATATGAAGACCATTTTGAAACACATCTTCCCCCATTTTGGGGTTATTTGCATATTGTAACTTTGTATCAAACTTTGGTATCCCTAAGAGGGATAAAATTGTAATAAGTGATTCATTTGATCAATAAAAGAGAGCTTCCTTTTTTTATTTCCTTTTTATCAAATATTTCCATAGATTACATGATTTTCCTTCTTCATGTTGCAATAGTTGTAGATGTGTGGTTTTCATAGCCTTCTACAGTGGCGATCATGAGAGTTTTGTAATATGTGAGGAATGTGAAAGGATGTATCTCTTAGATGTTTGAGGATAGCAATAATTTAGTATTGAAGAGTAATTTTAAATTTTCTTAGTGGATACAAAGCTCCGTGCATTATAATAAGAAAATTTTTGTTGTTATATGTTATGATTTATTACTGAGAAATATCCATGTTATTATGTGAATGAGATTCACTGATATTGATTATTATGTAAATGCATTTTATTATGATTAATATTTGGTCTTGGATAAAGGGCCTGTGAGAAAATTTGGGATAATTCTAAATAGTGGTGTCATGGTTACACTCTAGTCATTTGAATTTAAGAAGTTTGAAGAAAAGGGTTGAGGTTGCCCAAGTTGTATATTGGAGAGATAAAATATTAAAGTGTTGAAGGAATGGTTGATATTGCATTGAGAAGGAGAATTTGGGGATGTGAGAGATTAGAGATACATGTTGATTTCATTGAGGATAAAATAAAGTTGAAAGAAGAATTGTGTGAATTATCCTTGTGGAAAGGATTTGTTGACGTGAGGAAGCATAAAATTGTGAAGCCAAACTGTGAGTTTTTATTCCATCCATGAAGAAATTTTGAAGGTAAACTATGATTCTTTCTAGTTGTTTGGAGTTGAAGCACCATTTTTGTAAGGAGTCTATAGTCAAGCACTTGTGGCGAAGCTTGTGAGAAATAGAACACCTAAGAATGTAGATTAGCTACTAGAAATTGAAGGAGAATGAATTTTCAGATTGAAGAGAGTGCTTGAAGTGAACTATAAATGTTGGAGAGAGAGCCTAAAGAGACTGAGTAGACTATGAACATTGTGGACCTGAGAATTAAATAAATATTTATTACTACGTAATGCCTTTGAAAAATGCTTCATATAGTATTTTTGATACCTTGGATACCTTAGATAGTGTTGAATTTGATTCTTCTAATGCTTTATTTAAAAGCCTAGACAATGCATGGATAAAGTAGTTAGAGTGGTCAATGCAAACGTCATGCAAAGAATTCAACTTGGAAAAAAATAGAGAATTGGTAGACATAAGGTAATGCTTTGAATGCATTAAGGTTTACTTTGGTGTTTATTAATATTTTAAGGAGTCATAAGTTCATTAATAAAATTCTAAAGTCAAGAGAAAAAAGGAATCAGATTAATGCTTGGGAGATATGAGGAAACAAAGAATTTTAAATATAATTTGAAGAAATAATTGAATGGAGTGTTGATGAATTTAAAATTTAAAGGTGAATTTAGGAAATTGATTAATTAAATTTGGGAGATATAAGTGGAGATCAAAAACTGAATTTAAAATGTGTGGAAGATAAAAGGAGAGAAATTGAAATTGGAAAGTCATGAAAATGTTCAAAGAAAAATATGGTACAAATTCAAATCATTGGTATATTGACTTAGGTAGAAGTAGGAATATGACTAGAAATATAAAATGGTTTAATAATTTTCAAGAAAATATGAGAAACCAATTGCTATAAATGATAGAAGATATGAAGTCAAAGGGGTAGGAGATATAATAATCAATTTGTATGATGTAAAAGGTATAATTGAAAATGTATTATGCATGTCAGGATTAACTGATAATCTACTCTTAGTACCTCAAATGTTAGATCAAAATTTTATGGTTGAGTTTAAATTTATTGAAAACAATAAGAAATATATTATTACTAAACAAGGAAAATTCATAGCCTCTAGTTCCTACACAAGTGGTCTATTTGCTCTTAATACATTTACAAATATATTTCTATTAGAAAGAATATTAGAAATAAAATAACTTTGGCATAAAAGGCTAGGATATATAAGTGCATATTCCTTGAATGAAATAAGTAGATATCAAATTGTGGTAGGATTACCTAAATTAACATGGGAATCTATAATTTATCCATAATTGAAGAACACAAGCTTATACTAGGAGGGGGAGGTGAACAGTAAAAGACCACTTTTTACTTTTCTTTTCCAAATAATATTATCCAATATATTCAATGTCAATATCAACAGTAGTAACCAAATAAATGCACAAATCATTGCACACAATAGAGACACCAATTTAACGTGGTTCACCCAATGTGGACTACTCCACGGAGAAAATATTTCACTAAAATTTTCTCAAAAAATATCTTGGGAATCCTTTCCCTATTACAATGTTTATGTACCTATGTCTAAAGGAGACACCAATCCCCTAATCAAGTTCATGGATACCTATCCATAGGATAAACCAATTCCCTTGGATGGTTCGTGGATCTCTATCTATAGAAGAACTTCTTCTCCTTTGCTCTGGTTGGTGATCCTCTAGAATACTACCACCTCCATTGCTCTGGCTTGTGGATCTCTCTCCATTGAAGACTCCTATCCTCACTCAGAAGACCTCTATCCTCACTACCCTAGCTAATGGATCTCTATCCACTGGAGACTATTATCCTTTGCTCTATCACCTCCAAATATTGCTCTCAGCTCTGTCTCAAATTTGTACTAAACACAGTCCTTCAATCTAGCACAAATCTGCTCAATCTCTATATCTAATTTGCACTAAACACAGTCTTTTAGTCTAGCACAAATCTGCTTAATATTTATATCTGATCTACACTAAACACAGTCCTTTGGTCTAGAATAAATTTTCTCAATATCTATCTCTGTTTTGGCACAAACCTATCCTCAAATTTGCACCAAACTCTATCCTCAAATCTATCCTCAAGCCTTAACACAAAGCTTGATCCAATCACAAATCAACTCTGCTAGATCTTCCCCAAGCCTTACACATAGCTTGAATAAATCAATCAATCAACTCTGCTCTCAAGTATTCACAAAGACTTGCCTCAAATCTACTCAACAAATCCTCACTAGAACTTGTCCAATCTGCTCAACAAGTCTTCACCAAGACTTGCCTCAAATCTTCTCAACAAGTCCTCACTAGAACTTGTCCAATCTTCTCAACAAGTCTTCACCAAGACTTACCTCAAATCTGCACAACAAGTCCTCACTAGAACTTACTCAAATTTGTCCACTAGCTTTCACAAAAGTTTATTCAACTCAACTCAATCTATCACAGAAAACCTCTTCAATCACACAAACAAGTTTCACACAGAATATTGTTTTAATCTCACAGAAACATATAGAGAATGGTTAGAGACTCAATATGTTTTCACACTCACAACAATACTTAATCACTTTCAAACTCTCTTGTTTAACCATAGAAACATATGGAGAATGGTTAGAGACTCAATATGTTTCACTCTCACACAACACTCAATCACTTCCAAACTCTCTTCAATCAATTAAGAATAAAGAGCAATTTGTTTCACAGGGTTTGAACTATCACTCCAACACTTTCAATCAACTATGCTCAACCAACTTCACTCAATAAATCACTCAATAAAACACAACTTTCTTACAAACCCTAAACAAGTGTTTCACTCCACTTCCAACAACTCACACTATGAATCTTAATCCTTGACTCAAGATGATTCCTCATTCACATAACAATGATACTCATGTTCTTTTCACAAACCCTAATCATGCACATGAAGTTTTACTCAAATATTTTCAACAATTCTTATCAAAAAATCTCACATAACAATGATACTCATGTTCTTTCACAAACCCTAGTTCAAGATAGTTCTCAATCTCTCACTCAAATATTTTCACAAACATTCACCAATCATGCACATGAAAGCTTACTCAACAATGCTTATCAAATAACCTTTCACTCCAACTTTGCATTTCACAACATTCAATAATATTCCACTCAAAATGAAGATATTCCCATACCTTTTGTTTGAAGAATATTTGACGTCAAAACCTATCTCAATCACAATCAACCTCTTTGCCAATCTCAAAGGTTAGGTAGCAAAAATATTCACTCAAATATTCCCTCAATATTATTTACTCAAAGTAAATTCACCATTACAAAAATATTAAATCTCAGGTACACCTTATAACTCCTTAAAAAAAATTAAATCCCAATCAATAAATCATTTACTCACTCAAGCATAATTATTTAATGTCAATATTCCTCCCAAAATAATATAAATAACCATGTACCCTTATCACTCCAAGAATACAACTTAATTAAAATTTTACTCAAATAATACACCATAAGACAAATTTTAATTTACTCACCTTATCACTCCATTGTTCTACCTATATCACAACTCTCAATCCCGAACATCAATTAAAATAAAAAAATTATGGAGCATACCTTAGACCTTTAGGAGTTTTTGATTTTAAATAAAAACATTTACTACAATCACTGCCATGAATTGATCATGTGCCTCATGCTAGCCTGCACCCTAGAGCAAGCGAGGCAACCGTATGGGCTAACGACCCATACGAAACCTACCCCAACCGAACCCCTTATTAACCTTTCCATTGATGCTTAACACAAACAAAAAATTTAATTCTCTGCTGCCACCACGTCTCAATCCCGAGACCTTCCTGTTCTTAAGTCTCTCACTCAAACTCGCAACCATCTCCACTACCTCGTTGAACGATATCAAAGAGGGTGGATAAGCTATTTGTATTTCCAAGACTGCGCATAAATCAATATCAATACTACTTTAATTTTGATGTTTGCTTCCGTTCCGAATTTCATCCATGCTGAATTTTAAACCAACGAATTGCATCACCCCTTTTTGTCCTTCCTTCAATAACCGAATGAGTGCAAATAGTTCTTAATTATTTTGTATACATCAAAAAAAACCTTAGCTCTTTATTCCACCGAATATCAACGCACTTTCATGTTTTTAAAACTTTGGATTCCCCTCTTTATATATATGAGAAATGGTCTTCGATATGAAGACGTTGGTGAATGTTTTAGTAACATTAAAGTCCTTCGGCTTCGGCGAATGATTTAGCAACATTGTATAAGGTTAAAGTCCTTCGATGGTAGAGCAATATTTTAAAAGGCCCACAAAAGCTTTTAAGTTAATTTAAAATATTTAAATATTAAATATTAAATTATTTAAATCTTAAATTTAAATAATTTAAATCATTTTAAATCACATAACTTCTTTGATCATGGTCTTAATCTTGGACATCAAACCCTTTATCCATTAACTTAGAACCCATGGTCCTTTCCTTGCTATCATAGAATATTAATGACCATGTACCTTTAATTTCAATAGATTTCTACCTTGCACCTTTGACATCAATGACAACTCAAAAAACTCAAATTTTGAACAATAATGTCTTGTAAGAAAACAACATAGAATACCTTTTGAGCTAAGTATATATAGAGCTTAGGAGCCACTAGAATTAGTATACACAGATTTATGTGGACCAATGAATATTACTAGCCTTGGAGGACACATATTTTTTGTTATGAAAATGGTACTTCTTAAAACTTAAATCAGAAGCTTTTAGTTGCTTTAAACAATTTAAGCAACTAGTGGAAATAGAAACAAGAAGATCAATCAAGAATATTTGCTCAAATAGAGGTGGTGAATTTCTATCAAAATAATTTGAAATTTCTAAGACTAAATGGTATAAAAATATAACTCACTACAACTTATTCACCCCAACAAAATGGTATAGTAGAAATAAGGAATTATTCCATTATGGAAATGGTATGTTGCATGCTAAAAGAAGCACATCTTGATCAACAATATTGGGAAAAAGCTATTAAAACTATAGTATACATACAAAATAGATCACCCACAAGAATACTTAAAAATATTACTCCTAAAGAAGCATGGTTAGGATAAAAACCTTCGGTAGAACATCTAAGAATATTTGGATGTAAGGCATATGTGCATGTTCCAAAGAAAAAGAACAAAATTAGATGACAAAACCATATGTGGGATATTTCTTGGTTATGATGATGATTCAATAGGATATAGAATAATTGATCCAATCACAAAGAAAATGCATGTGAGTAGAGATGTGGTTTTTGATGAAGGAAACAAAAATCTTGTTGAAAATCCAAAGGTCAATACAAGGCCTATTCTAAATATTTTATCAGATGAAGAAAATTCTTCAAGTGAAGAATCAAAATTAGATATATTTAATGAACCAATTGAAAACTCAGAATTCATAATGTCACCACAAAGAAAAGAGGCAAAATGGTACATAAATACACTTAAGGACTCAAAGCTAGAACAAATGCTAGATCTTACCACCACAAGACCTCAAACTCATAGCATGACAAGAATGAATATGGGATTAATGAGTTTAGTAGTAGAACCTACAACTACACAAGTTGCCATAAGACAACCAAAATGGAAAACAACCATGGAATCAGAATATGCAGCATTAATGAAGAATAAAACATGGGATCTAGTTGATCTACCACAAGGAAAGAAAGCAGTAGGGTGTAAATGGGTCTACAAGATAAAATACAAAGTAGATGGTTCTCTTGAAAAATACAAGGTATGATTAGTTGCAAAGGGTTATACTCAAATAGAAGGAATTGACTATGAAGAAACTTTTGCACCTACAACAAGAATGACTACTATTCATACAATTTGTGCATTAGCAACACAACTTGGGTGGAAACTACATCAGATGGATGTTAAGAGTGCATTTCTTAATGGTGATATTGAAGAGGAGGTATATATGACTCAGCCATAAGGTTTTGTTATCAAAGGATAGGAACAAAAGGTCTACAAATTAAAAAAATCATTATATGGATTAAAACAAGCACCAAGAGCATGGTATATTAAGATTAATGATCATCTACTACAACACAATTTCAAAATAAGTGCATCAGATTCAAATATTTATACAAAAAATGTTGGGTCAAAGAGAATAATTCTTGTAGTATATGTTGATGATATAGTAATCATAAGAAGCTCAAAGAATCTAATAGATGAAGTTAAAAAATATCTGGAAAAGGACTTTGAAATGATAGATCTAGGACTTCTACACTATTGTCTTGGTTTAGAAATTTGTCAAAGAGACAATAACATCACAATAACATAGATAAAGTATGCAAAATCATTACTCAAAAAATATAGAATGACAAAATGTAAACCTAAAGACACTCCTATGGAGCAAGGACTGCAATTATCAAGATATGATAAGACACCACTAGTTTTTGCTACTATGTATCGATAACTAATTGGAAGTCTTTTGTATTTAACAAATACTAGACCTGATATTGTTTTTGTTGTAAATTATCTCTCTAGGTTTATGCAAGAGCCTAGGAAAATTCATTGGAAAGCTACAAAGAGAATACTACAATATATCAACAAAACCATAAAATATGGCTTAAAATACAAAAGAAATGATAATTTTTACTTACAGGGATATTCAGATTCTAACTATGTTGGATCTATAGATGATAGAAAATCAACATCAAGATATGTATTTCATCTTGGGTCAGGACCTATTTCTTGGCATAGTAAGAAATAACATGCAGTGGCTCTTTCATCAATAAAAGCAAAATATCATGCAACAAGAGATGCAGTATGTGAAGCACTTTGGTTACAATACATTTTGTCAGATATGGGAATAAAAAAGGCTCCTACAATACTAAATTGTGATAATCAAGGAGTTCTCAAATTAATAAAAATCTTGTGATTCATGAAAGAACAAAACATATTGAAGCTCAATGTCACTTTATTAGAGATCATGTTTTGGACCATCATATTCAGATAAAATATGTTCCCACTGAAGAACAACTTGTAAATATTTTTACAAAAGCACTTGGACGAAACAAGTACAAGATATTTTAGAGCCATCTATGTACATCAAAATATCTTCATACCAAATAATGTAATACAGGGGGTTGTTGGAGATATTACATTATTTGGTACCTTTGTAAATATTAGATTAGGGAGTGTGTTTTATATTTGTCTAATGTATGTGTCAAAGTGTGGAGAGTGTTATGTGTTATGTAATAAAGTGTGCAAAGTGTCAAGAGAGCAAGTCAAGAGTCATAGGTGTAAGGTGGCAAGATGTAAAGTGAAGAGTCATGAGAGTTTTGTCATATGTGAGGAATGTGAAAGGATGCATCTCCTAAATGTTTGAGGAGAGAAATAGTTGAGTATTGAAGAGTCATTTGTAAGGTTATATTATGGAGACAAAGCTCCATGCATTGTAACAAGAAAAATCTTGTTGTAATATCTTATGATTTATGAATACATTATGGGTTTTATTATTGAGAAATATTATTGTTATTCTATGAATGATATTCATTGATATTGATGATTATGTGAATCCATTTTATTGTAATTAATATTTGATCCTAGATAAGGGACCTGTGAGATAATCTAGGAGACTTCCCAAAATTTTCACCAAATTTCTTTTGAGCAACAAGTAATCATAGGTAACAACTTTTCCAACATGTTCTATGGATTCCACCTTGTCCTTGGCCCACACATACTTGAGGTTGAACCCTATTTCTTACACTTGGTATTCCTAGTTTTGCACTTGACCTTTAGGATTTGATATTAGCAGGTGTTACCTCGAGGATCATAATGACTCATCCTTTTTTTAGGCAATTTGCTTAGCTCTCTTGGCCTACTTATTTTGTATATACTAAAATTTCTATTTTTGAATTTGTTGAAAACTCTATAACATATCAAGAGTAGGCAGAGGAGTTTGTGAGCTTACTTGTCTTTGTGTTGGTAAAACTAGAGGTAATGACCTAAAAATAGAAGAGATGAGGGAGGAATGATTGGAGCGGTAGGAGCAGATGAAATTGGAGTAATATTGGTATGAAAACTAATGAAGATGTATTTTGAATTAATGAGGCTACAAAAATAATGAGAGGGGTTTTAGTCAATGTGGCTCCATCACTAGGCATTGGGACCAATAGGGCTGAAATAATTAAAGAGGCTAAGGGCCACTAACTAGTGGCAAGTGTAAATGAAATAACAACTAGAGGGAATATGGAAGTTTATGGAGTCCTCAAGGTGTCATTCCTCTTCCTTTTTGGTGGTGAAGGACCTTTTAGGATTTTATTTTGCTTCTCCTTTTGCAAAACTACTTGTTGAGACACTTATTATGAAGGTGATGCTAAAACTGGAGATCTTTAGAGGTAAGTTGCAATTAGAGCTTCTTTAGAATTTGATAGAGATTATTTGATATTCATGGTCTCTTTGACTACCACCTCTATTTTTTAGCCACTTAGGACACTTCATCAGCTACCTCTTCCTCATTCCAATTATCTAAGGATCCATTCTCAATGTTTAGATTCTTTTGGGTATAGAATATGGTATTGTTGATGCATTTGTGGATGCAATATCAAGTACCTCTCTTTGGTGGGAATATATGGGTAAACCACCTATGGTGATAGATATGTTCTGGAAGTTATGATGATGAATTTTTCATCGATAGCTTAGGATAACATGGAAAATTACTCTTCACATAAATGCATATCATACTATTTATTTTCATAACTGCACCATTGGGTCGGTACGTTGCTTTTGCAACAAGCCTTCTCAACCAGGTTGGTAATAACTTGGACTATAATAAAAATACCACCCTCTTGAGGATAAAATAATGGTGTAGGATATTGATATGATGCCATGCTTATCTATGTTTTGTATTATGGATAAAAATGGCTATGTTTGATTAGTAAATTTGGATATTTTTCTATTGACTTGAGTGGTAGCTTATTACCTTAGTAAATCAAGTATAATATGAAGTACCCATAATAATTATATGTCACCATGGAATGGGAGTGGTTTTTATTATGTATTGGATATTAATTGCTATGTGAATGGTGATAGAGCTACCTTGGAGGTTAAGGTACTTTGGTTTTGTTAAAGGCTGGATAATAAAACTGTCAATATCACCAAGTAGGGTGGTGCATAATACTCTTGGATGTTTGGTGTGCATCCCATGCAACGTCATGCCCCTTCCTTAAAATATAATGGAAGGCTAGGTGAATAGGATGTTGGAGATTGGAAGAGGATAGTAGTGGAAGTAGTGGCAAGGAAGGAGGTTTGGAGACAAGCAATGGAGTCTTTAGAAAGTAAATTTTTAGGTGTTTCCATCACTTTGAACCTTCTTTCTATTACCTATTTTGGTGTGGTGTGCTTTTGTTATGTGTTTGTTTTTTTTTAAGTCCATTTTGCCCTGTTTAGAATGCTTTAGATTGGCATCATCTCCATTTGCACCATGTTCATTATTTTTTTCATAGCTTGTTAGCCTATGTGAAGCATAGGGCAATGATGCCTTGGTTTTCTTCTATTTGTACCTTGGATTTTGTGTTGTTGAGTTACCTTCATGATTAGTGCCCTTCTATTGCTAGTTTGCTTTTGTGTTAGCTTACCTCTGTTGTTGGCTGAGTGGGTGATGTCAACCAGCTTAGGAGCCTTTGTTTTTCCCTTTAGTTTAGAATTTTTCATTCACCCTGTGACACGTGCCTTCTCTTCTATGCTTGGATGTTTATCTCTAACATTTTGGGTTTTGCTTTTTCCAATTTCGAAGCCTCTGTTTGCCTTGTTTGTTGATGTTTTAGTTTCTTTCATAGCCGACGTTAATTTTTTTGAATACCTTTATAATATTTAATATAGATTTATTCTATGTTTTGATTAAGCTTTATGTAGAATGCTTTGGTAAAGCTTTAATATAGATTTTATTCTATGTTTTAATTAAAGCTTATGTTAATAGGTTGAATGCTTTCAAAAAGCTTTAATAGATTTGTAGATGAGTTCTATGTTTAATTAAGCTTTATGTCATTAAATTGAATGCCCTTGCTAAGTTGAAAAGAGTATAGATTAGTTCTATGTTTTAATAAATCTTATGCATGCTTTATTGGAAAGCTCTTGTTTAAACTTATGTGGGTAGGTTTATGATTGTCTTTATGGGTAATGAAAGCTAAAAAGAGGTAGATGTTTAAGAGCTTTGTGTAGGCTTTGTTGTTAAGTAAGAAGCTTTACTTGTATGTTGGTTTTGAAAGAGAAAATAAAATAATAATTCTTGAGACTTTTGTAAGTTAAAGGATTATTATTAAGAAAAGAATGGGATTCTCTTTTTTTGAATGTGTTGCTTGTATGTTGGTTTTGAAAGAGAAATAAAATAATAATTCTTGAGACTTTTGTAAGTTAAAGAATTATTATTAAGAGAGGTATGGGACTCCCTTTAAATGTTTTTTACTATGTTTTATGCATTAATTTTTTGCATATATGGCATGATCTAATTTTAATTGCATTTAAATCTACTCTGATCCCTAAACAAAACCTCATAAGTTGTGGGTGGTCTTTCCCATAAAAGAAGCTTATGGAGGTGAAGGCTTGTATTTGCTTGGAAATATTGTAAAACTTGACTCTTGTTTCAAAGAAGAATTAAGTGGCTTTGACATTCCTTTTGTTATGAGCTTTGAAATATTTGTTCTTAGTTAGCTTAAAATGTGGAAATAGGCCTATTTATGATATCCTTAGTCTTCTCATTCTAATGAATGGAACGTTTTCTTAAAATAATTGGTAATATTTAGAATTAAGTAAAGTGGACTAATGATTTTTGGTTTAAGTAGCTTTTGATTAATCTTTATATCAAGTTTCATGTAATGCTTAAATGTGGCTTTTGGTTAAGAGGAGCTTTGGTTTTCTTTTTTAGTATTTCATAATTGATGTTATATATCATGCTTATTGAAATTTGGCTATTTATTGAAATGTTTATCTATCCTTGGGGTGGGTAGAAATGTTCCTCTAGTAGCCATAAAGCCTAATCTTGGGAGGAGTTGTGTGTATGCAATAACCAGGTTGATATGAGATCTAGAAGGAGTCATATGTATGCAATAGCTAGGATCTCATAAACCTAGAAGAAGTTGTATGAATACAATAGCCAGGGTACTTGTGAACTATAACACCTCGGTCATGTAGTACCGGGTGTGTCCCCTTGAATGTGGGAAAAACATTTACAAGATAGTAGTGGTGATCCCTCTATTGTATAGGATCAAGCGATCATTTCAATTGTTGTCAAAGTGGCAATGACCTTAGTTATCCTGCAAAGGTATGGTAACTAAGCACCAAGGCTCTAGGTTGATCAACCTACCTAGATGGACTTAGAGTTAGGTTAGGGAATGATTGTCCCCTTTAGGTGAGTAGATATTAAAGGATAAATCCTACATCATGGTCACATGGTCCTATGTTGAGGAAGGTATGGGAAAGGTGATGGGATCACTTATGCATCGTTCTAAATGTGAAGGTGAACTCCAAAAATAACATGAGAGTTGGCCACTCTTATCCACTTAGTGTTATCTGTAGTGACTTGGTACTCAAATGTGGTGAAGCCTTGTATGTTGAGATAAATAAATTGAGGGTGTTTCCCTCATGATCCCCTTGTTGGTAGGTGATATTTTAAAAAAATATTGGGTTGGTAGTTTTAGATTGTTATAGAATAGTTGTAAATAAAGAAACTCTAATCCCCCCATGAGACTGGAGTGGCATGGTCCCCCTCAAAGTTTGATTTTATCTCTTCATAAGAGAAATAAATTTCCTTAGTTGAACATCGATGGCTCATCCTAGCATCACCTAATTTTGATATCAAGTGCTTTTCTTGCCTTGGGATTCTATATCCAATTATTGTCCTATTATTAAGTTTAAAATATTATCCTAAAATATTTAAGGGTTGTCCCTCTTAGATAAAAAAATTAGGGTTAAATTTATTATCTTCAATGTCATGTTGGATATTGTTATATTTCAAGAAGTTAAATTTGTTAAGTCTTAGATCACATTTATGCTTAACTTTCTTTTCTATAAATCTAAGTATTTCTTTACCTCCCATCCTTATGGTGGTGGGGGCTAAATTTTCCTTGTCTTATTTTAATTCTACTATCATTGATAATGGCAAGGATCTTGAATGCAGGTGTGTCTAGGTGATTTAAATATACATAAAACCAAACTATATAGATCTAAAACCAAACTTTTTATTATCCTTTGAATGAATATATTACAAACTTATATAGGTATAAGCTATGCCTAATTTACAATATCTTCCATTTATTTTTTATTGTATCAAAAACATAATTTTAGAATATAAACAACTAGCTCCTATAACAATCCAACTATCAACTAACAACCTATCTACTTGGAAGCTTCACACAATTATTTGGCATGTTTTACATAGAATAAAGTCTATGCTAATAATAATGCATAAACCGTATACTAATCCTTATAATTTCTCCCAAAAATGAAAGCATTGGACTCCAATACATTTTGAAATATAATCTTGAGGTGGTATTACCTTAAATTTGTTGGCAAGGTGTGTTTTGAAAATATCTTAAACAACATCAAAAGTAAAATCATTGCATGAAATACACTACATAAATGAAACGCCATAAAGACAACTTTGATTGTAGGAGTATCCATGATTCTATGATCTAAGGAACTGAAACAAAAGTGTCATAATCAAAGGAAGAGACAACTCCAAAAATAGAGTACCTAGACAATTCTCATTATTGGAAAAAGAACCCAAAATCCTAGTATAATCAAACAAGAGGGTCATCATAATGAACTAAAAGTCTACTTACAAACAAGTCTCAAATATGAAGAAAGTAGAGAAAGGGAAACAAGACTGTAGTAAGCTACCATGAAATTCCAAAGCAAAGACTAGGGATTTACCAAAAGTATACATAACTAGGAAGATTGAGGTTTAGCATGGGTATTATTTGATGAAGAAGAAAATATATGAGGTGAACACTAATGATGAAAAGTATTGAGTACTATGGAGAATGCACTCCATAGTACAACAAATTCTTGAAAGTGTGAAAGGTTATGACACTTCCATGCAAATTTTATTGAAGAGAGCTTTGAAAACACAAATCAAATGATCAAAAAGGTAACCCAAATCCTCAAGGTCAAAATGAGGATCATAGTAGCTAGAAGTTAAGAATGGATACTATTATCATCTCTAATAAAAATAATCACACCTCATGCAGAGCAACACAGTAAGGCCACAACTGAGAGCATGGAGTCCAACTCAATCAGGGGCCTCTAAGAGTTTTTTACAAGGTTGATTCCTTGTTAAGATGTGATATTTTAGGCACACTTGAACTTAGGGAGAAAAGGATGTAAGAGATAAAAATAAAATTAACTCAAATAAAATAAAAGGGTGGTGATGTCGTAAAATATCTGCTAATATCTACCTGTACAACAGACCTGAACACTATGTGCTAGCAGTGAACACTTTCTCTCCTTGATATATTTAAGCATATATGATATTTATCAACATATATGTCCATAAGGAAATAATTTAATAGGATAACCATAGATATCTAGTCTAAAAATTGATGTAGGCCTCCCATACATACATATGCAAGTAAAACCCAAGATTTAGGTGTAAATCAAAAAATGAACAACACCAATGAAAGAAAAAAGTAACAAAAGAACAGTAATAACAAAAGATTGCACAAGATGAATAATATTTTATTAACTTTGGTATATCTCTAAGTTATACAATAAATATTCCCCAATATGAAATTTTACAATACTTTTGTGATACAAATTTTACAAATACTAGGGTTCTCTGAAACCCTAGCTCAATACACAATTGGTGTTTTCTCGCTCGTCTTTGAACCAAACAAGAGTTGCAGGTGGGCTTGTATATCCCTAAGAGACCACTTTAGCTTCAAAAACTTCCATATAGATGATTTATATACCTACAAATAGAGACAACAACAAAAAGAGATTAGAAGCACATGCGAGGGCTCCATTATGTGAGGCCCTTAGGAAGATAAAAATAACTAAAATCCTAGATGCTACAATGTAATACTATAAATAGAAAGTACAAAAATATAAAATAAGTGCAAATAACTTCTTACCTTGTTAACATGCTAATTTATATCTATGCTTCTATTGTTTATGGTTGCAAGAATACCCGAACGACACCCGAGGGTTGTAGGACTGCAGATCTACTATGAGAAATACCCAAAGGCATTTTTTAAAGGCTACAAATGCACCAAAAAGTTCCAAAAATTTCTAGAGGTATTCTACTAGCTCTAAGGGATGTTCAGGGGCTGAAGGAAGTGTCATAGATCTAGATCTAGTTTGTGCGGGTTTGGTGGTAGCAAAAAAGGATGAAGTAATGACGGCGATGAACAATGAAAGTTATGGCGAAGTGGCTAGGATATAAGGGCTTAAGGATTTAAGCTTCTAAGGGGATTAAGGGTTTCCATGGGTGTGAGTGAGAGCTTAAGGGTTTGATTCATTAAAATGACTCCTATTTTATAATATTTCCTTGAACATGTCAGGGTTTTGATAACACAAAATGAACGGCCAATATCAAAACATGAAGAAGGGTGGAGATTAAGTTTGGGTAAGTGGCATGGATTGGGATGGATGGATGGCTAAGATTAAAATATGGTGGATGACTAGGATTCATATAAATACATAAAAAATTATTAAATATAATATATAAAATATTAATATTAATATATATTAAACAAATAAATACATATATAATAAAATTTTATGATTTGAGGACACAGATGGATGAAAAGTGGCTAGATTCTAGTGTCTACAGATGCCTCTTTTTGTATCTCATTGTGTGAAACACAATGTGGTGCGAAAATATAAAACACCTGGTTGGCATGGTGAAGCAACTTTCTTTCATTAGAGCACAAAGACGATTTTGAAGACAAAAGAATTTGTATGTGTAGCTTACCCCCTCAATTGGTGAATGAATGAAGAATGAATCTCATAAGACAATTGATAGAATTATGGGTAATGATGCAGGTTACTAGTGTGATTGCAAGTGAATGATGTAAATGCGGATGATATGAATGATGTAAATGCGGATGATATGAATGATGTAAATTGATGTTGTTTTTTCCCCAACAGAGAAAGGGGTTTTTGCAAGTGTAGATGTAAGTGAATTATATTTTTGTCCCAATAGAAAAGGGATTTTTTCCAAATGTAGATGTATGATGAATGATGTAAATTATGTATCCTGATGTTGGAGCTCAAAATAAAATTTAGTTACCCCAATTTTGGGGTGATTCCATGTTGGAAAACATGCCAATTGACGTCATTGAAATACAAAGTGATGAAAATGCATAAAAATAAAAATGAATCAACTCATGGAGGGTCATATAGTGACTGTAGGATAATTCCCTCAATTAGAACCAATAAATCTAGGTAGGGCCTATCTCCATGATGACTTTCAATGTAAAATAAATTTTGAAATATGATTTTTTTCATGTTTCAAGCCTCATGAACAAGGCCATCAATGATAGCGTTTTAAGCAAGTTAACTTGGGCATAGGCTCACTTGAGACATCAATAATCCAAAATGATTTTGTGTGTGAACAAGAGGATTTTGAATGATGATGAGCAAGTGTCCTTATGGTGATCTAAACATCTTACTGAATTGCATGGACAACCAATCGTTGCAATTGCCAAGGAGATAGAGTAAACCACTAGATACAAGGTTCACTTGAAATTATATGTGAATTTGGTAAAATTTTAATGCAAATGCAATTTTTGGTGGATTTTATGATGTTGAAATGAATAAAAAATGTATTGATGAATGAATTGGATGAGTTTGTGAAATTTTAGCATTGGTTTGGAGTGTTTTTGAAGCAATTTTGTATAATTTTACCACTTTTGGTTGTAAACAAAAATTAACTACCCAAATCAATCCATATTATCACAAAAATAAATGAATTGATGGAAATAATGATTGGTATGATGAATGTGGTCATTTTGTGAAACTTTGGACCGTTTTGGTGAATTTTGAAAGTTGTAAAGTGATTTTGCAACTTTTGGTTGCAAATAAAAATTAAACGTCTAAATAATTTTTTATTTTCACAAAACATGATATGATGATGAAATAAATGTATGGATGTAATTTGGAATGATTTTGTGGAGGCAAGCTACATTTTTGGATCATTTTGGTCTTTCTACCAATTTTGAAACCAGATGTCGGCTAACATCTTGAGCATCCTTAGACGCCCACAAGAGTTTGGCACTCTGTAGACTCTGCTCAACATTTTAATGCACCTATGAATGCCCATGGGCATTCCAATGCACCAAAAACAACTATAAATAGTCCACAAAGGTGAAATCAGTTTCATTCTTTATGTTCATAAATTCTAGAAGTTGTATTTGAAGGAGAGTGAGGAAGTGAGGTCGAGTGAAGGAGTTTTGTGGTGTGAAATCTATGGTGATGGATGGTATGGATGCAACAACAGGAGCAAAGGTGCATGTTGTTGAGGTAAGTGCCCTTGGAAATCTTGTTTGGATTTGTGCAATTTGTTTTTTGTATGTAAATGAGTGTAACATTAATGTATGTGCATTGTACATGTGTTCTACTATAGCTAAAGATATTGGAAGCTCAGCATCAATTCTCACCTCTCATACCAAGGGTGAGAAAGGCATTGTGGGATGAGCAATGGAAGTGGCTAGAGAAGGTGGGGTTGGTTGGGGTATCTTGGATTGATGTGGTGAGGGTGGATGAAGGGTATCTCTCTACCTTAGTAGAGATATGGGATCCAGATAGGGGAACCTTTTAGATTCCTACTACAGAGGTGATAGTGACACTTGAGGATGTATATCGCATCCTCAAAGTATCTATGGAGGGGCTACATATTGAGGTTGGACACAATAAGGGTCATGAGATGAGCTAGATTTTTAGAGATGGATTATGGGATGTGAGTGTGAAGGGTGGAGGGATAAGGTATTTGGTGATGTATGTGGATAAGAAGTTGGAGGTATTACCTACCTTGGTCATGTTCATGTTGGCCAATGTGGTGGTACCAAAAAACATTGACTATTGGTTCCCTTGGAACATGATCATGCTAGTGTAAGATATGATTGATGATCCTCAAGTGTATGCATGGGCACTTGCTCTGCTAGCTCAGTTGTACAATGAGCTATATGAGGTGAGGAGGCAAGGGTAGAAGGGTCTAGAATGCAGTGTGCTACTACAATTTTGGGTTTGGAAGCACTTCAGTGTGGCTCGACCTATGGGCTTGCCTACTAAGGTATGATATGGGGAGTAACCCTATGCTATGAGATGGCTAGTGGCTAAGGAGGTGCAACTGAGTTGTCCTATCTAGACTAGCTAGGAGTACATGGATCTATGGGTAAGATTGATACCTTCTCCTATGCTTTGGAGATCATGGTGAGGTACCGGTTGGATAGGTGATAGGGATAAGCTATGGAGAGTGCAATAGGTTAGATAGGTGGTTGGGAGGCATAGAATTGAGTTGGATCTGATCCAGTTATCATGGATTTTGAGGTAGTTTGGGCTATGATAAGGGGTTACTAAGGCATCAATGCTATATAGGCATCATCGAGATGAGACAGGTCTACCTTGTATCGATGCATGGTGGGTGACCTATGAGGGTGACGAGGAGATATATCTCATAAATGTGGATGATGTAGGGACTACTATAGAGTACGATGCATGGTTCACTACACAGCCACCATGGGTACTGATTATAGCAGTGGATTATGGGAATGGGTATGAGTATAAGGTAGATGACAATGTGGAGGAGGCATATGAGGCTCACAGATGTTGGAGACTTACTTAGTCTAGCAGTCAAGGGATGCAATATAGCAAGCTCTAGATATTGAATGTGATGGAGATGGTGATGATGATGATCATATGGAGGAGGTTCCAAAGAGATTTCTAGGCTAGAGTGAGGAGGATTGTATGAGGCTTGAGAAGATGATAGCTAAGCGAGATGCAGATATAGCAACTCAAGATGTAGGGATAGCTTGACTATGGACGAAGCTAGAGGCAAAGGTGACTGCGGGTAGAGATGATGATAGGATCATGAGGCTCTAGGTAGAGCTACTTAAGAGGGACCATTATCAGAAACATGATGTACAATACCTTAGGGCCTAAGATGGATATATCCAAGTTTTAGAGGATTGATTTATGAAGAACCACAAGATCCACCCTCCTCCATATTTGAGAATGTTATTCATAGTGATTCCAGGTATAGTGGCTATAGGTCTAGGGATTCATTGGGATCATAGGGGTCCTCCTATAGATGTTATCTAGTGTTGAGATGCACTTTTGTATATGATTCTTGGTGCTTCATTGTATATAGCCTTTGGGCATTTAGTGTGTATGCGATATTTATATATATACATAGATTTTACTTTTGGGTTATGCTTTTGTGTGAATGAATGTGTATATGTGTGATGGATGATAATGCAATGATAATATGTATGAATGCAAATGAATTAATGTACTGATGATCATTCATAGTTTAGATTTTGCTTGACCATGTTATAGCATTGTTGTTTAATCAGGGGCACCAAAATGGTGGCATGTGAAATGGAAGACTTGTGTAATAATATAGATGTTGATATGGAAAAATAACATGGATATTAACATGGAAAATTTACATGGATTTTGATATGGAATAACTAATATGAATGTTGGCATGAAAAATTGATTGTTTTGCAGAGACTTAGACATACTAGTGATATCAAACAAACTCACAAAAAATTTATCTAATTTCTTTAGGACCAAATGTGTGTATAGTGAATTCATTTATCGAATCATGAGTGTGGTAATAACTTGAGGAAATCAAGAACCAATGTGTGTGCAAGTGATTTCATTAACCCATCTTGAGTGAATTGAGATTAAACCTATCATGGAGAAGATAAAGAATCTAGTTTGTCTGTATGTGTGGTGAGAGGTATCTTCAAGAGAGATTTGTTGCCACGCATGACCGTACTCCATTGCCACTCAAAAACATATATCCTTGGTGGATATTAGCTCCATAGTCCAAGAATCTGATATCTAAGCTTTGGAGATTCAAACTACCTAACCATCTGATTGGAAATGTAGTTCTATCCTTAAAACTTGAGGATCTATGGTGTGTGATGTGTAAAATATTTAGAGCTTTGGAGAATTATATTCTCAACCAAAGTGTGATGATAATTTTTCCGTGTCCTTACTACTCTATATTTATATTTGGAAATGATTGTGATAGTGGTGAAAACCATTGTTTTTTATTTTTGGACCATGTGCATGATGGGACAAGCAAGGATTACCCTATTCACTTTGAGGTACAACCCAAGCATGGTGTTATCCCTCTTTGATACAAGATGCTTTTAATATGTGTGATTATGTTTGGTTCAAGAATGTTAAAATCAATTCCTAGAACTCAAGATTTTTTTAGTGAAAATGTAACTTGGTCATAAAGAAAACTCGACACGTATTGGAGGTTGCTAGAAACATTAGGAGTGGTTGAGTGACCGAGAACATCTAGGTCTTATAGACATGTGGTTTGTAAATGACAAATTAAAATGATGCAATGAAATTGTTGATGCTTTTAAGGGTGCCCCTGATTAAGGCAACAAAACTTTTTTGGATCAATTATTGCGAAACTGAATAAATGACCCCTAATATGGTGAATGAAATACGTGAAGTTGAATGAAATGTATGGAATGCAACTTGTGAAATGAAATATGTGCAATACAAAGTGTGAAATATAATGTGTGAAATACAATGTGGTAAAATGTAATGTGTGAAATGCAATTTGTTTTTGTGTATTATCCATATATATATATATATATATATATATCACATTAAGCATAGAATGCTCTCAAGTGGATGAAATTAAGTGGTTTGGGCTCTTCAACTCCCTCTAAATGGTAAGCCTATAAGTTTCTTTACCCAATTTTTGAGTAACAATGTATGGACCTAACAAATTAGCTATAAATTTATCACGAAGATACGCCAATGCATTGGTGTTTTGTCGATTCTCTTTAAGAACAAGATCTCCTACATGTAGAACTTTGGTATTGTAAGCATGCTTTAGGTGTTCCTGATAAACTTGTAAATTCTCTAAAGCATTGACCCACCTTTCATCAAGAAGCATGAGTTGGTCAAAATGTGTTTTTCTAGCTATATCATCATCTAATAATTCCTACAATGAAATTCGTAATGAGGGGATCTCAAGCTCAAGAGGCATAATTTCTTCGGCTCCATAGACCAATAAAAATGGTGTTGCCCTATTAGGTATATGGATGCTTGTTTGATAAGCCCATAATTCCATGAGGATTTGAGTATGTCAATCTTGATGATTTTCTTTGACTAGCTTCCTGAGAATAGAAATTAAAGTCTTGTTGGTAGCCTCAGCTTGTCCATTTTCTTGTGAGTAGTAAGGAGTTGAGAAACTATGTTGAATATTATATTTCTTGTAAATTTATTTAACATCCTTGTTTTTTAAAGACTTAACGTTGATAGAGATGATTTTTAATAAAATAACAAAACGATAGATGATATGATGAAGTATAAACTTCATAATTCGAGATCCTATCGTACTGGTTAGAGGAATTGCCTCAACGCACTTTATGAAGTATTCAGTGGTTGTGATGATGAATGTATGTTGTCCTAAGAAGGGCATCAAGATTTTACCAATTAAATCAATATCCCATTGTGAAAAGATCCAAAGGCTTTAAAAATGTTGTAATGCTTGTGATGGCACAGGAGTTAAATTAGTATGTTGTTGACATTGTTGATAATGCTTGACATAAGTGTAAAAATTGCATTCCATAGTGGGCCAATAGTAACCCATGCATAAAATATACTTTTCAATGGTCATTCCACTAAAATGACCACTACAAGCACCATCATGAGCTTCAACTATGGCTTTTTGTGCCTCTGCAGGCTCGAGACAACGAAGGAGGATTCCATCATAACCACATATATACAACATGTCCTCCAAGAGAGTAAAATGAACTACCTTTTGCTTGAATGTGCATTTAGTAGTTCATGACATATCTGATGGGAGTGTTTGAAACTTGAGGAAGGCTATTCTTTGGTTTTACCAAGGCTCATACGGCTTCAAATGGATAAAGAAAATATCATTTTCATCCTAATATTCAGCACAAACATTTTCATATTTAGAGCTCATTGTAACAATGAGTGGTTGTACCTCTCCTTCGGATTTCTTTAGAATCAATGATCCTAGAGAAGCCATCGCATTTGCAAATATATTAGTTGAACATGGTAAACTATCTATTTCATACCAATCAAATTTGGCAAGAAATTTCATTGCTACTTCATGATAAAGCTTTATGGTAGGTTCCTTGCATTGGTATTCTCCGTTTATTATGAACAACAAGTTGATAATCACCAAATATCCTGATACGCTTTATACCCATAACTATGGCTACTTGAAGACCTAATATTAAGGCTTCATACTCTACATTTTTGTTTGTGCATTGGAAGTCAAGTTTGAATGATAAGAAAATAGGTATCCCCTATGGTTTCTAAAACATGACTCCAACACTTAACCATTTTTCGCTATCACCAAACCCATGTGAACCATATCTAGTTCTACGATACTTCCATCAGTTCCACCATGATTGCCATTTTGTAAATCAAAAAATGAACAACATCAATGAAAGAATAAAGCAACAAAAGCACAGTAATAACACAAGATTGCACAAGATGAATAAGTTTTTATTAACATTGGTAGATCTTTGAGTTATACAATAAATATGCCCCAATATGGGGTTTTACAATGCTTTTGTGATACAAATTTTACAAATACTAGGGTTCTTTGAAACCCTAGGTCAATACACAATTGGTGTCTTCTCGCTCGTCTTCGATCCAAACAAGAGTTGTGGGTGGGCTTGTGTATCCCTATGATACCACCCTAGCTTCAATAGCTTCCATATATATGATTCATGTACCTACAAATAGAGATAACAAAAAAATAGATTAGAAGCACCTATGAGGGCTCCACTGTGTGAGGCCCTTAGAAAGATAAAAACAACTAAAACCCTAGATGCTACAATGTAATACTATAAATAGAAAGTACAAAAATATAAAATAAGTGCAAATAACTTCTTACCTTGTCAACATGCTAATTTTTATCTCTGCTTCTATCGTTTATGGTCGTAAGGATGCTCGAACAGTGCCCAAGGGTCGTAGGACTGCAGATCTACTACAAGAAATGTCCAGAGGTGTTCTGTGAAGGCTACAGATGCACCAAAAAGTTCTAAAAAATTCTAGAGGTATTTTGCTAGCTCTAGGGGGTGTTCAAGGGCTGATGGAAGTGTCGTAGAACTAGATCTAGTTCACATAGGTTTGGTAGTAGCAAAAAAGGGCGAAGCGATGGTGGCGACGAATGATGAAAGTGATGGTGAAGTGGCTAGGGTAGAAGGTCTTGAGGATTTAATATTCTAAGGTGCTTAAGGGTTTCCAAGGGTGTGAGTGAGAGCTTAAGAATTTGATTCATCAAAATGACTCCTATTTTATAATCTACCCTTGAACATGTTAGGTTTCGATGACACAAAATGAGTGGTCAATATTAAAACATGAGGAAGGGTGGAGATTAAGTTTGGGTAAGTGGCATGGATTGAGATGGATGGATGGCTGATATTAAAACATGGCAGATGGCTAGGATTAATTCATATAAATACATATATATTTATTAAATATATAAATATAATATATAAAATATTAATATATATATATTAAACAAATACATATATAATGAACGGTTGTGATTGGAGGACACAAATGGATGACAAGTGGCTAGATTCTGGTGTCTACATTAGGTAAAAACTATAAACACATACACACATACAAAAATGGATCAACATGAGAGCCATAGATGGTTAGTCAAAAAATGATGCAGGCTTATATATGTATGCAAATATTTTTTACAAAGGTTGTTCTAGAACTGGGAGTTCAATTTGCCCACAAGTCACTTAGGAACCGACTGCTCTACAAAAAGAAATCTTACAAAATATTATAAATTCAAACTTGTCGATCCTTTGCATAGCCTAAACTATTACTATTTATAGATTACAATGGGGAGAATTTCCCTCCAAAATTTGTAGGCTAATTTGACTCTTTCAACTACTTGTTTTGAGGATTTTGAATATTTAATGAGGATATCCTTTGCCATATCTTGTGTTAGTCAATAAATACCATTGTTGCATGTGCCATCCCTTTGTTTTTAATATTTTACTTACCTATTCCTAGATTATCAAGTTGAAGTGTTTTTGGTAGATGACATGTCTTTTCCTAGTAATTGTGTGTCATTTTGGCTAAACTACTTCTTTTGGGGATCTGTGCACCATTACTCATACCTCCTTTTTTGTTTTGATGAGTTATTTCTTGTCAAGGCATTTTGACCACCTTATCAAAATTTCTTTTTCCCTTATTTTCTTAAATATTTTATCTTATAGCATCCACTCATCAAAACTTTTACCTCCTTTAATACTTTAAAACTTTGAAAAGTGTCAGTAGATAGTCTTCTCAAACTATTTTCTTCTACCTAGGTTTATTTCCCCAAAATAATTGATCATCCCTTACCCGTGCCTCCTACTTCAAAAATCATACCAACTTTTACATTTTTGTCGAATGTTTTCCTTATCTTATTTTAAGGTAAGTTTATCTAGAGTCTCTTATAGTGTAGATTACAAATGTTGATATTCTAATGCACAAGACTCTTTATCCATTTTTGTTTCTCTATTGTCATCTTGGTTTTCTATTCCTATTGGACAAGCAGTTAGTGTAGAGAAGCTTCACCCTAGTAGTCTCCTTTGTTGAATGTGAGGAAATAGATGCCTTACGAGGTCTCTTGATATAGGATTCTTGCAAGTCCATATTTTCCTTTCTAGTTTCTAATTTCCTCTTAGTCACCCCTCATCACTAGATATTATTTTGTAGGTGTGGTGGAAATATGACTCATGAGGAGCATAAGGTTGTGGAACCAAACAAATATGGATAAGAACTAGCTCATCTATAGGGATTTTTTAGATATCATCCAAAAGACTCATAAGCCACCATCAATAGTGATTTTTGGTTCATATATCATCAAAAGGGCTAAGCAATATTACCTTGGACCTCCATATGATAATTCGATAATTTTGGCCATATAGCATGAGGGTTTTTATACCTGTCCTTAACTTTTGAAGATATCCTTTAGGTAATCTTTGACATGGGATTCCTAGATGTTGGTGATGATTGAAATGCTCTTGATTTTGCCCTAGGCTATGCATTATCTTCTAAGTGTAATATGGTTGGATTGTGGTGAATTCTTCACTACAGCTTTGGTGGGTCACAAGGGGCCTTTTTCTTACAAGAGGAGATGAATCTAGAGTATCAAGCCTTACCTATTGGGCATGGATTCAATAAATATACTTTTTTCCTTTTGAGAATGTTGGACCTTTCTTTTATAACATCCTCTTGAGGATGTGAGACAACTACCCATATTAACTTCATTTCCCTTGAGCTTGTGCCTCTTTCTTTTTATTGACCTTGCTCTTTAGCTGAGGTGTATTTTGGAATTTGAGGATGACATAATAGAACCTCATTTTGGAGTATAATTTTTATTTCTTATCAATTTTAGGCCTATGAGAATTTTCCACCTTGATTAATCTGATTTATGTATTTGCCTTGGCACTAAACCCAAGAGTAATTTCGTTGATGGCTCAGCAACCCTTCCCTTTTTCAAAAATTCATCCTACATTAATATTGGTTAGGTAAAAAATATAATAAGTTTTATATATTTATTTTTTATTATATATATTATACACATTTTACCTTTTGAGGGGTTGGATTAGATCTTTGTCCCTTCTATCCATTCTTGTATGTTTATGTATTATCGAAGGATCTACATCCCAAAATTTTATTACCCATTGGTCCATATGTTCATCAAAGATGAAAGAATGTACTTCATTGACTAAAGACTCATATTGTTCTTCCATTATCAAAACCTAATTGAAACTTAACACAGATGTTGGTAGATGTTCTATATGGTAAAGGAAAAGTGGATTTGAATGGAGCTCAAATTTGGTCCCATTTTAGGTTCTTAGTACCATGATGGACTAGTCTAAGCACATATAACCTCCCATTTTGGCTATAAAATACCTTGACAAAAAAAGACTAAATTAAGTGGAGAGATCAATTATGGAGATCTTTTATGTCATGGTCATGCTTGGACATGCATTTAAGACCAACGAGAGTTCTTTTACCTTACCCAAAACTTGGACTAAATTGTAATCCAATTGTGTCACCTTTTTGTTAGCAGGTTGATATTTTATTTCTAATACTTGTGCAACACTTTTGGGTATGATAATTGTAGTTGCTCCTAAGTCTACCATACAATTGTAAATTACTTTATCTTTGTAGTGGAGGTTGACCTACTTGGCTCAAGAACTACAATATATAATATTGTGATAGTTTGTTATATTTATTTTCTTTCTTCCTCTTCAAGGGCCTTTCTCATATTCTCCTTTTATCCTACAATAGCCAAGATATCCCATATCGACACTAGTATTGTATATTTCTTTAAATAGTCAACAATGTTGAAAAACTCAAGAGATAGAGCTTTCTAAGAGGCAATTGGTAGGGTGGACCATGACCTTTCTTCGATCAATTGGGCATTTTTGGTTGGTTTTGATGGAAATTCCTTCTACCTTGAGATCTTTGGAGTGCTTTGCTTAGAAAAAATTGGGACTTGTGGTGATGCAATTGTTGGGAGATCCAATTTGTTATCGGCTACTTTGGTTTGGTTGTCTAGAGCCTATTGTTTGCTTTGTTACATGATAACAGGAGGCACAAGTGCCCTTGGTTTGTTGAGATGTAGTCGAAGGATGCCACTATGGTTGGATTGGCTTGTTTTGGATACCAGGTATCATTAGGTTGTCTTTGTCCCTCTCCTCCATTGCTCACTTTTTAGACAACATCAGATAGTCTGATTGGACTTGTGGTCCTTTTGCCATTACATTTTCCATCTCATCAATCATGTCATAGATCTTTTCTTCATCTAGGTGACTAGAAATTATTATTGAGGGGAATATTTAAGATCTAATATAGAGAAAGCAAAGAGATGTTTCTCTAGAATATAGCTCTTATTCCTTGAGTATGAAATGGATGCCTTAGTTGATATTATTTCATTCATTGTAGCAATAAGGAGTTGAGACATTTCATTTTGACTAGAGTTGACCTTTAAAAGGTGTCAATACTAGGAGGTAGACCCTTCTATATAATTGTTCTGGATATGGGCTATTTCCCTAGCATGGTTAGGGAATTTTGTTTGTAAAGGAGTTACCACTAAGACTATCTGATGACTTTGACCTTGGGCTTGACCATTTTCTCGATTAATCTAAAATTGAAGTCTGGGATACCCATTAGATGGTGATTTATAGCCCTAGTTCCCTTATAGGAAAGGAGGTCTTAAATTGTTCTGATAAGGGTACCTTTGAGTATTCCATTCCCTCCTTATGGCCAATACTTTATTGGTGATTAGTGTAAGCAATTTTTATGATGCCTTCTTTTTTGGGTCCTTTGGGGTAGGTAGGGTTGGATTCTATGGGGAACAACAACCATAGGTGAGACTAGAGATAATTGAAAGGTCATTGATTAAGTAGTTGAGGTAGGTTCATAAGGGGTGTGTATTGGGATATAAAGGCAAAGGAATCCTAGGGGCTAGCCCTCTAATTTGAATCAAGTAATTATCATATCTAATGGTTAATATGTAAGATTCTAGTAGAGAATTCCCACCTCTTATTAATGATATTTTAGAATCTAAGGCCTTCAAGTAATATATAAATGTTATACCTGGAGGGGTGATGAGGCCCAAGAATGCCTCATTATTGCACAATGTTTGACTCATTATTGCACAATGTTTGACTACCATATGATAAGTTAATTGCCAAATAGTTGACTAGAATATACTATTTGTTAAGTGTTTGCATGATTTTATGTTAGGAATACTATATCTCTATTTTTGACTATTTTCAGCATTTTATGACTGATTTTGCGTGATTAAGTAGCAAGTAAGAACATGCATTTCAATTAACCAAATGTGGTATGCTGATATCCATTAACTTCTCAATGGTTTTTGAATGTTTTCCTGCCCTTCAACTTGTTTCAAATCCACATTTAAGCCAAAAGTTTAGGACTGTCATAAATCTGAAAATCTAAGAAAAACAGCCATATAAAAATCAGCAAGCTGTCACTTTATAGGAACACCTTGAAGTTGTCAAGCAAAGCATGAGGATATGGATGGAATGAGTTCAGAAGGACTACAGAAGACATCTGACCTATTTAGAAGCATTCCCACATGATCTAAATAGGCAGCAACAGGTATAACAGAGCGGGGACAATTGTGGAGCACTGTTGCACTATTTCAGCATGGTTACTTGGTGAATGAAGTGTATAAATTCAGTAGCAACTTGATGTACTCCTTCATGTTGATACTTGAATAATTTTTCCATGTTCTAATTTGTTTGAATTTGCAAGAAATGCCAATATTTTACAACTGTGCAATAGAACTGGAAAATGCAGTAATTTACCATGTAAATTCTAGCAAGCTACAAATAAACAACAAGGCATGGAATTCACATATGGAAAGAGATGAAGACCATTGGAATATGATCCTAGGAGATAACCCACCTGAGAGATGCAGAAGAAATCACTTGAAAAGCACACATTTGTTCATTCCAAAGTATCTTCGGAATGAACAGATATCTTCGAAATGAGAAAACACAGTGTCTTCGAAATGAGCGGATCTTCAGAATGAGGAATGCATTATCTTCGAAATGAGCGGATCTTCGGAATGAGAATTGCAGTATCTTCAAAATTAGAATTGCAGTATCTTCGAAATGAGAATTGCAGTATCTTCGAAATGAGCGATCTTCGAAATGAGAATTGCATTGTCTTCGGAATGAAGCCACTTATCTTCGAAATGAAAACAGAATGTGCTTTTTGACTTATTGACCGATTTTTGAAGCTAGAAAAAGGGAAATAAAGGTTGGAAAAGGTAAGGGAAAATATCTCCCATATGATTTTGCCGTCCTTGCCATCCAAAGCCACCATTTATGGAAAATATCAACTTTGATCCTCTTCTAGGATTAACACAGAAATAACTATAGCATAATAGGAAGTTGTTTGCAAGATAGAAATGGAATATTATGAAGTGGAGAAATATGTGTGAGATATTTCTAGACTCCTCCCACGTACTCCCACCACTGAAGATGCTTTCTAAGGGCCAATGACTACTGCTGCAACACAAACTGTCCAGATTTGCATTTATTTCAGATCCAGAATTATTGGCAAATGACTGTAAAATAGCACATAGGCTGATTTGAGCATGGGATATATTGTAAATATTTATATAAATAACACAGCTCCCTCCTTGGTTGAGCCAGTTAGGAATTAGAATAGAGGAGAGTTTTCAGTAGCAGCAATTAGGACTGTACAGTAATTTTTTGTAACAGTTTTCAGCATGTTTTGTCATCAATAAAAGTGCAGTATTTTATCATTTTATGTTCTGAGTGTTAATTAGTTAAGGAGTGCTTTTCACCTCCTTCTAGATCAGGAAGTATGGGCCCACTTTCAGATCTAGAAGGAGGGATTTTATGGCAGGTTTTAATCTATAATTTTGCTACAGCAGAATTAATAGATTGCTTGCCAGATTTCATTTTCTTGTTTTTATTTTGTGTTGTGTGATTTATGTTTCCTATTATGTTTGTGTACAACATTTGTGTGTATGTCAGCTGACAAATTATATTAAGCATTTTTCCTTTGCTTTCCATGTTTTCCCTGCTTTCTATTTTAGCAACTTTCCATTTTTTAGCATATTTCATTTTGTTATCAATTCCTGTAGCAGAAGCTTGACGACCTTTTGTGGCAGGGCATTGATAGGTGTTTTTAGAATAAGTTTTATTTACAAGCATCATTTCAATTTTGCAAGAGTAATTAGATTTCAATTCTGCAAAAGTAGATTAGATTTCAATTTAGCAATTTCAATTATGCAAGAGTAATTAGATTTCAATTCTGCAAAAGTAGATTAGATTTCAATTTAGCAATTTCAATTCATGCAATTGTAGTTAGATTTCAATTCTTGCAACTTAGATTTAGTTTTCAATTCTTGTAATTTATTTCAGTTTCCATTCTTCAGACTAGGTTTAGTGTGACACCAAAAGGCTAAACCAAAATCTGCTTCACCAATAAATGCTTGAAATCTGAATGCCTGAATTGTACTCTGCCCTAGCCTTCTATCGTAGACAACCTTGGACACCACCTCGGATTGATAAATCATTGAGATTAAATGATGAGACTCAATGACACTCATCATTTTGGCACCGTTGTCGGGGAACATGGTGTTGTTAGAGGGTAAAAGTAATCAAATAATTATTATTGTGCTAAGTTATGAAGTTCGAGTTAAATCTGAATGTAATAGCTGGTATAAATAATAATTATTGATAGTTGCATTTTAGTCCATTTAGAAAACAAGCAACCACACACCACCTTGAGCCCAACTCGGAAAGCAACCCCTGTCTATGTAAGCTAAATATTTAAAAAAAAATCACAAAAAACTTTTGCACAATAAAAATAGGAGTTTACAACTTAATGATGATCCTAGAGTTTTCCATTATTACTTAAATATTGTTAGGATTTTACCGCGCTAAACCGCAACCTAGCAATTCTTAGCCTACACAGACAATAGTTGATCTCATTAGAGGTGATCCTACCTGACAAGTAGTTGATCTGCTAAAGTTATACACTTCTTGTCTTATTGTGCAAACCAAAAATATTTTTTTAGCCCAACCTATGATCAGTCTGAATAATACAGGATAGGCAACCCCTGTCTATGTAGCTGAATCTGGTATAAAAAAAAAAACTGCAGGAAATGTTATTGACTACAGCAACATCCAACTGTGCTCAAACAAGAACTTACCTGAGCTTGAAGAGATAAAAATCAATGGAGATATACAAAAAACCTTTAGTCCAAACACACAGAAATTAGCCTTGGATAAAGGAGAAAAACTAGAAAAATTGCACATAGAAAATTTACTTCCATTTTACAAAGGGGTAAATTATGTCCTCCTAGGAATGAAACAAATTGAAGTGCAGCCAAGAAAATTCTTGAACATTATTAGCTGGCTGACTTATAAACAAAAAGCAAAATTGTTGCTATTTTGAAACAATATTTCAATCCCTTTACATAGAATTACAAGGGTATATCAAGATTTTATCTTGATGTAAGCACTTAACATCTTTTGGGAATTGGTATTTAATTGTTTCAAGAATAGATTGACAAGATTTTGCAGACTAGGAGGCATGGACAACACTTGATTGAAGAAGTTTTCAGATATGGAGCAAGTGCTTCTTTCTCCCATTGGTAATTCATGGAGGATGTTAGTGGTGAATGGACATTGCCTTCGGGTATACCATGCACCATTAACTAAGGAGGAGTTCTTGAAGGAGATTCCATTGGATGTACACATAATGGAAGAGAATTTCTCTTCAATATCAGATTCAGAGTGATGATAAAAAGTCTGACAAAAAGAAAAAAAAAATAAAAAAATACAAGAAAAGAAAAAAGAAGAATAGTCTTGTTTGTGAACTTCCTTCTTGGGTACAAGCAAGACAAGAAAATTTGAAAAAAAAAAGAAAAAAAATTGCAGCAAAGGCATGTCCCACAAAATGGGGATACATGAGGACAAGCATCAATTTCAGCAAGAAAGAGGAACAATGGAGCCAATACTTCATTTCCAGCAATAAGGAGGCAATGATGATGTAAGAAGATTCTTATTGCTCATCTAGTAAGGAAGGTTGCATCAATGTTGCAGGTTTCAACAGAAAGAGATGGTGTTTTCATACAACAATTGACATGTTTTTGCAGAATAAGGATTGGTCTTATCCAAATAAGAGTGAGAGATGTTCTCTCTGATTGAAGCACTTGAAAAAAAAAAAAGGACAGAAGTTGGTTGAAAACCAGAAATGGCAGCCTCTTTCGATGAAAAAAATGAAAAAAAAAGAAAAAAAAAAATGATATAAAAAAATGAATAATTCAGTAGTGAAAACCTTCTTGGAGGCGCTACTGAGTTGGCTTGCATGAAAACCAATTTTTCGGCATGCATTGCCTTGTTGATCTACCCATCATTGTTCCACCATTGTACAAATCTCACACTGCACATGTGTTATGTTTGTTTATGTTTTCAGATAACCTGCTAACAATCATCAAAAGCAGCTTGTAAGGTGCATGACCAATTTTCAGGATAGTAAGGTATGTGTTTCTTGCATATAATTCATAGTAAACATTTAGCATTTAGTGTATGATAGTCGGTATTTGGCATAAAATATTCATACAATAGTGACAAGTTGAAAAAGGAACATGTTCAAGATGTCAAGAAACACCCCCTTATGCCATTAATTGCATAGAAATTCCAAAACTATGCAAAAACCTGATTTTGGGACAGACATGGCAGCAATTCTATTTCAATTTGTAGGGCAAATTTTAGAAGGAGAACTGCAAGTTTATATCTCACAATTGTCTGATAAATTGAAGGAGGATAATCAAAAAAATGCACTTGAAGGTTGTATTTTAGTACTACTGGAATAAAACAACAACATACAAAACAAAGAATAGCATCTAAACAAAAGGATGAAGAAGGGATTTTTGATGTTATGGAAGGCTTATACACTCTAGAGATGGACCCACAATAGAATCTGTAGCTAACTTTTGCATAGGAGGTCATTTCTGCATTTTTTGAAGATCTTCGGAATGAGAAATGCAGTATCTTCGAAATGAGCAGGATATCTTCGGAATGAGCAGAAACTATACTAGAATTGTTGAAAATGCTATAGAATAGCAAAAAGAGTAGGGTACATCAAATATTGAGGTTTATAAGGCTCTACCACAAGTAAGTACATCCCTCAAGCATTTCAAATAAAAAAAAAATTCAATTTTGTTCAAAAGGTGCAAACAACAAAAATAAGCATTCGAGCTGAAATGTTGTTAAGAACAGAAAATTCCATCAGTAGTAGTGCATCTGCCAAATACGGTTCCACAATAAGACTATTGCAAGATGAATCATATGTTATCAAGCCTTTAAGAGGTACCTTGCAGCACTAAAACTTGTAGAAAAATAGAAAAAGAGTCATACATGTGCTTAATTGCAAAATACTTGATATAGTGCAGCAAGGAGGAATTTCTCAGTTAGCAGGTAGCAAAGGATGTTGTTCACAAGAATAAAACCTGCATATTACTATGGCCTACTAAGATGCATGAGGGCATGCATCAGTTCAAGTTGGGGGGGATGATGAGGCCCAAGAATGCCTCATTATTGCACAATGTTTGACTCATTATTGCACAATGTTTGACTACCATATGATAAGTTAATTGCCAAATAGTTGACTAGAATATACTATTTGTTAAGTGTTTGCATGATTTTATGTTAGGAATACTATATCTCTGTTTTTGACTATTTTCAGCATTTTATGACTGATTTTGCGTGATTAAGTAGCAAGTAAGAACATGCATTTCAATTAACCAAATGTGGTATGCTGATATCCATTAACTTCTCAATGGTTTTTGAATGTTTTCCTGCCCTTCAACTTGTTTCAAATCCACATTTAAGCCAAAAGTTTAGGACTGTCATAAATCTGAAAATCTAAGAAAAACAGCCATATAAAAATCAGCAAGCTGTCACTTTATAGGAACACCTTGAAGTTGTCAAGCAAAGCATGAGGATATGGATGGAATGAGTTCAGAAGGACTACAGAAGACATCTGACCTATTTAGAAGCATTCCCACATGATCTAAATAGGCAACAACATGGTATAACAGAGCAGGGACAATTGTGCAACATTGTTGCACTATTTCAGCATGGTTACTTGGTGAATGAAGTGTATAAATTCAGTAGCAACTTGATGTACTCCTTCATGTTGATACTTGAATAATTTTTCCATGTTCTAATTTGTTTGAATTTGCAAGAAATGCCAATATTTTACAACTGTGCAGCAAAACTGGAAAATGCAGTAATTTACCATGTAAATTCTAGCAAGCTACAAATAAACAACAAGGCATGGAATTCACATATGGAAAGAGATGAAGACCATTGGAATCTGATCCTAGGAGATAACCCACCTGAGAGATGCAGAAGAAATCACTTGAAAAGCACACATTTGTTCATTTCGAAGTATCTTCGGAATGAACAGATATCTTCGAAATGAGAAAACATAGTGTCTTCGAAATGAGCGGATCTTCAGAATGAGGAATGCATTATCTTCGGAATGAGCGGATCTTCGGAATGAGAATTGTAGTATCTTCAGAATTAGAATTGCAGTATCTTCGAAATGAGAATTGCAGTATCTTCGAAATGAGCGATCTTCGGAATGAGAATTGCATTGTCTTCGGAATGAAGCCACTTATCTTCGGAATGAAAACAGAATGTGCTTTTTGACTTATTGACCGATTTTTGAAGCTGGAAAAAGGGAAATAAAGGTTGGAAAAGGTAAGGGAAAATATCTCCCATATGATTTTGTCGTCCTTGCCATCCAAAGCCACCATTTATGGAAAATATCAACTTTGATCCTCTTCTAGGATTAACACAGAAATAACTGCAACATAATAGGAAGTTGTTTGCAAGATAGAAATGGAATATTATGAAGTGGAGAAATATGTGTGAGATATTTCTAGACTCCTCCCACGTACTCCCACCACTGAAGATGCTTTCTAAGGGCCAATGACTACTGCTGCAACACAAACTGTCCAGATTTGCATTTATTTCAGATCCAAAATTATTGGCAAATGACTGTAAAATAGCACATAGGCTGATTTGAGCATGGGATATATTGTAAATATTTATATAAATAACACAGCTCCCTCCTTGGTTGAGCCAGTTAGGAATTAGAATAGAGGAGAGTTTTTCAGTAGCAACAATTAGGACTGTACGGTAATTTTCTGTAACAGTTTTCAGCATGTTTTGTCATCAATAAAAGTGCAGTATTTTATCATTTTATGTTCTGAGTGTTAATTAGTTAAGGAGTGCTTTTCACCTCCTTCTAGATCAGGAAGTATGGGCCCACTTTCAGATCTAGAAGGAGGGATTTTATGGCAGGTTTTAATCTGTAATTTTGCTATAGTAGAATTAATAGATTGCTTGCCAGATTTCATTTTCTTGTTTTTATTTTGTATTATGTGATTTATGTTTCCTATTATGTTTGTGTACAAAATTTGTGTGTATGTCAGCTGACAAATTATATTAAGCATTTTTCCTTTGCTTTCCATGTTTTCCCTACTTTCTATTTTAGCAACTTTCCATTTTTTAACATATTTCATTTTGCTATCAATTCCTGTAGCAGAAGCTTGACGACCTTCTGTGGCAGGGCATTGACAGGTGTTTTTAGAATAAGTTTCATTTACAAGCATCATTTCAATTCTACAAGAGTAATTAGATTTCAATTCTGCAAAAGTAGATTAGATTTCAATTTAGCAATTTCAATTCTGCAAGAGTAATTAGATTTCAATTCTGCAAAAGTAGATTAGATTTCAATTTAGCAATTTCAATTCATGCAATTGTAGTTAGATTTCAATTCTTGCAACTTAGATTTAGTTTTCAATTCTTGTAATTTATTTCAGTTTCCATTCTTCAGACTAGGTTTAGTGTGACACCAAAAGGCTAAACCAAAATCTGCTTCACCAATAAATGCTTGAAATCTGAATGCCTGAATTGTACTCTGCCCTAGCCTTCTATCGTAGATAGCCTTGGACACCACCCCGGATTGATAAATCATTGAGATTAAATGATGAGACTCAATGACACTCATCAAGGGGTATGAAGCTCTCCAGGTATTTTTTGTTAGGACTTGTAAAATTTGAGGTTAAAATCTTCTACTACCTCCATGGGATCTCTCTTGATGGTTAATAATTGTTCTAGAAGTGATACCTCATCTATCTTCTCCTTAATCTTTCAACAAATACATTGTCAAGCTAGTCCCAATTTTCTATCAAATTATATTGTAGTGTAAGATACTGTTGGCAGTTTTGCACTATGCCACATTGGTTTTAAATAAATTGTTGACTGTAATGTAAAAATTCATGATGTAGCATCTTGCTTAATTTTAAAACAAACATTGCAGTCATTTCAATTTTTTATGTAATTTTTCATTTGCAAAATAAACACTCTAACCCCAATCACAGCTTGGAAATCAACTTTGAAATAATTTGATTGAATCACAGAAGAAATTCAAAGTTGAAGTAAATTGACTTCACTCTAGAAGCCACCGTAGAAGCAAAGCAACAACAAAGAAAGAAGAAAAATGATAAAATTCAGCCGAGTGTTAGAACATAATCACGGTCGCCCCATTGGAAGGGTGAACGTCACATTCACCCATTGGTGGGGTGAACACATTCCAAGGGAAGTCAGGAGCTGAAGATTAAAGAATGCAATCACGTTCACCTCGTGAAAGGGGTGAACATCATGTTCACCTTTCATTTGGGTGAACATGATTTCAAGATGTACGTCGTCGTCACCCCAAAATTTGGGCGACAAGCTCGTTCACCCCTTTTGGGGGCGAATGGCATAATTGGGGTGAATGGCATTGGAATGTATAATTGGGCAACAAAGAAAATTAAAATTGGTTTTACCTTTGCACTTCGACGGAGATGTGTTTCACCTTTTTCAAGGGGTGAACACATATTAGGAGTTCCATTCGGTGAAAGCGTTTGAAGTGGAGGTGATTTTAAATTGTTCCAAATAAAAATCGTGTTCACCCCTTGTTTTGGGTGAGTGTTGTTGAAGTTTAAAAGGAAGGGGCAAAGTTGTTTCAAAGAAGAATCGTGTTCGTCTCTTTAATGGGTGAACATAATTAAAGCTCTCAGTTCGGGCGAAGGAGATTTTTTTTGTTAAAGAGTTTCAGTTGCTCGCGGTGCCTGAGGATAAATTATGGAAAACATATGCCGAATTAAATGATGCAGGATTTGATCTTTAATTGCCATCATCTTGGGCGATATTAAAGTTTGATTTTTTTGGTTGAAGATATACCTTAAATTATTGCTGCAATTTAATGTTGGTGGCGAAGTGGAAAGCATTTGTGTTATTTTCAAGAACATCTTCTCGAAGGTTTTACTTCCTCTCTGAAGCAAATTTAATGAGGAGTAAATTATTGAAGCATATGTTTGATTTTCAAGAAAATGGAGGTGCCCAAAATTTAATGTCGTGGTGATCAAAATGCCTCGTCACTCCAAATCATTTTCGGATCGTGATTGTCAGAAGAAGATTTCCAAGAAATGATAACTCATTATGTCTCCGATCTATGGACATTGGGTCCTTTCATGTATTTAATGAAAGAGGCGCAAACCTCTATAAATACTAAGAAAACTTTCATTGTAAGGGGTTGGAAAAAATAGATATCCTACAAGAAAACTCTTCAAGTTCTCTGCAGTAATAGACATACAGAGCTCTTGGATTTGCAAATGACTTGGTGCATTATTGTCTTTTGATTTACGCATTTCTTTTTACTCTCGTATTCTTTATTTGCTGTTGAATTCAAATTCTGCAAATTGAATTTGAATATTGTTGATGAGAGGAGTGAGTGTTGGAGTGCCAATTTGAAGGATTATATGTGCAAAGTTTTAAGTAAATTCTATCATTTCTTTATCTATTGCATGCTATTCATTGCTTGGTGTGGATTCTTGCTATCAGTCTATTCCCATCCTACACAGTCGACCTGTGGCCATATTTCTCATTTCTTTCCATATTTTCTAATTTCTTTCCTGCATCTCTAGTCTTCAACCAATTTAGGATTAGTAAGGGAGCCAACCCTCTCTGGAGATTGACATGGAGGACATTCCTTTCCTTCGGTCATTCAATGTTGGTCGTATCTAGGGTGCACAAACGTAGTTTTTGTTGATTAGGTAGATATTTGACCAACAGTTTTTGGCATGCCTGGTGGGACTTCAAAAGTTCCACTTTCGATAGTATTAAGGTTTGATGTTCACCTTCATGTTGTAGAATTAGAACATCTAGTGACTCGATTACACCTAGAAATCTCCAAACGTGAGTACAACAAAAGTTGTGTCTCATGAATACAAGATCGAAGGCCAAAAATCTAGATCACCAAATTGAGTTCTACGAACTTGATATCCAAAGGCTAGGGGAACATCCTCAATTAGCCACTTTACATCGTACATCTTCATTACCTCATATATCCCATATACCATCTGTCACATCATCATGACTAGTTGGTGTATTTTTTGCTCCTACAAGCCCAGGTAGTACTACCACTAGTCTTCCTCAACCTCCACCTCACACGACCACTGGTGTTCCTCAAGCTCCACCTCATATACCAGTCCATATGGCTTAGAATCCTCCACCACATCAACAACAACCACCAAGGCAGTTCCCAGCATGGAATAGCTCAGGGGCTTTGAACTTATAAGCACAAAATCTAGTGCCCCAAGCTGCTTTGAAGGCCTTGTCGACCTATGATGGTACTGATAAAACTATGTATGAGCATATCCAAGATGTAGCTTCTTTGGTGACTATCCATGATATAATAGATGAAGATGTAATGATAAAATTATTGGTATTGTCATTGAGAGGGAAATTGTTGTATTGGTACCGATCATTGCAATCGGGTACTATTACATCATGGGATCAGTTAGCGGAGTTGTTGATTAAAAATTTTCATGAACAAGCTGATCCATACTCCTTGTTGCACTAGTTTACAATAATTCAAAGACATCCATAGGAGGAGATAGTTGATTTCAATGTCAGGTTTACATGGAGCTGGCAAAGAGTTCTTGATGGTTTGTGGCCCATACATGAACAAGTTGCTTTCTACTATCTCAGGGTGTTTAGCATTAAAATTGGTATGGTTGTGTGATAGGCCAATGTGACTACATTTCTAGACCTATATACGTAGGCACAAAAGGCTGAATCTAATTTGATTGTTGTAGGTAGACTTCCCCCAAATATGACTATGCCCATCGTTCTTGATCTCCCATAGTACTTGTACTCAAGTGCATTTTTGTAGCCCATGCCTTCCATGTACCTAGTTCCCTCATGGAGCTCAAGCCCACCTCATATCACTCTGATCCCTATCCCACAATATCGGCTCCAAGTCTTCCACAATTACCTACTTTATCAGTACCCCAGATTCCTTCATCCATTCCTTTTCTAACACTACCAACACCCCCGGTTCAGTTACTTTTGCCTGCATCACCAACACCACTGCCTTTTCTAACACCCCCTTCATCTTCTAATCCTGATCCTCTCATAGTATTGTTATAGGAGGTAAAATATAATAATGCAACCTTAAGGACGATATCAAATGAACTTACAATAGTAAGGAAGAAGCAAGTGAAGGCTGAATTTTGATCATGGAGATTCCAAACTCCATCGATCACTCGAGAGCAAGCATCTACTAGTAGAGGCCCTGAGAAGAACACAATGGTGTCAAAAAATGAAGAAACTAGTACAACTGAGAAGGCGTACTGGTGTTCAACATGCAATGATCCTCATGGAGAAGAAACTTGCATGGTGCATATGAATTATGTACAAATGCTAGCAGAGAGTTCGGTTGGTGGACAAGTCAATATGATTAGGGAAGCCAATCACAATTTTATGATGTCATATTTAGAGCAAGTTTTAGTTCTCACATGATCCAGAAAGAAGCTAGTAATAGTAGATCCTATTGAGCTTGAACCCTTAAAGGTGCCTGTGGAACCAAAGATGCAAGATGAAAAAGGGAACCCTCTAGTGAAAGTGTCTAGTGGGATGGCTAAGCAGCAATATTCTATCTTGTTGAAATATTTATTGCCTAAGCAAACTCAAGGAAAGATACAAACAAAAGCATCAACTTCACAACCTGCAATAGCTGCTCAAACACAAGATGAAACAAGAGAATAGGCCAAGGAGTGTCTCAAATACCCATCTTTGACCAAGCGACAAAGGGTGGAAGCTACCCAATAGTACCGAGATAAGTATGAGTGGGTTGTAGAGGAGAAAGCTCTGACTATTTCAAATTATAATATTGTGGAAGAGATGAAGAAGATACCTATAAAAGTAAGTTTATATGATGCACTACAGTTGCCTGGACAAGTTGACCTACTGCAAGAATCTTTGAAGACTGCTAAAGATCAAAAGAAAAATCCTTCTCAAATAGTCTTGGTGCAAGCATTACCAACTTTGACCATGGGAAAGAATAGGCCTCCCCCATTTTATTTGTCACTCAGAATGGAAGGGTGGATTGTACACAACTGTATGATCGACTCTGGAGCTACGACTATTGTCATGCCAAAGGTAGTATGTGAAGTGATGGGGATGGAATATACAAGGAGTAGCCCAGGAGTGTTACAGCTGGATGGGACTCTGGTCAAGATAGTGGGAGTGATCAAAGATATTCCCATTGTCCTCCATAGTATGCCATAAATCATGGTCATCCAGGAAGTGGTAGTAGTTGACCTGGAACCATACTTTAGCATGTGCCTCTCAAGGGAGTTCACAACTAATCTGGGAGGATATCTTTCCTTAGACTACTCGCATTTGGAGATACCATTCAAAGGAAAGAGGATTCACATTCATAATGAGAAGCCCTCACCTTTTCACATTGAGAAGTTGGAAGAGGAAGAAGAGAATTCCCTAGGTGTAGTTAACATGATGACCGAGGAGTTAGGAGAGGTTGATTTAATGGAAGAAGCATTGGGTGAACTTCACCTCGAGGATGAGTTTTCACTCATGGATTTCAATGCGATGGTTGGAATGGACATTGGCTGCTATACTATAACTAAGCCAAAGCATATTGAAGAGAAGGTTCCTGATTCTCCCGATCCTATTGTAGACCAGTTATGGAGAATGTATTTTGATGGTGCTAGGTGCAAGAATGGTGCAGGAGCGGCATTGTGTTGATCTCTCCTAAAGGGTTGCAAAAGACCTATTCTTATAGGCTAACTTGGGGTTGCACAAATAATGCAACTGAATATGAGGTATTATGCCTTGGATTGAAGAAAGCTAAGAAGTTGGGTATTAAACAATTGCAGATTTTTGGTGACTCTGAACTTATTGTTAATCAGATCACTAATAAGTGTGTATCAAAGCAACATTACTTAAAAGCTTATCGCAATAGAGTGTGGGACTTGTTTGAATCTTTCACTACTTTAAATATTCAGGCAATTTTGAGAGAGCTAAATAAACATGCAGATATTCTGGCCTCTCTTGGTGCTAACTACTCTCCTATTGAGCAAGTAGTTAGAAAGCCTAAGATAGTTAGGGTAATTTATAGACCCTCGGTTCCTAAAAAAAACCTCTATTGGCAAGTGTTTGACAATGATGAGCAGATAGTCAACTTCTTACTTAAAGAAACTGCAAGCGTTGATGATAGAATTCTTGTCGAAGAAGAGAGAGAAGGGATGATTCAGCTAAAAAATAATCACATTCCTAGGGGACTGATTACACTTGAAAGTCTGTTCGACCAGAATGATCGGGCTGAAAAGCATAGGATCAAAGTAGATGCAAAGGATTATAAAGAATTGTATTTGGAGCATGGGAAAATCATCAAGGTTGGAATAGATGGCACCCTAGAAGAACTGGAAGATATCAAGAAATTGTGTTACGAGTATCCAGATATTGTTGCTTGGAGCTACCATGATTTGAAGGGTTATGATAAGAATGTGATCCAACATACTATAGAACTGTAGGAAGGGGTAAAACCTTTTCATCAAAAATAATGACTTGTCAATCCCAAGATTGAAGTCCTTATGAAAGCAGAGTTATTGAAGATGTTGGAGGTAAAAATAATTTATCCAATCAAGCACTCAACATGGGTGGCGAACCTGGTCCTAGTACGAAAGAAGAACGGAGACATTCGGTTGTGTGTTGACTTTCACAATCTGAACCAGGCATCATTAAAATATCATTACCCTCTACCGTAGATCGATCAAATCCTTCATGTAGTAGCTGGTGCCTAGATATTCTCATTGCTAGATGGTTTCTCTGGATATAATCAAATATGGGTGAAAGATGAAGATCAACATAAAACAACATTCACCACCAAGTGGGGTACCTTCGCCTACCAGCGGATGCCATTTGGACTTTCAAATGTCGGTGCCACTTTTCAGAGGGCCATGGACATTGCTTTCGATGAGTTATTGAATAGGATTATTGTGATATATCTTGATGATATGACTATGTTTTCACATCGTAGAGAAGACCACGTTGCTCATTTGAGGTAGGTGTTTGAGAAGTGTCGTGAGTTCGGGATCTCGATTAATCCGAAGAAGTCAATATTTATTATCAAAGAAGGGAAGTTGTTGGGCCATGTAATCTCACAAGAAGGATTGGCAATCGATCCTGCAAGAGTTGAGGCCCTAATGAAGTTACCATTGCCTACTAATAAAAAGGATCTACAGTCTTTCTTTGGCCAAATTAATTTCATCCGTAAGTTCATTGCTGACTTCGCTCAGGTGGTGAAACCCATGACTGAGCTTTTGAAGAAATATGTTGAGTTTAAATGGACTGAGACAAGAAGATAGGCTTTCAAGGAAATCAAGGAGAGGATTACTCAGGCTCCGGTATTGGTTAATCCTGATTATTCTAAAGATTTCATTCTCTATGTCGTAGGTGAATAGGAGAGTTATGTTGTAGTTTTGACACAACGACAAGAGGATGGAGATGAGAAGCCAATTGCTTTCTTGAGTCAGGTCATTGCTCCCCATCAGGAGAAATATAATTTTATTGAGAAACAAGTATATGCGGTGATGAAATCATTGAAGAAATTCTGACACTTTGTTTCTCAGAGCAAAATGGTTGTGTATGTTATACACCCCGATGTATGAAACTTTATTCTCCAAGGAGAATTAGGAGACAAGAGAGCAGGTTGGGTCTCAAAAATTCAAGAGTATGATGTGGAGATCCGACCAACGAAGCTAGTTCATGGGAGAGCTCTATGCTAGGAGCTAGCCAAAAGTGCGGCCTCTGAATCATTGGATGTGGTGCATGAGGATAGTATTGGTGAAAGCATTTGCATGAACCATACCGCTAGTGATCATGATTGGACCGAAGATCTAATTGATTATTTTACTTCAGGAAAATGTCCATCTCGCCTTGATGCTTCGCAACATCGAAGATTCAGGTTGCAAGCTCTCAAATATACTTTGTTGCCCAATGGGTTATTTCACAAGAACATTGATGGAGTTCTTCTCAAGTGTGTAAGGGACTCCAAAAAAGAAAAAATATTAGAAGAATTTCATTCGAGACTATCGGGTGGTCATTATGCAGGAAGGCCCATGGCCTTAAAAATCATCCGAGCAGGCTATTTTTGGCCCACTTTGTTTGTTGATGCTCATAAAGTGAGTACTCACTGCGACAGTTGTCAGCGATATGTTGGCAGAATCAGAAAGGGGGCATTGCCTCTTCACCCGATTCAAGTAGAAGCACCTTTTTAGTAGTGGGGTCTTGACTTTGTGGGAGTTATTGACCCACATTCTTCTACAGAGCATAAGTACATCTTGACAACAACTGACTATTTCACCCGATGGGCGGAGGCCATTCCTACTAAAAAAGTGGACCAAGCAACTGTCATCTCTTTCCTAGAGGGAATCATCACTCGCTTCGGTGTTTCAGACTCAATTATAATCGATAATGGAACTCCATTTATTGGGGCCAAGATCACGGAGTTTGCTAGCAAATACGGGATTTATCTCAAGACTTCATCCAATTATTACCCGCAAGGGAATGGTTTGGCCGAATCCACCAATAAGAATTTGCTGCGAATTTTGAAAAGGACACTGGGAAACAACAAGAGAAGCTGGCATTTGTTGTTGAACCAGGCGCTTTGGGCAGATCACATTTCCATAAAAAATTCCATTAAAACTTCTCCGTATGCATTGGTGTATGGTAAGGAAGCAATTCTTCCTGCTCACATTGAGCTTTCGGTCCTTCAGACATTGCAGTTGTTTCAGGAGGAAGATGAGGAGTTTGATCCTATGAGCGCATGATTGGCACAATTAATACAGTTGGAAGAGGATAGAGAAAAGTCTTACTAGGTGTTTGTCGAACATAACAAGGAAATGCAGAAGTGGTTCGGGAAGAAGACAAGCGAACGCAGTTTTCAAGTAGGAGATTTGGTTCTCAAGTGGAATGAAAAGAAGGCCAAGCCCGGAGAGCATCACAAATTTGATGCTATTTGGGAGGGCCCTTTCCAAATATCTGTTGTGAACTCGGCTAACGCCTATCATCTTCAAGACATGGAAGGTTGGGATCTTCCAATTCCAGTGAATGACCTTCATTTGAAGGCTTATATTCAGTAACAACATCTTGATAAGGTACTTTTGTAAAATATGTATATATTCATTTTCCTAATTATTTTCATTTTTTTAAAATATATATAAGGGAAAAAAAATTAAGTCCTTGTATTCGTCTCGTTTTTGTCCTCTTGTTAGGAGAACATGTTCATAAATAAAATATATGTATATAAAAAAAAAAAAAATTTTTTTAAAAATCGCCCTTTGTAGCTGGATTTAAAAAAAAAAAATTAAATTAAAAAAAAAAAAAAAAATAAAAAATGATGGTGTTTTTTTGATTTTAAATAATAATAAATAATAAAAAAAAATATAAAAAATAAAATAAATTTAATTAAAAAAAAAAAAAAAAAAGAAAGTTGTTTTTCTAAAAGGGAGGCGAGTTTTTTTTAGAAAATCTGATTTTCTAAAGGAAAAGGTAAAAAGGCAAGGAACAAAATTTATAAAAGGAGAGCCTTCGCCCCAAATTCATCAAGCAGATTGAAAGTGCTCTGAAGGAGAAGCAGATTTTAGTGAGCAAACATTCCCTTTGATTTCGGAGATTTATTGCGGATATATTGCTTCTCCCAAGACGTGGCAATTATTGGAAAACATGCAGGTTGGCGGAAGTTTTTCTTCTCGAAGGAGCAAAAGAAGCATTTAATTGGTTCAAGTGGCCAATTTATTTTTCCAAAGCAATATTCTATGGCTAGGGCATGGTTTACGACATAGTTATGCGGTAAAGAAAGATGCTTTTCCCAAGGTGAATTTGGTAGTGAATCAGAGGATATGTTGGGATACATTGGGAATAGTGCCTAGGCGAGTGCATCAAGGCTCACATTTTTTCCAAGTAACTCAGCATTTATTGTGGTGGTTGGAAAAGAGCTCTATTTAAATAAAGCAAGGTAAAGCTCGTAGTTAAAATTTTATTTAAATTTTTTCTGCTACCGTGTGCTTCGAACTATTATTGCAGAAGTGTCCAGATAGTGTTTGGTAAATTTGTCAAGGAGAAAAATGGGAAGACGTAGTAAAGAGCCCCAAGATGCTTCAGATAGTACAGAGCCCAAGAAGTCAAAGAGAAAAGAGGGGGGTACGAGGTCTAAAAAGGCCCGAAAAAATGACTATGTTGACTTGGGCCCCTATGATGACACGATGATCGAAATTGGTGATTGCATAATAACCCACAAAGGAGTGGAGAGACTGCGGCAAGACGTTGAACTTGCAGTTAATCAGGGGGTCACATCAGAAAGTTGGCTAACAGTGTCATACCATTCATAGCTTTTCTGGTACCTGTGCCCACTTGTACACTCTTGTCCTGAGCTGGTGCAGCTCATTACCAAATTTTATGACCCATTCACTAGGGTAGTAAGGAATGCGAAGAGGGAGATTCTCTTCACTATTACCCCAGATGAGATCCGAGAAGCATTCGCATGTGGATTGCAACCACCTGCCTATGGGGTTCATAAGAAGTTGCACATCGATGAATAGGAAGATAGATACGTCTCTACTGTAATGATGCGTAAATTCATGGAGACTCAGCTCATCAAAGAACCATCGATGGGGCAGCTTCCCAACTTGCCTAAACCGCTTAAGGATTTTAAAATCTTGGATATCTATTCAATGCTAGCATGGGTCACAGGTTTACCTTCTGATGATACTGTGCACAAGTGGCAGGTGACTTTAGCGCAATGTATTGGTCGGGTAGATTTTTATTCCCCATCAGTTATGATAGAGGACACCAATCCAATCTTCTTCGATTGGGCTGATTACATCTCATGGAGGATGAATTCTCAGTTGGAGAAATTGTAGACTCAAAAAGCGAAATCATTCAAGCACAGTTCATTTTTGGTATGGTTTTTCTTCTTTCAATTGCAGCAATATTTTCCTTTTATTGCAGTTACACAAATAGATGAAAAAGATCAACCTTTGCCAGTATATAAGTGGACTTCAGTTTTGTCAAGAAGGGAGTCTTTCTATAGTTTCAACAGTTGGTTTTTGGGGCCGACAATAGAACTGTTATGTGGTACATGTGAAAGAGTGTCATGGGAGTTGAGAGATATATTGGTCACTCAAGAAAAGGGTGATATTTTTCTGCTTACCCAGGGTGTAGTTGTACGAGTTTTTGGTTTCATGGGTAAGCCATTTTTGTTGCCATACTTCGCTACGAAGCATGTTTTTGCTATGGAGGTAGTGCACTAGTCAGATTACGTAAATGATATATATGGAGCTAGGCATGGAAAAAAGACAACATGCAATATGCCATTCAAGTTTGGTGGTATAGTAGCGGGCCAAATCAGATAGAATCGACTTCTCACTATTGCCTTGCAAGATCTAGGATTGATAGAACTACCACAACATTGGAGGTATGACCCCTTGGGCAAGTTTAAGGAAATTGTCAAGTTCAAATCATTTCATTGTTGTCCTCGACCCGATATTGAGCGAAACAAAAATAATTTCAATGGGCCCGACATGAATTGGCATATTGAGAAAATGGCTACACTTCCCCCTTGGCATGACTGCTATGAGCAAGAAGTAGAGTATAGATCTCAAGTCCCTCCGCCAAGATTGTTTAGTCAGGTTAAAGCCAGTAATCCTGAATGGTCCGAAGAAAAGATAATGAATTGGTGGATAATGCGGGTTCACCAAGGAAAGCCAATGACTCCTTATGGGCTCAAACTGGATGATGCCTTTTCAGAGGTTTATGATGAATATGTTGATTCTTATCAGCCAGTCACTTTCACCAACATTTTACCACATAGTTTTCAATAGTCTGATAGTGGTGAAAGCAAGTCTGAGGGACAACGTCCTTTGGTTGAAGAAGAGACTCCTAAGGAGGAAGAGCAACAATATGTGTTTAAGCGAAGATCATTGTGAACAAGATAGAAAGTTGAAGAAGCACCCATCTCAAAGAAGCAAGATGTGCAAAAGGTGCCACCATTTCCCAAGGTGGTGAAGAAACCAAGGACCGATGCTATTACCATTTCTTCCATTGATGTTCTAGTTACTATGGTTACCACAACTTTGGTTGTCTCTATAGTAGTTGTCTCTCCTCTCGTGATGATCGAGGCTCCAACCATGGTTGCGCAAATGGTTCAAGGATAGGAGGAAGATCAACCGTTAGAACCACCACAAGAGGAGGTCATGGAGACCCAAGTAAATGTTGAAGAGGTAGCAAAGGAGCAACGAGAAACATTATAGTTGCCTCCATATTTGCATCACACGGTGCTCATGCCCGAAGGTACGTCTCCCCTTCCTTCTTCTTCTTCTCCTTCTTTATTGGAGCATGTAGTGACTTCTTCCGATTCACTCCCATCAGTTTTTGTGTCCATTTCCCCACCTTTTGGTATGCCTTCTGTATCCATTCCACTTCCTTCTTCTTCTCTTCCCAAAGTTACTACTGCTCCATCTTCTATTCCCTTTTCTTCATCCTCCCTTTCTTTTAGTTCATATGCATCGGGGCCGAACCCATTTTTGCGCCCTTCCACATCCATTATCACTACCATTTCCACCGAAGCTGTAAGTACGCAAGCTCCTCCCAGAGTGAGCATAACTATAGTTAAAACCGATCCACCCATCCATCCCACTATTTCCATTCCTCCACTTTTAACTGCCACATCCATTTCATAGCCTACCCACTCTGATGCCCTCATTCCCTTCACCCCATTTTTGGAATTGTAAGCTTTGCCCGATGTTCAGGTGGCATCCAAGCAGTCCGATGTAGAAAATATCAATAGGGCTCACTTGAGTTCATCGCAGTGGTTGAAAAGCAAGTGGTGCAAAGAGGCTCTCACACCAGCACATCCTCTTAAGAAAGTTGCTTTTGATCCTGTTGCAATGGAGGCTCATATCACCAAAATTACTCCATTGGTTCAGAAGCCTCAAGGAGAATTGTTGCCAGGCGATCTTATTTCTGAGACCATAATAGAAGACCTCACAAGGATTGATCCTATAGAAAATATGGGCAATATACAGGTGGACATGAGTTCAGTTTACCTTCATGGTGAGCACTATAAACAGAAATATTTTGATCAGGTTGACAAGATCATTGAACTCGAGACTGCCTTGGCTAAAAGTAGAGCATAGGAGGAAAAAATTGCTACAAAGAATGAGCACTTACGATGATAGGTAGGAGTGCACTTGAAAGAAAGAGATGCAGCCTAGATTGAGATGAACAACCTTCACCTGAAGCTAGAAGCTATCCAAACTCAATTAGCTGAGAAAGTTGCTCAAGCTATGGGTTTTTCTCGAGATAATATCAAAGAAGCCCATCTTCGCTCCGCACAAAACTATGAAAAATTGGCTCCAGAAGCAGTTCAAGTTCTGATTTACTTATGGGCGGCTCACATTCAGATTCAAATGGGACAACACATAATTGACAACACGGAGGAGTTACTATCACCCCATATGGAGATGGCAGTCAAAATACAGGCCTTGGCAAATTCCACCATGTATGTGAAACCCCTGAGCGAGATGGACCATTCTTGGTCAGCTGCAAAAGTCACATTGCACAACTATTTTTAGTAGATGGATCTCATGTGATAAGGTCAAAAAATTCTAAATGCCATAGAGTGGGAACATACTATTTTGATGACTCATCTTAACGCTCTACGCGACATGGGTTTTCCAGAATTTATTGATGAGTGGGGTGAACCTCTTCCACAAGCACAATTGGAGGTAGCATGGAAGCAGTTTGTTGAAGATACCTCTAATATTGATGCTTGGGAGGAACCTATCATGGATGTTCAGGTGTTGCCATTCATGCAGAAGTACACTCGTATGGAGCTTTCGTTGTTTGAGTTAGCCCAATGAGCGAGGCGCCTGAGCTTGGAAGATATTCAAAATTTGTGCTTTGTATATGAATCCCTGAGTACTCCTTCTTTGTTCACCACATAGGCATGGGAAGATACAGTTGTATTTTATGAGGTCACTTTTGAGAGCCTCAAAGAATAGGAAGAACAAGCAGAGGTAGAAAAATAAGCAACCGTGAAAGCAGTTGAAGAGTAGGAACGAGCAGAAGTACTTCGAGTTGTAGTAGAAGTAGAAGCCATTGAGAAAGTTGAAGAGGAGGAGCATCAGAAGGCATCTACATCGAAGGCACCAGCCAAGGAGGCTGGAAAGAAGACTCAAGATCACCCAATGGATTAAGGCCTAGGATCACTTGCATCCATGCGAGCTGGATACCCCGAGAGCCACCATAAATATTGGTAGTTTTGCACTATGCCACATTGGTTTTAAATAAATTGTTGATTGTAATGTAAAAATTCATGATGTAGCATCTTGCTTAATTTTAAAATAAACATTGTAGTCATTTCAGTTTTTTGTATGTAATTTTTCATTTGAAAAATAAACATTCTAACCCCAATCACGACTTGGAAATCGACTTCAAATTAATTTGATTGAATCACCCACAAAAGAAATTCAAAGTTGAAGTAAATTGACTTAAAGCCATGTAGAAGTAAAAGTAGCAAAGAAAGAATAAAAATGATGAAATTTGGCTGAGGTGTTGAAACATGATCATGTTCGCCCCATTAGAAGGGGAAGTCATGTTCGCCATTGGTGGGGGAAGATTAAGGGAGGTGAAGATTAAAGAATGCAATCATGTTCACCTTGTGAAAGGGGTGAACATCATGTTCACCTTTCATTTGGGTGAACACGATTTCAAGATGTACGTCATAGTCACCCCAAAGTATGGGTGATGATCTCGTTCGCCCCTTTTGGGGGGGGAACGACATTGGAATGTATAATTGGGCAACAAAGAAAATTAAAATTGGTTTTACCTTTGCACTTCGACGGAGATGTGTTTCACCTTTTTCAAGGGGTGAACACATATTAGGAGTTCCATTTGGTGAAAGTGTTTGAAGTGGAGGTGATTTTAAATTGTTCCAAATAAAAATCATGTTTGCCCCTTGTTTTGGGTGAGTGTTGTTGAAGTTTAAAAGGAAGGGGTGAAGTTGTTTCAAAGAACAATTGCGTTCGTTTCTTTAATGGGTGAACGTAATTAAAGCTCTCAGTTCGGGCGAAGGAGATTTTTTTTGTTAAAGAGTTTCAGTTTCTCACGATGCCTGAGGATAAATTATGGAAAACATATGCCGAATTAAATGATGCAGGATTTGATCTTTAATTGCCATCATCTTGGGCGATATTAAAGTTTGATTTTTTGGTTGAAGATATGCCTTAAATTATTGCTGCAATTTAATGTTGGTGGCGAAGTGGAAAGCATTTGTGTTATTTTCAAGAACATCTTCTCGAAGGTTTTACTTCCTCTCCGAAGCAAATTTAATGAGGAGTAAATTATTGAAGCATATGTTTGATTTTCAAGAAAATGGAGGTGCCCAAAATTTAATGTCGTGGTGATCAAAATGCCTCGTCACTCCAAATCATTTTCGGATCGTGATTGTCAGAAGAAGATTTCCAAGAAATGATGACTCATTATGTCTCTGATCTATGGACATTGGGTCCTTTCATGTATTTAATGAAAGAGGCGCAAACCTCTATAAATACTAAGAAAACTTTCATTGTAAGGGGTTGGAAAAAATAGATATCCTACAAGAAAACTCTTCAAGTTCTCTGCAGTAATAGACATACAGAGCTCTTGGATTTGCAAATGACTTGGTGCATTATTGTCTTTTGATTTACGCATTTCTTTTCATGCTCGTATTCTTTATTTGCTGTTGAATTTAAATTCTGCAAATTGAATTTGAATATTGTTGATGAGAGGAGTGAGTGCTGGAGTGCCAATTTGAAGGATTATATGTGCAAAGTTTTAAGTAAATTCTGTTGTTTCTTTATCTATTGCATGCTATTCATTGCTTGGTGTGGATTCTTGCTATCAGTCTATTCCCATCCTACACAGTCGGCCTGTGGCCATATTTCTCATTTCTTTCCGCATTTTCTAATTTCTTTCCTGCATCTCTAGTCTTCAACCAGTTTAGGATTAGTAAGGGAGCCAACCCTCTCTGGAGATTGACACGGAGGACATTCCTTTCCTCCGGTCATTCAATGTTGGTCGTATCTAGGGCGCACAAACGCATTTTTGTTGATTAGGCAGATATTTGACCAACAGATATCAGTCTCAAGATTTTCCCCTAAAAGAGATTGTTAGTAGTATTAGAGCCATATTTTGCTCTAATATATTATGTATTTTGCATAGACTTACCACATGGTTTAGATGTTCAATGGGGTGGTGATATCTTCCCTAGTGAAATAAGTGAGAGACTTGAGAGCAAATTGGGGTATCTCATCCCATAATTCATGTGGAGAAAGGGGTGCCAAAGGGCCTCTATCATTCTAGGCAAGGAATATTTTTTGTGGTGGAGGTGGAGCAACCATATTATGGCTTATAGCTCTCCTTCTTTGCAAAATGGTGGTGAATGGTGGCAGCAACTCTTGCCACCTTTTGTAGCATAGAAATTGATAGTAGGTCTTCTATTTGGATATTTTTAGATTCTTCATTTGGAGTGGAGTGGCTAGGTACATGTAGTTCATGCTTTAGAAATAGATAGACTGAGGCCTTAATCATAGCCTCAATCTAATATCTTCAAACAACAACTTCTTCTAGTGTTCATTCTGGAGTGAAGTCACTAGGTGAGTGAAAAGGTGCTTCAATAAGCAAGGGTAGGTATATACCCTCACCAAGTCTAGCCTAAATTTTTTTTGTGATTATGGGACCAATAATTTGTCATTGGGGTTCCACTAGGTATGTCATTAAATTTTTGTCATCACCAATTATCTTGATCAAACAAATTATACTTTGTGCAAAGTAACATAGTAGGACCACAATTAAAAGCATAGGGTTCAGCTCAATCAGGGGCCTTTGAGATTTTTTAACAAGGTTGGATCCTTGTTAAGATGTGATCTTTTAGGTGAACTTGAACTCATAAGGGAAAAACAATGTGAGAGATAAAATTTAAAAACAACTCAAATAAAAGAAAAGGGTGGTGATGCACAAAAATATTTGTTAAGATATCCTTGAACAATATATATGAATGTTATGTTCCAATGGTGAACACTTCCTCTCCTCAATATAGTTAAGCACAAATGAGTTTTATTGACATATCTGTGCATAATAAAATAGGTCAGTAGGAGAACCATAGATGGCTAATCCAAAAATTGACACAGGCCTCCCACACACACATATGCAAGTAAAATCCAACATTCAAGTAAATAATAAAAAAACATACACACATACAAAAATGGGTCAGCATGAGAGCCATAGATGGCTAGTCAAAAAATTGATGTAGGCCTCCATATATATATGCAAATAATTTTTACAAAGATTGTGCTAGAAGTGGGGGTTTGATTTACCCACAAGTTGCTTAGGAACCAATTTCTCTACAAATTGAAATGAAAGGAAAGCTTACAAAAGATTAAAAATGAAAACTTCTCAATCCTTTGCATTATCTAAACTAGTACTATTTATAGATTATAGTGGGGAGAATTTCCCTCCAAAATTTGTAGGAATATTTGACTCTTTCAACTACCTTTTTTGGTGATTTTGAATATTAAATGAGGATCTCTTTTGCCATATCTTGTATCAGTCTAGAACTACCATTATTGTGTGTGTCATCCCTTAGTTTTTATATTTCACTTACCTATTCCTATATTACCAATTTGAAGTGTTTTTGGTAGATAATCTTATATTTTCCTAGTAACGATGCATCATTTTGGATCAACTACTTCTTATGGGGATCCGTGTGCCATTACTCATACCTGTTTTTGTTCTAATGAATATTTATTTTTGAGGCATTCTAACCACTTTATCAAAACTTATTTTTCCTTTCTTTATTTGTAGGATTTATCTAATAGTACCCACTCATCAAAACTTTAGCCTCGTTTACTACTTTGAATCTTTGAAGTCTCGAAAGACAGTCTTATTGGATTTTTATATTCTGTCTTGGCTTGTTTCCCCAAAAACTTTCAATTAACCCTTACTTGTACCTCCTATTTCAAAAATCATACCAACATTTACCTTTTAATTGGATATTTTCCTTATCTTCTTTTAAGGTAAATTTATTTGACGTACCTTATGGTGCATATTACAAATGCTAATATTTTAATCCACATGACTCTATCCATGTTTGTTGCTCTACCATCATCTTGGTTTGCTCTTCCTATTGGACAAGAATTTAGTGTAGATAAGCTTAACCCTGGTAGCATCCTTTGTTTAATGTGGGGAAATAGATTCCTTACAAGGTCTCTTGATATGGGATCCCTGCAAGTCCATATTTTCCTTTCTAGTTGCTAATTTCCTCTTAGTCACCCCTCATAACTAGTTGTTATTTTCTAGGTGTGGTGGAAAGATGACTCGTGAGGACCATAAGGTCATGGACCTAAAAAAATATGGATGAGAACCAATTCTACTAGCTTGTCCATAATTATTGTTTAATTTGAACCTTTGCCATCAATGGGGGTCTTTTAATTATCATCCAAAAGTCTCACAAGACACCATCAATAGTGAGGTATGGTTCAAATATCACCAAAAGGGCTAAGCAATATTACCATGGGCCTCTATATGATAATTTTATGATATTGGCTACACAACATGAGGGTTTTCACACCTATCCTTACCCTTTGAATATATCCTTTAGGTAATATTTGACGTGGTATTCTTGTATTTTGGTGATGATGCAAATGCTCTTGCTTCTGCCTTGGGCTCTGCATTATCTTCTAAGTGCAATATGGCTAGATTATAGTAAATTATTTACTATAGGAAATTTTGAGCACCATTGGCCATAGTAGACTTTTGTAAAAGTGAATTTTTTTGCATCCACTATATTGGCCTTGAAAAATTCTTTCCAACAAGTACATATGATCCTATACTTGAGAATGGATTGATGTCTCAAATTACAATAAAATAGTGTCTCATCAAGCAAAAGAAAGTGGTAGATGATTTTCCCTTTAAGAAAAATCTTGTCGGGATATTTTGCAGCATATTTCGGGATTTAAAAAAAAAAATTATATGGGCCTCTAATTTATTACAATCATTGAATAAAGAAAAATGGACAATAAATAAAGGTGAATTTAGTATTTCCATTCTCCATGTGGGATATTAATTAAAATACAAGAATTTTATTGTCCATAAAGTCACTTAATGTATATCTAAACTCACCATATATCCAACTCATGGTAGAGCTAGGTTGTGTCATTGAATACGGTGGGGATATGTGTCACTTGTTAACTTAAATTTCCTCCACTGGACTACTCATTATGTATTGAATATAATTTGTTGCCCTTGAAGAAGGAGAATTAGTCGATTTTCTTAAGGGCCTCATGGCATCCTCTAAAATGGAATGACATAGCAAAAAAGGATATGGGTACCTGAGGTACCATGTTATATTCACTAGTTATTACCAGTCCTACCATAATTATGCAAATATTCATCGTTCATAGAGCTAGAAAACTTGTTTCCCAAATGTTAGTGATGACAGAATTTTTTTATTGATGGTGCACCTTGCAAGTTATGAGAATGAGACTCTGCTACCATCTCTCTCATAGTTGATACTATTACTACTAATATTGTGAAATATGAATATGTAGTCCACAAAAATTGGTATAGATGCCCAATAGTTACAATAGGAATTGCAATCAAAACCATATCCATTTCCTTTGTGATTTGAAGATAGGTCATGGAGGCCTTGGTTGGAGACACTGACACCATAGGGGCCACTATAAGAAATATGGAGGTGATACTAAGCCTAGTAGGTTTGAGTACCTAGACCCACTGGAACCATACACAAAGCACACTGTAGCTTCAAATTGTTTGGCATTGATGATGCTTGGGAGCACCTACCAAAATGCAAGTAGGCATGTAGGAGACAACCCATCCCATAGAGATGTCAAGAAATTAGTTGTACCTAACAATGTCATAATAATTGGGCACCCTTATCAACAATGATAGAAAAGAGGATGATGGTGAGATTGATGTTGTTGGTGGATGTATTTTTCAACCATGGAACAAAGAGTGGTGGGTTTTATTATCTCTTCTTGTGGATTTCATGATCAACAACAACAATAATAATAAAAACACATATAATGAGGTAGCCATACGAAATGAATCATTGACAAATCCTACCCTTTCTTCCATTGATGGTGAGGGTACCAAGGTAATTGATGATGTCGATGTGGTTCCTCTAATTTTTGATGTTATTACAAAATAAACTTTTTACAACAAATATAATGTTGTTGGTATTCTAGTGGAACTCCACTCAAGGGATTCCATATATTTAAATGAGGTGAAGAAATTTGGAGGATACATGCCATTGGTAGACATAAGCCTAAATGGAACATTTAGATTATGATGTAAGGTCAAATATTTATTAGATCGTATGAATAGACAACATCGATTGATAACCCTATAGGTGCTCTCATATCTTATCTTATCTTCTCCATAAAATAATATATAAATGTACATGGTTTTTTTTTAATTTACATGGTGGAATCAGTAGCCACCATGAATCCAGGTAGGCTATTTGATTTTTATGGCCATCACAGTATTCTTCATTGTTTGCCTTGAAATTTGCCACATATTTTTTAACGTAGTCCACCCCTATAACCACCATGCCACAATAATTTTAAACCTTCTACATATCTAAAAGCACCAGGCAAGGGACAAGTGTTCAGTCCTAAGAGGCTCAATATTTGAACCTTGGACATCCACCCCCTAATGGGGTTTGGTTAAACCAATTGGTCTACACCTCAAACCTTATAATTGTACATGGTTGAACAAAGTGTACATATATTAATTCTAAGATGATACTAATTATAGCATGTTATTGCATAATGGAGGGGTATATATCTCATAATACTAGAAGAAATCCAAAAATGAAACTACGAATATGGGAAATATATTGAGTTTCAGAGTGGCTATGAAGATGCCATGAAGATAGTGGAAAATATCAAGCACAGCTAAGAGGATTAGAAGAAAGGAAGGAGAAGGAGAATTTCCTTTAAGGAAATTCCCCCTCATGAGGCAAGATTGACTACTCTAATACGAACTGATATAGATCTAAAACCAAACTTTTTATTATCCTTTGAATGAAAAATTATAACCTTATATAAACATAAGCTAAGTCTAATTTACAATATCTACCATTTCTTTCATATCTTACCAGAAACACAATTTTAGAATATAAACTACTAGCTTCCCTAACAACCCAACTGACAATTAACTAAAAAACCTATCTACTTGGAAGCTTCTCATGATTATTTGGCATGTTTAACGTAGAAAAAATCTTATGCTATTAATAATACCTAAAACCTATGTTAATCCTCACTAGTGATTATGCTTCTCAATAATAATATCTATGGCTTATGCTATTTTTACGCCCCCAATGACCCTAGTAATAGGATCCACTTATGGGATTACTTCCTTCCTCCCTCCCTCCTACTAAGTAGACCATGGGTGGTGACTTTAATATTATGGAGTATTCCAAAGATAAAATTTGGACTCAACCTTGGCCTCTTTCCAATGTTGAATTTGCTAGTTGGAAATTTTGTTGTAATTATTTAGGGGTGTTTGATCCTTTATTTGGGACTACTCTATTTAATTTCATACCTTTGTTTACCTGGTCCAATCTTGGAGATGGATCCAAAAAAGAGCTTGAAAACATAATAGATTCTACATGAGTAAATCACCTGTTGAAAGTGTAACCTAACTTATGGATAAGTGTTGGCAATTTTGGGTTTGAGATCCTAGCTTCTTGTCTATGAGTTGTCATTGATGTCAAAAGGAAATGGCATTAATGTTAAGAGGATGTGTTGGCTTCAAAGGTGGAAGATTCCAAGAGAATCCAGAGAGATTCCATTGGCAAGGGTTTTTCATTAAAACCAAGTTAAATGGTTTTTATTAAAACCAATGGAGGTTCTCTTTATTATTTATTTAATTATTATTTAAAACCCTTCAAGGTTTTAATTAATTAATTATTTAATTAATTAAGGGAGAAATTATTTTTAATTTATTAAAAATACTTAAGGGTTTTTAAACCCTTTAGAAAGCAAATTTCGATTAAATTCGAAATTACTTTTCTTTGCAGCTGACGTGTTCTAAAGTCCACGTATGGACTATAAATATGAGAAGGTTCCTAAGGTTAAAGTCTACTTGGAAAAATCGAAGGCAATTAATTGGTTTTGGCTGCGATCGAATGTTCTGTTTACGCTGCGAAAGAGGAGAGCTCGTGGTTTGAAAAGCTTTCGAAAGCTTGACCGTTCATGTGGAAGGAAGTCCGTCTTGGACTTCGTAAGCCTCTTGTGGGCTAGTGGCAGCGAAGGCTGCGTTTGGGCCTTGCGTAGGCGGAGGTCTGCGTTTCGATCCCCACGGAGGGAGTTGTGCATGGATTAGTCACGTTTTTATTAAAACGTGTTTTGTGCCACGAATTTCGGATTCTTCAAGGGCAGCCATTATAAGGTGTGATTATTTTCTTGATATGATTTTTGGCATTGTTTAGCATTGTTTAAAAGACATAGGAGAAATAAGGGGATATTTCTTTGGTTGTATTTTTGAGATTAGTCTTTTGCTATGCTAAATTTAAAAATGGAGATATAAGGTGTAAGTTTTGGTTGTTGTGTTTTTGGCTTCTTTGGTGGTTGTTTTTAAAGAAGAGGAGCTAAAAGGTGTATTAAGGAAAGTTTTTATATATGCTCATTTATCTTGGTTCTAACCCTAACTTGGTTGGAAGTTTGAGGGTTGTGTGTGGTGACAGCTTTAAGGATCAATTTTCTTCTACTCCAAAAAGGTATGGGCACATTTTTCTTATGAGTATGATTGGTGTATGTTTTTCTGAAATAAGGTTGGAGTGAAAAGGTTTTCAACTAGGTTTCCTTTGGTTGGGTGTAAATCCTATTTTCTGGTTTGTTGAAGACTACTTATGCATTGTTATCCTTAAGGAGAGTTTTTGGTGAATGCATAATTTTTGGTTTGAGATAGTGGAAGCTTTGTGCACTAGGGTTTATATTTGTGAGTCTAGCTACTTGCATTGAGTTGGTGGAACCCTTGGTTGGCTGTTTTGAGTTTGATGGTTGAGTTGCTTCCATAGAGGTTGTTTGATCAAGTTATTGCTTTACTTGATTCATGATATTGGGCTTACTCCATTGAGTTGATTTGAGCAAGTTATTCTTTGCATTTGGTGATATTGTGTTGGTGGCTGTTTTGTTCAAATATCTTTGGAGGGAAAAGGATTTCTACTTGTTTCCTTTTCTTGTGATGATTGGTTGAATGCTTCAAGGTTGATGTTGAGTTGAATGGTGTTGGTTGACTAAACCTTGTTTGATGAGCATTGTTGTTGAAACCCTAATTGATGGTGAAAAGAACATGAGTATCATTGTTATGTGATTCTTTGCATAGTTGGCAATTGTTGGGGTTTCATGTTCTTGAAAGAAAACATTCTATCCTATCCATTTCAGATATTGAGTTGAGTTTTCAGATTTGAGATTGAGATTGAGCTGAGTTGATTTGAGTTGAGTTTTGAGATTGGGATTTGAGTATAGAACATATTGAGTCTCTAACAATTCTCTTTATGCTTCTATGAGTTTGACAAATCACATTGGGTCTCTAACAATTCACTTTGTGATTTCCTACTAAGAAAGTTTTTCTTGGTGAGCTTGCTGAGTTTTTGGACAGGTTCCAGTGGGGACTTGTGAGCATTTTTGGACAGGTTTTGGTGGGGACTTGTGAGCAGTTTTGGACAGGTTCCGATGGGGACTTGTGAGCAGATTTGGACAGGTCCTAGCAGAGGACTTGTGAGCTGAGTTTGATAGTTCTATCAGAGAACTTGAGGACAGAGGTGCATTGGTTCTATGAGAAGAACCTGAGGATAGATTTGGCAAGTCTTTGAGAAGGCTTGTATGCAGAGGATTGATTTGTTCAAGAGTTGGACAGATCTGATAGATAGAGGAAGACTTGTACTAGACCGACTGAATGTGTTTGGTACAGGTTGTTGAGCTATTGTGGACGTGATCATAGAAGGCAGAGGTCTCTTAGGCTAAGCATTGAGGATAGGAGGTCTTCGGTGGAAAGGAGTTCCACGTGTCTGGCAAGAGGTAGAGGCAGTTGATCTTCTGAGGGATCATTTCTAGAGCAGAGGGGAAGGTATCTCCTTTGAGCAGAGGCTCATAAATTTTGATTGGGGGAAGGTATCTCCTTTGAGCAGAGGCTCATAAATTCTGATTGGGGGAAGGTATCTCCTTTGGGCCGAGGCTCATAAACATTGTAATTGGGAAGGATTCCCAAAGAACTTTGAGATAACTTTTAGAGAAAAGTTTTGTGGATGTAGCCCACCCATTCTGGGTGAACCACGTTAAAATTGGTGTCACTTTGTGGATGATATTGTGCATTGCTTTGATATTGCTTTGGGTATATTGCTTTACTATTTTGAAGTATAAAGGAAAAAGTAAAAAGAGGTCTTATACTGTTCACCCCCCTCTTAGTATAAGCTTGTGTTCTTCAATTGGTATCATAGCGGGTGCCTTCGAAAAGTTTAACAGCTTGAAGAAAAAGCTAGTAAAGAACACAATGGATCATTCAAGTGGCAATGCAACACCTATTCTTGATGGGTCGAATTTGGGTCTTTGGAGTGCAAGGATGAAGGTTCATCTAATGGCACTTGGGAATGAGGTTTGGGAAGTGATTGAAGATGAGTACACTATTCCCGAACATGGTCCTAATACTAAAGAAGAAAGGCTCCTACATCACAACAATTCAAAAGCAATGAATGCAATCCTGAAAGGCTTACGTAGAAGCAGATCTCACCAAAGTGATTCACCGCAAGACAACTAGTGAAATGTGGAAACAGATTGAAGGTGGTTCATACAGGTGATACAAATGTCGGAAAGGCCAAGTTGAGACACTTCAAAGGTATGTTTGAACAACTCAAGATGAATGATGATGAAAATATTAGTGACTACATGCTTCGTATGGATGAGGTTGTTAACTCCATGAAAGACTTAGGTCTTGAGCTTGCTGAAAATGATGTTTGTGATAAGATTTTAAGATCTCTTCCTAATAGATTTAGTGAAAATATTTCTGCTATTGAGGAAGCTAAAGATTTGGATAAGTTGAAAAAGGATGAGCTCCATAGTATACTTGCAAGCATTTGAGTTGAGAACTCAAGTGAAGGTTGATGTCAAGAAAGAGGCAACTTTCAAGGCTACCAAGAATTCCAAGGGTAAACAACTTCAAGATAGTGATGAGTCTTCTAGTGATGAAGAGGCATATTACAGCAAGAAAGGCAAGTTCTCTAGAAAGCACAAAAGTATGAAAAATATAAGATGTTTCAATTGTGGAAAGTTTGGTCATTATGCTACTGATCGTACTGTTCCCAAGAATGAAAGTGATGAAGATAAACAGAAGGATTCTAAAAAGCACAAGCATCACAGGAAAAACAAAGATGAGCACAACAATCAAGGAAAGAGGTATTCTCACAAGCACAAGAAGAGTTTCTACCTAGACAAAGCAAGTAAGTGTTCTAGTAGTGATAGTGAAAGTTCTTCAAGTGATAATGAAAATGAGATGTTGTTCATATCGAAAAAGAGGAAGAACCGAAACATAGATTCATTATCATGAAATGTCTTAGATGTGGAAATTTTGGTCACCTTGAGGATGATTGCACAAATAATGATTTGGTTTCTAGTATGTATGAGGATGCTTCAGAAAACTATAAGGAAGATGCATGTATGGTTTTTGAAAAGGGTAGCACCTCTAGTGATAAGAAATCTGAAAAAGGCTTTGATGATTCAAAAAGCAAACAAATAAAGGATCTTGAAAGTGAACTTATTAGTGCTCTTAGTGTTTTGGAAAAGGAAAGAAAGAAGAATGCTAGACTCAAGGATAAGTTAGATGAATGTTGTATGGAGAGAGATGATCTTATAGAAAGTCTTGACTTCTCTATAGCTAAGACACAAGAACTCAAGGATGAGTTAGAGTCTAAGGTTCTTGAGTATAGTGAGTTAGAACAGAAAATGGCTTCTTTGAAAGAGGAAACTAAAGAGTACAAGGATAAGCTTTACAGGTTTCAAGATAGCTCCAAAAAGGTTAAGTCACTCATCAAAGGTCAAAGAAAGACAATAGATAAAACAGGCCTTGGTTTTGTTAAGCCACACAAGGAACAAGTTGGAGAGTCTAGTAAGAGACTCCAAAAGGAAGAGAGTTCTAATGAGGAAAGTATTTCAGAAAAGGAGTCCTTGAATGATAGATGCACAAAAATAGAAAACAAAATTCAGAATGAGAAGAAGAAGTTTTCAGAACCTAAGAGGTCAATTAAAGGAAAGTTTCAAGGCAGATGTTTTGCTTGTCACAGGTTTGGTCACATGGCTTCACATTGCATGGCTCAAGTGAAGGAGGTAAATGATAGTTTCAGAAGTGCTAGTTACTTTCAAGGGTATTGCTACTCTTGTCAATAGTTTGGGCACAAGGCAGTTTATTGCAAGGCAAATAACAGGAACAGGTTTGGTCGTAACAGTGTTTGGCCGTAATAGGTTTGGTCGTAACAGTGTTTGGTCGTAATAGGTTTGGTCGAACCGGTGGATTCAAAGATCAGGTTTACCTCAGAGAAACAACATCGTCAAGTGTTTCAAGTGCAACAATGAAGGTCACACAATCAGACAATGTAGAGCTGAAATTCTAGAATACAAGAACAAGAACAGTGGCATGATCAGGTCCAAGGATCAAGGCATGGACAAGAACAGGGATGAGAACAAGAACAAGAACAAGTGACAGGAACAGGAATATGGACAAAGAGTTCAAGAGAAGGCCCGACAAGGAAGTTATAGACGCCGATGATGATCGCGTGCCTAATGGGAGTTTTACTCCCACCCAAGAATTAATCACCTCATCAGGAGGTGGGGGAGGGACTAAGCTAAGAGGCTCATTCTTAGTCCCGAGCCCCAAAGGTGACCCTTTGCCATTGATGACAAAGGGGGAGAGATTTGAGTAAGGGGGAGAGCCTCAAGACAGGGGGAGCTGTTTATGTTGAGTTTCTGTGTTGTTGAGAAGCATGGTTTGCCATCAATGACAAAGGGGGAGATTGTTGGCAATTTTGGGTTTGAGATCCTAGCTTCTTGTCTATGAGTTGTCATTGATGTCAAAAGGAAATGGCATTAATGTTAAGAGGATGTGTTGGCTTCAAAGGTGGAAGATTCCAAGAGAATCCGGAGAGATTCCATTGGCAAGGGTTTTTCATTAAAACCAAGTTAAATGGTTTTTATTAAAACCAATGGAGGTTCTCTTTATTATTTATTTAATTATTATTTAAAACCCTTCAAGGTTTTAATTAATTAATTATTTAATTAATTAAGGGAGAAATTATTTTTAATTTATTAAAAATACTTAAGGGTTTTTAAACCCTTTAGAAAGCAAATTTTGATTAAATTCGAAATTACTTTTCTTTGCAGCTGACGTGTTCTAAAGTCCACGTATGGACTATAAATATGAGAAGGTTCCTAAGGTTAAATCTACTTGGAAAATCGAAGGCAATTAATTGGTTTGGCTGCGATCGAATGTTCTGTTTACGCTGCGAAAGAGGAGAGCTCGTGGTTTGAAAAGCTTTCGGAAAGCTTGACCGTTCATGTGGAAGGAAGTCCGTCTTGGACTTCGTAAGCCTCTTGTGGGCTAGTGGCAGCGAAGGCTGCGTTTGGGCCTTGCGTAGGCGGAGGTCTGCGTTTCGATCCCCGGGGAGGGAGTTGTGCATGGATTAGTCATGTTTTTATTAAAACGTGTTTTGTGCCGCGAATTTTGGATTCTTCAAGGGCAGCCATTATAAGGTGTGATTATTTTCTTGATATGATTTTTGGCATTGTTTAGCATTGTTTAAAAGACATAGGAGAAATAAGGGGATATTTCTTTGGTTGTATTTTTGAGATTAGTCTTTTGCTATGCTAAATTTAAAAATGGAGATATAAGGTGTAAGTTTTGGTTGTTGTGTTTTTGGCTTCTTTGGTGGTTGTTTTTAAAGAAGAGGAGCTAAAAGGTGTATTAAGGAAAGTTTTTATATATGCTCATTTATCTTGGTTCTAACCCTAACTTGGTTGGAAGTTTGAGGGTTGTGTGTGGTGACAGATTTAAGGATCAATTTTCTTCTACTCCAAAAAGGTATGGGCACATTTTTCTTATGAGTATGATTGGTGTATGTTTTTCTGAAATAAGGTTGGAGTGAAAAGGTTTTCAACTAGGTTTCCTTTGGTTGGGTGTAAATCCTATTTTCTGGTTTGTTGAAGACTACTTATGCATTGTTATCCTTAAGGAGAGTTTTTGGTGAATGCATAATTTTTGGTTTGAGATAGTGGAAGCTTTGTGCACTAGGGTTTATATTTGTGAGTCTAGCTACTTGCATTGAGTTGGTGGAACCCTTGGTTGGCTGTTTTGAGTTTGATGGTTGAGTTGCTTCCATAGAGGTTGTTTGATCAAGTTATTGCTTTACTTGATTCATGATATTGGGCTTACTCCATTGAGTTGATTTGAGCAAGTTATTCTTTGCATTTGGTGATATTGTGTTGGTGGTCTGTTTTGTTCAAATATCTTTGGAGGGAAAAGGATTTCTACTTGTTTCCTTTTCTTGTGATGATTGGTTGAATGCTTCAAGGTTGATGTTGAGTTGAATGGTGTTGGTTGACTAAACCTTGTTTGATGAGCATTGTTGTTGAAACCCTAATTGATGGTGAAAAGAACATGAGTATCATTGTTATGTGATTCTTTGCATAGTTGGCAATTGTTGGGGTTTCATGTTCTTGAAAGAAAACATTCTATCCTATCCATTTCAGATATTGAGTTGAGTTTTCAGATTTGAGATTGAGATTGAGCTGAGTTGATTTGAGTTGAGTTTTGAGATTGGGATTTGAGTATAGAACATATTGAGTCTCTAACAATTCTCTTTATGCTTCTATGAGTTTGACAAATCACATTGGGTCTCTAACAATTCACTTTGTGATTTCCTACTAAGAAAGTTTTTCTTGGTGAGCTTGCCGAGTTTTTGGACAGGTTCCAGTGGGGACTTGTGAGCAGCTTTTGGACAGTTTCGTGGGGACTTGTGAGCAGTTTTGGACAGGTTTCGGTGGGGACTTGTGAGCAGATTTGGACAGGTCCTAGCAGAGGACTTGTGAGTTGAGTTTGATAGTTCTATCAGAGAACTTGAGGACAGAGGTGCATTGGTTCTATGAGAAGAACCTGAGGATAGATTTGGCAAGTCTTTGAGAAGGCTTGTATGTAGAGGATTGATTTGTTCAAGAGTTGGACAGATCTGATAGATAGAGGAAGACTTGTACTAGACCGACTGACTGTGTTTGGTACAGGTTGTCTGAGCTGCTATGGACGTGATCATAGAAGGCAGAGGTCTCTTAGGCTAAGCATTGAGGATAGGAGGTCTTCGATGGAAAGGAGTTCCACGTGGCCGGCAAGAGGTAGAGGCAGTTGATCTTCTGAGGGATCATTTCCAGAGCAGAGGGGAAGGTATCTCCTTTGAGCAGAGGCTCATAAATTCTGATTGGGGGAAGGTATCTCCTTTGAGCAGAGGCTCATAAATTCTGATTGGGGGAAGGTATCTCCTTTGGGCCGAGGCTCATAAACATTGTAATTGGGAAGGATTCCCAAAGAACTTTGAGATAACTTTTAGAGAAAAGTTTTGTGGACGTAGCCCAGCCATTCTGGGTGAACCACGTTAAAATTGGTGTCACTTTGTGGATGATATTGTGCATTGCTTTGATATTGCTTTGGGTATATTGCTTTACTATTTTGAAGTATAAAGGAAAAAGTAAAAAGAGGTCTTATACTGTTCACCCCCCCTCTCAATATAAGCTTGTGTTCTTCAATAAGGTCAACACTAAATTATGTAATAATGTATAGGCCTAAAGACATCATTATACAATGTATTTAATATGTTATAGTATTTTATTATGCAAGCCCTATGGATCACAATTAAACTTTTAATGGTTAAATCTACTTTACAACTTGTAATTAACCTTAAGTCCCTCTTGTTATGTTAGCTTAGGTTAAAATATTCTATGTAATTTGAGGATTAGGTATTGGTATAAATACCCCTAACCACTCCATGAATTACATCAAAGTATTGTGATTCTTACCTTTGAATAATATAATGATTATTTATGGTGCCTATGGGTGCCCACTATATATTTTTCTATTTCATCCATTTTTTACACTTTCTCTATAAGATTTGAGTGGATGGATTGATTATTTTCATTTTTTAAAATAGGTGTAAATTCCAACATGGTATTAGGACGCGTATGGAGTAGCCTTCTTAGTCATGTAAAACATCATATTGGAGCGTATGATCCTTCCTCCATGATTTAGGGCTACTTTCTCTTCAACAACTCATAAAAAAATTTAGCATAGGAGGAAAAAAAATCTTCTTCTATGGATATTTGTTTATTCTTCCAATGTATCAAGGTTTGTTTGTAGATTTAAAATAAATATTGCATTATGAATTTTTCCTTTATTATTTGCAAAATATTTTCAACATTTGGAATAAAGGGTATGTTTGTCAATTCAAATTTAAATCTACTCAATTTTAGTGCATTCACACTCTTCTTCAAAGGTTGATGCCTTGCTTTATTGCAAGTGTGGTGTTAAGGACACATGTGTGTACGTGTCTACAATAGGTGATAAGTTGGCTATATGAGAATCACTTAAGAACTTATCTCAAGGTAGTCATAGGTTAGATTCGAGACCTTCGTTTTTGGCATTTTCTATTGAGAGGCAACTTGAGATCAAAATGGTCCTTAACTTCCTTTGAACATATCAAGAGGTGTGGCAAGATAGACAAATGAACAATTTTGAGTGTATAAAGACAAGAAGGTGGCAACTTCAAATCTGATACACCTCCATTTTTTTCTACATTTGCTTGTTTTACTAGTTCAAATGATGCACTTTACAAATATGTTGACGACTTCCTCTCAATTATGGTTGTCTTTAGTTGTCAACAAGAGATTTTTAAGGCCCGACAGTGTCATATTTGAATCCTTGCAATGGTTCTTTTTGCCTATGGGATATGGGAAGGACAATGTATTTTGTAGAAGGGATTTCCCACCAAGAATCAATTGAAGCTTTGGTAGGTTGTCTGACTTAAGGTGTTTAGAATCTAGTCCTAATTTTGACTCACCACAAGCTCTTTGGTATGTTTGCATGGAAGATCAATGGATTACATGGTAGCCTATAAGGCACACCTATGTACCATAAACCTTTTTTAATCCATTTATATTTCCCCAACCAATTATAAAATGACACTTAGTATGTTAGTGGAAACTAGGTGGCATAGAATGAGTGGTTATCACTAGCAAAAGACTAGTAGGTTGGGATTGGATGAAATTTTCCTAAGATTTGTAGGGTTACTTTTTTTAATAATTATTATGGTAAAACTTTTAGAGGGCATAAATTTACATACATAATTATTTTGAGACCATTTTTTAAATCACACATTTTTTCAGCTCTAAACATTGGTAACATCAGTTCATGAACATATTTTGGTGTTAGGGGTTGAATTGTACAAAATAGTCCTCAAGCCTGATTACCCTATTTTAAAGGAAAATTTTACCATATTGTATACAATTAGAATTTTTGGTCTACTTTATTAGGAGATGTAGTTAGATTTATGATAGTTGCAACAATTTTTGAGTCTTTTTGAGGTATACAAGAACAATATTTAGGATGTATTTTAGTCAATCCCTTCCTTCTTTGGGCTATTGATTCAACTTGTTTATAAATATATAATCATTCATGATCTCTTTTCTTCTATCCCTTGTACAAGTACTATTAGAAGTTTGTAATAGCTCTTCTTTTAAGTAGGTTCATGCAAAGCATTTTTTGGTGATGGAAATTAGGTGGTCCAAGGGCAAGTTGAAGTCTTAAAACAAGGTGATGTATGTTGTAAAAGGAAAATATATACATTCAATTACCTTAAGTGACTAATTGATGGCCTACCTATTGAATTGTTCAAAGCCCTTTGGTCCCTACTTGGGAATTATCTCTTTGTAATGTATAAATAAGTTGAGAGTAGAGAGTCCCTAGGATGTCTTGTCAATAACTATTTATTAAGCTTATCCCTAAGACCTTTAATATAGATACTTTTTTGGTTATATATCCATCACATTACTTAATGTATCTTACAAGATAATAGCTAAAGCTCTTTCCTTAAAGTTAGATCTTGCTACACAAGCTATTATCAAATAGGAGAAAATTAGTTTTCTCAAGGGTAGGTATATCTTAGAAAATTTGATGTTGGCTTGTAATACTATCAAGAGAGATGAAGATTTTTGTTAGGACATCATGTTGGTAAAGATTTATTATGATAAGGCCTATGAACAATTCAAATGTACATTTATCCTCAACATGCACAAATGGCTTTGGTTTAGGCATCTTCTTTATTAAAGGATCCAAATACTCTTTAGAGCTACATTGACTTAGTTCTATATTAATAATAATCTCTCTTATTTGGTGGCTCTTCAAAGGGCTATTAAATAGGGTTTCCTTATCACTCCTTTGATCTATGTTAACATTACTTATATGTGCTCATGAGGATAACCTAATTTATGGAATGTATCTACCAAGTGGTGATTCTATCTTAAGCTCCCACTTTGTTCATGACTCACTTATGTTCCTCCAAAATAAAAGTGATAAGATCTCTATTGCAAGAGAAATTCAACTTTTTTATGTCTTGGGATCCATCATCAATGGCCCTAAAATAGAGATGCTTTACACTTCTCTTAACCCCTACACAGTTTGAGATCCTGAAATATTGGAAGATTATTAGTAGAAGCTCCATTTTTCATTACCTTGGCATTCCCTTTTGTATAAATGTCTCTCTTGCTAAAATGTGGCAATGGTTTCTTGAAATTTTCCAAAAAAACTAACTCCTAGCCTTGTAAGTTCCTTTTATTCATTGGGAAAGTTTAGGTTGTTAAAATTATTTGCATTACCACTAATGTCTACTACTCTACATGTTGGTTTCCATCCAATTTTTCTTATGACATGTTTGCCTAGATCATTGGAAACTTCCTTTAGTCTAAATGGGATGGCCAAAAAGGTATGGTGGTCATTCCATGGAAACTTTGCATCTTGCACAAGGAAAGGGAGACCTAGAAATCCTTAATATTACCACTCAAAGAAAATTGGAAGGAGGTTCCTTGTGAGGAAAAATTGTTAAATGCTTCCTTCTTTGATATTGTTGATTCAATTGCTCTAAAAAATAACTAGTAGTTTGAAAATTTGCTTCCCCTCATACATCTTAGAAGCATGACTCCATTATACATGGTATTTCTATTAGTAACATGATTCTATGGTGTAATAGACTTGTTTTGGTTGATGGCATCCCTTTATTCCTAAATATAAACTTGAAGGAATATATCTATAGAGAAAATGTATCAAATTTCTCAAAGATACATGGGATCATAGGGTTAGGGTTAGTTATCTTAGCAGATTAAAAAATTTCATTTCTCCCTTCCATTATCTTGCAAGAATACCTATATCTGCATCTTAGCATATATTTTGGATCAGGTTTGTGTCAATATGGGCATCAACACCACTAATATTTGAAGGGATTAGAGGTGGAGAAACAACCACTAGGTCTAATGGTTTTCATCAAATCTTCTTTATCAAATTTTTGTTCCTATGTTTGCTATCTCAAAAAAATCAATGAGAAGTGAAACCTGTGATTTTTGGAGTCTATTTGGTGTTACTTTATCAATCAAATTTGAATAATACCACTAGAAGCACAAACACAACTCCTCACTTGAATATTGATACATCAAAAACTTCCTTGTCTAAACTTTGCATTTACTCTATCGATTGTTAGTTTTACACTTGACCTCATACTATTTTTCATACCTTTTGGCATTATAAGACTATGAAATGTCTTTGAGAGTATGTATTTTTTTTTGTCTTTCCCCACTTCAACACCCCTTCTAGTTGGAAGCATACCCTTGTAGGCTTTTCTTATTCGATGGACACAAATCTAGTCTGAAATATTTTTAACTTGTGTACCATTTGACTTATTTATAATTAAAATTGTAGTAGGGTGTATACTAGAGTAGACCTCCCTCTTAGGCTTGATTTTTATAATCCCAAGTATGTATTGCAAAATGTTCATTGTAGGCACTAGTTCTAAGTAGAAATAGAAATAAAAGTGTTCACAAAAATGTTCATGTTATAGGCACTAAGTTTTTCCAAAATGAAATGCAACGTAATTTGATGTAATGAAATGAAATTCCATTGAAATATATGTAAATTCCATGGTCATTATATCCAAGACCCAAATATTTGATATATTGTAAAAGTAGCATTATATCTTTGGAACATAGACAAGGGGAAAATAATTACATGTAAGGTATCCTAGAAATTGTTGCTACCAACGGTCAAGACTACACTATAAATAGACCTTCCCTTTTATATGTTAGAGATCTATCCACCAATTGATTAGTCCATATCTTTTTATGTATAGAGAGATATATCTATAGAGAGACATATTTATACGTTGTAAGAGTTATTGACATTGATGAACATATTGCAAGTCTAATATTGTAATTTGTACACCAGTTTGGTAGATCACTCAATGCAAAGATCATTCTCCAATTATTTATTGATGTCTATGTGAATTGCTAGATTACTATACCTATGTTGTAAATATAGTTAATTGCAGGTTAGAATATGTAGTCAAGGAGTTCAGTTGCAAGTCGTAGTCATAAAATATAGATATTGTCTGACAACGTTGAAAGACATTATTGTGGAAATTCATCATCTCATTGGATTCAAGTTTTCATATGAAGTTATGGCATCATGCTACCACATGGGTGTCATTATGTGGAACTAGTTTTTGGTGGCATATGGAGCATGTCATCTAGTGAGTGTTTTCTAGTAGATGTCATGTTGACTAAAGTTAATGTGGAATCTGAAAGAAGCTAGGATTTACAATAACAAGTAGTGCTTAAATAGCATAATTTACAACTACAAATATTCTAAGTGTGGATGATATGCTAACAAAAAAAATTAGTTTAAGGATTGTTACTAAAAACCCACTAGCCAATATCCATCTAGAAGATATTGCCAACTGTATCGCTCCAAATTTTTTGCATCCTTACCCTCAGGCTATAGGATCCATGCCCGAAAGGGGGATGCGAAAAGGATGGGACAATACCTTGGACTGAGAGGCCCTTTGAAGGTCCCGCCTCTCGGGGGAGGATATAAGGGTGAATTTTCAATGGATGGTGGGTTCACCAGGAAATTTTTGAATGGTAGTTTCCATGCCTAGGTTGACAATGAGTTTGATGTGTTCATTTTGTGCTTGAATCATTCAACTCCTAGGTTTTTCCAAGATGAATCTAAACTATTCTATATGCCAATGCTAATTTAAATGAATACAAAAAATAGGAATGAGTGTTAATAACAGAGAATATGCTAGCTAAAATGTATCATACCTAATTTTGTATGTCTGATGAAGATTCTGAGTCTTGTAGTAGTCCAGATCGCCTCAATTCATACGTAATCATCTGATATTTCATAGGATCGTCTCAAATCACATAAGGTCATCTGAGATCAGACATAATCGTCTGAAATCTAACGAATTCGTCAGACGAATTTGTCAAAGACCTGCAATCACAAAAATAGATACAAAATACCCAAGATGCAACTACAAAAGTGAAGGGAAATGATAGAAATAACTATAAATTTGTCTAAATGATAGATCCAAATAGTAATTAAAGAGGAAAAGCATCAACTTCATAATTTATTTTGATTTTATCATGCATTTATATTAGATGAGGTGAAATCCAAGATGCATAAACATAATAATTTAAGAGAATGCAGAAGTATAATAGGAAAATGCAAAAAAGCTAAAGAAATGCAAACTCTAGACTCTGATTACCTCCAATTTGGACTACAGTCATGATCGCCTCCAATCGTACGAGATCGTCTGTGCTCCTCGACAAGATCGTCCGTAATCGTCTGAGATTGTCGATGACGATCTGAGCTAGCTTCGACTAAAAAACATTAGAATTCCTGCAAGAAAATGCAAAATATAGAATATAGACAGTAGTGCGAGGATGCTCTAGGGAATAAGGAACTAAATCTGTAGGGAAATTCATCAGCTAAGGGGTTCAGGGAGAATCAAGGGGATAAACTAGAAAAATCCTAGTTTATATAGGATTAGGAAGAGGTTAGGAGGTTGGGGATCATCCCAATCTGGGAGATCTCCAACAAGGAAATCTCCAACTATGCAGACGCGTTTCTGCCCAAGTTGGAGAGGCTATTGAAATAGAAGCTAATTATGAAATTTTGGTTTTGGGATGAAATCGTCTAGACGTTCTGTTCCAAACGAATTCATCAAATAGGGGGCGATTTCGTCTAATCTGTGACGATATCATCCAACGGTCAAAAAAATCCTAAAAATGGCACAGAAAATGGGGAAAGTAGGTAACAGGCGGTTAACGGACAGTTTGGGGTTAAAATTCAATTTTTTTTATCTTTTATCTTTTACTAAGGTTTTAACCGTGCCAATTTTAGGGTGCTACATTTTGCCCCCTCTTTAGCGAATTTTTTGAATAAAATGCATTAAAGACGAGTTTTCCCTGTTTTACGAGAAAGAAAAAATATACTCAATTTTTTAGATGACGATTCTTGGTTGAATCGTACGAATGCTGACTATGGTGCCCCGTCCGTGTTTTTACCAAAATCGAACGTTTGAGGTAAAAACGTGGAAAACAAAAAAGGTAAAAATGAGTACTCCCAGACTGTTTTGGATAGTACTACACTGAGCGGGGCTCCAGATATGCAGCGATTCTGGAGCCAGGATGCGAACGATGCCCCCATCCAGCCAGTGGATGGTGACGACACTGGGGTTGCTGACGGGTACGATGCTTGGTATGTAGGCATCCGCCCTCCTCGGATGATGAGGGTGCACGGTCCAGTGCATGTCATGGTGCACCAGATGGGTAGGCGGTGCCAGGCTACTATAGGGGCAGCGTAGGGTCACGATGGGAGAGAGCAGTGGTGGTCCCCATAGGAGAGACACCAGTGGATGGATCAGGCTCCACAGAGGCCATGGGAGACATGGTAGAGGTAGGAGAGACTCCATTCATAGTAGGGGGAGAGACCACCATCGCCTGATAAGTGCAAGGGTGTCAACATAGGGGAGAGCAATAGGATGACAGCTCTCTGGGCTGAGGCTGCCCACCTCTGAGCTTAGGTGCAATCACTATAAGACGAGGCTACTCAGCTCAGGGCTCAGGTACGGACACTACAGGATGAGACTACACAACTCATAGCACGAAGCGGAGGGGCAATCATGGATGAGCTAGTGCGGTCTATGATGCAAACCACATTCTACCAGGGGGTATACTTCCAGCTAGTTCCAGAGGGCCAAAGGGTACAACCGCCAGCTAACATTGCTAAACCAATTAGGATGGGATCGATGAGGACATCCTCACGATCGACAACGAGGACCCAAGACATAGCACAGACTGCTATGGAACCACCTCCTCCATGTCAGGGTGATGGAGGAGATGAGGCTGAGAGCTTGAGGGCTTCTCGTGACTAGGTGGCTATAGACTGCATAGAGATTGTATAGATTTTTGAGAGGATTGAGTATGCTAGGGTATAGATTATGGTATACCAATCCAGTTTTGATATGATGTATATAATTTTTGTGATATATATATATATATGATCTTTTTGATATGACTTGTTCATATGATGCTTCAATGTTTGAATTGTTTGCTTGTTTGATTGATGATTCATGTAATTATGTTGTTTGGAAATATTATAATTTGATGTCATGCTGTAAAATTTAAATAAAATAATCTGATGTAAACAATTGGTTTTTTGTGGTGTGATTTGATGAAAAATAAAAGAGACTTCTAACAATAATTTCAAAGGACATTGTCATTGTTATAGACCATTTCATGGAGTCATCACTCACTCGGTCATCAAGCTAATCCCAGTATAGAAATATTGTTAAAAGTAAAAGAGTGCTTAAGAGACTGTCTTAAGAATTTGTGTTGTGATGATGGATATGATTATGGTTTGATGATTTGTTTTTAGATTTTCATAAAAATAGTATGCATGAGATACTAAAAGAAATATGATTTTGCTAGGCATAAATTCCTAAGTGTGAGAAAAGTTTTAACAATTCCTTAGAAATTATACCATGGTTGCAAGATTGAATTTTGACATAATGACATGAAATAGAATAAGTGTTCGTTCGTTTGTAAAGCATTATTGTGGAACATAATGATGCAAGTCATATGTTTTTTATGCATTTGTTTTAAAATAAATGGAAAATAAAATTAGAACAATGGTTTGCGCTAGGCATAGAATTTATAGGTATAGACTTATACCATCATCGCGAAATCCAAAGAAGAAAATAGATTTTTAGTTTTATTGCAAGATGAATTTTTGACTTTTGATAAACAGAAAAATAATAATATGAACATGTTGTTTGAAATCATTTTTGAGATTTTGTGAGAAAATGTATATAATTGCTTTTTATACAAAACAAAAATTCTGAAATAAGAGGATAAAACTATTTCGAAAAGAATTACATAAATAGTTTAAATTATCTCAAAGACAAATGTAGATTTTATAAGGGATCCTCATGTGCAAATGTGAGTTCATTACCGATCTTGATTTATCATAATGATACAAAATCTCTCAAATACAAATGTGTGTGCGATTGTATTGTACATTCACCAATTTTGAGCAAGATAATTTGACACAAGTAATTTGCCTTAACCAAATGAATGTTCGTTGACCATGATTTATATGCATGTAACCATACCAGACTACTATGTAAGTCGGCTTATCAAGAGCTAGCTAATCCATAAGCTGACATAGGTCTGTACAAAAGAAGTTCGCTAATGTGACAAACATACCACCACGCTAGGAATTACCCAAGGCCAAGTGGGTTGGGCATAAACCACCTGTTATGGGGCTTACCTCACAGTTTTCGAATAATTGAGAATTCCAAGTATTCAAGCTCATTCACCCTTCTTTTCTTTTCAAGGGATAGGGAAAGGATTTTATTGCATTTTTCTTTTTCTTTTCACTTTTTCTTTTCTTTCTTTTCTTTTCTTTTTTTTTGTATTTTTTCTTGATATTTGAAATAATGTTGGTATATTGCTGTGATGGTACAAAATAACATTTTGCTTTTTCTCTTTTTCTTGAACTTTTCTTTTCTTCCTATGCTAGGGATACTTGCTTGGATTAGTTGTAGAGCAAGGGATTTTTATTCCGGGTAGGGGTGAGCTTGTCCTTTTGTCAATTCTCAAAGATTCTAGACCATGTGCATGATAGGATAGCAGGGGAAATTTTTCACTTAGGAAACCACTTTTACTATGTAGCATCACATCGAATTTGCAATGAAATCATTTTAATGTGAAAATATATACTTAGTTCAAGTAAATAACAAGATCAATTCTCTATGCTCAAAACTTTATTTAATGCCAATGTGGACTTTGATATAAGAGAGATGAATAATCATACCAAATAAAATCAAGATATTTATTCATGTGAGTGTGAAAGTGTGGGATTCCAAATAAATGCTAATTTATCCAAAATAACTAAAAATATAACTGCAATACTGCACGATTTGAGAGGTACAAAAATAAAAGATGTTTTTGAAGATTTTTATGATTTTGATGTTTTTGATTTTGATTTTAAGTTATGAATTGAAAGAAATACAAGGTGATTGTTTTTGAAACGTTTTATATAAGTGACTAAAAGGAAATAATATGCAAAACAAATATATACAATGATGAAATGACCAAGTTTTATGCGTAGTAGCGTTTGAGATGCATAATTTTCATAGGTTCTTTAAGTTCTTTACCATCTAAGGTAGATAATTTGTATGCTCCCAATCCAAATTTAGTAGTGATGACATATGGTCCAAGCCAGTTGGGCTCAAATTTACCTTTAAGGTTTTTAGTTGCATTAGTATTTTTTTATTTTCTTTTAAGACAAGGTCGCCGATCTCAAAGGATCGGTGATGAACTTTCTTGAGATATGCTCTCTTAAGCTTGTTTTGGTAGGCATGAAGATGCTCCAAAGCATTGATGCGCTTTTCATCTAGAAGTTCTAGCTGACTAAATCTGCCAGCACGATATTCATCCCCTACTTCAGTATCTTGATCTAAATAAGGAACTTCTAATTCAAATGGAAAAATGGCTTCAGCACCATAAACCAAAACAAAAGGTGAAGTTCCAGTGGGGGTTCGAACACTAGTTCGATAGACCCACAAAGCAGGATATAATTGAATGTGCCAATATCGATCGGATTTATTGACCAATTTTTTGAGAATTTTGATTAATGTTTTATTAGATGCTTCTGCTTGGCCATTACCCTGAGGATAATAGGGAGTGGACCAACGATATTGAATTTTATATTTTTGACATAATTTTGTGACATATTTATTTTTGAAACAAGTTCCATTATCTGAAATGAGATTGGCAGGAATTCCAAACCTACAAATAATTTTGTTAAAAATAAATTTGGAAACTTGTGTTCCAGTGCAAGAAGCTAATGGCATAGCTTCAACCCACTTCATGAAATACTCAGTGGCGGTTATGATGAATTTGTGTCCATTGGATGACACAGGGTTGATTTTTCCAATGATGTCTAAGCCCCATTTTGAAAAGGGCCAAGGAGATGAAATAGCCTGTAGTTCTTATGTAGGCGCATGGACAAGTTCAGCATGTTTTTGACACTTGTCGCAATGTCACACATAATTATGTGCATCATTTTCCATGGTAGGCCAAAAATATCCTATTTGAAGGAGTTTCTTAGCAATGGCACTACCACTAAAATATCCCCCACAAGATCCATTGTGGGCTTCATTCAAAGCTGATATAGATTCAAACATCGCAATAAGATGCCTTCAAAATATCTTCTATACAAGGTATTACCAATAATCACGAAGCGACGTGCTCATCTACATAATAACCTACGCTGGTTGCTAGTACAACCATCAGGGAAGGTTCCTTTCTACAAAAAATTAAATATATCAGTATACCATGTTTCAGGAGTTGTTTCGTTGATGAGAAACACATCCAAAGGTTCTAAGCATGATTTGCTTGAAGTGGGTTTCTAGAGTCAATGAATAATTATGGTAGCATATTCATCGTCTAACTCCAAGGGTAAAAGAGATGCAGCTGCAACCATAGCATCAGCCGCACGATTGCTAGTTTGAGGAATAGCTTCCAAAGTAACTTGATCAAACAAGGATAGTAACTGCAAAACATATGTCTTATATGGGCGTAATTTATCATCTCTGGTCTGATAAACATCATTGATTTGATTTATGACAAGTTGAGAGTCACTAAAAACAAATAAATTTTTAATTTTTAGGGCCAAAGCAGCTCGTAAGCCAAGGATAAGAGCTTCATATTCAGCAGTGTTATTGGTGCAAGCAAATGTTAATTTAAAGGATAGAGGTATAAGATGTTTTTGTAGAGATATTAAAATAATACCCGCACTAGCCCCACTCATGCATCGGGCTCCGTCAAAGTATAGGGACCATTGCTCTGAATGGTCTGCCTCTAGTTTAAGGTATTCATCAAGAAAATCAATGATGAGGGGACGAGTAGATTCTAAGGGTGCAGCAGCTAATTGATCTGCTATGATTTGACCCTTAACGGACTTCTATCCTATGAACGTGAGTTCAAATTCACTTAGGGCAAGAACCCACTTTGCTGTGTGACCAGATAAGTATGGTCGACTCATGAGATATCGTAAAGGGTCAAATTTGGCAATGACATACATTTTTTGACTGAGCATGTAATGTCGTAGTTTCTATGTAGAAAATACAACTGCTAGACATAATTTCTCTAATATGGTATAGTGAGTTTCATAACTGATTAAGGTTCTTCTAATGTAATAATTAGCATGTTCTTTCTTCTCATCATCAAGCTGAGCTAACATAGCTCCTAAGGCATAATCAGAAGTAGAAATGTACAAGATAAATGGATGATCAGATCTAGGTGGGGAAAGCACTGGTGGTTTAAGGATATATTGCTTCAGGAGTCCAAATGCTTCCTGGAATTCTTCGTCCCAATGAAAAGAGACGTCTTTCTTAAGCTTAAGAAAGGGTTTGATTTTGTCCGCCAACTTGTCGATGAAGCGGCGAATAGCTTGAAGCTTACCTTGTAAACTTTGTAATTCTGATATATTGGTGGGTGCGGGCATATCTGTGATAGCCGTGATCTTGAGAGGGTCAATTTCAATTCCACGTAAAGAGACTATAACCCCTAATAATTTACCGAACTTAACTCCAAATATGCATTTGGCTAGATTTAGTCGGATAAGATATTCCCTTAACCGATCAAATACTTTTCTCAAGTCATTTAAATGATCATCTTCTGTGATGGAATGAGCTATAATATCATATACATAATCATGTAGAATATCATGCATCATATCGTGAAATATATAAGTCATAGCTCGTTGATAGGTTGCACCTGCATTCTTTAAACCAAATGGCATCACTTTCCAACAAAAGGTTCCCCAAGGGATAATAAATGTTGTCTTAGCCTGACCTTCAGGAGCTATCCTGATCTGATTATAACCAAAGAATCCATCCATTAAGGATATCATTCCGCTTCTAGCATTAAATTCAATGATCTAATCCATGTTGGGAAGAGGAAAATCGTCTTTAGGTCATGCAGCATTAATATCTCTGAAGTTTGTGCAAACCGTAACTTTAGTGGCTTATTTCTTAGTTACTGAAACTACATTTGAGATCCATTCAACATAATCAATGGCTTGTATAAAAATGACTTTCAACAGTTTTCTAGTTCTCCTTTGACTAGTAAGGCCCCTTTAGGATGCATTTTTCTCAGTTTTTGTTTAACAGGTTTAGCATCTGGATGGACTACTAGATGATGCATAACTACAGAAGGGTCCAAACCTAGCATGTATTCATATGTCCAAGCAAAGACATCTTCATAGTTTTTAAGAAATGAAATGTATTTATCTTGTTTATCCTGACTTAATTCTGACCCAATATTGATTATGTGAGGGTTTTGTTCGGTTCCAATGTTAATTTTTATAACGTTTTCAACTTCCATATGTAAATCTCTCTCAAAATTAGGTGGGGCGGGTGAAACACCCAATTCTTGTAACTCTTCCAAGGTTAGCTTGGATAATTCGTCTTGAGGAGTCGTAGCTTCAAGATGGGCTATACTTAGTATAGAGCCATCGAAATAAAATCCATTATATAACAATTCCTCAATGGAAACATCATGAAAGATGTCTCCCTCCAACTCGTCGTCGGATTCGGAAATAATTTTAGGGTAGCTGATGGATAGCATATTACAGGTAAAGGAATTATTCTTTGCACGCAAAGAATCTTGTTTATCCAGATAATCTTGGTAACATGTAAGATGGTCCTCCTCCTCAAATGGGAAGGGTTGACTTTTACTAGAAAATAGGCCCACGCCACAGCGGGCAGGCCATGGTTCTACCTCAAAAGGTTCTTTCATACCATTTTGGGAAGGTCCCAAACCTTTCCCTTTATATCCCAATTTAAGCATTATGGGCTTAGCTTTAAGATACTCATTAGCAAAATACCATCGAGCATATCCATCACAATGTATCTTAATGTTTCTAGGTATTCTTCCCCAATCATATCCCTTATAAATAAAAGCACAACTCCCGACTTGGTAGATACTTCCCATAGGCTATGGGAGGCCCAAGGTATGAGGAGAGGGTGGGAGATTATTTAAAAGAAGGGAAGTTTGCATGGCAGTGTTGGTTTCTTCTGATATAAGAATTTTAGACAAATCAAGTAAGATCTCATCAGTAAAAGCATAAGAGGTAGAAGGAACATTTCCTACATCATCGAATGTGGAAAGGATGCCTGTAGTGGATGTAGATGTTATAGGGATATCGATGGGTGAGTCTATAGGTATGGAAGATATAGGAGTAAAACAAGAAGCGTTGGTTGTAATTTTAGGATCTTTTCGAGGTCCTAATGTGGTTTGTTTAGAAGATGATTGAGCTATATGTATAGGTGTAGTTGAAAGATTAGATGATGTTATGGGTGTGTGTTTCACACGTTTGGGTGGATGATGAGAATTAGGATGTGTGGATGACAGGGCAGGGAAAAATTGAACTCCAACAGGTTCTGCCAAAGCACACATATCAAAGGGTCTAGGATCACCATGAATGGTAACCAACTAATTTTTAAATTCAAATTTAACACACTGATATAAAGTGGATGGAATTGCTCGCATCACGTTGATCTAAGGGCGACCCAAAATTATATTGTACAATGCAGGGCAGTGTACAATAAACATGGTCGTGTCTACGGTTCTTGGACCAACTTGCAAGGGGATAGTAATGACTCCACACACTTCTTGTGTTTCATCATTGAAGGATTTTATAATCATATCAGTTATTTTTATTTCATCACTTCTAAACCCAAATCGTTGGTAGAAGTTAAAAGTGCATATGTTTAAAGATGAACCATTATCAATCAAGACTCGTTTAATGGCTACATATCCAATTAGGGCAGTAATATATAAGGGGTTATCCTTATGTAAACTATGTTGTGGGATATCTCTATCCTGGAAGTCAATACAATAAACTTCTCGAGTTATGATAGTATTGGACATGGCTTCAAGTTGAATATTTTGTGGTACCATCATTTGGTTTAATGTGAGCATTAATTCACCCCTATGGGTAGGAGAAGATCTTAACAGGTCCAAAAGGGAAATTCTAGCTGTAGTATTGGATAATTGTTCATTAAGATTATAAGGAGGCTTAGGTTGAACATTAGGCGCATAATTCCATTTATTGGGATTTTTCAAAACAAACGGAGCTGATCCATCGTTCTGAGTTTGATCCTGTTGAGAGTTTTGAGCCTGTTGTCTGGTAACGGCTCCGATGGTTCCTACAATATTATTTTGCAAGTGATGAATAGGTCTTGGTCTAGCATTTATGGCTTGATCATTAGAAATTATTTTGTGAGAAGATGGTTTGGTAGTGACTCTTCTAGGAAATGATTCTTTTGGAACCATAGAACTTGTGATAGGTTGAATAGGATCTGATTCATCTTCAGAACTATTCAATTGATTTGAGATGATTACCATGTCACTTTTAGTCTCATATTCAGTTTCACTAATATCAAGTATCTAAATATTATGTAGAGGTCTGGTTGTAACTATGGATAAAGTTGTATCAAAGACTTGCGGATCATGAACAGGTAATTGTCCACTGATAGTCCCTACATATCAGGTAGGAGAGGGAACATTATGATGCTCAATTTGATTAGCCACATCTTTACTATGCTTTGGTAAAGGATGTTGTAATATGTCCAATGATTGATTGGCATTCTTATTCTGATTTTGGGGAACGTTCTTTTGAGCATTATTAGCAAGATTTTGTTTAGGTTGGAAGGCTTGCACCTCCATCTCATTTTTATCAATTAAATCTTGTATTTTATGTTTTAGTCTTTTACAAGAGTTGGTAGCATGTCCAGGTCCTCTATGGAAATCACAATGTAAATCAGCTTTGTATCCGGGTATGGTTGGATCAGGTTCCTGGATAGTTGGTAATTGGATCAAGCCTCGTGCTAGTAATTGCAGGAGAATGGTTGATAAAGGTTGATTTAACCTAGTAAATTCTCGGGGTGGTTTATCAGGAGGTTTCAACATAAACTTCTCTGTTGTTTTTGTAGTATTAACATTGGCAATGTTTCTGCTATCAGTGACTCCGTCACCCACAACTTGTTTATTTTTATATTAATTTCTGGATGTTTTCTCATCATCTTTCTTTTTGAGCTAACCTCTTCTAATGAGAGCATATTCCACCCTTCGAGCTAAATCTATAGCTTGATCAAAGGTGGTCAAGGTAGCAGTTGATAATTCATAGGATAGTTGTTCTTGTAAATTATTGATAAAAATATCCAACATTTCTTGATAAGGTAACACAAAGTGTAATTTTCCTATCAACTGCCTCCATCGAGCTAAGAAGTCAGCAAAACACTCATCTTTGTCTTGTTTTAGGTTGTAAAAATCTTTAATGGTTACATGCCTTTCAATATAGGCACTAAATTGGTGCACAAAAGACTCAGTGGTCTCTTTGAAATTTCTCAAAGAATGACTGGGCAATTGATAATACCACTCCAATGCCATACCCCCTAAACTTTTTGAGAACATTTTTAGTAATAACAAGTCATCATGTGATATGTCATGACATGCTATCCTAAACATACGAAGATGCTCTATGGGATCTTCAGTTCCTTTATATATAGGTAGGACAGACATGGGAAAATGTTTGGGATATGGTTGTGCTACAACTATAGGATCTAGAGGTTGACTACACATCTCTTGATAATTGTACGAGGGATGGTAGGGATCTATCTGGTCCATGCGAGAGACTAACTATTTCACCATGGCTTCCAGATTACTAGTTTGTCCACCATATTAGTTTGGTGGTACATGAGTATGGGATTTGTGAGCGTAGGAAGGCGGGACATAAGGATTAGATGCTATATTGTTGTTATGCAAATTATTGGTAGGAATAGTATTATGAAGAAGATTTGTTGTAGCATTATGTTATATCCCAGATTGTTGGAAATTGGTATTTGGTTTTTTTTTAGGATTTTGTTGATTTGAGGAATATTGATCAATAGCTTGGCGAAATAGAGCAGTGAATGAAGGTTTCTTTTGTGTGGGAATAACCCTGGGCTTGGTAACAGGCACTCTAGGTGGTTTGGTAACCTATTATTGTTGCATTTTCTGGATTATAGTAGCCATGTCCAAATTGGACGGTCTAGCTTGATCACTCTCTTGATCAACGAAGGACAGGGGATTAGTGCGTGTGTGATAGATGTCTTCTAGGGTTGCTTGAGTGTCACTAATTTGATCTTTGTCCATATGGACTGCTCTATTAAGAGTGTCAATATTAGTATTGAGGAATTTCAAAAAATGTTCCATGTTCTCAAAAGTAACAGCTCCTTCTAGAGATATTTTAGGAGATGAGGATCCGTCCTCTCTATCATTTTCTTTTTGTTCATTTGCGTCCACAAATTCTTCTTCTTGTTGGTTTAAGGTTCCTTCTTCCTGAATTGGGTCTTCAAGAAGGGCATCTGGTTTATTTATGGTTTTTCCTAACCAATCTTCTTCTACTTCAATTTGTTTCCCATTCCTAAGTCTAGTCATTATGTCTAAATTTAGATTTTAGCAAATATATATTAATATATTTACAACAGATTTTGGGAGGTATATATTTTAATTATATACCTACTATAATGCTTAAAAATAAAATGTTTTGATTTTTTTGTTATGATTTTGTTTTTGTTTTTATTTATTTTTGTTTTATGCTTATAAAGACAACAAATAGTACACTAAATACAAGAAATAACAATAATAAAAGAATAGCTTAGTTTTCTATAAATAGTTTATAGATATCATTGATAGGATCAAGTTCATCAGGAGTCATAAAATGCTCCTCTTCAAATTGGAAATGGCTTTTCAAGAACTTGATAAAGTGTGCTATAGTGATATTATCTGTTTCAGTCTTGTAAAAATAAATCTCATGGCAATACTCTTGATATAACACAACTCTGGGAACTCTATTCCATCTTTGTCTATCCGTAAGAACGACCTCTTGGTCCTCTATACAAGACAAAAATTTATGTACTACAGCTGCATTATCGAGGTATTCCTCAAAGGTATACAATTCAGAAGACACAAGGGCTATTTTATCTGCTAACCACCTATGGCAAGCTCTCTGAAGTTCATGATACAAAGTCATTTGATCAGGATCTAGGATTCTATCTAGGACAAACCTCTTGATTTGCCTAAGTTCGGTTGATCTAGATCCAATGATACCCAATCTCCTATCAAGTTCATCCCACAAAGGTTGAACCCTATTTGTTTGAGGTACTCTAAGCACAAAAGTAATCTCTATAGTTGCTAATTGATTTTCAACATTAATGGTGACAACTCGTCTTTTATTATAGTCTACCATCTATGCAATTTTTTAATTCTAAATGCATTTATGTTTTGTTTGTTTTTTTCTTTTATTTTTTATTTTCAAAAGGTTTTTGTTTTCATGTCGGGTTCACCAAAATGTATCGCTCCAAATTTTTCGCATCCTTACCCTCAGGCTATAGGATCCATGCCCGAAAGGGGGATGCAAAAAGGATGGGACAATACCTTGGACTGAGAGGCCCTTTGAAGGTCCCGCCTCTCGGGGGAGGATATAAGGGTGAATTTTTGATGGATGGTGGGTTCACCAGGAAACTTTTGAATGGCATTTTCCATGCCTAGGTTGACAGTGAGTTTGATGTGTTCATTTTGTGCTTGAATCATTCAACTCCTAGGTTTGGTCAAGATGAATCTAAACTATTCTATATGCTAATGCTGATTTAAATGAATACATAAAATAGGAATGAGTGCTAATAATAGAGAATATGCTAGCTAAAATGTATCATACCTGATTTTGGATGTCTGATGAAGATTCTAAGTCTTGTAGTAGTCTAGATCACCTCAATTCATACTTAATCATCTGATATTTCATAGGATCGTCTCAAATCATAGAAGGTCATCTAATATCAGATAGAATCATCTAAAATCTAATGAATTCATCAGATGAATTCTTCAAAAACCTACAATCACAAAAATAGATACAAAATACCTAAGATGCAACTACAGAAGCGAAGGGAAATGACAGAAATAACTATAAATTTGTCTAAATAATAGATCCAAATAGTAATTAAAGAGGAAAAGCATCAACTTCATAATTTATTTTGATTTTATCATGCATTTATATTAGATGAGGTGAACTCCAAGATGCATAAACATAATAATTTAAGAGAATGCAGAAGTATAACAGGAAAATGTAAAAAAGCTAAGGAAATGCAAAATCTAGACTCTGATTGCCCCCAATTTGGACTACAGTCAAGATCGCCTCCAATCGTACGAGATCATTTGTGCTCCTCGACAAGATAATCCGTAATCGTCTGAGATCGTCGATGATGATCTGAGCTAGCTTCAACTGAAAAATAGTAGAGTTCCTGTAAGAAAATGCAAAATACATAATACAGATAGTAGTGCAAGGATGCTCTAGGGAATAAGGAACTAAATCTATAGGGAAATTCGTCAGCTAAGGGGTTCAAGGAGAATCAGGGGGATAAACTAGAAAAATCCTAGTTTATATAGGATTAGGAAGAGGTTAGGAGGTTGGGGATCATCCCAATCTGGGAGCTCTCCAACAGGGAAATCTCCAACTACGTAGACACGTTTCTGCCCAAGTTGGAGAGGTTGTTGAAACAAAAGCTAATTATGAAAATTTAGTTTTGGGACAAAATCGTCTAGACGTTCTGTTCCAGATGAATTCGTCATATAGGGGACGATTTCGTCTAATCTACGACGATATCATCCAACGGTCAAAACAAATCCTAAAAATGGCATGAAAAACGAGAAAAGCGGGTAATAGGCGGTTAACGGGCAGTTTGGGGTTAAAATTCAATTTTTTCTATTTTTTATCTTTTACTAAGGTTTTAACCATGCCAATTTTAGGGTGCTACACCAACTAACACCTATCTAGAAGATTTATTAAGTCCAACATGAGTCACAAAAGCTCATGTTTTACAAAGGGCATAAAATTTATTCTAAGCAAAAATAAAATTAAGTCCCTAATAATACTAAGTATAATAAGCCTTAGAAACATAATACATCTCTATCAAATTATATTCTCATCATACCTCCCCATTATAGAAGCATTGGACTCTAATGCTTTTACAATAAAAGTGGGATTATTTAGAATAACTCGATTCGAATTAGGATGAATCTATAAATCATGTGTTGGATGGGTAGGAGTATTAATTATGTTGATAATTCCAAGAGGTGCCTTATCTATGATACAATTATTGGTCACAACTCTATCACCAACCTGAGAAGGAGGAGAAAGTCATCGAGGACCAATTGGCTACTATTGAGTCTACAGAGTCTACTGCAAAATAGAAACTTGTTGTATTTAAGGAGGCTATCAAATACTAGGAGGTGGCATAGAAAAAGAAGTAGCAAGAGGAGGTACTAATGAAGTATGGATCACCTTATTTCAAGGAAAAAGTGATGCAACTAGTGTTGGTGTGTCTTTTGGTCTGCTAAATATTAATGCAATCTTTTGTGGTTGACTAGAGCAAAGCAAAAATGTGGTATTTATAAGACTATAAATAAGAAATTTTTTATTCATGTGATGCAATGTGTGTGTGGGTTATTAAAAGAGTCATATTGAGCATTATTGTCATATTGATATGGATTTTTAAGAATTAGACCACAATAATCTGTTGGAGTCACGTCGTAGGTAACTTGCCATAAAATATAGGCCAAATGCAAAGGACATAGTACAATTTTCTATGATGTAGGAGGTGGACCCATTGTCTTTCCATCTAAGTGAGTATGGATGGCGATATGGTTCCACAAGCAACTACAACCTGTTGATGACTTTTATTACAATCAAGTTCTTTTGTGAGCCATTGTCAATAATACAATCCACAAAAAAAAATTATGAGTTAGGTGGGATTTCATGAAAAACAAATTATCTTAGACACCTTTATACAAATTATGAGTCATCAAGATAACATTTTTCAGCTTACCTTTGAGCTCATCATAGTCTTTGTCATCTCCTATAATCTCAATGGGACCATCTTGTGGTTCCTAAAATTGAGATTTTATAATAAGATTATTCCTATTTCTAAAGAGATTAGATTCCACGTGTCATCTTCTTTTACAATGATTACAATATTTATTGCTATTAAAGTAATAAGGAGAAGAGGAAGAAGAAGAAAAAATCTGATGTGCCTTTGTTTTCTATTGTTGATCTGGAGGTCTGGAAGCTCCCTTTGACTAAGCAACAAGCTTCTCTTCTACCAACTACACTTGATTGAATGCTACATATAAAGCAGTTATTGGGGTATATTTCAACTCCTTGAATATTGATTCCTGTAAACCACTCTATGCTAGTTATAATTCTCAATTTGTTAAACTAGAAAATGAACTCTTGGAAACTCATGTTGTATCCTTGATTTAAGCAAATTCGTTTGTAGATAAGGTCTTCACCGTAATTTGAAGGATAAAATTTATACTTCAATGCTTTTATTAGATCATCCTAATTTTTTATGGGATTTTGATTGTGTTGGTAGTCCTTTATCAAAACTTTGGCTACACTAGAAAGTTTCAATTTTGTAAACATAACTCATTCATCTTCAGGTATTTGGTTGTAAACAAACCAAGTATCCATGTAAATGATCCAATTGTTTAAGACCTCAGGATCATGTGAACCATCATAAATCTTGACTTCACATTTTGTTCTTATGTAAAATTCATTGATTTTGATGTCACTAGGACCACTTGGGGCTACTATGTCATTCAGTTTATCGACCAAAAGACTAATTACAAAAACTCAAGCAGTCACTTGCTTCATTAAATCAAACATCATTTGCAAACGGGTATAAGCCAACAAGACTATTATAATGTCTAATTGGTCCCAAAAAGGGTTATACAAGTTTATGTTTTTTACCCAATTAATTTCTAAAACAACAAATATTTTATGCAATTTTATAATTAAAAAATAAAATTAAAAAAATGATTAGGTGGAAGGTGTTTTGAAAGGGTCCTCGAAGCTTTTACAAAGGGGTTTTGAGGGTCCCCAAACCTTTAACAACAAACATGAATCTCAAGAGAGCTACCAAAGAGAAACAAATACAAAGTTCCAAAGGAGATACAAAGATATTTAATAATGATCAACCTCTAAAGAAAGATCAAAAATTCTCAAGATTTGAATAAAATCCTTCAACTAAAAACATTAAAAAGGAGCACAAATATCAAGGATATATTTAGCAATCGCCTAAACAACCGAGGCAAATATTTAAAATGAAATAAATATGCAGATATCCAGGATTTGATCATATTGGCCATAGACAAGGTGAGATATCCAAGGAGATGTATGTCCATAGCACCAGAAAGCATTTTGAATACAATTTAAAATTTTAAATGGAGCCCACTCAAATTTAAAATCAAAGGAAAAGGAGCTTTTCCACTAAATTCAAACTAATTCGTACCAAAATCCATAGAATCCCATCCATTTTTAAATCAAAATGAATCATTCTTTCCAAGAACAAGAAATTTGTTTAAAATTGAATTAAAAAAATATGACCAATCCCACCTCAAGAAAGCATGAACACAGAGGGATCCAAAAAACCTAAAACACAAGATAGGTCTAGATCCTTTGAGATAGCAAGACAATTGAAGCAAAAATCCAATATTGAAACAAATTCTACAGAGACAGTCCATCTTCATAAGAAACCATAATAGGAATCACAAAAAAAAACTACCTAGGAATCTTCAACAACTGTGGACTAGGTACTACCTCAAACTGAGTAAAAATTAGAATATATACCCCTAAAAAAGTCCAAATCCAAAGCCAAATCTCAAGGGATAGACACTTCAATCCAAAATATTATTTACATCAACCAAAAATAAAAAATATTTCTCTTAACCGACACAATTGCCATGAGAGGAAAAGTTTGAATCCCAAGCACAAGCAAAAAGTCACTTGTCCCAATAGAAAAAACACTAGCCACCAAGAACAAGTTCTCAATAGCTAAGAATACTTGAGTCATTCTATGATCCAACACCAAGTCAATAATAAATAATGCTTGCAAGAGCTGATCAAGATCCAAGATAGGATCCATGATCTTTGGGAGAACAAGCCTTGACTCAACAATGAGATTGCAATCCAAAAAAAACTTGATAATAGTAGAACTAGCAATGTGAATTTTTTTCCCACCCAGCTTGAAATCCATGGGAAGGAAAGTTGCATGAACCTCTTAGAATCCAAATACATAGGATCCAAGTTCACTGACAAAGAATATCTAGGATCCATTGATTTCTAAAGCACAACTAAGTTGAGAAACCCAGAGAAGCCCCAATAAAAAAAACTCCATGCTACCAACCAATAACTCACCCAAAAACTAGGACAAGAAAGGATCAATCTTCCCAAGGTAGGCTTCAAGGATGAGAGAATCAAACTAATCTCCCCTAAAACCATAGATAGGAGCACTAAACAAATATCCCTAGCAATAATCAAGAGAACCAAATGAATCTCCTTAAATATATTTAGGAGAATCAAACAAATTTCCCTAGTAATGGATGATAGAACCAGATGAATCTCCCTAATAATATACGGGAGAACCAAATAAATCTCCCCAAAAATTGCAAATGGAAGAACCGGATGAATCTCCCTAGAAACCACTAGAACAACAAGAACTCCAATTCCTATCAGCTCCAAACCTACAAGAACAATAATAATCCCACCAAAACTAGGGTTCCACAATAGGGGAACCCTTCCACACCCTCTGAGCCTCTCAAAACCTCTCATCCTCTCTCATCAAGAAAAAATAAATTAAAAGCATAAAATATTGAATTAATTATGCATAAAATATTCAATTAAATAAGAAAAAGATAGTTAAATTTTTAAAATGATGTACTCTCTTTTATAGGTGGCAAACTACTATCTACAATAACAAAAAAATTGTTGAACATCAAAGGAATCGCTTTGTCAACTATGCCAGTCAAACATGGATAGGTTAATCTGTAAGGCGATATGTGGCAAGATGGTCAAAATCAGATAGGGTAGCAGGGTGTGCCAACCAGATGCAATGGCTATTTCTCTTATCCATTCAATATGATTATAAATGGCTGAATAGCCTCTCTCCTCACAAATGTAGGATAAAATCACAAACTATGGTAACTCAAATGTGGCACTTTCGTCACCACATGTCTCATTATGAATTGTCTACATAATTTTCTAGGGAAAAATTGGTATATGCAGTACACTTATCTTTCTTACAAGCATGTGTCAAACTCTGGTCCTTGAAGATTTCTACATGTGGGTAAATTAAGTTTTCAAATATGTCAATCGTGCACCAATCAAATGTTGATTCGAAATATCCTTTATCTAGGAATATTTGTACAAGGGATGAAAGGGTATCAATTTGTTGAGGTTTATTTTTTACCTCATCATTCAAAGAAGGGGGCTCGATTGTAGAAAGATCATTGGCCATGATGATGGGAGTTATGACTAGCTTCTAGTGGGTCGTGTCATCAAGAAGTGATAACCTATGGATACTTGCATCCTCAATGCTATAATTGTAGCAACCTCCTATCATTGGACAACATTGGTCATGTTACAAAAGTCAACAATGTCGTGTCATTGATTAATGTCAATCACATTGCAAGAATCGATGACCTACTATCATTATTCAATATTAGCTGACATCAACGACATATAGATAAATTTTGTCCTATGTGGGATGTCACGTGATAGTGACAAGAATCTTGATAGGTGTTGTTAATCCCTATTCATATTAATTTGTTAATCCTAGGCTAGCATACTTGGCTATATGCACTAAGTACTATAAGATGTGTCTCAAGAAACATATTCCTAAACTTTTAAGGGAATTAAAATAGTATTGAATGAAAACTAATAGTATAACATAATGAAAAGATTACAAAAAAGTAATAATAGAAAGTAAAGTTGAACAGAATTGTAATAACACACTCAAATCGGCTGATACCTACTATAGTATAACATGCTTAAGAAAGTTTAAAAACTAATATTACTATAGAATTATGTAGAAAACAGTAATCAAATCACATTACATAGTGTAATAACAGTTCTAAATTATAAAAACAACAAACAACCCTTTATCAACACGAGAGAGTAAGCCCTTGCTTATTGTCTAATAAAGGGATAACTAACTCAAATTAAAAACTAGTAATTCATATAAAGATGTAAGCTAATTAAGCATATTGTTCATTGCAAGTTGAATAATCAAAATCTTGCTATAGCAGTTGCTTATTCTCAGCTCATCTACACCCACATTGCTATTTTCTAACCTCTTGACTATTGTCAAGGTAATTATTTATAATACAATGTTTTAACTATTTTGACACTACCAATTAGTAAGGTTGTTGCTATATATAGAAACAAACAACATTCATTCATTCATCAATCACTTCTCTCGAAGATTACCAAATGGACATTACAACTAAAACCAATATTCATCGCAAGTTCACATTGGTCTTTTCCAACTAAAGTTAATCACTTTATCTCCTAAAAATAGCATTGGTTAATTAGAAAAATAGAGTTGCATGTGTCACCAAAAAAAGGGTCCAATTTTGGTAAATTTACAAAATGACCTCACTTGTAACCACAACTAATAAGATATCAGCTATCGTGGTGACTTCTTTCCAGCTATATTTTACACAAAATAGGGTATCTTCCTAATTCTTCGCGTCAGCAACTATTATGAAACTTTATTATCATAAACATAAATCATTCACCAATATGCAAAAATATCAAATCATTCATCCACAATAACAATTCATAAATTAGAAAGATATAGATAATACCCTTAAGGTAGGGCAACACCAATAATACTCCTTAAGGAAGGAATAATTCTAGAAGATCTCCCAAGATGAGAGTGATGAGCACCAGAAATGCTTATATTTTGTACACATTTTCTTGATCATTATGCAGCTGTATAATAAGGATTGCATACTTTTATAAATGATTATATAGATATTTGATAAAATTATGCATGTTATCTAATTTGTGTGTTTTCAATGTGTTTTGTGGAATTGCAATTGGTTTAGTTAGATTTGGATCAGTCGAGGTCTTTTGATGGACCTGGAACTTTGTTTCTTTGGGGGTCAATGCAGAGAACATAGGCGCCTTCCTCTTCCAGGAAGGTGCCAAGAGAAAGTAGGTGCCTTCCTCTTCTAGGAAGGTGCCAAGAGAAAGTAGGCGCCTTCCTATTCTAGGAAGGCGCCAAGAGAATGTAGGTGCCTTCCTCTTCCAAGAAGGCACCAAGGAAATAGAAGCACATTCCTCCTCTAGGAAGGTGCCAAAAGGAAGGAAGCGCCTTCCTCTCATAAGGAAGGCACCGACGGGAAGGCGTCATGATAGGGAAAGTACCTTCCTCCCATAAGGAAGGCACCACTAGAAGACGTGCCTTCCTCACAGAAGGCGAGCGCCTTCCTCCCATAAGGAAGGTGCCATTAGAAGGCAAGCGCCTTCCTCCTACAGGAAGGCACCAACAGAAGGTAAGCGCCTTCCTCCTCCAGGAAGGTGCCATGGCAATAAGATACCTTCCACATAGGGAAGGTGCCCGATATACTTAGGCGCCTTCCTCATAAGGAAGGCACCTCTGTTCTTCGCCCATTGACCATATTTATATGATGTGGACAGCAACGGCTGGTGTAGTTCCAACTCTACATCATGTAGAGCTAAATCAGAGAGCGCACCAATGTATGAAATCATCTTACCAATTTCAGGTGAAGCACGAACCAATCAGTGAACACACTACCATTAGAACCAAATGCTAGTTTTAAGCAGACGTCGATTGCATTCACCAGACTGTCTTAATTTAGTTTGGGATGAATCGACTGTTGTAACCTCTTTGTAATAGAAGTTCTACGGGTGTGTTATATAAATGCACACAGACCATTCTAAGAGATATATAGATTGATATAGATTCATATAGAGATACATATATAGATAAATATTGTAACACTTTGATAATTATATTACAGTTCTAAGAGTTCTAAGTGTGTGTTCAGCTGGGAGGAAGCTGCTGGAGCCTAGGCCCACTCCAAGCCAGTATTTCTTCCCCACTTTACTTCTATTTTCTATATTAGTCTATTGCTTTTGAAAGATCGTTTACCTCATTACTATTCCCAGTATTTGCAGTAGATTCATTTTCAGGAATGTGTGAATGTTTCATTTTCGTAGATTTAATTATTTTCTTCTTACATAAATTATTGAGGAGTGCACAAATGATTGACAACCATTTTGAAAACACCCCCCAATAGTAGGATTAGTGAATTCATCTCAAGTGGTATTGTAAATAATCTTATTCAGACTCTTCGCAAGTTTACGAAGCTCCCTTGGTTGATAATTAAATGCACGGGCATGTGACAAAAGTAGGAAAAAGTTAACCTTGTTTGGCCCGCAACATTTTGGCATTATTTTCGAGGAAGCATCTCAACTAGATTATTTACAATACCCTGAAACCTTCCATCTGACCTTGTATGAGTTCTTCGATAAGAAGAGGATCGGACGATCGGTTTGTAAGAACCAATCCATCAAAACCAGAGTCAGCCAAGCATTCTAAATTTGAATTAGACTCACCCGACCCACTAGCAATCCATTGGAGTGAGGAACCACACTTTGTGCAAAGTGCCTCCTCATACCATCAACGTGGGGAAGAATGAATCATCATAAATCCCCTGTTTAATAGGACTCCCTTAGAGGAAGCCCTATTGTGGAAAGTTGTAGAAGATCGGACAATCTCACCAGACAACCTTAGAGCTTTGACTCAAAAAGTCTTAAACGATCGTAAGGCCATAAGCACTACATTAGAAACCACATTTCTTGAAAAAATGGCTATCTCATCTGGCTTTAGTTTCCCGATAGAGGAAGGAGTAGGAGATGCTAAAATGAAGAATATATCCCCTGCTCACCTTTCATCCTTCAGAGGATACCTGACTAAGGACCTTGACCTATTTTTATTTAAGTTTGATGTCTTATGTAGGTCTATGGACTACAAATCCGATACGTAGAAGCTGAAACTCTTTCCTTCTACATTAGACGATGTAGCTCTATGATGGTTCATCGGTCTGGGAGACAAACACATTGCCACTTGGGACCAAATGAAGAGGCTCTGTTTAGAGTAATACCAAGATTTTGGGAGAGCAAGAGACTTTAGGGATGAGGTCTTGAGCATGACATAGAAATAAGATGAGTCTCTCAAAGAGTACTGGGAGAGATTCAACTTTAATATTCAACAATATCCTCATTCAAGACTATCTGATAAGTCCCTCAAAAGCATCTTCTTGAGAGGACTTACCAATGAATCACTGGATACTCTTAACATGATCTTTGGAGGTGATGTCTAGTAGCATGCTATGGAAGACATCCGACAGCTATGCCAAAACTACTCAAGAATGTGAGGCAATGCCACCTCTAGAACCATGAAAGCAACTGCTTTAGTCACAAATATAGAAATAGGCAACATGCTAGAGGATTTAAAATGCTCTCATCTCTAGCATTGTATATGGATACGTTGCTGTTAGAGAAAAATAAGCAAGAGAATGACGCATCATTAGCTTATTTCTATCCAAAATGTAGAGGGAGGCATGCAAATAATGCATGCCCGAAGAATAAATTTAGAGTATTCGTAGTTTGTAGGCTGAATCATAAGACTCGATTGTGCCCACAACTGCCCAGTAATCAGGAGGAGGTTGAAAGCACGGATGCCTATTTCATAGGCAATATGAAGAGTTGGCCACAACCCCCTATAGGGAATATGCCAATCAGAATGCTGCCATATGGGGGAGGGCCATACATGCACCAAGGACCACCTCAACCACCCAACATGGGGTGGTGGGGGCCATCACCCTGGTCTAACGCACCCCCAGCAGCATTCTTGAACCAACATCCATGGATGCCATATCCATATCCTGGGTAGCAGTGGAGAGGACATACTACATGGAATCAGGCTCCACAAAACGTAGCACCTGCTCACCCCCAACAAAATTTATTGGCATTTCCAGTAGTGAGACCTACGTAGCTACCCACACAACCGATGGTAAATTCAAACAACAAAGTGAACTAGCCAGCATACAACGTGGAGGGTGAGATGTATCCTATGTACAATATTTAGCTTAGGTCAGGTAGGAAGCTAGGAGTAGAAACACCTCCACTGGTAGAATAGGAGGAAGAATTAGAAGAAACACCTTTGGTAGAAGAGGAAGAAACACTTGAGAGAGTGAAGGCTCCATTTCCTAGTCGGCTGCAAGAACAGAGAAAAGTAACACAACCAGAATTTGACATCCTATCAAGCTTGAAGAACCTCATAGTGATAATTCCATTATTTCAAGCAATTCGAGATGTTCCCATATATACCAAGGCAATCAAAGAGATGTGTCTGAGGAATCTGGTATGAAAAGCAACCCAGACTATCAACGTCGTGGGTAAACTAGCAGATTTTATGATGGGAAGAACATGCCATCCGAAGTATGCAGACCCAGGAAGCCCGGTGCTGACTATAAAAATTGAGGGACATTCCCTGTCCAATACATTGGTCGATCTCGGAGCAACCTTTAACGTAATGCCTTAGGAGACCATGCAAAGGCTACAGCTCATGAACTTGAAACCCACCATGACAGTGCTGCATCTAGCCGATCGATCAACCATATCATCAGAAGGGATGTTGGAAGACGTGATAGTAACAGTCAGTGCATGGGAATACCCAACAGAATTTTTAGTTTTACAATCCAAAACTAGGCTGGGTAGTTACCCACTCATCTTGGGGAGGCCATGGCTAGCAACAGCTGATGCTTACATCAGCTATCAGGATGGCTTGATGACCATATCCGATGGGCAAAACATTAAAAGGCTGACCATTTCACCTCCAGAATAGTCTGTCAACTCGATAGCAAAACCCATGATCACCAAGCATGGAAATATAGAGCTATCCATAATCCAGCCGATGATGACATTGGAGGAGTTAACAGAAGAGGACAAAGATGGTGCTATTGTGGAGTTTCTCCATGGAGAACCCTCCATATCTACACCTGGATTGCCGTTGACTGGCGCCCAAGATCACCACGTTCGACACATACACGTTGGGCCAAGAACATTAAATGTCAGCAGTAGGTTGACGCCCACACAACTAACAAAATTAGAAGAGTTTTTGGAAAGGCACCAACAAGCGTTTGCATGGGATTACTTGGATATGCAAGGCATCAGCCCAGAGATCTGTACCCATTAGATTTATCTATATGATCAGGCAACTCCAAGCCGACAGCCGTAGCGAAGAATGAATCCAACAATGAAAGATATTGTTAAGGAAGAACTGCACAAACTCTTGGCCTCTGAATTCATATATTCAATTTTTGATAGCGAGTTGGTATCACCATTAGTGGTGGTCCCTAAAAAGAATGGGAAGTGGCGAATCTATGTGGACTACAGAGCATTGAACAAAGCAACCAAGAAAGACCACTTCCCACTCCCGTTCATTGATCAAGTCTTGGACACACTATCATGGAGGAAGTACTTCTCCTTTATGGATGGATTCAACGGATACAATCAGATCCAGATAGGAGAAGAAGATCAGGATAAGACAACGTTCACCTGCCCATGGGGAACGTTTACCTATAGGGTATTGCCTTTTGGACTGTGCAATGCACCTGCCACCTTTCAAATGGCGATGCTTAGCATATTCTCAGACATGATGGGAGACGGGGTCGAGGTATACATGGATGACTTCACCATCTATGGAGAAACCTTCGAGGAGGCAATGACAAATCTAGAAAGAGTGCTCGACAAAAAAATAATTTGTCCCTAAGTAATGAAAAATGTTTTATGATGATGCAAGAAGGCATCGTATTGGGACACTACCTCTTTGCAGAAGGAATAAAAGTTGATAAAAGGAAGGTTGAGGTCATCAGAGACCTACCCAGACCCAGAACGTAGGAGGTAAGAAGTTTTCTTGGATCATTCGGATACTATCGACGATTTATTGCCGAATTTAGCGAAATTTCCAAACCACTGCACACTCTATTATCTAAGGATGTGGAGTTCAATTGGATGAAAGACTATGAAGAAGCGTTCCAATTGCTTAAGGAGAAACTGATATCTACACTAGTTTTAAGAGGACCAAATTGGGCCATACCATTCCATATCTACTATGATGCATCTAACAGTGCAATTGGAGCAGTCCTCAAAAAAAAATATGACGAAGAATTTTATGCCATTTATTATGTCAGTAAAAACTTGGCAGGAGCAGAGCTCAACTACATAGTGACAGAGAAGGAATTTCTAGCAGTTTTCCATGCTATAAAAAATTTTTGCCACTATATCATCGGATATAAGGTTTTTGTCCATATGGACCATGCGGCTATCAAATACCTAATGAGAAATTCGGCCATTGGCAGAAGAATTATTAGATTGTTGTTGCTACTATAGGAATTCGACATCACCATAGTCGACAAACCAGGTAAGGATAACGCCGTGGCATATTTTCTATCCAGATTGATACCAGCAAACCATCAAGCAGTGGAAGACTAGTTTTTGAATGAACATTTGTTCACTATTAGTGAGCAAATCTCGTGGTATGCAGATATAGCCAATTACTTGGCCACCAAAAGGACCTCACCTTCTCTCTCTTACCGATAAAAGTAGGCAATCATAGAGAAAAGCACATCGTTCCTATGGATGGATGGTCTCCTCTTTAAAATAGGACGTGACCAAATTATAAGATGCATAGCAGAACAAGAGTTCTCATAAGTACTCAAAGCATGTCACGACGAGCCATGCGGAGGACACTTTGCAAGGAAACGAACTACCTACAAAATCCTACAGGCTAGGTACTTTGGCCCACTCTATTTAAGGATACGACTGCATATGCCAACAAGTGTGATGAATGCCAAAGGATAGGTAGACCAACCCATCAAGATGAAATGCCCCTCCAGCCCCAGGTACACCTAGAACCTTTTGATAAGTGGGGCATGGAATTCGTGGGACCATTTAATCCACCTTCAATGGGGAGGAGGTTTATTTTTGTCTGTACGGATTACGTTACCAAATGGTTTGAAGTACAGGCATTGAGGGATTCAAAGGAAAGAGCGGTCACCGATTTCTTATCTGCCCATATTTTTACATGGTTTGGGGTCCCTCAAGAGATAAAAACAAACCAAAGGCCTCAATTTACCTCTAAGTTGATCGAGGAACTGATGGAGCAATATAGAGTTTAGCACAATAAAACTATGCCCTACCATCCGCAAGCAAACGGGCAAGTGGAAGTGACAAACAAAGAAATAGAGAACATCCTGACAAAGACAGTGTAGCAACACAAGAAATATTGGGCTACATAGTTATCGAAGGCAGTCTGTGCATATAACACCACGTGGAAATCCACCACAAGATTTACACCTTTCCAACTGGTCTATGGGAAAAATGCGATGATGCCCATTGAATTTGAAATCAAGACCCTGAGAATGGCTTCAGAATTGAATTTGAGCTTGGATGAAGCTCAAAAACAAAGGATTCGACAGCTAGATCAGCTGGACGAAATCCAATTAGATGCTTTGCAGAGGACAAAAATTATACAGAAGCAAAGAAAGCGGTGGCACAATAGCCACATTAATTTGAAGCGGTTCCAAAAAGGGGAATGGGTACTATTGTATGATTCTCGGTTCTAGGAGAGGAAGGGCAAATTAATGCAGAGATGAATGGGGTCATATGAGGTGGTAGATCTCATCAAGAATGGGGTAGTGCGCATTAAGGCAATTGACGGTAGCAACACCATGTTCACAGTCAATGGCCATCGACTACGTCCCTATAATACGTTCAAAATTTTACAGGTAGAATCCAGAATAGGCATGAGGGAGACCCCATCTTGTTATATCTGGACTGAACTCTCAGGTGAAATGGTGGGCATAGAAGTGCTCACCCAAAATTAGTTAATGTAGTTTTTTGTATATATCGTGTGTTTTTGCAGGGACGACGCTCGCATGCAAGCTACAGGCATCCTAACCCAGGGCCTAACAGGCACGAAATGCATCTAACTGCCTCTATTTTCCTTTTTTTCAATTGCTTTTTTGTAGGTGGAGGACCTGATAACACGAGGGATAGGTATCTGGGAAACCAGGCCTGATTCAGCGTAGCATTCTGAAATCGGCTTGTAGGTAGAAGCTAAGGCAGCATGAAGCAAGACTGGGAAGGCTTGATCACCCTTTCCCAGTCAATCGTAACATGATTATCGAGAACAATGCGCCTTCCTTATAAAGAATGTGCCCAGCTAGAAGAATGTGCCTTCCACATCTAGAATGCACCCAGCCAGAAGAAGGCACCTTCCACATCCAGAATGCGCCCAGCCAGAAGAAGGCACCTTCCACATCTAGAAGATGCCCAGCCAGAATAAGGTACCTTCCTTATAAAAAATGCACCCAGCCAGAAGAAGGCACCTTCCACATCCAGAAGGCGCCCAGCCAGAATAAGGCACATTCCTTATAAAGAAGGCACCCCGCCAAAATAAGGCGCCTTCCTTATAAAGAAGGCACCCAACCCAGTTGTAAGAGTTCCAAAATATATATATAGATATATATATATATATGTGCCTTCCGTGGCTGGAAGGCACCATATTCAAAAAAAAAAAAAAATCCAAGGCACCTTCCACATTAGGAAGGCGCATGCGCCTTCCTCATCGAGAAGGTGCATGTAGAACGAAGTGCCTTCCACATCGGGAAGGCGCATGTAGATAGAAGTGCCTTCCATCATCGGGAAGGCGCATGCAGGCCAAGGTGCCTTCCACATCAAAAATGCACAACCAATTAGTAGTACCTTCCATAGCAGGAAGGCACCATCATCAAGAAGGCACCTTCCACCATTGGACAACACATCCAATCAAAGGCACCTTCCATCACCAAAAGGCACATCCTTTCAGAAAGCACCGACAACATCAAGAAGGCACCACATTAGTGCCTTCCACATGGGGAAGGTACCAAAGAACTCCTTTCGTGTACAGCCAGCACTCATGCCTCCTGGACACCTCGAGTGGAACGAAGCATCACATGAATGAGCGGCACCAGATGACCATACCCCTCCCCTGTGTCATAAATCGGTGAAATAGCGGCCTTCACGATGCCTGAAACACTAAATCAGGTACGTGCATGTTAATTCAAATTTTTATATAATTATTTATAAAATATGCAGTACTGAAAAAGATATCGTCGTCATAAAGATCATATCCCCCCACAGCCGGAACCGCATGCTAATGATATGGCACCTTCCATAACTTCTTGAGGAAGGAAGGACAGAAAAAATAGCATGCACCATGGGAGGAAGGTCTAAGAATCATGCAGTGAAGAAGAAGGAACCAAGTGATATGGACAGAATCAGAGGAGCGGTGAAAACATAGTTCGAGGCTGAGGGATGGATCGAATACTGTACCCTAGTCATTTAGGGCTAGGACATGGAGGCATCCAAGGAGTTTTCTACCTCCTTGAGTGGCGATGTGGCCCAGGTACATGGGGTAGAAATTCTAGTCACCCCTGAGTTCATCTCATAGGCAACTAGATTACCCCTCACAGGGGAATGTGTATATAAGGACAGACTATTAAAACCGTACATCGAGGTGCTGCTACCAGGAGAGAACATGCAGATAGACAAGGAGGGGTTACCCAAAAATAGTCTCCCCATGAATCTGTGGAAGATGTTCAAGCAGGTTGCTCTATTCTTCACATGCACCGAGAAATATACCCATCTGCAGGCTAATCATGTGTCGTTTCTCAATCACCTGGTGCATGGAAGGAAGTTAAACGTGCCCTTCTACCTAGCAAATGCTCTGAAGGACAAAGCGACTTGGTACCAAAATGGGGCACCGTCTGCCTTAGCCCACCATGGGCTAATATTGACACTTGCCTACCATGCAAAAGCGCAGAGGCAGAACCCCGACGCAGAGGGAGATGATGGCTAGGAAAGGCGACACGATGTTGTTGTCGAAGTAAGGCAATATGAGGGATGCCCTACAGAGGACATAGCAAGCATCGAGCAATTGGCATTGCCCTATTTCATAGAGGAAATATGGCAATTACCAGTGCTCAAAAACACAAAGGAAGAAGGAGCGTCGCTTACTAGCGATGAGGATGAGTCTCGCCTAACAAAACCAATCCCTAGGAGGAAACGTCTGTGGTGACTCCTCTCGACAGAGAAAGAACAGAGTCACTGGGAAATAGACGTTACAGCTCAAACCCTTCGATAATTGATGAACCGGAGCCCACAAGATGCAGGGACTTCTAGAAATAATGACCAAGATGATGCGGCATTGGAGGAGGTGCTCAAATGGAAAACCAGTTGCTAGATGACCCAACAAATTCTAGAGGACTGCAAGAAAAAACATGTAGGGGAGTTGAAGGAACGAGACAGATGGATCACCCAGCTTGAGCAGCTAGTCTAGCAGTTACGAGAGGAAAACCAGCTGCTTCAAGATAGGGTAACAAAAAAGAGGGATGCATACACTCAAACTGATTGGGCAAAAGAAGTCCCGACGAATTCTCCCACGTCTGCCGAATGAGTATTCTCTTTGGGGGAAATTCGATCGGATGCCTGACAGAGCATCCCAGAGGTAGGGGAGAATTCCTTTCTTTTTTAGAGTGAGTGGGATAGAAGTCCCACAATACCCCCTGTCATCGTCCTAAGTGATATAGAGTAGGGCAAGGGCATCCAACAGTAAACGGGACCAAAGGATAAGGAGGAACTCTCCAGACCTGAAGAAGGAGAAGAGCCCAAGGGTTTGACACTGGACAAATAGGAGAATGAAGGATCACCCCTAGAGATAGCATCATAGAATGATGAGAACGCTCCAAAGTAGACCCCTCAGAGTGAGGAGATGTCCCCTAGGGAGAAAGAGAAGACCCCTATTTGAGTCGTCGCATTTTTTGTAGAGGCCAGAGGAAAAAGGCCCAGGACGGATCGAAAGAAGGAGAAGGTGACTTTGTCGAGCCAGAAGAGGATGAGTGGGATATGCAACCATTTTTTGAAAGGCAAAAATAGTTCGAATAGCTACTCAAGGAGATGAAAGTAACCAAAGAGGCCAGGAAGGTAGCCTCGAGGATGAGAGGAGACTCTGGAATCTACGTTAATCCGATAGAGGACAGCCGATTCTGGGATATTTACGGTTCATCCTAGGGATGACCCTCCATGATGAGGAGGTATTTGGAATGATGGGGGGTATATGGCCCCCAATTGGAGGCTACTGCCATTGCAAAGGAGAACGCAGGGCTTACACCTGAAGTGACCAGATTATACAAGGCCCAAGTAGTGCCTTCTAGGGGGGATAATTTAGATATCCCTCTGGCAACGGTCAGACCTCCTAACCTTGACCTCTTGAAAGCTATCGAAGCTGCATTCCAGTCAGTAGAAACAACGTTGGCTAGATCACCGCCAGTAGTGGTCAGAACGAGAAAGGGACAATCAATAGCCACACCCGTAGTTCTACATAGTAAAATGCGAGCCACACCTTCAGATGCCAGTACGTAGAAGAGACAGACTCAGGTCGTAGGGGCAGCTGAACCCTCCAAGAAATGGTAACAATGAAGGATCAACCGGGCTACCTACAGTTTTGATGCCATGAGGGCATGGCATATGTTAGGCATGGGGGGATGATGAGCACCAAAAATGCTCATATTTTTTACATATTTTCTTGATCATTATGCGGTTGTATAATAAGGATTGCATACTTGTATAAATGATTATATAGATATTTGATGAAATTATGCGTATTATATAATTTGTGTGTTTTCAGTGTGTTTTGTGGAATTGTAGTTGGTTTAGTTAGATTTGGATCAGTCGAGGTCTTTTGATGGACCTGGCACTTTTTTTCTTTGGGGGTCAATGTAGGGAACATAGGCACCTTCCTCTTTTAGGAAGGCGCCAAGAGAAAGTAGGCACCTTCCTCTTCTAGGAAGGTGCCAAGAGAATGTAGGCGCCTTCCTCTTCCAAGAAGGCACCAAGGAAAGAGAAGCACCTTCCTCCTCCAGGAAGGCACCAAAAGGAAGGAAGCACCTTCCTCTCATAAGGCACCGATGGGAAGGTGCCACGACAGGTAAAGTGCCTTCCTCCCATAAGGAAGGCGCCACTAGAAGACGCACTTTCTTCATAGAAGGCAAGCGCCTTCCTCCCATTAGGAAGGCGCCATTAGAATGCAAGCGCCTTCCTCCTATAGGAAGGCACCAATAGAAGGTAAGTGCCTTCCTCCTACAGGAAGGCACCAACATAAGGTAAGCGCCTTCCTCTAGGAAGACACCATGGCAATAAGATACCTTTCGCATAGGGAAGGCACCCGATATACTTAGGTAGGAGGAAGGCACCAATAGAAGTTAAGTGCCTTCCTCCTACAGGAAGGCACCAACAGAAGGTAAGCGCCTTCCTCTTCTAGGAAGGCACCATGGCAATAAGATACCTTCCGCATAGGGAAGGCGCTCGATATACTTAGGTGCCTTCCTCATAAGGAATGCACCTCTGTTCTTCGCCCACTGACCAGATTTATACGACGTGGACAACAGTGACTGGTGCAGTTCCAACTCTACGTCATGTAAATCTAAATCGAAGATCACACCAATGTATGAAAGTGTCTTACCAATGTCAGGCGAAGCACGAACCAATTAGCGAACATGTCGTCATTAGAACCAAATGCCAGTTTTAAGAAGATGTCGATTGCATTCACCAGACTGTCTTAATTTAGTCTTGGATGAATCGACTGTTGTAACCTCTTTGTAATAGAAGTTCTGTGGGTGTGTTATATAAACGTGTGCAGACCATTTTGAGAGATATATAGATTCATATAGATTCATATAGAGATACAGAGATAGATAAATATTGTAACACTTTGATAAATATATTACAATTCTAAGAGTTCTAAGCGTGTGTTTAGCTGGGAGGAAGTTGCTAGAGCCTGGGTCCACTCCAAGCTAGTATTTCTTCCCAAATTTACTTATGTTTTCTTATATTATTCTATTGCTTTTGAAATATTGTTTCCCTCATTACTATTCCTAGTATTTGCAGTAGATTCATTTTCAGGAATGTGTGAATATTTCATTTTCGTAGATTTATGTAAATTATTGAGGAGTGCACGAATGATTGACAACCATTTTGAAAACACCCCCCAATAGTAGGATTAGTGGATTCATCTCAAGTGGTATTGTAAACAATATTATTCAGATTCTTTGCAAGTTTACGAAGCTCCCTGGGTTGATAATTAAATGCACGGGCATGTGACAAAAGTAGGAAAAAGTTAACCTTGTTTGGCCCGCAACAGAGAGCACCACTTAGAGAGGGCAAAGCCCCATAAGCCACTTTGTGGGAAAATATGATTACATATGATTGATCTCCATTATGATTACAATGAAAAATATTTCTTTTTATATATGCATCTTGTAATTCTACTTTGGGAAGCCAACTATTAATATTATAATATATTATATTATAATATAAAAAACCTTGGGTTATGTGTGGCCCATGCCAACCCTTACACAATAATACCATATCCCCATATATCTATTCCTAGGTACCCTAACATTCCACCTTCCTTACAAATATTTCATCCTCGAAGCATATGAAGAAATAAGATAATATGATTTGCTAAGCAATTTTAGAAACCGGTACCAATATCGATCATCCATCCATCCTAGTAAAACTTTGATTGGTGGTGGTCTTCGTTGATTTTTATATACTATTTTTTTGCTTTTTTGGCTCCACACTTTCACTACTTTATTTTGATAATTGGAATTATGGATCCACTTATTCCTTGGTGCTAATGCACCACTCTAAAAACCAATATCACTATGCATTCTCTGCCAAACATTGTCATACTTGGTACCCTTCTTGGTGCTAATGCACCACTCTAAAAACCAATATCACTATGCATTCTCTGCCAAACATTGTCATACTTGGTACCCTTCTAATTCCATGTATAATCATGATATCATTGCCTTGAGTCATGCCTCCAATATTTTTATCACTCATGGTGGTGTGGATGGTGATATGTTGCAACCTTAACTTAATTTTCTACCTTCTTTGACTTCTCAAAATTTGGATCTATTGTTTTAAATTCTTTTGCATGTTGTTCTTTCATGCTCCCTTTGTTTGGTGTGTCCTTGTGCTCTTCTATCAAAGCTTCCTTGGACTCTGCTATTGTTTTTTCCATGGAATTTGGTGCTACTATTTCTTCCATGGACTCTATTGCTGCTACTTCCTTCTTGGATTATGTTTCAGGTTCTTCTATTTTTTCTTCAATCTGTTGCTCACAACCACTTCTTGGTCTTCCTTGGATCCTTGCTCCTTAATATGAGAAATATCCTACAATGTTATCTTCTTTTTCTTGTACCATAACTTCATAAACTTCTTTTGAACATTAATGTTAATAGTACCCAAAGAATCCAACCAAGGATAACCAAGAACAATATCCACATCATCCATCTCAATAGCATGAAAATTTGAATGTAAAACATATTTATCCATGGTGATCTTAAAATATTCAAAAATTTGAACATTCGTACCCTCAAGATGTATTTCCTTTATTTTTGTTGCTTGAATATGCAATGTCTTAGCCAAAGACATATTAATAAAATTATATCTACTACTAGGATTAATGGAAATAATAACCTATTCCTTTTGAATGCTTCCATGAACCTACAAAATTGTACTTTCAAATAAATTAAATCCTTTTGATTCTTCTCTTTCTTTTGTAAATCCAAAGATTTGGCTTCATTCTTCTTACTATCTTACTTAACATTTTCCTCTTTCTCCATCTTGAGCAGTTTTATTTATTTTTCATAGTCTTCATTCTATTTCTTGAAAAATTCCCATTCTCCTTTCATTTTATTTCACTCATTTTGAATCCCTTATAGTTTCTTTTCAAGGTCTTTGATGACATCCATCAGGCTATCTATCTTTTTATCCCTTCCTTCAATATCTCTCTTACAAATATCTAACTTTCTTTGTAATTGAATAGGTACCCATTTGCTCAAGAATGTTGGTTCCATTTCTTTCCAAGTGCACCTAGGATTGTTCCTAACAAATATTTCTGCCCATTGTAAAGCTTCCCCTAGAAATATACCACAAAATCCAAAGTGTAACATGTTTTCACTATATTGAGATTTTACTATTTTCAACCACTCTCTCACATCAATATCATTTTATCCAAAAAACCTTTGAAGTGCCATGAGTTCACATCCACAAAAATGATAATGTAAACTAGGGTTTACAAATATATATCCCCACTGATTTGTAGTTAAAATTCCATATAAACAATTAGATCTGCATTTTTTTGAAACAAAATAAACTACAACTGATTTTCTTACCTCGACGAACAAAATTTGTCTTCCAAAAAATCATGATTTGAAAATTCATCATTGCCCTTGTTCTAAATGACTAACTTCATAAGGTCGTATCTCCCTCAATACTACTTAGATTCCTTCATATTACCACTCATTTTAAAGCTATTCAAATTTTTCATAAAATGGTCCAAAAATTGTTTGAATCGGATAAGCTTTTATAGAGATAAGGCTCCTAAAAGATGAGACATTTTTCCAAAAACAATTACCTTGATATTATAATCCACAAAAAAAAACAATCCCCACTTTTCCAGAATTATTTCTTTGATACCAATTATTACAGAACTTTATTTTCATATATATAAATCATTCATCAATATGAAAAAATATCAAATCGTTCATCCACAAATAATTATCCATAATAACAATCTATAAATAAGATAGATATAGATAATATCCTTAAGGTAGGGCAATACCAATAATACTCCTTAGGAATAACTCCACAAGATCTCCCAAGATGAGAGCACCACTTATAGAGGGCAAAGGCCCATAAGCCACTTCATGGTGAAAGACGATTACATATGATTGATCTCCATGATAATTACAATGACAAATATCCCTTCTTTATATACCTACCTTCTAATTCTACTTTGGAGATTTGATTCCTAATATAATATTATAATATTATCAACCTTGGGTTATGTGTGGTCCATGCCAACCCTTATTCCCAAGTACCCTAACAACAACTCGCGTCCTTGTGAATGCCTTTAAAGCCTTTCTTTGTCCACAACGCAGGAATGTAATTAAAATTGCGTAGAAAAGTTCTTTAACACCTATAGCATGAAACAACTCTTTGCCCTCTTGGAATTGTTAGTGGAAATAACCAAATGAAGCATGGAATTTAACCCAAAATCATCTAAGAAATTAAGTTCTCCTAATCTAACTTGTCTAGCTCAAATATCATGCTAAACTATACAAAAGTCCACTTTTAGTCATTCATATGTTTCAATTAGAGGTAAAATAACATATTAAAGCACTTATTAGATGAGGAATTTTTGGTCCTTATCATACCCCTCTTCCTAAGTGTTTTAATATCTTCATGCAAAGGTCCTTTATAAATTAGAACTCAGGTCTATGTCTTCAATCATATCAGGAGTTAACTTCTTTTTTTTGGTCTAATGACCTTGACATTCCCTCAATTCATGATGCTACATTAAAAATGTTGAATGACTCAAGACCTTGTAATATCATATTGAGGCATGGGGTTAATTATGATAGGGGGCCTAAAACTCATCCCAATCCACCTGAACCCAAAAATATGAATGGTGGGACCAACTGAGGTTGGTTGGTGAGACTGGTTCTCTCTTTTTCAAGTTCAGGATAATTCTTCTCACCTTGCCTGATAGGCTTCTTTTGCTCTCTCAAAGTAGGATTCATAGAATCCTTGATATTGGTTGATACATTCCTACTGGTGGGATGCATATTGATGCCTAATTATTCTCACACTCATTAACTCTAGATGTCTAGAGACAATTTCTTGACCATTGGGATACTCATACCTGATTTGCAATCCCATCGTGCCTTCCTTGCCTAAATATCCTACAACTTCATCCATATTATTAATTTGATAGTGCATCATAGAAATAAAATCTCTTAACTAAACATCCTCAACATAAATGTTGGGGAAGAATATGTAATCTTCTACCACAACATAGTTATGCACGAAAAACTCACATAGTAGGTACTTCTACTTAGGGTTGCTAGTCATGTGAGCTTCTAAAAATTCTTTTGGTGTTTCTAGGGCATGTGATAATCTTAAATACAGCCTAAGCAACTACCATTTGAAGAATTGCTTCTGTAAAAATAGAGTATAAATTCTTGTTGGTTGTTGGCATTGCAGTATTTATACTGCAATGTCATAGACTATTTTGAATTTTGTTCATAGCCCAACAAGGTCTACCTCTAATTTCTCATTTTCTCCTTCAAGGGTTTAAGATAGTGTATCGTCTATTCCAAATAGGCACACCTTCTTACCCATCTCTCAATAGCAATATTATGCTCTTCTAATATTACTAAATTAGGAGGAATAATAACCACAAGATTATGAACTACTAAAGGATCTATTTGTACCTCTTGATATTGATGTGAAATGACCTCTTCAACCTATATCTCTAACATGTCATTGTAATCCTTCACAATATTCATATGTTGTTCTTTAGCACTTTTTGTAGCCAGTATCAGTGCTCTATTCAAGTCCCCAATTTCATTCACAATTGTTGTTTATCCCACATCATCTCTCAAGTATTGGAGTATGGTCGCAATTAAATGGTTCTCTTCATCCCTCGAGTCTTCTTCATGTTTAGATTTTGCTAGTGTTTTTGAATTCCTTGTATATATTTGCTACACTTTAAGGTTTTCTACCTCTTCCTTCAATTGGGTAAGTAGGGCATCCCCTTTCTGCAACATTCTTTGAACTTCCTTCAATTCTTGTGATTGTACCTCTATTTTTTCTCTAGGGATGTGTTTCTAACCCTTGTCTCTTCCTCATCGATTATTACTACTTTCTATGGTACCTCACTTTTTCTAGCATTCTTCCTTTCCTCTCATTCCATGATAAAGCTCATCTTTTACTAACCAGGGCTTTGTGCTTTTGCACTTTGTGTTCTCACACTGGCTTTAATTTTTCATTTTTCCTATGCTCTTGATGTTCCTAGCACAAATCCTTGTTCCTTTGATACTTTCTCAACTCATGATCACTTTTGAGAGTTATTCATTGTAGAACTCTGATGTGTTTTCTTGGCACTTGCCCACTTAGCTCTCATCAATGCGCATAGTATGTTGTCCAATAAAGCCCACCATAACTCTCCTCCTTCCTTCTATCATAGGAATGTTTTTTGCAAATGATTTTTATGAGGCCATGATGCTTTAGAGTTCATGTATCCTAAACTCACTTAGCCATCGAATGCAAAGAGAAACATAGAAATAATGGTAGGTCTATTCTTAGTTCTAAATTTTCATTCCCATGTCATAAATGCATCAAAAATCTTAAGTATTTCCCTAATACTAAAGTAAACTAACCATCGTAAGTGAAATATCAAATGACCTAGAGGGCCACTATGTCCCAGGGTTCTATAAGACTAGTCCTCCTAATGCCTTTACATATATTCTTTTTTTATCAGTTAAGAAATTTTGAATTAAGCACGGGTTTTAGCAGGGACCCAAAACTTGATTATAAAAATTACGTTAGGCTAGAGAAGCCAAGAAACCAAAGGAGAACAGAACATAATGCAATCCTTCATAAATAGAATACCATTAAGACTGTCCATGAGAAGCAACCAATAAAACATAGGAAAAATAGAGGATGCCCTTAAGCAAAAAAAAAAAGACAACATAGAAAAGATGCATCATTCAGAAGAAATAAGCCCACAATAAAACTGTGCAGGGTAGGATACCCTTAAGCTTCTTCATCTAGTTCCACTCTGGCCTCCTAGAGCTCTTCGTTTTGATATGTCCATGATAGCATCCTTGTCCTCATATTTTTCTTTCGTTGGGGCAAAAATAGAATTGACATATTTATCAGGGGCTTTAACACCATCCTTAGAGAAAGACTTCCTAAAGAAAAACAAATTTAGTGCATTGCACAGGTCTGTCATTTGAGACATATAGTTAGAGAAAAAAATTATTATAAAATTTTGCATGCACTGGTCAGGGGCATCCTTCTCATCATCCTAATGCCTTTACATATATTCTTACTATTCATTTCATACTCAGGTTTAGGATCTCCTTTTGCAAATACTTTGAAAACTTCATGCAATGGAGGTCATAAACAAAAAAATTGTTCTCTTACACAGGAATTCAATAAATCTCACTCAAGGTATAGGTGTTACCTTTATCAAGGCACCTTTGAGTGTTTCTTTTCCATATTTAAGGTATTTAGTGTATTCCTCTATGATAATGGCATAAAATTCATCAAACAGTTGAAGAAACTCTATCCAACCTATATATTGGAGGATTTCTACCACTTCATCCTATTGCAACAACTTAGTCACCACCACTAGTTTGGACCTCTTTCTATTATTGTCCATTTTCAAATGAACATTATCATTGTGCAATACAAGTTTATCGAAGATCAGTTGCAGAGTGGTAAGGTTAAGGGTGGTGGATTTCATCATCGTTGCTATATACATGAAAAATATGACCAAGTTCTATATATTTTACCAAATTTATAGTTGGTCCCCTTTATGGCTCTTTTTTGGATGTCCACTCTCAAGTGGTTATGTTCCATCGTTATTTAACCTATTTGACTTTACCTTTTTTTTTTTATGCCAAGGTTTCATGCCATTTTTGTTGTTCGCTATGCATCACATGCTTATTGGCTACCTTTCCCCCTCATGCCATAAGCAATCATATCGAATTGTGATCATGTTTATTACTCATTATCTCTAATGTAAAAAATGATTTGTCAATTTTCCCCTCATGTAATATGATTTCCCATGCCTTGTACCTTAGATTTTTCATGTCCTTGGTGGTTATCCTTCTACCACATGTTCTTTTTCACATTCATCCTTATCATGCATGGTCCTTGCCATAATGTTATATCTATTTTTTTGCCTCCATGTTTGCCTCAACTAAATCTTTACCATGTTTTATTTCATCATTATCGGTCATCACCAATAGTTTCCATAAATGGTATGGCACATAGAAATGACATTACCTTCCCCCACTTTCCAATTGAAAGCACATTCGTGTGTGAAGATATCCACAATGCAACTGATTGTTCATTGTTTGTTTTGAATCCTTTTTCTTGCATTATTCCTTCTATGGTTTTTTTGGGAGCACCTCAACTATGTCATAGTCAAGGAAATATGCATCAAAAAATATGATCTCTTAAATTTCCAACCACTACAATAAGGTTTCCTCAATCTGTAACTGCTCTATTGTTTTGTGAGAAGACATATGGAAGTGGACTATGCATAATCTAGTCATAATATTGAGATAAACAAGAAATAAAGGAAATGCATACCTTACTAATTTAGAGTGTGACTTTATTTCCTTTTGGAAAACATAGGAGGATTCTTGCTAATGCAAGTTATGGTTATGAATATACTAAAATAGATACAAATATTAGAAGGAATGTAAGAATATATATACAAACTCTTTTTTCTTTTTCTTTTTTATAACAGAAGAGAACATCATTTCTGGTTTTCAACCATCTTCTGCCTTGGTCGCATCCTAGAAGGATTTTCATAACCAAGTAATTATTTCCAAGTTGTGTATGTCTAATATCAACTTTTATACATAAGTTAACCTAGTAGTGCCCTCGAATGGGTTTTCATTACTAGGATTCTTTCTTTCTTTCTTTTTCAACAGACAACAGATTTCAATTGATAACGAGATTGTAAGAAGAGGTTTTTCCAACCACATACATATTTTATTATGACTGAAATTGAGCCACAAATTCTTCTTTAGTATTGTCTTCTTATATACTTTTAACCTATGTCCATTTACCAACATGCATCTTCTCAATCCATCAATAGGTTATAAACAAACGGCACCATTATCAAAATATGTTTCTATCTGATATAGACCTAACCAACGTGTATAAATTTTACCTTTAAAATCATGGTAATGAGAGTCAAAAATAGGTGCCCAATCACATGGTTAAAATTTATTGTTTTTAAAAATGTTGATCATGTCATTTTTGTCATTGTTGAATGAGCTTTGTCTTCTAGAGAGATTCAATTCTATATTCATCCAATTGATTCAATTGTATCACCCTTTCTAATTGTGCATGTGTTAGGTCAATCCCCACCTCTAAAGCTATACGTAATATCTAAAGTTTAAAATTGATAGGAAATATGGGTTTATTACCAAACATAAATTTATATGGGTTGAAACCTATTGTGGACTTCCATGTGGTATATATTGTATGTCCATATTGCTTCATTCAGTATGTAACCCAATCCTGTCGATGCATGGTTATTGTTTTTATCAAAATATTCTCCAACTCATGATTTGTAATCTCCACTAATCGATTCAAAATACGTTTGAAGTTTTGATGTTGTATTACTTCTTCTTTTCAAAATAAAATTCAATTTCGTGTCTTTTGTTCCTTTCCTAACTCGTGTTAATATTTTTTTAGTTTTCTAAAATGTATTTTTTGTTGGTATTATGCTCTTCACTTGCCGTGTAATACAATATGGTGAATTATAAATACTGCAGCACTAGGAGTATGCTCTTCACTTGCACATCTACGATTTGGTGAATCAAAAACTAGTTTACATTTTTAGAGTATTGCTTCGCCTTGTTTCTTTTTAATTAATGGGAAAATATTTTTTATGCTTGACTTGGTACTCCATAAATTCTTTGATTACCTTAGATGTGCATTATGGTCCTTTATCTAAAATAATTTATTGAGAAACTCCATAGCACTAAAAATTTTGTTCATACAAATAGTCAGCAACTTTTTCTTCGTGAGCATAAGTTAGAGTATAAACTTTTCCTATTTTATAACAGTGAGTAAAAACTAAGATTTGTGCTTTTCCATTGGATTTTGGATCAATAGATCCAATGAAATCAATCCCTCACTTCTCAAATGGTTCAAGCACCGCTTGAGTTTGCAGAGGCATTTCATCTTAAGCAATTGATCATCCCATCCTTTGACATTGATCACATTATTAAATATATTTTTGTACATCCCTATGAAGGGTGGGCCAATAGTAACTAGCCCCAAGGAATTTATGAATAGTTATTTTTGTGGTATAATATCCTCCAAAGGGCTCATCATGGCATGCTCAAAGTATATTGAATACTTCATCCTCCCCTACACATCTGCATAAAATTAAATCAAGTCATATTTTAAACAAATTTTGTTATACCATTTATAAGATAAGCTTTTCTTAATTAAATGAGACTTTTGTTTATGTGAGAATTTGGGAGGTATTTTTCCTATTGCTAAATAATTGGTAATGTAAGCAAACCATGGATAATGTGTGGATATCACAAAAATATTTTCATTCGAAGATGTGTCTTCCACTAGATCATTGTCATCTGCATGTACTAATCTAGAAAAATGGTCAACAAAAAAAATTTCTTTTCTAGGTTTATTCACAATAGTTATATCAAACTCTTGAAGCAATAACAACCACCTAATAAGTCTACCATTAACTATTGCTTTGTTCATAAAATATTTAATAGCATAATGATCAGTATTAACAAATGTCTGGTAGCCTATAATGTAATGATAAAATTTATTAATAGCATAAATTACTGCCAAGGGCACTTTTTTAAATTCTTACTAATATAATAAATTGCATATGGCTTTCCTTCTTCTCCTTGGCCTAAAATTTCTCGTAATGCAGTGTTGGATGCATCGATATGGAAGTGGAATAGGAGTGACCAATTAGGGCCTCGTAGGATAGGTGCATAAATAAGTTTTTCCTTGACTAGATCAAATGTGTCTAACATTCGTTTGTCCAATTAAATTTTGCATATTTCATTAAGAGTGTAAAAATAGGAGGTACAATTTTACTAAAATCTTAAATAAAATGATGGTAATAACTTGCATGGCCTAAAAAACTATGAACATTTATTTGCATTTTGTTGGCTTTTAGGCCTTACTACCATAGAATATCACAAGTCCCAATACAAAATAGCCACAATATTAAAGGTCAAAATAATAATAAAGTCTTAACTATCAACATATACAAATCTCATATGTATCAAAAATATTGAAAAAATACTTAAAATATTATTCATAAATCTAGAATACAATCTTGAGATATTTTATACACACACACTTATGGAGTTTTATCTCCATAATATAGTTATACAAGATAACTCTTCAAATTATTGATTGTTGGTTTCTACATGACCGTTGGATTCTTATCTTGACACTTGCCTACAAGACTCACAGTCTTCTAGCATGACACATGTACATATCTTGCACATATCAATATATCATACAATGTAATATTCTCTAACAATCCCTTGTATTACATTATTTGATGTTGACTCATTTTGATCTACATAGATGATTTTGGAATATCTGTAATTTGTTTCGACCAAGTGCTTTTGTAAAAATATATGCAATTTGATCTTTAGTAGAAATGTATTTTAATTGGATATGATAATTTTTAACATAATCCCTCATAAAATGACATTGAGCTTCAATGTGTATTTTTCTTTCATGGATAATTAGATTTTTTATTAGATTAAGTGCTCCTTGATTATCATAATTTATAATTGTAGAAGTTCTTCTGATTCCAATATATGATAATATGTATTGTATACAAAGTGCTTCATAGACTGCATCTTTTTTTGCATGATATTCTACTTCTGTAGATGAAAGTTCTATTGTATGTTGTTTTTTACTATACCAAGAAATAGGGCTTGAACAAAGATAGAATATATAGCCTAATGTAGATTTTTTGTCATCTATAGACCCAACATAATCAAAATCTAAATATCCTTATAGGTAGAACTTGTCATTATCCCTTTTATATTTTAGTCCATTTTTTGTAGTCTTGTTGATATACTATAATGTTATTTTTATGGATTTCCAATGACTTTCTGTAGGTTCTTGTATAAAACTTAAAAGAGAGTTTATAGCAAATACTATATCTAGTCTGATATTTGTTAAATATAGAAGACTTCCAATTAATTAACGATAGATAGTGGCTAAGATTATAGGTATCTCATCATATCTTAACAATTATAATCCTTGCTCCATGGGAGGGTCTTTGGGTTTACAATTTTTCATCATGTATTTCTCAAGTAATGATTTTGCATACTTTATCTATGTTGTTGTGATATTATTTTTATTTTGACAAATTTCTAAACCAATACAATAAAGAATTAGCCCCAAATTTGTCATTTCAAAATCCTTTTCTAGATCCCTTTTAACTTCACCAGAGAGGATAAATCTAATTGAAGGATCTTTCAGCAGAATGGTCATGGCCAATAATGGGGGTCATAGGTACTTCAATACCATATCATCCAAAAATAATAATCTCATACCTAGATAAGCTATGTGGAACCCTAGATAACTTTAGCTACTATCAAAATTAGGCAAGGACAATCATAAACACCATGGGAAAGTGACAAAAGGAGGATTCTCTACCTAGAAGGGTGAAATAATATTTATCATAAGTAAAAGAAATACCAGTCTTGGAAATAGCAGAGGACTAGGTAGCCCAAGATAGTTTATAAGATGATACACAACCTAATAGGTAAATTCATAGATTTTAGACCATCCTTGTACTTCCTACACACGTGGAAAAGGAAACAATGGCATTTGGAGGGATAATATGATATTCTAACTCTCCCAAATGAGTATTTTATATGGATTTTTTGTTAATGGCAGACTGATAAATAATATTTGATGGAGGGTTGTATCATCACAAGCCAACGAGACTATTCCAGAAACCATGGAAGATGGGATTCGACCCAAGGGTGGAACTAACCATAGTTCCATAATGGGTAAGATTATTTTCCCTTCCTATTTAATTTTAGAAATAGGAGGTACTCAAGGTAATAGGCAACTTACTAAGACATTATTAAAGTAGATCAAGAGAAATAGTTTTAGAGGATATGCAACTTTTGCTAGGATTTGTGTAGAAATGGACCTTAGTAAACCTCTTCCAATAGATATAGAACTAAAAATAAGGGTTTTTTTGGCATTGACAACTATATTATGAGGTTATTCCATTCAAATGTAGGGTGTGCCACACTCATGTACATCTGGCTATAATATGCCCAACAAGTAAGGATCATTAACTAGAACAAGAGGGGATAAAAGAAAATATTAACATGGTGGGCCAATCTCTTTAGTAGAAGGTAAATCAAAAGGTAGGGGAAGGACCAACGGACTCTGAGGGCTTCCAAAAAGTAATCAAAAGGCCAAAAAAAATAAATTAGCAAAGTAATCAAAGAAAAGGAGTAAAAATGAGAACAAGAAATAGATAGTAGATATTCAAACAACTTGGAAGCTTGGAAATAGAAGGTTAATTTCAAATGGAAGGATTAGAGGAGGATATTCACCAGGTCACACCAAATAATTAGGAATAATAATCCAATGTAGCATCAAGGAACAAGCAAGGAGTAGAACCAAACACAACCTCTCTCATGGAAGAGGAGATTCAACCCATGAGGGAGATCACAAGAGGGGAAATAGAGTAGGAGATAGTCTTACCTTAGGAAATAGATATGAAAGAAGAAAATAAGAACAAATATGGCTCTACTTTAGGTATTTAGCAAATGGAGAATAAATAAAAACCAAACCAATCAGCAAGGAGGAATTCAAACAAGGAAAATATGGAGGAACAAGGAAGAAATATGAGATAGAATAGAAATATTAAATAAATGGTTGATTCATTCTCTTCCAATTCTCAATGACATTAATTACTTGGAATGTGAGAGGTTTAAGAAGTCATCCCAAATAAAAGGTAGTCCAAAAAATTATCATGGATACAATTCCATATATAATATTCTTACAAGAAACCAAAATGCAAGGAGAAGACTTATAGAAAATAAATAGGAGGATATGGCAAAAAGAAGAGATCCTTCCTCTATTGGCACAAGGAAAATCAGGGGGATTGGCCACTATGTGGAATCACCAACTATTCCTAGTTATAAGGGTGGCCTCCATGAGAGAGGTGTTGATGGTTAAGTTACAAAATATGGAAAATGGAAAAAAATTGGAGTATAGTTAATTTCTATGGAGTATAGACAATCAGATTAAAAAAGAGATCAATAGGCAGCTACCCAAAATTTTAGAGACAACTACCCAAAGGACAAATGGATCATGGGGGAATATTTCAATGTAAATCTCATAATAGAGGAACAACAAGGATGTAGATCCATTTTGGATGAAAATGATAGATTCTTCTCAACAATAATATGTCAAATAAACCTAATAGATATCCCAACTATGGATAGCTCCATGACCTGGACAAATAGAAGAAAGGAAGGTGAGACAGTAAAATATTGCTTAGATAATATTTTCATGGGGGAGGAATTATACTTGCATACAAAGCATCAAGGGAGGGTCATGGATACATTTTCTTGAGACCATTTTCCAATAAACCTTACCATAGAATAAGATAACCATAAAGTCATAAGAATTTCTAAATTTGAGTTATGGTAGTTGAAATATGAGGAGTTGGGGGACCACTTAAAGGAATGGTGGAAAGTAGGAAAATATAGATTCAGGATAGACCAATTCAAACTTCACAAACAACTATAATATGTGAGGACCCAACTGAAGGGGTGGAGTAAACACAAGAAGGAACTCACTAGAATCCAAAAGAATGAAATCAAGGATCATAAGGAGAAGATTGTTAGGGAGATAAGACAAGGAACTATTATGAAATATCTATTGCAATGTGAGGCAAAAATTCTTAGGAGAGGAAGCATTTGAGGAACAAGAAGATATCTACTAGAGGTAAAGAGCCATAGCTACATGCTTAAAGGAGGGGGATCAAAACATAGCTTTCTTCCATAAGAAAACAATAGCTAGAAGATAACAGAATAGAATTATAGGTCTTATAGATATGATGGGTTAGGTAAAAACCAATGGAAGTGAAATGAAAACTATAGCAAATCAATACTTCCATACCCTATTCAATAGCAATAAAAATTTGAATGCAGCATGGCAAGAGAAGATACTAGAGGTAATTCCACAATCATTCATACCTGGACAATAAATTATTAATGAAGGAAATTTCTTTGGAAGAAACATCGTAGATCATACAAAAAATGAAAATAAGAAAGACCCTAGGACCAAATGGGTTCCCCATTAAATTTTATCAGAACTTCTAGGAAATTTTGGGCCAAGCAATGGTGGAGGCATGGAGGAAATTAGACAAAGTAATTAAATGTTAAAAGTCTTGAATCATACTTTTATTACCTTAATTCCTAAGGACCTTCCTAGTGAGATAATTAGTAATTATAAGTATATTTCACTATGTAATGTAGTATACAAGATATTAACAAATCGTATGGCGAAGAGGTTAAAACTTTTTTTACCAAATCTAATTTCAAATGAGCAAGGTGATTTTGTTGAAGGTAAACAAATTCTATATGGAATAGTAGTGTTAAAATATGTGATACACACAATATCCACGTAGAAGTAACCAAGTATGTTTATTAAATTAGATATTTCTAAAGCATATGACAGAGTAGATTGGATCTTTATGCAAAGGATTTTAAAAAATATTGGCTTTGGAGAGGGGTGGAGAGACTGGGTAAAATCATGTACACAAACTACATCATTCTCAATTCTGGTAAATTGTAGTCCCTCTCCCATGTTCACAATAGGATAGGGTATGAGGCAAGGGAAACCTCTTTCCCCTTACCTTTTTATCCTATATGCATAGGGTCTAGGGAGACTGCTAGAAAAAGAGAGACAAGAGGGAAGGCTAAGGGTTACGAAAATAGGATCTCAAATTGAGGTAAATCACCTCCAGTTTATGGATGATATTGCTCTTATTAGATAAGTCAATCCTCTAGTAGCAATAAAAAAGAAATTTTATATGGGTATACTCAAGCTATTGGGAAATTTTTTAAAAAAAAAGTCTCAAATAGTCTTTTTTAATACACTGAAGAGGGTGATTAGTTGCAAGCTTACTGCAATGGTAAGGGCTTTGGCCTCTCTTTTTGGCTCCCTTTGAGAGGTCCAAGGTTCAAATCCCACTTAATATGAGGGGATGGGGACCCTTCATAAACACTTGTGTAAACTCATTGAGAAAATACACTAAATAGGGTGAGAGACAAAATTATACAACTGTTGAACTTCATGGAAACTCCTTTACCCATAAAGTATCTAGGAGTACCTTTGTCTACAAAGAAAATAAAAAGCAAGGAGTGGAAAGTGTTGATTGAAAAACTACAAGCTAAGTTGATAAAATGAATGCACAAATATCTAAGCTTGGGAGGAAGGCTTACAATGATTAAATTTGTGCTACAAGCCCTTCTAGTTTATAAAATTTTCATACTTCAAGCTCCAAAGAAAATTCTAAAAGATATTGACAAACACACGAGAAAGTTTTTGTGGTCGGGCATAAGGGGAGAATAAAAATTTGCACTAGTTGGGTGGGAGAATATATACCAACCAAAAAACAAGGAGGCTTGCGGATAATATAAGCATCCCAAAATAGTTGTATTAGAGATGGATTACACTTGTTGGGGGCTTATGGAGCAAAATGCTACAAGCCAAATATCACCTAAGAGTGGCTGAGGAGAACATCCTAAGACTTAGAGTGGAAGGAGAGGGATCTAAAATATGGGGAACAATGTAAGTGTGCTGGGAGTTAATAATACCATACCTATATTGGTAGTTAGGGGATGGAAAGGATGTTATCTTTTGGGAGGATTCATGGAATTAATCTCAACCAATTATTCAAAAATTCCTAGAGATGGAGAGTTGGAAAGCAGAGCTCCAAGAGGTAGGGTGGTTGAAAGCCTCTCAATATATGAAATCATGGAATCAACATGTGTCAAACTTACTACAATGGAAACATCTTAGGGAATGGCCAGTGAGGGGGGTAGAGGAACTAATTGAAAAACATGGAGATATCTCCAAAGACACCCAATTTAGGATGGTTCCAAGAGGGATATACTTGGATGGGGAGGAATCAAGTTGGGAATATATAAGGTAAATGAGGGATACAAGGTATTCTATGGATATGAGATTACCCCAGCACCACTTTTATGGAAAATTGTGTGGCAAAGGAAAGGATGGCCAAAAATTAACATTTTTTCATGGCTAATTAACCATGGAAAGTGCTTGAAATTTGATAATTTGAGAAAAAGAGGCTTCTAAAAGCCTTCCAAATGTCTTATGTGTGGAAAGGTGTAGGAGACCTTGAATCGCCTCTTTTTAATTTTATTTTTCCATAGGCATATGGATCAGTTGGTGGGGGCCGATGAGACAACATTGGAAAATATTTGCAAGATGGGAAATATTTTATAATAAATGGAAATAGTTCAATTTTAAGAATAAAACAATGAAAATGACATGGAATTTGGGACCTAGCTTCATATGGTGGAAGTTATGGCTATAATGAAATACATTCATATTTATATTAGAGCACAAAACAGGGGAGCAAGTATGGGAAAGGATTATTAGTAAGGTAATAAAAACACTATCTATTAGATTACAAGAGGAAATAGACATAGAAATGGAGGAAGTGACTATCCTTAGGAGCTTTGGAATAACTATAAAATAAAAATAACTAAGGGTTGGATGTGCATGTGAGAATTCCCCAAGTGACACAAAGTGGATATTGCCTCCCAAAGAGTATGTGAAGGCTAACATGGATGGGGATTTTATTAAAAACTCTAGCAAAGCTAGTTTTAGCCTTATCATAAGCAATTAGAAAGGAGAATAGATGTATTGGAGAGTAGAAGGTATGGAGGAGACAAAAAATAATGAAGCAGAAGGACAAGCGATCCTGTCGACACCAATGACAGTTGTGAATCTACACTTACAGAGGTTATGGATAGAGATAAACTCTCAGGTATGGGATGGAATCTTGGATCCAATAAGACCCTTCCAAGTACTAGGAATTGGGGAGAGAAAGAAGGTGAAAGTAGTTCAAAATATTTTAAAGGTTTTTCAAGATGTCTTTATCACAAATATCAAGTAAAAGAGAAATAGGGTGGAATATTATTTAGAAAATGGAGAAAGGAGTTGGAGGAAGGATAATACATGGACTCTTAGAAGGAAAATTAGATATTATAGTGCTAAAAAATCCAAGGGATATGAGAGGTGGTATAATAAAATAGCAGAAATAGGCAAAGCATATAGTGATTCTAATGAATATTTTGTAGTTAGGCCAGTGAGCAATGGCCTCAAAGGAAACAAATGATAAGTTATTTTAGTTTTGAGTTGGGTATGAAATTTTCTTGGCTTACTACCATAGGCTCCTATGTCTTCATTGTTAGGCCACTATTTCTCTAATGTATGACATTACTACTAGTAGACTCAGAGTGTCCAAGGTGGATGGCTTTCAAAAATAGAACACACACAACCATAGGAATTTTATTGAGTATGGTCAGATAAAGAGAAAATAAACCTCCACCCTATAAAACAATAGGTATGTCAAACATGATCAAGATGCCAATAACAACTTCAAAACAATATGAAGATAGATGGATGGTCTATAGAATTCATATGAACGAGGAAAATTGAAATTCAACTTAGGTGCTATTGATGTGCATGGATAATTCCATAATAGTGGCCTCAAGTGTTATCTTCAACAAACCCACCTATATAATGTTTGTAGTGCTTCATGTAAAGTGGTTTATTGAATGGTAGATAACATTGATATCATGGCAATCTCCATAATTCTTGATACATTATTTATATACAATGTTAAGTTACTCCCAAGGCAAGTTTGAAACCGATCAAGATCCATTCTGAGACAAGAGTTGATGATGAGGATAACACTTTCACCAGGTGTATGAGTAATATTTGAGACAAGAGGAATCAAAAGAGACTTATATTTCTCCCTTGTTTCCTATCTAGCTCATTTTACTTTGTAATACAACTTCTATTAATATAATTTATTTTTCAATATTTCAAAAAAACTTCATTTATCAAAATTTATAATCTTATTGTGATTACTATATATCAATGTATACTATAAGTATTATTCTATCATCTTCAATATTTTTTCATATAGATATTTGAATATGATAAACTTCTGTTAGAATTATGTTGTAATAAATTATTATTATTCTTTATATACCATGCTCTTGGTGCTTGCTTTAGACCATATAAGGATTTGTTTAGTTTACAAACCTTTTGTTTCTATCATTTGATCACAAATCCTTTTGGTTGTGACATATGTACCTCTTCTTCAATATCATCATTAAGAAATGCACATTTTACATCCATTTTATGAAGTATCCATCCATTATGTACTTCTAAAGCATAATTTTTTCTAATAGTAGTCATTCTTGTGGTTGTTGCAAGTGTTTCTTCATAATCTATGTCTTTTGTTTGAGTGTATTCTTTTGCAAATAATCAAGTTTTGTATTTATCAAGAGAACTATTTTATGTGTACTTTATCTTGTTGACCCACTTACATCCTACTACTTTCTTTCCTTGTGGTAAATCAACTCGATTCCATATTTTATTTTTTAGTAATGCTGCATATTTTGATTCCATAGCTACCTTCATGATTTAAAGCATTTATAGTAGTTGTAGGTTCTATTACAGAACTTATCAACCCCCTATTTATTCTCGTTAAACTATGATTTTGAGGTCTTGTAGTAGTGATATCTGGCATCTACTCTAGTTTTGAGTCCTTAAGTGTATCTCTAATCCATATAGGTTCTTTTCTTTGAAGTGTTGTAGTAGTCTCTACATTTTCTATTTGTTCATCATCTATGTCTGATTTTGAGTCTTCACTTGATGAGTCTTCTTCTAAAGAATTTAGAATTATCCTTGAATCAATATTTTATTCTTTAATAATATTTTTGTTTCCTTCATCAAATATCACATCTTTGCTTATGTAGATTTTATTTGTTGTAGGATCAATTATTATGTAACCTATTGAATCATCATCATAACCAAGAAATATTCCACACATAGTTTTGTCATCTAATCTAGATATTTGCTTTGGAATATGCATGTAGGCATTACATCCAAATATTTTTAGTTGCTATATACTTGGTTTATGTCTTGCCATACTTAATCAGTAATAATATTTTTTTTGGTAGGTTAAATTAAAATTGGTTTTTATCAAGGGACCCAAAATCTGATTACAATGAGATAAAATAGGAAAAGCCCAAGGATGGACAATAGGACAGGCATGAGAAAATCTAGTAGGAAAACCTTCAAGAAGGAACCAGGAAAGCCTTCAGGAAGGAATAGAGAATCACACCTGGGAAATTGGAAATAGTAATTTGAAACATCCGCCTAGTGGGAAACTACAAAATTGAACGCCTAGGAAGTGGGAAACAGTCGTTTGAAATACCTAGGAAGCAGGAAACTACCCAGGAACCGAGAAAAAACTAGGAAGCAAGGATCTGTAATTTGAAACACCTAAAAAGTGGGAAACTACAATTTTAATCACCCAAAAAGTAGGAAACTATTGTTTGAAACACCCAAGAAGCTAATAAAATTCCCAAGAAGTGGGAAAACACCAAAAAACAATAAATAGCAATTTTAAACATATACCTAGTGAGAAAACAACAAATTTAAATAACCCCAAATATGGGAAAATGACCAACCCACACAGGGAAACCGAAAACCAGAAGAATTTGACATCCCACACAGGGGAAAACTGGCATATATGGAAAAACCACCCTATACTAGAGGGTGGAGCAGTGAGACTACAAATACATCAAATCCTACCTAAGAAGGGATGAGAAACAAATAGGGATTCCATAAGATCAAGCAAACTGATAAGAATCCATATCCCTCACAATCCTGAAAAGTGGATCAGCATTTTTAGGAACTCCATAGACCACAAAGTCCTCATCCAGTGAATAAAGGAGCCTTCAAAGATGCCATCCAAGAAGAGGAAGTAGTAGAAGTAGAACTACAAACCTTAGGAAAGAGATGGGAAATTTCCCAAGGAACCCAAAAGGAAGGAGTCATAGGGAACCCTAGCTGTAGATGTTAGAACCCAGATAGAGAGGATGCATCCAGCAATCCCAGACAGCCTTCAGCACCACCAACAAACAACTTCAAGAAAACATATGAGGAAGTTCTATAGGAACATAGTAACAAGCAAACCAGAGACCCTAAAGCAAGGCCACAAAAAAAATTGAAATCCTGCTAGACCCACAACATCGAATCTAAAGATCAGAGTCACTGTAGAAAGCATATGGTCTCCCTAAAGATTAAAAAGGGTGATGTGCAAAATTGCTCATGAAGCTATTCTCCCAAAGCCCCAGCAATCCACAACTGAATAAGCACAAAGGGAAAGCATCAAGAAGAAACCTAAAAAAATTTGGAAAAAACTAAGAAATACCTTAATAACCCAGTAAACCCAGGGAAGGTCCCAAGGAAGAACCCAAAACCATCCAAAAACCTAGACACCAAAATAAAACCCCACCAAAGGGTAAGTAAAGGGGTAAACAAGTGGAGAAGTGATATCCCACCCCAAGGAGATCGTCTGCAACACCATCCTGCCAAGGAGGAAGGGTTAAGGAAGTGTTAGGGAAGCTGGAACAGGATCAGGGACCTAGGATAGGGCTAGGGAAGGGATGCAGGGAAGTGGAACAGGACTTCCCAAGGAAGTCACCTGTAGAGCCCCCACATCACTTCAGTAATAACATTTTTTATTATTCTTGTAGGTGATCTATTTTGTAAGTATACAACTATTTTGATTGCTTTTGCCCAATATTGATGATCAAGATGAGCTTCCTTTAGCATACAATGAACCATTTCCATAATTGATCTATTTCTTCTTTCTGTAATACCATTTTGTGTGGTGAATATGTTGTAATGAGTTATCTTTTTATACCATTAGCTTCTAGAAACAAGTTAAATTCTTTTGATAAAAATTCACCTCTTCTATTTGAATGAAGATTCTTAATTGTTTTCCTAATTCCTTTTCCATCAATAGTTTGAATTATTTGAAACAACTAAATGCTTTAGATTTGAATTTCATAAAATACACCCACATTTTCCTAAAGTAATCATCAAAAAATAGTTGAAAATATATATGTCCGTCAATAATTGTAACATTCATTGGGCCACATAAATAGGTATATATTAATTCCAATGGTTCTTGAGTTCTATGTTGATGAAGTTCAAAAGGTATTCTATGTTGTTTCCCTGGTAGACATTCTAGGAAAATTGTAGATTTCTATGAAAGTGTAGGTAAACCTTTAACCATTTGATGTTTACTCATCTCGTTTAATGAAGATGCACTTATGTGTCCTAGAATTTTATGTAATAGCTCTCTTGTTTTCGAAATCCCTACTAATAGAGTCATATTTGGCATTGTATCTTAGAGTAAATAGACTATTTTTATAAGAGCCAAAAGCTATGAATCTTCCTAGTGTGATAATAAGACATTTTTTCTTGTTTTTAGTAGTCTTAAATTCAATTGCTAGATTTTGATCCATTAGTTGAGATACTAAAAGAAGATTAGAAGTCAATCTACGTACATATAGTATATTGTTAATTATTCATTTTCCATTTGATAGATCAACTATGACATCTCCTATTTCTTTGACCTCATAAGTCATATTATTTGCTATGACAATTTTTTTTTCATATTTCTCTTGAAATGTGTAAACCATTTTTTATTTCCAATCATATGCCTACTTGCTCCTAAATCAATATACCAATAGTCCATAGTGAGTTTCTTTGAAGTTGAAAACCTTATATCTTCCCAAGTTCAAATATACACTATGAATTTGCAAATTTTAATTTTCTAATTTTTTTATGTAGACAATATTTTGACTCCCTAATATTAAGTTTGCATAATTTTAAAATTTAAAATTCAAATAACAAATTTCAAATATTTGAAATAAATCAAAAAACTTCAAATTTTCAAAAACTTTAAAAACCTTTTAACTCCCAACTTCTAAATATTCTAAAGTTTTAAATACTTCAAAAAAAATTTAAAAACTTTAAAAAAAATTTGATATTACCCCAAAACTTGGATGGTCCTTGCACAAAATAGAATTTTGAACTTACCTCAGTTTCGCACCAATTGCAAATCCTAAGTGACTTCATCAAAGTAGCTCGGGAAGAAGGTTCTTGGAATTTAGTGGGTAAATTTTAGGGTAGTAGGTCTGATATAGATTCTATATAAATATGGGAAATGTCTAAGTGATGACAATTGGGGTTGTTGGAGATTGTTGTAATTCCCAAGTCCTTCTTCTTAATTAAACTTAACTACAAAGAATATTATATATGTATCCTAGAATAAGGACCGTGGTTCTTTGGAATACGGGGTTTATTTCTCTGAAATTGGGGAACAAACTTCAACCCCTACACTCAAAAGGTCAACTCAGTCCCTCTCTAGGTCAGGTTAATTGGTTTGCCATTGCACTTTGTGTACCAGGACATTCTTAGAAGCATAGTGAAATACATTGGAGAGTTGATCTCAATAGATGCAGTGACAAGAGAAAAATCTTGCATGGTTTTCATGAGGATGTATGTTATGGTGGATATCGATGTAGACCTCCCAAGGTGTATTGAGCTTCTCTTAGATCTAGGTACATGGAATCAACTAGTTGAATATGAGAATATGTTGTTACAGTACCAGGGGTCTGGTAAGCACGGTCGCATTAAGGACTTCTATCCAACCTAGCTAGCTATAGATAAAACAAAACACATGGAGAAAAAATGGATACCCAAACCAGAAGAGTCGGTTTTTGAAGCCAAGGAAAATGAAGTGAATCCCAAAAATGGGAAAGAATCTCCTTCTCTGGATTCAATACTAGCTAACATTGTGATTGAAAAAGATGTAGATCTAGTTTAGGTCCCCCGAGTCAGGGAGGTATCGAAACCAAATTTGAGCTTAGGGGAGATTTCTTTTGTTCATTCAACTCTAATTAATGAATGAGCAACTGTGATAGTGAGTCAGGAGATAAATCCCCATAATGCATTGCCTAGGAGCAGTTTTGGTCCTTCATTAGCAGGGGTAAGTAAGAATGACCTTGTCCTCCATAATTCATTTGAATGCCTAAAAGTTGGTGAACCTGTGGTTCAACAATTATCTCATTTAGAAGATGTAGCTCTTCCCTCTCCTAAGACCATTTTGGATAAATCATCTATGGGACCTAAAATTTTAAAACTAGAAGCCCCCTTAAAGGTCGTATAGATGTTGGAAAATAGAAAAAATGGGTAAACCCACTAATAATTCTTTACAAAAAAAAGAAGTCGAATTTGAGATCAGAAATGGCTCCAAAACTTTGCTAAAAATGGAAAGGAGTAAGGATTCAGGTGGTTGACAGCTAAAACTTGAATCCTTCAAAATATATCCCTAGCCTAGGACTGGTGATAGGAATTTTTTTCCTAAATTTTGTTGATGAAATTCCTTTCCTCAGACTTTAGAGGATTAAATGGATCCTTTAAAAGGCACTTAATTTCATCTATTAGGAAAGAGGCAACTCCAGATATTATATTTATCTAGGAATCTAAAATTGATGTGGATAATTTTTATGTTGTCAAAAATTCTATTTGGAAAGAGGTCAAAATTATAGCTAGCCCAGCTAATGGCTCTTCAGGTGGCTTGTTCTATTTTTTGGGTTGTTTATAAAATAGATGGTTTTGTTCTATCTTCCTCTGAAAGAGTCATCAATATTTTATTTTATTGTAAATTCTCAGACCGTAGGTGGGTCATGTCTAATATTTATGCTCCACATTCGGCTCCCAGTAAATAGGTATTTTGGTCCTCTTTGTTGAATATGAGAGAGTGCTTTGCTAACGAAGCTTGGGTTTTAGCTGGGGATTTTAATTCGTCACTATATCCCTTAGACAAAAAAGGTGGTAACTATCCCTATTCTAAAAGCATGGAGGGTTTTGTATATTTTTTTAACCATGGTGAATTGATGGATATGGATCTAAAAGGATCTAGATTCACCTGGAGTAATAGAAGGGTCAGTGAGCATTTAGTCCATGTCAATTTGGATAATTTTTTTGTGTAAAGCAATGTTTTCCCTTCTTTGGTGACACACCTCTTATTTCCTTACCCAAAGTGGGGTCTGATAACAACCTTCTTTTGTTTGAGTCTTCTTTACACTTGGACTTTTTCCAAGGCCTTTCTAGTTTGAAGCCATGTGGTGATCCCATCTTGATATTGAAGTTAAAATTAAAGAATGGTGGGCTATATGGGCATCAGGTGAAAGTATCACTAGAATAGCTAATAAACTTAGGTTGATCAAATCTTATCTCAAAGTGTGGAATAAAGATATATTCGGTGAACCAGGTGGGGTTACCCTTAAGGGACTTGTAAAATGGTCTGGTGCTTTGATGATCAATAACTTTAGAGGTTGAAGGAGTGTGGAAGGCTAGAGGCTAAAGTATCATGGAAGGCTAGAGGCTAAAGGAGCATGAAATGTTGGAGGTTGAAGGAGCATGGAATGCTAGAGGCTTAAAGAGCGTGTAAGGTTGAAGGCTAAAGGAGCATGGAAGGCTGAATGATGAGTTAATATTTGGAGTTTTAAGGCTAAAGAAGCATGGAATGTTGGGTTTGTTGAAGGAGCATGGAAGTTTGGATTGGCTTAAGGAGCTACAGTGAAAGTCTAGGATGTTGGGTGGAAGGTTGGGATGGCTAAAGGAACATGGAAGGTTGATAAGGTTGAAGGAGCATGGAAGGCTAGGCCAATTGAAGGAGCTAAAACTAAAGTTTGGGTTGCTAAGTGAAAGGTTGTTAAGGCTAAAGGATTTTGGAAGGTTTCTTACAATGAGAAAAACAAAATTGCAAAGTGTGAAGGATTAGGATTTTTTCCTAAAAATATCTCATCTTTTAGGAGCCATATCTTCGCAAAGAGTTATCCGATTCAGCTAATTCTTGGATCAACTTATGTAGAATTTGAATAGCTTTCAAAAATCATATGCAAAAATCCAATAAATATTGAGGGAGACACAATCCTATGAAGTTAACCATTTGTAACAAGGGCAGTGATCATTTTTCAAGTCACAAAAAATAAAGTTGCAAAGTGTGAAGGATTAGGGTTTTTTCCTGAAAAAAATATCATATTTTAGGAGCCATATCTTTGTGAAGAGTTATCTGATTTAGTATATTCTTGGACCAAATTGTACATAATTTTAATAGCTTTAAAATGAGTGGTCATATGCAAAAATAATAGCAATATTGAGGGATATACGATCCTATGAATTCAACCATTCGAAACAAGGGTAGTGACGATTTTTCAAGTCACAAAAAATGAAATTGCAAATATTTTCCAACTAGGGTTCGAACGATGGGAAGAGCAATGAAGGGCTATGACTTTAGCGAGGAAGGAAACTAGCAATTTAGATTTGGTAAAGTGGACTATGATAGTGCAATGTTTTGGAAATATTACTCTACTAAGATGCAAGGCATAGATAGTAGAGGTGAAGTTTTGGCATTGTGAAGGTTGCTATAGGAAAATGTCAAGAAAGATGCTAAATTTTGGAGTAATTGTATTCATATAAAAATTTGAAAAGTTCCAAAAAATGAAAATAAAAAATTCAAACATTTTATATAGAATTATGTAGGTTTCTTGCTATAACATCTCAATTGAGATGAGAAGTGTATCTATTTGTAAACTCTCAATATCTAAATAAGAGAGATGTAATTTTTCAAGGGTGGAGGATCTAAGTACAACCCCTTATTATCGAGAAAAATATATATATATTCGATGATGTATTTAAAAATAAATAATCTCTAAAAAGCCAGCTCAAAGAGATTGATTTTGGAGGATTCGGGTCTCTCCATGGAAACTAGATATAAGGATAAATATTTGTTGGTTGAGCTCCATAATAATTTGAGTAAGGAGGAAATACTCTAGAAATAGAAATTGAGGATATTATGGTTAAATAATGGTGGTCATAATACTAAATTCTTCCATTCTACAGCTCTGAGGTAGGATTTTGAATAGGATCCATGAGATTCATAAGGAATATGGGACCAACTCAATGGATATCCAGGTAATCAAAGCAGAGGCAGTAGCTTATTTTATATCATTGCTAGGTTCAAAGGATTTCAAAGATAGAGAGGTAGGAATCAAAATTTTATACTCCATCCCAAATCTGGTATCTAGGGACATGAGTTTGAGCCTAGAAGTGCTTTTTATGGATGATGAAATTAAGTTGATGATGTTTAGTATGGGTGCTTTGAAGGCACTGGGTCTGAATAGATTTCCCCTATTATTCTTCCAATTTTTTTTTTTTAATAGTTGGTTTGGATGTTTGTGATGTAGTGAGATTTGCACAGTCCTCTTTCTTGATACTTACTAGAATCAACTCGACCTTTTTGGCTTTGATTTCAAAATCTCCTATGGTGATCAAGTTTAGTGATTTTTGTCCCATCAGCCTCTAAAATATAGTCTACAAAATTCTTTCTAATATGGAAACTAACAGATTAAAGCCTTTGATTCCTCTTCTCATTGATAAAGTGAATAGTGGCTTTGTGGTAGGACGGCACATATTAGATGGAGATATCTCTATTTATGAGATTATGCATTTAGTGAAGATGAACGACAAACTTGGTCTCTTTTTAAATTTGGACATTAATAAGGCTTATGATAGGGTGTCCTAGGACTTCTTGGTGGAGGTACTATTGAAATTTGGTTTTAGTAAAAAGTGGATTAACTTGATGAAAGCATGTTTCTCTTATTTCAAATTCTTGGTGCTTGTTAACGGTTTGCCTGAAGGTTACTTCTAGAGCTCCAGGGGCCTTCGCCAGGGGGACCCTTTATCTCTATATTTGTTCATTATTTTGGCTAAAGCTTTGGGTAGGTTTATCTTGATGGATCCTAATATTGTGGGCCTTAACCCTACCCTTATGATGAATCTTATTTTGCATCACCAATTTGTCGATGACACCCTTCTATAATTTTTGGTGTTGGTCGTTTAGGCCAAAGTTGTAAAGAAAATTTTGGATCTCTTTGAGAGAGCGATGGGTTAGAAAGTCAACCTATTGAAAATCAAATTGTATTTCATGAATACTTCATTAGTTAGGAAAAGGAAAATTGCCAACATTCTTGGGTGTAACATTGTTGAGTTTTCTACAGTGTACCTAGGAGTACCTCTGTTCAATGGTAGGATGAAAGAGAATTTTTTGGTATCTGATGGTGGAGAGACTACAAAAGAAACTTACTAGCTAGAAAGGGGCTTTGTTGAGCCAAGCTAGAAATATCTTTATTATTAAATCAACCCTTCAAAGCATCCCTATCTATTTTATGTCTATTATTAGACTTTCTATGAAGTTCATTTCTAAGAAAATATTCAAAAGGCATTCCTTTGGGATGGATCATAGGATAAGAGGAAATTCCACCTTGTCTCTTAGGATCAAGCTTGCAGTAGTAAATATAGTGGTGTCTTGGATATTATATGAATTCATCATATGAACGAGGTCCTTATGTTAAATCAAGTATGGAGACTATTAAAGAAGGAGATGGCTAACTGGATCAGTATAATTTATGCCAAATACCTGTATCAGTAAGTTAATTTACTTTCTAATCCCCTCCTAGATACTGGCTCTATTTTTGGAAGAATTTGGTGAAATCCATATTTGCGCTTATCAATGAGTCAAGATGGGTCCTGGGAAATGGCAACTCCATCAATTTTTAAAAACAAGTATGGGTGAGAAATACTCCTCTTTATCAAGATTTCTCCTTAAGGGCAGTTAAATTTTTTATGAAGAGGTTAGGGTGGTGCATGGTTGTTGATTTCATTGGGTTGGAGAATGAAAAGAAATTTTGGAAATCTCCCCTATAACTAATTATAGTATAGAAACATATTTAGCCTAGTCTACTACTTCTCATCTGTTCAATTTTCAAGTGATAAAACACATGGATTTTGAGGATACTCTGGTTTGGAAAGGATACAATGATGGCTCTTTCTCGGTAAGGTTAGCTTACACCCTCCTTGATTTCAATGTCATTGTTTAGCTATGCCCTATCAACTGTGGTTTAAGCATTTGACTCCCAAAGTTAACATCTTCTTTTGGTTGGTTGTTCAAAACAAACCTCTTACCATTGATAATTTACATAAAAGATATATGATTTTGCCTAATCACTACTACCTCTACGAATCCTACAAGGAAACTTCTAAACATCTATTCTTTCATTTCTCCTTTTCCTTGGATGTCATAAGTAGATTTGTTTTTGTCCCTCAGGATCATTTGGGTCCTTCCCAATGCTTTGGTTGATATTTGTTCTCAATGGGACCACCCTTTAAATCCTAGAGTCTTAACTACCTATGGAAATTTTTGCTTCCCCACCTCTACTAGGGCATCTAATGGGAAAGAAACCAAAGATATTTCAAATATTAAAAAAGGATTCTAAGTCTTTAAGCTCTAGGATGCTTTTAAGCACCATCAAAAATGTGGTCACCTGCCTTCCTGACTTGGGCAAAGGTTCCCAAGCAAAAGCTAACTTGGAACTTAGGCTCATCTTTCCTCCTTCGATTGTTCAAATTGGATTTCCTAATTAAAATTCTCATGGTTTGGTGCTTTGGCTCCCCCCTAGATGGTTGGGTGAAGCTTAATTTTGATGGTGCATCGAAAGGAAATATAGGTCCAGCTTGTGTGGATGGGGTAGTAAGAAATGATAAAGGTGAAATATTATTTTCTTACATCAAGTTTCTATCCTCTCAAACTTCCCACTTTGCAAAGGCTAGGGCTTTGTATAAAGGTTTGTTATTATTAGAATATTTGGACTTTAAGAAGATCTGTGTTGAAGGGGATTCCATGAATTTGGTTAATCTAATAAACTCCTCTAAAATTCCAAGCTGGAACATAGCTAATATGATTGTTGAAGTTTTCAAAATTCTTCATTCAAGAGAGGAGTTTTTGGTTCAGCATATTTTTAGGGAAGGGAATAAACTGGCAGACCTCATGGCTATTATTGGCATATCTCAACAAGATCTTATAGTTTGGAAATCAAACTACCCTCAGAGCCTTCGAAGGCTCTTGAACAAAGTAGTTATTTGACTCCCCATTATTTATGATGATCTCCACTTTTCTTGGGAGCTTTTGATAGAGTTTCTCTCCTTTTTATGGTATTCGGGCCCTTCTACTATTTGTTTTATAGATTGTCTAAATTTCCCATAGTTTAGATCCAATTTCATCTTATTTTTTAATTTCAAATATTTTTGGTAATGCTTTGGCACCATTCTTGATTGGGTCCATCATCGAGTGATTTTGGAAATATTTTGGTATTGGGGTACTCATTTGTGGTGGGTTTGCTCTATTGGTAGGATTCGTTTGAAATATTGATGGTGGGTTTTCTCTATTGGTAGGTTTTGTTGGTAGGATTAACGGTGGGTTTGCTCAGTTGGATGGATTCGATCGGGCCTTGTCAACGTTATCATTGGTCCTAGTTGACTTAGTTGTTTGGACCTTGTGGATCAATGTGGGTTAGGACACTTTTTAAGTATACCTAGTTGTGGAAGTATATTCGTTATAGGTGTCATGTGTGGGATATGTAGCTTCACTTGTGATGAATCCTTTATCTTTTTCCATTGTAGTGGGTATCTGTTCATTCACTCACTTAGTTATTGGTTGGTGTGCCATGTTTGCATCTTCATTCTTTGGATCACTTTTGCTCATGATGGTTTCACTTGGGTTGCCCCACTTTTTTACTAGTTCTCAAGGCTTCATTCATCAAGATGGTCGGGTGTCAACTCTCCCTCCCATGATTGGTTTCGAAATCACCACCTCTTTGGCTTATCTTACACTATATTATTTTAGAAACAGGGTAAGATTTCTAAGTTCAAATTCTCCTCTCCATCTGATTGGTGTAGCTGTAAGGATTATTATTCCCATGTGTAGGTAATTGTTTCTACTTGTCGAATCCATACTCTATATCCATGGTACCATGAGTTTAGGTATTTTTTTCAACCTCCTATTGACAATGTTTTCTTAAGCTTGCTCAGTGGTTCTAGTTCTTTATATCTGTGAGGGGACTTCTTCAACTTGAGTTGTCTTGGGAAGCTTTGTAGTTGGTTGGAGTGGTTAAAGCTTATTGGTGGGCGGAATATGGGCCAAAAATGGTAGATTATTTCCTTGGAACCCAACTCTCTTATGGTGGATGACGATGTTAATAAAATCCTTTGCAAAGATGGTCTTCTAGAATTTCTTTAGGTTTTCCATGGTCACCATAAGGGCCTTTCCAATATGATAGTGCTTTCTTGGAGGAAAGGATGGGTCCAGGTGGGGGCCTAGAATTTGAAATCTCTACAGCATTGATAGGAGAAGTGACGAGTCTCCCATATTACAGTGCTTGTCATAATAAGCCAAAGCACTCACTACTTAGGAAGCTAAGTTTCTTCCTAGAATAGGATGAATATCTACCAAAGTTGAAAAATGATTATTATGCTAAAGATCTTAGGGACCCATGGGGTCAAGTTATCAACATTATTATGGTTTTTTTCATGTTGGACTATAACCAAGAAGTTTTGTGCAGTTCATAACATGTTTCTAAATCACCTTAGGTGGAAGAGGTCTATGAACATCCCTTCCTTCCTCTTCTACTCTCTAGAGAATACCTTGACTGATGTTAGAGGTGGTAAAGGAATAACTCCAATCACCAAGGTTTAATTTTGCTAATTTTTGAGCATGTTGCAGGCAAGATAAGAGTGAGGGTGGATGAAGTGTTAGCCCAAATTGAAAACCAAAAAAAATATTTTACTTTCAATCCACCTTCGGTGTCCTCTAATTCCTTCTTTGGTGGTTTTTCAGATTTAGAGCCTAAGGAATTCAAAATCCTAGTGAATTCTACTTGTGGGAAAGTTAATTTTTCAAGAGTGTTTCTATTTCTACTAAAGGTTTTCAAGGCAGCTGAACTAAAAGATCTAAGAAACCCTCCTCTAGTGATTCCTCTGATTCAAAGTTTGAGGAAATCAAAATCTTAATGAATCCCGCTTGTGGTAAAGTTAAGATATCAAGAGGTGTTTCTATTTTTGCCAAAGGTGTTCAGGGTGGCTGAATTAGACAATCCAAAAGGCTCTCCTTGAGGGCAACCCAAAACACATCTCCTCTTGTGATGTTGGATATGATCAAAAAAGATATTCATTCCCTATATAGGAAGAAAAATAGATCTTCAATTGACCCGGTTGAAGCTAAATATCAGGCTTTAGAGTTAGCTTTTGTTGATGCTATTTCATTCCTCAGCTCTCTAGAGGATAAATATCGGGTCCTTTATGGTTCTCTCTAGGTGTCCATTGCCTACATTGATGTTATCCAAGTTATGATCCAAAATTAAAAAGAGATTTTCCCCCATAAGGACCTAGGAAAGATTGGCAATTTGCCTTTGTTGGTGTAATTGTCTTGGGTTTTCTCCTTGTGGTTTCTTTTCATGTTGGGTTCCTTCCCTTGTGGGTTGGGTGGTCTTCTTCTTATTGGATGGTTGGATAGCTAGTATTTTTTATGGCTTTTAGTTAAGCTAATTGGTTATCTCGCATGGTTCTTTAGGTTAGTTTAGAGACCATGTTGCTTCTTTTTATGTATTAAGGTTTGGGGACCCTTTCAAAACCCCTTTTGTTATCTAATTAAAAAAACTTAAAAAAAAATAACCTAGTTGCATTCCTTATCACTCCAAATCTTATGAATTAACTTTAACTTCAAATAATTAATTAAAGCAAATAAACCTTATAACTCCTTTCAAAGTTAATTAAAAAACTTTCCCTCCAAAAATGACTAGCACTCAAAAAGGGAAGTAATGTAAAGAACATTACCTATATTTCTTGGCAATAATGTCACTCTTCGCATGCACATCTAGGGTAAGTATTTTTTAAACACTTATTAGCTCATCCATCTGAAGAGAAAACATTCCCTTCATTGTTTCTTACTCATACAAAATTATGGCATGATATTCTACACTCCTCTTGCTCATGATATATTTTACCTTAGGTGCCTTGGAAAAAATGCTTTGGCTCCCTCTTTGGTCAAAAATTTTTATTTTCCTCTTGACTCAGGTGCTTTGTCTCCCTCTAGGTGCTTCAAATTTCTTTTGGATTAGGCATAGTGGCTTCCTTCTGACTTAAATGTTGTGACTTGCTTTCAACTTGAGCACTATGTCTTCCTTTGGGCATTGTGACTTATTTTAGCTTAGGCTTTGTTGCTTCTTTCTAGCTTGAGCGCTATGCTTCCTTTTATAGTGCTATGCTTTGCTTCTAGTGCTCTGGTAGCACTACATTGTACATCTACATATGTTGGCTTCTATAGCCTTTAGCTTAGAATGATAACTATAAAAAACCTGTAGATATTGTTGACTATATTGGCTAGATTCTTACCTTTCTCTTTGTTTTCTTCTTAAATCAGGCTCTATAGATTTTCTCTTTACAAATTTTCTTAGTCTCTTTGCAAGGCCGCTTCGGTTTTATTCTTTTACAAGGCCACTTGGGTTTTATCCTTTTACAAGGTTGATTGAGCTTTATTCTTTTACAAAGCTACTCAAGCTTTATCTCTACTATACTTGGCTACTTAGGTTTGTCTCACTAAGCTTAGTCACTTGTTATATGTGGATGATGGCTCTATACTATTATCCTTTCTTGTTGTAGACTGTACTCTGGTGATATTCTCCTTCCTTTCTCTATGCTTACTTTCTTTATTCTCTATGTTTGTTGCTTCTATTTGAAGAACACAAGCTTATACTGAGAGGGGGGTGAATATTATAAGACCACTTTTTACTTTTCTTTCCCAAACAATATTAATCAATATAATCAATTGCAATATCAATAGAAATAACCAAATCAACGTACAAATCATCACACACAATAGAGACACAAATTTAATGTGGTTCACCCAAAGATGGCTACCTCCACGGAGAAAATATTTCTTATATTTTTTCTCAAATAAACTCTTGGGAATTGTTTCCCTACAATTTTTATGGACCTCTATCCAAATGAGATGTTTATACCCTAAATCTAGTTCGTAGATATCTATCCACAGGAGAACTCCTCCTCTACTCTGGTTGGTGATTCTCTAGAATACTATTGCCTCCATTGCATTGGCTTATGGATATCTATCCACTAAAGACTCTTTTCCCCACTCATAATACTTGTCCTCATTACCCTGGCTTGATGGATCTCTATCCACTAAACACTACTATCCTCTCTACTCTATCACCTCCAAAGCTCTATCTCAAATCTGTACTAAACATAGTCTAGTCAATCTAGCACAAATATACTCAACAAGTCCACTCAAATCTACACTAAACATAGTCCAATCGGTCTAGCACAAATCTGCTCAACAAGTCCACTCAAATCTGCACTAAACATAGTCTAGTCGGTCTAGCACAAATCTGCTCAACAAGTCCACATAGAACTTGCTCAAATATGCTCAACAAGTTCACTTAGAACATGCTCAAATCTGCTCAATAGGTCCACTCAAAACATGATCAATAAGTTCACTCAAAACTTACTCAAATCTTCTCAACAGGTCCACTCAGAACTTGCTCAAATCTGCTCAACGGGTCCTCTTAGAACCTACTCAAATCTACTCAACAGGTCCACTTAGAACTTGCTCAAATCTACTCAACAGGTCCACTCAGAACCTGCTCAAATCTACTCAATAGGTTCACTCAGAACCTGCTCAAATATTCTCAACAGGTCCACTCAGATCCTGCTCAAATATTCTCAATAGGTCCACTCAGAACCTGCTCAAATCTTCTCAATAGGTCCACTCATAACTTGCTCAAATATGCTTAATAGGTCCACTCAAAACCTATCCAAATCTACTCAACAAGCTCACACAGAACTTGTCCCAATCTGCTCAATAAGTCCTCTCTAGAACTTAACCAAATTTATATTGTAAGCTTCTACAAAATCTCACACAAAATCAGTCCACAAGTCTTCTCAAGGACTTGCCTCAAATTTGCTTAACAAGTCCACACATAGAACTTGTCCAATCTCATAGAAGCATAAAGAGAATTGTTAGAGACTCAATATGTTCTACTCTCAATGCACAATCACTTTTAGAATTTTCTCAATCTCATAGAAGCATAAAGAGAATTTTTAGAGACTCAATATGTTCTATACTCAATGCACAATCACTTTCAAAATTTTCTCAATATCATAGAAGCATAAAGAGAATTTTTAGAGACTCAATATGTTCTATACTCAATGCTTAGTCACTTTCACAACTCAAATCAGAATGTAGAATAGTTTTTTTATGGAACTTGAAAAATCACTTCATACAACCACTTGACTAGGCTCAACCAAATTGACTCAATCAATTGCTTAATGAAACTCTCATTTCTCACAAACCCTATTCCAAGCATATATCAACCAACTCAAAATATTTCCAACAATACTCAACAAAAAATCTCACATAACAATGATACTCATGTTCTTTTCAAAAACCCTAGTTCAAGTTCTTTGCACAATAACTCACTTCAACAACAATGCTTATAACAATGATACTCGTGATCTTTGCAAAACCCTAACTCAAGTTCTTCATACAACCAATGGCTTCAACAACTATGCTTATCAAACAAGGTTTTAATCACAACTCTTAATTCCAGAAAACCTTGAAGCATTAACTCAAGCACTTTTGAAAAGGAAACCCTAATCAAATACTTTTCACTCCAAACTTTATTTTCTAGTAAGCCAATCAATCAACTCAACCAAGGAAGAATTTTCCCATACCTTTTTTCTTGACAAGGAGTTGATCTCATAAATCTACCACACTCACAATTACTTCTTTGCCAATCTCAATAAGGGTTATAAGATAATAATTTACTCAACAAAACACAATAAAAAATGATATCAAAATTACACCTTATCACTCCAACTTAAATAATATTCAATACTTTCACAATAATCTTCTTTAACATAAAAACCCCTTTAAAATTAAACAATACTCAAAAAATTTTAATCCTTCAATATGCCAATATAGTAATTTAAGACTTTATCAAAAATAATTAAAACTAAAAAACCTCCTTATTACTCCAAGTGATAATTTTCAACTACCACCACTATCCAACAAACAACCTTTCTAAACAATTCCACTAACAACTCGTATACCTCCAAACTTAGTCAAATAATAAAAATTTAATGCAAAATATTTACCTTACCTTCGGAGGGATTCGAACCCTCAATAATTTTCGTGACGTACGCCTTGTTGTGGCTCCAAAAATCGCATGATCTACATGCTCGTTTGAGATAGAGGAAGCACCACGTGCTTCAAAACGTATCTCTTTTTCCCCTTTACAAAAATGTGCACCTTTGGTACCTTCAACCAACACGACTGCCAATGCACACCGCCGCATTTTAAATGCTGGATTCCTTACCAAAAAACATTTTACCACCTGCCCACTTTCCACTAGGCCAAGCTGCCCGGTTGGCCTTTGATCATTCGACGCCTTCCACTTTGTTTTTGTTCATTGGCAAATCAAACACGAAATTTGTAGTCCCTTTTTCACGAGCTCTTCTCTTTAAAAATTCGTATGCAATTAATCGATCGATCAAGGATAAAGTTTAATGCCCTTTGGGCATAGGTATTTATATTAAATTCCTCCATGCTTTGTAAAAATTTGGCACCTTTGAAGCTTTCATTACCATGAGACGTCGGTGAATATTAGAACCTTGATAAAGCGCTTTGAATATTTTAAACTCCAAACCCATCTTTGGGTATTGTAAAATATTAAATATTTTACTTTGGGCTTTTAACCAAATCACTTAATATTATAATATCAAACATTATAATATTATATCATTTTAACCATTATAATATTATTGCTTCCTTCTCATTGCATACCATGGTGTAAATAATATATATTTATAAAATTTAAATTCTCATTGAATTTAAATAATTTATAAAAAATATTATATCTCCTTTTTAACTTTGCATTGATTCTCTTGACCTTTGGCCTTCTTCTTGGATATCAAATAACAACTTTGACAACTTTGTTCCTTGACGAAAACCTTGATATTAATGTTGACTTCATTTCTTGACATCAATGACAACTTTAACTTTTAGGACTCAAAATGTCCAACACTATTCTTTGTGCTTACTTAATATCTATTATTTTGATATCTCTGCGCTTTCTGTTTTTTCTCTACTTATATATTTCTTATAGGAATATTGAATTTTTTTAATCTTTGGTATAAGAAGCTTTGAATGCTTCTCAATGCCTGTAGGAAGGTTTGAATGTTTCTCTATCTCTTCATAATGTTTGTAGCAATTTTAGTCCTCTTTACTATCTAAAATCTTTGTCAAAGTCTTAGGTCACACCTAAGAATCCAATATGATTCTCCTCCTTGCTAAAGAACCCAATATTAGTGTTAGGGTGGCTTTGAATGTCCCTAAATGACCAATTTTTTCCTGAGTTGGTTCTTCTTAAATATTCAATATCCATTTTTTCTTCTGAGTTGGCTTCCTTTATCAAATTTCCAACTTCTCTTCTAATTTGGCCCTTCCTATCAATCTAGCTAAGTCCTAGTCTTCACTAGTTTTCCTTCAACCAAGTGGAAAGACCCTAGCATCCAAATCAGGGTGATTGAATCCTTATCCCCTCAATATTCTACTCAATAAGACCTTTAAAAATTAGATTCCAAGTCTGCACTACCTTCAAAGTGGACAAACTCTAAATTAACTTTATCAAAAGTGGATAAAGTTAATTAATAATGGTGGCTCAATGAACTCTATCAAAATGGATAGAGTCAAGTGGTATCTTTGATACCATTGTTGGATTTTAAGCCTTACTACCATAGAATATCATAGGTCCCAATATAAAATAGTGATAATATTAAATTTTAATATAATAATGAAGATTTAACTATTATCATATAAATTTCATATGTATCAACAATATTGAAAAAAACTTAAAATATTATTCATAAATCTGGAATACAACCTTGAGATATTTGCTACACACACACACACTTATGGAGCTTTATCTCCATAATATAGTTATACAAGATAACTCTTCAAATTCTTGATTATTTCTTTCCACATGATCTTTGGATTCTTATCTTGCCACTTGCATACAAGACTCTCAGTCTTCTAGCATGACACATGTACATATCCTACACATCTCAATATATCAAAAAATGTAATATTCTCTAACACATATGTGGTGTTTCGTGTTGTTTGATTATTTTGATCTTTGTATTTTCCATCTTAATACCTTCCTTTGAGATATGATGCCCCAAGATGATACCTTCATCCATCATCATAAGGGATTTTTCATGGTTTAGAGATATATGTGGGCTTCACACCTAGTTAATACTTTGTCTAAATTTTGTAGAGCCTCATGAAAGGAATTCCCATAGATAGTAAAATCATTCATATAAAATTCCATGAATTCATTGGAAAGGTCAACAAAAATTGCTAGTACTACTCTTTGAAATGTAATGAGAGCATTACAAAGGCTAAAGGGTAACACACAGTATGCAAATGTTCCCCAAGGACATGTGAAGGTTGTATTTTCTTGGTCCTGTTCCGACTTAGATTGACATCAAGATGAACTTGAACTATGACTATCATATGCAGTGATTTAAAAGGAAATCACCCGCTAGTCACAATCCATTGGAAGGGTTAAAATGTTTCAACCCAACCTCTAGAGTAGGCTAGTATACCTTATCAACTTACTAAATATGGACTCTCTTTTCGCTCAAAATAATAAAAGATTAGGGAGGATAATGAAAGGGTTAATAAATGAATGAATTGATGGTGGATGGATAAAGCTAATAGCATAGGCATCTACAAGGAATTCTCTAACAACTTAATTTCTAGAAACAATGCTCAGGACTAACAACATTCAAAACTTGGCAATATTTAACATTGAGAGCTTTTGTATACTTAAAGAATCATTCCAAAAATCTAAAGCATTAATAATCCAAATTAACATAATTATATTAACACCTTGAATTACAAAAATAACTTCTCATAAGCATACATCAGACATGAATCATTCCAATTTACTCTAAGTTAGAAATCCAAATTAACAAAATACACTAACCATAGCAGCAGTAGTAGAAATGACTTCATAAGATAATAATTAGCAAACATTGTAGGCACAAGTTTGCGATAAACATCCTAAGTAATGCTCTTTTCATTAATTGTAGGAAATGTACAATAGTAGCACAAGCAAACACTTCAGATCCAACCCTTTGAAATGAGGGTTCAACCTCTATTTATAGATTTATAGTCTTTACATTTTGAGCATTACAACAAATTTTTTAGAGTTCTTGATTTTCTTGCAACTTGCTTATCAATGGTGACATCCAGTTGTGTTTTCTTGAAACAGTTACAATAAATTTGAAACAGACTCACTCTCAATCATCCTTTGTTCTTGCAACATATTCATGATCATATATTTACAACTAAGTCATTTGAGCAGTGAGTTCTAGAAGCTTCAGTACTGCAACGTTCCATCTTCCTGATGGTTCAGCTTCCATGGCATCTAGTTGAATACCTTCAACTCACTTTATCACACAGTCGCATGAGAATCACGTTAAGAATTTAAGGTTTAGATCAATATTGGTGTTCATTATTGATTTAGAGATGAACGGTTGTACTAATTTGATGCATGACTTAGATCGCTATTGTGGCTCGCCCTTCATATTTCTTGAAACCACGTTCAATTTTCAATTTTAGTAGCATTTGATAATTTTAGGCACAAAAAAAGAGAAAAGTATGGTTTTGATATTTGCTTTCTCTTGGACTGTTTAACCCATGACCATGGAAAACATTATTCACCTCTTCACTTTTCCTTGTAGCCACACATAATATTGAGATCCGACTTGATCGTGGCTATGAGGAAATTTATGATTTCATGAAAATCAGTGGATTCGGGCTTATGCTTACTCTTTTCTCCTGGTTGTGATGCTAACAAAGAGGCTCTATAGGTCACACCTCAATTTGCAATCAAGCCCATTTTGGTGAATTCTATCATGGATTCGAGCCACTCCAACCATCACACTTATACTTCCAAGTGCTTTTCTCATTTCTATGCCATTAACAAATAAGAACTGGAAACCACACTCCAAAATGAAACTTAAATCACTTTTGTCATTCTTACCATGGATTCTAGCTTCTTTTTTTCGCACTTCTCTCAGCCATGCAGTTAACAAAGGAAATCTAACGACCATGGGGTAAAATGGTCTTTTAGTTTCCTTAGCCATATTCATTGCAGAATTGGGAAAATCAGTAGATTCAAGATCATGAATTCATGTGGTCACGCCCCTTTGCTACTAGGCAAACTTGCTTATCTTTTTCCTGTGGATTTAAAAAAATTATCAATTTTACATCATGCTCTGAACACAACCATTTTATGAAAATTTTGGGTATTTTCTATGATGTAGTCATTTTGGCCTACATTTTTGGTGCCTCCTAGGGAATCTTGCTTGCAAGGTTAAAGAACTCAGAGCCTTATCTATTGGGTTTATGGAGTCTCAAATGAGAAATAAAAAATGAAATAACATAGATGGAGGAAAAATGAAAGAGAGTATGAAAATGATATGGAAAAAATAGATGAACGAATGAGTGTAGGGAAAAAATGACAAAATGGAAAACATGGAAAAGAAAATGGAAAAAAAGGTGTTCACTAATTGTTTCCAATGTCACTTCCATAGAACAGCTACCCTTTTCCAAAATTCATCATTTTATTTTGCAAAGGATAATGGTTCATATGGAAGTAAGATAGGAATCAAGATATTTCTTTTGTTCCATGAGGGGCTCAACTCTTGCTTATATAATAGAAAATATCATGCCTTCATCATGCTTCTAAAAGGTCATGTATTTTATGCTCTTATAGGAACCTGTCAAAACCAAAGTCATGCCAAAAGCATCATCCTACTCTTCTTGTTGATCTTCTTCTTCATTTTTAGCTTTGTCATCCTCTTCCTCCAAAACTTCTTTGTTTATATCTCCCTCTTCAACATCTATCACTTCCTTGGCTGCAGGTTTTTCTTGTTCTTCTTCCTACACTTATTCTTCTTCCACATATTCCTCTTCTGATTGGCCTTCTTGATCAGTTTCATCTTCTTCTACCTCATCTTCACTTATATCTTCCTCACTCAAAAGTTGAACAATATATTCAAGAGTGTTGGAGGCCTCATCCTAAACTTTTTGAGGAGTTTTAGGTATGCTATTATTTGCCAATGAACATGTTGTAACTTGGTAACCTTTTTATAGGACGATTTAGAACCGTTGTTAGAAATTTCAATTATCACATATTTAACCTTCGTCAAGTCTTTGATCAACTGAACTACCTGATATTGCTAAATTAGTTTGGGCCATCCCTCAATCTCATATTCATATTCTAAAACCAAGGCAAAGTTGGCCTTCAATTGTTCTTCTCCAATGAATTGATGATCTTCTCCCCAAAAATGTGGAAAACCATACCGCTTAATCTGATTAAAGGATTGCAAAATTTTATTCATCTTAGTCTCCAACTTATCCACCAGTTGCCATCCTTTTATTATTAATATGTTCTTACTTAGGATATCTTTAGCAATGTTTCTAGAAGAACACCATTGTCTACTTGGAATGACTCTTGTTTTTGTTGGAATATGTAATGTAACATTGTGTAAATTATTCTTAGACTAAAATATAAAGTCTAAAGAATAATATTTGAATTATAAAATAATTCTATTTTATGTAAAAATATTCTCACCCAATTAATAAATAAAATAAGGGTGCTAGGAATATTTAATTTATGAAAAAAATTTATTTCCCCTTTTCTAGCAAATATTAGAAAGTAACTAATCACTTTCTAATATTTGATAGATGCCACTTATCACACATCTCAAAGATTAGATTGTGATAAGATTAGAAAGTAACTAAGCACTTTCTAATATTTGATAGATGCCACTTGTCACACATCTCAATATTAGATTGTGATAAGATTTAGGGTTGTAGTAGAAAAGCTTCTCTTTAAATAGGGGTGTTGTCTACTACATCAAAACATATCTTGTCATATTGACTTGTGTTGTAATATCATGTTGATACATATTATTGCATATTATTGAAGCATTCTTGTATTGTTGAATCAAATGAGTAATATAGTGAGCTTCATAGTGGATGTTTCCCTTCTTCATTTGAAGTAGGTTTTTACCACTTAATATTGGTGTTGTGGGTTTTCCTCTTTTGTGTGTGATTGATCTTGTGGAGCATTCTTCGATCTTGGGGAGACTTTGCTTGTCTCACATTTGGTATCAGAGCGATTGGGATCTCCATCAAGTGTCTTCAATCCTTTGAGGTGAAAAACCCATTAAGGTATATTTTTTTTTCATGCATTTGATATTTGGGTATTTTATGCATTTGATATTTGGGCAAACTTATTTTGTAAATCTGCCATTAGGGTTTATAGATTTATTGTATTTTTATCTAGTTAAATATTTTGCAAATGGTGTTTTCATTTTAAATCTATAAATTTTTGGCATTGAGCTTTTGCTGGAAGGGTTTTGAAACCAAACGAACCCCACGGTTGCGTCTGGAAGGCCCAAAAACCCTATTTCCTTATCTTATTTGCCCTATTTTGGTGAAAAATAAATCTGAGGCAAATTTTTTTATTTGGGGGCCAAATGGCCCTCCACCCATTTTGTTGTACAGTCTAATTTTTTTATTATTCTGTTTTTTAATAAAAAACAGTTATTTAATAAAAAAATAGTTATTTTTTTTATTATTCTATTTTTTAATAATAAAAAAACAATCATTTAATAAAAAACAGTCATTTTTTATTATTCTATTTTTTAATAAAAAAATAGTCATTTAATAAAAAAACAGTCATTTATTATTCTGTTTTTTAATAATAAAAAATAGTCATTTATTTTATTTTAAGACCTAATAGTCATTTTTTTTCATAAATTGAAATGCATTTTTTATTATTGTATAATGCAACTAGAATCCTTTTATGCAATTTTTGGCAGGTTTTTAGTCAAATTGTCAAATAATTTAGACCTTATAGTCATTTTTTTCTCACATTAACAATGGTTGTTTGTGAGTTTGTTTATTTTGCAAGGTTATCCAAGTATGTTTTGGAGTATACAAGGCAATTTCGGATCAACTTTTTCACTCTCTTCCCCCTATTTTTATTAATTTCTTCTAATCTCTCCCAAGCATTTGCTTGAAGCATAATGTAAATTAATGTAACTTGTATCTCTCATAATGAAAGTAAAAGAGAATGAAAGTGAGAGAGAGAAAGAGAGAGAGTGTGTCTGTGTGTGTATTTGTGTTTTGCCTATTTTGCATCTCAACTAATCTAACTACTAACTTGCTACTAAACAATCTACTAACCAACTAACTTGCAATTTACTAATTTTCATATTAATCAAGAAGGTTAAAAATGAATCAACTTACTAACCACAACTTTAGTATTTGATTAAAATTTACTTAATCTTGCAACATAGTTTATATTTGCTAAACACCTATTGAATCCAAAAGAATCCGCTCTATCGATAGCAAGTCATTTTTGGGTCCTCGTACCCATACTATTTTGGGTAGATTGGTTGACCTTGGGTGAGATGAATTGGCAATTCATTAGGCTATAGCAAAACGTTAAAATTACACTAACTTATTGACTATATAACATTTAACAAATGTTTTACGGTTCAATTCAAGTTAGTTTATTTTGTTGCAAGATGATTGTTATGGTTAGTTACCTTCTTATTGCAAGTTAATCTATTACAAATTGATCTTGGTTTATTTCCTTTATTCAATTGCAATATGGTTATAGTTTTTTATTGCAAGATGGTTATAGTAGTTCATGATGATGTTGATTATCTTTCATGATGATTATATTTGATGATTGAAAAGTAGATTACTTGAAAGTTATTTTTTTTTATATATGCAAGTATGTTTATCTACTTTCTTATTGCATCATTTATTTCCTTTTTCAATGCATCTTATATTTTGATTATGTTCACTTTCTAGAATTGTTGATCATGGAATCTCCTTCACATCTAAGCACATCCTTGATGGATCAAATTTTGGAATATGGGAACCAAGGATGAGGGCTGAATTTCAAGCAAGAAATTTATGGCCCATTGTGAATGGAGATGAAGCAATCCCAATCTAGACAATGGCACTTGAGACATACAACAACAAGATTCACCTTGCACTTTCCATGATTATCAATAGTGTGAGTGATGAGATATTGCTCACTATAATCCATTGTTAGCATGCTAAATATGCATGGGATTTGCTAAAACAAGTCCATCTAGGGTCCAACACATCAAGGAAATTCACTTTATTGTCCAAAATTCTTAGCACTATGAAAGGTGAAGAAGAAAGTGCCTTGATCTTCCTCTCAAAGATGAAAGACATGAGAACTCAACTATTGGCTTGTAATTGTGATTGGATAAGTGAGAAGCTCTTAAGCTTTATCATTTTGAGGAACTTGTCAAGCAAGTTCAAGAATTTTGTCACCATTATTGAGACTAGGCTAGAGCAAGAAGAGGATGGAATTCCTCTCAACACTCTTTCACAATTATTGATTATTCAACATGAAGAGTCTCTTAATAGAGATAAAGTTAATGGTCAAGTTGTCAAGGAGAATAATATTTCCTTGAGTGCTACTAAGGCTTCCTTCAAGAAGAAATACAAGGGAAGTAAAAATCAAAATTTCCAACCCAACAAGCCTAGAGTTGATTTCACTTGCAACTTTTGTGGCAAGAAATGCCACAAGAAACAAAATTGTTTCAAGAAGAAGAAGATTGCAGAAAAGGAAGATCAAGAAAAGGCTAAGGGACAAGGACCTAAGAAATGGTTTGGCAAGGGAAAGAAAAATAACAACAATGTAAAGCAAAATTATAATAAAAATACCTTTGTTTGTGCCCTCTACTCCATTGACTCATCTACTTCTAATGAATGGGTGTTAGATTCTGGATGCACTAACCATATGTGTTTTTAAAAGGATAAGTTTGTGGACTTTCATAAGCACTCTTCAGATTTAGTTGTCATTGGTGATAATACTATACTTCAAGTAGAAGGTGTTGGCAATGTTGTAATTGAAGGGAAATTACTTGATAATGTCCTATATGTGCCTAACCTTAGGAGAAATTTAATTTTAGTTTTGCAAGTTGCTAGAAGTGGTCACACTATTGAGTTCAATGCAACTTCATGGAGCATTAGGAAATACATGCTACCAATCATTACAAGTTATGTGAAAAATGCTCTTTATATGTTAGGTGATGCTCCTCCTAAAGTGTGTTTAGCAACTAATGTTTCTCCTAGTAGCAAGCTTTGGCACTTAAGGTTAGGCCATACAAACTATCAAAATATTCAAATGATGAAGTCCAAAAATTGGTTGAAGGCTTGCCTAACATTTCACCTATTCATGGTTTGTGTGAAACATGCATCTTAGGCAAGATGAGCAAACAAAAGTTTGCAAAGGACAAGTCAACAAGGGCCACATAAATTCTTCAACTCATTCATACAGATATTATGGGTCCATTACATGTTAGATCACTTAGTGGTGCATCCTATATTCTCACCTTTATAGATCATTAATCAAGAATGATCTTTAGGTATCTACTTAAGAATAAATCAAATTATTTTGAGACATTCAAGGATTTCAAAGCTTTGGTAGAAAATCAAAAGGGAGCAAATATCAAAATTATTAGAAGTGACAATGGAGGGGAGTACAATAGAAATGATTTCAATGAGTTTTTTTCTTCTCATGGGATCAAAAGGTAGTTTACTTGTCTATACGCTCCTCAAAAAAATGGTGTTGCAGAGAGGAAAAATAGGACAATCATGGAGATGGTAAGATGCATGCTTGGTGACCACTTACCTCAATTTCTTTGGGGTGAAGCAGCCAGTATAGCAATCTATATTCTTAATAGGTGTCCTTCAAAATAATTTGAGGGGAAGACTCCTTATGAGGTTTAGAATGGTAAGAATCCAAATTTTTCACACTTAAGAGTGTTTGGATGTGATGCATTTTCATATATTCCTTCAGAAAAGAGAAATAAATTGGACAAAAAGTCTCAAAAATGCATCTTTGTTGGCTATGATGTAGAACATAGGGACTACAGGTTATCCTCACCTTCTTCACGTGTTGTATTTGTTTCAAGAGATGTCAAATTCAATGAAGACCTTCTTGAGTTAGAAAAATGTGGGCCTTGTGTCAAAAGGACCAAGTGGTTGGATCATTCTAGGGGTCCTAAAGAGCAAAATTCAGTTAGCCAAAGGATAACTAGAAGTATGACCCTTAACATGTCTCTTCTAGCTAATATAGAGAATGATCATAAGCCTACTTCTTACCAAGAAGCTTCACAACACTCTTGTTGGGTTGATGCCATGAAGGTTGAGATGGATTCTCTTCTAAAGAATAAAACTTGGGATCTAGTGTCTTACCCTAATAAGAGAAATGTTATTGGAAACAAGTGGGTCTATAGAATAAAATAAAATTCTAATGGAGAGATATAAAAGTATAAGGCTAGATTGGTTGCTAAGGGTTATGCTCAAAAACATGGCATTGACTATGATGAAACATTTGCACCAGTTGCCAAAATGCCCACCATTCGGCTTCTCATTGCTATTGCTACTACTCAAGGTTGGCATATTTTTTAGCTTGATGTGAAAAGTGCCTTTCTAAATGGTTATTTGGATGTGGATATCTACATGAGTCAACCACAAGGATTTGTTGTACAAGGTAAGGAAACACTTGTGTGTAAACTAAATAAAACCTTGTATGGTCTGAAGCAAGCACCTAGAGCATGGTACATGAATATTTTAGGTTACTTCTTGTCTCTTGGTTTTGATAAATACTATTCAGATACAGATCTCTATGTGCTTAGGAAGGATAACTTGGTCATTTTAGTTGCTCTATTTGTTGATGACCTTGTTATTACTAGAAATGAGAATGAGGCCATTTTTTATTTCATATCCAAATTAAATTCAAAGTATGAAATGACTGACCTTGGTCTTCTACACTACTATCTTGGCATGCAAGTTTATCAGCATGAGAATTGTACCTTTTTTACTCAATCCAAGTATATTGAAGATCTTCTTAAGAGGTTTGATTTGGACGATGGCAATCCTACTTCCATTCCTATTTCTATAGGAGTTAAGTTGAAAGCAAGTATAGAATCTTAGTTGGCTAATGCTACATTGTATAGGCAGCTCATTGGTAGTCTTCTTTATGTTACCATCACAAGGCTAGATATTGCTTTTGTAGTTGGTATGATGGCTAGGTTCATGCAGAAACCTTATATTGAGCACTTATAAGCTACCAAGAAGATTTTGAAGTACCTTTTAGGTACTAGATATTTGGCACTCAAGTATTCTAGGCTTCCTTCCTTTGCTCTTTCTGGCTATGTTGATTCTGATTTTGGAGGGGATAGAATAGATAGAAAGTCTACCATAGTATATGTTTTTAGTATTGGGTCTGCAGCTATCTCTTGGTCTTCCAAGAAGCAAGAAGCAAGAGATGTATAAAGCTATGACAGCAGTTGCACAAGAAGTGGTTTGGCTTCGTACCCTCATGAAGGAAATTGGCTTTGAGCAATTTGGTCCTTCATGTTTGCTCTTTGATAATCAATCAGCTATTGCCTTGGCTAAAAATCTTATAATGCATCAAAGGACAAAGCATGTTGAAATCCAAGCCCACTTTATCAGAGAGAAGGTATTGGATGGGACTATTCAGTTGGAGTAATACCCATCATCTTCTAATTCGTTGATTTTTTCACCAAACCTCTTCCCAAGGAGCAATTTTGTAAGCTAAGGGACTCACTTGATTTGGTGAAGTTGTCCTCAAGGGGGAATGAAGTGTAGTTACACTTGTGTGATGACAACTTCATCCTTATGAGGTGTTTTTTGCTATATATATGAGTTGATCTTTGGTGGTATAATTGCTTTTTGCATCTCTTTTGAACATGGTACTTTCTTGTTTGCCTTGTGCAACTTTTGTACATGTTACTTTGTAGATGACATTGTGCAATTATGGTATATGATGCAATTGTTTTATGCAACTCTTTTACATGGTACTTTCTTCTTGCCTTGTGCAACTTTGTACATGTTTTTATGTAGTTGGCATTATGCAATTGGTTTATCATGGTACTTTCTTGTTAGCATTTATGCTACTTTTGTACATGATATTTTATGGTTGGCTTTATGCAACCGATGTGCACACTTTATTATTTTCATATACCTTATGCAACTCTTGTACATGGTACTTTTTTGTTAGCCTTGTGCTACTTTTGTACATGGTACTTTAGAGTCTGCATTATCATGGTACTCCTTGTTTTCTTTATGCAACTTTGTACATGATATTTTTTGATCAACTATATAGCACATGACTATAAGTATGGCTTGGCATCTTTTTGTGATGACTTATATTTCACTATTTTTTAGATCAGTTTTGTTATCATCTTTGGATATTCATATATGTTGTGGTGAATATATTTATGATGATGTATCTAACCAATATTATGTTGAGCTTCTTGTAGCTTGCAGGTACTTCCATTTTGGGTTTTGCAGGCTTATTGAAGACACCCTTGTGATGTTTTCTTCTTATTATTTGCAACCACTTGTGGTTGATGGATGGCTTTGTACGTTGCTTGTATCTGAAGCTACTCCGTTGGGGGCTTGCAGTCTCATTTTGGCCCATTTTGTATTGGTGCCTTATTTAGGGGGAGAATGTTTCTTTGTTTCCTTTCCCCAATATTGCATTAAGGGGGAGTGTTGGAATATGTAATGCAACATTGCATAAATTATTCTTAGACTGAAATATAAAGTCTAAAGAATAATATCTAAATTAGAAAATAATTTTATTTTATGTAAAAATATTCCTACCCAATTAATAAATAAAATAAGGGTCCTAGGAATATTTAATTTATGGGAAAAAGTTATTTCCCCTTTTCTAGCAAATATTAGAAAGTAACTAATCACTTTCTAATATTTGACAGATGCCACTTATCAAACATCTCAAAGATTAGATTGTGATAATATTAGAAAGTAACTAAGCACTTTCTAATATTTGATAGATGTCACTTGTCACACATCTCAAGATTAGATTGTGATAAGATTAGATTGTGATAAGATTTAGGGTTGTAGTAGAAAAGCTTCTCTTTAAATAGGGGTGTTGTCTACTACATCAAAATATATCTTGTCATATTGACTTGTGTTGTAATATCATGTTGATGCATATTGTTGCATAACATTGAAGCATTCTTGTATTATTGAATCAAATGAGTAATATAGTGAGCTTCATAGTGGATGTTTCCCTTCTTCATTTGAAGTAGGGTTTTACCACTTAATATTGGTGTTGTGGATTTTCCTATTTTATGTGTGATTGATCTTGTGGAGCATTATTCGATCTTGAGGATACTTTGCTTATCTCACAGTTGCAGCCCTAAACCTTACTTTTTCTAAATTACAATTTGTTTCTATTGTGATTGTCTTATGCTGAATCTCTCCTTGAGCAGTCTTAAGAGCCTTTTTAGCATTTACAACCACTTCACTAGCATCATCTAGGAAAATGAAGATAGGATTAGCTTCTAAACCCTTTTTTTGTATATCAAACCAAATCTCCCTCCTTATCTGCTTCACTTTTTCCTTAGAAAATCCTAAAGATTTGGCTTTTTCCAATTGTAGTTGCTATTGTAATTGAATTTTTTTGTTCAATCAAGGTATTAGTTTATGCTTGAAAACTTTCAACTTATTTTTTATAATTGACCATCTCTTAACTTGTACCTAGCCACTTCACTTCATTCTTGAGGATCTTTTCTAAATTCTTCTGCACCCTAAGTGACGCTTCTAATTCTTCCACTTTCTCCTCTAGATTTTGAAATTTTTTCTTATAGAAATTGCCTTGAATAGACAATGTCCATGTGAGCCTTGGCAACTACAAGCTCATCCTCCATAGGTAATTGCATAATATCCTTTATCTTCTCTTTCAATTGATAGTCATCCAAAGTCATTTCCTTTTTAGGCTTGTTTACCTTAGGAGTGATGGTCAACTTCATTCTTTTTCAAGAAACTGAATCCACTACAGTAATATTTCTCTTGCAAGAATCCTTCTCAGATGGCTTTGCAAGTTGGTCATTCCACCAACCTCTTACATTGAGTGAAGGCTCTTTGACTTTATGGTAGGTAGCTACATTAGGAGCAGTGGGAGAGGTTATCAATGATGAAACTAGTGGAAGGGGAGTATGAACAATGGCTAAGATAGTGGACTTTGGTGGTATTGATATGGAGAAGATGAGACTAAAGTTTCTATGGAAAATAGTGGATGGAAAGGAGATTTTTATGGGGCTGGTGTGGATAATCATGAAGGAGACATATAAACTTGAGGAAAGGGGTATATTTCAATGTGCTCTTTAGAAAATAAAGAAAGACTCTTTAGGGATATTAGAGGAGAATGAGTAGAAGAAGAAATAACATAAACCTTACCTGAGTCTTTTGGTGGAGACCGTTGCATCTTTTGTTTTGTATCAGGTTGCTCTCCTTGTGGAAGTTGTGATTGTTCAACTATTTGAGATACCTGCTCTATTTTGCTCTTTTTGGTCACTTTATTTTCAGTCTCCTCCAGTGTGTCTATAGTTTTTTCTTACCCATGATATGGGAAGGACTTTGCTTAGCAGTTGTCTCGAATTATTGTTGTTTATGATCTACCACTACCTTTTTTGGTAGAGATTTTTGTTCCAAAGGAATAGTTTTGTAAATTTGACTAGACAAGCACCAGTAATAAGTTTCATTCCACCTATAGTTTTCTCTTTATCTATGGTATGTGCTCTTAGGGCTAGATGATCAAGCATTTTAGGTACTTGAAATATCTCAGTTTGACCTGCTTCATCTTTTCCAAGTCCTCCTCCTTTATAACCTAGTTTTTGCATCATTTGAGCACCTATTCCATATGTTTGGATTTGTTCTATCATTATTTGAGACAAGTATTCTACTTGTTTACCTTTGGAAGAGGGGGTTGCCTCTATAGTACCTTGTCTTTGAGTTGGAGGATATGAAGGAGGGATCCAAATTTCCTTTTGTTTTCCTATCTTTACTCATTTTTCCACTTCTTTACCACTTGAAGCTTCTCCTTGAGTAGTAGGACTTCTAAAAATTAGGGCAAGAAATCTCTCATTTTCCATCCATTTTTTATAGGATTGGTCATGTTTATCAGAAAACTACTTGTCCATTTTAGTGTCATATTTTGACTTGAAGGTGTCTGTTTCAACTCTTATTCTTCACCATTCGAATATCTTGACATCTTTCCATTTCTCTTTCTTTATAATGGTTTGGACTTGGACTTTTGACTTGTTGAATACATGTTTATTGTTCTTGGGATCATAATCTGCGATATGGTCATATAAATATCTCCAAGGAAGCCAAGCCTCCATCTCCTAAACATTCCATTCTAAATTTGAACCCTCCTGGTTATTTTTGAAATTTTCCATATGAGGCCTAGGAGTTCCTTCAAATTTAGGGCACTTCCCTTTATTTATTTGATTCAATATGTCTACAAATTTATGGTTAGGATCATACCTCCATATTTAAGGGAGCTCTATTAATCCCAATTTCTTCATGAACACAATAATTCTCTGATGCTAACCCTTTTTTGTCACAATAATTCCATCCTTGTGAAAGAGGTAAATGTAGGTGCCCTTCCTACCATGTCCTATGCCAAATATGACATTAATATAATGTTTTTGATGGCAATACTCTAGGACAAACAACCTATCTATGACAAAATGTATTAGTTAAAATGGCTTCTCTGTAAAACCATACAAATGTATCATTGTTCCCTTAGTTAAGATATACATATCCCCTTCTTCCATACCTTTTATCCATAGTGTTTTTGTTACCAGGGTGGGAAATCTAAGCATTTAGTCATTAATGATTTTTAGAGCAGACCCAAAAATTCTCTATTAAAATTATAATAGGACTCAGCTTTACTAAGCACATTAGTCCATGCATAGATAGGGGTAGGACTTCCATCTTGACCCTTTGTTTTAATTGTTATCCATGACATATTGGGTTGAAAAAAATAGAAGAAAAGCCAAACCAGATGGAAGCAATACCTAAATAACACTTTATCTTCATCCTTCTGTAGTTTTTTTAGGTGTTCATCAACCATATTACTTAGATATTTGGGCCAATCAAAAAATATAGGGTGATTGTTCATCAAAGTTGGGTCATAGTTCTTGGGTTTTAAATTGCAATAGGTAGTAGCTATTTTCCAATTATAGATGTTCTTATCATTGTGTAACCCTCCTATTATAGCCAACATAATAATGCTCAAGATTCACAAATTCTTCGATATTAATAGGGATTTGTGGTAATATTTTATCGCTCAATTTTATTTTTGGATAACCAATTCAAAGAAAAAATTCCCTTGTCTAAATGAGCATTAAGTGAGTAATACTTGGCTTATTCCTTATAGGTAAATGCTTTGATATTTCCATTTTGTTGAACACCCATGGAAAAAGTATTATTAAAATTCATAGCATTCAAATGCATTAGGGTTTTACCCTCAGCATTTTGCACTATCTTCTGATTAGAATCATACTTTTTTGCTATTGCAAAAATCAAATCAAGGAAAGGATGCATAGAATTATAGATATAATATGAAAGAAGATATCTAACCATAATAGCACATAGGCTTGATAGTGATATGCGTTGGGCTACCCTCTTTTATGCATCTGCTCTTAGTTGCTTTTTTCCTTCCAAGTCATGATTGTATCATTCACCTTAATTGCTGCATCCTGGAAGTAAATTTCACCCTCGCTCTCATATTTCATAGGTCTCCTAGTGGCTGAGGATGATGAGGCCATTTTTGCTTCAACGGAATATTCTCTTGTAATTGCCAAAAAATACTAAATTTTTTCCACCTTCTAAAACTTGCTTTCTGTTCTGCCCTACTTTGCTCTAAATATTGAATGCTTGGTAAAATGAGCATTGTTTTGTTTTCCTGAACATATATTTCTTCAAGATCGTGTGTCATTAATGTAGTGGGTGAACCATCTTGTTGACATATCTCGTTTGCATGTAAAATCTAGCCAACATTATAGAAACGAGTTCTCTTGTATATGATTGGATTGAATTCACGGTTGGCGGTGTGGCCTCAAGGAATTCTACTAATGTATGCCTGTTGCTTTTTAATTCAAAAAAAACATTTTTTTCCTATGCAAAGGCTAGCTTGTGGTAAACTCACGATTGGTAGGTGCTTCTAATTGAATATTGATTGTTGTGTGGTAGCACTTATCCTTTTTGTTGGGATGCACTTTTGCCAATCTCATCATAGCATGTTGACTTCTTAGGATTCTCATGACCATGAAGCTTTGAGAACATGTTGGCTTTGCTTTATCCATGACCTGGGATTATATTGTGGCTGCGAGAAAACTCATGGATGCAACCAATTTTTTTGGGGGGGGCAAACAAAGTACAAACCAAAAATATTTACAAAATATGATACATATAATACAAAGGAATAAATTTTACTAAAAATAGAGCTTAAGGTGATACCCATTGACTAGAATAGGTAGGATTATCCCTTCTTGATATTATAATTGGAAAGAATTATTTTTTTTGACTTCGACAACCTAATACGATCCTTCTAGAAAGAATTAAACTTTTGATGGTTGCCTGTTTTGGATTTATCCTCATTCCATATTAAAACTAAATCACCAACCCTAAACTTTTTGAATGTGGCCCTTTTATCAAAACACCCTTTAGTTTATGCCAAATGCTTTTGAAATTGTTGATAGGCCTCATTCCTCTATTCTTTTGTCTATAATAATTGTATTATCCTTACTTTGATAGGGTCTTCATCTGGTAGATCATTCTAGTTTACAATTTTCAAGGCAGGTATTTCCAAGTGTGTAGGAAGTATAGCTTCTTTTCCATACACTAAGGCATAAGGAAATGTGCCTATTGACCTTTTGATCGTAATCCTATCCACCCATAGAACTTGATTCATAAGCAAATGCCAACTTCTTTTGTTATCTTCCAAGGACCTCTTTAGCATTCTGAGCAAATTCTTATTGGTGGATTATGCTAAGTTGTTTCCTTGTGGATAATAGTTTGAATAATTTTTTAAGCATATGTCATATATACTGGAAAAATAAATGTACTTTACCCCTATAAAATATGGTTCATTATCACTCACCAAAGCTTTAGGGATGCCAAACCTTGTGATCAAGCCTTCAATAAATTCAATTACTACATCTTGATCGACTTTCTTAGTTGGAATTACCTCAACCCATCGAGTAAAATAATCAGTAGCAATCACGATATATGTGTGGCCTATTGAAGAATTTGGATTTATCACCCCAATAAAATCTAGCCCCCATTGTTGGAATGGTTCTTCTACTTGAATAGGTGTAAGTGGTATTGATGCATTCTTGTTTCTCCCCATATATCTTTGGTATTTATCACATGATCTAGCCACTTTGAATGTATCATAAAAAATGGTAGGCCAATAATAACCAGCCCTAATTATCTTTAATGTGCTTTTTCTTCTTGAAAAATGTCCCTCTAAGAGTCCATGAAATTCATCTAGAATCTTGTGTTTTTGATCATTTCTTACTCATTTTATAACTCCATCAAGATTTTTCCCATATATTCCTTTAGGTAAGAGGACATATTTTAAATCCTGAAGCTTGTATCTTCTTCTTTGTGATGCATTTAGGCCTTGAGGATATACTTGAAGAGAATTTACAGAAACATATTCCAGAAATAATGCAGAAATAATAACTAAGGAAACAATGACACCATTCAATGCACATATAACACACAAGATTTACCCTGGTTCACCCAATTTGGGCTAGTCCAGCAAACAAGAGTCTATCCTCCTTGATATATTATTCTCTCTCCTTGTCCCTAAAACGGGACATTACAATAATTATATAAGGAAACTCATACAACCCTAAACCACCAAGTGGTATTAGGGTACCGTGGATACAACACCGTGGGCTAAACCACCCACACCCACTAACCACCCACCAACCGTGGGAATCCCGGGGGTCGCTCCAAAAGTAGCGATAAAAGTAGGTGAAAAGTAGTGATAAAAGTAGGTGAAAAAATCGATCCTTCTAGCCTTCTCCATCAGTGATCTGTTCAACCTCTCTGCAACTCCATTCTGTTGAGGTGTATATGAAGTAGTCTTCTATCTTGCAATACCACATTGCTTACAAAACTTCTCAAATATATTAGAACAATATTCCCCTCCATTATTAGACCTCAACACCTTAATCCTTTTATCAGTTTGATTCTCAACAAGTGCTTTAAATTCCTTAAATTTTTCAAACACTTCATCTTTGCTCTTAAGAAAGTAAATCCATGCATATCTTGAAAAATCATCAACAAAGGAAGCATAATACCGTGATTTTCCAAGATACGGTATAGGAACAGGACCAAAAATATCACTATGGATCAAATCTAGTACCCCACTAGATCTTGTGGCACCAGATGGAAAACTTACCCGATTCTGTTTACCATAAATACAACGTTCACAGAACTCAAAAGACATTGAGTAATTAGGGATACCATGAACCATACCTTTTGTGTACAGGGTACGCAATCCCTTTTCTCCAATATGTCCCATCCTTTGATGCCAGAGTTTTGAGCTTTTATCAGAATTAGCCTCAAGAATAGTTGAGCTATTGCACTCATTTGTCATAGTGCTTCCCAATAGCTTATACAATGTTCCAATCCGAACTCCCCTTGCCAACACCATTGATCCACGAACCATTTTGCATGAATCCTTGCCAAAACTGACATTCACTACTGCATCGGCCATTTTGCTTACCGAAATCAAATTTCTAGCAAGTCCCGAAATATGCATCACACCTGGTAGGGTCTTAACCCTACCATCCTACAGCAAAATTTTCACTCTTCCACGACCCATGATTCTGAGTGGTGAATCATCTCCCAATAGTACCTCCCCTCCATCATATCTTTCATATTCACTGAACCACCCTCTATGAGGAGTCATATGAAAAGAGGCACCAGTATCAATCAACCAATAATTTTTATCTGATCATGTGGAGCATGATGAGCAGGATGCCAAATATACATCCCCTACTTCATCAATGGATTTATTCATCTCTGTGGAAATCGATTCATCAAAATTTTTTCCAGACTCAGCTTTCTTTGATCTGCAATCCTTCTTCATATGACCAGGCTTGCCACAATTCTAGCATTTTCTCTCAAACTTCCCTCGAGACTTGGATCTACCTTTAGACTTAGACCTATCACCATATCTAGATTTTTCCTTCTCCTTGGAACGCCCTCTCACTATTAGGGCTTCCTTAGATGTGCCCTCCATGGAGCGACCCTTGGGAAAGCTTCCTACAAGAAAGATAGGAAGAGTATACTTTTTAGAATAAATCTAGCACCTGAAGCAAAAGAGATCAAGAGAATATTTCATTGAAGAAATTCTAGACTTGGAAGAAGAAGAAAGGCTAGGAGAGTCCTACTCGAATCTAGAAGCAGCAGACTTAGAGATCGAGGAGAAGATCTCACCACCAACACTTCCAAGAGTAAAATGTTAAAGATAAGGTCTCAAGGAAGACCAAAAGAAGCTACAATATAAAAGGCCTTGGAGAGGTCTCTACAAGCACCCAATAAATGGCTTGGAGATCCTTACTAAAGAAATCATCAAAGGATTTTCGAAGAGAACTCATTGGAGAAATTCACTATAAGAGATAGTGAAATATTTGGGATAATTGTCACCATTCGACAACAAGCCCAAAATAATAATTTGGAAAGGAGTGCCAAATCTCAGGAGACCTCAATAAATTCATAATATTGAGAATAATATCCTATTTGAATTCAAAATTTGATAAGAAGCTTGAAGGAAGATTCAAACAGAAGAAGCCTACCAAATCCAGGAGATTTGGAGATTGCCTCTCATAGCAAGAAGGCATCGCTTCAAAAACAAATACCTCTTCAAATATAAAGCAAAAGGAGGAGACTACAAGAGGAGAACAAGCCACCAAAATCCTAGGCTCGTGAAAGAAATTTCAAGACCATATTTTGGTGAAGACGAAGTTGTTTTGGGCAGCCTATAAAGAGCTGCAAGATCTTACTCAAGGTAGCAACTTGGTGATCTTAGACACCAAGATCTACATCCTCTTCAAAAGCAACAAAAAGATCTACAAAAGCTTTTATAAAAATGTAAGCAACTATTGGTGCAAGTAGATTCATTAATTGGATTACTTATCAGATTTGTTTAAGCACCTTAATTTGGATTAAAGTTGCAAAAAGGATAATTGAATTACAGTTTTCAAAAGTGCAAAATGAGAAAGGTTCCTTTTAAGGTTCATTTGCACTTAGGAGTTGATTATATTTTAGAATTTCAACTATCTATCAACTACCTATCATCTACTTTGGAAAGTAAAATAATACTAGCTCCTACTACCTTGCTTATAAGAAAATTGCAGAATAATTCTTGAAGGTTCATTTCATATTATTCTTGATTAGTTGCAATGAATTGATTAAGTGCATTATTTTGAGAGTTGATTTGGGTGATAAGGTGAAATTTTTAATGCATTAAAAGTAAAATATTATTAGATTCATTTGTACTATTGTATTGCTTTCAAAAAGATATTTGTTTGTGTTCATGAGAAGGGCACAAAATCATAATTTATCAATGTCTAAAGACACTATTAGTGTACAAAAATCTGCAACATTCAGTGGCCAAGAGAAGCCACCAAATCAGCTCAATCCTCCAAGCATTGAAGAAGAAAGTAGCCATTGAATATTAGTAAATGAAGCCTCAAATCGAGACTTGGTGAGTCTCATATTCAAAGCACAATAAGGTTTTTGTAACAAATAAATAGTGTAGGAATATACAAAAAAAAGAGCTTCTATCAAGTGGTTACAAGCTTGGGTTCATTTGTAAAGTACCCAAGCAAAAATTGGAAGGTGTCTAATCAAAGAGAAAACCTCAAAACCCCTATATTGTATTCAAAATTATTCTACAAAACTAGAAATTCAGACCTGAAAGGAGTACAAAAAAATGTGTAGTAAAGGATTATTTTATATATAAATACATTACATTGTGTTGCACTATCCTAATATGATTTATACAAGGAAAGAAGGTAGATTTGAAGGTGCCTCAAAGGCACAATATTAACTGGAAAAAAATCATTTGAATGTAGCTGAATGTTAGCATCAATCCAAGCATAGAAAAAGGAGCCACTCAAAGGGCTCATTCTCCTCACATCCTTGACGGTCAAACCTGCAAAAGACAAGGAGAAAAAGAAAAGGGAGAAACAACATTATTCAAGAGAAACATTATCTACAAAAGGAGGATGTATAACAGGTGAGAAAAGAAGAAATATTAAATCACCATTAAAGTGTTTCAAACTCCACATTTGCTTGCTCAAAATTGGTGCTCAAGCCTCCAAATCGTTGCTCCACATACTAGCTAAAAATATTGCAAGTGAATGAAAGAAGAGTTGGGGATTTTTATAAGGTTAAAAGAACCTCCAAAGGTTCCGTTTAAGCAATAATAAAGAATATTTCCATGCACAAGGAGGAAGTGACATTTGTCACTAGAGGTAAAACCCTAATGCTCCTCACACGAGCGCTCATATTCAAGAAAGGAGTTACAAGCAACAGGTTGGTGCATTGAGTGTATGGGATACACTTGTCCATAAGGAGACCAAACACTCTATTGAATAATGTAACATCCATATGTTACTCAAATGGAGAAATAAGTATTTCTTTGGCACCTTCTACTCCTCAAGCGCTCAAAGAAAAATGAATGTGCCACTTAGCACTTAAGACAAGATTCTCCTCCATTTAAAGGGTGTCAACGACCAAGCATTCAAGCAACATTTTTTGTCTTCGCATTAATAACTTCATTGTTTGCATGCACAGGGTTGAGTTGTAGCATGTAAAGAATGTGGTAGAGCCTTCAATTCTCTAGTCAAGCAAGGTCAAAGGCAAAGATTAAATGGCACCATATTTGTAATATTATATACAAGGGAAGTTATGAGTAATTCCATTGGAGGATATAGTTAAAGCATCGAAAGCATCAACATCAATATTACAGCCCTAGCACATCTAAAATCAACATTGATTATTGCTTGATATAAGGTATGAATAACACAAGCTTATACTAAGAGGGGGTGAACAGTATAAGACCACTTTTTACTTTTCTTTCCCAAATAGTATTAATCAATATAATCAATGGCAATATCAATATCAATAACCATCACACACAATAGAGACACCAATTTAACGTGGTTCACCCAATGTGGTTTACATCCATAGAGAAAATATTTCACTAAATTTTCTCAATCAATCTCTTGGGAATCCTTTCCCTATTACAATGTTTATGGACCTCTTTCCAATGGATATATCAATCCCCTAAATCAAGTTCATGGATCTCTATCCATAGGAGAACTCCTCCTCTACTCTGGTCGATGATCCTCTAAAAGACTACTGCCTCCACTATACTAGCTTGTGGATATATCTCCACTGAAGACTCGTGTCCCCACTCAGAAGACCTGTCCTCACTACCTTGGCTGATGGATCTTTATCCACTAGAGACTATTATACTCTCTACTCTGTCACCTCCAAAGCTCTGTCTCAAATCTGCACTAAACATAGTCCAGTCGATCTAGCACAAATTTGCTCAACTCTACACTAAATACAATCCAATCAGTTTAGCACAAGTCTGTTCAACAAGCTCACTCAAATCTGCACTAAACATAGTCCAGTCAATCTAGCACAAATCTACTCAACTCTGCACTAAACATAGTTTAGTCGATTTAGCACAAGCTTGATCAACAATTTCACTCAAATCTGTACTAAACACAGTCTGGTCAGTCTAGCACAAATCTACTCAAGTCTGCACTAAAAATAGTCCAGTCGTTCTAGCACAAGTCTGCTCAACAAGCTCACTCAAATATGCACTAAACATAGTCCAGTTGGTCTAGCACAAATTTTCTCAATAGGTCCACTCAGAACCTGCTTAAATCTACTCAACAGGTCCACTCAGAACTTTCTCAAATTTACTCAATAGGTCCACTCAGAACCTACTCAAATTTTCTCAATAGGTCCACTCAAAACCTACTCAAATATGCTCAACAATTTCATTCAGAACCTGTTCAAATCTGCTCAACAGGTCCACTCGAAACCTGTCCAAATATTCTCAATAGGTCCACTCAGAACTTGTCCAAATCTGCTCAATAGGTCCACTCAAAACCTATCCAAATCTGCTCAATAAGTCCTCTCTATAACTTAGCCAAATATGTATTGTAAGCTTCCACAAAATCTCACACAAAAATAGTCCACAAGTCTTCTCAAAGACTTGCCTCAAATCTGCTTAACAATTCCACACAAAATTTATCCAATATCATAGAAGCATAAAGAGAATTTTTAGAGACTCTGTATGTTCTACACTCAAAGCCCAATCACTTTCTCAAATCAAATCAATATCATAGAAGCATAAAGAGAATTGTTAGAGACTCAATATGTTCTATACTCAAAGCTCAATCTCTTTCACAACTCAAATCAAAATATAGAATAGTTTGTTTTATGGAACTTGAACAATCACTTCATACATCCACTTGACTAGGCTCAATAAACTCTACTCAACCAATTTCTCAAGAACCAACCCTTGCTCACAAACCCTAGTCCAAGTATGTAAACACCAACTCAAAATGTTTCCAACAATGCTCAACAATAAATCTCACATAACAATGATACTCATGTTCTTTTCAAACCCTAGTTCAAGTTCTTTGCACAACAACTCACTTCAACAAATATGCTCATCAATCAATCTTCACATAACAATGATACTCATGTTCTTTTCAAAACCCTAACTCAAGTTCTTTACACAATCCAAATGCTTCAACAACAATGCTTATAAAACAAAATTTTAATCACAACTCTTAATTCCAGAAAACCTTAAAGCATTAACTCAAACACTTTCGAAAAGGAAACCCTAATAAAATCTTTTTCACTCTAAACTTTAATTTTTTTAGTAAGCCAATCAATCAACTCAACAAAAGAAGAATTTGCCCATACCTTTTTTTTGCCAAAGATTTGATCTCACAAATCTGCCACACTCACAATTACTTCTTTGCCAATCTCAATAAGGGTTATAAGACTTCAATAAAACACAATACGAAAAGATGACTAAAATACACCTTATCACTCCAACTTAAAAATAATATTCACCATAATCTTCTTTAATAGAAAAACCCTTATCAAAATGAAATAAATGCTCAATAGTTTTAATTCTCCAATATATCACTATATTAATTAAGACTTTACAAAGACCTCCTTATAACTCCTAATAACAAATCTCAAATAACATCACTTATTTAATAATTAACCTCTCTAACAATTAATTCCACTCATAAACCTTATACCTCCAACATATGCTAATAACAATAAAAATTAAACACCCTTATATCTCCAACATAGGTGAATAATTAAAAATTTAACCAAAAATATTTACCTCACCTTTGGAGGGAATCGAACCCTTAACCTTCCCATAGCGTGTGCTTTATCTGTGACCAAAGTCATCGCACGAGCCATGTGCTCGTTTGCAATTTATGAAGCACCACCACGTGCTTCAACTCTCAACTCCTTCCCTTGGCAAAATGACATGTGCCTAGGATGCCTTAACCAACACGACCTCCAATACACCCACCATATTTCGAACATAGGCCCTCGCATAAACAAACATTTTCATGCTTCCCAACTCACTACTAGGCCACGCTGTCCTATGTTCCTTTGAAAATTAATGCTTCCTTCCTGAAACACCTTGTTGTCCAAGAAATTCGCAATTCTCACGATCTCTTATTCTTTTTCGCATGCCAATTAAAATTTTGAGCAAGTAGAATGTTTTAGACTTTGGGCAATGTATTCCTCCATACCTTGGGAGACATCGACGCTTCCCCGGTTTCCTTCCATGAAGTCGGTAAAGGTTTTAAAAGCGCTTAGAATACCTTTTATTACAAACCCAACCTTTGGGTTTATGAAATATAATTAAACTTTATAAAACCCACTTTGATTTATAAAGTATTATAATGAAAATTATAAATATTTTATTTGGGATTTTCACCATATCACTTTAATATTATAATAACAATTATTATAATATTATATCCTTTTGATGCCTTTTGATAAATTGCTTCCCTGGGTTGACCCATTCTCTTGGGTGTAAAATATAGATATTTAAACCCATCATGAATTTCATTAAACTTCCACTTGCACTTAAGTTGAGCTATCACCTGGCACCTTGACATCAATGACAACTAATTTTGGACATCAATGACAATTGCTCAAAATGTCCAACAAGGTAAGGTTTATTCCCATTTTTATGTGCTTTCTTTCCTTGGGAGTTATAAGATAAAACTTAGAGGAATTTTATTATATTGAAAGCCATACCTCAAAGGAAATAATTTATCAAATCAATAAAATATTTGCAATATAAAACCTAGGAGTAATAAGGGTTTCTACTGGAAATTAATCTTAAATATTTGCAAATATTATTGTGGTCTAATTAATCCAAAAATTAGGGAGTTATAATAATTACTACATCAAATTAATTTATTGTAAATTAGATACACTTAAATTAATTCCTAAAGGGATAATAAAAATGAGAGGTTTATCAAAGCATTTCAAAGGTTGGAAATTTATTATATTATTGTCTCAAACTTCTCAAAAAGAGACAAAGGAAATCCAACATTAAAAACTTTTTATATTTGTAAAAAGTTCTCAGTTCAATAGGAGAAACAAGGGATAATAGAAGTTGATTTCGGTACTTACAAAACTTTACAAAATCAACCAAACATTGAACTAAAATTTACAAAAGCACTAGATCTTATCTAAAATATACTAGGGAGTTATAAGGTATTCTACAAAACTTGATAATATTAGCATTTATCAAATATTATCAAGTTGCAAATCCATTAGAAAAATATAATCTTTCTACAAAACCTAAAATTCCTTAAGAGTATTTACTCTCATTACTTGGGAGACATAAGGAAGCCTACAAAAACTAAGGATTAATAAAGGTTTTTTAAGCTTATATATTAATTGGGATTTTATAGACACTGAGTAGGGAGCTATAAGGTAGACTACTCTATCCCAAATAATACAGGTAATACCAATGACTACTAGCATGCTAAGAAAAGCTCTTAGAAGTGGAATAAGGAAGATACCAATATGGATTAAAAACATGATGGATTACAATAATGAAAAGGAAAAAGAAAAGGAAGAACTAATACAATGTGAAATAAGCTCTGAAATTAAAAGCCATGTAAAGGGAGATTCATCTAGTGAATCTAATATCAAAGGAGACTCAAAACAAGAAAAAATTGATCAACAAGATTTTATACAAAAAGGAAAAGATGGAATAGCTTCAATTGTGCATATATGGTTAGAAGATCTTATTAAGGAGATAGAAAAACATGATATTTCTAAATTAGACTTCAAAGCCATCAAATCATCTCTATTGTGCACCTATTGCAATCAATACAGTCATGAAAAGATAAATTATTGGAGTTTCCATCCTTGCAAATATTGTGATGGGATAAATCACTCATCTTTTTCCTATTATTTCAAATACAGGTACTATAAGGACTATGAAAGAAGATTACTACAAAGAATAAATTGTTATCTTCAAGAACTTATTTTAGATGGATCTACTAACATTGAGCTCAAGGTTGATACTTATGAAGAGCAAAGAAACAGGTCTTACATAGGTACAAAATAAAGGAGAAGAACCTATTCAAATCCACTCATGACATGCAAAATCATGAGAACAATTGTTCATCAAAAATGTCTGACATCAAGGGATAATGAACTGGAAAATATCAAAATCCATGACATGGAGACTGAAGCAGTTGAATAAGAAAAACCAGTTCAAATTTATCAGATGGAAGAATATCCGCATTGAAGACTAAAGTCTTTGATACCCAAATAAAGTAATACATGGGGGTGTTAGAAATAGATTATATTACATCATTTGGGTCATGTAAATGTACATTTCTTGGTACATACTTAGGACATTAGATTAATTTAGGAGGAATTTATCTAGTTACTTCATGCAATGTAATAAATGCACAAGTTTCAATGTGCAATTTGTCCCTTGCACATCTAGGTAGAGTGTTTCCCAAGGAACCTATCTCCCTATATAAAGGGCCATAGACATAGACATTATGATGCAAGATGTAGTGTGATGTAGGAAGCAGTGTGGTATAGTGTGATGCAGTGTGTAGAGTGATGTAGAGTGATGGAGTGTGATAGAGTATGATAGTGAGAGTATGTGGGTGATAAACTCAAAACTCATTCGTGAGCAGTAGCTTTGATCATGGAGTGTCCATTTCCTCCATAGCTACTTTGTATATATTTTTGTCATTTCTATTTATAGCATATTTTGTCATCTCGTAGATTTACTTTATTTCATATTATTTTACATCTTGTGATTGCTATCTCCCATTACATGTTGCATCAAAAGCTAATAATAATTGTTTCAATCTTAGGATTTATAGGCCTTTGTTTCTACCTAAATGGTCTAGAATCAGGCACTAGCTCTATAGTATGCTGAATAATGCTCTTATCATAAACTTTCAAATCATCATAGGTCCAAGAAATTATGTCTTGATATTGAAGATACAAAGCTTTGAATTATTCCACTTCCTTTGTAGTGCATTGAATACCAACCTTAAGCCTTTTTCCATTGTCTATTTCTATTTCTTGATAGATCTTATCATCTATCTGCATTTGCTTTACCCTTTTCCCATATTCATTATCAAAAAGGCTTTCTAAGGTAATCAACCCCTTAGGTATGTGATTATTCTTTAATTGTATAATCTCATGCTATTCAATTTCTTGGAATGTGTCACCTTGTGAACTAATACAAGCAGCCTCTCTGATCAAAAAATCAATAATCTGATCATCATTTTCAAAAACCTGCCAAAATATCTATCTATTTGGTACTGAAGGTCTAAAGACTAATTTCACTTTCTTATTCTCAGTTGATTTATAATCTAAATATGGAGAAAAATTAGCACCTTTGGTAGCTAAGGCATTTTCCAAGAGGTTTTGTTGTCTTGGAACAACATGTAGGTTCAAAGCATCAAAGGATTCCATTAGATCCCAGACTCTATTTCTATAAGTCTTTAGATAATGATGCTTACTGTTACATTTCTCCGTAACTTGATTCACAACTAATTTTGAATCACCATATATATTCAGTATCTTGATACCCATATTTTTTTCTTGCATAAGTCCTAAGCACAAGGCTTCATATTCAATAGTATTATTTGTGCAAGACCAAGTCAATCTATAGGAAAAACTCTTAACTCCTTCTAAAGGAGATTTTAAAACTACTCCTACCCCAGCTTCATTCTTGCATCTTGCACCATCAAAATGCATTGTCCAAATATTTGATTCTCTTAATGACTGATTGGAAATGGCAAGAGTCCTTTTCTCTATTTTAGAAGAAATATTGTATGTGCCCATTCCAGTTTCAAGCAGACTATGATCTTCCCTAAATGGTAATTCATCCTCAACTTCTAAATCCTCAAGTAATTCCACTAGTTTAGTTTCTTCCATTATAGATTGATTGTACATGTCTTCCTCAATTTTATCAATATGATAAGCTACTAGTTTTTCTGGAGTTATTCTGATCCTTTTCCCTTTATGAGGAATCATCATGCAAGAATAATCCAAATACATGTAACCCCCTAGCTTGGCAATGAATTATCTGGAAAGGCATAAACCAAAATAGGGCTCTAGGTCCACTACCACAATCTCTTGGACTATAGTGACCTTTGGGGCTCTATGTAACTTCATCAAAACATCTTTTACAACCCCTATCATCTTGATCGGTGTTCCATCTAGCTGCAAGACTCCTAGGCATGAACATGTATACTCCATTCCCATTTCATCACATACTACCTTAGGCATGACTGTTGTTGAAGCCCCTAAATCTATCATGCAATTATGAACAATCCACCCTTCCATTCTTAGAGATATGTAAAAAGGTGGGGGTTTATTCTTCAGGGTCACTAGAGTCATCTTTTCCTAGTCATGGGCCAAGTTAAACACAATATTTGTCTCCTTTTCCTAGGAATTCTTGTTCAAAGAAGCCTTTAGTAGATCAATCTGACCAGGGATGAAGAGAGTGTCATAAAGACTTGCTCTAGAAGGAGTCCTCTTTAGTTCTTCCACAATGTTGAAATCAAACTTTTCTAAAGGGATCTTCTCATATTTTTTCTCAGTTTCACCAAATTTCCTCTTATACTGCTAAGTAGCTTCAATCCTTTACCTCTTGGTGATGGAAGGGAATTTCAACTTCTCCTTTACCTCCTCTTTAGAACCTAATTGTTCTTTATTCTTCTCCTTTTCTCCCTGCTTTGGAGAGTTTTTATCCTTTTCTTGTTCCCTAGGAATTGGATTACTCTTCTCAACTGCCTGTGGAACCAAGGATCTATCATTATTTTGTAGGGGTTGTTCCCTTTTATTTTGAGAAGGAACTTGGAATTGACCCATTTTTTGTGGATCTACCTGCAATGTTTTCTTTCCAGATTTGGTTAGGATAGAAACTGATTCTTCTTCTAAGGAGTTTGGTCCAAACATAACTTGTTCAGGTTGCCATAACATATTGACTCTTCCCTTTTGGGTTCTCTTAGATTTCTCTATGGCTTGTTGCACATGATGTTGGTACATTACATAGGTGTTAGAGTCATGAGGGTCATTGCAGACTAGACACCAAACATTTACCAAACTAGTTTTAGGGACTAATTCATGATCCTCATGATTTGCATTAACTCTGGGCCTTATATTACTACTAGTACCAGGCTTCTGATCTCTATTAACATATGGGAATATTCTCTGTTGAGACCTTTCTATTTCTCTTTTTTCCATTGTGTTCACCTTGTTATTAATTGTCTTCAAGGTATTTTGGATATCAAGCAACAGAGTTGATTCTTGGGGATTCTGAGATGGGAGAGGAGGAAAAGGAATTGAGGTAGATGATGTTTTAGGAGGAGGAATTGGAGTCATTTGGGGAAGTGGTGATGATAGGGATGGAGGGTCCATATATGAGGGTGTTGATGTCCTAGGCTGAGGTGTAAACTAAGGAATTTTAGAGCAATAAGGCATGACCACTTTTGGTGGGAGCCTTCCTACAATAATCATAATATTCTCTACATGGACAACTGCATGGTAAACTTGTGGAAAGGTATTTATACCTGATTTCTAAGTTTGTAACCCTAGGTCTAACCCAAGGGATCTAATGTAATACATAAATGCAAGGGGAACATTTGGTCTAGCTTTAGGAGGAATTATTTTCCATGTCCTACTAAACCTCAAATTAAAGTCAGAGACTAACTCTTGTGGATGTTTTTGCATAGCGGTGAATTGATTCAAGAGTGAGAAAGGATCAACTGACTCATTAAACTCTTCCACAAAAGGACCAGCTAATCCAACCCATGAATGAATGTTGTTGTCCTCTAGGGTTCTAAACCAGTGAAGGATTTTACCTCTAAAGGATAGGGCTAGAATCCTGACAATAACATCTTCATTTTTTATATTGTGAATAGTTGCTAAATTTAATATATCTTGACAGTGCTCATAAGAAGTCTTACCTGAACCATCATATGTAGGTATGGATTTGGATGCAGCCTAAGGGATATCATTCATATGAGGGAGTCCTAAAGGACCAGAGGTATCCCAATCAAGGTAATTTTGTGGAGGTTGATTCTGATTTAGATTTTGTTGATGAGCCATTGTTACTAGGGTTTTTAATGGAGTTGGTTCTAGGGGAACCCAATGACCTGATGGTATTGGGGCCTCTTCAAAAGGTGAATCTAGAGATAAAATTCTAGTATGTCTTGATCTTCTAGGTGGTAACTCAAAGAATGATATTGGCTCTTGACTATTCCTAGCAGATGACCTAGTAAACATGAAAAATGAGTTACTAAAAGGTTTTCTAGGTTCTTTTATCTAGGGAGTCACCAAGTGAATTTGCTTTTACCACTTAGTGAGGTCAAGAAAATTCACTAAATCTTGATTCCTCCAAGAAAATGAAAGATAATATCTTGGGAAAAATGACTATTTTGTAATATGTCCCACCGGGCATGCCAAAAATTATTGTGGCTTAGATTGACATCAAGATGAAATTGAACTATGACTATCATCTACAATGATTTGAAAGGTGAGCACCTACTAATCATAGCCCAAACCACACATTGGAAGGGTTAAAATGCTTTAACCCAACCTCTAGAGTAGGCTGGTATACCTTGTCAACTTACTGAATGTTGACTCTCTTTTAGCTCAAAATAATAAAATATTAGGGAGAAGAATGAAAGGGTTAAGAAATGAATGAATTGATGGTGGATGGATAAAGCTAACAACATAGGCATCTACAGAGAATCCCCTAACAACTTAATTTCCAAAAAATAATGCTTAGGACTAACAACATTCGAAACTTGGCAATCTTTAACATTGAGAGCTTTTGTATACTTAAAGAATCATTCCAAACATCTAAAGCATTAATAATCCAAATTAACAAAATTAGATTAACACCTTGACTAACAAAAATGACTTCTCATAAGCATACATTCAGATATGAATCATTCCAATTTACTCTAAGTTAGCAATCCAAATTAATAGAATACACTAACCATAGTAGCAGTAGCAGAAATGACTTCATAAGATAATAATCAGCAAACAATGTAGACACAAGTTTGAGGTAAACATCCCAAGTAATGCTCTTTTCATTAATTGCAAGAAATGTACAATAGTAGCACAAGAAAATACTTTATATTTGATCCTTTGAAATGAGGGTTTGACCTCTATTTATAGATTTATAATATTTACATTCTGAGCATTATAGAAAAAATTTCAGAGTTCTTGATTTTCTTGCAACTTGCTTATCAATGGTGACATCCAGCTATGTTTTCTTGAAATAGTTACAATAAATCTAAAATAGACTCACTCTCAGTCATCCCTTATTCTTACAATATATTCATAGTCGCAGATCTACAACTAAGTTAGTTGGGCAATGAGTTCTAGAATATTTTGGACTACAATGTTTCATCTTCTTGATGGTTTAGCTTCCATGGCATCTGGTTTGATCCCTTCAACTTACTTTATCACACAACCACATGAGAATCACATTAAGAATTTGAGATTCAGAGCAATATTGACATTCATCATTGATTTGGAGATGAACGATTGTGATCAACTGATGCATGACTTAGCTCACGATAATGGCTCACCCTTTATATTTCTTGAAATCGCACTCAATTCTCACTTTTGGTAGCATTTGAGAATTTTGGGCATGAAAAAGGAGAAAATCATGGTTTTGATATTTTCTTTCTCTTGGATTGTTTAACCCATGATTGTGGGAAACCTTATTCACCTCTTCACATTTCCTTGTATTTGTGCACGATTTTGATATCCTAAACCTTTTTTCCTGACTTGACCATGGCTATGAGGAAATATATGATTTCATAAAAATAAATTGATTCAAGCTTATGCTTACTCTTTTATCCTAGTTGTGATGCTAAAAAAGAGGCTATGTTGACCATGCCTCAATTTGCAATCAAACCCATTTTGGCAAATTCTATCATGGATTTGCATAAATCAAGAAATTCAATATGCTTTGACCATCATGCTTATACTTCTAAGTGCTTTTCTCATTTCTGAACTGTTAATAAAGAAGAACTAGCATCCATGCTTTAAAATGATATTTAGCTCACTTTTGCCATTATTACCGTGGATTCACACTTTTAAGCAGATTCTAGCTTCTTTTTTTCATACTTCTCTCAGTCGTGCGGTTAACAAAGGAAATTTGATGACTGCATGGCAAAATGGTCTTTGAGTTGCCTTAGCCATATCCATCATGGATTTGGAGATATCAATGGATTTGAGTTCAAGAATTTGCATGGTTGTACCTCTTTTCTATCGGGAAAACTTGCTTGTATTTTTACCACAAATTAGGTAAAAATCATGGTTATGCATCATGCTCTGAACATAGCCATTTTATAAGAAATTTTGGGTATTTTTTGTGATGTAGCCATTTTTGCCTACAGGTCCTCATGTGAAACTTGAATTTGGTTATAGCCATTTAATCCATCCATGAATGAGAAGTATATTTTTATAGTGAGTGTGCATAGGACTTGATCGATAAGCAATGGAAAATGGTCATTGCATGTGGTTTTATTGAAGGTACGATAGTCAACACACACACACACATTACACCATTCTTTTAAGGGACTATACCAATGGATAAACCCATTGGCTATTAGAAATTGGGTATATAAATCCTATAGCCAATAATTTTTTAATCTCACCCTTGGCAATGTCTTTTAGTGCAGGATTTATTCTCCTTTGAGGTTTTCCTACTAGTTTGGCATCATCTGTATAGATACAATGAGTAAAAATTTTAGGGTGGATTCCCTTCATATCAATATACTTCCATGCAAATGCATTGGTGTGTTTTCTCAAAACATCAAATAATTTAGCCTCTTCATGGTCATGGAGACAACTATTGATGTTCAACATTTTTCTAGGTTGTATCTCAATTTGTTTAGTACCTAGGTGTAGTGAATTAAGTGCAATGGATGTGCTTAAGAGTGAGTTCAATAGATAGTGATAAGACAATAAATAATGGAATATTCTAGTATTTTTTTCAAAAGAGATTTCAGTAGGAATGATGTTATTCAATGGACATTGGTTAGATGTGAGAAGGTGTCTCTACCAATTATGTGTTATGTTGAATGAGCTTTCTTGGAATGGCATAATTGGCAATGTTTTAGATTTTTTGCTTTCATATTCCCACAAAAGTCAATGAACCATAATGGTTTAATTTTCAAGATAGAATCCTAATGATGTTTCTACCAAGATAGATTCATCTTCAAATAACATTCCTTACAAAAGCTCAATTTCCTTAAGTGTTTTTTCTCGATGATGGTTGTGAGAGATGATATTTTACCTCTATCTGACTTGTATATCCATAGATGATTGGAAAAGTCATCAAGGGTTGGGTTGGTGGGTAAAGATAGACTCTCTTGGTATGTACTCCATTAGAGATGGTCATATCACTAGATCAATAGTCAATAAATGTTGTCATTGTAAGCCAAGGTATTCCTAATATTAGAGGATATCCTCTCATTGAGGTGTGGGGTTGTAGCATTGAGAAGTCTATGGGATATTCCCATGAAGTAATTGTTAGGAATATATTCAATTATCCTCTTAGGTTTTGCAATGGATCATTTCTCCATCTCTAATATAGTGGTAGTCGATCTAAGATCGGTGCGATGCAACTTATCCATTATATATTTCGTCATTGCATTAATGGCTACCCCAAGATCTATCAATATATTTGTTATTTTTGTGGTACCAATATACATGGTGATGACAAGACTACCAAGGTCACCATACTTTGGCTGTACAAGCTTCCCAGCTAAAAGGTCAACTAATTTACCATCTACATGGATAGTTTAAGGATCAAGTTTTATTTTTTGTCTTGGCTTCTTTACATAAAAATCCTTGATAGTATTTATTAATGGTATCTATTTTATAGCTTGTAGTATAGGGGTTGAGACATTAAGTACTTTGATTTCCTATGCAAGATCATGTTCGATTGTTTTCTCTGCTTTTGTTGTCAAACATTCTAGATATGGTGGTTTAGAAGAATCTTGAGGAAATTGTAGAGGGGTTGGTTTTTCATGGTGATGTTTTTGGGGTAACTCTTATTCATTGTTTGGTTCTATGAATTTCAATATTATTGGATCAGGTAGTGTCTTTCCTTATCATAATTTGATGTTGTCAGAATCAATCATGTTAAGTGCAATAGTGTTTGCTCTCATAGTGGCATAGGCAAGGGTCACCTACCTATTGTTATTTGGATTAGCCACAGGTTGTGTCGGTATTAGAGGTTTAATGTGTTATGACTGACTCCCTTATGAAGTAGGTGTTGGTATAGGTAATAAGGCTTGTTTTTTACTTTGAAATCTATGTTGTCCCTAGTATGGTTGATTTTATCATGGATGAGACCCCCATTGCTATGGTTGTTGAGACCCTCATTTTGTTGTGGTGTTTGAGACCCCCAAGAAACATTTGACCATTCTTATGGCTATAAGTGTTGGGCCATCAATGGATGGTATGGCATTGTCCAAGGTATGTTCCAAGGGTTATTCATCTAATTCATATGTGATCATGGTGTAGGTTGGTAGGGGTTGTAGTTGTTCCTTTGTCCTATAAAGTTGAGTTCTTTGGTAGCTTTTTGATTCATGGAGATGGTATTTTTTATTTCTGGAAAGAAATGACATTGGTCAATGGAATGCTCCTTTTTACATATGCTACAAATGATATTCTTATTGAGAGGATATTCATGGAGGGCATGTTTCCTCCTACACTTAGCCTAATATATTGTTAAGGGTTCATTAGTCTTGTTCCTAGATTGCATTCTATCCAATGCACTATCAAGGTGCAGTAAGATGTTTAAAATTTTCTAGCTCTTCTATTATTTTCCCTATGCTGCCATTAGTTTTTAACTTCCCTTTATATGATCATTTGCTAACCCTAGTGCAAAAATAGTTTCTGCAAATCTTGGCAATTTTTGAGAAATCAAGTTTGTGAATATCACCCTTCCCCATGAGATTTAAGGCATCCCATGATTCCTCTTGTAGTCATATTTAAATATGGTTTTACTCAATCCTTGATCTATTCCTTCTCCACATCTCTTTAGGACAAAGAAGAATCTATCGAGATAGTCTTCCAAGTTTTCTTCATCTTGTTGTTTCATTCAGAACAACTCTTCCTTATGGTCCTTAACCCTACAATATTCCTAGTACTTATCTAGAAACACTTTTTCCATTTTGGCCCATGTATGTATTGAGTCTAAGTTTAACCCCATGAACCACCTCATGGTTAAATATTTTAATATGGTCGAAAATAGTTTAAGTTTTTGGTTATCCTTTGTATAGTCATATTTTTAACAAAACACCTTAAGCTCAAACAAGAATTGGTTAGTATCTTTAGATGTGACTCCCTAAATATTGGTAATGCTAAGGATTGAATCTGATAGCGTATGTAAAAATCCTATTTGTGTTACTTCCCTTGGTATTTTGGTTCTCATTTGCATTACTTTGTTTGTATGCTATATTGGAATCTTCCTAACAAATGTTATAAATTTCCTTGAGTTTTCTTGGGGTTGTGAATAAGTCAGAACTTTATGGAAAGCTACTAGATTATTCTAAGGAATCATTGAGAGATCTCAACAATACTTTGGTTGATAAAGGTGGTCTACTAGAGCTTCCTTACTCTTCACTTGAGTGGTTTGATTCACTTATCCTAAATGGTTTATTTGTTGGCACAACCTCTAAGTTTGTAGGTCAGTATAATGGACTCCAACCTAAGTTAGGACAAAGGGTTGGATTGGTAAATTTCCCCCTGGTGTATCTAGGTATATGCATTCAAAAGAAGGATATTTTCAAATGAAGTGCAATCTTCAAAAGGATTTTTTTCAAAATAAATTGGAACCTATAACACCTAGAAATCCTTCTAACTTTATTTCAGTTTTACATCTTAAACTAGTTCGAAATGATACCTCACTAGATCCTTAGCAAAGTCAAAATCCTCGATAATGGTGAGAAAATTATGGGTGTCGTTAATCCCTAGTCATTTTAATTTGTCAATCCTGGGTTGGCATCCTTAGCTATATGTGCTAAGTACTATAAGAGGTGTCTCGAGAAACATATTCCTAAGCTTCTAAGGGAATTAAAATAGTATTGAATGGAAAAGAACAACATAACATAATGAAAATATTGTTAAAAAAGTAATAACAAAAAGTAAAGCTAAGCAAAATTGAAATAAAACACTCAAATAGATCGATATCTACTGCTACAAAACATGCTTATGAAAGTGCAAAAACTAATATTATTATAGCATTATGCAAAAAATAGTAATCAAATCATATTACAAAGTACAATAACAATTTTATGCTACAAAAAATAATAGAAAACCCTTTATCAATGCAAGAGAGTGGGCCCTTGCTCCTTGTTTGATAAAGAGAGAACTAACTCAGATTAAAAACTAGTAATTCACACAAAGACATAAGTTAATTAAGCATATTGTTCATTGTAGGTTGAATAATCAAAATCTTGCTATAGCATAAACTTACTCTCGACTTGTCTACGTCCATGTTGTTATTTTTCAAACCCTTGACTATTGTCAAGGTAATTGTTTATAATACAATGTTTTAACTATTTCAACACTGCCAATCGACAAGGTTGTTACTACACACATAAACAAACAAATTTTATTTATTCATTGGTCACTTTTGCCTAATATTGGTGAATGTACATTACAATAACTAAAATTGATAGTCACCGTGACTTCGCATTGATCTTTTCTAAATGAATTTAACCACTTTATCTCTTGGAAATAGCATCGATTAATTACAAAAGTAGAGCCATGTGTATCACCATCAATAGGGTCCAATTTCAATAAAGTGCCAAAATGGCCTCCTTGGTAATCCCAACAGAAAAGATATCAGCTACCATGGTGACTTCTTTCTAGTTGGATTCCACATAAAATAGGGTATCTTTATAGTTCTTTGTATAACAACTCCTCATGTTCTGCTGCATGTCTTTATAACCTTTCTTTATCCACCATGTGGTAATGTAATTTAAAATACACTTTAAAAAGTGTTTTAACACCTAAACATGAAATAGCTCTTTGTGGTGCAAAGTGTCATGTAATAAAGTGTGCAAGTGTGTAAAGTGTGAGGGTGAAGCATGATTAAAATTTGATAGAGAGAGAAAAAATTCCTTGGTTGATGACGTTTTTTCAAGACTGTCCAAACTACCAAACTTGTTTTGGATATATTTCACTCATTCGGACTCGAATTGAGCTAAAATTTTTAGGGCAGATGCCTAACAAACCCTAGAATAGCTCCACCAATTTTTAGATCATTTGGAGCAACATATATTATAGCACATCCCTATGTGTGAACTAGATTTTTAGCAAGCGACTGTGAGAGGGTTTCATCTGGGTTGAGTGTAAGCAACTTCAGAGGTTGTTTTTTGGGACCTTTGGGCCCTAGTGGCCAAAATTTATGTGGTTTTTGCTCAAGATTTTAGCAGGATATATTGTAGGGGACCCAATATGGTTTAGAAATTTTACTTTCAACAGATCATGCAATGAACTTAATTGATAATGGCTTCTAATTTATTGCACAAAAAAAAAGTGAAAAGCATACCTTTCCTCGACATCTAGGACATGGATTAAAGAGATCACAAAACAAGTTTCAAGCAACTAATAAAAATATATTTTAGATCTCAAGCAAATTTGGTGCTAAGGTATACCCCCAAAATAAATCCATAATGGAAACCCCTTTCAAGGGCAAGGATTTCCAAGAATCGACCCCAAAAATGAATTTTAGGGATGTCCTTCATGGTGGACAGCCCAACATAATGCTAACATTAATCTTAGGGCTTCCCATAAACCTGTAATAATGCCTAAGATTGATCTGAGGAAAACTGAGGTAGGATGTCTAAGAGCAACTGATGGAACTCCTATTGTTAAGCTTAATATGGGCGCCATTCATACTAGCAATGAAAATATGGAAAAAAGATGACTAATTTGCCATTTCTTAGGTTTTCTTCCGAGCCTATATGCTTTCAAAGTGTGGGCTACAAAAAGCTGGAAAACTAAAGGTGAGTTACAAATGTCTATTTATCCAAATGGTTATTTTCTTGTTTTATTTGCTAATAATTAAGATAGAGAAAAAACATCTCAAGGGGGTCCCTAGTTATTTGGAAGAGCAGGGCTTTTTATGAAGCCTTGGCACGCTAAATTTAAAGCCAAAGAAGAGATGCCTTCTACAAGTCCCATGTGGGTTAGACTCTTTGGCCTCCTAATTAAATTTTGGAATTCGATTGTTTTTTCTTCAATTGAAAACTCTTTGGGGACTTTTATGAAGATTGTTTATTGTACTTAAAAATTTGAACATATTATTTATGCTAGGATTTATGTTTTAATGGATTTTGATAAACCCCTACCTAAAAATATCACATTACAATTTGGGAAGGACACTTGGGAGCAAGTAGTGGACTATGAGAACATTCCTTTTCATTGTAGAATTTACTATGAATATGGTCATTTGGCTAGTTTTTTCCCAAATAAAATTCTAGATCAAAAGAAAGAAGATACAAATTCAACAGGTTTCCAAATTCCTAATAAGAACACTCGAAAAAAAAAAAAAAAAAAAAAAAAAAACTAGTTATGAAGGAGCAATCAAAGTTATCAGCTAATATGTTTGAAATTCTTTCCACAAATTATGTCCTAGGTGAGGAAGAGGAAATAATAGAAATAGAAATCTTAGAAACACAATTTAGAGATAAAAGAAATAACTCGGAGACAAACCAACAAATTAAAAGTTTTCAACAAAAGAAAAAGAGAGAAAATATACACAAGAAAAACAATCTTTTAAATGTTGAGACTTCAAATAATACAGGTCCCAAGATAGACTTTGTTGAACCTTCCAGTAACACTTTGACTTTGTACACACATTCTTCAAGGTTAGAAGACATACTGGATTCAATTGGAGTAATTCAAGAAATGAGGAAAAAAAACTGAAGATGGATTCTAATCATAAGGTGATGGCAAGCCGAGATTCACACAAACAACACTTCAAATTAATTTCTGTAAATTACTTGACACAGTCTTACAATCCTTTCCAGGCATAGTTCTTCCCCCTCAATCCCGAACTCACCATCCCCTTCCCTTACAAATTTTCGAGTTTTTATCGAGGCCTCGATCCTCTAGGCAATTAATGCCCCCGCCTAACAAAAATTCAAATTCGTTTTTTCCCTCGGCCGAGTTTTCAAAATTTTTTGCCATAAATGGGCAAATGCCCGATCCGCCATGAAGCTTGCATTAATGGCCTCCCTTAACCTGCACCCGCCATTTTGTTCTGACTGTTCTTTTGCACCGCTGTCTCAACCATAAAGTCCATCGCCTGTAATTGTTGTTCTACCAAAAATAATAATAAAAAGAAACATATGCGTGGTCGACATCTTTCTCTTCAAATTACGTGGCCCTCATCTTTGACTTAATACATGTATGCTTCCGCATGTCAATTTCAACCTTACCCCCAACTGGTTGCGTCGCTTTTAACACACGTGGCAGCCACGTGTCTATTTCAGCCTTGCCTGGCCATCCGCATGTAAACTTTGGTCTATCTTCTTATTGGCCGCGATATCGCGACAGGTCATGAAATCGTGACATGTCGCGATATCGCGACCAAAAGCGCCTTCACCCTGTCGAGCCCATTGGGGTCACGATTTCGTGACCCCCTTTTGCCTTCGTCATGCCGAGCCTCTTGGGGTCACGATTTCGCGACCCCCCCTTGCCTGCGCCTTGCTGTAGCCTTTAGCCTTGTCTTCTGCCTTGCCTTAGTAACACTGCCACGTGGCAACTTTTAACTGGTCGCGATATCGCGACGGGACTTCCCCCTACGCCTTAGTTCGAAATATCGTCGCGATATCGCGACGAAACTTGCCGAAGCCAAGTCGCAGCTTTTGAGGTCACGATTTCGTGACCCCCTTCCCCCTTGCTTTATAAAAAACTTCCCCCTTGAAAAACTGAAACAAATCAAAATGTAAAGTACTTAGAAAAAATCTAGAAAAAGTTTTGGAAGATGCAAGATTGCTCTACTGTCACCGGATGCTCCTGCATCAGACACCCGGGGTAAATTAAAAGTGATCCTCACTTCTGTTTTGTTAGGGGAAGACCCAGGCGGTCAACCTCCATTTTCGACAACCAAGTTGCATCTTCAATAGGTCTGCCCTTCCACTTTATCAAATATTCAGAATACTGTTTGTTTCTGGTGCTTCTGCCTTCACGAGTGTCTAATATTTCTTCGACCTCGTCGGTGGTTGGAGTAGATGCTGGAATTTGCCATAATCCTGTACTTGGTACCTCTGTACTCTCTCCCTCATGATATTCCACTAAATCTGAAATATTAAAAATAGGTGAAATGTCAAGCCAACTTGGCAATTCCACTTCATATGCATTTCCTGACTCCCGTTTTTCCAGTATTCTGCATGGCCCAAACTTCTTCATCTTCAATTTGTTATAAGTTTTGGCAGGAAATCTTTCCTTCCTGAGATGGACCATGACTTCATCTCCTACTTCGAACTCTTTGAACCGCCGTCTTATATTGAGTATTCATTTTTATAATTTGTTTCTTTACTTCTTCATGCAGGCTTTTCATATGTTCCACAAATTCTTCTACCTCAACACTACACTTTTCTCTCTTATCCAACTTTCTCAGTTCAGACACATTTCTTGGGTTGTTTCCATATATTATCTGGAACGGAGATTTATTTGTGCTCTTATTGACTGAACTGTTATACGCAAATTCCGCCTACGGTAAAACTAAATCCCATCCCTTGGGTTGATCCGCTATCAAGCATCTCAATAAATTACCCAGGCTTCTATTTACCACCTCTCGTCTGTCCATCGACTCATGGGTGGTATGCAGAACCGAATTTTAGATCTGTCTTCAACTTCTTCCACAGAGTTCTCCAGAAATACCCAACAAATTTTGTATCTCTGTCAGAAACAATGCTCTTCGGTAGACCGTGAAGTCGTACCACTTCCTTGAAAAATAACCCTGCAATGTGAACCGCATCACTTGTTTTCTGGCATGGAATAAAGTGTGCCATCTTGGAAAATCTGTCAACTACTACAAATACAGTAGTCATTTCCCTCTCGTGTTCTTGGCAATCCGAGGACGAAGTCCATGCTGACGTCCTCCCATGGCCGCTCAGGTATCGGTAACGGCTGATACAATCCCGTGTTCTGTCTTCTCCCCTTTGCCATCTGGCATATTCTACAACTCTGTACAAACTTTTTCACATCTTGCTGTAGTTGCGGCCAATAGTAATTTTCACTCACCAGGGCAATTGTCTTATCCCGGCCAAAATGTCCGGCCAGTCCTCCGCTGTGTTTCTCCTTGACTAAGTTTTCCCGCATGGAACTCCTTGGAATGCATAATTTACTTCCTCTGAACAACATTCCATCTTGGATTAGAAAATCCAACCATTTTGTCCTGTCCACAGTAACAGGTGTCAAGCAAGCCGTCCAGGCTTCTGCAAAATCTGGATCTTCAGGGTACAAACCCTTCAGTTCTTCAAATCCCACTACTTCCACTCGTCATTTTAATCAGTAAATTCTGCCTTCTACTTAAGGCATCTGCAACTCTGTTTGATTTCCCGCTTCTGTGCTTAAGCACAAAGGTATAGCTTTGGAGGAACTCCACCCACTTCATGTGCCTTTGATTCAGTTTTGTTTGACTGTTAATGTACTGTAAAGCCTGATGATCAGTAAATAGAACAAACTCCTTTGGCAATAAATAGTGTCTCCACTTCTTCAGAGCCTGAACTATAGCATAAAATTCTTGGTCATAAACTGAATACTTTTTTCGAGCATCATTTAGCTTCTCACTGAAATAAGCAACAGGTCTGCCTTCTTGACTCAAGATGAACCCCTATTGCACTGCCACTGGCATCACAATCCACCCGAAATACCTTGTTAAAGTCTGGGAGTGCCAAAACAGGCTATTCTGTGACCTTTTTCTTTAATGCATCAAAGCTCCTTTCAGCCCCTAATGTCCACTTGAACTCTTTTTTATCCCCTCTCATTGTTTCGTGAGAGGTGCACAAATGCTCGCTGAAGTTCTTTATGAACTTCCTGTAAAAGTCTGGCTAGACCATGAAATGATCTTACTTCTATTGTGCTTCTTGGGGTAGGCCATTCGATGATGGCTCTCACCTTCTCTGGGTCCATTTTCAGACCTTCTCATCGAGATTACAAACCCCAGGTATACTAACTCTTTCTTGACAAAATTACACTTTTTTAGATTTATTAATAACCGCTCCTCCCGCAGCTTTTCAAAAACCCTCCTGATATGCATCAGGTGTTCCTCCAGGGTTCTGCTGAATATTAATATATCATCTAAATAAACAATGACAAACTTTCCCAGAAACTCTTTCAATACTTCATTCATCAGCCGCATGAAGGTACTTGGTGCATTGGACAGCCCAAATGGCATGACCAACCACTCATACAAGCCCTCTCTTGTCTTGAAGGTTGTCTTCCACTCATCTCCTTCTCGGATACGGATCTGATGATAACCACTTTTCAGGTCAATCTTCGTGAAGTACTCAGCTCCACTTAAACAGTCCATGATATCATCCATCCTTGGCAATGGGAATCTGTATTTGATAGTGATTTTGTTGATTGCCCGAGAGTCTATGCACATTCTCCACTCTCCATCCTTCTTGGGTGCTAGTACTGCAGGAACTGCACACGGGCTAAGACTCTCCCTAATCAATCCTTTCTCCAACAACTCCTGGACCTGTCTGTTTAACTCCTTAGTTTCTACAGGTGTCATTCTGTGTGCAACTTTATTTGGCAAGCTTGATCCTGGCACCAAATCTATATGGTGGCTGATCTTCCTTACTGGGGGTAAACCCTCAGGCACATTATCTGATACAATATCTGGAAATTCCTCCAACAGATCTAGGACTTCTGTCGGGGTATCTTTGCATTCCTCCTCCCTAACTCTAGGAATTATTGCATAACACAAATGTTCATGCTTCAAACCGTCCAAAAATTTTCTCCCTTCAACTAAACAGATTCTGGAGCTGTTACACACCTTTTCATCCGCCTCCTTCATGGGTTTCAGCTTATGGCGTACACCATTCTTTGTCAATGAGTAGGTGTTGGCACGACCGTCATGCACTGCACTCCGGTCGAACTGCCAGGGCCTTCCCAACAACATATGGCAAGCATCCATAGGCAGGATGTCGCACAGGACCTCATCACAATAATTTCCAATATTAAATTTAACGGAGCACTGCTCATTGACCAAAGCCCTATGGTCCTTCTGTAACCATGCGACCCGATATGGATGCGGGTGCTTCTTCCTCTCTAATTGTAACTTGGTAACCATTTCTTCTGAAACCAGGTTATCCGTGCTACCATTATCAATAATAATATTGCAAACCTTGCCCGCGCATTTACACCTTGTGCGGAATAAACTTCTTCTCTGATTCGTGTCCTTCTCCTCATTCAATAGGACTCTTCTTACGATCATTGCTTCCCCTCTCTCCGCTTCTTCAGAATGTTCAGACTCAGCATCTTCCTCTACCACAGCAGCCCTGGCTGGACCCTCAGGCCTCTTGTTCGTCCTTTCTCGATGTTGTGGACACTCAAATGCCCGATGCCCTTCTTCACCACAGTGGAAACATGTCCCACGAAATACTCCTCTTCCAAACCCTCGTCCAGATCCACCCCGTCCTCTTGGGTAGTCGTTTCGATCACGGGGCCGATAAACATCCTCTTCCCTTTGATCCTCGGTTGCTACCGGCTTCACCAGCCTTCTTCAAATCTTTATATTTTTCTCCACTGGTTCTCCCACCAGTTCTTCCACCATGGCCCCTTCCTCTTTGCTTGCCTTCAAACCGCCTATTCAGTTTTTCTTCCACCTTTAAGGCAAACTGGTAAGCATCCTCAATGGTGCTTACCCGAACTAGGCTCAACTCTTCCTGGATACCGAGTCTCAACCCATTGATATAACGGGCTACCTTTTCTTTGTTTGCCTCTAAATGTCCAGTTCTAATAGAGATCTTGTAAAACTCCTCGATGTATTCTTGGACAGTTTTGTTTGTCTGTCTCAAACTCTGCATTTTCCTTAGCAGATCCAACTCGTAATCTATCGAAATAAACTGTCTTTTCAGCTTTTCCACCATTCTATCCCATCTTGTTATTCTCTCCTTCCCTCTTCTGTTCCTCTCCAACTGTATTCCCCTCCACCAAATGCCGGCATGACCCTTCAACTTGGTCTTAGCAAACTTGACCCGATTAGGGTCTTCAACCTCCTCGTATTCGAAATATTCTTCTAAATCATTTATCCAGTCAATCACCTCTTTCGGATTTAGGTTTCCCGAGTATGTAGAAACCTCCATTTTTGGTTGCTTTCCAATCTGAGAGATGGCCTTGTACAACCGGGCTTGTGCAGGATCCACAGCCTCTTCTTCTTCCTCAGACTGGTCTTCTTCTTCATCAACTTCGTCTTCACTTCCCTCATCCCTTCCGGGCTCGTGCCTTCTGCGTAGCTCCTCTTGCAAGGCTTGAACTTGTCTCTGCAAGGCTCGAAAGTCTTCGGCCGGCACCACATTTCCTACTCCACCACGGTTTCTTCGTGGAGGCATTTTTCTTTCTTCCCTTACAAATCCTTCCACAGATCCTGGTGTAACTGCCTCTCTTCCGGCGATCTGTTACACGCTCAGGAGCTCCCGCTCTGATACCACTTGATGGCAAGCCGAGATTCACACAAACAACACTTCAAATTAATTTTCTGTAAATTGCTTAACACAGTCTTACAATCCTTTCCAGGCATATTTCTTCCCCCTCAATCCCGAACTCACCATCCCTGCCCTTACAATTTTCGAGTTTTTATCGAGGCCTCGATCCTCTAGGCAATTAATGCCCCCGCCTAACAAAAATTCAAATTCGATTTTTCCCCCCGATCGAGTTTTCAAAATTTTTTGCCATAAATGGGCAACTGCCCGATCCGCCATGAAGCTTGCATTAATGGCCTCCCTTAACCTGCACCCGCCGTTTTGTTCTGACTGTTCTTTTGCACCGCTGTCTCAACCATAAAGTCCATCGCCTGTAATTGTTGTTCTACCAGAAATAATAATAAAAAAGAAACATATGCGTGGTCGACATCTCTCTTTTCAAATTACGTGGCCCTCATCTTTGACTTAATACATGTATGCTTCCGCATGTCAATTTCAACCTTACCCCCAACTGGTTGCGTCGCTTTTAACACACGTGGCAGCCACGTGTCTATTTCAGCCTTGCCTGGCCATCCGCGTGTAAACTTTGGTCTGTCTTCTTATTGGCCGCGATATCGCGACAGGTCACGAAATCGCGACATGTCGCGATATCGCGACCAAAAGCGCCTTCACCCTGCCGAGCCCATTGGGGTCACGATTTCGCGACATGTCACGATTTCGCGACCCCCTTTTGCCTTCGCCATGTCGAGCCTCTTGGGGTCACGATTTCGTGACCCCCCTTGCCTACGCCTTGCTGTAGCCTTTAGCCTTGTCTTTCGCCTTGCCTTAGTAACACTGCCACGTGGCAACTTTTAACTGGTCACGATATCACGACGGGACTTCCCCCTACGCCTTTGTTAGAAATATCGTCGCGATATCACGACGAAACTTGCCAAAGCCAAGTCGCAGCTTTTGAGGTCGCGATTTCGCGACCTCCTTCCCCCTTGCTTTACAAAAAACTTCCCCCTTAAAAAAAATTGAAACAAATCAAAATGTAAAGTACTTAGAAAAATCTGGAAAATTTTTGGAAGATGCAAGATTGCTCTACTGTCGCCGGATGCTCCTGCATCATAAGGTAGGTTACAAGACAAAAATATGATAGGCTAGAAGTTTAGAGGTTGTCAGAGAGTGATGGTGAGCGAATATTTGAAATGTGACATGGAGGCAGGCAAGAAATAGAAGAGCAAAAGTAAGATTTTGAGGAGAGGTACGTAAACACACGATGAGACCATCGACCACTAGATGGAGAGCGAAGCAGTAAACAAAACTCACGCATGCATGGAAGATGACCATAATGGAGACATCAGGTGAAAAGACCCATCGAACAAAAAAATAGATGGCGTCAAGAGGGACAGCCAAATCTCATTCACATAAGTTCTTCAAGGGAAACCTAAAATCTTGAATGTTGCACCAAATTTCTTCGTAACCCAAGGCTGTGACGTCTTATGTCCAAAGCAAGTCATAAAAAAATTTGCTACCCTAGATTCATTTTCCCTGGTTGGGGAGTTTATTGGAGGACGTCCGGATATGGATTCAATCTGGTGTTGGGCAATAACTAAATAGAAAAATCGAGGGTATCTAGAATTGTTTGCAATGTCCCGGGGGTTTTTCATAATCCACCTCAACACATAGGAGGATGCAAACTGCATTTTATCAGGGGGTCCATGGTTCTTCGAAAGAAGAAGCCTCTTCCTCCACAAATGGGAAGTAGATTTCAATCCATAATCATTGAGCATTAACTATGCTCCCATTGGAGGTCCGAGGTGTAGACCAATTGATTCATCCAAACCCCATAAGGGGACGGAGGTCCAAGGTTCAAATCTCGAGCCTCGTTATACTGAACGCTTGTCCCTTTCCTGGTGCTTTCAGCGGTGTAAAAGGTTTAAAATTATTATGGCATGGTGGTTATAGGGGGGGACTGCATGAAGATCTGTGTGGCGGCTTCTGGGGTGGACAGCGCAGAATACTGTGGTGACCATAAAATTTGGACAACCTACCTAGATTCGTGGCGGCTACCAATTCCACCATGTAAATTCAAAAAAAAAAAAAACTATGCTCTCATTTGGGTCCAGCTCCCAAACTTGCATGCACATTTCTTCTACGAAGAAGCGCTTTAAGGGATAGCTAGAGCAATTGGAAAATTAGTCACCATTGACCCAGCTACTCATGCCCGAACTTGTCTAATGCAAGTCCGCGTAGGCATCAATGTCAACCTAGAAATCCATCTCCCTAATCATCTTAACCTAATTTATGAATCTTACTACTGAAACTAGCCGTTGGAATACAAAAACAAACTCGCATTTTGCTCTGAGTACCAAACCCAAGGGCATATTCCATCCTAGTGCATGAATCGTAAAGGTGCAAGGATCAACTCCCAAAATTTGACTCACCCAATCCTTGGAGAAAATCAAAATATAAAATCTATAATGAGATAAATCCAGAACCACAGGGGCAAGAAATAGGCCCTATCGTCTTCAAATGGTGAGATGCAAAAGCTAAGTAGTCTATTCACTATCTCTAACAAATTCAATTTACTCAGCAATTCTTGTCACATTGATAAAATAAATGATGAGGAGCTCCCTGGTGAGGATTCCCCTAAACCAAACCCAGTCCCCCAACCTTGTCCCAAGGACAAACTCCCCTAGAAAACTTGTGTTCCATATCCTCCCTCGTGCCCTTTGACATCACCCATCATCGACATCGATTCCCTAAGCCCTCCTCCCAAACCCCCTCAATCCCCCATCCCACCTTCCATATTTTTCCCACCCAATGGGAATGGGTCATCCCTCTCCCCATATAAATCCCTCAATACTAAAATTGACAGTGATGATTCTTCCCAAGAATCCTTAGAACCATAGAGTCCAAAACAAACTAAGAGTTTTAAAAGGTCCTAGATTGATGTAGGAGGTGATAGAAAAAAGGGCAGGCTCTCTGGCACTGATCTGAGAAGCCATGACACAGCGAAAGATATAGCCAATGGAACCTAAAAAACTCTTTTCCAAGAACTTGAAATTGCAAACAAGGAAGAAACCAAGAGATCCAAACCCCTTGTGCAACAAGGCAAAGGGGGAAAAAAACCCTCCAAGATTTCCAAATGAAAGTCCTAATCAAGCTCCAGACTCCCTTCTTGAGAACATTCCTAGATCCATCATCGAAACCATGAATGACCTTCTCCTTAGCCCTTTGACCCCTAACGAAATCCACCATGCCCTATTTTTCATACAGCCAGACAAAGCCCCTGGCCCCAACGATTTTTCCCCTAGGTTCTTCCAAACCTATTGGGATATCGTTGGCCCTGACCTCTGCCTAGCTATTTTTGAAATGCAGCATTCCAAATCCATTCCCAGGGATGTCAATTCCACTTTCTTGGCTCTCATTACCAAGGGCCCCAATTCCCAGTCCCTGTCTAACTATCACCTCATCATCCTTTGCAACGTCATCTACAAATCTTGTCCAAATATATGGCAAATAGACTCACAAGCATCCTCCCCTTAATCATATATCCCTGTCAAGGGAGTACTATCAAGGGGTGAAACATTGTTGATGGTGTCTTCACAGTTCATGATCTTATCCACTCAACACATAATTCCAACAAATCTGCCTTCTTCTTGAAGCTTGATATGAATAATGCCTTTGACAGAGTGGATCGAGAGTTCTTGATCAAAGTCTTCCTTAAGTTTGGCTTCCATGAGAACTGGGTCTATTTGATCTCAAACTGCATCTCCTCTACTTGGTTCTTTGTTCTTGTCAATGGGTCTGTAGTAGGGTATTTCCCTAGTACCAGAGGTCTCAGACAAGGGGATCCCCTCTCCCCCATTCTTTTCATAATTCTGGTGGAGATATTGGAGAGGGTCATCAAATATGCCTACACTAGAAGATTGATTTCCGATATTAAGGTTACCTCCAACCTCCAACCTTCAACTCACCAATAGTTTGTCAATGACACCCTGCTGGCCACTTCAGCCTTTGTTTCTGAAGCCAAAATTATTAATTCTATCCTCAAACTTTATGAGGAAGCTACTGGTCAGAAGATCAACTTCCTTAAGAGCAAAATCTACTTCATCAACACCCCCATCAAGTGGTAGGTAAAAATTATAGGTATTCTGGGTTATACCATTGCTGATCTCCCAACAACATACATGGGCCTCCCAATGTTTTGAGGGAGACCAGCCAAGACTATGTGGAACAATGTCACAGAAATAATTCAAAAAAAATTGGTAGGTTGGAAAGGGGCTCTCCTCTCCCAAGCTAGCAAAGCAACCTTGGTTAAGTCTGTCCTTCAAAGCATCCCGATCTATTTTTTGTCAGTCTTCAAAATCCCAGTGGTTGTGGGAGAAGCTATTGAGAAGTTTTAGAAAGGCTTCTTATGGGCAGGGACTAACAACTAGCATAAGTTCCACTTGGTGTACTGGGATAAAGTGTGCACCCAAAAATATAGAGGCAAGCTCGGGTTGCGTAAGATCGGTCTCATGAATCAGGCCCTGCTGGCCAAACAGGCATGGAAGGTTCTCACCAATACCAAATTGGAATGGGTGTCTATTGTCAAGAGGAAGTATTTGCAACAACACTCTTTTAGGGATGAAGGAATTCCCAGTAATGGATCCCACTTTTGGTAATCCATAACCCACACCAATCACCTTCTTCAAAAAGGGATAAGATGGCAACTCAAGGATGGCAAAGATATTGACTTCTAATATGAGCCATGGGCTAGGGACAAGCTCCTTGTCAAAGATCCTAACATTTTTGCAATAAAACATCTCCCTGATAATAAATTTGGTCCCATAGTTTCTGACTTCGTTAATGTAGATCAAGATGGCCACAGATGGAAACAAATTCAGTTCAGAGTCATAAATACAGTCATTGACAAAGCTATGGTATCCCTTCAGGTTGTCCTCAGGGTAAATTTCATTCCCCAGACTTAGGTGGCAGACAAGTTATGTTGTAAAGGTACCAGCAATGGGATTTTCCTATAAAATCCATCTCTTGACTGGAAGATAGGCCTCCTACGCATCTTAGCATCATTGAAAGTCTGGCTACAGCTAGGACTATATGGCTCAAGCACCTGATCTCGAAGGTGGCGCACTTCAGTTGTCTTGCAGTCCACAACATAATCCTGACCACGGATAACTTGATCATAATGGGTGTCATTTTCCCCAATAGATGTTATCTTTGCACTTAGGTGTGGGAGTCCACCTAGCATCTCCTTCTCGAATGCCCCTTTGCCTAGGATATTTTTTCTTCCCTGATCAATAGGTTCCACCTCAAGTGGGTGTGGTCCAAGTCCATTCTAGATTTTTTCACTCAGTAGCCCAGTCTCTTTAGGAACCCTATGCTCAGTTTCCTCTGGAAATCCCTACTGCACCATGCAATTTGGCAATTTTTTTTGGAACAGAATAATCGCATCTTCAATGATAGCCCCAAAAATATTGAATCAGTGGAAATAAGAGCTTTATCCTTTGCCATCAAAAACACCAGTCTCATCCCATGCTCTAACATCCCAACTACTGGATTAGAGTCTCTTCTGTTCAAATCTCTAGGGATTTCCATCGAGTGCTTCAGAACCCAGAATCCCATCTATACTAAGAGTAATGTCAAGTGGAATCCCCCTAGGTTGGCTAAATGCCAACTTTGATGGAGAATCCAAAGGAAACCTTGGGTATGTAGGGATTGGTGGTGTCATCAGGGACCATGCTGGAGTATCATTTTGGCTTTCACTAAAAACTTAGGGGTCTAAACTAACAACTACGTGAAATCTTGAGCTCTCTAGAGAAGTATCGAGGTCAATAGATCTTTGACTAAATCCATCATGTTCGAAGGCGATTCATCCATAGTGGTTAGTCACATTAACAACAACAGTAGTGGATTATGGAATATCCATAACATAATTCAAGAATGCCAAGATTCCCTTAGTCAATGCCCTCAAAGCATGATACATCATGTGTTTATAGAAGCGAACAAGGTGGCAAACCTTCTGGTCAAAAAAGCAACCAACCAACCAACCTAACCATCTGGAAAGATGACTTCCCCTAGGATGTTATCAAGGCAGCCAATCGTGATGTGGAGTGCATCCGTAAAGAGTAGTGCTAGCTGCCACGAAGGTATTTTTTCAACACCAAAGGTGTTTGATTTCAACACCAGCCCAAGTTGGAAAAAAGTCTCAAATTGCAGCTCATGCTACCAAGAAGGTGTTTCTCTTCAACACCATGGATCATTGGGACTTAACTCCCTTCATCATTTCTCATAGTTTTTCTAGTACGTCCATTTATATAGAATACCTTGCTCATGCCACTATGTCTAGCCAGCCCTTTTTTCCTCCCACTTCTTTGAGCCTCTACCCCTTCCTCCCTCATTTTCCCCCACTCTTCGATGCCCTTTCATCATAGTCCTATTAAGTACAATTTTATTGCTTGATGTTCCCAATTTAGTACCAAATTTCTTGCAGTGTTTGGTTGCCCCCCTCGCTTAAGTCCCCAACCATCTAACTGTTTCTCTGTCCTTTCGGTGAACATTTGCTCAACACATTCTGACCAGGGTGACAAAATTTTTTATACCAACTTTGTCTGCCCCAGTTTCAATGACATGATGACCTTGATGGAGCCTTCTAATCTCTAACTTGAGTTGGAGACTGAAGCCCTACTCAACGCCAAGAGATTCATTCCTTTTTTCAGGTTTTTCATCGAAATAGATGATAAGGTGACCAATGACTTCGTCAACTCTTGGAATGGAAGCAAAGTATAGGTCTTTGGGCTGCACTCTGAGGTAAGCATTCACACTATTACTAAAGTTTTTAGTTTACCACCTGTAGGTAGAGTTATCCATAGGGATAGACATAATTACAAGGATGAGACAGACCATTTCCTCGACAAAGAGAAGGATCTGGTGTGGGAAAAAATGGTGTGCTTCATTCATCTCTACCCCGGTCTTGGGACATCATTGTTGTCCCCGTTATCCAATACATCATTTTCAATAACCCTAAAAATCTCCTATGTGCTTATCACCTTGCTTTCATTAACCACCTTCATGACGTCAGGCCAGTTAACATTCTTGATTTTCTCTTTTGTTCCATCAGCATTACTATTGCAAATGTTAGGGAGTGCAAATATTCAAAACCCCCTCACCACCAAGGATTGTTCTCTATCCTTTACAAGAATGCCTTGGTTCACCAGATTTTTGGTGGTATTCCTTATCGCTCCCCTAGCCCTAAGCCCTCTTCTGCATCCACCCGCAAGGTTGAAGTGAGCCCTTCTCCTTCCCCTGCTCCTGTTGAGTCCACCCCATTCTCTAATGCCCCTACTAATCCCTTTGACCAAGCCCACCCTCGCCCAAGTCAATGATAATAATGAATCCTCCTCTGCCCCCTCACCTAAGGTCTCTACCCCTTCGAACTACCACCCTCCTAGCAAGCCCTTTAGAAGTAAACGTAAAGTTGTTTGCCCCCCAAAAGAACAAAAAATCCCACAGGTTGATGTCTCAGAATGTGAGCACCAAGCACCCGTCACCAGAGGTCATCAACAATGATGATGAGGAAGAGATCAATAATGCTAAAGATATGTTGTGCACCGCCACCCTCAATCGCATCAATAAAGCGATAGAACACTTAAATTCGGTCGTTAATATCATTCGAGGGGTTAGTTTTTCCCTATCCACCACCATTACTAAAATATAGGAGATCCCTATTGTGCTCAAGGTCCTCCTAGCTCCTGATCAAAAAGATGATGCTTAGCAGGAAGACGAAAAGGAAGCCCAGTAGCTCTGGGAAGGTGAATAGAGGTAGTTGGACTGCCTCGGTTTGTTTTTGTTTCATCTCAATTTATGGCTTTGGCCATGATTTGCTTAATCCACAGGGGGTGGGCCCCCATACTATTTTTTTTTAACTCTATCAAATTTGTACGACCAGCACTATCTATGCCCATTGTAATAAGGATAGGACCCTTTAACCCCATCTATAAATAAAATCTTTTACCTACAAAAAAAAAGGTAGGTTGCAGGACCAATCAATAGTATATGGTAAAAGAAGACAAAAATCTTGTAAAGAAAGGTAATATTAATTCCTTTACCAACTATTTTAGCCCTAGTATTAATGAAGATCATCACTTGGAATATTAGAGGACTCAAAGAGAGTCTTTCGAAAAAAATGAAATTAGAATAATGATTCAAATAAACCATCCTCATCTTGTTTTCCTTCAAGAAACGAAGATGTCAATAGAGGAAATGGATTCAATTGCTAGTAAAATTTGGCCAACTAGAAAAGTTGTTTCCCTCAGTTCCTAGGGGACTTCTGGTGGCATTGCTTACCTTCGGGATCCAAAATAGGTAGTTATTCACCATATGGTTGCCATCTGGGGTCTTTTAGCTATAGTTATTCAAAGTAGACATTCCAACCAAATTATGCTTTGTATAACTATTTATGCTTCGACTTATTTTGAGGGAAAGAGAAAATAGTGGAAGGCTATAACTATATTATCTCTCATTTTCCTGAAGCTTGGATCTTGATAAGAGGATATTTCAACACCATCCTCTCTCTAGATGAGAAAATGGGGGAAATAGAAATTTGGATAGGAGCATTGACCTCATGAATGAATATATTGCAAACCTTCATCTTGTGGACATCCAGCCAAATAATGGCCTTATGACTTGGTCTAACAGAAGGTAAGGCTTATCTTGTATCATGGAGATATTGGATAGATTCTTGCTCTTTGACCATTTCTTAATCCATGGTCACATTCCTAAAGTGAAGACTCTTAACAATGTTGGTTCATATCACTGGCCAGTCATGGTGGAAATTTGGAAAACCAATGTGAGTTTATCTCCTTTTTATTTCATTTAATGTGGCTTAGAGACAGTTCCTTCAGACCTCGAGTGCAACAATGGTGGAAGGAAGGTAAATCAAGATATGGGACTAAGATGTTCTATTTTATCAAAAAGTTGCAATATATTAAATCCAAAATCAGACTTGTAACTGGAAGGAGTTTGGGGATGTTCAACAAAAAAAATATGAAGTTATTTCTCAACTTGTAAATTTGAATAAGAAAATCCATTTATATGGCCTTATAGAGAGTAGAAGTACATATGAAATTAGACTCACAACTCAATCATAGGAATGGGAAAAAAGAGAACTCTTATGGAAGCAAAAATCTAGAATTCAATGGCCCAAAGAAGGGGATCAAAACACAAATTTCTTCCACAAATCTCTTCTAGCTCGAAGATCTCACAACTTTATTTCTTCCCTAAATTAAGATTCTAGAGATGTTGTCTGGACTTGGGATGGCATGAACTTTATTGTTGTGAATTACTTTTCCAATATTTTTACTGCTACTCCTCTTGACTCGGCTTCTCAACAAAATGTTCTTCAAGCGATCCCTTCTCTTATCACTTTTGAGGAAAACTCTATTTTGACTACTCCTATTTCTATTAATGCACTTCAACAAGTGGCTTTTAAAATGCAAAATGGAAAACCCCAGGTCTTGATGGTTTTCCCATTCAGTTCTACCAAGAGTTTTGGGATATCCTTCATGTTGATTTATTAGAGGTGGTGGAAGAAGCTAGGAAAGCCAAAGAAAATTTGAAGGTTATCAATAAAACTTATATCACTCTTATCCCAAAAGCTCAAGAGGCTTATCATATCTCAACTTTTAGACCTATTGCTTTATGTAATGTTCTTCTCAAAATCATTACTAAGATCATGGCTGAAAGGTTGAAGCCTCTTTTGCATAATATTATTTCCTCCGAACAAGGAGGTTATGTGGAAGGGCGTCAAATAGTGGATGAGATAGTTCTTGCTCAGGAAGCCATCCATTCCATGGAAACGCAAAAATATCCTTCTATGTTCATTTGTTTAGACTTATCCAAATATTATGACAGAGTGGATTGGCACTTCCTTATCAAATTTTTGAGGCAATTTGGTTTCTCTCAAGATTGGATGGACTGGATTATGGGTTGTATATCTTCAGTATCCTACTCAATTCTTATCAATGGCAGGCCTTCACAATTGTTCCTAGCTTTTAGGGATATTAGGCAAAGTGACCCCTCTCCCCTTATTTATTCATCATTCTTGTTGAATGCTTGGGTAGGACTATAACCAAAAATAGAGACAAGAAAACCCTTGAGGGAGTTACCATTACTCATGGAGCTAGGCCTATATCTCATTTTCAATTTTTTGATGACTCTACTCTATTAGGTAAATCTACAGTTAAGGAAGCTTATAAAATTAATCAAATCATTAGTTGTTTTTCTAAGGCTACCGAGCAATTAATCAATGAAGAAAATTCTAAAGTCATTTTCTTTCATTGCTCTACCAAACAGGAATCCATGGTTTTGGATAAATTAATATATAATAAGACCTCCGAACTATGGAGAGAATGTGTGGAGAGAATATGGAAACTCTCAGCCATATTTTTATTGAGTGTACCTTAGCCTCTAAAATATGGAGGAGAATGGCAATCTCACTTGGCTTACAATGGTCTCAATTTTCTACTATTGAATATCTTTGGAGGGATTGGTCTAAACATGAGGGTGTTGATAATTTAATTAGGCATTTAGTTTGGATGGGTTATACCATTCTACCTTGGAATATCTGGAATGAAAGGAACAATTAAATTTTCAATCAAGAAATAAAGAATATTCACTATATCTAGAAAAATACCATTACCAAGTTAGTTGAATCAATCCAACAACTCCTTAATCACCCCCAAAACTCCCACCAAAGATGGGATCAAGTGATGCAAAGATTAAATATTAACTCTTCTAAGAGAAATCATCTTAAAGGGAATGTGAGTAATTGCAAGATGAAAAGAACAAGGAATTGGCAGCCTCCTCCTAAGGATTATGGAAAAGTCAATACCAATAGAGCCTCCAGGGGGAACCTTGGAAAAGCCAATGCAAGATGAGTTGGTAGACTTTCATATGGATACCTGGTTTTCACTTTTACTGAGAACTTGGGTATCCTTCCCAATAACCTTGCTGAGAGGTATGGTATCCTCAAAGGCCTTCAAGAGGCTGCTAAGGTTAGATGGGAAAAGATGTTGGTTGAATCTAACTCCCAACTCATGATTGATCTTCTAATAATCATAAGATTGGTTGGAGAATAAAAATAATTGTTGAGAAGATCCAATTAATCCAGATGGGCTTTTTGAAAATGGATTACAATCATGTGGTCAGAGAACAAAACAAAATTGTTGATGCTTTAGCTAATTGGGCTTTGGAAAAAGGTGATCTTACTTGCTACAACTACCCTCCCAGATGGTGGGCTTCATAAATAAGGGAAACTCTAATTTTTATACTTTCTTTGTATGGCTCCAGTACTAGAGGTACGTAGTTCCTTTTTTCTTTGTTTTTACTTCTCTTTGGTTCGTTCAGGGTTTTTTAGTTCCCTAGCTTAGACATATCTTTCTAAGTAACTGTTAACAAGGGGCATGTGTTGGTTCATTTTACCATGCTAAATTAATGATTGTTCATGAAATTTAAATAAAAGCAAATGTGAATTGACCCTCATATGACCACGATGTAGTGCCTTAATTCTTTTTATCTTCAATGTTCTTGGGTAGATTTTATCTTCTTTGGATTAAGTAGATTTTAAACTAGTTTTCATCTTGCATTAAATCCTACTTTAAACATGAAATAGAAGATCGTATCTATCTATGAATGTGAATTTAAAATGATAAAAGGATCCACTAAATGTATCTTCTATCATGAAGATAAAGATAGCCTTTGATGTGATTAATAAATCATCCCTCTTTGATGAAATTAATTTTCATAAAGAGAACAATTTATTGCTTTAAAATATGGCCTCATAATGTCATTATGAATTATCTCTCTTTAATGAAATCAATTTTCATAAAGAAGAAATAATTTAATGTCTTAAAACACGAGCCTTTAATGTAATGATAAATTACCTCTTTTTAATGAAATCAAAATTTCCATAAAGAGAAGGTGCATTTATTGCTCCAAAATGATAGCTTATGTGAATGTCAATAAAATTTGCCCTCCTTTAATAAAATTGAAATTTTCATGAAGGAAAGTTCATTTGTGCTTGCAAATAAATACACAAAGCAGAAAAATTTTGATTTGCCTTGAAAATGTAAAAAAACATGAAATTTCGAAATTATAAAAAACCCTTAAAAATAATAGTTTTCAAAAATAATTATAAAATCGAAATGGCCTTGGAATGAGTTTGAATATGTTGTGTATGCAAGATTGAAGTTCATTCTAGGGCTCCATGCATTTATTTTAAAGTTTTACTTTTTATTTTTATCTCTAAAAATTTAAAAAAAATCTACAAAAAGAAAGTTAAAAATAAAAAATAAAAAAAATAAAAATAAAAAATAGAAATGTTGCAACTCGAATTTCTCCACAAACCTTGCAAGCATGAACATTCTGCACAAAAACCAGCATTAGCGTTATCTGAATTTACACAGTCAAACAACTAATGCGGTGCAAGCTTCTAAGGAAAGGGTGCAATAAACTAGAAATAAAACACATTAACCATAAAAAATGCATTGAAATATGCTATATCTCCATTATATTGCAACAAAAAAGGTATTCAATGTTTACAATGTGTGCAAAAAATTTACCCCTAAAATAGGCATCATGTGGTGAAAATGCAGTCCAACGGTTTGGCAAAAACATTCAAAAATCTGGCCTCCACAATGGTCCAGCCAGGTCCTAAAAAATCTAGCCTTTCTTCCATGTTGAAAATGAATATTTAACATTTAGAATCGACTCTTTGTTTCACTTTCTCCTGTTTTTCGTTTCACCCTTTCGTTTCATTTTTCCATAGATTCGCCTTCCTTCGTTTGGTTTTCATCTCATGTTTTGGTTATTTTGGCTTATGTGAAAGCCCCTTATTTTTATTAAATTCTTTTTATTTGCCACACCCGAAGATGCCTTGTTGTTACCAACCTTATTCCCATGCTACAAACTCCTTCACTTGTACATGCGGACAGTAATTTCCTTTACATTTCATCTTTGACAACCCCAAACCTTTCGTCTTCATCTCACATGCACGGTTGTGTAACGCTCCCTTCATATTTTTTTATTTAAATGTGTTATAATAGACAATAATAAAGGACCTTAATTTATAACATTACACCCATATATAGCCTAAACCTCCTTTATTGCATGCTGGGTAACACCTCCCTAACGACACATAATTAAATGAGGCATCCAATGTTTACTATTTACTTGGCATCCCTTTGTCTCTTATGAGACCATGCTAACACGTGTATGATGTGGGCCATCTTAAGCTTTGTGCGATCATTACCCTAATGAGGGCGGTATTCAAATCCCACAAGCCCGTTGGTTGTGTAGCCACTAATCTGTCAATATTTGTCGTCCATTTGTCATCACGTTTTTGTGGCAGCCACGTATTCGTGTTCACGTTGTCTACAATGTCCATTGCTTCCCCCTGCGTAGACTGTTCTCACCATGGTGTCTACATCATATCGATGTTGTAGTCTTCAACATTAACACAGGGCTCTAAATTATCGAGATGTTTTAAATGAACACCCCCAAACTTAGCCCCATTATTCGTTCTTTCCTGATGCGTACTATGTGTCAAACTAAAATATGACTCCAATTCATAACTTTGGCAACAACATGGGACCACTGTTCATCACACCCTTCATAGGTAAACTATGTCCATCCTATATCCCCGTTGGCTACATCCTTAATCACCACCGTCGACATCGAGAATGTCCTCCCTATCGTGCAATACTGCTCTTGGTGCATTGACATCGTTGGTCTGGTTTTTGTTTACTGCATACTATGCTTGTTCCAAAACTGACATGCCCCCGCAATACTATCATGTCCTCTACGTAGCAATGTGTGAGTCCCCATTCGTCACAATGTCAGAATCTACTGCATCATCACTATCAATGCCCAATTGGCATTCTCTCTCCATAAGGGGGGCTCCTCATCGTCGATTGGCTTCGTGAGTGAGGAGTTTGTATTTTTTTATAACCTTGACCATCGGGCTCATGTCAAATACGCCTACATGCATATGTGTTGTGTTGGTCAAATAACCAATCCATCTACCATATAGAATTATGGATGATCACTCGAAACAGTGCTCCTATAGGTGTCAACATTGAATCTTCAACCTACCACCTCGTCGATGCATGTTGTGTAAGTGTTGAAATAATTAATGCTAAACCTCATTGTGTTGATAGATGACCAACATCAACGACATGGGGGTATCCATTCCTTCTTTGAGCTGCTTGCATGCCATTCACCGTCGAGAGGGTCCACGTTGTACACTCGGTCCTCTTCAACACTATGAACACCTTATACCCCCTCGACGTTCAATTAAAGCCATCACGCCATCGAACTGCCTTGGTTTTTATGACATCCATATACCAAGAATCTTATGGTGGGCTCTCTGTGTCATGGTAAAAACTATTGGCATCCACTGCTACTATTTGGTTGTCATTAGCCATGGGCCCATCCTCCATTTTTTGAAGACTACTCATGCCAATCCATCGCCATGTTCATCGTAAACCATCCTTGTCGACATCTATTCTGCCATGCGCGCTATGTAGGCTACCAAAACATGAGGTGCCATGTATTCGGGTTCACCTAAAATTGCCACCATGGTTTCTTGATGTTATTTCCTTCTGCCCATACTACTGGCAACCTGAAATCCACATCCACTATTTCTTCAGCTTCAATTACCAAAGTCTTAGCATGCAATCTGTCCACAATGGGCCTCTTGCGTGTCATCGGTAGATGTCGTGAACCTTCTTCATCACACTACCACCCTCCATACATGGGCCCTTATTTACAATATCAATATGGGACCTATGTTCATCACGACTGCCATATCTGGTACCTTTGAACTGTTCTGGGTGTCTCGGTCGTGTTTGCTTTCCCCATCCTCGTCAGCAATCATTATCTACCTAGGCACCATGGTGGTCCTACACATCGATGTTGTGTCTACATCGTTAAATTTATGTCTGGCAATCTCCTTAATATCGACCACTTGAAGTCCACGTGATCCCGAATCCTTTTGTCACTCCTTACGCCAATCGGATGCTACCTGTGCAAAAAGCTTCCATATTAGATTAGCCTGAGACCCACATAAAATCAACTCAAAACTTTAAATAAACAGACACTATGGTAATAAATCTAAAATTGATTCAAAAAAGGCTAACCCACTCTTTTTCATTTTATATCATTTCATGTATGAAGTAAATGTATAAAATATATATCGATATATATATATATATATATATATATATATATATATATATATATATATATATATATATATATATATGTTTTATTCATTTAATATTATTTATCTATATAAACATCTATATATATTTGATTTTCATATATATATATATATATATATATATATATATATATATATATATATATATATTATTTTTTTATTTATTATTTTCTTTTTGTTTTTATTATCTTTTATTTTTTATTTTATTAAAATAAAAAAATTATTGATTTGAATCAGTTTTAAAAGTTTAAATTAAATTAATTTAATTTAAGCTTTAAAATTGATCAAACAAGAGAAACAAATGAAATCTAATCAAAAATCAAAACCACCTACAAGACATTCAACATTCAAAACGAAACAAAATACCCAAATAAGCAAACTAAAAGAACCAAATGCAAGCAACGATTCAAAGGGCTAATGTGACCCAATCCACAAATATCATCACAACATAACAATTTGAGAAAACCAATCCAATGGATATTTTTGCATGCTAAGGATATCAATCAAGAAGCCCATATGAAATTTGTGAAGGACACCTATAAACCGACAATCAAACCAAAATTTCCAACTAAACTTAAAGTAAAAAGGTGGGTCCCAAGCTTTTGGGGTAATTTGTGGAGCAGCCACAACAAATGGTGACTCTATTGGGAAATGCTCCTGAGCATTTCGGTAAGAACCCAACCTGAAATAAAAACACACAAGATCAATGAGACATAATTGTTTAGTAATATCCCGAGAAGATGGGGGTAAACAACTTCAAAATAGAAATAACTAATCCATCTGCCTTTGCTTAGTATGTGCAAAAGTGATTCATTTTGCATCTCTAAAAATCCTCCAAATTCCATCATATGACTTGCATTAGGCTATAAAGATTGCTCATGATAGAAAAATTTTACAAACAGAGACCTACTTCCAATCAGTCGTCTATAGCCCCAGTAGGGTTTATCTAACTCACTCGCGTGTTCACTTAATGCTTTGTAAAGCCCTTCCTTTTATCCAAGTTGTGTCTAGACAGAGCCCTACTTTCGGTAAGGCGTCCATAGCCCTGGTAGAGTTTATCTAGCTCTTGTGACTGATAAAAGGGCATCCATAGGCATCTATAGTCCAACATACTTATCGAAGGAACACAAAAATGGACCAGAGACCATTAGTTAGCGACCATAAAATATTACCTCAAAACAAGAGAACAACCCAACACACAAAACTAAAAACACAAACCAAAACTAAATCCAAACCCAAAAATCATGGACAAAGCACAAAAGCAAAAACCAAAAACCAAAACTATATACAAATGTACAATATGGTACAAAATGGTGCAAAGCTTGAGCTATCACTTCCCTGGATCCCAAACATGATTAGCACATTTCAAAAGATATATAACATGATAAGCATACCAAGTTTTAAAGGAATCCAAGAAAAATAAAGTTAGGCCAAACCATTCAACAATATTCATTTTGCCTCTCTCACCCCACCAATTTGATTTAGTTCCATTAACCATCCCATGGGTGAGCTTTAAATCATTAAATTGATTAGACAATAAGTGATTTTCAATTCTTTCTTGTCTATTCCTTACAATGCAAATTTCACAATTCCATTCATGACTTAGAATTAGGATTTCCTTTTCAAATATGAGACCTTGCAAACAAGAGCCTATTTCTAAAAAATTTAAAGCCAAATAATTTTTCATGTTTTTAGGCCAATCAAACTTGCAACCACTTGCAAGCATCTAGGATATTTATTAAATGAGGATCATCATGAGTTTGTATCCTAGATTTAACAATTAATTGATTATGAACTTTATTTAACACTTCAAGCATATCAACTTCTTTTTTATTCAAAAAAACAACATTATTAGTGGTGTGAGGATTAATTAAGTCAAATTCTTTATCAACCACAAATGGCATTTCATCATTGATAGCATTTGAACCCAACAAGCCATTAGGTAAACCATCACCTGAAGTTCGAATGGTAGAACACAAAGGGTGAGATTTTACCTTTTGTATACTTTTATTTGACAAACCTTTGTGAGCATTTGTAATCTTTTCCCTTTTCTTCATGACTTTCATCATCATTAAAAACCTATTCAAAAATACCAAATTTAGGCACCCAATTAAAAACATGTCCATACTTTTCAAACCATAAGTCTTGTCTATCTAGGGATGGGTCTACTAACACATCTCCATGATCAATCACTTGGGTTGTTTTAGATAACATGACATTTTCAATTGGATCATCAATGATATCAAACCCAAACCACTCAGGTTCTAGAATTTCCTCATTTTGAGATGGCATAAACATTGTAGAACCAATAGGTGGCTCAAGATTTTTAATTCCAAACCCCTCAAAGGGTACCAAAGTGAATGGTTCTCCTTCTTTATCCATGGTTGTAGAATCCTTATCACATTCCAATACTTGATGAGATTCCAAATCTTCTTCCAAAACTTTCTCGGATTGTACACGACTTGTAATATCCTCATGTGAGGAAGTAATTGTATTATCCTGCATATCAATTGACACAAAAATTTCATTAGAAGGTTTGGAGTGAGCATATTCTTCCCATTTCTTGTTAACCAACCATACTATTTCTTCCTCAAAATCTTCAATAAATTCTTCTTCAAATTTTTCTTTATCATCATCTTGAGGATGTTGAAGGTTTTGATCATCAAATTTAATCACCTCATCTGAATTTATGGAAGGTCCTGATTCATAATTTGTTTCAAAACCATTCCACTGTGGAATCCCATCATTGTCTGAAAGAATATCACTTTCATTATCTTCGATCTTTGTCTCATGAGGATGATTTGGAGTATCATCTAGATATGCATCTTGAGGCCCTTGTTCTTGTAGTTGAGAGATGTTTTATTTAAGCTATAGAATTAGCCTTTGCAACTTGTCCTGCATATCAGGTGAAGCGAGTGCTTCATTAGAAAGAGTGGCAAAGTTCTCTCATTTATTCCACCAACAATTATCATCTTTCAAAATTGGGATGTGGTGCTCAACTATACCTTCACATTCTTCAAAATTCATTAATGGGTTGATCCTCAAACTCACCTTCACCTTCCTTATATGGTTCAATCATTTCCAAAAGTGGGTTACTTCTTGTATTCAATTTTTTAAAGCTATCATAATCCACATTAGTAACCCATGATTCAATTTGATCACAATTTGGAAGGTGTGGATTTTCTTGGCTATCAGTTTCAACAATATCATCCAAATTATCTTCTGAGAACAAGTGGTGAAACTCTATTATATCTTCAAATTCATTTATTTATTTTCTTCCAACATTACTTTCAACCACTTTTGATGGTTTTGGGGTTTCTAATATGGGATCATACCAATCCTCACTTTTAAACCAACACTTTGATTCACTCATCACTACTTGACTCATGTTGACTTTCTTGATCTTAACAATGGTCATCTTCCAAAAATAAGTGATGAGATTCTATCATGTCTTCTAATTCATCTCGTAACTTCTCAAATTCAGTCTCAACCACCTTTGGTGAGTCAAGGGTTTTTTCAATAGGATCAACTCTCATATCTTACTCCCAATAGTTGTCCAAATCCTTTATGAGTAAACATGACCAGATCATATCCTGATGGGTTTGTTCATCCCAATCCTCATTAATAAGCCTTGGCTTTGAGACTTGCACATCTTCTTGGATGAAACTAAGGTGGTTGTAATATTTGGACATTCAACTTCATCCCATTGATTTTTCACCCTAGAATTAAGTAATGATGGTTGGTCCATATTTTCTCTTTTCGAAATGGCTCATTGTTTTAATTATATTATGTACTCATAGACTCTATGCAAAGATGGGTCATCAAGATTTTTCTTTAAAAATATAGCCACTACGGGTTGTATAGCTCCCATGTATATTTCAATAGCTCTCTCTTCTAAAATTATGAAATGGGGCACCACTTCGGTATACACCTTATGAAACCTATCATTGAATTCACTCATGGACTCATTAGGTTCTTTAAATATAGAGCCAAATTGATTTAACACCAAAACGAGGTCAACTTGTTTTCCAAAATGGCTAGTAAATGATGCTTCTAGTTGAGCCCAAGAAGTAATAGAATATATAGGTACTCATATGCAACTTCATCCATTGTATATGAAAATAATCTACAAGAAACATCTCCTTTCCATATTTGCAATTGCCTTAAGGTGTCTTTGAATATGTTCCTTAGTCGATGTCACATCATGCTTAAACATGGGTAAATGATTTTCTACCCCTCGAGGAATTTTATGAGTAGGCTTATCCACGTGACTATAATAGCCAGCTATCCACAATGAAATTTCTACCCTAGTCATAAAAACCGATGCCATAATTCAAACTCCAAGAATAACTTCAGAACCAATTTTTTAGTCACATAAATATTTCTTACAAAGAAACATGAAATGACTAACCAATCTCAAATGTTTAACATATGAATCATCATGTTAGCATTAACCAAAAGATATGTATTAATTAAACCATGAAATTGAATAACATTATCAAATTTACAAATAGATTAGTATCAACACATCATCAAATAGATAATGTTAGAATCAATTAAAGTGATCAACAAAATATCATTAGTCAAGACCAATGTCTTTGAATAAATATTTCAAGTAACATGAACAATCTAGCATCTAAATAGCAATAAAATAAATCAATTCAAGTCCTCCTAGCTCCCAAAGTGTTGAGTGCTAAAGGAAGCCAAAGATGTTAATCGAATGAAATTGAAATATTTAGCAATTCAAAACTTTCAAAGTTACACCAATATCACATTATTCATTGCATGAACAATTCAAAGCATTTAAAACAACAATGAACAATTTAGCATAAATAAAGTAACACCAATTCATGGCCCTCCTAGCTCTCAAAATGTTGAGTGCTCAAAGAGGCCTAAAGATAACAATCCATAAAACATGAAACATTTAACCATTCACAACCTTATGGTTATACCAAAGCACATTATTTCCTGTATGAACAATCCAAAAGCGTTAGATCAATGAATACCAATTCATGCCCTCCTTCTAGCGCCAAAATGTTGAGTGGTAATTTTACCCAATTGCAAAATCACACTCTCCCTTAGGATTTTGATCTCAAAACCCTCTTTTGCAAAGAAGTTGAAGAAATCAACTTCTCCAAGGTATCTGCTACATTAGAATTTACACATGTGTATTAGTAATCTCAATAAAGATATATCAATTAAAGCTACGAACACCTTAGTGATTGCAAGTAACTGTTAACAAAGGGCATGTGTTGGTTCATTTTACCATGATAAATTAATGATTGTTCATGAAACTTAAATAAAAGCAAATGTGCATGAACAAAGCCTTTGACCAGGTTGATCAAAAAAATTTGTGTGCAGTCCTCCTCAAGTTCGGCTTTCATTCCCACTGGATTGACCTTGTCTACAGTTGTATATCCACTCCCTTTTTTTATGTCCTGGTCAATGGGTCCCCATCTGGGTATTTCCAAAGCGCTAGAGGCCTCGGACAGGGCGATCCTTTATCCCTCATCCTTTTCATTCTTCTGGCGAAGGTTCTGAGTTGGTCCATGAAAGAGGCTCTTCGTCAGAACAATATTTTTGGCATTTTGATGACTTCTACAGTTGATCTTGTCACTCATCAGCAATTTGTGGACGACACCCTCATCTCCGCTAGGGCATCCGTTGCCCAAGCCAAATCGCTCAAGCGGATCCTGTCTCGTTATGAGCAAGCTGCAGGGCAAAAGGTCAATTACATCAAGAGCAAAATCTATTTTATTAACACTCCCCTACGTAGGCAACTTCGGATTGCTAGAATTCTTGAATGCACTATTGATTCCCTGCCTACGTCCTATCTGGGGTTACCTCTATATTATAGCGGGCGGGTGAGTGGGGATATGTGGAACATGATTCTTGAGCGCCTTCACAAGAAACTCGAAACTTGGAAGGGCAAACTCATGTCGCAAGCCAAAAAAGCCACCCTTACCAAAGCTTGTCTTCAGGGGATCCCGACCTACTTCATGTCGGTGTTCATGCTTCCGGTTGCAGTTCACTCCAAAATTGAGAAGATTCAGAGGACCTTTCTATGGTCTAGCAGCGAAGAGAAATCTAGACTCCCCCTTGTTGCTTGGGACAAGGTGTGTTCGAGGATAGACCAAGGCGGTCTGGGGTTGAGAAGATCAAGACTTATGAATTTGGCTCTGATAGCGAAGCATGCTTGGAGGATTCTATCTAGCGACCCGATGGAGTGGGTTAAGCTGGTTAAAAAGAAGTATCTTGGCCCCATTTCCTTCTTGGATGCTGAGACCTCCTTCGTGGCGTCGACCTTTTGGAAATTTGTGCTCCAAACCCGGCATTTGATCAGCCTGGGAGCCCGCTAGATTTTGGGTGATGGCAACCTCATTTTCTTTTATAAGGATAGGTGGGCGACTGAAGAATCCCTTGGGTCGAGGGCGGATCTTGCTGGGCTGAGAGGTTTGACTGACCCTAACTCCCAACTCAGCGTGGCAGAGTTCATAGACCGGAGCACCCGTTTTCCTCGGTGGAAGATTCTAGTTGTGGAGGGGTTTAATAATGAGGTTACCTTTCTTGCAAATATCCTCTAGTCGGTTTTAATTCCTTCTTCCAGGAGGAATGATAGAATCATCTGGAGTGGTACGGAGGATGGGCTTTTTTCTGTTAAATCAGCTTATGAGTTTCTTACCATTAATACTGCTCTGGACTATAGGTGGAATACTGTGTGGAGGAAAGGAGTCATCCCTAAAATCAACTTCTTTGTGTGGATTGCTTTCCACAACAAAGCCTTAACAATTGAAAACCTTCACAAGAGAGGTTTTGCCTTCCCCAATAGGTGTTACTTGTGTCTTGCAGATTGTGAGACGAGGGATCATTTATTCTTGCATTGCTCGTTTTCCCACTATGTTCTTAGTATTGTCCTATCCTCCTTCCAGATCCTATGGTGCTCTCCCCGTTCCCTTAGAGATGCTTTCCACCAATGGCCTAATCCTTTCAAGAATCCCAAACTCCGCTTCCTCCTCGAGGCCTCCTTCCATCATTCAATTTGGCAAATTTGGTTAGAGAGGAATGCCAGAATCTTTGGCAGAGCTCCTAGAGGGCCCCCTTTTGTTGCTCAAAGGGCGTTGTCCTACGCCATCGAGAATTCTATTGTTGTTCCCAATCCCCATCCCTACCTTTCGAGCGAAGAAGCGATTCTCAAAATGATGAATCTCTGGTCGTTTATGGAGGTTGTTAAAGGGCCCTGTCGAAGGAATATTGTTTGGACCAAACCCCTCATGGAGTGGATTAAATTAAACTTTTATGGAGCGGCTAAGGGGAATCATGGGCCTGCTGCTGTTGGGGGTGTTGTCAGATATCATGATGGGAATCTTGTGATGGCCTATTGTGAAGATTTGGGCTCCCAAAAAAATCACTATGTCAAAGCCTGAGATGCTCTAAAAGGTATTCGAATACTCTCTGAGGATCCTCGGCCTCTTATTATTGAGGGTGACTCGCTCAACATCATGAATTACCTTCTTGGCACCTAAAATCCATCTTGGAAAGTCTACAGCATCATCCTCAAGGCAAGAACACTTCTCTCCTATCGTGGTAGGTGGAAAGCAAATCATACTTTGAGAGAAGGTAATCACGTGGTTGACCACATGGCCAACAAAGGGCTCGCGACCACGTGTCCGGTCGTGTGGCGGTCTCGCTTCCCATCCGAGGTGGAAAGGTTGGCCAGAGCAGACATCCATTCATGATGCTTTCCTTGCACAATTTTTGGAAAGCCCCCTCCGACGAGTTTTGGTGTGGCATGGCAATTTTGTCTACTTAGTTGTCCATGGTGTCTTGTCTGTTTTGCTTTCCTCATTTCATTTCTTCGGGCTCTACTTGGTGTTCCTTCGTTTTTGTCCTGTTTCTTTTTCGTTGGGTTTCCAAACCTAAAAGCCCTTTTTACAATTTCCAAGTCTTTAGCATTAGGATGGCTTTACTTGCAATTAGGCTTATTGTTACAGCCAAGAGGTATGATGCATCATTAGAAATATGGCTAATTTTGTACATAAGGTTTTGGGATCCTCTATAAAAACCCACTGTTAATATATTAAAATAATTACCAAAAATAAAAATAAAAGCAAACGTGAATTGACCCTCATATGACCACGATGTAGTGCCTTAATTATTTTTATCTTCAATGTTCTTAGGTAGATTTTATCTTCTTTGGATTAAGTAGATTTTAAACTAGTTTTCATCTTGCATTAAATCCTACTTTAAACATGAAATAGAAGATCGTATCTATCTATGAATGTGAATTTAAAATGATGAAAGGATCCACTAAATGTAGCTTCTATCATGAAGATAAAGATAGCCTTTGATATGATTAATAAATCATCCCTCTTTGATGAAATTAATTTTCATAAAGAGAACAATTTATTGCTTTAAAATAATGGCCTCATAATGTCATTATGAATTATCTCTCTTTAATGAAATCAATTTTCATAAAGAAGAAATAATTTAATGTCTTAAAACACGAGCCTTTAATGTAATGATAAATTACCTCTTTTTAATGAAATCAAAATTTCCATAAAGAGAAGGTGCATTTATTGCTCCAAAATGATAGCTTATGTGAATGTCAATAATATTTGCCCTCCTTTAATAAAATTGAAATTTTCATGAAGGAAAGTTCATTTGTGCTTACAAATAAAAACATAAAGCAGAAAAAATTTGATTTGCCTTGAAAATGTAAAAAACATGAAATTTCGAAATTATAAAAAACCCTTAAAAATAGCAGTTTTCAAAAATAATATAAAATCAAAATGGCCTCGGAATGAATTTGAATTTGTTGCGTATGCAAGATTGAAGTTCATTCTAGGGCTCCATGCATTTATTTTAAAGTTTTAATTTTTTTTATTTTTTTTTATTTCTAAAAATTAAAAATATATATATGCAAAAATAAAGTTAAAAAAATAATAATAAAAAACAGAAATGCTGCAACCAGAATTTCTCCACAAACCCTACAAGCATGAACATTCTGCACAAAAACTAGCATTAGCGTTACCCAAATTTACGCAGTCAAACAACTAATGCGATGCAAGCTTCTAAGGAAAGGGTGCAATAAACTGGAAATAAAACACATTAACCATAAAAAATGCATTGAAATCTGCTATATCTCCATTATATTACAACAAAAACAAGGTAATCAATGTTTACAATGTGTGCAAAAAATTTACCCCTAAAATAGGCATCATGTGGTGAAAATGCAGTCCAACAGTTTGGCAAAAACATTCAAAAATTTGGCCTCCACAATGGTCCAGCCAGGTCCTAAAAAATCTAGCCTTTCTTCCATGTTAAAAATGAATATTTAACATTTAGAATCGACTCTTCATTTCACTTTCTCCTGTTTTTTGTTTCACCTTTTCATTTCATTTTCCCATATGTTCGCCTTCCTTCGTTTGGTTTTCATCTCTTGTTTTGGTTATTTTGGCTTATGTGAAAGCCCCTTATTTTTATTAAATTATTTTTATTTTCCACACTTGAATATGCCTTGTTGTTACCAACCTTCCTCCCATGCTACGGACTCCTCCACCTGTACATACGGACAGTAATTTGCTTTACGTTTCGTCTTTGACAACCCCAAACCTTTTATCTTCATCTCACATGCACGGCTGTGTAACGCTCCCTTCGTCTTTTGTTTTATTTATACATGTTATAATATACAATAATGAAGGACCTTAATTTATAACATTACACCCATATATAGCCGAAACCTCATTTATTGCATGTTGGGTAACACCCCCCTAACGACACATGATTAAATGAGGCATATGATGTTTACTATTTACTTGACATCCCTTTGTCTCTTATGAGACCATGCTAACACATGTATGGTGTGGGTCATCTTAATATTTGCGTGGTCATTACCCTAATGAGGGCGGTATTCAAATCCCACATGCCCGCTAGTTGTGTAGCCACTAATCCGTCAATGTCCATCATCCATTTGTTGTCGCATTTTTATGGTAGCCATGTATTCGTGTTCCACGCTATCCACAATGTCCACTGCTTACCCCTATGCAAACTATTCTCGCCACGGTGTCTACGTCATATTAATGTTGCAATCTTCAACATTAACATAGGGCTCTAAATTGTCGAGATGTTTTAAATGAACACCCCCAAATTTAGCCCCATTATTCGTTCTTTCCCGATGTGTACTATGTGCCAAACTAAAATATGACTCCAATTGACAACTTCGGTAGCAATATGGGACCAATGTTCATCACACCCTTTGCTATTAAACTACGTCCATCCTATATCCCCATTGGTTACGTCCTTAATCATCATCGTCGACATCGAGAATTTCTTCCCTACCGTGTAATACTACTCTTGGTGCATTGACATCGTTGGTTCAGTTTTTGTTTACTATATACTAAACTTATTCCAAAATTGGCATGTCCTCGCAATACTGTCGCGTCCTCTACATAGCAATGTGTGAATCCCCATTCGTCATGGTGTTAGAATCTATCGCATCATCACCGTCAATGCCTAGTTGGCATTCTCTCTCCATAAGGGGGGCTCCTCATCGTCGATTGGCTTCGTGAGTGAGGAGTTTACATTTTTTTATAACCTTAACCATCGGGCTCATGTCAAATACGCCTGCAGGAATATGTGTTGTGCTGGTCAAATAACCGACCCATCTACCATATAGAATCATGGATGATCACTCGAAACAGTGCTCCTATAGGTGTCGGTATTGAATCTTCAAACTGCCACCTCGTTGATGCATGTTGTGTAAGGATTGAAACAATCAACGTCGAACATCATTGTGTCGATATATGACCAACATAAACGACATGGGGGCACCCATTACTTCTTTGAGTTGTTTGCATGTTATTCACCATCGAGAGGGTTCACATTGTACACTCGGTCCTCATCGACACCATGAACACCTTATACCCCGTCGATGTTCGGTTAAAGCCATCACGTCATCGAACTGCCTTTGTCTTTATGATATCCATATGTCGAGAATCTTCTAGTGGGCTTTATGTGTCGTGGTCGAAACTATCAGTATCCACTACTACTATTGGGCTATAATTAGCCATGGGCCTGTCCTCTATGTGTCGAAGACTACGCATGCCAATCCATCTTCTCATCCGTCGTGAACCATTCTTGCCAATATCTCTTCTGCCATGCGCGTTATGTAGGCTACCAAAATACGAGGTGCCATGTATCCGGGTTCACCCAAAATCATCGCCATGGTTTCTCAATGTTATTTCCTTCCACCCATACTATTGGCAACCTGAAATCCATGTCCATAATTTCTCCAGCTTCAATTTCTAAAGTCTTGGCATGCAATCTGTCCACAATGGACCTCCTGCATGTCGTCGGTAGATACCATGAACCTTCTTCATCACACTACCACCCTCCATATGTGGGCCCTTCTTTACGATATCAATATGGGACCTACGTTCATCACGATCGCCATATCCAACACCTTTAAATTGTTTTGGGTGTCTCTGTCGCGTTTGCTTTCCCCATCCTCGTCGACAATCATTATTTGCCTAGGCACCATGGTGTTCCTACACATCGGTTTTGCGTCTATGTCTTCAAATTTATGTCTGGAGATCTCCTTAATCTTAGTTTCCTGAAGTCCACGCGATCCCAAATCCTTTCATCACTCCTCGCGCTAGTCGAATGCTGCCTGCGCAAAAAAAATCCACATTAGACTAGCATGAGACCCACATAAAATCAACTCAAAACTTTAAATAAATGGACACTATGGTAATAAATCTAAAATTGATTCAAAAAAGGCAAACCCACTCTTTTCATTTTATATCATTTCATGTATGAAGTAAATGTATAAAATATATATCGATATATATATATAAATATTTTTTATTTTTTATTTTTATTTTATTTTTGTTTTTATTATCTTTTATTTTTTATTTTATTAAAATAAAAATTTTATTGATTTGAATTAATTTTAAAAGTTTAAATTGAATTAATTTAATTCAACCTTTAAAATTGATCAAACAAGAGAAACAAATGAAATCTAATTAACAATCAAAACCACCTACAAGACATCCAACACTCAAAACGAAACAAAATACCCAAATAAGCAAACTAAAAGAACCAAATGCAAGCAACGATTCAAAGGGCTAATGTGACCCAATCCACAAGTATCATCACAACATAATGATTTGAGAAAACCAATCCAATGGAGATGTTTGCATGCTAAGGATATCAATCAAGAAGCCCATATGAAATTTGTGAAGGACACCTATAAATCAATGATCAACCCAAAATTTCCAACCAATCTTAAAGAAAAAAGGTGTGTCCCCAATCTTTTGGGGTAGGTTGTGGAGCAGCCACAATAGTCTTTATTTTTTGATGTTGTGTTTTTTGTATTTGTTTGTTATTGTTTTTGTTGTTTTAGTCATGCTCATTGAGTGTGTCGAAGGGGCAAGCCAGGTGCAAGCCTTGGGTATTTTTGGTAGAATAGATACCTTTGCCTCCTTGGGACTTACCCAAAAGTGGCATCTCATCTGGGGTGTTTTCCATAAAAAAAAAAAAAAAATAGCTCTTTGCCCTCTTAGAATTATTAGTGGAAATAACCAAAGGAAACACAAAAATTAACCCAAAATCATTTAAGAAATGTAATTCTCCTACTCTAACTTGTCTCGCATATCATGTTAAACTATGTAAAAGTCCATTTTTAGTCATTCATATGTTTCAATTAGAGGTAAAATAATATCTTAAATCACTTGTTAGTGTAGACACCCAAAAGTCGCACATTGTCCCTCTCCTCATCTTCATGGTCAATCAATTTGCAAAACCCTCGAAAATTACATAAATTGGCTCAAAACACTATTCATTTATTAAAATCACTATTCATCATCCTTAGCCCCCTTGGGCTAGCTAAGCCCCTTCCTACGCTTAACTATAGGTCCTCATGTGACCTCCTTCACAACTCAACTAAGGTTGAATTCTCCACCATGGTCAAAAAGCACTTTATGGGCAAAAAGTCAACAACTTTAGTCAAAACTTGCTTTATGGCTAATTCTATGGTTAATTAGGCTAATCATGCTTAATCTAAACCCTCCACCTCACCTAGTCTACTTTGACTAGCCTAGCCTTGCCACCTCTCACCCAGATATTTCCTCCACCTCACACTCTCCTGGGCAATAAATGAGAAATGGAGACTTTTGCACATAAAAGGCAATTCTAAATTAGAAGATATTTCCAAAAATGTTTCAATAAATGCCATTTGGAGACTTTCCTCTAGGTCATCATGACTTGTAGATGGGTGAGGGATTCTCTCACCCAATCTCATTTATAAACTAGGACACCTCAAGGGACACCTCTTAGGTGGACACCTCACCACATACACCTCACATGGGACACCTCATCCTCTCCCCTAGCCTTGGCCAAGTCTATAAGTAGAAGGCCATTTTCACCATTTTAGGGATTCCAACTTCACCATTTTATGGATTCCAACTTTATCTTACATAAACTTTGTTGAAATCATTTCAGACTCATAGCATCCATCATACATCCAATACATCCACATAGCAATAGGGTTTTTGTCATATTCATAACATTCCTTGTGATCTAGATAGGTTATTAATAGCAAAAGGTGACCCATCAGGAATAGTAGCATCAACATCACTTAGAAAACCTATTATGTGAACTCTGTCGAAGACAGTTAAGTTTGCACGACCCTATGTGAACTTTAAAGTACAACTAGGTTCGCACCCGCCCGTGTCAACCTCTGCTACAACAAAACAAAGGTTACAAAATAGGTAAGTATGGCTTAGTTTAGGGTTTTACATCATTTTATGTAATTTTCTTCATGTTTTAAGCTTATTTAGAGAGTCTTTTGTCTTCATAAACATGGGGTTTGACTGAGGCAGGCCCCTAAACATTCTAACTATATTTTGTAGGCCCAACAAGTACAAAGAACACATCAAACAAGTGGTGGCCCACGAGCAAGAAGCCCACCTGCACTGAGGAACATCAAGAAGACAAATCCTAGAAGACCCAATTGTAGCCTTCAGGGCAAGAGTTGTAAAAAGGGATTTCACTTTGTAACCTCTTTTTATTTTAATAACAAAAGCAGCAAGATTCTATAATTTTGAATGAATATTGTAGTGTCTTTTTTGAATGGTTTTAGTTAGATGAGGCATTTTTGGCCTCATCAAATCTTAGTCACTTAACATGACTTTTAAAATCACTAGATCATAATTCATCGAGAAGACCTCATGGAAAATGATCACTGACCAAAAAGTTGGAAAATGAATATGCGTACATCTCAAGTTGGATGCAACAAATCAAATTCATTAAGCCACATCAACTCCAAGAGTTGCGATAAAATTTCTATCAAAAATAAATTTTACAGGCTACCAGATCCTCAAAAAGAGCTTATCCCAATTGGATTGAACGTCCCCAGGCCTCAAAAAATAAACACTCAATACTATTGTGCTACATAGATGAATCACTTTTGCAATGTGGCTACGTATGTCTCTACTTTAGAGGATGTCACGATGTGTCTATTGAAGAACATTGCAGTCGACATTACAAAAACATCCAAGCACTTTGTTTTATCACTAAAAGATGAAAAGATAAATATTTCTTTAGATATATTCACATAAGAAGATGAGGTTGATTAAATGCAAATCCAACAATGTCAAAAATGAGAGCATTTGTGAGTAGAGTGACTTGGTGTGAGAAAGGATGACTGCAAACCAAATTCTAATGTTGAGACTCACATCTAACCTATAAACATCATCTATTCAAAAGACGTCTATCTAAATTAGAACCAGTATGAGACAATTTATCTTTGTCGCTGTAAAAAAAGGCCTGGTCATAAAACTTCATATTCCATCTTGAAACCTGCTTTGATACCATTGATGTGGAATCCAAAAGAAGCTAGGATTTGCATTAACAAGTAGTGTTTAAATAGCACAATTTAAACTGTAAATCCTCCAAATATGGGTGATATACTAACAAACTTGTTTATTTTAGGGATTGTTACTAACAACCCACTAAATAATATCCATCTAGAAGATATTTCCAACTAACACCTATATAGAAGATTTACTAAGTCCAACATGAGCCACAGAAGCTCATGTTTTATAAAAGGAATAAATTTTATTTTAAGAAAAAAATAGACTAAGTCTAATAAGCCTTCGAAACATATTCCTATGCCTATCAAATGATTTCCTCATCAGAAGTCTATTTTGTTCTAGAGTGATCACTTCCATCAGGAGGATATTGTTGTTGCATGTACATTGATGTTTGAGATGATAATGATGGTTTATCCCAAAGTTGCCAACTATAGAATTGTTATTTCTTAATATCTATCACTATCTCATATTTGGAAAACCTCATTATTTTTGCTACATTTAGCATTGTTGCCTAATTGAAGTATGGGTTAGCATAATCAACAACACATGTAAAACTTGACAAGATGGATGATAGAAAATTAGTTGCATGAATGTTGAAGAAATCAAGGGAGAGTTCATGAGTTACCTATAAGAAGAAGCATATGAATAGCCAATTGTGGATTATAGTCGAGGGCATAACTTGAGCAACCTGAGGTGGAACGAGTTTGGAATCCTCAAGAGGATGATAGGTCTAGTGATAGAAGTGTAATATGGTAGACATTGATATTAACAATGGAAAATGAGATGCAATATAAGTCGTATCAAACAATAGAAGAAAATGTTTGCTTAAGACAAGATGCTAACATGGTACATGCACAAGAGTGTTTGCTAACACCGAAGCAAGCAAGGATATTTTGCCAAGCGGTATAGATGATGGGAGTTAGATACCATATTAATCATGCATAAGTGCTTGGCTAGATCCAAAGATCATATATTCATGAAGGAGGTCACAAAGTAAAGGTTCACTAGAGATTAATCAAGGGTTGTTTAAAGACATCACAAAACATGAAAAGACACTGAGTGAAAAACTACTTAGAACAAAAGAATGTAAAGATGAGGAGTTATCCAAGAAAGCATTAAGTGAAGAAAAATTGGAAGAGAAAAACCAATCACCAATGGAAAACATTACAAATAAGGCAGGTAAACAAAAGAGCTCATATTTTACTAGAGAATGGAAAGAAGACCATGTATGCCATATAGGGAAATGTACAACAATCTAGAAATTCAATGGAGTGAAGGATCTTGATGTATGGATACAATTATTTTTTATGATATTGTGATGGATTGCAATTTATTGACATTTAAAAAGAGAAGCAATACAACCTTTCACAACATGGGAAAGTTTAATGGATGAATTCAAGAAAGAATTTAGACCGTTGAGACATGATACCAAGATTATAATGAAAATCTATTCCACTAAATAGAAAAGGGATGGGGATATAAAATCCTACAATTGATGATTAAAGCAACTCATTGATAATATGGAGTTACAACAAACAAACATAATAGTAAAGAAATGGTTTATTGATGGGATATTTCCCATATACAAGAAGAAATTGAAGATTATACCGTGCTTGACATATGAAAAAGCGTATGAGATTGAGAGAAACTTTGAGAGTGAAGCCAAGTAAACAATAGTCAGTTTAATTCACTTTAGAAGTGATGATTCAATTAGTGACAAAGAGGACTTGCATGTGGCGATATAGTCGATGAAGAAGGATTTTGATAGGTTGTTTAATGAGGTGAAAGGTGAAAAAACAAAAGAGAAGAAAGTTGTATGGTGCTCATATTGTAAATCAAATGGGTATGCAAACATAAATTATTCGAACAACGCATATTGTAATATATGTAATGTCTTGGGGCATGTTGTCGGATAATGTCCATTCAATTTGAGAAGTGAGAGTCATCATACTATGACGATGCAAAAAGAGGAAGAAAAAAATCCAAATACATCAAGGAATGAACAAGGAGAAACTAGTGGTGGTTACAAAAATAATCATCATGGAGGAAGACAATAGCAACAAAATAATTAGTAAGGAGGAAAAAGTCGATCACAAAATGATTCAGACGAAAGGCCAATCATCCAATGTAAAAATTGCCAAAAGTGGGGGAATTTTGAAAAGAATTGTCCAAGCCCATAAATAGGAAGTGCAAGCAAAAATAATGTTTTGCACATGTGTAAATGGTGTGTCTTGGGAAATCACAAGGAGGTCAATTGCTTGAATAAAGTGAGTTCTAGCAGGACTCAAAATGTTAATTTGATTTACATAAGTGAACCTCTAATAAATCATCAAGAGAAGAAGAAACATGTGTTGGAGGTAATGAGAGCTCAAGTAAAGAAGACTAAGCATCACCTAAATCCTACCAAGGAGAAGGAGCGATGATAGACAACACATAAAATTATTGAATAAGGGATGACAAAAACAAAATAGGATAGACTACTCCTAGAGAAAAAAGTTAAAGAAACCTAAGGAAACAATCATCAATGGAGCAGTTGGCAGTGTAAGCATTAAATATGACAATTGAGTTTAAGGTGTCCAATTTACTTGGTGTAATACCTAAGTTGTATGTGAAGGTCAAATAGATCACACACACAGGATGGTAGTAGATCCAAGCGAGGTGGTAGTGATAAAAAAGGATCAATACATTGATCCTACAATGTTGATGATTGAAGAAGGTAATAAGTCAACTTTGATCCATGTGGAACTATTGGATCATAAATTAACGTAGATTATTATTGATGGAGGGTCTAGTGTAAATGTCATGACAGAGAAAACATGAGAAGAAATTGGAGCATTATTCGTGTGGTCTCAAAAAATTTTATTGTACAATGCAGATCAATACGACATAGGGATGAAGGGCGTATTGATGAAATGGAAAGTAAAGATTGTTGATCAAGAATTCATCATGGATTTTGTGGTGATTGCAGTGCAAAAACTAGCCTATGATGCATTTCTAGGATACGGATGGCTAAGAATGGCAAAAGTGAATCATAATTGGGAGAAATAATGCCTTGCATTTAAGAAAGTCAAACACAAATACATGACAAATTTGAAGAATCAATTTGTAATTCAAGATATTGCAAAATCAAATGAATTAGTAAGTTCATTTTTAGATGAATAAAGTGGATATGAACAAAATGAGGGTGAAGTGTTTGAACTCAAGGATTGTCCAAAGGATGAGGAGGACTCTTACAAAGGACTTTTCCATTGAAAGATACAGGATTATGAGGTGTTCATGCCACACTATATTTTTACATCCACACAAAGGAGAGTTGTGATGAAAAGAAGAACAGTGTGTAAGATATTGATGAAAGTAGTCAAAAGAAGTCCACATCGAAGAAGGATGAAGAAAATGAGAAATGGACATTTCCAAAAAAATTATGGAGTACACAGTAGGAGATGCGGTAATTGATGATAAACCAGCCCACTTGATAGATGTACTCGAAGCAACAAAAGAACCTGATGTCATAAAATACGAAGGACCAAAGATGGCATAGGTGAACCTCAACAAGGAGGGAGAAGAAAAGATTATCCATTGTGGAGATGAATGGCATCCAATGTTGAAAGCAAAATTTTCTTGTACGAGAAGGATGTGTTTTCATGGACTTATAAGGATCTAAAAGGAATACCACCAAAGTCGTGTGTACATTGAATCCCATTGATTCCAAGTGTGTAGCCACTAAGAAAATGACCATACAATAAGAATCTAAATTATGCAACCCTAGTGAATGTAGAGATTAAGAAGATGCTTGATGTTGGTATTATCTTCAAAGTGACAGTTGGTGAGTGGGTGTCACCTATAGTGATCACTTTGAAGAAAGAGGTGAATCTGATTTGTATCTATGTAGATATCTGGAGCCTAAATGCAATGATGATAAAATATCCTTTCCCCCTTCCTTTTACAAAGTCCATATTTGAAGGAGTGGCATGCCATGAAATATATCTATTTTTGGATGGATTTTCAGGGTATAATCAAATTAGCATTGTTGAGGAAGATAAGTTGAAAGTGACCTTTGTAATGGAGAACGTAATTTATGCATAGAACTAAATGCCTTTTGGTCTATGCAATGCATCCACCACTTTCCAAAGGATTATTTTATATATCTTCTATCAAATGTCTACAAGGAAGCTCAAAGCTTTCCTAGACAATTGGTCTTTATATGGGAAGACAACCAAACATCTACAATTATTGGAATAATGTATGAGATTGTGCAAACAAGCTCACCTAGAATTGAACCCAAGGAAATGTATATTAATGGTTCCTTATGACAAGTTGTTAGGACACATTATCTATAAGTAAGGATTAAAGACCAATGGATAAAATATGAATCATATTGAGCATGGAGGAGCCATACAATGTGAGCTTGGTGAAGACCTTTTTAGGTAAAATTGACTATTACAAAAGGTTCATAAGAAAGTATTCACAAGTGTCCTATCCATTAGATGTAATTACATGCAATAATGTTCCTTTTAAGTGGATTGAGGAACATAAGAGAACCTTTGAAGGGCTAAAGGTGTTGTTGGTATGCATGCAATTCTAGTTTTTCTAGATTGGGAAAATAATTTCATGTTTGTGTCGAAGCATTAAATTTTGTGATCGTATGCAAATTGGCCCAAGAGGAGCATTTTGGGCTTGATCATCCCATTTATTTTATGATTTGGTTATTATCAAGAGCAAAGAAGAATCATAACGCAACGAAGAGGGAAAATTTGAGGATGGTTTATGAAGTATAAAACCTTAGACATTACTTGCTAGTCAATCCCTTTGCTTTATATGCTGACCATCAAGCGTTGTTATACTTGATAGGTAAACCAACAATATATGGATGAATGAGGAAGTCACTAATCACATTACAGGAATTTGTGTTTTGAGTGGTGGTGAAACTTGGAAAGGAACATGTGATAGTGGATCAATTATTGAGGATTCGCTCGAGAGAACCTGCTAGAGGATGAATACTAGATGAATTTCCTAATGCACAATTGTTTATGGTGAATGTGGTATCGACATGGTAAAAATATATTGGTAAGCTACCATAGGAGATGATGGTAGCAGAGAAACAAAAAATTATTATAAAATCGACACAGGCTTGTTATACAAGATTGGACCATATGGAATCTTGCAAAGGTGAGTGATGGAGGAGGAAGTCCATACAAAATTGAAGTAAGCACATGAATGATTGGTCTTTGGGGCTAGACACAATGATAAGGAAGGTTTTTTTGGCAAGGCTATGGTGGCCTATTGTACATCGCAATGGAAAACTTGCCAACATACGAGGAAGCCACTAAAAAGAGATTTTATGTTGTTACATCCTTCTCAACGTTAAGAGATATTCGATAGATGGGATCTAGATTTTCTTGGACCAATAAAGAAAAGTAAAGGAAGAAGATGTTGATACATTGTGGTAGCAACTAAATACTTGATAAAGTGGGTAGAGACACAAGCCCTACTTGATAGTACAACCCATTTATTGTACAACTAAGTAATTACAAGGTTCAAAATTCCTTTACAAATAATAAGTAATAGAGGATAACACTTTGTCAATGAGACCATACGAAACTTGACTATGGAGTTCAGGATCTTCCATTCTTTGTCTAGTCTAGATTACTCCTGAGAAAATGGACTAGCGACAACAACAAATAAGGTCCTAGTATCAATAATATACAAGACATATGAAGTGAAAGGAGATAATTGGAAAGAGAGATTGCTAGTAGTCCTATGGGTTTACAAAACAACATTCAATCCAATGACAAACCATATGCATTTTCAATTGATGTATGGGCAAGAAGTCGTAGTGTTGGTAGAGTTTTTGGTACTCAATTTGAGGGTGGCAGTAGAGAACCATCTAGATGACCAAGAGAGCATAGAGGAGAGGCTCACGACATTGGTGCAACTAGATGAGAAGTGAATAATGTATCAATGGGCAACAAAGATTGCCCAATGACGAAGGAAGTTGTGGCATGACAAGCACCTGATAAATATGAAGTTGAAGATAGGTGACTCGGTGCTTAAGTTCAATAGAAAGTATGATATCAATCTAGGGAAGCTAAAGACCCTATGGGCCCTTCCAAGTAGTTGAAGTGATAGATAATAGGGCAATAAGGTTGCAAAAGTTGGACAAGACACAATATCCCAATACAATCAATGGTTCAAAGTTAAAATTGTATAAAATGAAAACATAAGTAAATATGGTTATTTTTGAATCATCACAGGAAGATATCATAGGAAGAATAGTTGAAGCACTACAATAGTCTTCGGATAGATTTAAAGAAATTTAATTTTAGGAACAAGAAGACCCTAATGGGACCACAAATTATGGTACAAATCAAGAAGAGGAAAAGATGAACCTATAATGGTTGTTCAAAACAGGAGGAGGTAAACAACCTATGATTGAACAACGAGATTTGGAGCCTAAACCAATTGAATGAATAAAAATATAGGTTATTGTACAATTCCTAAACATAGAGGAATTACGGAGACTCCAATTACTCATAGATGAGGAATTGCAAAGGAAGGAGTATGAAGTAAGAGAAAGAACTAATATAGAACCCAAGAATGAAGAAAGGTTTGATGATGAATCTCGAAGTGAAGAAAGCAAACAAGAAGAGGTAGGATAGTTAACGTAATTTGAAGTCCTACAATAGATGATGCGTAGAGAGATGTAGAGAAAGCAAGAAGAATATGAGACTCTAAGTAGGTATAATATAAGAATGAGAGAACAAATTGTTCAAGAGCTAAATGAAACAATGCAAAGGCTTAAGGAAAGAGAAGTACAACAATAACAAGAACTAAACAATCTTGAATAACGACAATTGACTAAAGAACAATAAGCATATGAACTATGGAGAGATATCTATGAAGTACATTCATCTTAGGAAGAGAAAGGAAGGAAAATAGAAAGTAGCAGTTTATTCACCATGAGTTCAAGTAGTTCCTCGATGAGCTTGTATGCAATTAATATAAATAGTAGTAGCAATAGCAACTCAATATCACCATTGACAAGGAGATCCAGAAGGAACTTAACTAGAACTCAACTAGTTTACCAAGCAAAGAAGGGATGCCTAAGAAGACTCGAAGAAGTATCGAGAGGAGACTGAAAGAGACATTGACATCTCTTACTAAATGAAAAGGTGAACCTAGTAGTTTGCAAGGACTACTAGGTACTCCAATTGACATACCACAAGAAGGTAACTTAGGCAATTTGGGGAGATTATTAGGTCTTCTCGGTAGTCTAAGGTTACCCAACCGAGGGAGGAGTTTGGTTGGCCTCACTCCTAATGGCTCGAGGGAAATAAATTTACCTCATGTTACCTCTAGACAACAAGGTCAATAGGATGGGCCACAAGGACCATTCTTTGATCAGACACGAAACAACCAACTTTTAAGTGAATGACATGTTGGCTTGTCTAAACCATCTCATGGTTCACATTGAAACCGAAGATGCTATATTATATAAATGAGGACAAAGATGAACTTTGAACAGTTGGAGGACAAAAATAATTATTCCCTTACTATGCATGTTTACCCAATGGAAAGAGTGGTGGTAAGAGAGTCATCATAAGTATGATGATGAAGGACTATGGAAGAACAAAATCGGATTAGACATGAAATATTTTGGCATAGTAGATTAAAGTTGTGAATAATGGATTATTCCATAGGTCCAAATAGGCATACAAGCAACAACCAAACGAGGCAAGTGCCAAGGAGTTGTTAGCAGGTGCAAAGGATGGTAGGGCCAAGTTTGCGAGTGGACTAGACGACTGGGCACAGTCTATAATTAAGCATGACAAAAGATTATAGTCTATAATTAAGAAGGTTCTCAAGATGATGATAGGATGATAAAGTGTCATTGGGAAGATCATTAAATGATAGATGAAGGCTAGGAAATAGGGTGTCATCAAGAAGATCATTAGATGACAGATGAAGTCCAATAAATTGTAACCCAAATAGAAGATTACCATCGAGAGATTGGGCATACAGTAGGGAATTTTAGTCATGAGATGACACATGGGGAAAATCATTGTAAGAGGAGAGAAGAACAAGACTCGTTGATAGAATATGCTATTGAGGTCTAAGTGTGCATCATCATACAAATTATATGAAGGATATGACATGTGGCAATCATCAATTGTAAATTATGTAAATAGTAATTTGAAAAACAATTTTTTTTTTTTTTTCAAAAAGCAAGAAAAAGATAAAAATAGAAGAAAAGTAAGAAATGCACCGTCACTCGCATGTAGGGTGGTGACCTGGAAATCATCCATCAATCAAAGCATCAAAGTGTTAGTTGCATAATCGTCTATATGGATAACTAATTTTGGAAAAATTATAAATAAAGGCAAGTCAGGAGGCATAAGCATAGTGTAATCACTCAAAGTTGTAGACGAGGAGAAGGATGTAGAAAATTTATAGACTTTAGGTAAAGTTGAGGAGAAAGCCACAAAAGGACGTATTGCCCAAGAGACATTGTTGAAGCTAAGAAAAGAGTTGCAAACAAAGGGTTTCCAAGACAAAATAAGTACTAGAGCATGGTAGACTATTTGTCAAGACAAGGATTGCTTAAAAACCATACAAAAGGAAGAGAGGGTCGTACAAAGAAGACTGTTGAATTTTCAAAACTTTCACCATATTAGTTAAGTCACAAAAAGTTAATCGTCATTTGAAGAAGCTATAGTCATGAGATTCAAAGGAGCTACCATTTGAAGCATTGTTAGGGGCTAAGAGTTAGAGGAGTTGCTATATGAAGCATCATCAAAGGCTAAGAGTCAGAAGAGTTATTATCTGAAGGTGTCATCTAAAGTCATAATGTAAGGAAGAATCATCTAGAGATTGCAACAACAAAAGCCTTGTTGTTTGGGAAAAGTGACACCATCTACAACCCAAGTACTATCAATGGAAGGAAGTATTGTTAGTAGGCTTGAATCTAAGTACTATCGTCAGAAGAAAATATTGCTAGTAGAACTACAATTTGATAGTGTTGTCAAAAGGGTTTTGTCGGTATAATTGTAAGGGAAGTTAGAAAAATATTGTCCAAAAGGAGACATCATTCAAGAAATTGCCATAATTAAACAATCATAATCCTAAAGGAAAAAGTAGATTTCCAAGATGCACAAGAAGCTAACTATTCTTCAAACAATTTTATAGGTGAAGCAATAGAGAACTCAATCAAATCCGATTTTAAAAGGACATTTGAGGCATAGTAATGGAGGACAATCATGAGGAGGTGAGAGGGACTATGGTTTGGACACAAAAATATGCAATGAACGAAAATCATGACAAAGAATGGGAGCTAGTATTTCATAAGAAAGGCACAAAGATTCTAGCCATCAATAGAAGGAGAAGGTACCTTTGAAGATACAACTTGGGTACACTTAATGAGAGAATATTGTTAGACATGGTGGGAGAAGGCCCCAAAGAAGCATTCATTGCAGATGGAGTTGCAGGCGGTAAGATTTAATTTTGTTTTGCAAGTGTCAAGATTCAATAAGGAGTTCTTCAAGGATTATTTACTATAAACGTTGGAGACATATGTTTCGCAACTCAATGCAAGCAAAGTGCGAATGGGTGACCTGCAACTGATTATTATATTTTTAGAAGGAAAATTTAGAAAGATATTTGGTTTTCCTAATCAAGTACTAGTAATAAAGGATTAAAGGGACTATAACCGAAGTATACAATTGATCCAAGAAGTAACGAACGTCACCCCAAAAGAAGTCTAGAAATTGATGTCATATGTGATCCAAGGAGTTAAGCATCAATAGTTGAAAAATGAAGAGTTGCAATGCACCATGAATGTTATATTGACAAGATTATCCAAAGAATGGAGAGCCTTAGAGTTAACCATATGGCTTATATCATATGTCCAAAAGGCAGTAGTAGTTGGAGAAGCCTATGACTGGGCATCCTACCTCTCATACCACATTAAGACTTTCTTAATGCGAAGTATGAAGAATTTCTCAATGGTATTTCATGCCAGTGGATTATTGTTGAACACTACAATGTAGGAAAGGATAGATATTCTAGGGTTGGATCTTCCCAAAGAATTACCAAACTTGGCATCAATAGTGCTAAGGTGGATAAATGCAAAGCCAAAAATGAAAGGAGGCACTTTGACAAAAGCATCTAGGACGACGATGATGTTGAGGACAGATCTACTAGGCTATAGACCTAGTGAAGATTTGTAGGAAGATACACCACCATTGAGGCCCCATCAAGGCCAAATCTGACCCTATACAAGAGAAAACATAGGAAGTTAGTATTAGAACAACCTCAATACCTATAACAAGCTATAGTGGAGGCAAGTGGAAGGATGGAGCAGGCTATGAAAGAAAAGCAACAACAAAAAACAATGTAGGAAGAGCTTAGAGGAGAAGCTATAGTTTGACAATAGTAGGATTTGGATTATACAAAGATTGTGCTCATGGAAAAGGAAGTCTAGAAAGCTATGGATATGTTGGGAAATGAACAAGTTGGATAGCTAAAATTTTGGTAAAAAATCAACAACTTGATCTGAGTACATCATCTCCAGTGCAAGGGGAGTCACACTTTGAGATTACATCCATAGTGGAAGAAGATCAAGTAAGAAAACAAGTTACGATTACTAAAACATTGAAGAAGTAAAAGCCTACTAAGTCAGCAAAGATGCTAGAAAAGGTAAGGAATTGACACTAAAAGATGTAGTACCTATAATAGTAGAGCCAAGATAAGACTTATAAGATAGTCAGCATTTGAGAAGATGCAATTTGTATAAGGGAGGAAACAACTAAAAGAGGATAACATTGGCTAATACAACAAAAAAACTAGTGATGAAGGGCAAAGCAACAAAGAAACCCATCAAGTTGTTAGGGCAAGGTGAAGAGCATGTTGTTGAGACTACCACAAATAATGACACAAATGATGACTTAAGTGAGCGTATGCTTATAGAAGTGTCAAATTTTAGGCAACCACAAAATATGGAAGAGCACATTGATGGTCAAGTTAGTACTTATTTGAATAAGATATCTAAAGCCATAGTTTGAAATTGAAATTTAAGATACACTGTGTTGGACAATGGAGAAAATGGCAGTTGATGACAAGAAAGAGTTGGCAAGTTTGTGAATTGGATCCATGATGAGAAATGGATGACAAAACTTGCCAAGATTCATAAAATGTAGCCTTGGGAGTTGGAGATTAGCAGTATTAGAACTATGGCTTGGGTATACGAACTGCTAGAGAGAACCCTAACAATGTATAGAAGATCATCCCATATTAATATAAATGGAAGTTGTAGTGTACTTTGCCAAACCCAGTTGAACAAATGTGTAGTATGTGGAATTAGCTCTAGAATAATTCTTGACCTATGCTAAGGTAGTTTTTTTGGCATACTTGGTGACATTGTTAGTTGCAAAGCTTCATAGTGTAGGTGAAGAGAAAGCTAACCTAATGCAAACAATAGAGGTTAAATTTTGGTAGGCGAGTGAAGTAGCCAAAGTAGAACTAGTCAAGATGAAACAACTTGAGGAGATGCAAGAGAAGACAAAGGAGGTTAAGGAGAATAATAAGGAAATCAAAGAAAATAATTAGGAGATCCAAGTGCTCCATTAGAGAGTAGTTGTGGTAAGCTAAGACAAAAAAAACTAGAGCACAAAGACCAGACAAGCAAAATGCAACATTGATGTAAGGGACTGCGAACGAGGCCTTCATAAAAAGGGAGGAGGAGATCTTGACAAAGTTGGCAGAAATGGAATAGAAAACCAACCATTTTGGCCCATAATAGGCCAAGTACTACATTTATGCTAAGATACTCAAGGATGAGAAGGAGACCTTGAAACTGCAAATTGTTGAACTTGGAGGAGTACCTATTCCACAACCTCAATAAGTGAGTTCAACCCAATTGAAGCAGATAAGGAAGTTAACGAGGACATCAACCAATTTAAAGGGGAGGAAAAACGTAGACACTAGTTCTAAGCAGAAATAGAAATGAAAGTGTTTATAGAAATGTTCAAGTGTTAGGCACTAAGTGAGTCCAAAAGGAATGCAATGTAATGAAATGAGGTGTAATGCAAGAAAATGTAATGTAAATGTCATAGTCGTCATAGTCAAGCGCCAAATATTTGATATATCGTAAAAATGGCATTATGTCTAAGGAACATAGGCAAGGGGGAAACAATTATGTGTAAGTTGTTGTGGAAATTGTTGCTACCAACGACCAAGACTACATTATAAATAGACTCCCCTTTCATTTGTAACAGTTCTATCTATCAATCAATTAGTCCATCCATATATATGCGTAGGGAGACATATGTGCTAAGAGGTATATTTGTATATTGTAAGAGCTATTGTAATTGATGAGCATATTGTGAGTCTAATGCTATAATTTGTATGCCATTTTGGCAGATCACTCAATGCAAAGATCATCCTCCAATTGTGTGTTGATGTCTATGTGAATTTCTAGATTACTATACTTGTGTTGTAAATATAGTTGATTGTAGGTGAAGATGTAGTCAAGTAGGCTAGTTGCAAGTCATAGTCATGAAGTATAGATAGTGTCAGACGATATTGAGAGATATTGCTATTGAGAGCAATCATCATGTTAGAGTGAAGTCGTCATCTGAGAAAACTATTGTTTGAATTCATGTCATATCGCCACGTGGGTGTCATCATGTTCATGTGGAACTAAATGCTGATGCTATTTGGAGGATGTCATCTAGCAAGTGCCACCTGGCGAATGCTGTTTGGAAATGCCATCATGTTGACTGAAATCTAATCTATCACTAAGTGAATATTGTTGTCAAGGGGGTATTATCATCACATGTACATTGTCGTTTGAGACAATGACAATGATTTATCCCAAAGTTATTGACTGCAAACTTGTTGGCTCTTAAACTTTGTCACTGTCTCATATTTGAGAAACCTCACCACTATGGTACACTCATCTTTGAGGGAAGGTACAAATTGACAACCTCATATACATGAGATTGATGGGAGGGTTCAATTGCTTCGACACAAGGTCAATGCTATAATGGTGGAGTCTCAAAATGTTAACACCTAAACTACTCCCATTACTATTGTTGTCTCCAATACAAAGGAAAAGGTTGCTAATTTATTGAATGCTACTCCAATCACAAGTCTCTCACAATTAAATAATCATCTTATTGAGACGATCAACATGCTTATAATACAGATTCCACATTCTTAATTTTTGTAATTGTTTTTTTTCGAAATTGTATGATTGATTACATTCAATGCTACATTATCTCATTTTAACAAAATCCTACTCATTAGGTCCGAGGTGTAGACCAATTGGTTCAACCAAACCCCATAAGGGGGCGAAGGTCCAAGGTTCAAATCTCGGGCCTCGTCGGATTGAACGCTTGTCCCTTTCCTGGTGCTTTCAGCGGTGTAAAAGGTTTAAAATGATTGTGCCATGGTGGTTATAGAGGCAGAATGTGCAAAGATTTGTATGGCAGCCTCTGGGGTGAACATTGCAAAATATTGTGGCAGCCATAAAAATCTAGACAACCTGCCCGGATTCGTGGCGGCTACCGATTCCACCATGTAAAAAAAAACAATATCTTACTCATTTTAATCAACTTTATAATCCATAACTACATCAAATACATAATAATATTAAAAATTACTTGTTCTCAAGGATAATGCAACGGTTCGGGCTTTGTCTCTTCTTCGAGAGGTCCAAGGTTCAAACCATGGTGTGTGAGATAGTTTGTTAAATTCCTTGTTGATAAGCTCAACTCTCCCCTTCATGATAGAAATCATGGTGAGATGAAGATACCGAACCCTTCTTCACAATAATCAAACCTTAATTAGTTAATTAATTAATTAATATATACCCTTCTTCACAATAATCAAACCTTAATTAGTTAATTAATTATATATATATATATATATATATATATATATATATATATATATATTTATTTAAAACCTTATTTTCTTCTAATTATATTCCTGCTAAACAATTACAATTTTTTATTGAGTAAATACTTCTTACACATATACGTATACGTATATATATATATATATATATATATATATATATATATATATATATATATATAACCTTATTTTCTTCTAATTATATTCCTGTTAAACAATTACAATTTTTTTATTGAGTAAATACTTCTTATATATACATATGCGTACATATGCCTCTTACTGGTAGACCACATCAAGCGGATATACGCCTTTACAATTACTACCATCCCATTTTAATTCATATTTAAAAAAATAAAACGTGATACAGCACGCCTTTAGAAGCCTAGAGTAAGCATAACCAATCCGGCATCCAATGGGCATAGGCAGACCTTTACAACTCTGGGCCAATTGTCAGTGTTAACCCTATTTGCGTTAGATACGAGGTCCTACTGTAACAGATACATAATAGTTATGGACGTATACTTTTAAATGCCCTGTGAAGACGACGGGTGCCTAGAAAGTTCAATGTCACTGGCCACATTCATGCAAACAGTAAGTATGATGCAATCATCATCTCCACAAGTTGCTGTGTTTCCGGAGGACTTCAATCCTATCACCTCCCTCAGGTGCTTGCATATCTTCATCCTTCACTAATTTCCATTGTCAAGCCGAAACCAAAGCCGATCAGGGTTTGTCGAGCATTTGCAATCATGGTTAAGGCAATCAGAGTACACGAGCTCGGAGGACCGGAGGTAACTTTGTATTTGTTTTGGGTTATATGAGTTTCTCTATATCTGCATTGGGAGTTGTTTGGGTCTCTATCTCTGTATTTATTTTTGGGGGATAAGAATAAGAGTGATGAGTGTAGTCTTGGTGTTCATGGGTTTTGTGTAGTGGGGGTTATGGGAGTTTCATGAATAATTGAGTGTAAAATTGTCTGGTTCTCTTCGGCCCTCTGAGCTCCGAGTTTTCAGGGCTGAGATGTCAAACACATTGTGATGCAAGAGAATTTGGTGAGGGATGGTGGAATTCTTGTAGTTGACCACTGTTTTGAGGGTATGCCATGTACCTATTCTCGAATCCATGTAAATTTTGATGAGAATGATCAGATTGGGAATGATGTGGCTAATTTCTCAAAGGAGTTTTGAGAGTCACCTTATTTAATTTTGAGGAGATGATGCAGGAATGCAAAAGGAATATAAAACAAATTTTTTCACAACAGGTGACGCATGCAACCCAGGAATGTAAAGAGTGTTTTTCGAACTTATGAAAAATATAGTTATTATAATTTTTTCTTCCCTTCTTTCATTTTTTTTTAATTGGTTATATGGGATTGAAATGGGCCCTACCCGTATTACATCATTGGTATTACAACAAAGCTTGGATATGATTGGTAAGATTTGAACCTTGGTCTCCTCCTTAAATGTTGAGGAATCTAACCGGTTGAGCTAATGCTTGATAGGTTATATATATATATATTTTTTTAAATTTATATATATTTTTAAAATTTTAAAATATTATATTAAAACAAGACTATTTTCAAGTTGGGAGCTAGACTCCTCCAGTCTTAGTTAGCAAGAGCAACCCTTTCCTCTTTTTAACTTCCCAAAAAACTTTCATAACTCTAAAACCCATGATCCTAAGAACTAACCACTTTTGGTTATAACAGTAAAAGGAGATCTGCAGCCCATGACCCTAAGAACTAACCACTTTTGGTTACAACAGTAAAAGGAGATCTGCATTGGAGCCAAATCTCGTAGACCATATGTTTGCATTGACTGTCCAAATTAGCCAAACGCAGGATTTGCTTACTAACTTGCTTAATTCTCTTGTCTGCATTAGCCATGCCATTGTGCCATTGAACCCCTACCTCCTTCTTAGTAACCGTCTTAGCCAGGAAGTCCGCCATTGTATTCAGAGCTCTACCCACATGAACCGGAATCACATCATTTAATTGCCTCCATAATTCCTTAATTTGGGTGATAAGGATTCTCAACCTCCACATCTCCAAAGCAAAATTCCTCATGCAATCCATAGCTCCTACCAAGATTTGAGAATAGGATTCTGTGATTATCCTCCTACAACCTTGTCTTACCGTCCAGATAAAAGCATATTTGATACCTAAGGCTTCCGCTTCATTCTTCGTGGCCTTACCCAAGCCCTACGGTTCCCAATAGATAATTGTCCCAACATGATTCCTACAGACCACTTCAATTCCAGCTCTACTTGGATTGCCTTTTGCATGTCCATCAATATTAATTTTAATCCAACCTTTTGGGGTTTTTTCCAACTGGCTTTGTCCTGCCCCTCCTACACTGCAACTTCCTTCTCCATTGTCTCTATATTAGCCTGAGTTTCCTCTTTAGCATACACTGCCACAGTTTCCGTGACTTTGTTCCAAATGACTTGCTAGACTCCATTCAAGGGTGAACAGGTTTCTTTAAAGATTCCTGCCACATTTTCCACCAAATAAAGTTTAATCCAAGCTTCCACCCAATACGAAGAGCTTCAGATTTAAATTTGCCCCTCTTCCATCTTTACCAATTATTAATCTGGTTCAAATCACTGTTGACTCGGATTTTATAAGCTAAAAACCATCTCTCACAGATTTGCATGTGAATTGGCACTCAAACATCAGGTGGTAAAATGTTTCCTCGCTTTTATAGCATAAAACACACCAGGATGGGCCAACGATTCCCCTACATCTCAGATTATTAAAGGTAAGAATTCCATTGTGCATGAACTACCAGGCAAAGAAGTTTACCTTCCGCCAACCCTTGGATTGCCAAATCTTTCTCCAATCCTCAACTTGATAAGCATGAGGAGGTTATGGAAGGATCTTTTCATATCCATCCTTCATTGTGTAGACTCCAAGGCTCCCATAGCCCCGAACTAGTTCATTCTCCTCATCCCTACCTGTGAGAAATCTTTTTGGCAGGATTTTAGTCATGACGAGTGCCAATTCCAAAGGGATTGGAATTGGGCCACTTGTCCAACTTCTTAAATTGTTTAAACGTATAATCCTCCAGCTGGATGGTGTTGAAATAACTTTCAATCTTGATCCAACCCCTACTTTCCGTGACTATTTTTACTGGTTGCAGTTATGAGAATTCTACAATGATAGGTGGGTGTTGATCCTATGAATCTGTCCAAAATCGTGCCTTCTCCTCCCTTCCCACTATCCAAAATAGTCCATCTTTCACTACCTGAGATCCTAGCTTTAGTGCCTACCACACTAGGGACCCATTACCATCCAAAGGGAAACGACTCACCTCATTCGGGTTCACCTGTCCCAAATATTTACTAGTTAAAACTCTGCTGAATAAAGAAGTTGGTTGGGAGATCCACCTCTAGTAAAGTTTTGCAACCAAAGCTTTATTATTTAGCTCTGATATCCTCAGGCCCAAGCCTCCCTTTGCCTTGGGTTGGCTTACTTTCCCCCAACCTACTAACACCCATTTCCTTTCTCCTTTTGCTCCTCCCCATAACATTTTTTTGGCCATCTTGTCCAACTATTTCCATATGGTATGTGGGGTAGCCATGATAGAAAATTTGTAGATTGTCCTGTCCTGAATGACTGATTGCAAAAAAGTTAATCTACCCCCAAAGGTTAAGCATTTGTGAGACCAATGATTCATTCTTTCTTTGATACGGTCCAAAAAATTCCTCCAGACAACTATCTTCAGTTTTTTTAAATGAAGAAATAGACCACTAGGAGAGAAGTCCTCATGAATCTTAAGATCTCTAGAATTCTGTCCTGAAGCCTTTAGTCAAGATTGAAGAAGACCACTTTGGATTTCTTATTGTTGATGATTTGGTTTGTGGCCCTAAGATAAACATTAAGAGTATCTCTGATCATTGTTGCTTCCTTGAGGTTGGCCACTCCCATCAATCTTATGTCATCCACAAACTGTAGGTGAGTCAACACCTCCTCACCCACCTTGATACCTGTGAGCAAACCCTGTTGTCTTCTCGTCAAGATAAGTCTGCCCAAGCCTTCAACCAATATGAGGAAAAGATAAGGGGAACAAAGTTCTCCCTGACGAAAGCCTCTAGTGGCTCCAAACGATTGCGAGGAAGACCATTGATTAACACTGAGTATGTCGGAGTAGAGACCCAACTCATGACCCACTCTATTCAATGTTGAGAGAAGCCAAAGGTTGCCATCATCCTTGAAAAAGAAGCTCCACTCCACCCTATCATAAGCCTTTGAAATATCCAATTTTATGAACATTCTTCTATTGCTAGAATTTTTGCATTGAGTGGATTGCCTCTTGAGCTAGAACCACACCATCCAAGATTTGTCTGCCCTCTACAAAACCCCCTTGTTCCGAGGAGATAATGTTGTCTAGGAGAGGTTTTAGCCGCTCAGCCATTACCTTCGTGATTATTTTGTATATGACATTGCATAAGGCGATAGGTCTTGTTGGTCACGAATCTGCCACAGGAAAGGATTTTTACAAGTGCGCCCTAGACCCGGCCAACATTGAAAGGCTGGAAGCAAGAAATGGCTCCCAGACCAATCTCCAGAGTGGGCTGGTTCCCTTCACTATTCTAAAATCTGGTTTTAAGATAAGGGTTGCGGGAAAGAGATTTAAAAAATTGCAGAAAGAAATGGGAAATATGGCCACAGGCCGAAGTGATGGGATCAGAAAAACAACAGCAGGAAACTACAAACGCAACAACAGCAAGTAACATAAAAAATCAGCTTAATCTTCGCACAATCACATGCCGCAAATCTCTCCAAACCCACATTCCAGGAATCGTACTCTGACCGCAGTATTTAAATCCAGTATGCAGAATTTAAATGTAATAGCAATGCAGAAATACGAAGGCTATTAGAAATGCAGAAAACAGAAAAGAAATTCATCCATGCAACGCTTGAAAAATTAGAAATTGATCCTTTTATTCCTGCAGATACAATTCCAGTTTCTAGCAGCAAGTTTTTCCAACCCTTTGAAATGCGAATTACATTGGTTTTTATAGAGGTCCGTCCTCTTTGCAGCATTAAATATTTTAAACCGACCTTCTTGAGATCTACAATTATGCGAAGGAAACGAGGAACATGATCCCCTTAATCGCAGTCTCGAAGAAATAAAAATTAAATGCCATGAAACGTTCGCGGTTCTTCATTAAATTCGTTTTTTACAATATGCATGAAACCGTTACGCCAATCCACGAACAACAACTTTGAACCAATAAATCCTTCAATTTTGGTGGCCTGGGCGCTTCTTCGACTTTAACCGCCTCGGAAATCCGCAAAATATTTAATTCGGGTCAGCATTAAATCATCGGAAACCCAAAAAACCCTTCTCGGCCGTTCATATTGCGTTTTGGCGGGAAACTGCGCAGGTCGCGAAAATGCGACGGGTCGCGAAATCGCGACATGTTATAATGCCGTACGCTTCGCTGCTGAAGACCCGCGAAAACGGAACATGTAGCGATTTCGCTACATGTTTCCGTTGTTGGCTCCTCCCTGCGCTCCGCCTCGTGAAACGGAACATGTAGCGATTTCGCTACATGTTTCTTCTCTCCGCACCAATCGCCATTTTCCGTCGCGATTCGCTGACATGTCAGCGACGCGCTGCAAATTTTCACTTCGTGCCTTTGAAGCTGTCAGGGTCGCGATTCGCTGACATGTCAGCGAATCGCTGCAAGTTTTGACTTAATGCCTTTGACGCCGGCCGACCCGCGATTCCGGAACACGTCGCGATATCGCGACGGTTCCGGCCAACCTGCCTGCGTTGACTGCGTTGACCGCGATTCTGCAACATGTCAGCGCATCGCTGCAGTTTTTTGACTTAACCATTTTTTGCTCAATTTTTCTCCTTTTTCCGCCAAAGCTGCATCAAAGCTGATATCAAAGGCCAGATTTTCAACAATACACTAATGCATTAATCAATGAGAATCAATGTGGCAAAAATGCCAACAGGTCTGTAATTTGAAATATGCACCCCCTCCTCCTCTTTTGAAATTAAAGCAATATGAATGTCTGATATAATGCTTTAAGCATTCTTTTACTACCCCTAGACACCTTTATGACAACCATTACATCCTCCTCCAAGATGTCCCAAAAGGTCTGAAAAAACTTGATTGGGAAGTCGTTTGGACCTAGCATTTTTCCTGTACTCATGCCAAAGACTACCTCCTTCAACTCCTCTCTATTAATGGGTTTAAGCAGGGCTTGGTTTTGTTCTTCAGAGATGATAGAGGGAATGGCAACAAGAACTTCTTTTTGAGCCTCTTTGTCCTACACTAGACCTTCCTTAAACAATTTAGCAAAATAATCCATTGAATGGGAATGCATACCTAGGATTGTATCAAAGGAGAGCCCGTTCTCATCTTGAAGAGCTTCCATCTTGTTCATTTGTCTCCTAGCACAAGCGGCCCGATGGAAAAATTTAGTGTTTCTGTCCCCTTCTAGTAACCAAGTAGTTCTAGCTCTTTGTTTCTAGTAGACTTCTCTTGGTTGTCAATGTCCTCTACTGCTTTACACAACTCATCATCCTCTTCTTTGAGCTGCTTCGTAATTGTTCCTTCCCTAAGGAGTTTTTGTACCTCATCTCATCTAGCCACCAATGGAGCTCTTTGGGCCTGGAAGTTCGACTTGTTAGATTGCCTCCATTTTAGTTGATCCTTGACATAGTGAAGCTGCTTATGGAATCTCAACATTATTGTTCCATATTTCGGACCTCTTGCTTCCCACCATTGCTGTATTTTCTTCCGAAGTTCCTCCCTTTGTAACCAAAATTTTTCAAAGAAGTGATCCAAGACCGAACCCTCCAAAATCTTAAATTTTAGATTCCATTTGACAAATGCCTCCTCAAAAACCAGAAAACGATCTAACTTCATCTTCCTACTATGTTGCTCCCTCCTTTTGTTAGTCCAAGTATAGCTAGTTCCAGGGCATTTAATATCCTCCAAGTGTAATAATGCATAGACCTGGGCAATCATGAGTCGATCCCCTGAGTCTAAACCCAGAGTTCCCCCATCCTGATCTCTAGATGATAATTTAGCATTAAAATCCCCAGCGACAATCTAGTCTAACTCCTCCCTCGAGATTCTCATGTTATGCACTGCTTTCCATTGACGAATCTGTCCATCTAGATTTTGAGCCCCATAGAACTTTGTGACTAAAACCTGCTTAGCTGTCACATTGTTCCTAAAATGGGATGTAAGGACACCCCTCCAAGTTATATGCTCTATAGCCGTCCATTCAAGAGAGTTCCAAAAGGTAACTATCCCCCCCGAGGCCCCTTGGGCATCCACTTCCGTATGACTAACACCCCTCCAAAGTCTTTATTGTATTATATATGAGATCCAACAACATTTTGGTGTCTTGGATAAACAAAAAATCTATTTTACTTTTCTCTAAGAGTCTTCATACAACAAATTGATGGGTTTTGCTATTTAAACCCCTAATATTCCATGATTGTATAATCATTGGTTACCTTGAGACCAGTAAGAGTCTATTTTCCTCACTGACCCCTCAGTGACCAGTTTGTCTCCTTGGGATGCTATTAATTCCTTGTTTGATTTTCTACCCACTCGCTGAGAGTTGTTATGAGGCGATCTCTTCTCCACTTGGTTGATCCCTAGAGTTGGATTCTTTTTTATCTTCTTTTGCCACACCCATGATGACATCATTTAAAATTGGTTGCTCCTGGTTATGCACTATCAATGCCCCTGCCATCTATGGTTGTGGTAACTCACTTTCTATTGGTTGCTCCTAGTTATGCACTATCAATGTCCCTATCTTCTTTGGCTATGGTAACTCACTGCACTCTATTACTATTGAAGGAAGGGCCTGAACATGAGTGTTATTGTTTCCATTATTCCCATACACTCCTTCCATAAGTTGTTCTTCTTCTTGTTCCACTAGTGTCTTGAAGATCTCATTACCTATCTTAGGGCTTGGGCTCGGTTTGCTTCTTGCCATATTTTTTCTTTTGCCTTCTTCTTTTGGGTTTTTCAAAACCATCTCCCTTTCCTCCTCCTTGAGAAGTATTGGCTACTCCTTTAATGATTGTAAACTTACTCTCCTTAAGAGAATCTAGTGTTCCCAAAGGGGCCTCCATTTCTGTGATCATAGTGTTTGAGCAAGACTGGGCCAAATGCCCATATTTGTGGCAAACTCTACACCCAAAGGGCAACGCTTCATAATACAGTTGCTGATCCAACATAGTCCTGGAAGTTCAAGTTCCACCTCTGTTGGAAGAGGTTGGATGAGATCCATTTCAACACATATTCTAGCATAAACAATTGTGTTTCCTTCTATTGTGTCTCTAGAGACACCCAAATACCTTCCAAGGAAGTTACCTATGGTTTCCAATACCTGCTCACTCCAAAACTCCATTGGAAGTGCATACAATTAGACCCAAACTAGGATAGCAGTGGGTTCAATTTGGGGATCAAATCCCACTCTCCAGGGTTGGAAAAATAATTCTAATGATTCGAATGACTTATTTTTGTCGGCTAGTGAGGAAAAGCTAACAATAAAATATCTATTATTGATAAACCATAAGGAATACTCACTAAGAGGCTCCTAGTTTTACCGAACCCACGAATGCAAGAAGTTCAAGGTAGGACGAATACCCATGAATTTGCAGATCAGGTCATGATTGGCTCTATATAAGATCGTTTCTTCTACTATACTTTGCTCAATGATGATCTTTGGTCTTGATTCAGATTGTGGCAAACATCCATTTACCCTTTGAGGTACCTCCTTGCTCATTGATCTTTTTCTGGCAGCCACAAAGAACATTTTTCAGTGCTGTTTTTCGTGCTTCTTCAGTCTCTGTTTGAGGTTTCTCCTCCAACAAATCTGCAAACTAACTTTGTCTATCTGAAAGGGGATCTAGAGTTGCCCCATTGGGCCCTCCTGGAACAACACTCTTGTCTAGTGTTTTCTATTCAACCTCAAATACATCCTCGAAATTTTGGTTCCTTATTTCTGTATATTTTAAATAAGAAGTTATATGCAGCTTTTATAGGAGCCACTCCTATATGAATATGAAAATATTGCATTTGCTATTCAGTCAAGTAGACCATATTCAAGCAAAATTACCATGAACATTCCTAGCTTGCCTTTTTATTGAAGCTATTTCCTAACTTCCCCTTTTGTTTAGAGAGGCACTACTTTACCTATACCAAACCTTTGATATCATTTCCATTGAGAAAAAGAATCTCCTTTACTAGTTCCTTCTAGAATTTGAATTTTGCCATCAACATTGTGATTGGCTAAATTATCTGCCACCCTATATCCTTATCTGTTATCTCCTCATATATGTTGATATTTCGAAGATATTGTTTTTGTTAGCTTTCTAGATAGATTAACTCATAGAAATCTTTATCTAAAATTAAGTATAAATCAGATAAATACCATACAATGAATCATAATACATCAATATCTCACAAATATAACTTAAATGTTCAATATCAAAAGATTACAAGAATGATTCAAATAGATTACATTGCATGGAGATTTATCTTCAATATATAATTTTACATGACTTTTTAGTACTTTGACTATTGCTCTCCTCAAACATCCGGGAGATGCATCCTTTCATATTCCTCTCATTAAGACAAAATTCTCATCTTGCCACATATCAATGTGACTCTTCATTTTCTCTCGACGCCTTGCACTTGTTGGAAGTATTACATTATTTAGCCCCCTTGTAAATATTAGTTTGGTAGAATGATTTATATTTTATATAATGTATGTGTCAATATGAGAGAAAGTGCAAGGTGTCAAGAGAGAGAATGAAGAGTCATATTGATATGTGGCAAGATGAGAATTTTGTCTTAATGAGAGGAATATGAAAGGATGCATCTCCCGGATGTTTGAGGAGAGCAATAGTTAGAGTACTGAAAAGTCATGTAAAATTATATATTGGAGACAAAGCTCCATGCAATGTAATCTATCTGAATCATTCTTGTAATCTTTTGATATTGAATATATTTGAGTTATATTTGTGAGATATTGTTGTTATTCCAATATTGTGATTCATTGTTATTTTGTATGGCATTTATCTGATTTATACTTGATTCTAGATAAATCTTTTTGTGAGTTAATCTATTTGGAAAGCTAATAGTGGTATCAAAGCCACGGAGTGCTGTGAAAAATCAGTGTTGGATAGAGATTGTGTGAGGAAGAGTGAAGAATATTGAAGGAGATTATTGACTACATTTGATCGTATGTTGGAGATAAAGTGCTGGAAGTGAAGAAGTTGTTGTTTGCTGGTTTGCCACTGTGAAGAGGAGATTTGCTGGATGAGCGTAGAAGATCAGCTAGAACCTGTGAGGTGAGGATCCTAAGAGCCAAAGTGCAATAGGGAGACGAAGTGCCAAGAGTCATTGACGAAGCCTAAAGGTTGAGAGCTGCCAGAACAAGCTAGAAGTGCCTGGTAAAGAAGGTGAAAATATTGCAATCGAAAACTTGAGAAAGCGAGTGTCTCAGGCCAAGAAATTTGAAGCAAAATAAAAAATATTGAAGAAAAGTTGCAGTAGAGAAAAAGAAAGAAGAGAGAGTTGAGGTGCCCAAATTGCAGCAAAAATTTGTAGAGAAAAATTGGCGGCAAAATTTGATTTGAAGAAATAATTTTATTAAAATCATTTTGAAGAGAAAAAGTTTATTTTTGAAGAAAAAAAATTTGGAGTGATAAGAAAATAAAAATTTTAAAATAATTTGATTGGAAGAATTCAAAGAAAGGTAAAAAAAAGAGATGTTTATGGGAGATATAAGAAAAAAAAAATTGAAGAAAAAAGTTTTTTTAATTAAACAAAAAAAAAAAAGATATTTTTATTTGGTTGATTTAGAGAGATTTAATATATATATTTTAAGGAAGAAATAAAAAAAATATTTGAAAATATCAAGAATTACTTTGAAAAGAAGAGAAAGGGAGATATAAGAATTATTTTAAAAAATAATTTAAATTGTTGAAGAAAAGATTATAGAAAGTTATCAGGACAAAAGAGTTTATTTTTTTTCAATTGGTTATATGGGATTGAAACGGGCTTCACTCGTATTACATCATCACCACATAGTGGTATTACAACAAAGCTTGGATATTATCCATGTATTGTTTGGCAAGATTTGAACCTTGGTCTCCTCCTTAAATATTGAGGAATCTAACTGGTTGAGCTAATGCCACTTAATAGGACAAAAGAGCTTATTAAAAAAGTGGAAATAATATTGAGTATATTAAAAAGGATCAACTGGTTGAAATAATAATTTTTAAAATTGCCAAAATGGTGGTAATCCATGTAAAGCAGAGCTGAGAAAAGAAGTATCTTGCAAAGCAAAGAAAAATAAAAGAGAAGCAAAGTAAATTGAAAACAAGGAAGGATAAGTGTAGTAAAGTCTTAAGCATTGAAAAGTGCAGCGCTGTGAGGCCTTCTATTTATCTCCAGAGTGCAGTCTGAGTACAGTAGAAGCATTTGGAACCTGAGAAACAAGAGAGAAGAAATAAAAAAAATTATAGAAGAGCTCAAGCAAATCTTGAGAAGAAAAGAAAAAAAAAAAAAAAAGAGAGCATTAAAGCTTTCCAAAGCACTTTTTGAAGAACATAATTGAAGCTAAAAGGAGAGAAAGAGTGAAAGCACTTCTTGCAGCACCAGATTGCAGTGCCATTAAAAGATTTGATAAAGTTTTGACAACTTCATTGCCTGAAGTAACAGAGATTAAGCTAACAACACCTGGTAAAAGGAATAGTAGCATAAGCATTGCAAACATGTAATGTCTTCAAGAAACAAAATTTGAGAAAGCGCCCTAACAAGGAAATCATTTCAAAAATCAATATTCAATATTAAGTGCCTTGGACAAATTTGAGCTGTGAATTTTTCATAACGTTTGAAACTGAAATAGCAGAAAGCTAATTTGAAGGGCGGATATCCATGTGGATCACATGCAGAAAAAAAGAACATGCAGAGGTAAAGCTTTTCAATAAAATATTTCATTTTGAATGAGCGCTTGAATAAAAGTTTTTTTATGGAGTGAAAAGGCTATACAAAATGAGCCACTTCAAATAGGTTCATTGCTCCGGCCCAGAATACAATTAATCCGGATCTCAAGCTCAAGCATTTACTTTTCTAGTTAGAGATCAACGTCTTGGAGCTAGTGTGGGGTCTGCCCAAGGGCCTACTGGTTTAGGTAAATATCTTATGCATTATAAAAGGAACATTTAAAAAATTATGGAAATTTTTTGAATATTGCGTGGCCATGCTTTTTGTCTTAGAATTGTAAAAAGATTTAAAAAAAAAAAAAACAAAGGCAAAGAAAAGATAAAATAAATAACATGTTTGATTTTGATTTTTTTAACCGGAGATATAAGGTAGTTAAAAGCTTTATTAAATATTTGTTTTAAAAAAAGGGAGAAATTTTTTATAAAAAGGACAAAAATAAAAAGTTTTTTTTTTTAGGAGTTATAAGGTGGAGTTAATTGATTTGAAAATTATAAAATCATTTTAATTAGAGATTATTGAAAATTATTATTTAAATTAGGGAGTCAAGGATTTCTACTCCCAAAGTTTTTGAAATTTTAGTATTTTTGAAATTTGATATTTGAAGTTTGCAATTAGAAATTTAGAAAGATTTGGTTTATTTAAATTTTGGAGAGATAAGGTATTCTACTCCAAAGGAATTAATTGAAATTTTTTATTAAATTTAGAAGTTATAAGGTTGTCAACTTCAAAGGAAATGACAAATACAAGAATTTTCTTTTTTGAATCTCAATTATTAAAAGGGCCTAATTTTACCCCATGGAAAAATAAGATGAAGTCAATACTTATTGTTGAAAAACTCTGGGATGTGGTGAATGGACAAAGAAACATTTCAGAAGATAAAATAAGAATTCAAAAATTCAAAGATGATGATGCTAAAGCTTTGATGTTAATTTTGTTTGGCATATCTGATGAAATTCAAGCACACATTAGTGAAGTAGAAACTTCAAAAAGTGCATGGGAAAAAATGTGTATGATATTTGAAGGAAAGAATGAGGCAACCATTTTACATCTACAATCACAATTGTATGCACTAAAAGTTCATGATGGAGAAAACATAGAACAGTTTCTTCGAAGGATATCAGAATTAAAATCAAAATTGCATACCTTAGGAGAAAAGGTTGAAAATAAGCCCCTGGTTTCAATTGTACTTAGAGCACTTCCTAAATCATTCAAAATGTTGGTCACATCTCTTCTAGTATCAAATAGAAAGGTGTCATTTGAGGAATTGATAAATATTCTTCAACAATATGAACTTGAAAATAAATTGAGAAATGAGTCATCTAATAAGGCTCTTGTATTAGAAAAAGGATCTTGCACTTCATCACAAAATAAAAAACAAAAGAAGTATTGTCATATTTGTGAAAAAGAATGACATAATACAAAATCTTGTAAGTATAATGCATTGACTAGGAAGGGTCAAGATCAAGAATCTCCTAAAGGGAATCAGAGAGATCAAAGTAATCAGCTAGGGTATATTGCACAATCAAAATGTGTACACAAAAGTCTTATGGCAAACCACATATTTGTGTTATCAAGTGATGAGGAATCGGATAATATATTGAAACCTATGATAGTAAATGCATGTTGTGATACTAAAAGAAAAGATATAGAGTGCAACTCAAATTATGTTTGAAACCATACAACATTCCTTTCATCTTATTCCATTCATTCATACTTATCCATCCATAATCCATTTTTAATTTTTGATTTTCCTTCTCTTTATGTAGACAAGATTTTTGAGAATGATTATGTCCTCCACAAGTTTCACAACAATGAAGATTCCAACATTTCTCTATCTTATGTCCATATCTACCACAATGATTACATCTATTGCTTATTATAAAATTTCTTTTGCCATTTTGTCCTTCATTGTTACTGATTCTATCAATCTTTGTCATGAATTTAGTTCTTGATTTATTATTGCTCGTCTGTCCTGTATATCCAAGACCTTCATATTTTGGTCTTATTTTTGGTACAATTGGCTCTTTCATTCCTTGTCCATGTTTTCCCAAACCTGTGTCTCTGTATCCCATTTTATTTAACAATTTTGAATCAATTCCTTTAGTATGCCTTTCAAAATAACCAAATTCTTCATCACCTTGATCTCTTGCAATATCAAGACAACTTTGAGAATCACTATCCTACCATCATTTGAATCTCTGTCATCATCAGTTATGACAACATAAGCATTGTCTGACCAATCATGAACTACATTTAAATCATCTAAGTTGCACTCTATATTTTTTCTTTTTGTGTCACAACATGCATTTACTGTCATAGGTTTTAAGGTATTATTGGATTCTTCATCACTTGATAACAGACATATGTGGTTTGCCATAAGCTTCTTGTGTACACATTCTGATTGTGCAACATACCCTAGCTGATTACTCTGATCTTTTTGATTCCCTTTAGGAGATTCTTGGTCTTGACCCTTCCTAGTCAATGCATTATACTTACAAGATTTTGTATTATGTCATTTTTTTCACAAATATGACAATACTTCTTTTGTTTTTGATTTTGTGATGAAGTGCAAAATCCTTTTTCTAATACAAGAGCCTTATTGGATGACTCTTTTCTCAATTTATTTTTAAGTTCATATTGTTGAAGAATATTTATCAATTCCTCAAATGACACCTTTTTATTTGATACTAGAAGAGATGTGACCAACATTTTGAATGATTCAGGAAGTGCTCTAAGTACAATTGAAACTAGGGGCTTATCTTCAACCTTTTCTCCTAAGGTATTTTAATTCTGATATCCTTTGAAGAAATTGTTCTATATTTTCTCCATCATGAATTTTTAGTGCATACAATTGTGGTTGTAGTTATAAAATGGTTGCCTCATTCTTTCCTTCAAATATCATACACAATTTTTCCCATGCACTTTTTGAAGTTTCTGCTTCACTAATGTGTGCTTGAATTTCATCAGATATGCCAAACAAAATTAACATCAAAGCTTTAGCATCATCATCTTTGAATTCCTATTTTATCTTCTAAAATGTTTCTTTGTCCATTCACCACATCCTAGAGTTTTTCAACAATAAGTATTGACTTCATCTTATTTTTCCATGGGGTAAAATTAGGCCCCTTTAATAATTGAGATTCAGAAAAGAAAATTATTGTATTTGCCATTTCCTTTGAAGTTGACAACCTTATCACTCTCAAATTTAATAAAAAATTTCAATTAATTATTTTAGAGTAGAATATGTTATTTCTCCAATATTTAAATGAACCAAATCTTTCTAAATTTCTAATTGCAAACTTCAAATTTAAAAAAATATCAAATTTCAAAAAAATCGAAATTTCAAGACTTTGGAAGTAGAAATCCTTATAACTCCCTAAGTTAAATAATTTTATTTCAATAATATCCAATTCAATTGATTTTATAATTTTCAAATCAATGAAATCCACCTTATAACTCCTATAAAAAAAACTTTTTATTGTCATTTAAAAAAAAATTCTCCTAATGTTTTTAAAACAGATATTTAAAAAGCTTTTAAGTATCGTATATCTCCAGTTAAAAAAAATCAAACCCCTTTTTGATTTTGTTTTTTATTTGTTTTTTTTATTTAAAATCTTTCTACAATTGTAAGACGAAAAACATGGCCCACTCAATATTCAAAAACTTTCCATAATTTTTAAAATGTTCCTTTTATAAGATGAAGCCTTGTCTTTTATAAAATTAAGCCTTATCACTCCATAAAAAAACTTTTATTCAAGGGCTCATTCAAAATGAAATATTTTATTGAAAAAATTTACCTTTGGATGCTCTTTTTTTTATGCATGTGATCCATGTGGATATCTGCTCTTCAAATTAGCTTTCTGTTGTTTCAATTTCAAATGTTATGAAAAATTCACTGCTCTTTTCCTGCCTGTAATGGATCTGTCCAAGGGACTTAATATTGAATATTGATTTTTGGAACGTTTTCCTTGTCAGGGCGCTTTCTCAAATTTTGTTTCTTGGAGACGTTACTTGGCTGCAATGCTTATGATGTTATTCCTTTTACCAGGCATTGTTGGCTTAATCTTTGTTACTTTGGGCAATGAAACTCTAAAAACTTTATCAGTTTTTTGATGGCATTGCAATTTTGTGTTGCAAGAAGTGCTTTCACTCTTTTTCTGCTTGTAGCTTAAATTTTGTTCTTCAGAAAGTGCTTTGGAAAGATTTAGTGCTCTTTTGTCCTTCTAAATTTCCATAATCTTTTCTTCAACAATTTAAATTATTTTTAAAAATAATTCTTATATCTCCCTTTCTCTTCTTTTCAAAGTAATTCTTGATATTCTCAAATAAATTAAAAAAAAAAACTTATCTCCTAGAAACGTTTCTCTTTTTTTTACTTTCTTTGAATTCTTCCAATCAAATTCTTATATATATATATATATATATATATATATATATATATATATATATCTTATCACTTTAGATTTTCTTCTCTTAAAAATGATTTTAATAAAATTATTTCTTCAAATCAAATCTGCCTTACCTCGTCAATTTTTCTTTGCAAATTTTTGCTGCAATTTGGACACCTCAACTCTCTCTTCTTTCTTTTTCTCTACTGCAACTTTTCTTCAATATTTTTTATTTTGCTTTAGATTTCTTGGCTTGAGACACTCGCTTTCTTAGGTTTCCAAATGCAATCTTTTCACCTTCTTTACCATAGCTTCTTCTGGCAACTCTCAACCTTCAGGCTTTGTCAATGACTCTTGGCACTTCGTCTTCCTATTGCACTTAGGCTCTCAGGATCCCTCATAGGTTTTGGCTGATCTTCTACTCTTGTCCAACAAATCTCGATCTTCTATGCTTGTCCAACAAATCTCCTCTTCACTGTGGCAAATCAACAAACAACTTCTTCAATTCTAGCACACGATCAAATGCAGTCAATAATCTCCTTCAATATTCTTCACTCTTCCTCACACAATCTCTATCCAACACTCTGATTTTTCATAGCACTCCGTGGCTTTGATACCACTATTAGCTTTCTAGATAGATTAACTCATAGAAAGCTTTATCCAGGATCAAGTATAAAAAAGATAAATGCCATACAATGAATCATTAAGACATATTCCTGTATATAGTTTTACATGACTTTTCAGAGATGCATTCTTTCATATTCCTTTAATTAAGAGAAAATTTTCATCTTCCCACATATCAATGTGACTCTTCATTCTCTCTCTTGACACCTTGCACTTTCTCTCATATTGACACATACATTATAAAATTTAAATCATTCTACCAAACTAATATTTACATGAAAGGTGGAATAAAGTGACAAAGTGATTTATGTAAAGCAAAAAACATGGATGATGTGTTAATGAGATGCGAGATGAAGTGGAAGCGAATGAGAGCAAGTGTAGTTTACCTTGTCTGAGCTTACAGATGGCATGTTGCTGTCTTGACATACACTCTTCATCCTTTTACCCCTGCTGTGGTGGAGGATTGGGCCTAGGCCTTGATTTTGGGGCTGATGATGTGAATATTGGGGCAGTGCAGAATGCAGAGGACCCGAGGAAGCATCCTTTTGACCTAAGAGCTCGCTCTTGGTCACATCCTGTACAAGGGAAGTAGAAATCCCTAGACTTGAACTTCGATGTATAGTCAGAGATAGGGGACCAAATAATGTAATACTTCCAACAGTTTCCATCAGTCATTGATGGATGTCAAAAAGAACGCTATTGTTGATCCAATCTAGACATCTATTTTTATTTATAACACTAATAATGATATGTGAATCCCCTCATTTGAAATATGTCTCTATCCTTTTTTGATGGCAATCTTCATGCTTCTATGAAGTGCCTTAGCCTTCGTCCCATATGATTTTGAGTAAGTCAGGAGAATTTTGCCTTCATCACTTTGGAAAATAGCATCTTTGCTAGCTTTCTCTGGTTTTGCTTTAAAAGTATCATCAAAATTAAGTTTTATGAACTCGACTTTTGGACATTTCCATATTACCATTGATTGATGCAAATCCATTATTAGAGATCACCCCCATATGTATATTCAAATCCTGTCCCCAAGAGTCCAATGCATACTTTTCCACACCTAAGACTTCCCATTGTGAGCACCATACCTGTGAAAACTTAACAAGAGAGGCAACAATACGAATCTAAACTTGGATTTGATTCCAAGATTTGCTTTTAAAGATGCTATCGTTCCTTTCAAGCTAGAGATCCCGATGAATAATAGCAGGACTAATCCTCCATAGAATGCCTAATGCTTTTGCTTTGAAACAACAAATCTAACATTTCATCAACTCCTCCAATATTAATGGAGCAACCGAGCATGTTCTAAGTGAAAACAGTCTTTTAACTATGCATTCATTTAACATATTCTCACATTTTCTTATAGAATCTAATTTAATAAAGTAACCATGTCCTTTAAATGACTACTTCATTCGTGCTTCTGCACTGAAACCCTCTTAGTCTAAAAGCAGTGAACCTTCCGGTTCAGTTCTCAGTGCAAAAACAGATTCCACTGATGAAATTATTCAAGTATGTGAGTTGTAGGTTCCTTCTGTTCAGCTTCAGTCATCAGCATAGTATTGGCCAAGGGCTAGTCCTTCCTTTTAACCAAGTATTGTTCTCTAGATGCATGCAAAGATGGTAATGCCGTCATCTTCATGTCTAATGTTTTCTCGACTGTTACAGAATATCTTTTCAGTGATATTATAGCCTACTTTGGAAACTGTACTGTCTATTTGACCAAAATCTGCTTGTTCTTTGTAATCATAAAAATTCGCAACGCTAAAAATAGGTGAGTTATCCAATTTTAATGAAAACTTGAAATTGTAAACACTATTACCTTGTATGCAGAAATTTCAGCATATCTTACAAAATTCATTTTCACACAATCACCATATCTTCACCTTGGTACTATTTTTGTAACAAATTTGAATTTGTTCTGTCATCATAAATTTCATATGCTGTTCAATGTTCTTTTTAACCTGGCTTAGAGAGTTCCATCATCCCTTACACAAATTGTTCAGCATCAGCAAAAATACCAGCATTAGGAGGGAAAGGCTTCAATTCAGTCACTTGTCTAGAACAGAATGGTGAATAATCGTGTGGAACAGTTCATAGAATTGTTGAAAGTAAATTCAGCTTGAGGCAGGATCAAATCCCATTGTCTTTGATGATATTTTAGCAAGCATTTTAACATATATCCAAGAGATTGATTTACTAATTCCATTTTTTCATCTATTTGAGGATGTTATGCAGAACTCTATGGTAATTTCGTGCTCCATGTTTGCCATAGGTTCTGCCAAAAATGACTTAAGAATTTAGTATGTCTATGAGGGGTGATAGGGACTAGCAATCCATTTAACTGTAGTGTGTGTTTGAGTAACAATCTTGCAATGCATGATGCATCATCACATTCATTACAAGCTCTAAAGTAAACCACTTTAGAAAAGCAATCCATGACAAAAAAATAGTATTATTATCTTGTTCAGTATGAGGCAAGCTCAACACAAAGTCCATCCTTATATGTTGCCAAAGTTTATTAGGAATCGATAAAGGGTAATACTTGTCCAAACTTTATTGCTTGCCCTTGGGAAGTCGACAAGCCTGGTACCCATCAATATATTTAGCCACTTTCCTCTCCATAATTGGCCAATCATAGCATTCTTCTAATTGTTGAAGAGTTTTATCTCTTCAGAATGTCTGCCAAGACCCCAATGTGTGCTTCAGGTAAAGTACTCCCCTTAGACTACCATTGGAATACATAGTTGATTCCCATGAAACAAAAATCCCTCTTGCATCATATAATTCATGTAAACACTCCTAGTTTTTGAAATCACATGGCCAAGCACTATTATCTTGTAGCGGAAAACGACCACTTCCCCACATTCATGTGCAATTTCTTTCTGCTAACTTACGAGGAAAAAAATCTTAAATGCACAAAATGTTTTTCTGGAGTTTTTTAATAACCAAAACATTTTCAAATAAACAGCAATAAATTTGCTAATGAATACATCACTATGAGACATGTGAAAGTGCTAGACGTATTGACAAGACCGGATGACATTGCTAGCCACTTATATGGAACATACGTGGTGCAAAATCTTCTCTTCAATTCATATGCTCCCTTGATCCAAATTTGGTGGTAGCTGCTTCTGAAATCTACTTCGGAAAAGATTTGCTATCCTTGCAACATATTTAGAAGATCATCAATGCCATATATTGGGGAATGCTTGTAATTATAATCATATCAAGTGGTCTTGAACCAGAACACATGCAGTATCCTCCATCCTTCTTTGGATCTGAGAATATTGGTATGGCAAATGAACTGCCACTCCCCCTAATATGCATCTTTGTAGTACAGGTTTTATGTATTTGAAAGCAGCAGACACAGAATAACAACAATGAAAGATGCAACATAAATAGACATACAACAATCAGAGTGACTCAAAACAGCTACCAAAATATGTCATTAGTCTCTAAAAGTAATAAATCGAAGAATCAGTCTCATACACAAAATAACATGCACTCGCACAATGATGTCTTATGAGATCGGCAAGGGGTAAATATGTACACAAGGAGACTATTGGGGAGTGCTTGCAATGAACCGGCCATCTAATGACTCGATATGCAACTACACACATAAAATTCAAAAGTATCCCTTAAACTATATGCAATGTACATTATTACAAACACTTGGGATGGTGTGCACACACTTATGACAACCCACAACACGTATGTCAAAATGACAAACTATGTGAAAGAAAAAAATGCTTGAGTGACTACTCGTTATTGTGGTGCTTGAGTTGGTGCCATGTCATCAGTTTTGCCACCTACATCTACTCTTCTGTTATAAATTGGTTGGCATCCTCCTGATTGCATTACTAGCACTCTATTGGGTAGAATGTGTCTCTGGACATACATTAAATTTAAAAGTAATACTTAACTAAATGTAATGTAAATATTACAAACACTCAGTGTGTTGTGCACACACATGCAACAACCCATGACACATATGTCAAAATGACAAACTAGATACAAGAAAAAATGAAGCTCAGGTGATGACTCATTATTTTGGTGGTGCTTGAGGTCGCACCATGTCATCGGTTTTGTTGCCTACATCTGTCCCCCTCTTTTATATGGGTTGACATCTTTGCCAACCGTGTCACTATGAATTTGTTGGGTAGAATATCTCTCAAATGGGTGGCTGGGGTTGACTAGTGAAGGCAGTTCACAATGCCCAGATCTTCTGGCAAGCCTCTTTATATTTTTATTGCATGTGCTTCCCATAGTGACTATGACTAACCCAATTCTTCTCAGCCTTCAACTTTTTCTTCTTCACTTTCATTTGTTGAGATATGGTTATCACTTGTCGCCTTGTCGCATTCAACTGTTCATTACTCTTTCTCAAGCTGCTAATCATGCTCTAGCAGCTGAGACTCAAGGAATGGGATGCATTGCTCCTGCTTCTACGACTTAGACTCCCATACTTAAACATGTTGTTCCTGCTCTTATTGTCAAGGAATTAAATCTAATTTTGCCTGTTGCAGAGTTGCCTCATCTGTGACTTGTTCCTGCAAGAGTTGTAATTCCTCTTCGAGCCGATGAGCATATCGTCTCTTAGAGTCAAGTAGCTCATGTAATTGCGAGGGATACTTGCGCTATATCTGGATGCGGGCCACAAACCATTGGATCTTCTATGCAAGATAATTTTGTTGAAAAGGCACCTCAAGTGGCTTTGTAATGATATACTGCTTCACCTATGGCAATGTTTGAAAAGTTTTTGCTTGCTCTGGCATAAAATACACCAGAGGAGGTTTTTGATGCAATATCACGATATCAAGTGGCAAGCTTGGCATGTTCTTCACCTAGCGAAAGGGAACTAATATCACAATAGTACTTGATGAAATCCTGCAGATTCTTCTTATTGTAATTCTCCTTACTGATTGGTCCATGTGTTGGGCCACACAGCCTGAACACTCACACCATATCTTTTGGCTTGAACATTATATGTAATGTCTGTGAGCCAATTTGAATTTTGCTCCTCCTGTTGAGTGGCTTGTACATCCAAAGCTATCCCTTATAAGTTCCCTGTAAAATTTGAGAGATTGGAGGATATAATGAACTAAATCCTTTCTGAATGTGTGTTTCAACTCATGTTTGTCAGCATGTGTTTCCAACTCTGCACTTGTCACCCAATGACGTGGTCCAAGTGATATCCTCGAGACAGAATTTCACCTTGTCACATCCACCCTTGCCTTTTCCTTCCCCTCGATGGATGGTAATGTATCTTTCGAAACCTCAGAAAATGCCTTTCCATAGACCACAGTCTTTTTAGACCATTTGCCAGCTGAATCTCCATCCTGCCAAGCAGCTCCTTAAGCTGATGATTATATGATTTGATATCCTTGTTCTTTCCCTACTTTGTGTTGTACACTCATTGTGTAGGAGGCAAGATTCTTTCTTGGATGCCTCCTTCAGCTTACCCTAGATGGTGTATTTTGTTGGCAATTGCAAATACCAATCAATTTATGCACCTTTGAGGATTGTAGGAAACACTTGCATCCACTCTAGATTTTCATGTTTTTCATTGGCATGTCAAATGTTGACACGTTCGACACTGATGGAGTGAATCTTCCATTTTTCCTCCATTAAATTTTGTATAATTCTGCTGTCCTCCTTTAGTAGCCACCATCCATTGAACTGTACTTGAACTAATTCTAGCTTGGTTTGTTTATGGTTATGTTGGGGTAACCTATCTCTGCACATTGTTCTTTGGCTATTCTTGACTTGACACATTTGCAGTTGATGGTCTTGCTGTGTTGGCTGATCTCCCAAAATCAGCATAAAGATGTCTTTGTGCTCAAGCTTCATGACCTCTGTTGCATATACACTTGTGTTGCTTCAGCTGGTTGCTACTATTCCATGAACACTCTGATGCACTCGTTTGTGGTTGCTCCTATCCTAGACTCGCATCTCGGGCACCTTCATGCACTTGTATTTGTGGTGGAATCTCCCTTATAGCCAATTGCTAGTCGCCTTCGTCTCTTATGACTTCGTCATGTATGGCATTGTCGCGTGTTGTTGTCATGAACACCCTTGTTGTGCATACCTTCATTACGAACTACATCACATGTGCCTTTGTCATGCCTTGTGTCATCATGCAGACCTTAATCACACTTTGTGTCTTGCTCCAGATCAATATTTTTCTCTTCTATTGTCTACAACAAGGTTTCCAACCAAACTTTATTCGCTTTGTAAACACTCTTTTGCTTGTCAGAAAACAAGAGTTTTGAATGAGGACTTCCCTCTTCTTAAGGGGATGAAACATATTCAGTCTTTGGTGTCAGGACTTCCTCAACCAAGTAGTTTGTTGGGATGGTGTCATCACTAGACATCATGTGTCTTCGTTTGGATAGAACAGACAAAGGTGTTTGCACTCCTCTTCTTTTGACATGAGGGGGCTCTATAGAATTTTTACCTCCTTCATTTCCTTCCAAATGCGAATTGTCATGGCCGACTAGGCTTTTGGTGCACTTCCACACATGTTGTCATTACCACACTTGTTGTTTGTCTCGATTGTACACTGCGCAATCTGTTTGGACCTTTGAATGTGCTTTTCCCATTGCTTACATTCTCTTCACCCTCGTACGCTATGTGGATTGTTGGTTATCCATTTGTGTCACCATTGCCTAGATAATTTGAACTGAATTTTTGACGGCAACAGTGCCAAATGTAGCATAGGTTTTATATATTTTGAGTTGTGTACGAAGAATCATAGAAACAATATTGAAAGAAACATGCAATATACATAAATATACAACAACACAAGTGGAACTCATCGTTCCAATTGATGTATGTCATTATTCTCTACAATAGTAACAATGACAATCCAATCTCTTGTCATCAGGACAGCAATAGCTCCAAACAACTTTCTGATACATACAAAAATACACATATGAACACATGACACAACAATGCTCAATGATGATCTCCAAGAGACTGGAAGGGGCCAACCGTATAGGAGGAAGCTACCCAGACACTGGTGTGCATCCATGCAAAAATAGAAGTACCCCATTACTAAAGGTGGCATGCATTATTACAAACACTTCTGTTGCCACACATACACATGATAGCTACATAGCAAAGCTCGATGACTTATGGATGTGGTGCTTGAGCTGTGTAGGCAGGCAAATTCATATGTGTGTTTTTAGTAAATAAGTTTTATCAGTTTGGTGTTATTTTGTAGTTTTATGCAAAGTGTTTGACGAAATGTGCATACATATATTTAACAAATGTTATAAAGTCATAATATAATATTATATGTGATAAAGTGAAATATTAGCATGTACGGCAAAGTCATAAAGTGACTTATGAAATGAAATGTAAATGTAAGCTAATGCAAGTCAAATGTAATTTGGGAGAATGATGAGGTGTCAAGTAGTTAGAGGGTGCAACTAATTTCTAGTTGTATAAATATGATCCTTGCCTCATTCATTCATACGTAAGGTTGATGGAGGTATGTCGATGGTCATGGAGTTGGCCGACGCATATGCTTGTATTGGAAGTTGTGATGGCTGGTTGCTGTTGGCTGCAAATGGTTGATTGCACCAAAGGGAGAGTGCATTGTTGTAAACAATTAGATTTGTATCATGCTGTATTTGTGGGAAACCCTGGAATGCTATTGCTGCACAAATGGCAGATTGTATGTTATTGCTGTACAATTGCTGCTAATAATAAATCTTATTTATTATCTTCTGTTGTTATTGTACATTGCTTGTGTGTATTGTTATTATTAAAGTGCTGCAGATCTGGAGATGTATTTAAGTAGAAATGGAATTGAGTTTCAGTACATTAAAAATCATTTCTACAAGCTGGCGCCATCTCGTTGAATCTGTTGCCTACAAGTAAGAGCCAACATTGATGTTTGGGTTAGAGGGTGACTAGAACCCCTAAATAAATTATGTGTTTTAGAGGGTGTTTTTGAAGTGGCAACCTCTACTGGGACCTTGGGAAGAGTGTGGGTTAAGAGGGGTGTTAGAGTGCCAACCTATACTTTTGGGAGGAATTTACATAGATTTATTACCATCATTGCTGTGCTATCTATGATGGCTAACACAAAATTTATAAGCAACACAAGGACGCCAAAATATAGAAGTAGTGGTCATAAATGTCTTTATACAAATATCAAACTTGTTGACATTACTTAAATAATTGCTATTTTTGTGACATTATTAATTGTTGGTGCCAGTCTCTCTTCCTACCAGCATTACAATAGTTGTCATGTTATCTTGAAAAATATTTTCTGTGATATCCTTGGAACAATAAAGATTTGGTAGTAAAATATCCCAGAGTCGTTGCATTCACACTGAACTTAAACAAGCCTTAGCAGCTGTGACCAAAACAATTTATTGCTTCCTTGATTTTCCGCTTCAAAATTGTTCCACATTCTTTATAAATCATCTATTAGCATGTCCAGAGAGTTTGCCACAAAGAATGAAACCTTGGACTTATCAGAATACTGTAGGGAGTAAGATATTCCAACCTCATGACATGCCCTTTGGAGCAACAACACTAAGTGTTAGCTGCTGATAATAGTGGATTCATGACTGTAATCCCTTTTCGTCTCCCATTCTCCTTGTCCTTTGGAGATATATCTTTTTCATGTATGGTCATGCCAGTTCCTTCCCACACTAACCATTAATATCAATTAGAGTGAATACTTGTCTCCAAAGAGGGCCCAATCTGCCAAGGTGGTTTGCTAACTTCTATATGTGAAAAAAACTTCACATTTTCTGAACCTTCAGTTGGACCAAGATTTTATATCCTTGTCTTAGAAGAGTGCCCAATCTACTAATGTGGCTTCCTAACTTCCATAAATGAAATGAATGGAGTATTATTAATGTCCGCGGTGGGCCAAAATAAGACCCAAGAGAAGAACAATAATGACTGCCAGCTAGCAGGCAAAAACGCCCAACAAAGAAAAGAACTAAGATAAATACAAGACGAAACCCGAAAATCAAGCCAAAGAGAAAGGGAAAAGAAAAGGGAGAGCAGAGAGGGGGAGGGCTGCAGTCCAAAAGAGAGGAGTGCACGCCAAGAAGAACGGAGAGAGAGGAACGGGGAGGGAGCAGCTAAGGAGGGGCAAGCTTCAAGAACCCCCCCTGAAACTAATCTCTCCTAACAGTCGAGGCCGAAGTACCGGAGCTAAAGAAGCCCATGATATGTCTCTGTCCACTGCTAGTTCAGAACCCTAACAAACAGTGGGTGCGCTGTCTAGTGACCCTGCCTCCGTCCGAACTAGATGATGTGGGGCGTTTTCGATCGGAGTCACGTGGTCCGTCAGATCTGGTGAAGTATGTTGTGATGAGCCAATGTTGAGGAGGGTGATGAGCCAATGATGTCTCTGTCCACTGCTAGTTCAGAACCCCGACAAACTATGGGTGCGCTGTCTAGTGACCCTACCTCCGTCCAAACTAGATGATGTGGGACATTTCCAATTGGAGTCACCTGGTCCGTTAGAGCTGGTGAAGTATGTTGTGATGAGCCACTGTTGAGGAGGGTGAGATCCATCTGGAGGAGAACCTTTATGTCGTCAAAGCTGAGTTATCTCCCTAAGAAAGAGTGCGAGACACCGTTGGTTCGGGTATTCGAAGAAGGTAGAAACAAATCGAGAGTTGTCCCTAAAAAGGCAATGGAATCTACCCCGGATCTCATAATAAATGGGACAACAAAAAATAAAGTGATGAAGGATTTCAACTTCACCCAAGGAGCAAAACAAGCAAATCCGCTCCTCCGTTGGAAGATGGTAATTTGACTCAATCCAGAGTTGGTGAGAACACACCCTGAGTTACCCAATAGTGATACGAAGATTATGCATTGTGTGTTGTTGAAGGTATTGTGGAGGACCTATTTTGCCCTCCTGTATTTGTAAGAAGTGCTCATGGTATAAAGACAACTTGGGGGAAAGAGGGGCAATAGGAGAGATCCATGTGCATCTGGTGTACTAGAGACTAACATCCTTCTGGATCTCGTGGAGCATCTTCTCCTTACTAAGCCTAGAGGGAGGGAAAACCCCCAAAGAATAAGGGGGTAGCCTGTCTATCTGTATCTGAATGCTGGCCATGATGGCAGAAACCTGAAAATACCAGCTCCTCCGGCCTCCTTGAGAACTTGAAGAGAGTTCCATCGAGGAGCGAAGGGCGAGGTAAGGGTACCGCCTGCAACCCGTAGGGGTATCTCTTAAAGTACGGATCCTGTGAAGATAACCGATAATCAAGAATATAATCTCAAGCTGAAGAAGAGAAGCCCCGAACTCTGCCAGAATAATGGAGCGGGGGAATGTGCCCTTGCAACGAATGAATCGTTGAAGAAAAAGTGTCTGGACTTGTTCAACTCGTGATTTTTAAAAAGTTCACATTTCCTGAACATCGAGTTGGACCATGATGGATTTTGAGTCTAGTCAAAAGTGCTTTGAACGATGCATACTTAGGTGTATTGAATGAAAGGACACATACGGCTTATTTCTTGCTCATCCTCATTTTTTGGATTTGGTGAACTCATGAACATTTGCACATGCTGTCTTATATAATGCCCTACAAACATGGAATGTCCTTTGACATAAAAGCCACGTTTAATGCCCTACAAACTTGGAATGTCCTTTGATTTAAAAGCCACGTTTAAGGGGCGTGTTTTCTATCAAATTTCACTTGGGACTCACATTTTGCCTTGTTCAAGTGGCCCAAATAATTCTTATTATTTGAAATCTTATATTAGATAGCAGAATAAGAAAATCATATCAACAAAGTATAGATTACATGGAAATTATTCCTATATAAAAAAGGAAAGAAAGTGTTGGAATTGTTGGAGTATATTACATTATTTGATATATGCTAATGTACCCCCACTGTACCTCCATGGTACATATGTAAATATTAGATTAGGGTTGAGTCTTAGTTTAGAGTGTGAGTAATATTTTATGTAATGTTGTAATGTGCAGGAAATGCACAAGTGTTATGTAAGTGTGTATGTGCAGGAAATGCACAAGTGTCATGTGAGTGTGCAAGTGTAAGGTGAGTCTATGTGCACAAGTGTCTTATATGTAAGAGTGCAAATATGTAATGTAAAGATGTGCACAAGTGTCTTAGGTTAGAGTGTGCAAAGTGAAGGTCAAGAGTCATGTCTATGTGTGCATACAATATAGAGTCATGTGTTCATCAAGTATGCAAGTGTCATATAGAGAAGCCAAGAGTCATGAGACTTGGCATATGGAAAGGAATAGTCAAGTATCCAAAGAGTCATTCTACTATGACTATATAGTACTCCATAGAGAAGGAACAAAGAATCAAGTGTCATATCCAAATATCCAATTATCAAGTGTCATATCCAAATATCCAAGTATCAAGTGTTGTATTTGTAAGAGAAAGTGGAGTAATAAAGATTGCATACATTTTGAGCAATTAATATTGTAAGTTGTGCTACATGCTTTGTACATGTATGATTTAGGCTATTTACATTCATATTGTTGTTTATTAGTGAATGTTATTTGATATATTATAAGCCTTGATTTACATATTAATTTGCTCATATTATTCTACTTACATCATTATATTGATCTTACTGTATTGTGGCTATATTATATTTGATCCTGTGATATTTATCCTATGAGTTTTATGTTAGTATTAAGGCTTAAAAATCCATCAGGAACATATAGTGTTAAGCTTCACTTGAGGCCACGATAGAATTTGTATTTTATTTATTGTATAGCCCTTTGGGTCATCACCTTGTGTAGCTGGTTTTGTTGTAATATTTTATTAATAAACTTTAAGGTAGGTTCTCTAACCTTTGACCTAAAGGTTACATGTAATTCGGTATTTACACCCCTTGAGGCAAACCATTTTTGCATTTGTTGGAGAGCTATTCTTTCCTTTCATGAGATTATTTTGATGTCTACGGACACCATTCATATTGCTTTGTGTGAGTTCTTGTTTTTGGTAATGTGTTGATTCTATTTGTTTCTTGAAAGTATTGTGAAATCCAACATGGTATCAGAGATGGTGTGAATCTCCTGTTAGCGTACTGTTCTATTTGTCTTTATTCATTTTAGCATACTGTTACAACTCCTGTAACAGAGTATAAATTAAAATTATTTGTTTTAACTTTAAATAAATAATAATTATTAAAATGCTTTGTTAAAGAAATTTTTTTTTAGGGGGGATATTTTTTCAAAAAATCAAAGGGGGATAGTGAGTAATTTTCTGAAAAGGCAATTTGGCGAATTGTAATAGGTGCATTTTCGGCTGCGACCGACACCTAGTGGGTTATTCTTGTGGGCATTTTTTTTGTTGTATGTTGCATATTTCATTTTTGCACTATAACATTAAAAATTAAAATCAAAACACTCCCTAAGTCCCCGGAATAATTAAAACCCATCCGTGCAATTTATTGCACTGCAGCTGTTCGGTATTTGTGATACCTCTGGCCAGCACTTACAGGTAAAGCTGTCGTGATTTGGCTACTGTATCCGCCGCCTAATATAGCCGCTACAACGACGTCCGAGCTTGTTCTCTATAAATCGTCTGGGAGAGATAAGTTAGCCATTTTTGCATTTTTTTACTCCATCCACTACCCTTTATCGCACTTGTGTTTAGGCGTAAATCCTGACGAAGTATTCTTCATAGTGTTTAGGGGAAGTTACGCCCCACGCATGAGAAGAATCTTCTATGGTAGGTGCCATCAACAAGGCGATTCCCTTTCAGCACCGCTTATGTTCCACGTATCGTATGATCTCTAAAACTCACCTATAGTCTCCCTCACGTAAGGGCGGGTGATTTTTGTTGATCTTTCTAAATACCTATAGTTTCCCTCACGTAAGGGCGGGTATTTTGTACGGTATAACGGCCTAGCAAAAGGTATATCGAAAGGGGGACCAATTGGTGATATAAGGAACCTTCACTATGGCCGCTGTTGCAAAGTTGATGACTGATCCGCATCGCTTATTGAAAGGTCCAAATTATACACCATGGAAACATAAGATGAAGGCAATTCTCCAAATGGAAGATTTGTGGGATATTGTTACCGGAGTAGCAACTAGGCCTTCACCAAAAGCAGGATCCACAGGTCCTTCCGCAGATCAGATAGCTTTTGACAAGAAAGACAATCGAGCAAAGGTGCTCATTTTGTTTGTTGTTTCAGATGAAGTGCAACCTCATATAGCTGACAAAGCAAGTGGTAAAGAGGCATGGGATGCCCTTAGAACCATCTATGAGGGAAAGAATGAATCCACCATTCTTCATCTTCAACAACAACTTCATAACCTGAGTTTGAGACAGGGTGAAACAGTTGAACTCTTTCTGTGCAGAGTGTCTGAGTTGAAAGAGAAATTGAGTTCTTTGGGAGATACCGTGGACGAAAAGCTTCTCATTTCACTTGTGATGAGAGCTTTACCTTCTTCATTTGATATGTTGATAACCTCCATCCAGGTGTCTCAACGACAAATTACCTACATCGAGTTGGTCAATCTGCTTCAACAACAGGAGGCACGCCAACTTCACAAGGATGATTCTTCCAATACAGCCCTATACACCAACAGACAGGGTTCTAGGAAGAAAGGTAATGGGCAAAAAGGAGGCAACTTTCATAAAGGAGGAAATTCTCAACAGGATACGAAAGGAAAAGGCAAACAACCTCAACAGAAGAAGAGGTGGTGCAAGATCTGTGAGAAAGACAACCATGACACCAACAGGTGTTGGCATAAGAACAAGCAGAAAGGCCAAAACAAACCACAAAATAAAAACAAGCAACCCCAGGTGAATGTTGCTGTTGAAGAATCTGACTCAGATTCTGAATGGGCACACAAGGTGCTCATGACTACCACAGATTCCACACAGAGGGATCCCGTTTGGTATGTCGATTCCGGAGCTAGCAAACATATGATCGGCGACGGATCGTGGTTTGAATCATTTGTGGCCAAAGAGGGCAAACCCGTCACCATTGCCGATGATAAAACCTACAGGGTTCAGTGGAGAGGGTACAGCTTCGACCACTCTTCCTGATGGCAAGTTTCAGATTGACAAAGTCCTCTATGTTCCGGGATTGGCTAACAATTTGTTGTCAGTGACACAAATCCTGGATAGAAATATGGTTGTCAACTTTCGTGTTGAGAATGGAAAGAAGTGTTGTACTATTACCAGGAAGGGTAAGCATATTGCAACAGCTTCATATAAGCACGGCTTATTTGCACTAGATGCTATCTCTACTCCACATGTTGCCATGACTGTCTCTACCAAGGAGGCAACTTCCCTATGGCACAAGAGATATGGGCATCTTAGTTCTGGCTACTTACTTGAGCTCAGTAAGTATGAGATGGTAAAGGGTCTTCCTTCCCTTTCTGCCACATTGCCGCTGTGCTCGACCGCTTGGCAGAAAGCAAAGATAGAGTACCATTTGAGAAGAGCTCAACAAGAGCACGAAAACCTTCGGAGTTAATTCACACCGATCCGTGCGGTCCTTTCACACCCAACAATTGTGGAGGGAAGAGGTACTTTCACTTATTCGTAGATGACTACTCACGAAAGATGTGGGTTTTCTTTCTCCAACTCGAAATCGAAGCTTTCGCATTCTTCCAGCAGCTCAAGAAATCCGTTGAGAAGGAGTCGGAGCTTCTATTAAAACCCTCCGCTCGTATCGAGGGGGAGAGTTTACCTCTAATGAATTTTCTGCATTCTTAGATAAGCATGGAATCAAGAGACAGCTTAACAATCGCCTATACTCCTCAAAGAAATGGAGTTGCCGAGAGAAGGAACCGTTCTATCATGGAAATGGTTCGTTGTATGGTCACAGGAGCTACTCTTGGGCAACAATATTGGGCAGAAGCCGTCACCACCGCAGTGTATCTCGTTGAATAGGGCACCCACAAAGGCCCTAAAAGGAATGACTCCACAGAAGCATGGAGTGGTCGAAAACCCTCCATATCTCATCTACGTATTTTCGGATGTCACGCTTTCATGCACATACCGAAAGAGAAAAGGAAGAAGCTAGATGAGAAAACACTGAGATGTATTTTTCTTGGTTATTCTGAGCACTCTAAAGGATATCGTTTGATAGATCCTTTGACCAAGAAAATTCATATCAGCAGAGATGTTGTCTTTGATGAAGCTTTCACATCACAGAGCACATCTAAAGTACACCAAGATATTGTGGAATCTAAGGAAGAGAAGATTCCTTCGTCAACACAGACAGGAGGTCCTTCTACATCTTCTTCAACTCCACCGAAGAAGAATCCTAAATGGTGTACAAATACAATCAGAGACGCAAATTTATCCACTCCTCCCAATTTGAATTTGGATAGACCTCGTACACGCAGTATGGCTCAAAAGGAAAAAGAAGCCAAAGAAACTGGTGAGGTTGATGATCTTTGTCAATATTTTGAGGAACTTTCTGTAACTCCAAGTACGTAAGTAGAGGATATGGATATTGATGATGACATGGCATTCATGTCTACCATAGATGATCTTGAACCTGCATCAATGCAAGATGCTCTTAGTGAGCCTCAGTGGAAGGCCGCTATGGATACAGAGTATGAGTCTTTGATGAAAAATAAAACTTGGAAGCTTGTTGATCTGCCGCATGGAAAGAAACCCATTGGCTGCAAATGGGTATATAAAGTCAAGTACAAGGCAGATGGAACAATTGATAAGCATAAGGCCCGTCTTGTTGCAAAGGGCTATGCTCAAAAGGAAGGCATTGACTACGAGGAAACTTTTGCACCTACCGCTCGGATGACCACAATTCGGGTTATGTGTGCTATGGCAGCACAATATGGGTGGAAAGTTCACCAGATGGATGTCAAAAGTGCCTTTCTAAATGGTGATCTCCAAGAAGAAGTCTACATGACTCAGCTCGAAGGATTTGAAGTGGAAGGCCAAGAGCAGAAGGTTTGCAAATTGGTCAAATCCTTATATGGTCTGAAACAAGCTCCTCGAGCTTGGTATATAAAAATGGACAATCACCTTATGCAACCATGGATTTAAGAGATGTCCGTCGATGCAAACCTCTATTTCAAGAAACAGGGTTCCGAGATAGTGTTGCTTGTACTCTATGTGGATGATCTCGCTCATTACAGGGAGTTCGTAAACTATGATCTCTACTCGTCAAAAGAAACTTGTGCAAATCTTTTGAGATGACAGATCTCGGACTTCTCCATTACCTGTCTTGGTCCGGAATTCAGCCGTAAGGAGCACTCCATCAAAGTGTCTCGTAAAAAATATGCCAAGACATTGCTCGGAAAAATATCGCATGACTGATTGCAAGCCAATGGAAACTCCGATGGAGAATGGACTTCCCTTATCGCGATATGATGATTCACCTCGGTAGATGGTACTCTCTATCGACAGTTGATTGGGAGTCTCATATATCTGACCAATACTAGGCCAGATCTCGTATTTGCTGTCAACTATCTTTCGAGGTTCATGCAGGAGCCTAAGACCACTCATTGGAAAGCAAAAAAACGTGTTCTTCACTATGTCCGTGGTACTATGGAATATGGCCTAGAATACAAGAGGAACAACAAATTCTTCTTGCAAGGATACACGGACTCCGACTATGCCGGATCATTTGATGATCGCAAGTCAACTTCTGGATACATTTTTCATCTGGGATCCGGTCCTGTCTCTTGGCACAGCAAGAAGCAACAGGTGGTTGCTATTTCATCAACAGAGGCAGAATATCGCGCCGCACGTGAAGCTGTGTGCGAAGTGATATGGTTACGTCGCATTCTGACAAGTATGGGCCATCCATCAAAATCTCCAATACACTTGTTTTGCGACAATCGTGGTGTTCGAACCTCGTCAAGAATCCAGTCCATCATGAAAGAACAAAGCACATTGACACACAATGTCATTTCATTCGAGATGAAGTTCCAAAGCACCGAATTCAGCTTCAACACATTCCCACCGATGCTCAAGTTGCAGACATTTTCACTAAGGCACTTGGACGTGTCAAATTTGAATTGTTTCGCAGCTCACTTTGTATTGCAAAATGATGTAAGGGGATGTTAGTAGTCTAGTATAGCTATTAGTTATTACATTACCCAAATAATGTAATAAAGGGGGATGTTAGCGTACTGTTCTATTTGTCTTTATTCATTTTAGCATACTGTTACAACTCCTGTAACAGAGTTTTGGTTACGCCGGTGCTATTCCCGGCATTGTAAACTTTATTTAAACCATTGCTGAATAATACAAGTTTGTTCCGTAATTCTTCATCTCCATTACTCAACCTCAAGCTTTTTTGGTGATCTCTTTTTTATGGCAGTTCTAGAAACAGTGTGGTGTGGAAGCAGTCTGTGGAAGCTTTGTCTTGATGACAACTTTTGTTAATGTTTTACTTCAAAACCGTATATGGAGTTGGATAGCTAGGATCCCTCTATGCTATGTTAGATTTGTTGCTATAGAGAAAACATTCACCAATAAGTTCCTCTTTCCCCTCTTGACATTCAACGTTTTTTGTTTCTCGATTAGATGGATGCCCTAACTTCTGGATTAAATTTTTCAAGGTTGTTTGAAACCCTCGCTTCTTTTATGGATTTAAAAAAAAAAATCATTTCCTTTTTTACTTTGGATTTTTTGGTATTGATGTAGCCAGATGAGAGGACAACCTGCATGATTGGCGAAGGAGGAAAGAAGAGGCTGAAATGTTTTAGCAATCGTCATATGCCAAAGAAGTCATAAGCAGACTTCCGTGCATTGGCGAAGACCAAAAAGCCACTTGACAAAGATTTTAAAATCGTTTGAAAACCTTTTTGTTGCATTGGTGAGAGAGGATAGCTTGATTGGTTGTGTTGTAGGAAAAGGTTGTGTAAGGCAAATTGTAGCAGATATGGGCAAACCATCAACATTTGTGGATACTTTGCAAAATTTCAAGGGGTAAGGTGATCTTTGTTTGACACTTCAAAGATGATTTGGGAAGCACACTTCAACAAAGTAGCAGGTCACTTTGGGGTGGAAAAAACGTTGGCAGTACTTCAAAAGTACTTCTATTGGCCCAAGATGAGGAACGATGTCGAGAGGTACATCAAGTCATGTACCCCTTGCTCTGATGCCAAACCAACCAACAAGGTAGGGACTGTATACACCATTGCTAGTGCCATCCAATTCTTGGGAATCTATCTCCATGGATTTCCTCTCAAGTTTGCCCACATCTAAGCATGGTAATGATTGTGTATTTGTAGTAGTTGATTGTTTTTCAAAATGGCTATCATGATTCCTTGTAGGACCCCATAGGAAGATCATATGTCTTTGCTATGGACTATACACCATCACCAAGAAGGTGGGAGAAAATGCCTTCGAATTGAATATTTCATATTATCTTGGTTTGCGTCCAATCTTCAATGTTGAACATCTTAGGCCCTATCATCCACCTCTATTGGACACTATCATAATAGCACAAAAGTTGGACATTGAGTAACTCAATCTTGACAGTTTAGCACTAGTGGAGGAGGATCATATTATTGACACATGGACCGGGACCACTAAAAGGCAGTCCACTTAGATGTACAAAGTGGTCAAGGGAGGACAACTTGGTCACCAAGGGAATGGCTCACAAAAAATGAGATAAAGAAACAATTTCCACGCCTGATGTCAAAAGTTGATGCAATGGGGACCATTGCTTTTCAAGGGGGACGAATGATCTAGGCATGTGACCTTTTTGCGGCATGGGCTTATGCTCGAAAATGCCCGAAAAATCTATTTTTTTATCCTAACCAGACTATTAGGTGCATAACATTGTGCTCGGGACTCTGTTTTGATCCATTCAACAAGCGTTGGAAAGATTAAAGAGAGAACAAAAATTTCTGCAGTCAACTCTATTATAGGCAAAGATGTTGACAACTTTGTGGCAAAAGGATGCTCTAGAGGCCCTAAAAAATGCAAAACAAAATACTTACTAAAAATAGAAATTTTCTATTTTTAGATTTTTGTAGACAAAATGCATCTCTAGCTATGTTGACACATCAATAGAAGGCAAAACACAAAGAGACGAGTCATATGTATATAATTTTCATTTAATATGCACTTCATAACTCATGGAAGGTGAATCACCACATTTCCATATAGGTGACCTAACTCATGGAAGGTGAACCACCACATTTCCATATGGGTGACCTTCCATATTTAATGTGGTGGATTTCCAATACACCAATTGTTGTATAAAGATATATGCACCCCTGACTGTAAAAAACATGAGTAATGGATGCAATGTTATAGCATAATATCTCTTCTTAGAGATTTCTTGCGTTGTACTTTGTTTTTTGAGTAGTAAAATCACTCTGTTATTTTGCTTATATATCTATGTTTTGATTGGTTATTCTCTATTATTTGTAAATTGTACTCTTTCATGATCTTTCTTAACTCAAAATCCTATGTTTTGGATCAGTAAAAATTCGGAGTTTTGGATCAAGAAGTCCAAGGTTTGATTCCCTTGCCCAACATTTTGTGAGGATTTAGTCAATTATTACTAACGTGGCGAATCTGGCCATGTGGCAAAATTGATGATGTGGAGAAAGTTTGCATATAAATTACAGTTTGACCAATCATATGAAGACATCTCACAATCTAACCTATACCTATCCTCATCTAGTCAGCAACTGAGATTGGATGCAGGTGTCTTTTCTAGTCTCTAAAATACGACACGAGGCAACTTTTGTTTCATCTATACCCTGTCTAGTGGCAGCCTGCACAATTAGTGTCCCAGTGCATCCCCTTGCATAGTCCAACAACACTTGGCTACAGATGGTTCATTGAAGCACTATCCAAAAGGTAGACCAATCAATGCACAACTGACACTCCCTCAACCGTCTAGTCAACAACACATGGCATCTCCTCATTTGCTAATGTACATTTAATATTTTGAAAATGTTGTAAGGTTTTGGTGGCATTTTGTGCGATTTTTGGGCCAAACTTTCAAGGGACATAAATTTTGCATACAAAAGCGTTTTGAGCCCACTTTTTTTCAAATCACATATTTTTTCAAGCTCTTGGCATTGGTAGTATTGTTTTTGGTCATGATGGCATGTAGGAGATTGTATTTGGTAGAGATTCCATGGATTAGCATGTGCCTTTGTTCAATGGACCTAAGTATGCCACCTAGAAAATCAAGATTGAAGCTTTGCTCCAAAGGGACAACTCAAATATGTGAATGAAGACCCTTTAGACATTGATTATGATGAGAAAAAGCAGTTGTACAAGGACAAGAAGGGGGAAGCTCGTGTGATTGCTCTTCATGTTGACAAGAGTTTTGATAATCACATCAACCGTTCTTTGAATCCAAGGGAGCTATTGACCAAGTCCCAATAGATGTGTGACTGCATTGTTTCTACACAAATCAATAGATTGGAGGCAAACTTGCTACTTTGATTATGGAGAGTTTTGAGACCGTCAATGAGGACATCAGTTGGTTCGAGTAATTAGAAGAAGGCATTTGCATAGCTAGAGGAGGTTCCAATGAAAATGATGCTATTTATCTTCTCAATGTAGCATTCAACAATGTCTTTGAAGCTTATGAGATGGTTGCCATTATATTTGAGATATTCCAAGTATACTTTCCCAAGAGTCTTACTCCATTTCTTGATGATGTGTTCAAAATACCTTCTTCACCATTAGGCTTGATGACAACGACATAAGAGTAGTTCTCTCACCATTCAGGCTCATGTAAAGGAAGTGGCTAAATTAGAAGTTGAAAATAATCTAAAGGAAGGAGGGAAGAAAGCCAAAAAGTCCTTCAAGAAGCCAATTTGTACCTTTTGTAAGGAAGGACACAAGGTAGAGTTTTGTTGCTTGTGGATTAAGAAGTTTGAAGAGGCAGCCAAAAAGTGGGATGTTGAAGGTGCTTTGCCCAAGGTGAGGATGATCATGATAGTGAGATCTCAAAGACACATGTTGCTGTTCATTTAGCATATTGAACATCCACTTCTCCTGAAGAGTGGATTGCAAATTCAAGGGTAACTCGACATGTAACTAAGCATTGCCATCTTTTTCATGACTACAATAGACAACATTCTAGAGAGTGAGTGGGTTATTGGGGATGATTCCTCTTTAGAAGTGGTAGGATGTAGTGAGTTGACAGTTCATCCTCATATGATGGAGTCCTTTATGTTCCAAATTCTTCCCCAAATCGTCTTTCCATCTATCGCATCACTCATACAAATAAGCAAGTTGAGTTTTGGCCAAATCAATGGGTGATTAAGGACATTGATGATGGCTTCAAGATTGTTGCCTCAGGATATTGTGATGAATCTAATAAGATGTATAAGCTTGGTGATGATTTGTCTTTTTCCTCCAACAAGAAAGATTTTGTAGCTATAGTTACACGGACAGGTGATGTTAACAATGACATCACAAACTTAGGCATATTGGCTATGGATCCTTGAGGTACATAAATTGACATCAATTGGCTGTTGGCCTTTCTCCTATATCTCCTTTTGGTGGTGTTTGTGAGGGGTGCATCATGGGGAAACATCATCGAGAGTCCTCGAAAGGGACTGCTAGACGTGCTACCCTTGGAGCTCATTCACATTGATATTTGTGGGCTCGTGAAGGCACCATCTCTTTCTAGGAATAAGTACTTCCTCACCTTTATTGATGACTTCTCTACGTATATATGGTTGTATACCATTTGTACTAATGATGAAGCCTTTGGAAAATTTAGGTACTTGAAGGCTTTCATGGAGAACTAGGTTGAGAGGAAGATCAAGTGCTTGGAAACATATGGAGGAGGTATGTAAGTCATGCCTTTGTTGCTTTTTTGCCTCTTTGTGGCATTTCTTTTCGAAGGACTGTTTATTATACCGTGGAACACAATGGGGTGGCTAAGTGGAAGAATAGGGTTATCATGGAGATAGCTTGATGTATATTGCATGACAAGTAAATGGACCCAAGCTTTGGGGTGTAGTAGCAACTTGTGTAATGCATATCATCTACCGGACTTCAACTTGAGCCATTTAGGGTATGATTTCACTTGAGAGATTGCCACGTCTAGCTTTTTTTTTAATCTTGGATCCACTGCCTAGACCCATATTCCCAAAGAGACACAAAAGGTGGATGTAAGGAGCCATCATTGCATTTTTGTGGAGTATTTTGACACTTCTAAGGCTTATCTCTTGTATGATCCCAAAAGGTGGGATATTCTTATTCGGAGAAATGTGATCTTTGATGAGTTACTTCCATCTGCACCTTCCGGTCCTCTTCTTGTTCTGTTGGCCAATAATTCTCCCGCCATAGCTCCTCTAGTGATTCTTGCTGCCCCCTCAGAGATTCTCATTAGCACAATTCTAGTTGTTCCAACTTCACCTTCTAGTGAAGACACATCAACAGGCTCTCCTGATTTGACTTTTACTTTGGACTCTCCAACACCTATAGTTTCATATCCCCAAGCATATGTGTTTGATCCTCCTAATGTCCTATGCTATGGTGTTGGATGTTGAGGTTTATGGTGAGTTTGGATTTCATACTTCAGTATAGGCTTCTTATATTGGTTCTCCAGAGGATGTGCAAAGTCCTCCATGGTTCGTCCAAGGCCCAAGTGGGCCCGAACTCTCCTTTAGGATGCTTATCCCATTCTCTCTTAGGAGTGTCATTGGAAGGCTCCCTCTTGGGCCTTAGTCTTGAGGGTTGATGATTTTGGAGATACCCTCATTTATTCTTAGGCCAAGGGTTGTCCAGAGTGGGAGGATGCTATGCTTACCCCAATATAAGTCATTGGTGAAGAATTAGACATGGAACTTGTTCCTGTTACACAAGGGAAGAATATTATTGGTTGTAAATGGGTCTATAAGACTAGGTACGCTTATGATGGTCAGGTGGAGAAGCACAAAGCATGCCTTGTTGGTAAGGGATTCTCTCAAAAGGAGGAAATTGACTATTTGGAGACCTTTGCTCCAGTTGCTAGGATGGACTCTGTTTGGATGATCCTTTTTATTGTAGCTTCTTATGGATGGAAGGTACATCAGATGGATGTGAAGAGTGCCTTTCTTCATGGTGAGCTCTAGGAGGAGATCTATATGCGACGACTGCCTAGTGTTGAACTTGATGGACCTATACCCTTGGTATGTCGGATGAAGAGGTTGTTGTATGGGCTTAAGCAGGCTCCTTGCACTTTGTATGAGAAGATTCATTATTTCTTTCTCATTTGTGGGTTAAGCGATGGGAGACAACATGATGTCTACATAAAGCATTAGGATGATCAAATTTTGGTAATTGTATGGTATGTAGATGATCTTCTCATCACAGGAAGTTCAACACCCTTGACCAAGGAAATGAAGTCGGGTTCATGACACCTTTGAAATGCCAAATTTGGGTCTTCATTATTTTTATGGGATTCAGATTGATTAGTCACTCTCTAGGATAACCATTTCTTAGCCCCAAGTATGCCTTAGATCTTTTGCAATAGTTTGGGATGGAGGATTGCAAACCTGCTTAGGCTCCCTTTGCTTTTGGTTTGAAGTTGCAAGCAAATTGTAGTACTCCTTTGGTGGATGCTACTTTGTACTAGTCACTTGTTGGTGGCCTTTTGTATCTCACTCACACTCTGTTAGGTAATTGCATTCGTTGTCAATTATTATTTTAGGTATATGCAGGTGGGAGAGTCACTAGACAATGGCCAAGTAGATCCTTTGATATATCATAGGTACATACTAGATGGGTATTCGTTACTTAGTTGGAGCACCTCCCAGTTTGACATGATTCTTTGATGTAGATTGGGCTCGTGATTTGGACTAGCAATGCTCCACCACTGGGTTTGTTTTTAATCTTAGGTTTGGACCAATCTCTTGTTGTTGTAGATGACAGTCCGCTATATCTTAGTCTTCTATGGAAGCTGAAAATTGTGCGACCAATGAGGCTACCAAACACCTTCGATGGATACCCATGATTTTGGAGTAGTTGGGTGTTCCTTGGTAGTTTCCAATCACTCTTCGTTGTGACAATCAGAGTTCCATCAAGCTTGTTTGCAATCCAGTGTTTCATAAGTAGACTAAGGACATTGAGGTTTGGATGCACTAAGTTTATTGGCTTTATGCCCATGGGATGCTTGATCGAGTTTGTGTGCAGTCAGTAGAGCAAATAGCAAATATCTTGACCAAGGTCGTGCTTGAGGTCCCTTTTGTGCGATTGCAGGATCGTCTTGGAGTAGGAGGGTGTCCCTTAGGGGGGGAAGACTAATAAGGGTCTCTCTCCCAGCTTAAGGGGGGATGTTGGAATATGTGGTATTAAGCTTTATTTGAGGCCACAACCAATTTTTGTATTATATTTATTGTATAGCCCTTTGAGCCTTTGTACACCTTGTATAAGTGGGTTTATTGTAATATTTTATTAATAAAACTTAAGGTCAATTCTTTAACCTTGACCTAAGGGTCACATCTAATCGAGTATTTTGAGACCAACTATTTCTTTGTTGGTCGGAGTGCTATTCTTTCCTCTAGTGAGAATATTTTTGTGTCTTCGGACACCCTTCATATTGTTTTGTGTACTTTCTGTGAGTTGTAGTTTCTAGGCAATGTAATGATTTCATTAGTTTCTAGAAGGTGTTTTGAAATCAAACAAAAAGGACTTGGGCCTCACTACCAAAGGTAAGGAATCAATGCCTTTTTGTATCCAAATAGTTCCAACTTTTGTTTAAAATGCTTCAACTTATGCCAAGTGGAAAAGAGTTTTTCTAAAACACTATTAAGGAATCATTGCCTTTTCGTATCCAAATAGTTTCAACTTCTATTTAAAATGCTTCAACTTATGCCAAGTTGAAAAGTGTTCTGTTGAAAAACTACTACTATAATATTTTGAACGAGAGAGAGAGAGAGAGAGAGAATATTGAATCCCCATTTGATTAGTCAAACTCATGGCATTCTATGATATGTGTCTCACTAGAATATACAAATCTTTAGTCACGTAGTTGTAGAAAGTTTTGCCATTATTTCATTTCCAATTCCTCTAACAAAGGCTTGCTTTTTGTAAGTGCAATTTGAAGAGGCAACCTTCTGGGATCATCTAGCAAAGCTGCTTCAAGGAGATGCTATGTAAGGAGGCAAATTGATAAGTCTGCATAATTAGTAAATAAGTTTTGTTATTTTGTGTTATTTTGTAGTTCATACACAAAGTGTTTGACGAATTGTGCGTACGTATAATTAAGAAAGTCATATTTCATATGATAATCTGTAATGTTATGTACGGTTAAGTCATAAAGTGACTCACGAAATGAAATGTAAATGTAAGTCAAATGCATGTCAAATGTAATTTAAGAAAATGATGAGTTGTTTAAATAAGACCCTTTCATTCATTGGTATGGTTGGAGTTGTGGTCGACGACTAAAGTGTGTGGTTGTGGGGTCAAGTGGATGTTGTCGGGAGGCTGGTTGGTGGTTGTTGGCTGTAGCATGATATGTGTTGGAAGTAGATATTCCACACGGATTTATATGTAAGAAGATTTTGTATGTAGTTAACCATACAAGCCACTGTTAATACACGAGTTGCTTATTCATTTATTATTTTCTATTGTTTTTGTATGTATACAACATGTGTTGTCATTATTGATTGCTGAAGTAGATATGTTCTGTATAGTTCCTTTCAAGTTTCGGATGTAGGGTGAAAGTTGCAGACCAAGTGTTGTCGTTCAAGTGATATTGTCGTACAAGCAGTTGTTGTGATTGTAGTACAAGTGAAGAGTCCTGGTTGATTATTAAATTTGTCATTCAAATTGTTCCTCCAAGTGTGGAATACTCCCGCCATGCTACATTTGGCATTGTTGTTGTCGCTTGAAGTTCAAACCAACACCGTGTGAAACTTGGAGAGGTGGATGACAAATAATTTACCATGAGGATGTGGGAAAGTATGTTGTATTTCATTTCTACATCTTGGAGACATTGCCTATATGAAGTTGGGTCAATCCTGGTGACTTGGAGTTGTGATGAGCAAAGTACACAGGAAGGTGTTAACAATTTGGAAAAGGGCGACTATCCTATTCACAAACTAAGCCAGTTGAAGCAGATTACCATGTAGATGAAGACGCAAACTTGTTTGTTGACATTAACGAAGGGCCGTACAACAGGATGCACATGACAAACGCACAAGAGGAAGGAGCATACAAGAGGTTGTTCAAATCAAGTGTAGGAAACATTGTACAAGGTACTGGTGTGTATGGCACATTGCGCTACAAACGGAAGAGTGTATAAGGCAGATTTCGTACAAGCAGTGGTGCATGCTGCAGTAAAAATAGTGGTGCTCATTGTCGTATAAGTAGAGGGTGTGTACGATAGCCGTTGTACAAGCAGAGGTGCACATTGTCATACAAAGCTGAAGGTGCAAATAGTAGTTGTACAAGCCGAGGGTACAAATGGTAGATGCTAGGTACAATAGGAGTTGCCGGAAGGTGTCGATGAGGAATTGCACATCGACAAAAAATGTTTGGCATCAAAGCAATTGCAAGTTGATGTGTCTAATGGTGAGTGGGACGGGAGTCAGACATTGGTGCAAATGTGAGATGGTGTGTCAAATAGTGTGAGACAAGAGTTCGACACTAGAGCAATTGTAGGTTGGTGTGCTCAATGGTGAGCAAGACAAGAATTCGACATCGGAGCAACTATAGGTTGGTGTGCTCCATGGTGAGTTGGATGGGAGTTCAACATCGAAGCAATGAAATTGGTATGCTCCATGGTGAGTTGGACGGGAGTCTGATATCGGAGCAACTGTAGGATGGCATGTTTCATGGTGTGCGAGACGGGAGTCTAGCACAAGAGCAATTGCAGGGTGGTGTGCCCAATGATGTGTGTGATAAAGGAGAGATACGTGAACAACCACTGCCAAGGTTAAGTCAACTTGTCACAACAAATACCAATTTGGGCATATCATGTAAACGTCTAATGTTCATGGAGGAGCAATAGAAGACCCAATTAGGCATTGGGAAATCTACCTCATGGTGTGGAAAGCAATTGGTTTGGATAATGACGTAGATTGGAGGAGGTTATTCCCTGTGACATTTTGTAGAGTTGCAATGGATTGGTACATGAGATTGCCAAAGGACGAATACCAAACATGGGAAGAGTTGCACGATGCATTATTTCGATTGTTCCACAATGACAATGCGGTCATTGCTAAATAGAATGGAACAGAGTGAGAACGGGTTTGTTCGTTCATACAATTGAAGGTTGAGTGGGTTGTTTAGCCATCTGGAGGAAGATCCATCGGATGCGTTGAAGAAGAGATGGTTCATAAAGGGACTTTGTCCTATGGACCAAAATAAGATTTGGGTGGTTCCTTCGACATCATAACAAGAGGCCTTGGAGCAGGCCTTGAACTTGGAGAGTGATGCAAAAACATCAAGTTAATATGGATGAAACTGCATAGTTGAGAAAATCGGAATCGGACCGGAGTCGGCATGGGAAAGAATCGGGAAAAATCAGGAATCGACAAAAAATCGGGAGGAGAATCGGCAAAAAATTGGCATTTTTTCATTGAAAAAGCTTTTTTATGCATATCAGAATTTTTCGGGAAAAAATCGGCAAAAAAACGGCTAGCCTATGAATCGGGAAAAATCGGATCGAATTGAGATTTTTTGCAGATTTTCCCAATTATGTATGAAAGTGATATTGAAGATGTTGTTGGGAGGCTGGCTGGTGGTTGTTGGCTGAAGCATGTAGGTGTTGGAAGGAGATATTCCACACAGATGTATATGTAAGAAGATGTATGTAGTTAACCATATAGGCCACTGTTAATACAAGATCTGCTCATATTCATTTATCATCTGCTATTGTTATTGTATGTATACTGCATGTGTTGTCATTGTTGATTGCTGCAGTAGATAGGTTCTGTATTGTTCCTTTCAAGTTTTGGATGCAGGGTGAAAGTCGCAGACCAAGTGTTGTCATTCAAGTGATGCTGCCATACAAGCAGCTGTTGTGATTGCAGTACAAGTGAAGAGTCCTGGCTGATTATTAAATCTGTCATTCAAATTGTTCCTCCAAGTGTGGAATACTCCTGCCGGGCTACATACTAAGCCTTTGAGTTTTATTTAAATCATGCTAAGTATACCTAAGCTGTAGTTCATAATTTCAAAGATACCTGCAATATTATTGTGGCCTCATTAACACAGACCTTATGAATCTGAATGATTATCAGTTGCCTAGGCAGACAATGTTTCATTGGACACCTTCATTGATATTTTGTCATTGGTCAGTTTGTAGTTTTAGAGTAGGTTGGCTAGTCATAATTTGGTCTCTTATATACTCATGTTGTCAACACAGTTGGTAGTCGTTGTCTTAAATATTGTTGACACGGTATGTAAAGTGGTTGGTGGGAGGCTTATCCCTTTCACATTGTAAATAGACTGCAATTTTATTGAGTGATGAAAATTTTATCAAGTATTGCATCTTGTTCTTCTCTCTTATCAAGTTAGCCTTAAGCATTCCGTCATGGATATTGTTAGATCTTGCATTGGCCCTTTAAACGTGATGGAGAAAGAGGCCATCAAGTCCTCAGTTCTGACCCCAGTTTCAGATGTATGACAATGCTCGTCTGCTGCATTCATCTGTAGCTCTGGTCTTTAGCATTTCCTAAACTATCAAGGGAACTCTCCCCTTTACAGTGATTAACTTGAACTTGGATCACATTTTTAAGGGTTCAAACTTTTTTGGGTTTGCCCCCTTTGGTTTTTATTTTTAGTTTTTTCTATTTGGCTCTGAACCGTAGGGTTTAGTTTCTTTTTGGGGTTCTTCTAACCCTAAGTACACTGTATTTGTGGCATGCTATACTTTTGGGTTTCATTGACATGCTTTGGTTACCTGTGGACATAATTTGATTTCATTTCTCTTTGCCAGAGACTCATTTTGCCTTTGGGGATTTGTCCTGTTGTTTCAGGTTTTCAGGGGAGGGCTCCATTTTTGGTGATTGTAGATGTCATCCTTCTGTTGTTTCGTTCTAGATCCAAATATCTTAGGCAGACATTAGTATAATTGATAGAGAAGTTATAATGGTCAGCATTCTGTCTATTTTTCTAACCTTTTTGTTCCCTAGAAATTTATTTTCTAGGTGGCATGGCTGTAATGTGTATTTGCCTTGGACAATGTTTATAAACCATATGCTTGTAAACCCGTATCATAAGTATGGAGAACATAATGTGAACAGTAAAGCTGAGGGTTAGGTAGCCTTTGTAGAAGTCGATCGTTTGTTTGATTTCCTGGGTTGTGTTCTCTTGTAATTTGAAATTGACAGTAACATTCAAGATTTCAAGCTTTAATATAGAATTGTATGGAAGTTTATCCTCATGATTTGATAATCAATTTTTTCAATTATACGTTCAATTGTTTTGTCTAATGAGAAGAAAGTTTGATATTTTATTATACACTTTGACCTATAAAGCACATGTACCAGTTGTATCTTTGCTGGATGTAGGCCCAAGTTTGAGAGGGATAGCCTGGAACAAGCAAAAGTAGACACACCTCACATGCCAGGCGTGCACTTTAACAATGTTCAACAATGTTTTTTATTTTATTTTGTAAGGTTTTATATTTTAGGCAAAATAGATAATAAAATCAGATGCTTGTATCTTAAAGTTATATAATTTCTTTGTGTAAGCATGAAATTGACTCATGCATGCACCCTCACAAACAGATGCTTGGCATTCTTAGCCTTTCCTTCATTCCACAGGTACATTTTTTTTTTTTTTCAATTGGTTATATGGGATTGAAACGGGCCCCACCCGTATTACATCATCACCACATAGTGGTATTACAACAGAGCTTGGATATTTTTTATGTATCGCTTGGCAAGATTTGAACCTTGGTCTCCTCTTTAAATGATGAGTAATCTAACCGGTTGAGCTAATGCCACTTGATCTATTCCACATGTCTATTACTAGCTATTCAATTCTCACATTTTTGCAGGTGCTTAAGTGGGAGGATGTGGAGGTAGGAGAACCTGGTGAGGGTGAAGTACGTGTTAAACATAAAGCCATTGGTGTGAATTTTATTGATGTATACTTCCGCAAAGGGGTGTACAAATCTGAGCTACCATTCATTCCTGGTATGGTTAAGACTGAAGTATTTAGTTTCATTCATATGTTCTGATTATTCTTAAGTTACACAGGAAATAATGCTTTACTAATTTACACGGTATACAAACTGGAGAGCCCAGCACTAGACAAATGAGCCTCTTTGTTATGAGATTGAGCAATTTTATCTATTGATGTGAGAAAATAAATGTAAATAAATTTGTAATAAAGGCAAAAGGCATTTATCTTAATGTAAACACCATTAATTCGAAAAATTGTACAAGATTTTGCAGGGTCTCATTCAAAGACCTTCCCTTGAATGCCTTTTGCTAATTCTGAAGATGCATCAAAAAGGCAACTAGTATGTTTTATATCATTCCAAGGACTTGTGGAAAAGTCATGTTTAAGGTCTTACTATTTGAACTTTATTCTTTTTGTGCTCCACAATATTTATTTTGTTACATATCACAGATTGTACTTTACTATTAGTCCTGAAGTATTGACCAACCAAGCTTTCTCCCAGCAGTATCGTCTGCTGATGTATGATGCAGTATCTTATTCATTATCCGTTTTGGATGAAACCATATACATTTCTCTTTCACTTGTCTTTACTCCAAGGTAGAAGTGCCTTCATTTTTGTTTTGAACTGGTTTGTAGACTGTTTATAAGAGGCTATGGCCTTCACAGTGTGTCTTGTGACACATTTTTCGAAGGTTTATATCAAAACTTCATTGGATGATTAACCATTATTCTTTACTTGATTATTATAAAAAGATCAACATGCAGCTAAGATCCACAAACATACATGGATCTTGGGGGTATTTCAAAGTAAGTTTGAGTCATCATTGTAACATGGAGGCTATAAGAAATCCAGGACCAGCAGAGGAGGAGGAATAATTAGAAATAATAGAGGAGAGATTTTGTCTCATTACGCTTTCAATAGTGTATTTAAGACAAATAATGAAGTTGAAGCTTGGGTGGCTTTGGAAGGGTTAAAAATATGCAAACAAATGAAATGGAACAAAGTATGGATGGAAGGTGATTCACTCATAGTAATAAATGCAATTTTGAGAAAAGTAAAGGCTCCATGGAACATACAAGAGATAATTGTAGAAATTCAAGACCTTGCTATAGAGTTTGAAGAAATCAGATTTACACATACATTAAGGGAAGAAAACAAATGTGCAGATAGGTTAGCCAATAGAGGGATTTTAATTGAGGATCATGAAGTTAAATTCTCTTTTCCTTGGTTAGAGGAAGTAGTAAGTTTAGCTGAAGCTGACAAGAAAATGTTGACTGCTTGAATCAAATAATGATTAAGATTTACTTTAATGTTTTCCATTGGTAATATCTGCTTTATTTTATAACATTAATGTGCTTTCATATATACTATTTATTACAATTTTTGTGGTTGCACTTGTGTTTCAGAAGGAAACTAGCAATCCAAATTTGGTAAAGTGGGCTATGATAGTGCGATGTTTTGGAAATTACTCTACTAACATGCAATGCATAGATAGTAGAGGTGAAGTTTTGATATTTTGAAGGTTGTTGTACGAAAATGTCAAGAAGGATGCTGAATTCTAGAATATTTGTCTTCACACAGAAAATTGAAAAAGTTCTAGAAAATGAAAACCAGGAATTCAGATATTTTATGTAAGATGATGTAGGCTTCTAGCTAAGAAACTCAATTGAGATGAGAATTGAATTTGTTTATAAACTCTCATGCTCTAAAGAAGAGAGTTGTGATTTGTCAAGGGTGGGGGACCCGAGTACAACCCCTTGTTCTCTAGCAAAAGAAAATAACGGAGGCTATAAAGAAACCTTAGAGAAGAAACAAGAAATGCAATTCATGTTCTATTTAATGACATTTTAAAGGCACAGAGGAGTGCAACTGATCCTCTTATTTTGAATGATAGTAGTTCATGCTGCTTCACTGTGACACATCTGACAAGAGGCCCATATCTGCATATGCAATTTGTAAATTTGCTGCTGATTTGGTTGCATAGGTTCAGTTGTAACTGGAGCATCTTCTCAAGAAAAGTGTATAGAGGATGTTCAGCTAGGATATTTGTTTTGGTTTTTCTCTTGAAGAATAGTAGTAGTTTCATGACAAATTGAAAGCATTTAGTGGAATATTTGCTTGATCTGGGTGACAGGATTGAGTGTGCGCATTTTCTCTAACTTCCTCTGGATCTCTTCAACATAAGAGGAATGCATATCATCATGTCCTCTGACAGGTTAGGTGTTTCACTATGCACAATCTGGCATCTCCTTGCCTATGTAATTTGTGGTACTTGCAGTATCCATACCATTTGTTCAGTTCAACACCACTGCAACAATAAAGAGGCTATCCCTTCTTGACATGATATTTACTTCATTCACTCTGAATATTCAATGGTTTGTTTCTTTCATCAAAGTTAACATTTTCTCATTCTACTGCTTCAACAGAGCTGTACTGAAAGACTCTTACCAGGAGCATTCCCAGTGACATTGCCTAAACCCTTGGCTTTTTCATTAATGTGCAGCACTGGTTAATTTTTTGTTTCAAGACCTCAAACATGAGCATCATCAGATTTGCGTGAGAGAATTCATGGTATTCCTAGTGGCTTGATTTTGAAGAGTGCCTTTGACTTGATTCATTTATTTGTACAATATAAATGTTGTATGCAGTTACACACCCCATCATAACTGACTCAACCACCAACATCTAGGTTAATAATTATTAATTATATATTAATTAGGTTTATTACAGAGACATTCAAATAATGCAGGGTTGTTGAATAGCCTCTGTGCTCTGCCATTTGAGAGGCTATCTCATTACTCAGGAGTCTTTATCTCTATTAGTTGTAATGTTTTACTTGGAAGCAAAAATTGATATGATAGATTAGGCTTATGGTTATAGAGTATAGACCAGTAGGCTATGTTTATGAATGTGTGGAAAGAACTCATTAGAAAGTTGAACATGTCTTTTATATCTGGCGTTTATTTTGTAAATTTTTAGGGTATATGCTTTCTAACACGATATAAAAAATGGATTTTTAGCAAGCAAAAAATACTTGCATAAACATAAATATATTTTTGTCCATTATTTGCAAATGGACTGAATAATTTCAACTGCTATGCTTAGCTAAATTCAAGGGAAACTTATATTTATGGAAATACTGTGTGTTTACCACAGTAATGGAATTATAGCATGTACTGGCATAATCTGATATAGACTATATTCAACATTTGATGGATTATCTGTAAAATGTTTCTAACTTTTTCCTGCATGCACATTGCAAATTTCAGTAAAATGTGGATTCACAGTGTTATTTTGTTGATTTAATGCTTGCTATTGTGTCACAGGAAGGGAAGCTGTGGGAGTGGTAACTGCGGTAGGACCAGGATTAACAGGAAGAAAGGTCGGGGATTTAGTTGCTTATGCAGGGAATCCTATGGGTTCATACTCGGAAGAGCAGATTCTTTCTGCAAGCGTAGTTGTACCAGTGCCATCTACCATTGATCCTATATTGGGTGCTGCAATTATGTTGAAGGGCATGACTGCCCAGTTTCTTCTTCGGCATTGTTTTAAGGTATTTGTGAAACCACCATATCCATTTTGATTGTCAATTCAAAACCTTTACAAGATAAAGAACGAAAGCTCAACTATATGGATGCTTAAATTTTACACTTTGTATATTTGAAATGCCCATTGGTTAAATAAGTAAACCTGATGAATGTAGGTGGAGCCTGGGCATACAATTCTTGTCCATGCTGCAGCTGGAGGAGTAGGATCTTTATTATGTCAATGGGGTAATGCTCTTGGTGCAACTGTCATTGGCACAGTGTCAACTAAAGAGAAGGCAGCACAAGCAAGTGAAGATGGATGCCATCATCCTATTATCTACACTCAGGAAAATTTTGTAGAGTGTGTCAAAGAAATCACAAAGGGACAAGGTGTGCAAGTTGTTTATGATTCTGTGGGAAAGGACACATTCCAGGTACATACATACTCCAATTTAGATTTGTCTCAAGAAATAGCATCTATAATATGTTTTCTAATATTGCTATGTATATGTCAGGGATCTTTGGAGTGCTTGGCTCTCAGAGGTTACATGGTGAGCTTTGGTCAGTCATCAGGTGCCATAGATCCTGTTCCTCTATCACTTCTTGCCCCAAAATCGTTATTTTTGACCCGACCTTCCATGATGCATTATACTGCAACTCGAGAAGAGCTACTGAAAACTGCAGGAGAAGTATTTGCCAATGTTGCCTCAGGTATTCTGAAAGTCCGTGTGACTAAGACATACCCACTGTCAGAAGCTGCAAAGGCTCATGCTGACCTTGAGTCAAGGAAGACAAGTGGTTCAATAGTTTTAATTCCTGATAATAACTGATGTGGAAAAATATAGGTGAACTGCATATCCTTCTACGAAGGCATGTATTTGTTAACTAAAGAAGTCTACTATATTGTGCCATTTGTGGTTAGAGGCTTACCATAAAATTTAAATAAGTTCGAAAATGGGTTTTGTAATATTAATTCCTGGTAGTAATTGTTGTACAGGAGGTGTTTCAGACCTGGAGTCATTGCTTCGTTCATATTACTGTATGTATTGGCAGGCTTTATAGGCTAGTTTCTTAGTCTATTATGTGTACAGTTACCATTGTTCTGTTATTTGTGATTTAAAAACTCACCTAGTAATCAGTTTGGTTGCTTTACTCATTTATTTGCTTCATCAGGTAGTCACTTTCATGATGATAATGTGGAAGAAAATTTTTAAACATAATTGCAGTCAGGACATTCTAGTTATGTAGGTAGTTCTGGAAAGCTCTTTCAAAGAATCTTGTTTTGAAGTAGTCCTTATCTGACTGCAGACTTGAAAATTTCAGTTTTCTGCACATTCAATATTGAAGCATAACTAAGACGGCAAAGCCATTCTGATGAATTTAATATTATCTCTGCACGTCTGCAAGTGGGCTTTACTGTTGCCATTGTCAATGGAGCTTATGGAGATTTTTTATTTGTACAAAGGTTTCTTGTAAAGAGCTGAATCGGTAGATAAATAGGTCAATCAGGTACAATTGCAATGTGTTTAATATAATCAAATGGCAAAGTTCAAGTGATTAAAGACTTGGGTTCCCATTGTGGAGACCCAAGTTCAAATCTTGCAAGCCGATATAATATCAGTGTGGTTTTTTAAAATACTATGGTAATACAGTGAATTGTTCAATACAGGTGGGCCTGTTTCGATCTCATATAATCAATTGAAAAAGTGGGTTTAATACAACTGTTGTACAGATTTACTGTATCTGTCATTTTTCCCAAGATACTAATCCAAGTATCGTATATAGATATGGATACAATAGTTTTTGGATATTGAATTTAAAATGTTTTAAATGAAGAAAGTAACATATCTAAATATATGCTGTATTTGATTCATATCGAATACATCCAAATATGACTAGGCACATTTAAAGCTATTAAAAGAAACATACATAATTTTAAAAAACAAGTTGTAAATTTAAGAAAAAACGACAATTCTTTTGCTCAATTAATAAAAATAGAATTTGAAGTGAGAGAGAGTGACCTAAGCAGTTGAAATAGCTTCCACTTAAAAAATTATATCTTTGCAGTCTTATGTTGTGAAAAGGCCTTATTCATGTGTACAAGTTTAAAATTTTCAAATGACAATTAGCTTGAGGGAATAAATGACATTTAGCTCCAACAACATGATCTCCAATTTCAGTATTGCAACATATGCTATAAGTCCAAGAATGAAAAATTTAGTCCTGATAAAATCAAAATGCTATATTGTTATGAATGCATGGAAAAGACAGAACCATGGAAAATCTTTCAAAATAAGAATGAATAAGTTGAATGCCTCTGATAACTCCCATTCTCCAGAGGACACCTGTTAAAAGCTTTAACTTCATTGATAACAAATTATGGAGGCAAACCACTAAAATCTTCAGATAACAACCCTGACTATGAAGAGTATATTTTTCAACATGCACAAGGTACTCTTGTGTTTATATTAATCTGTTTTGGTTTTTATTATTTGAGAAATATATGTGATATTAATGCAGATAAGATACAAAATACAGAGAAAAGTACTGGTGTGCTCCAGTCCCAAGGCTAAAGATAATATCTTGTCAAGTGAACTTGTATGTTCAATTTTGTAATGAAATTAACAACGAGTCCTAGCAAACATTACTCTTTTTATACTACCTAAATGACAAGTTTGTTTTATATAGAACATGATAAGCAAAAAGTAGGCAAATTGAGACTTGATTTTCACTACCTCGGAGTAACAAACAAAGGAAACCAGCAGTTGCAAGACGACGGATAAAGAATTAACAATAGCCTTCTTCCTATGTCAATGCAGAATTATCATAGATTTTTAACATTAACTAGAGTAATGATTTGCTCCCAAATGTGAAAAATATATTGCATAAGTGGATTTTTATTATGATTTTAACAGGTGATCTTCATGCAATCCTCTTGATAGAAAGAACGGTAATTCTGCAATCCTCTTGATAGAAAGAACGGTAATTCTAATAAAGAAAAGGTGAAACTTGTTTTGGAACTTTATTTTTTCTGTAAGACCAATCAATACATGCTTCATGAAACATCCAATTTGTACCTTTTTTTAATTTTTAAAATTAAAGTTCTGCTTATTTTATGTGCAAAATTATTTGGTTAGCCTAGAGGGATGACCATGTAGAAAATAATATGTAACAACACTAAACTTACATCTTGCCCTGGGAAACAAGTTAAAAATGCTTCAAAATATAGATATTAACAGGTTTACAATTTGATCAATCTGGTACATATTTATGGGTCTATTTCAAAGTGACTCTCCATTTAGTTGTGTTTAGAGGGATTAATAAGGTTTATGAACTATTATGAATTTAATGAAGAATTAGACATCCATACAGATACATTATTGAACTAGTAATACGAGGTAAAGTAATTTTTTTTCTTACTCACACAAGCTGGTCTAACTGGTCTAATTTAAGGGCAACCTAAAAGTTACCTTTACTTATATTTCCTTCCATTTCTTAGAGTGAAGTTATTAGAGAAAATTATTGTTATCTCTTTTGAAGGAAAAATTTACATTAGAGATTAACGATAAATGATCATTAAATTAAAATATTCAATAACTGTTAGAGATATATTTAAATGAAAGGATAATACTATGAAACATTTTGTAAGGGATTACAATACAATATTTTAAAACAAGAAAATGATAATTAAAAAATTTATAATGTTTTAAAATTGATAAATCATTTTTTTGTTGGAAAAAAAGGAGTTGTGCTCAATTTCCCACCCTTGACAAATCACAACACCCTTGACAAATCACAACTCTCTTCTTTAGAGTTTGAGAGTTTACAAACATATGCAATACTCATTTCAATTGAGTTGCTATAGCTAGATACCTACATTTTTTTTTAAATAAGTTTACACAGGTTTATATGAGGGATCCCGATCCCCTCATATTGAGTGGGGTTTGAACCTTGAACCTCTCAAAGAGAAGCCAAAGCCCTTACCACTACAGTAAGCTTGCAACTTCCAACATTTTTTTTTAATATGCAAGATACCTACATTTTTTTTCATAATAAGAATGAGTTCTTGATTTTATTTTATGAATCTTCAAATTTTTTTTGTAAATACAAATATTCCAAAATGCAACATCCTTCTTAACATTTTCCTACAACCACCTTCACAACACCAAAACCCCACCTCTACTATTTATGTACTGCATCTTAGTAGAGTAATATTTCAAAAACTTTGAGCTATCATAACTTGCTTTATTAGATCTGGATTGTTAGTTTCCTTCCTGAAGTATAAATGCAACCACAAAAACTGTAATAAATACTTTATGTGAAAACACGTTAATGTTTTCACATTACTAATATTACTAATGAAAAATATTACAAAAAATCTTAATCATTATTTGATTCACGTAGTCAACATTTTCTTATAAACTTTAGTTAAACTTCATAGTGACCACTCATTTTAAAGCTCTTCAAATTTCACACAAATTGGTCCAAGAATCATTGAATGGAACAACCCTTCATAAAGATATGGCTCCTCAAAGATGAGACATTTTTTTAGAAAAAAAAAATCCAAACAATTGTCTTCACATGGTCATATTTTCCTCAATGTTGCTTGGATTCTTTCTTACAATCATTCATTTCAAAGCTCTTCAATTTTTGTATAAAATGACATAAGAATCATCGAAGCTCTATGCAAAGATATGGCTCAAAAATTTGCCCTAGGCTCTGTTGATTCATTATTTAACATTATTAAATCATTTATTCATAACAATTATTTATAATATGTGATATACACTCATACAAATGACCTTTATAATATATTATTTAATGACATCATGATAACATCATGAAAAGAGAAAAGCTTAATCTGCAAATTATCTATTTAATTTAATATAAGCAACCTAAGAATGTGTTGTGTTCCAGTTACACCATGAATAATCCCCATATAATTATTTTAGGTACATAATATCTTACTCTCTAACATGTAACAACTTCACATATGTGATGTGGTTTGCATATATCAACTAAAATCGTACGAGTTTTCACATATTAGAAAATAGAATAGAAGAAAACTTTTTGATGCATGTGTGGCCAAGGACAATAAAGATTTTTTACCAAACATAATAAAACGTTATCTTATTTATTCATTTGAAAAGAAATAAGTTTATATGAAATTTTAAAATAGAGCTATGGTTCTCTTATTGAAGAGTTGATCTATTGCTATTGATATTGCTGATAAATTTTCGTAGTTTCTTTATTATTGTTTCTTCAAACAAATCAAAATTAGAATCTATTGTTATGTATAGCATAACTATCTCAAATATCATTATAAGCTTTGAATTCTAATATAAGGCATGTCTCTATTTCTACTACTTGCAATATGCACATTTCTTTCTTCCCATATCTCTTTTGGTTTCTTCCGTCTACTTGTTGCACATCTAAGTTGATATGAGCTAATCCTCGGTTGGACTATACACATCTTTGTTCTTTATTTGATATTTATATCTAAATATGCATTTTGATGTTACTCATGTTGGGTTGACCTAAGCAAGATGTGTCTTGTTTCTTCCTAAATATTTCATCTATATTATTGCCCTAAGATATATATATATATATATATATATATATATATATATATATATATATATATATATATATATATATATACTTTTCATGTCCTTATTGTTTAGGTATTATCTTAAACCAAATATCCCACTTATTCAACTATTTGAAAATTTGTTTCATTTCCTACTATAATCTCAAGTCACCTATTTATATCTATTTGTTTAATTTTTTGAAATAAACTTTCATATTTAGTTTATTGGTTGAGAACACTTTAGTTGAACATAAACCAAGAGCAAGAAAAAATTATAATTAGAACTTCTCTAATTTAATGAAAAGGGACAATTTCAATTTAACTACAATGGTATAAGTAGCAAGAATATATTTGAAAAGTTACATGAAGAGCTTACAATAAGGCAAGTGTTGTTGACTATGTCATTTGCTCACAAAGTTTGATAGAGAAGATAATGGAAGTAGAGATTGAAGACTCCCCAAAATATTTAAAATTAAATCATAACCCAATGTGTATAAAATTGTCATGGTAGGAAAGAAATCAACAAATACAAAAGTGCAACTCAATCAACAATCCTCAATAGAGGAAAGGTCCTCATAACCCAAAAGAATTGTGTAATATTTAAGGAAGGAGTAAAATATATTTTGCAAAGGGAGAAGAAGAAAAGAAGAGAGCAAGGGAGCAAGAGTCGTGAGTTAATAAATATATTTCTAGAGACATTACAAGGGATAAAGGTCTAAAGTTAGGAAGAAAAAAAATAGAACTCTTCAACAAATGCATGTTATGATGAAGAATGTAAAATAACAAGAAGAGCTCTCAAGAAACCAAGTAAAGAAAAGGAAATGTAAATCTATGAAAACTGGTAGTAAAAGCAAAAAAAGAGAAGTATGAGAGTGCAAAAGGAGAACTAATTTATTTAGGGAAGAATAACTCAAAATTATTATTAGAACTTTAAATAGAAAACAAACAAAAAATAACATTAAAAAAATCCAATGGATGGAACATGTAAAAATTTGTATAAACAAGAGCAAGAAGAAGAGGCACCTTCCATAATCATCACAACAACAAATTTATTTACATTAATGGAGGTCAAGGAAGGTAGTTAGAAGCTAACAATAGTTAAGGCTTGTGATGAGGATGGACTAAAGGTAGAATATTGTAAATGGGAAGCAACATACTTTTCACCACACATCAAGAGGATCTTCAATATCATCATCCAACATGGTTTTCTAAGGGATTAAACATCAAGTCTAATCATACCTCTCTTCAAGAATAGAGATATAGATAATACTTCAAATTACCTAATCATTATGGTTAATCCCATCTCTACAAAGTTGTTTGGAAGCATGGTTGAGATTAGAATGAGCAACAAGGTATGAAGAAAAAGAAAAGAGAGCAAAAGTAAGAGCTTGTTTTCGACAAGCTGCAAGCTTACTGCAGTGGTAAAGGCTTTGGCCTCTCTTTGAGAGGTCCAAGTTTCAAACCCCACTCAATATGAGGGGACTAGGACCCCACATAAAAACCTATGTAAACTCATTGAAAAGAGTTTGTTTTCGACCAAAAAAGTTAACAATAGACAACATCATCACTTTGAGAGATATAGAAAAATATGGTATAAAAAAAAGCCAATTGTTGTTTTATAAACTTCAAGGAAGATTTTGGCATAGTATATAGAAGTAAACCAAGGCATAGAATGAAATACTTAGGCATATCAAAAAAGTATAGAGCAATAGCGCATAGACTCTTTGAGGAGGCTTGAGCTAAAATTAGAATTCAAGCAAGACTTTTAGAATGCTTTAGAAGTTATATAGGCATTAAAAAATGATGCCCATTATTCCCTACCTCATTTGGTTTATATATTGACAAACTAGAAGAACTACTAAATTAAAAATAGGGGATGATCTTCATTTGAGAAGATATGCGGTGAGCCTTATTCTATATGCAAATGATCTCATTTTGATTTAAAGGTTGGCACATGGTTTGAGAAAGCATCTAAAGGTCTTAAAGCACTTTTGCAAGTAGGTATGCATACAAGTAAATACCAACAAAACTAAGATCATGATCTTCTCTAATCAAAAGAAGAAGAAAAATCAGCTAAATTTTTATTTTGAAGGGGATCTTCTGCAAGAAGTAACCAAGTACAAATATGTTGGGATAGACTTCAATATAAGCTCAGTTGAGAAACATGTAGAATGAAGAGAACATTGGAAGGATGAAAGACACTTTTTGTATTACAAAATAAAACCAAAGAGGTTGAACTATGGGACTATAAGGCTACATAGGTTTTATTTGAGCTACTAGGGGTACTGGTGATGTTGTATGGGTGTGAAGTGTAGGGTAGCAACATATTAGAATCAAAATGGAGGTATATAGAGAAGACTTAGAATCATTTGATTACAAAAAAATTCAAAATAAAAGTGTTAGTTTCATATGAAATTCTTTTAGTATGAAAATGTACCTTTCTTATAGAGGCATATGTTATGGTTTATGTTCTAGAATATCTAAAAAGAAAATCAAACAGATGGATGAGAATAGATGGTCTAAAATTGTAATAGAAGAAGATATTAACATAAGAAAGAAACATGGTTGAAGCAAAACAAGTAGATGAAAAAATAGAAAATTAACTTGGATGAATGTCCAAATAATAATAAATGCATAAAGGCATTTGTTAGTAAAAAATTCTTAGTTATATGGAAAAAAATTAGGAAAAAAGAGAACATTATCTTGTTAAACTTAACCTTACATACGGTCACTTCCAAAAGGCCTATATAGTGGTAAACATTAATTGGGGAGCAAAGATGCTCATGGCACAAATGAGAGCTGACTCACACCAACTTAGATGTGAAACCACAAATGGAAGAGACCAAAAGAGTAATGGGAGGAGAGGATATGCACCTATCGTACGTTAGGGGTAGTCAAGATAGAGACGTACTTTATTTTGGAATATTGATATATATAGTGATATTTGAGTTTAGATATGTGGTTGATATAGCAATGGAATAATTGAAAGAATTGTTTGAAGAGGAGAAAGTAGGAGAGTTTGTCATCAAAATCAATAACAAAAAATTATCATTATAAAAGAAAAAATAATTAGATCAATTTTAGGGGTTGGAAGCCATGATTATTTATAAATTTCCAATCCTATAAACTACTTAGAGCCAAAAGCCATGAATCTTTATAAAGTCCCAATCCTTTAAACTATTTAAATTTGTAGTTGGTAAAAATCTTCTAATCTATTCTAACTTGTCTTGTAGATATATCCTTATGATCCATCGTTTTAAAATGTTAATTTTAATCATTGTAAGAAGTGCCCTAGCCTCTATATAGTTGTTAGTTGAAGTTCCATTATATTTTGAGTAAGTGAGGAGAATTTTTCCTTTATTATTTCCAAAAACTCCACCTTCGTTATATTTTCTCATATTTCCTTTAGAAGTGCCATAGATCAAAGTAGATCCTTTGAGTCAACTTCATTGTTGTAGATCACCCTTCCATGTACACTCAAATTGTATAACCAAGAGGCTAACAACTTTTTTTTTGGCACTTGATACTTCCTATGATGAGCACCATATCTATAAACATTTTGCAATAGAAGCAATAATATTATTCCAAACTTGGGCATGATTTTGATATTTGTTTTTTTAATTCTATTACTTCTTTCAAGTCGTAAATTCCAATAAATATTGACAAGACCGATCCTCCATAGGATGCATAATGCCTTAACTTTGAAACAATTATGCCAATATTCACGAACTCTATCAATGTTGACAAAGCTACCAATTATATTCTTATTTTTTTTGAAAAAATGACCGCAAATGGTATAAATAATGGGATAATAAAGAAGTAAATTATGTGATGTTTCTAAATCCTTCTCACACAAGGCACACATGATAAATCCATGATATCATCTTCTTTGAAAACTCTCACTTGTAATAATATTGTTGTGGACTACTAAGCAGAGGAGTGTTGAAGCCTTAGGAGGGCCTCGAGTGACTAATCATTCTTCTAAGGGAAAGCTTTGGGAGTAGGAAAGTCTAATCATTCTAAGTCCTTATATCCCAACCTGATTGAGTATCCATCATATTTTAATAAATTCCAAACCAAAATGTCCTTTCACATTTAATAGGTCTACATAACTCTTGAAGCATCGTTTGAACATCCACTATTTATTTGAGGTCTTTTCCTTCAACCAAGTTGCTAATAGAAATCGATGACCTAGAGTTATTGCGCACATGAATATAACTTTTAACCTTTGAACATTTACAAGCTAAACATGCATGAACCAATTATTACCACTTTGGACAAATAATAAAATGATGAGTCTTCAACCAAGCATTAGAATATAAATTTATAAATCCTCCTTTTATTGATTATTTAATATGTTTCTTGATCAATTGTAAACTATTTGATATGAATTTCCATGTTACTAAGCCTCTAGGTAGGTTTTGTTTCCTAAAAAATTATTTTGCATCGACAAAGCCTATATATTTTTGAAGTAATATATTTCCCAACTCTTCTTTGATATTTGAAAATTCTCTAATCAAGTTTTGTCTCTAATGCCAAACTCATAAGTTCACAACTCTTCTAAACTTTTCCTTCCATATTCTTTCCTTTGCATACCCTATCAAACTTACAAAGAAGAAACCTATATATTTCCTCACATCCTTTACAAAGAAAATCTTAGTAGGTTTTCTATACCTACTAACAAATTAAAAATTGACAATCTCTCTCTATCTACACACACTTATATATATATAGAGGGTGAGTTGTAGTCTTCCAACCATGATTAAGAACTAAACTTTAGAACTTGTCAAATAATATTTCATTCAATCCAAAATTGTGTATTAAAGTTTCTTTTTATTTCCATTGTTTGTTAGACAAAGCAATACCCAAATAAGTTAGATGGATTTTTTCCAACTTTAAACCTTAAAATATCCATAATAATCTATTATAAATCTAAAGTACTATTAATAAAAAATATTTCAATTTTTATATATAAACCAACAATCCAACAATATTCTCATGGTATGATAGTATTGATTTAAACTCTATGGCTTTGTTCACTAAGGTATGACCCAAAAGAAATGTATCATCAATAAATTAGAGGTGAGATTCAAAGGGATAATATTTTGCAACTTGAATACCTTTAATTTTTCCTTTCATTTTTGCCTTTGATAAAACTCTCTAATGTTTCATCAAGAATAATAAATAGATAATAAGATATTGTGTTACCTTGATGGATTTTACAAGATGATTCAAAGCATCTAGTGAGGTATTTGTTGATCACAATAGAATATGTTGAAGTGCTATGACAACATCTAATATATTCACAACAACCTTGATCAAGATCATTTTTTCTAATAATATCATATAGGAAACTCTAACAAACCCATCATATGCTTTTTTAATATCTACTTTTACAAGCATATTGTTGAAATATATATAATTTGATCTTATTCGGCCAAGGCCAAAAGTGTGAAAGAGTGCTTATGAGTGGTACCAATATAGCCTATGGGCAAGTGTATATGTAACCCTACAAGCACTTTTAATGTAAGCCTATGGGCATTTTCATATAAGCCTAAACACATCCCTCTTGTATTCACCCATAGTGATTTTAATTTAATCCACCTCTATGGATAACCTTAATTAGAGGATGTATTATATTTATTATATTGTAATTTAACTTTCAATTCAAGTTATACCAGCTTGAGGTTGACATTTAATTGGGGATTTGATATCACTATAAATACCCCCAAATGATTGATCCATTATATCAATGTCTGATAAATATAAAATATTGCAAGGTGCTTATGGGCACCCACCCTTATTCCTTTTGTGTTGTTTATCTCTTTTCCTCTCTATTTTGTTTATTAGTGCTTATCTTTAATCACTTTGCCATATTTTTCTAGATATGATCACAGTGAATGTATGTTTAAAATATTTTTAGAAGGTATTGTGAATTCTAACAGTGTATTAGAGCAAAGAACGAAGCTACACCACTTGAGAATAAAAAATATTTTTCTTCCTTTAAAGCAACTAAAGAATCTCTCAAGGTAATAGACGCAATTTTCAATGAGCTTAAATAGTTTTTTTATGAGGGGTTTTGGTCCCCTCATATTGAGTGGGGTTTGAACCTTAGGCCTCTCAAAGAGAGTTCAAAGCCCTTACCACTACAGTAAGATTGCAGCTAGTAACAAAGAAAATTTTCACTTCTCTTACATTTTAAAATTTTTAAAATTAAAAAAATGAACACCATACCTTTCCCTCTAAATTTGTTGTCTTCTCTCTTTTTGCATGTGAACACAATTGTGCATGTGTTGCCCTGATTTCTCTATGCCATCTATCTTATTTTATCCTATGTGGATCTTTGTTGCACTCGAAGATAGAGCACAATGGTAGGTGCTCCTTTTTACCCCATCAATATTGTGGATTCAATGCCCCCTCATACTTATGCTCTTTTTTGTCTTAAATCGCATACCTTTTCTATCGACTAAGTTTAACTCCCCCACATCTAAGAGAGTAATGTGTTTATAGCATGTTATGTTGGCAGGCAATGTGATGTAGGATCAAATCTCTAGGGCAATTATTTTTTATAAAGGTGTGATCTTTGAGAAAGCATATCCTAGAAATGATGTAGGATCTAATGTAAGCACCCTCCTTGGCCCTTAATACGATGGCCATACTCATCAAAACCAAATAAATCTATGCCACAATGATTAGTATGCTTTAGACACTAAAGTTCATTGGTTTGAAACCTGAAAACACCTTTTTGTAGTATCTTTAGGAGGCATAGTGTCTTTCTTGGTTTTCCTTCTTCCTAGCTCCAAACTATGCATATGGTACAATAGTTGACAACCTTGCTTGTGGTGAGGAGGTCACTAGTTCAAATCCCTCAAAGAACATTTTAGAGAACTAGTTGAAGCATAAGCATGTGTTAACAAGTGGCGAAGGGACATATATACGCACTATTCCTAACTCTTTGCTAAATATGAGTTCCTTCTTTTTCTAAGATTTAACCAAGTGGTTGGTACAACAGTTGGATCTCTCAATGGGAGCTTATAGATGAGGGGTTCAAGCTTAGCATGTTATTTTTTTCACATTTAAGATAGGGCATGTTTAACAAAGGAGGATAGCCATTGACTTCTAGTGCATTGTTAAGCTTGTTTGGTTGCTTAGGTTCGAGTCCCATCAACTACGAAACCTTCAAAATTGTAAAATTTAAAAAATGTATGAAGAGTACTCCTAACAAATTATATCAATCAACCTATAAAATTGGTATTCATTGATCAAAAGTAGGCATTAAGTAATCATTTTTGGACAAGTATCAACTACGAGTTTTGCCAAGTGGCAATACCTGATTCGATAAAATATTTTTGTAAGGTTTGGCATTGATTTTTGTTTATTTAAGTGCTAATCTATGTAACATTTTGGATGCCATAACTTTTACATATAGAAGCATTTATAGATATTTTTCCATATCATGTGCTTTTTTGAGCTCTATATAGTGATGAAATTTGTTTACAAATATGCTATAGTTCTATATGGCCCTTTGTGTGAAATGGATTCTTTGGGGTATGTTACTCATATCAATGGAGGACAATTATAACACTTGGTTAGCTCAAATGGTAATATTCCTTAGAAGTAAGAATATCTAGTTTATCTTTAATGAAATATTAGAAGGTCTTAATGGTCATGAACTTGCTAAGAAAAAGGGAGTTGTTTGTCCCTTTTCAATCTTAGTTGAACCATATGTACTTTTCTACATCAGAGAGAGAAGACCTATCCTATCTAAGTATGGTCAACATTGAAGGATCTCTACAAAAAAGTAAGTGCTAGTGAAGTTAATAGAATAGATACAAAGCTTTCCAGTCTCAAAATTTTAGATTTTAGTACTATTGAAGACTCTATATCTCACTTTAAATCCCTAAAAGCTAACTTAGTTATAACATAATGGAAGGTAAAGGGTGATGAAGAGTATGTAAAATCTATCACTTCCAATCTTACTCCTTTTCATATAGTTGGTTTTGTTCTTTATGTGAATGCTATGACTATCAAGGAGCCACAACCTATTTCTCTTGAATAACTTTTCAAGCTTCTTATCCATTATGAAGTTTCAATGAATAAATGTAGAGCTTTGTCTCATATACATGCTCATCTAAAGGACTTCAAATCAGTGGAATCTAAGGCTCGGTTTCCCAAGAGTAAGTCTAATATTTCAAAGAATTCAATCACATATGAGTATTGTAAAAGGGATGGACACTCTATAAAAGTTGTGTAACAAGACTGAAGAAATTTGAATAGAATTCTTAAGATCCAGACACAAGATTTCTTATGATAAAGAAAAGGATGAATATGGAAAAGTGAAGGCCCGCTAGAGCATTCATTACAAGGAGCTAATGTCTCATCTTCTTGGCCTCTCAACTTAGATTATAGGGGATTTTGAAGTATTTATAATTTGATCTTATTAGGCCAAGTCTTAAAGTGTGAACGAGTGCTTATGAGCACTATTGATGTACCCTACAAAAAAGTGTATATGTAAGCCTATAAGCACTCTTCATGTAATCCTATGGGCATAATTTATAAAAGTCTTCACGCATCATCTATGTAAACCTACATGCATGTTCATGTAAACCTAATGACACCCCTCTTGTATTCATCCTTAGTGATGTTGGTTAATTCGTATCTAGGGATAAATTTAATTAAAGGGCGTAATATATTTATTATTTTGTAATTTAAACTTTAAGTCAAGTTATGTCGACTTGAGGTTTACATCCTTTTAGGAATTTGGTATCACTATGAATACCCCCAATGACTGATACATTGTATCAGTGTGTGATAGAGGTGAAATATTATAGGTTGCCTATTGACACCCACCCTTTCTTACCTTTGTGTCATTTATCTCTATTCATCTCTCTCTATTTTATTTAGCAATGCTATCTTTAATCACGTTTGCATATTTTCTAGATATGATAATGATGAATGTATGTTTTAAAATGTTTCTATAAAGTATTATGAATTCCAACACATACTTGGCTATACCAAGAATAAAAATAATGTATGGCTTCCTATGCATTGATTACACCATTAAGAATTATTGTACTATAAATAAAACCATCTTATTTGCTCCTCTAAGATAAAACAATCTAGAATATTTTTTAATCTATTTTCCATAACTTTGAAAGTAACTTATAAATCAAATTGTAGAGGTTTATTGAAAGAAATTATTAGGATGTTTTATCTTATCTTCCTAGGGAACTAACACAATAAAGGTAAAATTGTTCTCACTTATTGTAGCCTTTTATTTTTTAACCTCTTCAACTATAGCTAACATGTCACTCGTCAACAAATTGTTAGCAAATGACCACTTTGTTCACATAATTATTGTTCACTGAGATCAAATATATTTCAAGAATAACAAGGAATCAATAAGCATAAATCACTCAAATAATACACAATAAACTCATTAAAACCTTCATTCAAAATACATCTACTTTAAGCAATGCATAAATTACATATTACAATGCTTTACCTTCAATATATACATATATGAGACTCTTCATATGCACATGACTCTTGAACTTTGCACTTGCATGGACTCTTCATCTCCTCATACTCACGGAAGGTCTAATGCTTCATATTTCTCTCTTACATAATAATAAATTGCACATACTACATAGAGATAAAGTCTCTCATGATTGCTCGTAACTCCTTCTAAAATTGACACTTCACTCACATAACTCACACTTACTAACAAGACACCTCACACACATAACTCCACACTTATTTACATGACACATACTATAGACTCAAATATTAAACACATCCTAATCTAAACTATTTACAAGGTACCAAATAATTTAATACCTCCAACACCCCCTCGTATTACATATTTGGTAAGAAGACCTTTTGCCTTAATATTTAATTCTTGTCTTGGTTTTTCGGCTCTAGCTTTGGTACTACTTAAGGTTTTGGAATTGTATTTATTCCATTAAGTTGTCACCTGTATCTTCTTCTTCTTTTCCTACATATCTTGGATACAAATCTATGCTTGTCAAACTTATTTTCTTTTTGTAAAAACATTTTACCATTTCCATAATTCTGTTCCATTATGTTTTATTTATCTATTTATAATGTACTTCAATTTTCTTTTCTTGACAATTCTTTAGTTTGTTATTTTCACAAATCTTGCGACTCTAGGGAATAATTCATTTTGGTTCATGACTTTTATTCTTTTTCTTTGTTTCTTTTTCAACAACTCTTGTTTTTTTAACAATACTATCAATGCTATTATTAAGAAAAGTTTTTGAATGGCTTGTACAATTATCTTTGTCACATTGTTTTTATATTTTATTTGTACCTTCATTTTTTTTACTTGTATTGGAGAAATCTAAAATTCTTCCCTTGAGGGTTCTATGAATTTTTCATTTTATCTCTTTGATATATTTTGTTTCTTATACTTCTTGTACCAAGTTTCCTTTTTTATTTTCCCATTTTGGATAACATTGTTGTGTTGATGGGTATCATGACTAATATTGTCTTTATTGGTATCTTTGGAAAGGTCTAATCATTTTATTCCATTGATTTAGAGAATTGTATTTACAATAACTTGTGTTATGACCTTCCTTGTTATATATGTCATAATATTTTTTCCTCCATTCAGGTTGATACTAAGATGATGAAGTAGTATTATTTGACACTTTTTATTTGACATAAGAGCATTATTTGTCATTTCATCTCTAGCTAGATTTTCTATTTTATATTCTTGGAGTATATTGACCAATTCATCAAAGGATATGTTTATGTTTAGTACTTGAAGAGAAGTGACTAATGTTTTAAATGTTTTTGGAAGTGCTCTTAATGTAACTTGAATAAGAAATTTTTCTTCCACTTTCTCTCCCATAGTTTGTAATTTAGCTTTTAATTCTGCTACCCTTCAAATAAAATGTTCTATACTCTCTCCATCATGAACTTTTAGAGAATATAACTATGATTGCAAGTGTAAAATGGTTACTTCATTCTTTCCTTCAAATATTGTGCATAATTTTTCCCAGACACTTTTTGAAGTTTTTGCCTCACTTATATGTGCCTAAATTTCATCGGATATGCCAAATGTGATTAACATAAGATTATTTGCATCATCATCTTTAATTTTTTGTATTCCAATTATATCTTATGAAATATCTTTTTCTCCATTTACCACATCCCAAAGTTTCTCAAAAATGAGTATTGATCTCATTTTATTTTTCCATGGAGTAAAATTAGGTCCTTTTAGAAGTTGAGATTCATAAAGGAAAATCTTTGTATTTGCCATAATAGAAGTTCACTAATTCTTTTTGAAAAAAATGATTCTAATATTTCCTTTAATTTCTTTTTTCTTTCTTCAATTTTCAATCCTTAATATTTGTTTCCTTCTTTCAGTTTTAAATTCAAATAATTTTTCACTTCTTATAACTCCCTTTAACTCAATTAATTTATTCTTCTTATAAATCCTTTCAAGTTTCTTCTTTCAATAATATTCTTCTCTTGAATTAATCTTTCTTCAATTTCTTTATTTTTAATTTTCAATTTTTCCTTCTTCAATTTTTTTCAAATAATCTTCTTCTTCAATTAATTCTTCAATATATATTTTTTATTATTATAATAGAGGAATCGGTAACACATTACAATTTTCTATGTCTCTTCATGGGTTCCCATCTCACTCCTTGTCACCACTATAACCTCTAGTTGCATTGGGGTAAAAAATTTACGTAGCTGACAACGCTAATGCGACACACCCATTGATACTACAAGGCTCGAGGGATTGGAACCCTGGCATTTGTGCTCTAACAAAAGTGTTTTGACCGTTGAACCAAGCCCTCAGACCCCAATTCTTCAATATTTTTATTCTTCTTATATCTCCCTTTATTTCATTCTTCTTCAATTTATTTTATTCTTCACTTTTAATTCTTTATCTTCTTATATCTCCTGAAATATTTTCTTCATCCAAAAAAATACAATAATACTTCTTATTATTCCTCTTAAATTAATGCCTCTATTAATAAATAAAAAAACCTTCACCATTTAATAATATGAGGTAAAGAGTGCAGCCAAAAGTAAGCATGATTTGGGAGTGAGTGCAACCGAAAGTGAGTGTGATCAGGGAGTGAGTGTAGCCAAAAGCGAGCGTGAGCTGGGAGTGAGTGCAATTGGAAGCGAGTGCAAACGCGAGCCAGGACCAAGGAGGAAGGGTGAGTAGGAAGCATGAGGTAGAAATCAAAGCATGATCAAGGAACAAGTACCACTTCTTGATCCAAATCTTAGAAGAATTTAAAGGATTCAGTTGAAGAAAATATAAAAAATTGTTGAAGCAAAGAAACATCGAGAAATAGAAGAAACAGGGAGAATTATGAGCCATGAGGGAGTGCAAGCCAGGAGTGAGTGCAAGGTAGGAGATAGTGCAATACGAGAGCGAGTGTTATTCGAGAGAAAGTGTGAACCAAGAGGGAGTATGAGCTAGGATTTAGTCATGGAGGAAGAGCAACAAGTTCATCCAAAGTGCATAAATGCTTCAAACTCTTACCATGAATGCATGGAACTTTATTTCTAAAAAATTGTTGAAGCAAAGGAATATCCAGAAAAAGAAGATACAAGGACAATTATGAGCCAAGAGGGAGTGAAAGTTGGGAGAGAATGTGATGCAAGATAGAGTGCATGTCGAGAGCAAGTACGAGCTGAGAGGGAGTGTGAACCAAGAGGGAGTACAAACCAAGAGAGAGTGCAAGCCAAGAGTGAGTCTCATTAGCTAGTATGGAACGAAAGTCATTTTAAATCCCTAATGGGAATTTAGGATGCCCAAGCTTGAAATTAAGATGCCCTATTTAAAAGTATGAAGGCCCAAGTTGGAGATAAGCAGAAGAGCGAATACATGGCATGTTTGATCAAGGTAGAAGATGTTTCACTAGAAGTATAAAGGATGAGAAGATTGAGCATGATATAATGGTTCTTAAAAGTAGAGGGTTAATATATAAGTTCTATAGATCATGTTCAAGGTTTACAAAGATTCATAATTGGATCAAATGGAAGTGAGGATTGAATTCAAATTACTCTGACTTTTCTTCCTAAAGGTTTTTCTCATCATCTTTAGCAGTTTAAAAATTAAGGATAAAATAATGGTTGATGGCCCATGGTTTAGGGGAAGAGATGCACTTTATTTGAGACCATGGAATGAAATTTTTTTGTTGAGACAAAAACTATTAAGAAGCTTCCAGTGTGGGTTAGGATTTTTGGAATTTCATATCAACTTATAAATAAGGATGTTTTGAAGTATTGAAAATACCCTAGGGAAATTCATCAAGGACTAACTACTAAGGAGTGAAAGCATGCTATATATACTCAAAAATGTGTTGCTATGGATATTTCAAAACCTTTTCCACAATCCATTAAGATTAAATTTAAATTAAGAGAATGGGATTAACAAGTAAATTATAAAAATATTGTATTTTTTTGCCACAATTGTTATGATATTGGACACATGGCAAGAGTTTGCAAAGTGAAAACTATGAAGAAAGATACAAAAAAATCTAGCCATAAGATAAACTTTGAGATAAAGCAAGGAAATCATACAGTAATAGAAGCTAGATCAAATCAAGAATATTCCACTCCAAAATATGAGGTAAAGAAAATCTATCTACAATATCATTTGGCAAGCTCAAAAGGAATTAAAGGTGCAAAAGAAGATGCAGAGATAAATCCTAAAACAAAATCTACAAAGGAGATCAAGATTATTCGAGGTAAATCATTTTCTTTTTCCTCAAGTAGTATAGAATCCTCTCCAGGTAATAAAAGTGAAAGTGGTGAAGATGTTATCCCTTGCACTTTAAGGTTTCAAGAGCAACATAATAAAGAAATGAGGATGGAGGAAACCCATAACAATTTAGGGTTTTTAGGGAAGAATAAGAAGGTAATTGCTATGGAAGAGCATCCTTCCACTTTAGGGTTTCTAAGGAACATAAAGAATATTGTGCTTTTGAGGTTATTCCTTGCACTTCGGATCCTTCATAATAAGACAAACCTAAAGATGATAACTATTACTATGAGCAGTGTGAGAAGATTGAAGAGATTGATGAAGATGAAAGTATTTTTGGGAATGAAAAAATAGAGGAAGACCTAAGAAGCAAAAACAAAGAGAAAAAGAAACCCATAGGGATATTGATATGGGAAAACAAAAGCAAATATCACAAGTGTTAACAAGAAGTTGATCTAAACCCATAAATAAAAACAAAAAATAACAATGAAAATGATATTGTGGAATATTAGGGGAATGCATAAAAATCCTAAAAAAGGTATTTATAGACAAGATATTTATAGAAGTTGGACAACAAATATTTTAACCATTCACGGTGTTGAATTTCATATTGATAGAATTTAAATTTTGGAAGGCATCTAAAGAGTTAATTGTGGAAACTTAGCAGTTTGAGGAAGATGGATAATATCTTTAATAGAAATGCAAATGAAAAATATCTTTGATAAAAATAAAAAGTTGGATATGCTTTAATTAACTTGTTAGAAATGTAATGAGAGCAATGTAATGTTTCGTTTTTGATAAAAAAAAAAGTTGGATATGCTTTAATTAACTTGTTAGAAATGTAATGAGAGCAATGTAATGTTTTGTTTTTGTAATGGGAGGGACCCCCAATAGAAGCCACACATAGCTTATTCAAAAAATATTATGAGGCAGATTAATTAAATACCGTATATGGTGTCTATAGTTTGAATTCCCAGGTTGTGAAATGATAGTGCAAATTTTGAGTTTTTGAAAAAATCACTCAAGCCTCCTACTCCCTTGGTGTTACGATTTCTACATAGATGTTATTACATTAACGTCTATTCCATGCACCTTCCTCTCTCCTAGCACTGACCAGTTTGTTTTTTAGTGCATTCAATATTCAATGTTCATATATCTTGAAGACCTTTGAATACACAATATTTTCTCTATTTGTTTGTGCTTTGGTACATCCAGTCCACTCTTAGATTTATTTGTACATTCATCTGCCTCATGTTTCGACTTTTTTAACTCAAAATTTGATTTATCTTCATGTTTGAATTTGATTGGTATCCATTGTCTACACATCCAACTCTTTTGACTGATGTAGTTAATGTTGCACTTAAACACAATCTCTTTCCTTCATATGCTTCTCTTTCTCTCTACACTCTCCTCTTTAACACATCTCTTATTCTCTAGAGTTCCTATAGAAAAGCTCTTATTAAACTTGGACTTGACTCTCACTAGGCACATTCAAGGTGGTTCTTTCCAACAAAGTCTTCTTATTGCTATCTTTTCCAAATAATGCAATCTCTCTCAACAAATGCTCACCATAGATTTCATGAAGTCCACCCCATGTAGTTTCTTTGAATAACTATGGTTGTTCTTCAAATACTTCTTTATGGTAAAATGTTTGTTTGGGCAGAGGAAATTTTTATTTCTCTCCACCCTTGAAGCTTAACAAATGTGGCTTTGATACCACTATTAGCGAGATCATCACTATTCTCATAAAATTATTAATCACCAAGATCAAATAATATCTCAATAATAACAAGGAATAAACATAAATCACTCAAACAATGCACAATAAACTCACTAAAATATTTATTGAAAATACCTCTAGTGTAAGCAATGCATAAATGCAATGCTTTGTTCGAATACATATTACAATGATTTTTCTTCAATATATACATACATGAGAATCTTCATTTGCACATGATTCTTGATCTTTGCACTTACATAAACTCTTCATCTCCTCATACTCATGAGAGATCTAACTCTTCACATTTCTCTCTTACATAATAATAAATCTCACATATTACATAAAGATAAAGTCTCTCATGATTGCTCATAACTCCTCACTTCTAAACTCAACACTTCTCTCACATAAATCACACTTACTTTCAAGACATCTCACATACATAACTACACACTTATTCACATGACACATACTATAGACTCAAATATTAAACATACTCTAATCTAAAATATTTACAATGACACAAATTCCAAAAGTTTTAAAAGAAAATTGCAAGGAAATCCATTGGGGCCAAGTGCCTTGTTAGGGTGGAAATAGAAAATTTCCTCGTGTAGCTCCTCCACAAAGATCTTCTTCATAAAGATTTCATTTTGTCCCTGTGTGATAGATAATAAAATATTTTACAAAAGAATATATTTATTCTTTTTATATTGCCCAACAACTAATAGAATATCTTTGAATTAATTAATTGATTCCATCTCAATATCTTCTTTTTCCTCAATATTTATTCCATCCAAAGTTGAAATAGTATTTATTTTATGAAAAGAGAATATGTTTTGGCTATAGCATGAAAATTTGGAATTTCTATACCCTCCCTTAAGCCATCTATATCTAGATTTTGGGGACTCATATGAAACTTCCTTTTTCAATACATTATGATAATTAGAAAGTAATTTATTTTCTTGCACATAAGTATCCTTGTCCATTTCATTCATTTATACTATATTTTATAAATTTTTAAGCTTAGATTTAATTTCCTCATTTTATTTAAATATGTTATTGAAATATCTGACATCTTGAATCTTCATTTGCCCCTTTAGATACTTCATATTTTGAATAAAATTGTACATAAATGATCCTTTAAATCTTGCTTCATCCCACCATAACATAACCACCTAGAAGAAATCAGGGTCTTGCATCCATATAGACTTAAATCAAAATGAATTTGAATGACCAATATTGAGTAATTCACATATCATGAGAATGGGTTTGTGATTTGATCTTACTAACAATAAAAAATCTAGAGAGTTTGTATAATCTATTTGTAACCATGTATTTGATAACAAAAATTTGTTCAATATTGTTGCTATATAAGTGTGTCCAATGTATTTGTTATCCCATGTATATTGAAAGCATGGACAAATAACATCCGAAAGTCCATTTTAATTGATCAATGAGGAAAAATTTAATCTGATTTTGACCATCCAGGAGAACCATCCTTATTTTTCTTTGGAAATGAAATTGTGTTGAAGTGACCCATATGAATACATAGATCACAATTATTAATCATCATTAAATTTGATACCAACAAAATTGAGGTTCTTCCAAAATTCATGAGTAGTTATAGTTAGAGAATATATATTTAGAACTCCAACTTAGATATTTTTCTCTTTGTTGCAAAAAGTACCAACAACTCAATTACTTTTTGCATTTATCATTTGTCCATCCCATTTGCATTCATACCATATCATTGCAATACCTCCTAAAGCTCCTATAAAAACTATTAGAAAATCTCTCATCTTCCAAATGTTTTTGAATGCATCCTTACATAAAATATTACTTATTTTTGTTTATTAATTTTAAAACAAACTTATTATTATAACATCTTATTAATTTTAGATTAATAACTCTATTTTAGGGGTCTTATTTATCCTCCTAATATTCTAACATACCATGTTCATCATCATTTTTTATTCTTATTCATGGGAATAGTTGCACTTATTGTTAACACTTGGGATATTTATTTATGGTTTCCCATATTGATATCTCTTTTTATTTCCTTTTCTCTTTGTTCTTACTTTAAGGGTCTTCCTTTCCTTTTTTCATTCCAACCAACACTTTCATCTTCAACAATCTCTTCAAAAAAATTTGGAGTGTTCATAATGAGACATACCATCTATAGGTTTATGTTGCACCAAGGAACTTAAATTGCAAGGAATTGCCTCAAAATACTTTTTTTCATTATATTGCCTTAGAAGCCCTAAAGTGCAAGGAACATCTTCCAAAGGACTTACATTTTATGCCCCCTCAAAGACCTTAATTTTTCATGGATATCATCTATGGTTCTTTCTTTATTATGCTACTATTAAATCCCTAGAGTGGAGGGTATAAAATTTGCACTACTTTCATTATATGATTTTATATTATTTGAGAAAAATGAAGACAATTTACTTATATTACACTCGATCTCTTTTTCCTTCTTTGTTTTGAACTATACCTCCATATCTTCCTTTGTACATTTAGTTCTTTCTATATTTGAACTTCCACAGTGTACTTCCTCTTCCATTGTATCCTTCTTTGTTTCTTCTAGTGGTTGATCCAAGTGAATCATGATGGAATTGTCATCTAATGATATGGAAAGGTTTTCTTTACCACTTTTTTGGGAGTGGAAAATTCTTAATCTATTCCAACTTCTACTATAGTATGATCTCCTTGCTTCGTCTTGAAGTTTATCTCATGACCAATTTTATAAATTTCTTTCTCCATAATTTTCAAATGTAAATCTCTTTCCATGTGTTTAATATCATAACATTTGTAACATTAGAATGAAATATTTTCATTGTGGCAAAGGTTTTGAAATATCCATGGAAGCACACATTTGAGTATATAAACATGCTTTTGCTCCTTAATGGTTTATCACTCCTAGATAAAATCCTTTGGATTATTGCCAATATTCTTCAAAACCTCCACATTGATAAGCTAGTATGGAACTCTAAAAAATTTGAACTTGTATTGGAAGCCTTTTAATTATTTCTATACCCATAAAAAATTCTCACTCCTTGGGCTTTAAATATAGGGCATCTTTCCCCCTAAACCATGGACCACCACCCATTATTTTATCTTTGATTTTTGAACTAGAGAATATTATGAGGAAAAAACCTTTCAAAAGAAATGTCATGGAGTAATTTGGATTAGATCCACACTTCATCATGATACAATTTTGAATCTCTTAAAAAAATCTAACCAATATCCATGGAACTTATATATTAAGCCTCTATTTTTAAAAACCATTATGGCATGCTTGATCATCTCATCATTGATAATAAATTATGATGTAACATCTACTTCCTAGATAGGGATTATTATCTAAACTTGGTCTTCCTATTATCTTCATCTAGGGCATCAATGTTTCTTCGAAGGACATTGTTATTTTTAATTAGGGGTTTTAAAATGACTTTCCTTCCAATCTACCTAGCTTTTCTTGATTAGAATCCTTTTTTTTATTCAAAGATATGCAACAAGAAAATATGACCTCCATAGTCACACTCATTTCTTTCTTGTACACACTTTCAACTCATACTTGTTCCCTACTCTTCCCTAAAGGTTTAAAATGAGGAAAGATGAGGTTTTCTCCATGCTAACACTTGATCAACAATTTTTAATTTATTTATTTTTTATTTTTTAAATCAATTATATGAGACTAAAATGGGCTCAACCTACATTACATCATGTTCACATAGTGATATTAGAATAACTTGGTAATTATGTGTATATTGCTTGGAAATATTTGAACTGGGTCTCCTCCTTTGAAGTTGAGGAATTTAATGAATCAAGTTCATGTCATTTGATAATATTCTATAATTATTTTTCATTGTAGAACAATATAATAATATGAATATTTTATATACTAATTTAAAGTCATATATTTAATCAAAACTTAAGTATTTTAGGAGCATGTGCATCACATATGCATATTACAATAGAACTACAATATATTATATAATATCATGAATTTAGTTATGTAATATTCTATCCCTCTTACAATATTTTATGCTCAAAATATATTAAAGAACTAAATAAAGTAATTTTTATTGTTATAGACAATTGATATTGGGCTTGGTCATCCCTCCATCCCTATGAAATATCATAAACTATGGTATTTCTTGATGATATGCTTTATAGTAGTTTCCCATTGGATTCTATGTATGTTTGTTCTTGTTTTATTCATGATATGTGTACCCATTATTATTGTCACTATGCTCTTATGTATGTCTATATTTATTATTTCCTCGATATTGTGTATTCACAATTATTGCTCCTTTGGTTCCATAAGTACCTATAGCTAGTGTCTCTTTTATTTATAGATTTTTCTATATTCTATATCATATTTCTATGATTTTTATCTCTTATGATATTATGGGAGAAGGGAATAGATTGTGAAGGGTCTCTTAAGGGATCTGTCGTGACTCTCCTTCTCTCATTTGAGGATAGGGGTAGTTTGTTAGCTTAGAGTCTAAAGTTCAATGGGTTAGTTGAAAAACACCTATGTTTCTCCTAAGATACTTATTTGACTAAGCTTAACCCTAATATAGCCCTAATGCAACATACAAATGCAACAATCAAGGCCTAAAATTAATATGATTTTATTTTTAGATGATGAAGTAAATGAAAATCTTTATTTTGAAGGGAAGGGTGCAAGAGAATGCAATAAACAAGCCCCAAATGCAGCTATATGCAATTTTTATTTGATGTTAAAGCTTGAAGATATAATTGGTCCCCTAAATGATTAAGGCTAAATTAGTTCCTTATTTTCCTTTTGCTTATTTTACTTGATAAAAATAAATAGAAACTAATTTAGTAGACAACAAATAATATTAAGTCCTAAATGCTTTAATGAAAAGGAATTTGAGATAGAAAAAATTGTTTCTACCATAGAGTTGGAAGCATCATCATTTCATTGAAACATCATTGACACTTTTGCCTTCCTGCAAAATGGATAGAAGAATATTGGATTAGCAATAGAGGAGCCTATTTGAGCTAGAAGAGAATGATGGACTCCCTTGGTCAGTAATCAAGACCCTATTTAGATAGATGTGAAAATGACAAAAATAATAAATGTATGTAATGAATATTAAGTGGCAGAAGCGCCATTAGATAGCAATAGCATCGATGGCATTTTTCCCTAACTTATGGTGCTTTCATTATTTATGTATGTGTAAAACCTACAAAGCAATAGTATCATCAAACCTACAATCTGATAGCACTTTCACTTTAGGGAGTAGCAAAGCAAAATTAGATGCAAGACAAGCTAATTTAATGATTGAAATGATGATCTTTGACTCACAAGAGTAGAGAATTTATCAAATGATAGAAAAACAAAGAGTTGAATACTTAATGTAATGATTACAGTGATAAAAATGAGATACTAAACTAGATGCAAATGAGATATACAAAATTAAGTAAAATGCATAAAATCAAAGCTTAAAGCTACAACGTAAAGAGTGTCAAAAGCAAGGGGAAAAAGCATAACCAAATATGCTAAGATTATTTTTCCCTTGTTTGTGGAAGTTTGTTGGAAGCTTGCTAGTTGCTTGTGGATGCTTGAGAGCTTGAGCTTGGAGGCTTGAATGCTTGAGTGTTTGGAGACTCGATTTCTTGAATAGACTTGATGCTTAGGTTATTGATGTGTTTGGATGTTTACAAAAGCAAGGGCTTGAATTCTTGAAGAATGGTCAAATATAGCCTTTGCTATCATCCATCATTCTAAACACATGTAGGTACCTTGAGATAGTCATTGGACAACAACCAAGAGGATTCTCATATATGTCATAGGGACTTATTAGATGGGGATTCACTACTCCATTGGTTCTCCTCTAATTTTGATAGGATTTTTAGATGTAAATTTCGTAGGAGATTTGGATGAGTGATGGTCCACCATAGGCTTTATGTTCCATTTGTAATTTGGACCAATTTAGTGATGCTATAGACACCAATCCACCAATAAGGCAACTAAGCATCTCAAGTGTATGTTCACGATTTTAAAGGAGATTGGAATTCTTTAGAGCTTTCTAGTCACTCTTCAATGTGATAATCAGAGCACTATTTAGCTTATCTACAATCTAGTATTTCATCAACAAACAAAATGCATAGAGATAGATGTGCACTTTGAAAGATGACTTCATGCGTGTGGGATTCTTGATCTAGTGTTTGTTCCTTCATCAAAGTAGGCAACATATATCATGACCAAGGTCATGCCTGAGGTCACTTTTGTGCACATGCAGGAGCTTCTTGGAGTTAGAGAGTGTCCCTTAAGGAGGGTGCAAAGTAAGGGTCTCTCTCCATGTCCCTCATTCAACTTAATAAGGGATGCCAAAATATGTGGTGTTTAAGATTCTCTTGCGACCACGACCAATTATTTGTATTTTATCCTTTGAGTCCATGTAAACCTTTAAAAAGGTACTTTTGTAATTTTTTGTAATCGATCTTACAACCTTGACCTAAAGGCATCATGTATTTGGGTATAAATACCCCTTCATACCAATATTTTCTTGAGGTTGGAGTGTAATTTCATTTTCTTTTAGAAAATATTATTTGGTGTCCATGGACACCCCATCATATTTTATGTTCTTCTTTTCAAGGATTTCTTTTATTAAATAATACCCAAGAATTTTTATTCCATTTGTTTCTAGAGACTTGTGAAATATGATACAACAAAACTCAAATTTTAGAAGGCAACTAGCTAAGTGATATTTTATCTCTTAATAAAAATTATGTCAAGGAGTTGATTGTAGACACATGGTAATTTAAGGAAGATGAAGAATATTTATGATAACAAGGTAAATGAAGGATATCTTTGATAAAGAGACAAGTTGGATATAACTTAATTAACCTGACAACAAATATAATATTTTTTAATGGGAATGGCCTCAATAAAATCTAAACATAACTTATTAAAAATAAATATTATATTTTGTTGAAATATCTCTAAATATGTGATGATGATGTAATATGGATGGAGCTTTTTTCAACCACATCTAACCAATTGAAAAAAAACTCATACTAATTTATACTTAATTTTGAAATCGTGGATCTATTACATTGTTAATCATATATCAATTGATACCATGGAAGAAGCTTATGAATCAAGTGTTTTGAAGCATGAAATGCTTGAAAAGAAATCTAAAAATCTATTCAACTATATATCCTTAAAGCACTTCTATGCTTAGACTCTTTGAGTCTATTCTTGCATATCCACTATGTAAAATATCATAGAGGTAAATTTTTATTTATTTTTAACTTAGAATATCTCCTCTCTATATTGGTTCATATTGTTTACATTTATTTAATGAGGATGATTTTATTCACTTATTTCTTCACAGTAAAAACTTGAATTTCATTATTTTTATATTTGCTTTACATTGGGATCTTGTCTTATGTTGTCCTTCTGGTTAAGAAGGTATTTAAATGTCAATAATTCTCCCTATTAATAGGGGTGATATATTATCCAATTTTTCAAGGAAATATATATGCAAGTATCTCAAATTACTTGTAATATATATATATATATATTAAAATGGAATCTACTCCATATTATATCTCAATTATAATATTATAGAATGAATAAAAATTTTATAAGGGTATTATAATAAACTATTTCACAATTATTCATTTTATTATAGGATTATCTATCACTATGTGTGGATTTTAACTCAAATTAAATTCCTTTTACCATTTATTAGCAAACATCTTGGACCTTCGAATTGATGTGCATGTAGGTCATGTATATTTTTTAATTGGTCATATGGGATTAAAATGGGCTCCACTCGTATTACATCATGGCCACATAATTGTATTTCAATAGCTTAGTTATTATGCATGTATCACTTCCCAAGAATAAATTTGGGTCTCCTCCGTGAGAATCAAGGAATTTATACAATTGAGCTTATGTCATTTGATGTAGATCATGTCTATCAAAATATGCTTAGTATTTTTTGCCACCTTGATATCAAGAGGTATTATTACTCTCTTTTATCAAGAGGTTTGATGTTTGTTTTTTTCAATTGGTTATATGGGATTGAAATAGGCCCCATCTATATTGCATCCACATGGTGGTGTTATAACAATATCTTTGGAACTTATGCATGTATAGTTGGCAAGATTTGAATCCAGGTCTCCTCCTTGAAAGTCAAGGTATTTAACTAATTGCACTCATGTCATTTGCTATCTTTGGTTTATTTCATTACTACTATCATTTTATTTCATTTATTATTGTGATGGGTCACTTGTCATATTTTATTATGTCCCTATCAAGAGATATTATAGCATATATCTTTTATTCAATGGTGAGATTTATTATCCAATATCATAATCTCTTAATCATCATCATTATCACTATGTTAGTATCAAAGCCCTATGTGCCTTAAATTAAAACTTGATAGTCATACCATGCATAATATCCATTATTATATATGTAACATATCCACAAAATCATTTCAATTAACTTTAATACATAAAAAATAAGTACTATTACATAAATTTAATATATAATTCAAGGAAATATAAATATGTATATAAGTATAAATTTATGTAATGATATGCCATGATAAAAGAATGCACATGTATATTATCTATAAAAAATAGTTGTACATGTACATAAGGGGATAATAGACACCTATCATCCTTGATCATATGTTAAGCCTATGCCCAAGTGCATATCCTATGCCCCATATCTCCTAGATACATCTCTACATAACATGATTACAAAAACACTGTCATGTACAAATTATATAGATCATCAACTCTTAAAGGTACTTCTCAATGATATATGGGTCACGTAGATTTTATTGTTTCATGATATTAAGTACTCTATTCTATTCAATCACCCCATAACTCCTTTATCTCTAGGTCCAATGTATGAACTTACATATATGATTCCCATTAAATCAACATAATCTTCATTTTATTTTTAATTTAGGCCTATGATATCTCTTGTTATGCACGCACTCATACATTTATTAAATGCAACTAATATAATGCATAATCCATTTTAGCTCTAGCTTGTGCTGACATTTTTTTATATCATATGTAAAGCATAATTTGAACATGTCTACCATGCATATTAATATTTAGTGTCAAGATGACATTTATGTATATGCCCACTACAAGGAGTAACATTACTAATATCATTTGTACAATTAATCCTTGCCACTTTTATAAAATTTGATAGTGATATCTATATACATACACATATATACACTTAAAATCCTACAAATATAAATAAAAATATATAACTTTATACTTGAATCATATTAAAAATTAAAAATACATTTCATACCTAGGATCCTTGGTTTTTATGATGGGTTAAGGATCCATTTGTTCTTGTAAATTATTTTTCCACTATTGGCCACTCACTTGGTATCATTATCCACCTCCATTTCTTCCTCTTCCTCTAAATCTCCATAGTCAACCCTAGAATCCAACTTGATGTTAAATGGAGCTTTGGTATAATCCACATGCATTAAATCCTATATAGTGACTCATTTGTTTATGAGATCCCATGAATCTCCCACATACAATTCTATATTTAGATCTATCTTCTTGTATCTATATCTTATTACATGGAACCTATTGATTCTAACACTAAGTCTTTGATAGTTATGAGGTTGGTACTACTATCCATCCTACTTGAGCAATTTTCCAAATGATCTCTACCCCTTGTGCCTTAATATATATCATCACCTTCTATTGGGATACCTCCAATAACCTAATGTTAAGATTTTATCACTTCCTATTGAGGATCTACCACTAATTATTGTATTTCCTATTATTCACTTATTTCTTATAGCCTATGTCTTAATGGGCTCTATTTTCCATTTTATCTCCTGTTAGGATCAATTGCATCCTTGTTTACTCTTATATCTCTATCTCTAACTAATATATTCCTCCTTGGGTATCCTAATTCACTTACTATCTCTACTTGAATTTCCCTCTTAGGGATGACTATTGCAAGTAACATATGACATATAGATCATGACATGATATCGATATGATCTTGCACCCCATGTATATCCTTTCTATAACATATTTTTTCTATTTAAGTGCTTATAGAGGTGCTATATCAATAAGGTGGTAAGCCTAATAGCATATTTATGATGGTATACATGGCCAAAATAACTTTTTCATACCTATTTTTTATACCATTAGTGGTCTAACGATGAAGACTTTGGAACTCTAAATAGAAGTCTAAGGTTTGAATCCTATAGGGACTAGGGTTGTACACCATGCTTTGATAATTGAAGTATGGTTGGATAACCATATATTGGGTAAACAACATCCTCCATGAGGGTCATCTCTTATGGTCTATGGCCTCATAGACATAAAAAACTACTTTACCCTTTATCCTTTTAGTATATCCTCTAATTATACATTATCTATAGTTAGATATATAAATGCTTATAAATATATATTTGATCTCTTAGAAATGTAACTTGGTATGATAATAATAATATTGATCATGTTTCCATATATTATATATAAAAATGTGTTAGGATGAGTCTTCCACACTAAGAACAATTATTGTACAACATCCCTATGGGGTTGGATATATTATACCGATTTTAATATTATAAGTTTGATCTCTTTAGGTAATTATTATTATTCTAGATTCAATCTATCTTTGAGTTGAGGTAACTACTCAACATGTCTCTTTAACCATTGATAGCTATGTCATAATCATACTATCTCTTTGGTCCCAATACTTCATTTCCTCTCTAGGATCTTATGCTATTGCAATTGGATTTAATCATCATTTACTTCACATTAATCATTTTTATTTCAAACAACCTAAAGTGCAATGACTATCCTCCATAATACTTACTTTGTTGTGTTACCCTATAACCCTAAATTGAAATGGATATCTTTGATACTCCTTTATTTATTATGTTGCTCTTGAAACCCTAAAGTTTAAGGGATAAAATATGTACTACTTTCATTTTTATTGCAAGAAGATGACTTTTTACTACTTGAGAAAAATGAAAACATTTTGCACATGTTAAACTTAACCTCTTGCACCTGCTTTGTTTTAAAATGTGCGTCCATATCTTCCTTAACACATTTAATTCCTTCTTAATTTGAACTTGCACATTGTAATTCCTCATTCCTTGCATCCTTCTTAGTTTATTTAATATTTTCTCTGAGTGAAATCTGAAGACCTTTTTTATTTGATGAGGTGGAGGAGATTTCTTTACCTCTTTTTTGGAAGTGGAAAATACTTGGTCTAAGTGATCTTAAACTGCAAGATAATATCCTTACTTTATCTTAAAATTTGTCTTATAACTAAAGATTTCCATTTCTTTCTTGACCATTTTCACTTTGAAATTTCTTGTCATGTGTTTAGTCTCATAACATTTTGGGCATCAAAAAGCAATGTTTTCATGATCTACTTATTGATCCCATTTTCTTGATTTAGATTTAATATTAATGGATTTTGGAAAAGGTTTGCAATATTGATCCCAACACATATCCAAGTATACACAACATGCTTTCACTCCTTAGAAGTTGGTCCCTGCTGGATGAACTCCCTAAGAGTATTATCAATATTATTTAAAACCTCCTTACTAATAATTTGATATGACAGTAAAAAGTTTTAATTGGTTATGATGGGTGGAACCAGTACTACGATGGGTGGGAAAGATGCTATAGTGGGCGAGATTGGGGCTACTAGTGATGGAGGTGTTGTGAGCGGGAATGGTGGTATAGGCGATGGAAGTGATGAGGGTAGGAACAGTGTTACGGGGTAAGGAAATATGAAAGGTGGGTTTGGTGTTGCAAGGGAGAACGTGGATGTGGGCAAGGTCAGTGTTAGATAGCTTGCTAGTGACTTTGGAGGGGTGATGGATATTGCCCATGATCAAGGGGTGGGATCTCAACCTATACCATGTGTTCAGGAAGATGGGACTTCGGTAGGTGATGGGACCCCATTGGAGGGGATTTTCACAAAACCTTTGAACATGGAACCAGTGTGTCCTTTGTAGTAGTGGTCTCGTCTGGCTCAAGGAACCCTAGTTCAAAAGTGGTTTTTGATATTTTCTCGGAGGAAGATACACTTAGGGTTTTGGAGGAGCTGATTAAAATTACTATGGAGGATGGTGTGCTTAACCTGGTTGGAAAATTTATGGGGGCTCATCCTGATCTTGATGCGGTTCATAGATGGGCATTTTCCAAATGGAGGCCTCAAGGCCATCTGGAAATTATGGCTCTCCCTAAAGCCTTCATAATGTTTAAATTTAATCATGAAGAAGATTCCAAAAATGTGCTCAGTGGGGGCCCATGGTTCTTTGGGAAGCATGGTCTCTTCCTTCGGAGGTGGACTCTAGAATTCTATCCTAATTCATAGAGGATAAACATAGCCCCCCTCTAGGTCAGGTTACCTAGTCTGCCTTTCCAATACTGGCATGATGATGTGTTACGGGGTATAGCCAAGTGAGTGGGTGAACTCATACTCATTGATGCACCGACAAGAGCTAGGTCAAGATTGATATATGCTAGAATGTGTATTAATGTAGATTTGGAAGCAGATCTGCCAAATTCTATTAAGCTGGTCTCGAGTCTGGGTACTCGAATACAACAAATTGTATATGAAAATTGACCAAGTTTTTGTACTGAGTGTAAAGCTTTGGGTCATCTCTCAGGTCAATGTTTGACAAAGAAGTCGATGAGGAAAGTTTGGACTAAGGTAGATATGAAAGGTAAATCAACCTAGATTGAGCCCCAAAATCAAATGAGGGTAGCTTCTGAATAGGGGTTGGAAACCAAAATGTCTCGAACCTTGGATGGATCTATTCAACACATAGGGTCAACTTTAGAGCAAATTTTGAAATCCACATCGAAACCCCCAATTGTAAGTTGGGAGGATCCTAAGCCAATCCTTGAATTTGGGATTCAGAAGCACATTGAGCAGGTAAGTGCTTCGTCTTCTTCAACCTCCCTTATTATTCAGAATTCTTTTGATTATCTCAAAACCCATGGGGTGGAGGAATTGTTAGATTTTGTATCACTAGATATGCCTTCTCCTCCTAAGTTTCTAGTTCCCATTAATTTGGAGAAAGGGTCTTTAGGCCCAAAAACCAGAAGCCACAAAAAAGAGATTTTGGATGTGGGGATTGAGAGAAAAGTGGGGAAGCCCTCGAATAAAGAATCTCAAAAAAAGAGATAGATTCAAATATAGCAAATGAGACTCAGCTAGTGTTAGGAGTGGATGAAGGATTGGTTCTAGGAGGGAAACAACTAAAGATAATATCCTTCAATAATATTTCCCCTCACAGGTTGAGGGGTGGGAAGAAATTCTCTTTCAAACATGGTAAATGAAGTTCTTATCTTGGAATGTTAGGGGCCTTAATGGTCACTCGAAATAGAGGTTAGTGGCTTCTCTTAGATTTAAGCTTAAGTCGAATATTATTCTTTTGCAAGAAACCAAGGTGGAAGAGAGTAAAATAGATTTAGTTAGATCAGCTATTTGGAAGAATGTAGGTTTTTGTGCTAGTCTAGCCCATGGGGTATCAGGGGGTTTGTTGTGTTTGTGGGATTCAAAAAAATTGGTGGGTTTGGTGTTGTCAACATCTGATAGAATAACAAATGTTCTATTTTGTTGTAAAGAGACTAATAGGAGATGGATATTGACCAATATTTATGCCCCAAATTCATATGTTGATAGAGGTCTTCTTTGGGAATCTTTGTGTACTCTAAGAGAAGGCCTGCTAGGTGAAGCTTGGATCTTGGTTGGAGATTTTAATTCTCCTTTGTATCATGTTGATAAAAGAGGAGGTATTGTCAGCACTTTGAGAGGAATGGAGGATTTTACCTCTTTTGTCAATACAAATGAGCTAATGGACTTAGACCTTAAAGGCAACAAGTTTACATGGAGTAATAGAAGGATTGGTAATCAACTTATCCAGATAAGATTAGACAGAGTCCTTATGTCGAAAGAAGCATGGTTTTTGTTTGGAGATGCCTCTTTATCTTCCCTCCCAAAAGTGGGTTCGGACCATAACCCTCTAGTTTTTGAATCTTCTCAAGGAAATTTCAAATTTCTTAAACCCTTTAGATTCGAAGCAATGTGGTTGAAAGACTCATGGTTGGAAGCTAATATTAGTGAGTGGTGGTCTCAAAAATTCTCTGGGCCATTAATCTCTCAAGTGGATGAGAAATTAAGGTGGGTTAAATTTAATTTAAATATCTGGAATAGAGAGATTTTTGGTCATGTGAATGTGAAAAAAGAGTCCTTGAAGGCCCAACTTAAATCTTTGGAGACTGAGATTGAAACTGGAGAGTTTTTAGTGGAAGCTAGAAAGAGAGAGAAGACTCTATTGGTAGACCTGCACAACACTTTGGCATGTGAGGAAATGCTATGGAAACAAAAATCCAGAGCCTTATGGTTAAAATAAGGGGATAGGAACACAAAAATTTTCCATGTGTCCACTCTGAGGCGTAGGAGTATTAACAAGATTAATGAAATTTTAAAAGTAGATGGTCAAAAATTTGTTGATATTCATGAAATCAGAGTAGAAGCGGTAAACTACTTTGAGTCTTTGCTGGGGGAGAAGTCAAATGGGGATGAATATGCAGAAAGAAAGTTATTATCTAGCATTTTCAACTGGTTACAGAAGAGATGAACTCTATTTTGATCAACCCTTTTGAAGATGAGGAAATTAAAAAGGTGGTCTTTTCCATGGGGGTTGAAAGCTCCAGGGTCGGACGGGTTCTCTCCTATCTTCTTTCAGAGATACTGGCACATTGTGGGGAGAGATATTGGAAATGCTTTGAAAGAGGTTCAAAGAATGGGGCATATTCTAAGGGATGTTAATTCCATATTTTTGATGCTCATTCCTAAGTCTCACAAGATCAAGGATTTCAATGATTTCAGACCTATTAGTCTATGCAACACTGTGTACAAAATTTTCTCCAAGGTTTTGGCTAATAGACTAAAAATCTTCCTCCTAGAGATCATTGATCCAACTCAAGCAAGTTTTATGGCTAGAAGATAGATATTGGATGGGATTATTATTGTGCATGAGATCATCCATTCTATAGATAAAAGTGGAAGAGTAGGTATTTTTCTTAAATTAGATATGAACAAAGCTTATGACCATGTCTCTTGGGAATTTTTGATAAAAGTTATGCATAAATTTGGGTTCCATCAGTGGTGGCTCAGTTTGATCAAAGAATGTATTTTGACATCTTGGTTTTTAGTCTTAGTGAATGGGTCAACAGTTGGGTACTTTAAGAGCCAAAGGGGGCTTCACCAGGGTGACCCTCTCTCCCCCTTTCTTTTCATCCTGCTTGTTGAGGTGCTCGATAGAGCCATAAAATTTGAGCCAGGTATCGAGGGTATTAGTCCGACTTTACACTCTGATCACATCTCTCATAACCAATTCGTGGATGATACTCTTTTGTCCACTATTGCATCCATTCCCAAAGTCAAAAAGGTTAAAGATATTTTGACCTTTTATGAAAAGGCGACGGGTCAAAAGATTAGTTTCCACAAGAGTAGACTTTTTTCCTGAATACCCCCTCAATAGGTAAAGGAAGATTGCCAAAATTTTGGGTTGTGAGATAGTGGCTCTGTCATCTTCTTATTTAGGGATGCCCCTGTTCAATGGTAAAATGAAAGAGAACCTCTAGGACCCAGTCTTAGATAGGATTCAAAAAAAGCTCATTGGCTAGAAAGGGGCTCTTCTTAGCCAGGCTAGAAAGGCCCAGTTAGTTAAGGCAACTCTACAGAGCATTCCAGTCTATTTCCTCTCTATTTTCAAGGCCTCGATGAAAGTAGTTCAAAATATTGAGCAACTCTAGAAGTCTTTCTTATGGTCTAGCTCAAAGAATAAGAAAATATTTCATCTTGTCTCGTGGGAACAAGTTTGTAAAGAAATCAAAGATGGGGGTCTAGGTTTCAGAAGGGTCAAGTGGATGAATGAAGCATTGATGGTGAAGTAGGCATGGAAGTTGTTTAAGAAGGAAAATATTGGTTGGGTGAATATTGTGTTGGCTAAATATGTTTCTACCAGTTTTAATTTCTTGAATGATCCCTCTCTAGCCTCAGGATTAGCCTTTTGGCTCAATATTTTGAGAACAAAAAGCATCATCCGTAGAGGGTATAGATGGATTTTGGGTAGTGGGAATGCTATTGATTTTTGGAAGGATCCGTGGATCCAGGATCAACCTCTAATCTCCTCTCAAGAATTGGTTGTAGTTGAACCCATAGCCACTATTGTGTTTGGTTCTAAGGTGGTTGATTATATGCAGATTCAATAGGGGGTTAAAAGTTGGAAATCACTTAGAATGTGTAATATGAATATGCCAAAATAAAGGAGTTTCAACCTCATTGAAGATTTATTAAGGCTTCAAGTTATAAAGAACATAGAAGATGAAGATAACTTAATTTGGAAGAATGAAAGTGATGGGTTATTTTCAGTTAAGTCAGCCTATAAGATTGCTTCTAATGCCTTAGAGGAAGGCCCTATTTTCAAGAGAATCTAGGTTAAAGGTCTTACACCAAAAGTGAATTTTTTCTTTTGGTTGGCATCTCAGGATAAAATTCTTACGGTGGATAATCTACAAAGAAGAGGTATGATAATTACAAATTGGTGTTCCCTTTGTAAAAATTCTGATGAATCCACCAGTCATTTGTTTTTCCAATGCCCTTTTTTGAGGGAAGTGTTTTCTCTCCTGATGGATTTTTTGGGAGTTTCGTGGGTGTCTCCTAGTTCGTTACAAGATGTCATTAACCAGTGGGCCTCTCCATTTGTCAACCCTATCTTATGCTCCTTTTGGTCCTTCAGCCTCCCACATCTCCTTTGGGGTGTTTGGAAGGAGAGAAATAGGAGAGTTTTCAAAATCATGGAGAGAAATGTTGAATCAGTATGGCTTAGAGCATTAACGATAATTGTTGAAAATGTGGGAAATCCGACTTATATTCCCAACCATGGAGGGGTAGTAGAGATTGCTCTTGAAAAAAATGGGTTTTTTCAATCAACGCCAAAATGATAGATCTTCTAGATAATATCAGATACTCCATTAAATGGCAACCCCTACCTCAAGATTAGATTAAATTTAATTTTTTCAAAGCATCGAAAGGGAATCCAGGGCCTACAAGAGTAAGTGGCCTCTTTAGAAATCACAATGGGGAGATTCTCCTTGCCTTTGCAAAAAACCTAGGGCCTCAAACTTATCATTTTGCGGAAGCAAGGGCGTTGTATCAAGGCACTATGTTAATGGAATATTTGAATTGTAAAAAATTCATTATTGAAGGGGACTCCTTAAATGTGGTTAAGGCCTTTTCGGTGATCAAAATCCTAGTTGGAACATCTTCAACCTAATTAAGGAAGCTAAGAGATTCTGTCATAATTTGGAGGGAATTCAAGTCAGGCACATCTTTAGAGAAGGTAACAAGAGTGTTGACTTATTAGCTAATTTAGGGCTAAGCCAGGATAATCTCTCTATTTGGAGGGAGAATTTTCCCATAGAAGTTGAATAGTTTATTTGATGTTTCTCACTGATATTTGTGAGCCTTTTTCTATTGGGGGTCTACACATTCTTCTAGCTAGATTCATGATTTGTTTATGGGTTGTTCTCGTTATGCCTTGGTGGGTTGGTTGGCCTTAAGTCCCTGCATGGATTGCTTTCTTTTTTCTCCTTTTGACAATATTGTAGGCTTGGCTCTATTCTCATTGTAAAAGGTTTGGGGACCTTTCAACACCCCTTCTATAATTATCAAAAAAAAAAATGATATGAAAGTCAAAAAACCTAACCAAGATTGGAAGGTCTTTAAAATTTTTGTCTCCATAGAAAAATTATCACTTCATGGTCCTAAATATAGACCATCTCTTCCCCTAAAACATGGGCTACCACCAATTATTTTATTCTTAATTTCTAAACTAGAGAAGATGACGAAGAAAATCATTTTCAAATAAAAACCAGGGGTAATTTGAATTCAATCCTCACTTCATTTAATCCACTTTTAAATCTTTAGAAAACTTAGCATGTATATATGGATCTTACATATTAATCCTTTACTTTTAAAAACCATTATATTGTATTCAATCATCTCATCCTTGATAATCTCTTTTTGAGAAATATTTGTTGCTTGGCTAGATATTGTCATATATTTTCTCTTTCGCTTATCCATAACTTGGGTATCCTCGTACATCCAATTAGGGATTTCATAAATGACTTTTCTTCCTTGGTACCTAGTTTTTCATAATAATAATCTTTCATTTTTCTAAATTTCTCCAAAGGTATAAAACAATATTAGGTGAGGCTTACCTCTTTTATGAAAATATATTGCTAACATTATATTTTCAAAATCCTATAAGTTATTTAACAACTAATAAATGTTCAAACCATTATATTCTAACCCAAGATAGTGTGAACACTAAAAATCACTTTTACTTTTTCTTTTTAATCATACAAAGTAATCATAACCCTATTTTTCTTAATCCATATAAATCATTGAAAAATAAGCTAACATTATCCACATTTTATATTATCAAATTTTAAATCTTGGCAGATTGATGAGGAGGAGCACTTGTTGCAAAGAAGTCAAACATTAAGTCCCCTTGACACTCGATGGTGCCCCTCATAGTCTCAACTCCCTGTGTGCATGCGATGAGGGGATATATATATATATATATATATATATATATATATATATATATATATATATATATATATATATATCCACCATGCCTTTAGAATCCTATAGTAAGCATATAGGCGTAACTTTTGTAACTTTGGGCCAATTACCAATGTCAGTCCCATTTGCATTAGATACAAAGGTCATACTATAACAAAAATGTAATAGTTATGTATATACTTTTGATATAACGATACCCTATGAAGATGATAGATGCCCAACAAGATTTCATGTCATTAGCCATATTCATTTAGTAATAATTCTGATATTATACAATCATCGTCTCTACATAATTTTGTGTTTGACTAGGGCTTCAATCCTATCACCTCACTCATGTGCTTTCTTATCATCCGTCACTAATTTTTATCCTCAATCCAAAACCAAGGCTAATCCTATGTGTCTGTCATGTTTAATAGTCATAATCATGCCAAGGTTGTTCTTCATTACAAGACATGGATAATTTATAATTAGTTTTGCTACCTACAAAGCTAGTCCTTGAACTTTTAACCATAAAGGGCCTTCCATAATTAAATACCCATTATGGTTGAAATTCCCCTTCATGTGCATCTTTATTTGTTCCTTCTTATCAAACATTGTTTCCCATATAGGTAGAATCATCTAATGTAAAAATAAGAACAAGAAAATTTTGTATCTCCATCATCATCCTAGGGTCTATCTAGAGATGGATTTGGCCCAATCCTTGTAGCTCTAGGTTGAAAAATGATACAACTAATTAACTACCTAAACCTTCAAAAATTCTACATATTTTGTTAGGAAGAAGGACATGTCATTTTAAACTTCCTTAAGTGCCTTACCACAAAAAAAACTTGAGGAAGTGACAAAAAAAAACCTAGTCAAACTTAAGCCAAACATGCTTCCTCTCAAGTAAGTCATTCTAGTTTGCCTAAAAACCAATCCTAGGTTGTCAAACAAGTCCTTATCCCTTAAATATCTTAGGTACAAACCTTCAAACATGGAGACATTAATATGCACAATGGATGGCAACTTATGGGTGAAAAAATAGGTTGTTCCACCTCTCTTGCTAAAACCTCATGTGACAAATGGAATATTTATAAAGAAAGAACCTCAAATTCCCCATGAGAGTGGACTGGGATGGCTCCCTCAAAGTGTGAGTTTCTATCTTTATAGGAGAAACAAATTTTCTTAATTGACCATCGATGGCTCATCCTAGAATCACCCAATTTTGATATCAAATGCTCTTTTCGCCTTGGTATTTTATCTCTAACTATTTTCCAATTATTAAGTTTAAAATGTTATCCTCAAATATTTGAGGGTTGTCCTTCCTAGATAAAAAATTTAGGGTTAAATTTTTTGTCTTCAATGTCATGTTAGATATTGCTATATTTCAAGAAGTTGCTAAGTCTTAGATCACGTTTACACTTAACTTGATTTTCTATAACTCTAAGTATTTCTTTACCTTCCATCCTTATGGTGGTGGGGGCTAAATTTTCCTTATTTCCTTTCAATGCTATTGTCATTAAGAATGGTAAGGATCATAAATGCGAGTGTGTCTTGGTGATTGTGCTTCTCAATGAAAATATCTATGGCTTATGCTTTATTTATGGCCCTAGTGACCCTATTGGTAGGATCCACTTATGGGAGTGTTGTCTTCCTCCCTCCCTCCTGCTAAGTGGACCTTGGATGGTGAATTTAATATGGCAAAACATTCCAAAGATAGAATTTGGGTTCAACCTCGACCTCTTTCCAATGTTGAATTTGCTAGATGGCTATTTTGTAGAAATTCTTTAGGGGTGTTTGATCCTTTGTTTGGGACTACTCTATCTAATTCAATTCCTTTTTTTACTTGGTCCAATATTAGATATGGATATAACAAAAAATATTGTAAACTTGATAGATTATACATGAGCAAATACCTTGTTAAAAGTTTAACCTAACATATGGCCAAGGCTAACATTGTACGATGTAATTAAGTATAAGCCTAAGGGCAATCATTGTACAATGTATTTAATATATTGTAGTATTTTATTATGTAAGCCATGTGGATCACTATTAACCTTACTATGGTTAAACCTACATTATAACTTGTAATTAACCTTAAAGTACTCTTGTTATGTTGGATTAGTTAGACTCATTTATGTAATTTGAGGATTAGGTATTGGTATAAATACCGCTAACCACTCCATTTATTACATAGAAGTGTTTTAGTTTTTATATATGAATAATATAGTGATTATTTATAGTGCCTATGGGTTCTCACTATATATTTTTCTCCTTCGTCCTTATTTATGCTTTCTATATAATATTTGAGTGGATGGATTGCTTCTGCTGATTTCTAAAAATAGGTGTCAATTTCAACATGGTATCAAAGCGAGTATAGAGTAGCTTCCCTTGGTCACACAAAATATTAAATCAAAGGCTCGAATCCTTCCTCTACGATTTAGGGCTAATTTCTCTTCAATATCTCATGAGCATTTTTAACATAATAGGAAAAGAAAAAATCTTCTTCCATGGATATTTGTTTATTCTTCCAACCCTTTTGAAGAATCTGTATAAAGATTTTTTTGAAGATTTAAAATCAATATTGCATTATGAATTTTTCATTTATTCTTTGCAAAATAATTTCACATTTTGAATGAAGGGCAACTTTGTCAATTTAAATTTGAATCTACTTAGTTTTGGTGCATGCATGCTCTTCTTCAAAGGTTGATGTCTTTGCTTTATGTGGAGTGTAGTGTCCTTCTCCAAGGAAAGGACACATGCATATATATGTCTACAATAGGTTCTAAGTCAAATAGACAAGTGTCACTAAGGTGCTTCTCTCGAGGTAGTCACATGTTAGATTCGAGCCTTTCATTTTTGGCATTTCCTATTGAGAGATAACTTGAGATCAAAATGGTCCTTGACTTCTTTTGAACATGTTGGAAGGTGTGGCAAGATGGACAAATGAGCAGCTTTGAGAGCATAGGGACAAGAAGGTGGTAAGTTTAAATCAGACACACCATTTTATTCCATATTTGCTTGTTTTACCACTTCAAACAATGCACTTCATGAAGATATCAATGACTTCCTTTCAACTATGGTTGTATTTAGCGATCATAAAAAGAGTTTTAAGACCCAAAAATCTCATGTTTGAATCTCTATAATGGTTATTTTTTCTTGTAGGCTATGGGGAGGACAATGTATTTTGCAGAAAGGATTTCCTATTAAGACCCAACTGAAGCTTTGGTGGTTTGGCTAGCATGAGGTATTTACAAGTCAAATAACCCAGGTTTGACTCACCACAAGCTCTTTGGAATTTTTAAATGGAAGATAAATGGCTAGCGTGGTAGCTTATATGGTACATCTATGTGCCACACAAACCTTTTTTAATTTATTTATATTTTCTCAACCAATCAAGAAGAAATGTTTAGTATGTCAATGGTAGCCAAGTGCCATTAAATGAGTGGTTACCACTAGCGAATGATGTTGGTTTTTAAGTCTATCTCAAAATATCATAGGTCCCAATATAAAGAAGCCACAATATTATAGGTTGAAATATCAATAATCAAGAGTAGAATAATGTATATGAGCAATAAAATATATATCCATGCCAATGAAATAACATTCATTTATAATATAAAATATGAATGTAAAATGACCAAAAACATTCATGTACATGCATGAAGAATACTTACAATAAAATTGTTCAAAATATGTATACAAACTTTATTATCAATGCTTGTTATGTTGTGATCGCTACAGATCGTTTTTCCTTACATTGTATGGAGCTTTATCTCCATAATATAGCCATAGTAATGTGACTCTTCAATACTTGTCTATTGCTCTCCTCACATATCTAGGAGATGCAACCTTTCCTATTCTTGACCTTTGGCTTCTCATCTTTCCACTTGTATACTAGACTCTTCACTCTCTTCTTACATGCATACTTTAACTCTATGACACTTGCACACTTCTACATGACTCTTACTCTCCAATATACACTCCTAATGTAAGACACTTGTGCACATCCTCACTTTACATATTTGCACACTTCTACATGACTCTTACTCTCCTATATACACTCCTAATACAAGGCACGTGTGAACATTCTCTTAATACACACTTGCACTCTTACTTACATGACACTTGTGTATTTCTTGCACGTTACACTCTTACATGAAACTTGTGCATATCCTGCACATAGACACTTACATAAATAGAAAATATAAATCACTCATATACACTATAAACACTTACCATAATCTATTACATATTTACATGTGTACCATAAAGGTACCATGGGGGTACATTTGCATGTACCAAATAATGCAATATTCTCCAACAACCCCTATATTACATGATTTGGTTATTGAAGACTTTAGTCCTCTTTATCTTCGTATTTGTCTTTGATCTTTAATCTTCAATCTTCATATGAATTTGCATTATCCATTAACCTATGCTTCTCTGAAATCTTGATTCTTGAGTTCTACTATGAGTTCTCCTTCATCTTCATTCTTTGGTTCTTCAAAATTTGTATCTTCATTATCTGGTTCACAAACTACATGAACTTCTTCTTTGTCTTCTAGTTCATGTACATCTTTCTCAAGTATTCTACAAGATAAATTTGGACCATACTTGATCCATTTCCCTTTCTCTTGTTTTTCTAAAACATCAGACACTTCATCATTAATAAGATTAAATATTTTTCGTTCGACTTGCTCTTTTTCGATTTTGTCATGTATTTTTTAAATAAGATATTTTTCTCCTTTGTTAGAATTTGCTTCAAAAATAAGTTTTTGAAGAAAGTTGTCTAATCTGAATAACATCATTATTTCTAATTTCTCGTAATATTTTCTTTTGTACCAAAAAAATGGTGGAGAATGAGTTTTTCTTCCACAAAATTTGCATGGATAAAGATTCCAGTAGTTGGCTTCTTCATGCCATGTTCTATTGCAATAATTACACTTCAATTGAATGCAATGTCTTTTATTTGATTTATGCTTCCATGTTATTATTTTGTATTCTTATTTTTTCTTAAGAAAACAACGTAACCATCTATGCATTGTTAATGCCATTCTTCCTTTATTTTCTTTATAAATAAGTCACATGTTTTTGGAATCCAAGGCGCTCTGAGTAGTTGTTGATTTTGTTATAGAATTTATTATTGTTAAACTGCCAGTTTGTGATTTTGTAGTAATAAGATCTAGCTTTGAGTCCTCTAGTGTATCACTAAGCCATTTTGGTTTTGTTTTCTTCCCTTCAAAATCATCTATCAAGTTCTTTAACTTGACCACTATTTCTTCACTATCTTCATTGAATGTATTTTTAATAATTTCTTCCATAGTAATTCAATGATTCAATTGGATGATTTAATTCCTTTGAAGTAGTAAACCTTATAAACCCCAAGTTTAAAATGCTCAAATAAGAAATTTTCAAATTTAAAATTTTCTAGACCTTTGATGTAGAAATCCTTTTAGCTCCCTATTGAATTTGTAAAATTTCAAATTTCAAAATTTTTAAATTTTGAATTTTTTAAATCTTCAAAATTTTCAAATAACTTCTAACTATATTTCTTCAAATTTTAAAATCTTCAAAAACTAAAAAACTTAAATCTTAAATCCTTTTAACTCCTCAAATATTCAAAAATAAAACATTCAAACCTTCTAATCTTCAAAAAATTTAAAATTAAACTATTATTATTCAAACCTAATAAAAAATTAAATCTTTGTAGTAACCCTTATCACTCCATAACTTACAAATATAAATTCAAAATTTTTTAAAATAAACTTAATCAAGGTGCATAAACTTATAAGTCTACCTTATGTAATTCAAATTCATTATTTCCCTCCAAAAACTTTAACTATGCACCAAATTTAGAAGTGTAACGTATAAACATTACCTGTTATGGCATCGATAAATTTATAGCTATATTAGTGTTGCAATATGTCAGGTGATGGTCAGTGTGCCTAATTCCTCCAATGTTCCTCTTTCCTTAATGCTTGGAATTCCTCATTCACTCTACTAGGAAGAAAACTCTTTGCTTCCATAGAATAGAAGCAATACAAAGCTTCTACAAAACAAAGAAATAAAGCATAAAGAAGAAGAAAGCATTATAAGCTTCCCAAAATGCTTGGAATTCTCTCAGGTGCTTGCCTGGTAACTCATTTGAACACCACTCTTTGTCTTCTCTCTTGTCGTTCTCAAGTGTCTGCCTAGTAGCTTGTCAAATGACGCTCTTTGTCTCCTCTCTTATTGTTCTCGGGTGCTTGCCTAGTAGCTCATTGAATGATGCTCTTTGTATCGTATTTGGTTGTTCCTAGGTGCCTTATTGGTAGCTCATATTCATCTCATGTAGCATGCCTAGTAGCTCATTCGTATGTCACTCTTCATCATAGGTAGCATACCCAAGTAGTGTCTTGATGCTTGTCGTCTAGTAGCATGCTCTAGTGACAATATTTTGGATAGAATTGTACATAAAAATCTACTTTGAAATCTTGTTGCATGTGGAGCTCTTCTTAGTGCAATAACTCTTGTCCATAAATGCTTAGAAGTATGCTTAAATATTTTTGAATGCTAGCAATTTTGTTAGCATCAATTCCTTTAATTTTTCTTGACTCCTAGCACTCTCGTAGTGCTCATCTAATCTTTAATCTACCTTGAAGGATAACACCTTGTTAGTGCAAACTCTTTCTAACCTACCTTGAAGGCTAGTGCTTATGTTAGCGCTTAACTCTTTGATGATTGTTGTATAATAGCTCAAATAGCTACACCTTTTTTATTAGATAGTTGTGCTCTTTGTTGTCTTCCTATTCATGTACCCTCCTCTGTACTGACCTCTGTATTGATCTATGTAGGACAACGCACTATTGCATTGATAGCTTTAATGGTGAAATAACTCCTTGATGAATATTTGATTCTAAAAACTTAATCCATGACTAAGATTGAAATGTAAATATTTTCAATTAGACTATTTCTCCAATGTTTCCTTATTTTGGGAAGCTTATAATGCTTTCTTCTTCTCTATGCTTTATTTCTTTGTTTTGTAGAAGCTTTGTATTGCTTCTCTTCTATGGAAGCTTAGATGCTCCTCTATCTCTGGTCTCTATCTCTAATGTCTTAGGTTGAACTTAAGAACCAAAATGATTATTCTCTTTTCTAGAAAATCCAAAATCAATATTAGGGTGCCTATCAATATTCCTATATGTCCAAATTTCTTTTGGGTTGGCCCTTAATTGCTTCAAGTTGAGTCTTAGTCTTCACCATTTTCCTTCAACCAAGTGGAAATATTCTAGCATCAAAATTAGGGTGACTCTTACATGTCCCCTCAATATCTACTCAATAAGACCTTCAAAATAGAGTCCAAGTCTTCACTACTTTCAAAGTGGACAAACTCCAATTTTAAGGTGGCTAATATAACTCTATAAAAAATGGACAAAGTTAAGTGGTATCTCTGATATCATTATTGGATTTTAAGCCTTACTATCTCAAAATATCATAGGTCCAAATATAAATATGTCACTATATTATAGGTTGAAATGTCAATAGTTAAGAATAATGTATATGAGCAATAAAATATATATCCAGACCAATACAATAATGAAATAGCATTCACTTATAATATAAAATATGAATGTAAAAAAACATTCATTTACATGCATGAAGAATACTTACAAGAAAATTTCTTAAAATTTGTATACAAACTTTATTATCAATGCTTACTATGTGGTGATCGCTACAATTTGTTTTCCTTTACATTGTATGGAGCTTTATCTTCATAATATAGTCATATTAATATGACTCTTCAATACTTTTTTATTTCTCTCCTCAAATATTTGGGAAATGTAATATTTTATCTTCTTGACATTTGGTTTCTCATCTTGTCACTTGTATACTAGACTCTTCACTCTCTTCTTAGATGCATACTTTAACTCTATGACACTTGCACACTTCTATGTGACTCTTACTCACCTACATGCACTCCTAATACAAGACACTTGTGCATTTCCTGCACGTTGCACTCTTACATGACACTTGTGCATATCTTACACATAGACATTTACATAAAGGGGAAATATAAATCACTTATCTAAACTATAGACACATACCCTAATCTATTATATATTTACATTTTTACCATAAAGGTATCATAGGGGTACATTTGCATATACAAAATAATGTAATATTATCCAACAAATTAGTAGACAACACATGGCAAGTTGGGATAGGATACAATTTTCCTAAGGTTTGTAAGGTTATCTTTTTTAGAGGATTATTAGGGTAAACTTTCAAAGGCCATAACTTTTATATATGGAAGCATTTTGATCCCATTTATTTAAATCACACAATTTTTTAGCTTTACACATTAATAACATTAGTTCACAAACCTATTCCAATGTTTGAGGATGAATTATGCAAAATAGTCCTCAAGCCCTATTGTCCTATTTTGAAAGTGTAGATTTACCATATTGTATGCAGTTAGGATCTTTGGTCTACTTTTTTGGGAGATACAGTTGGATTTTTTATAGTTACCATAAATTTTGAGTCTTTTGGAGGCATGCAAGAAAAGGATTTAGGATGTATTATAGTAAATCTCACTTCCTACTTTGGGGTATTAGTTCAACTTATTCATGAAGATCTAAACATTTATGATTTATTTTTTTTCGATTCCTTGTCCAGGTGCTCTTAGAATTTTATAATAACTCTTCTTGTAAGTAGGTTCATGCCAAGCCTTTTTTGGTGATACAAATTAGGTGGCCCAAGAGCAAGTTGAAGCCTTCAAACAAGGTGATGTATGTTGTAAAAGTAAAATAGATACCTTCAAGTCATACCTTATGTGACTATGGAATATTAAATCAACTTTTCTTTAGAGGTGATGGTGATCTTGACTTCTCTTCTTCATTTGGATCCTTAGCAAAAGTGTTCATTGGATGTGTGTAAGAGTATCTAATAATGGTAGTGATTACTAGGGTTTAGCCTAAGGAGGCTCTTGTACAAAAATATTTTTTACAACTATAGATTTTAAATGATAAGAGAGATTCAGATGAGTCTACCTCAACTGTGGATACCCACTAGAGCTAATACAGATAGGAAGGGAAAAAAATAGATAATAAAAAACTAATTATTTACATTCCAAAATGGGCTATAAATAGTCAAATACATCGCCAAAGAAATATCCTTCCAAAGAACATTGAATATGATCATATTAGTTACAATGTCATTTAGGCCTACACCTAGAGGCCCAACTATTAAGCATGGATCCAAAATATGGCTATGTAAAATTATTACGTAAAAAGTAGCCACATATGCATAACATAAGATGTTATGTTTAATATTAATCCCTATCATTCCTACTTTCCATAGAAGCGTTGGAATCCAATGCGTACAAAAGAGAAGGAAGAACACAAACTATTTGGCGGTGAGATACTAAGAAGGAAGAAAATGATATCCAAAGAAGGAGAATGTTGAAATAGCTCATAAGCTAATGCAGAAGCTGAGATAGGCAAGGATCTAGTGAGCTTGATGCAAAATCAAATTGATATGATTCTGCCCTATGAAATTTGGTGAGTCTTGCTTGCGAAGACATGATCCAAGTTGAAAATTTGAAATCCACTAAGAGAGACAAGCCACTAGAGGGCTAAGACAACTATGATTGTAGGAGTACCCATGTGATGCCTATTGATCACACAAAGAAGGGTCGTGGTTGTTAGAAATAGACTATTACATCATTTGGATAATGTAAATGTACCTTTCTTGGTACATACTTAGGACATTAGATTACTTTAGGGGGAAGTTATCTTGTTACTACATGCAATGTAATAAATGCACAAGTGTCAAAGTGCAAGTTGTACATGTGCAAGTTGTCCCTTGCACATCTAGGTAGAGTGTTGGCCAAGGAACTTATTTCCTATATAAAGGGCCATAGGTATAGAATAGATATGTCATTGTGAGATATAGTCATATAGACCAGAGTGGCATGATGTAGCAGTGTGATGTAGTGTGATGGGGTGTAATATGCTCAATGCCCATTCTTGAGTTGTAGCTGTATTCATGGAGTGTTCATTTCCTCCACAACTACTTTTGTAAACATCTCCATCATTTCTATTTATAGTATATTTTCAGTCATCTCATAGATTTACTTTATTTCATATTATTCTGCATCTTGTGTTTGCTATCTCCCATTACATGCTGCATCAAAATCTAACAATGGTATCAGAGCCATGGTAGGTCAATAGGAAAACCACCATTATTATTGACTCTGAGTTTTTTGAGAACCTGATGCGCCATTGGACCAATCACTATCAAAAATACTCAGAAGAGTCTTGGTGGTAGAATTAAGGAGAGCCACAAGGAAGGACTGAATGAAATCTCAGATTATGGAATACTGAGATTGCATATGGCTAGAGTCTTTCCACAAAGTTTCAAGGGAAAACTTGTGAAGACTAGGACTCAACACTTGATCCACTAGGTTGATGAATCAACTAGTGAAGCCCATCTAAGAGATCTAGAGAAACTAACCTGAAGGTTATTTTATTGTAGGGAATTAATACTCAGATGATTGGGACACCTCCTACAATAGAAATCTAGGAGATTTCAACTTTGTTTCCCGAAGGTCGGAGTGCCTTCATAGTGCAGATATTAGTTGTTGCAAGAGAAGATCACTACAGAAGAGACTTTTGGAGCAGAATTGTAGTGAAGTTTGGAGATAGGAGATCTCCATTGATAGATTGGAAACTTCACAAGAAGGAAAGGCCACAGAAGCCTTGATCTAGAAGAAAAGGCCATAGAAGCCTTGATCCAGAAGAAAAGGCCACATAAGCCTTGATCCAGAGGGAAAGGCCACAGAAGCCTTGAAGAGAAGGCCATAGAAGCCTTGAATAAAAGGCCATAGAAGCCTTGGTACTAAAGAGAAGGCCACAGAAGCCTTGAAGAAAAGGCCACAAAAGCCTTGATCCTGAAGAAAACTCTAGGAGGGAGTATCTGATTTAGAAGCAGATTTTAGTACTAATAACTTTGTTGCAGGAACAGGTAGATTCAGTGAGTTGGGAAAGCTTCCTACAAAAAGGTTAGGAAGAGTATCTTCTTCAGAATCAATCCAACACTTGAAGAAAAAGAGATCAGGAGAAGATCTCATTGATGAAGAAGGACTAGGAGAGTCCTGCTCGAATACAGAGGCAACATAATCAGAGATCCAGGAGAAGATCTCACCACCAACACTTCCAGGAGAAGAAGGTTGAAGATAAGGTCTCAAAGAAGACCAGAAGGAGTTGCAAGGCCTTGGAGAGGCCTCTATGAGCATCTAGTAAAAGGCTTGGAGAGCCTTACTGAAGAAATCATCAAAGGAGTTCCAAGGAGAACTCATTGGAGAAATTCACTATTGGAGATAGTGAAAGATTTGGGACAATTATCGCCATCCGACAACAAGCCCAAGAAGAAGAATTTGGAAAGGAGTGCCAAATCTCAGAAGACCTCAAGACATTCAGAATCTTGAGAAGAAGATCTTGTTTGAAGTTAGAATTCAACAAGAAGCTTGAAGGAAGATTCAGATAGAAGAAGCCGACCAAATCCAGGAGATTTGGAGATTACCTCTCACAGCAAGAAGGCACCACTTCAGAATCGAAGATCTCTTCTAATCTACAACAAAAATGAGGAGACTACAAGAGGAGAACAAGCCACCAAAACCTAGGCTCGTGAAAGAGAGTTGGAGACCATATTTTGGTGAAGATGAAGTTGTTCAAGGCAGCCTACAGAGAGTTGCAGGATCTTACTCAAGACAACAACTTGGTGATCTTAGACACCAAGATCTACATCCTCTACAGAAGTGGCAAAAAGGGCTTTCAAAAAAAGGTAAGCAACTATTGGTGCAAGTAAATTCATTAAGTGGATTACTTTTCAAATTTGTTTAAGCACCCTGATTGGAGTAAAGTTGCAAAAAGGAGAGTTGAATTAAGAGTCTTCAAATGTGCAAAAATAAAGGATTCTTTAAGGTTCATTTGCACTTTAGGGGTTGATTAGATTTCAGAATCTTAAACTATCTATCAACTACCTATCATCTACTTTGGAAAGAAAATGAAGACTAACTCCTATTACCTTGCTTATAAAGAAATTTTAGAATAATTCTTGAAGATTCATTTCAGATTATTCTTGATTAGTTGCAGTAAATTATTTAAGTGCATTACTTTTGAGAGTTGATTGGAGTGATAAGGTGAAATTGTTAGTGCAGTATTATTAGATTCATTTTGCACTATTGCTCTCAAAGATTATTGTTTGTGTTTCATTAGAAGGGCACAAAAATAGAAATTTTCAAAGTGTCTATAGACACTGTTAATGCACTGTGATCTGCAACTTTGAAGTGGCCTAAGGAAGCCACAAAATCAGCTCAATCCTCCAAGCATTGGAGAAGAATGTAACCACCATAAGAGCATCAAAAGAAGCCTCGAACGAGACTTGGTGAGTCTCAAGTTCAAAGCACAAGAAAAAGGTGCAAAAAAATAGCTTCTATCATATGGTTACAAGCTTGGATTCGTTTATAAAATATCCAAGCTAACAGGGGAAGGTGTCTAATCCAGTGATAACCTCAAAACCCCTATATTGCACTCAATATTCTGCCTAAAAAACCAGAATTTATGATCAACAAAGAGGAGTGCAAAAGAAAGTGCAACAAGGTCATCTTGTATTAAAACTATTGTACATGATAGTGCACTATTTCTAATCTGGTTATACAGGGGAAGAAGGCAGATTCAAAGGTGCCAAAAAGGCACTACTCTTGCTAGAAAAACTAGTCGAAAGTAGTCGTACGTAAGCAACCATCCAAGCCTAGCTCGAGAGCCATACGAAGGGCTCATACTCCTCACATTCAAGAGCGCCAAACCTGCAAGATACACGTACAAAAGCATGGAAGCACAATGTTATTAAAGAGCAAGAGAGTCTACGTAAGGAGGGCAAAAATAAAATACAAGGCAAAAGAAAGTTGAAGCACCATTTGGAGTACTACTTACTCCATGTACATTCGTTGAAAGCGGTGCTCAAGGCCTCCATACTCCTGCTCCATATCCCTACGAAAGACTGTGTAGATGAACGAAGGCAAAGGAGGAGAATTGCAAGGCTAAAAATGTCTCAAAGGATCCGTTCGAACCAGCAATAGGGTCTATGTCCATGCAGAGAAGAAAGTGACACTTGTCACTCAAGGGAAACCCTAACGCTCGATTCAAGAGAGCGCTCATCTTCAAGGAGGAGTTACATGAACAACCTGGTGCATTTGGTGCATTGAGTACACTTGTCAAGAAGGAAGACCAAGCGTTTCACTAAAGAATGTAATGTTCTTACGTTACAAGAAGGGAGACAAAGCGTTCATTGGCACCAAACTCTCCTCAAGCGCTCAAAGGTAACGGTCGTGCCACTTGGTGCATAAGAGATGGATCATCCCCATTTAAGGACGTCAACGACCAAAGTCAAGCAACATTCTTTGACGTCAAAATTACTCTCATGTTGTCCGAGTGAAAAAGGGTCGAGTTGCAGCAGTCAAGAAGGTGTTCGAGCCTTTAATGCTAAGGCAACCAAAGTCAAGGGAAGAGACTTGAAGATGCCAGATTTGGAATGCATTAAACATAGAGCACTTCCATTGGAGGATACGTCCAAAGCATCCATGACGTCTATGTAAAACAGTAGTCAAAGCTTCTCTAAAATCAACACCGAACAGTGCTTGAAGAAAGGTAAAATCATTTCCATTAATATGTGCTTTATTTCCTTGGAGTTATAAGGGTTAAATCAAAGGAATTTATTTACATTGGAAGCCATATATCAAGGGAAATATTTTATCAAATCAAATCAAATATTTGCAATATAAAACCTAGGAGTAATAAGGTTTTCTACTTGGATAAATATTGAATATTTGCAAATATTAATTGTGATCTAATTTATCCAAAGATTAGGGAGTCATAAGGGCTACTACATCAAATCATTTAATTGGAAAATTAGATACACATAACCTAATTCCCAAAGGGTTATTCATAAAGAGAGTTTTCTCATAGGTTGGATATTCATAATATTATTGTCTCATTCCTTTCAAAAGGAGACAAAAGATCCAACATTATAACCTCTTTAAAATTTGGGAACAATGCTTAGTTCAATAGGAGTAATAAGGGATAATAGGAATTGATTTTGGTATTCTACAAAACCTTACAAAATCAATCAATATTGAACTATAATTCTACAAAAGCACTATATCTTATCCATAGCATACTAGGGAGTCATAAGGCATTCTACAAAACTTGGTAATATCAAGCATGCATCATAGATTATCAAGTTACAAAATATAAGCTTTCCTCATAACCTAAAAATCCTTAGGAGTATATACTCACTTTATTTGGGAGACATAAGGTAGTCTACAAAACAAGGATTATTATTATAGGTTTTATCAAATCAAGCTTATATTAATTGGGATTTTATACACACTGAGTAGGGAGCCATAAGGTAGTCTACTCTATCCCAAAGAATACAAGTAATACAAATGTCTAGTAGCATGTTAAGCAACACTCTTAAAAGTGGATTAAGAAAGATCCCAACATGGATCAAAAACCTGATGGACTAAAATGATGAAAATTACAAAGAAAAGGAAGAACCATTACAAACTGAAATAAGCTCTAAAATTAAAAGCCATATACAGGAAGATTCATCTAATGAATCTAAAGGGGATGCAAGACAAAAAAAGGTTGATCAACAAGTTTTTATTCAAAAATGAAAATATGGAATAGCTTCAATTGTGCACATATGGTTAGAAGATCTTATTAAGGAAATAGACAAACATGATGTTCCTAAAATAGACTTCAAAGCTATCAGATCATCTCTATTGTGCACCTATTGCAATCAATATGGTCATGAAAAATCAACTTGTTGGAATTTCCATCCTTGCAAATATTTTGATGGAATAAATCACTCATCCTTTTCCTATCATTTCAAATTCAGATACTACAAAGGCTATGAGAGAAGATTACTATAGAGAATAAATTGCTATCTTCAAGGACTTATTTCAGATGGATATACTAACAATGATCTTAAGATTGATACTTGTGAAAAGCAAAAATACAGGTCTTACATAGGTACAAAAGAAAGGAGAACCTATTCAGATCCACTCATGACATGCAAAATCATGAGAACAATTGTTCACCAAAAACGACATCAAGGGACATCAAAATCAAGAAGATGAGAGGACAAGTACACCATGCTCTACTCAGTCATCAACATTCAGAACCAAATGAAGACATTTGCAAAGAGAACAATAAAAGTGGTTGGATAGAAGACAAGGATGATGAGCCTGAACAAGTCGAAGATCATCAGCTGAAAGAAGATCCACATTGAAGACTAAAGTCTTCAATATCCAAATAATGTAATACAAGGGGGTGTTAGAAATAGACTATTACATCATTTGGATAATGTAAATGTACCTTTCTTGGTACATACTTAGGACATTAGATTACTTTAGGGGAAAGTTATCTTGTTACTACATGCAATGTAATAAATGCACAAGTGTCAAAGTGCAAGTTGTACATGTGCAAGCTGTCCCTTGCACATCTAGGTAGAGTGTTGGCCAAGGAACTTATTTCCTATATAAAGGGCCATAGGTATAGAGCAGATATGTCATTGTGAGATATAGTCATATAGACCATAGTGGCATGATGTAGCAGTGTGATGTAGTGTGATGGGGTGTAATATGCTCAATGCCCATTCTTGAGCTGTAGCTATATTCATGGAGTGTTCATTTCCTCCACAACTACTTTTGTAAACATCTCCATCATTTCTATTTATAGTATATTTTTAGTCATCTCACAGATTTACTTTATTTCATATTATTTTGCATCTTGTGTTTGCTATCTCCCATTACATGTTGCATCAAAAGCTAACAGTGGTCTTGTGAACATCACTAAAACAACTTTGTGTGTAGGAGTACCCATGTACAAGGGTTGTAGTCTAAAGGATAGTCTTTGATACAAGAATTGAACCAATAACCTAAAATCTTATTCAATATATGAGGATCAACTCTACCTCAAAACTTACCTCGTATGAAATAGGACACAAAATAATATTGTCATAATACTTGTCTAATGTCGAAGGTGGATTGTTTTGATAGGATACAATTGCTTGATATAAGAGCCCGCAAGAATCAATTACAAGTGTCCTTATGGTAACTTATCATCCTACCAAATTGCAAATATAACCAATCATTACAACCACCAAGTGTTATAGAGGAGATTATCGATTACTAAATTCACTTGCATTGTAGTGAGGAGTGTCAAGTACAACCGAAAATGCATTCCATATTACAATAAGTGTTTTTAAGGGTAGTTTGGGAAAATGAAACTTTGGAGTGCTATAGGTCAAAGTAGACCTTTACAAAACTTAAGAATAATGCTTTTAATGGATCTGACTCAAAAATAGCTTTTTGATGACTATAAATAAACCTATACTTGCGATAGGATGACGCCTCAGTTTGCATAAAAAATCAAAAGCTAGTCATGCAACACAAAGAGATAAGGGAAATAGATTTTCCTTTTACAACTTGAAACAATGAGAATATTTTTTTAGAATATTCTATCTAGTATTTGTTTATGTTAAAAGTTGCATGGGCCTCTATTTGATCAACACATTTAATTTTAAAACAAAAATACAATAGGGCGTATTTTGTCCTCCCACAGTCCATGTAAGATAAAATGTTGTATAGCACCATAAAATTATGTGGCACATGATCATATTGGAGATCCTTTCAAGTGTCCAAGACATGCAAGTAGTCCTTGCTCAACTGCCATGAGGATGCAATGACATTGTCTTCCTTTAAACAGTTGAAATGCTTAGCAAGACACTGGACATATCTATGATTCACAAATTCATAATTTCCATTTACGAAAGCTACAATGTTTTTTGCATAATGGAATTTATGAGAATCAAAGCCTTGTCAGTCTTCGAAGCGTGATTTGAAATCATATTGGCCATGGATTGCTTTCAATTGGTCTAAAAATATTTCTTGCTCAACCATGACAAAAAAATATCTATCAAACGGCTGCGCTTCCTAGTCATCATAGACAATGATGATGTTGACCTTACTAAGTAGAATTTCATGGGTGGTGCTAAAATGAGAGAAATTTGAAGGTGTGGAAGAAAATCAGAGCCAGTACAGCCATGAGTGCCACTTCAAGGAAGGTGAGATGGTAGTGCCATGAGCACCTTGCTTGGTATTTTACAATTTGGGAAGGGGGAAAATGGCTCATGTGCGGGCTATAAAAATAATTGGGTGTTGTTGGCTACAATGGATCAAATCGTGCATGACCGATGACTATGCAACTTGTTATCTCGTGGACATGGTGCAGGCACATCCATCAGGTTATAGTAATTATTTCTTTATGGAGGCCAACATGCCTATATTGTAAGCCTGAGTGTTGAGCGACTCCATGCCGCTAAAGAGCCCCATTATTCCTCATGTAGAGATATTTTGAGACGTTGATGCAAGAATGAAAGATGGAAATTTGAGCACTGAGGACACTGATGTATGATAGTCAAGCATCCAAAATTATGCATGGGTTGGATGCAAATAGGGATGATTATAGAAGATTAAATTCTATAGCTTCAACAAATTGGAGGGGGGAGAATTTTCAAGAAAAAAATCCTCCCCTTAGGGAATTCATGTAGGAACGAACTTCTTTGATACCATAATGATATAAACAACAAGGGAAAACTATTTGACTATGACAAGCTAATTATTTACATTCCAAAAGGGGTTATAAATAGCCAAATACATAGCCAAAGTAATATCCTTCCAAAAAATATTGGATAGGATCGCATTAGTTACAATGTTAGTCGAACCTACACCTAGAGGCCCAACTATTAAGCATGAATCCAAAATATGGCCATGTAAAAGTATTAAATGAAAAGTAGCCACATATGCATAACATAAAATGTTATATTTAATATTAATCCCTATCAAGAGCATCTATTATGGGGAATATATTATTACCTCTAATTTCTTCTCTCCTTGGTCCCTCAATCTAGATTGGGAGTGGGTATTGAAAGTGAAATTTGATTTATGCTAAGGTTGATATTATGTGATGTAATAATATATAGACCTAACAACAATAATTGTACAATGTATTTAATTTATTGTAATAATTTGTTATGTAATCCCTATGGGCCACTATTAACCTTGTCATGGTTACACCTACCTTATAGCTTATAATTAACCTTAAATACCTCTTGTTGTTTTGGCTTATATTAAACTCATTTATATAATTTGTGGATTAGATATTGGTATAAATGTCGCCCAACCACTCCACCCATTGTATTAAAGTGTTGTGATCCTTATTTATGAATAATATAGTGATTATTTATGGTGCCTATGGATGCCCACTATATCTTTTTCTCTTTCATCCTTTTTTTATGTTTTTTGTATGAGGTTTGAGTGAATGAATTATTTCTATTCATTCTTAGAAATAGATATGAATTTGGAAATTTCCTACTTATTATTATTTATATTGTTAGGATTAAATAATAAAACACAAGCAATAATTAAATGCGAAAATAAAACATAGAGGAATAACACAATACAAGTGAGACATAGATTTACGTGGTTCACCCAATATGGGCTACATCCACAGAGAAAATAACCAAGCCTTTTATTCCGTCCATAAAATCCTTACATACACAATTGTGTGCCTCACTACACAATGTGTTCCCCCCTTTGGAGGGTGTCCGTACATTCACTATTCAGTATCTCACTTACGCAAACCCTCATGCAAGTGTTGCTTTATATACCAACAACACAACAAGGGTTTTACAATATCATGGCCACAAAACCTAGGTTTAAATATATTAACCCAAATAATATAATCCATGGCTTCAAATATATTAACCCAAATATAATAATCCATGGGTTCAAATATACAAATCCAAATATAATAATCAATGGGTTCAAATATATTAACCCAAATATAATAATCAATGGGTTCAAAGATATTAACCCAAATATATTAACATGGAAAATATTCAACACATTTCCAACAATCTCCCACTTGTTGAATACTTTCCATATGGTTTGAAAACTACCATTGTCAACTGTCAATTTGGACATATATCTGCTAACTACTCCCACTGCATGTGCAATATCTAAACATATTAGCTTCACCTATTACCCTCAATCATATACTGGCAAGGTAACAAAATAGTCCAAAAGACCACTTGTAGCCCAAAAATTCTCGCACTCCTTTCCTCAAGGCTGATGGATCCGCGACTTAAAGGGAAATGGGATAATGGATGGTCTACACCTCAAAAGAGAGGTACTTAAGCGTACCTTCTATATATGGTGATTTTTTGACAAATGGATTTTGGGTTCACCATGAAACATTTATGGCTATTTTCGAGCCTAGGTTTTGGGATTTGTTTTGATGGGTTCTTTTTAATCAAATCACACGCACCTAAGTTTGGCCAATATGCAAACTAAACTAAGCTATATGCATTTTAATTTCAAATGTAGACAAATAATACAAAAAATAGAATGTTTAAGTCAATGCAATGTTTATGGAAGAGATTTCCAACCTTACCTGAATCTGGATGTCTGATGTAGATTCTGAATTTGTAAGCAGTCTAGTTTCGTATAGTGTAGGGCAATATTGTATTACAATCTCTCAAGATCGTACGACGATCAGTGATATCGTACTCCGATCACAGATAGAAAATATACGATTTTGACAGAAGACAGTAGATGCATGGATAGAGGATAAAGAATAGGACTTTGTGATTCTATTTACCTTTGCAACTATAAATTTGACCTATTGAATACTACTGAGTAATAACACTAACAGGAAATGATTAATAAATGCACCTAATTACCTAAAATATGCAACTACATGAGATTTTAGGTGAACTCCAAGAATGCATATGATTTAATCTAAGTTTTTTTATGATAAAATGCTAAATCAAATGTAAATCAAGCAAGGAAAGATTAGAATATGCAAACTTGAATTCGGTGTTGCCCCCAGATCAGTTGTAGGCGATATCGTATAGCTTTTACGAGATCACATCCCGAACTTGCAAGTTCGTACTATGATCATAGTATCGTAACCTCCGATCTTACTGAAATCCTTTCGATCTTGCTGAAATTCTTTGATCCTGCATGCAACAGAGAAATAACTAGATCTAAATGCGAAATAATGCGAATGTGTTCTAAGTGCTAGGAGGAATTCGAGGGAGGGGAGCTTGGTTAAATAGGTTGGGCAAGATAACCAAAATAGGGAGGTGAGTAATTTTGTTGCAATTCCTTCCAAGCTGAGCATGATCGGGTAAATCCGATCCCATACCTTTCGCGTGGTTACACAAACAAGGATGAAAGACGTGAAGCTAATTTTATCGCTTTTCTAAGTTTGATTTTCTATTTCTAACCAAGATCATATTACGATCGTCAATATTGTACTACGATCGTAAATATCATATGCCAAAATTGTATTACGATTTCGAAGGTCGTAATACGATTTTGGAGATCATAGTATGATCTCGTCAACCTAGACATGTACTTAATTTTTTGGTAGTTTAAGGGGTCAAAACGGTGTCAAAATTAGACATGCAATATACCGTTGGAAAGATATTTTCAAGCCCTATCCAATGATATAAAATTTGAGAAGAATTGAGATAATTTGATAGGGTAAAAATTCTCTTGAAGATGACCTTAGTTTTCTAGGAGGAAAATGAGTCAAATTTTCATGTCTACACCACTTTAAAAAAACATTACAAATATTGTTGGAGCTAACTGTGAGAACATTACACCAGGAAACCACCACTAGCATCCACACTAGTCTCTTTTGGGCACAACTACACTAGTTATAGTAGCTTCTTCAGGTACAAGCTACACTAGTTACAGTAGTTAATGGTTGCCCAAAAACTTATGGTACAACCAATAAACCATCTCAGACATTTTTAGCAACTTTGTAATAAAACTACTAAAACAAGCATTTCCAACTTTAAACTCTCCTAGAGCTCATTGGATCTACCACTATCGAAGCTCATCGGATCCACTGTTATCGGAGCTCACCGGATCCACCACTATCGGAGCTCACCAAATCCACTACTGTCAGAGCTCACCGGATTCACCATTACCAGAGCACACTAGCTCCAACGCTATCGAAGTACAACTCCACCACTTTTGGAGTACACCAGCTCCATCTCTACCATAGCTCACCATCTCTACCACTATTGGAGCACACCAGATCCACCACTATCGAAGCATACCAGCTCTACCATTGTCGGAGCACACTAGCTCCATCGCTTCTAGAGCACATCAACTTCGCCATTATCGCAGCTCACCAGCTCTACCACTATCAAAGCACACCAACTCCACCACTATCTAAGCACACCAGATATACCACTATCGAAGCTCACCAAATCCACGACTATCAGAGCTCACTAGATCCACCGCTATCGAAGCACACCAGATCCACCGTTGTCGGAGCACATCGGATCCACCACTATCGAAGCACACCAACTCCATCGCTACTGAAGCACACTAGTTCCACCACTATCGAAGCACACCAACTCCATCGCTACTGAAGCACACCAACTCCATCGCTACCGAAGCACACTAACTCCACCGCTACTAGAGCACACCAACTCCGCCGCTATCAAAACACACCAGCTCCACCACTGCTAGAGCACACCAGATCCACCACTGTTGAAGCTCACCAGCTCCACTACTACCATAGTTGATAATTTTTTATCGTTAAACTTCTCAACCCTAAACTTGCCTTCTTTTGCCATTGCTCCCACTTGAACTAGGAAACCCTCCTTTCAAGTAAATAAAACCCTAACCTCGCTCTGATACCAGTTGTTAGGATTAAATAATAAAACATAAGCAATAATTAAATGCAAAAATAAAACATAGAAGAATAACACAATACAAGAGAGACACAGATTTATGTGGTTCACCCAATATGGGCTACATCCATGGAGAAAATAACCAAGCCTTTTATTCCGTCTAGAAAATCCTTAAATACACAATCGTGCGCCTCACTACACAATGTGTTCCCCCCCTTTGGGGGGTGTTCGGACATTCACTATTCAGTCTCTCACATACACAAACCCTCATGCAAGTATTGCTTTATATACCAACAACACAACAAGGGGTTTTACAATATCATGACCACAAAACCCGGGTTTAAATATATTAACCCAAATAAAATAATCCATGGGTTCAAATATATTAACCCAAATATAATAATCCATGGGTTCAAATATATTAACCCAAATATAATAATCAATGGGTTCAAATATATTAACCCAAATATAATAATCAATGGGTTCAAATATATTAACCCAAATATATTAACATGGAAAATATTCAACACATTTCCAACATATATCCCTTCCACTAAACTGACTATGATTTTTTATCTTCTTTTCAAGTTCAATACATCTCACTTGAAGTTCGATTATTACAAAGCCCTTATTTGCAATAACTGGCAACTTCAACCAAGGCCTCAAGATAATACAGATTGAATTATCTATGGAATGCAACAATCTCCCATACTATTAGGTTCCTTAGGGTCTATGGTAGGATGGTTGCCAAGCATAAATGTTAGAAAGAAAAAGCTCTCCAAGATGTTTGTTTTAATAGGATCAACTTAGATTGAAATCCCCTTGATCTGGAACTTCAACCGATTTTGAAAACTACTAAGACCAAAATTAGAAAGTATGACGTTTACAAAGGAAGAGGGGCACATATTCACTCCAGACTCCATTGTATCAAACATGGGGGTAAGGGATCCAAAATTTTCTTTAAGTACTTGAAGAGCAAAATTGAGATAATCTAGTGAATTCACAAATATGATGACTCCATTAAAACCAATAATAAGGAAATCAAGGTTATTTTCTTCATGCATTTCTCTATCATTTTTTAATACAATGAACTAAATGATGATGAGCATATTTTAAATGAATACGTTTAAAAATGAATCTCGATGGTGGTTGATACCTATAAAATGAAGATGCTAGAAAAACAATCTTAAAAGGACCTAAAAGAAGCCTTGTAGAGTATGAAACCTAAAAAATCTTTAGGAATTTATGGGTTAGCTATTGATTTTTTCAAAGCCCTTTGGCCCCTACTTGGGAATGATCTCTTTATATTGTATAAAGAAGCCAAGAGTAGAGAGTCCTTGGGATTTCTTGTTAAAAATGCTCTATTAAGTTTGTCCTTAAGGTCTCTAATAGAGATAATTTTTTTGGTTGGAGACCCATCACATTACTTAGTGTCTCTTACAAGATAATAGCTAAAGCTCTCACCTTGAACTTGCTCCTATTGCACAAGTTGTTCTCAAACAAGAACAAACTAGTTTTCTCAAGGTTAGGTATATCGTAGAAAATTTGATGTTGGCTTGGGAGACTACCAAGAGGGATGAAGATTTTGGTTAGGATGTCATGGTGCTAAATATTGATTTTGAAAAGGCCTATGACCAAGTCAAATGTGTGTTTCTCCTTAACATGATAAAATGGCTTGGGTTTGGGCATCTTCTTTGTTAAGGGATCCAAATGCTCTTCAAAGTTGCATAAATTCAGTTCTAGATTAATAACAATCTCTCTTCTTTGGTGGCTCTTCAAAGGGTTATTATATAGGTTTGCCCAATCACTCTGCTCTATGTTATCACTACTTATACATACTCGCTAGGACAACCTAATTTATGGAATGTGTCTCCCTGGTGGTGGTTCTATCTTAAGTTCCCACTTTTCTAATGATTCACTTATGTTCTTCCAAAACAAAAGTGATTAGATCTCAATTGCAAGTCTAGGGATCCATCATCAATAGCCCTAAAATATAGATGCTTTACACTTCTCTTAACATTTACACAATCTAAGATCCTAAAAGATTGGAAGATTAATGGCAAAAGCTCCATTATTTGTTACCTTAGCATTCCCTTTTGTATAAACATCTTTCTCGCTAAAATGTGGCATTGGTTTCTTGAACATTTCCAAAAAAATAACTTCTAGCCTTGTAAATACCTTTCACTCATTGGGAAAGTTTAGGTGGTTAACAAAATTTGCATTGCCACTTATGCCTACTACTATGCATATTGGCTTCCATCTAGTATTGCTTATAATAGATTTGCCCATATTGTTAGAAACTTTCTTTAGTGTAAATGCAATGGCCAAAAAGGTATGGTAGTCATTCCATGGTAACTTCGCATCTTGCCCAAGGATGGGGGAGACCTAAGAATCCTTAATCTTACAACTCAAAGAATGTTGGTAGGAGATGCCCTTTGAGGACAAACTATTAAATGCTTCCTTCTTTGATATCGTTGGTTCAACTACTGTGAAAAAGAACTAGGAGCTTGGAAAGTTGTTGCCCCTCATACATCTTAGAAACATGACCCCTTTAGGCATGGCCTTTTTATTAGTAACATGAGTCTATGGTGAAATAAACTTGTTTTGTTTGATGATCTCCCTTTAGCTTTAGATAACAACTTGAAGGATCATCTCTTATAGAGAAAATTTATTAGATTTCTCAAAGATATGTGGGATCACAAGGTTTATGGTGGTTGTCTTGGCATATTGTAAAATTCTATTTCATCCTTCCTCTAGCTTGCAAGAGTACCTATATTTGCATCTTAACATCTATTTTGGATGAGGTTTGTATCAAGATGGGCATCAACACTACTAACATCTAGAGGGACTAGAGGTGGAGCAACAACCACTAGGTCCAATGGTTGTCAACCAAGCTTCTCTATCAACTTTTTGTTCCTATGTATGCTATCTCAAAAAAACTCAATGAGAAGTGGAACCTATGATTTTTGGAGAATAGTTAGCTTTAATTTATCAACTAGATTTAGATAACACCACTAGAAACACAAACACAACTTCTCTCTTGGAGATTGATATGTCAAAAACTTCCTTGTTTAAACTTTGCATTTACTCTATTGATTGTTACTTTTGCTCTCTACTTGACACTATTGTTCATGCCTTTTGGTATTATAAGACTATGAAATGTCTTTGGGACTGTGTATTCTTTCTAGTCTTTCCCCACTTCAACACCCCTTTTTGTTGAAAACATGTCCTTATGGGCTTTTCTCAACTAATGAACACAAATATAATTTAAAATGTTTGCAACTTGCGTACCATTAGACTTATTTGGAAGCCAAAATATAGAAGGATGTTTACTAGAGTAGACCCCCTCTTGGGCTTGCTTTTTCTACCCCCAAAAGTGAACTTTTGTTGTAAATTGCTCATCTCTAAGCGAAATCAACAACCTCTAATACATGACATTGATGAGAGGGTTCAACTCCTTGAACATGAGGTCAATGCTACGAGGGTGGAGTCTTAAAATGTTCACACCCAGACCACTCTCATTACTATTGTTGTTTGCAATATAAAGGAAAATGTTACTAGTTTAGTGCATTTTGCTGCCATCACAAGTCTTTTCATAGTTGAATGATCATCTTGTTGAGATGATTGACATACTCATAAAATAGGTTCCACATTCTTAATTTTTTTTTGTAATGGCTATGTCCAATGCTACATTCACTTATTTTAACAATATCCAACTCATTTTAGCCAACTTCATAGTCCCTAACTCCATCAAGCACATAATAATATTAAAAGTTTTGATTATTTTGATTCTTAAAACTTTATATTCTTGCTCTCTATATATTTGTTAAAGAGAAGGTAAAATACAATTGAGAGCCACCCTCTCTCGAACACAACGGGACCATCCTCCATGTGATTTGAACTTGGGTATCCTGAATTGTAGTCCAACAACATACCATTGAAGTGTTCTTGATGTTTTAGGGGATAGAGCAAGGGTTCGGGCCTTGGCTCTTCTTCAAGAGGTCCAAGATTCAAACCGCGACATGTGTGTGGTTGTGTGTTAAATTCCCTATTGATAAGCTTAATTCTTTCCTTCTCCCCTTTGTGAGAGGTCATGGTGAGATTGGTAAGTTATGGCGTTTGCCAAGAAGAGGAGACCTAGGTTCAAACCTTGGAGGCAAAGTCTGCTTGGGGCAAAGGTAGTAGATTGTTGCAACTTCGCTGAGTGCGTGCTAGCTTGACGATGACAATTTCAATCCCGAGTCAACAGTGATCTTCCTAACTTTGCTGAGTGCGCACCAAACCAAAAACGACAATTCCAATCCCAAGTCATTGATGGTCTCCCTAACGTTGCCTCGCTAACAATGAGGCAAGGTAGGTATTATAGTGATAGCTCCAAGATTTGAACTTAGGTCGATAGTAAAAATTGATGAAAAGTTACCGATTCCCATTTATAACCAAAAAATAAAAATAAAAATAAAAAATAATAAAAATGCCCAACCTCTAATATCTATCCTAAACAATTATCACACTAACCAAATCTGAAAAATAATTCCTGATAAACGCCATTTAATTCACATTTAAAACAATTAAAGAAAAACACAATAAATGAAAGGATTATGCCTAGAAACTTAGAGTAAGCATAAGCAGTCCCGTATCCCATGGGCATAGGGAGACCTTTGCAACTCTGGGCCAATTACCAGCGTTGGTACGAGATCGTACTGTAACATATACATAATACATAATAGTTATTATGTACGTATACTTTTACGGAGCAATTCCCTGTGAAGACAACAGTTCCCTAGAAAGTTCAATGTCACTGGCCACATTCATGCAATAGGAGTATGATATTGCACAATCGTCATCTCCACAAGTTGTGTTTCCGGAGGACTTCAATCCAATCACCTCCCTCAGGTGCTTGCAGATCATCATCCTTCACTACTTTCCATCGTCAATCCAAGCCGAAGCCGATCAGAGTTTGTCGAGCATTTGCGACAATGGTTAAGGCAATCAGAGTACACGAGCTCGGAGGACCCGAGGTAACTTTGAATTTGTTTTGGGTTATATGAATTTCTCTATATCTGCATCGGGAGTTGGTTGGGTCTGTATCTCTGTGTTTTTGTTTTTTTTCGGTGGATACTTCAGATTTTTTAATTTTTTTAGGTGGGGTAAGAATAAGAGTGATGAGTGTAGTCTTGGTGTTCGTGGGTTCTGTGTAGTGGGGGTTATGGGAGTTTGATGAACTATTGAGTGTAAAATTGTCTGCTTCTCTTCGGCCCTCTGAGCTCCGAGTTTTCAGGGCTGGTATGTCAAACACTTTTTGATGCAAGAGAATTTGGTAAGGGATGGTGGAATTCCTGTAGTTGACCACTGTTTTGAGTGTATGACATGTATCTATTCTTGAATCCATGTAAATTTTGATGAGAATGATCAGATAGGGATTGGTGTGGCTAACTTCTGAAAGGAGTTTTGAGAGTCACTCCATTTAATTTTGAGGAGATGATGCAGGAATGCAAAAGGAATATAGAACATATTTTTTCACAACAGGTTACGCATGCAACCAAGGAATGTAAATAGACAGTAATAAGAATCCATTTTCTGGTACATATGCAGTTAATGATTTTCTTACCTTCCATGTCCTGTAATGCATGCTAAAAACCATATGAATAAAAGTCCTTTTTCTTCAAAAGTGTTTTTTCAATTAAAAAATAATAAAAATAAATTTAGTGTACCTTACCCGTCTCTCTCTATATATTTTTTTTTGGCTTGATAATAAGGGGTTGTACTCGGGTCCCCCATCCTTGACAAATTACATCTTTCTTCTTTAGAGCTTGAGAGTTTACAAATATATACACTTCTCATCTCAATTGAGATGCTATAGCTAGAAACCTACATCATCTTACATAAAATGTCTGAATTTTTATTTTCATTTTTTTTAGATCTTTTCAAATTTCTGTATGAAAACAATTACTCCAGAATTTAGCATCGTTCTTGACATTTTCCTATAGTAGCCTTCACAATGCCAAAACTTCACCTCTACTATCTATGCCTTGCATCTTAGTAGAGTAATATTTCCAAAACATCGCACTATCATAGTCCGCTTTACCAAATCTAAATTGCTAGTTTCCTTCCTCGCTAAAGTCATAGCCCTTCATTGCTCTTCCCATCGTTTGAACCCTAGTTGGCAAATATTTGCAATTCGCGACTTAAAAAATCGTCACTGTCCTTGTTTCGAACGGTTGACTTCACAGGGATCTCCCTCAATATTGCTCAGATTTTTGCATATGACCACTCATTGTAAAGCTATTCAAATTCTGCACAAGTTGGTCCAAGAATTAGCTGAATCGGATAACTCTTCGCAAAGATATGGCTCCTAAAAGATGAGATGTTTTCAAGAAAAAACCCTAATCCTTCGCACTTTGCAATTTCATTTTTCGTGACTTGAAAAATCGTCATTGCCCTTGTTCTGAATGGTTGACTTCACAGGGTCGTATCTCCCTCAATATTGCTCAGATTTTTGCATATGACCACTCATTTTAAAGCTATTCAAATTCTGCACAAGTTGGTCCAAGAATCAGCTGAATCGGATAACTCTTCGTGAAGATATGGCTCCTAAAAGATGAGACGTTTTTCAGGAAAAAACCCTAATCCTTCGCACTTTGCAATTTCGTTTTTCTCATTGTAAGTAGCCTTCCACGCTCCTTCAGCCTTCCCAACCTTCCGTTGCAGCTCCTTCAGCCGACCTAGCCTTCCACGCTCCTTCAGCCTTATCAGCCTTCCACGTTCCTTCAGCCATCCCAGCCTTCCACCCAACATCCCAGCCTTTCACTGTAGCTCCTTTAGCCAGTCCAGCCTTCCACGCTCCTTCAGCCAACCTAGCCTTCCACGCTCCTTTAGCCTTGACACTCCAAAGATCAACTCATCATTTAGCCTTCCACGCTCCTTCAGCCTCCAGCCTTCCACGCTCCTTCAGCCTTCAACCTTCCACGCTCCTTCAGCCTTCAGATTTGTTGATCATTAAAGCACCAGACCATTTACCATCTCTTTATATATCTTAAATAATAAGTTATATGGATTTTATAGGACTCACTCCTATCTAAATATGAAAACATTACATCTGCTATTAATTCAAGTAGACCATATTCAAACAAAATTACCATGAACATTCCTAGCTTGCCTTTCTACAGAAGCTATTTCCTAACTTCCTTTTGTATTTAAAAAGGCACTACTTTACCTCTGCCAAACCCTTAATATCATTTCCATTGAGAAAAAGAATCTCCTTTACTAGTTCCTTCTAGAATTTGAATTTTGCCATCAACATTGTGACTGGCTAAATTATCTGCCACCCTATTTCCTTATATCTTATCTCTTTATATATGTTGACATTTCCAAGATAGTGTTTCCATTAGTCATTGATGGATTTCAAAAAGAATGCTATTGTTGATCCAATCTAGACATCTGTTTTTCTTTATAACACTAATAATGATATGTGAATCCCCCTCATTTGAAATATGTCTCTATCCTTTTTTGATGGCAATCTTGATGCTTCTAAAAAGTGCCTTAGCCTTCACATTGTTGTTTGTTGAAGTCCCATATAATTTTGAGTAAGTCAGGAGAATTTTGCCTTCGTCATTTTGAAGAATAGCAGCTCTACTAGCTTTCTCTGGTTTTCCTTTAGAAGCATCATCAAAATTATGTTTTATGAACTTAATTTTTGGACATTTCCATTTTACCATTGATCAATGCAAATCCATTGTGCTAACTTCATTATTATAGATCACTATTCAAATACTGTCCCCAAGTGTCCAATGCATACTTTTCCACGCCTGAGGCTTCCCATTGTGAGCACCATACCTGTGAATACTCTACAAGAGAGGCAACAATACGAATCCAAACTTGGATTTGATTCCAAGATTTGTTCTTAAAGATGCTATTGTTCCTTTCAAGCTAGATATTCCAATAAATAATAGCAGGACTAATCCTCCATAGAATGCCTAATGCTTTTGCTTCGAAACAACAAATCTAACATTTCATCAACTCCTCCAATATTAATGGAGCAACCAAGCATGTTCAAAGTGAAAACAGTCTTTTAACTATGCATTCATTTAACATATTCTCACATTTTCTCATAGAATCTAATTTAATAAAGTAACTATGTCCCGTAAATGACTACTTCATTTGTGCTTCTGCACTAAAACCCTCTTAGTCTAAAAGCAGTGAACCTTCTGGTTCAGTTCTCAGTGTGAAAACAGATTCTGCTGATGAAATTATTCAAGTATGTGAGTTGTAGGTTCCTTCAGTTCAGATTCACTCATCAGCATAGCATTGGCCGAGGGCTAGTCCTTCCTTTTAACCAAGTACTGTTCTCTGGATTCATGCTAAGATGGTAATGCCGTCATCTTCATGTCTAATGTTTTCTCGATTGTTACAGAATATCTTTTCAGTAATATTATAGCCTACTTTGGAAACTGTACTGTCTATATGACCAGAATCTGCTTGTTCTTTGTAATCATAAAAATTAGCAACGCTAAAGATAGGTGTGTTATCCAGTTCTAATAGAAACTTGAAATTGTAAACACTATTACCTTGTATGCAGAAAATTCAGCAAGTGTCAAATTTCTTTGCATTTAATTTCTTATTGGCCTTTGCAAAATTGATTTTTACACAAAAATACTATCACTTTACCTTGGTACTATTTTTGTAACAAATTTGAATTTGTTCTATCATCATAAATTTCATATGCTGTTCAATGTTCTTTTCAACCTGCTTAGAGAGGTCCATCGTCCCTTACACATTGTTCAGCATCAGCAGAAATACGATCATCAGGAGGGAAAGGCTTCAATTCAGTCACTTGTCCGGAACAGAATGGTGACTAATCGTGTGGAACAGTTCATAGAATTGTCGAGAGTAAATTCAGCTTGAGGCAGGATCAAATCTCAGTGTCTTTGTTGATCTTTTAGCAAGCATTTTAACATGTATCCAAGAGTTTGATTTACTAGTTCCATTTTTTCATCTATTTTGGATGTTATGCAGAACTATATGGCAATCTTGTGCTACATGTTTTCCATAGGTTCTGCCAAAAATGACTCAAGAACTTAGTATGTCTATGAGGGGTGATAGGGAGTAGCAATCCATTTAACTGTAGTATGTGTTTCAGTAACAATCTTGCAATGCATGATGCATCATCTCATTCATTACAAGCGATAAAACAAACCACTTTAGAAAAACAATCCATGACAAGAAAAATAGTATTATCATCTTGTTCAGTATGAGGTAAGCTCAACACCAAGTCCATCCTTATATGTTGCCAAAGTTCATTAGGAATCGGTTAAGGGTAATGCTTGTCCAAAATTTATTGATTGCCCTTGGGAAGTCGACAAGCCTGGTACCCATCCATATATTTAGCCACTACCCTCTCCATAATTGGCCAATCATAGCATTCTTCTAATTGTTGAAAAGTTTTATCTCTTCAGAGTGTCTGCCAAGACCCCAACGTGTGCTTCAGGTAAAGTACTCCCCTTAGACTACCTTTGGGATACATAGTTGATTCCTATGAAACAAAAATCCCTCTTGCATCATATAATTCATATAAATACTCCTAGTTTTTGAAATCACATGGCCAAGCGCTATTATCTTGCAGCGGAAAATGACCACTTCCCCACATTCATGTGCAATTTCTTTCTGCTAACTTATGAGACAAAAAATCTGAAGTGCACAAAATGTTTTTCTTGAGTTTTATTAATAACCAAAACATTTTCAAATAAACAGCAATTAATTTGCCAATGAATACGTCATTATGAGACCTGTGAAAGTGCTAGGTGCATTGACAAGACCGGATGACATTGCTAGCCACATATATGGAACATTCTTGGTGCAAAATCTTGTCATCCATTCATATGCTCCCTTGATGCAAATTTGGTGATAGCTGCTTCTGAAATCTATTTCGGAAAATATTTGCTATCCTTGCAACATATTTATAAGATCATCAACGCCATATTTTGGGAAATGCTTGTAATAGTTATCTTATCAAGTGGTCTTGAACCAGACCACATGCACTATCCTCCATCCTTCTTTGGATCTGAGAATATTGGTATAACACATGAACTGTCACCCCCCCTAATATGCCTTTTTGTAGTACAGGTTTTACGTATTCCAAAGCAGCAGACAGGGAATAACAACAATGAAATATGCAACATAAATAGATACACAACAATGAGAGTAACTTAAAACAGCTACCAAAATATGTCATTAGTCTCTAAAATTAGTAAATTGAAGAACCTGTCTCATACACAAAACAACATGCACTCGCACAATGATATCTCTAGCATTAAACAATAAGACTTTGATTTACCACAATGATGTCTCACGAGATTGGCAAGGGGTAAATATGTACGCAAGGAGACTATTGGGGAGTGGTTGCAATGAACCAACCATCTAATGACTCGATATGCAACTACACACATAAAATTCAAAATTATCCCTTAAATATATGCAATGTACATTATTACAAACACTTGGGATGGTGTGCACACACTTATGACAACCCACAACACGTATGTCAAAATGACAAACTATATGAAAGAAAAAATGCTCTAGTGACGACTCGTTATTGTTGTGGCGCTTGAGTTGGTGCCATGTCATCAATTTGGCCGCTTACATCTACTCCCCTCTTCTAAATTGGTTGGCATCCTTGCTGATTGCATTACTAGCTCTCTTTTGGGTAGAATGTGTCTCTAGACATACAGAAAATTTAAAAGTAATACTTCAATTAATGTGATGTAAATATTACAAACAGTTGGAGTGTTGCGCACACATATGCAACAACCCATGATACGTATGTCAAAATGACAAACTAGATACAAGAAAAAATGAAGCTTGGGTGATGACTCATTATTTTGGTGGTGCTTGAGCTCGTACCATGTCATCGGTTTTGCTGCCTACATCTGCCCCCCTCTTTTATATGGGTTGACATCTTTGCCAACCACATCATTGGGACTTCGTTGGGTAGAATATCTCTCGAATAGGTGGTTGGGGTTGACTAGTGAGGGCAGTTCACAATGACTGGATCTTCTGGCAAGCCTCTTTATATTTTTATTGCATGTGCTTCCCATATCGACTATAACTAACCCATTCTTCTCAGCCTTCTCCAACTTTTTCTTCTTCACTTCCATTTGCTGAGATATAGTTATCACTTGTTGCCTTGTTGCATTCAACTGTTCATTACACTTTCTCAAGCTGCTAATCATGCTCTTGCAGCTGAGACTCAAGGAATGGGATGCATTGATCCTGCTTCTACAACTTAGACTCCAATACTTAAACATGTTGTTCCTGCAAGAGTTGTAATTTCCCTCTGAGCCAATCAGCATATCATCTCTTAGAGTCAAGTAGCTCATGTAATTGCTAGGAATACTTGCGGTATATCTGGATGCTGGCCACAAACCATTGGATCTTGTATGCAAGATAATTTTGTTGAATAGGCACCTCAAGTGGCTTTGTAATGATATGCTTCACCTATGGCAATACTTCAAAAGCTTTTGCTTGCTCTGGCATAAAATACACCAGAGGAGGTTTTCGATGCAATATCACGATACCAAGTGGCAAGCTTGGCATGTACTTCATAAAATGCCTTTCCATAGACCATAGCCTTTTTAGACTGTTTTCCAGCTGAATCTCCATCTTGTCAAGCAGCTCCTTAAGCTGATGGTTATATGTTTGATATCCTTGTTCTTTCCCTACTTTGTGTTGTACACTCATTGTGTAAGAGGCAAGATTCTTTCTTGGATGCTTCCTTCAGCTTATCCCAGGTGGTGTATGTTATTGGCAATTGAAGATGCCAATCAATTTCCGCGCCTTTTAGGGTTGTAGGAAATGCTTGCATCCACTCTAGATTGTCATGTTGGCCTTTGTCAATTTGTTTGGATAGAATGGACAAAGGTGTTTGCACTCCTCTTCTCTTGACAAGAGGGGGCTCTATAGAATTTTTGCCTTCATTTCCTTCCAAATGCAAAGGAGTTGTCATGGCCGACTGGGCTTTTGGTGCACTTCCACACGTGTTGTCATTACCACATTTGTTGTTTGTCTCGATTGTACACTGCACAATCTGTTTGGACCATTGAGTGGGCATTCCTCATTGCTTATGTTCTCTTTATCCTCGTATGCTATGTTGATTGTTGATAATCCATTTGTGTCACCATTGCCTAGATAATTTGAACTGAATTTGTGACGGCAACAGTGCCAAATGTAGCATAGGTTTTATATATTTCGAGTCATGTATGTAGAATCATAGAAACAATATGGAAAGAAGCATTCAACATACATGAATATACAACAACGTAAGTGGAACACATCATTCCAATTGATGTATGCCATTATTCTCTACAATAGTAACAATGACAATCCAATCTCTTGTGCATCAGGACAGCAATAGCTCCAAACAACTTTCTGATACATACAAAAATATATGTATGAACACATGAAACAACAATGCTCAATGATGATCTCCAAGAGACTGGAAGGGGGCAACTATATAGGAGGAAGAGTGATAGGGTGGTAGTTGGCAACTACCTAACTACCCAGCTACCCAGACACTGGTGTGCATCCATGCAAAATAAGAAGTACCCCATTACTAAAGGTGGCATGCATTATTACAAACATTTCTGTTGCCACACATACACATGTGACAACTACATAGCAAAGCTCGATGACTTATGGATGTGGTGCTTGAGCTGATGCCATGCGTTGATCCTGTTGCCTACAAATAAGAACCAATATTGACGTTTGGTTTAGAGGGTGACTAGAACCCCTAAATAAAGTATTTGTTTTAGAGGATGTTTTTGAAGTGGCAACCTCTACTGGGACCCTGGGAAGAGTGTGGGTTAAGAAGGGTGTTAGAGTGCCAACCCACACTTTTGAGGGGAATTTATATATACTTATCACCATGATTGCTGTGCTATCTATGATGGCTAACACAAAATGTGTAAGTAACACAAGAATGCCAAAAGATAGAAGTTCTGGTCATAATTTTCATTATGAAATACAAATATCAAACTTGTTGAGAACTTGACATTACTTAAATAATTGCTATTTTTGTGGCATTATTAATTGTTGGTGCCAGTCTCTCTTCCTACCAGCATTTTAATAGTTGTCATGTTATATTGAAAATATTTTCTCTCTTCCTACCAGGATTCCAATAGTTGTCATGTTATCTTGAAAAATATTCTCTATGATATCCTTGGTACAATAATGATTTGGTGGTAAAATATCCCAGAGTCTGTGCATTCCCACTGACCTTAAACAAGCCTTGGCAGCTGTGACCAAAATGATTTATTGCTTCCTTTATTTTCCGCTCAAAAACTGTTCCATATTCTTTATGAATCATCTATTAGTATGTCCTGAGAGTTTGCCGCAAAGAACGAAACCTTGGACTTATAAGAATACTGTAGGGAGTAAGATAATCCAACCTCATGACATGCCCTTTGGAGCAACAACACTAAGTGTTAGCTGATGATAATACTGGATCCATAACTGTAATCCCCTTTCGTCTCCCATTCTCCTTGACCTTCAGAGATATACCTTTTTCATGTATGGTTATGCAAGTTCCTTCCCACACTAACCATTAATATCAATTAGAGTGAATACTTGTCTTGAAAGAGAGCCCAATCTGCTCTGGTGGTCTGCTAACTTCTATACGTGAAAAAAAAACTTCACATTTTCTGAAGCTTCAGTTGGACCAAGATTTTATATCCTTGTCTTGGAAGAGTGCCCAATCTACTAATGTGGCTTCCTAACTTCCATAAGTAAAAAAGTTCATATTTCCTGAACATCCAGTTAGACCATGATTTATTTTGAGTCTAGTCAAAAGTGTGTTGAACGATGCATACCTAGGTGTATTGAATGAAGGGACACATACGGTTTATTTTTTGCTCATCCTCATATTTTTTGGGTTTGGTGAACTCATGAACATTTGGACATGCTGTCTTATATAATGCCCTACAAACTTGGAATTTCCTTTGACTTAAAAGCCACGTTTAATGCCCTACAAACTTGGAATGTCCTTTGATTTAAAAGCCACGTTCAAGGGGCGCGTTTTCTATCAAATTTCACGTGGGACTTGCATTCTGCCTTGTTCAAGTGGCCCAAATTATTCTTATTATTTGAAAACTTATATTAGATAGCAGAATAAGAAAATTATATCAGCAAAATACGGATTACATGGAAATTCTTCCTATATATATATATATATATTTTTTTTTTTAAGCAAAAAACCCCTTGCGGGGCCGCCTTGGTCTGAGAGACCACGAACAGGGGGTTCTACACCGTCAAAGTCACCCGGGAGTTGCGCCCGGCCCTGCCTGCACCAACATTATCAATTGGATTTTTGGGTACCCAATTCAAATTTTTGGTAGGGTGCAGATTTGAACTTGGGACCTCCCTTGGAGGATTGCCCTCTCCTCTCCAACTCACCTACAACACCTGGGTGGAAATTCTTCCTATATAAGAAAGGAAAGGAAGTGTTGGAATAAATGGTGTTAAGCTTCACTTGAGGCCACAACCAACTTTTGTATTATATTTATTGTATAGCCATTTGGGCCTTCACCTTGTGTAGGTGGGTTTATTGTAATATTTTATTAATGAACTTTAAGGTCGGTTCTTTAACCTTTGACCTAAAGGTTACATGTAATTGGGTATTTACACCCCTCGAGACAAACTATTTTTTCATCTGTTGGAGAGCTGTTCTTTGCTTTCGCGAGATTATTTTGATGTCTACGGACACCGTTCATATTGCTTTGTGTGAGTTGTTGTTTCTGGTAAAGTGTTGATTCCATGGCTCGGGGGGGGGGGGGGCCCCCCCTTTCGGGGCTTCCTCTCTGTCCCGTTGTGTTCGTGGTCCCTTTGGTTTGTTCTTCTTTTTTTTTTTTTTTGGGGGGGAGGGAATGATGGGGTTGGGAAGAGAGTTTGTTTTGTGCCTGTTTCTTGTTTGACTTGCATAGGAGGCTATTTTGCATTGGTGGTGCGTGCCTTGGATAGGGACGAGTAGGGGGGGGGTGGGCTTGCTTGAAGGCTATTTTGCCCAAATGGTGTGGTTCCAATCCTGTTTTTTGAAAGTGCTTTTGTTGCATGGAGTGAAGCCTTCATTTACGCTAAGCGGTGTGGTTCCCAAATGCTTGCTTGGGCTTATGGCTAGTGGAGGGCGCGCTAAGACTTGGGGCCCAAGAGGTGATCTAGGGGCTTCATGCTCGAAAATGCCTGAAAATGTATTTCTTTGATCCAAACCTCATTGTGAGGGGTATAACTTTGTTCTAGGGACTCTGTTTTGATCCATTTAAGAAGCATTGGAAAGATTAGAGAGAGAACAAAAATTTCTATAGGCACCTCTATCATAGACAAAGTTGTTGATGACTTAGTGGAAAAAATGCTATGAAGGCCCTAAAAAATACAAAACAAAATACTTATTTATCTATTTTTTTTATTTTACATGGTGGAATTGGTAGCCGCCACGATGATCCAGGCATGTTGTCCGTCTTTTATGGCTGCCACAGTATTCTGTGTTGTCCACCCCAAAAGCCACCACACAGTACTCCGCGCAGTCCGCCCCTATAACCACCATGCCGCAATCATTTTGAACCTTTTACGCTGCTAAAAGCACTAGGAAAGGGACAAGCATTCAATTTGGTGAGGCCTGAGATTTGAACCCTAGACATCTGTCTCCCTTACAGGGTTTGGCTGCACCAATTGGTCTACACCTTGGACCTAAACAAAATACTTATAAAAAATGGTAGTATTCTATTTTTAGATTTTCATAGCCAAAATGCATCTCTAGCTATGTTGACACATCAATAGAAGACAAAACATAGAAGGACAAGTCATATGCATGCAATTTTCAATTAATATGCACTTTGTAACTCATGGAAGGTGAATCACTTCATTCCAAATGGGTGACCTTCTAACTCATGAAAGGTGAACCACCACATTTCCATATGGGCGACCTTCCATATTCAATACGATGGATTTCCAACACGCCAATTTTTTTTATAAAGAGTTATGCATCTCCGATTGTAAAAAGCATGAGTAATGGATGCAATGTTATAGCCTCACATCTCTTCTTAGAGATTGCTTGCATTGTACTTTGTTTTTTAAGCAATAAAATTATTTTGTTATTTTGCTTATATATCTGTGTTTTCATGATCTTCTTTAACTCGAAATTCCAAGTTTCAGATCAACAAAAATTCCGAGTTTTGAATTGGTGGTATCAGAGTGGTTTGTCTTTTGACTGTCCATAAACATGAGACTAAGATATCTAACGTTTGGGTATCTAACGTGAGATCCCTCTACTTACCTCCCTTGTTCCAAACGATCTCAGGTGAGAACCAGAATGGACAACATAGAGATAGTTGATCCTTTCAAGGAATGTTGAACAAAGCCCTCGTGAAACAAAGGAATGAGATGATGGACCATTTTGCTCAAATTTTTCAATGCTGGAAGTTCTGCATTCTCCTCCACACAACCCATCACTGCCCTAGCACCATTTAGTGCTCCCACATCTTGTAAGGTGTAGGTGAATTTTGATATTCCTACTTCCGAAGGAAAAGTTATTGCTGATGCCCTAGAAACTGGATAGATTAGTTATCTTCATACTTTTGAAAATAACTTCTTCGACAATGAGAAAATCACTTTTGCACTCTTGAAAGCTTCATTACATGTTTAAAATTGGTGGGAAGCATATTGTAACAAGGTTATGGAAGAGAATAATGATGAAGTAGAGTTCACATGGGATAATTTCATGGAAACCATCAAGGAATAATATTATCCTGTGGGAGCCTATGAAGACCAATACATGCAATGGCAACAATTGCGTCAAGGTAAAGACCAATTTGTTCAAGATTATACTAATGCTTTCCACTCCATGGCAGCAAAACTAGGTATTCAAGATACCGAAAGGCATCGAATCCTCAAGTACCATAATGGGCTGCAATGGTGCATTCGAGAGGACATGGACCTCTTCAAATTCAAGAAATTTGGAGAGGCATATAAACTTGCTGTCAAATTGGAGAAGTACAGAAACAAATGTAGAAAAGGAGGAGCAAAGAACAAAAACTAGACTAAACAATAAGTACCAAACAAAGAAAGGCAAGATTGACTCTACAAAGAATCAAGATAAAGGGGGTCAGCCCCAAAATCAAAATTGAAAGCAGAAAAAATGCTCCCAAGAAAAAATTCGCTCGAAGGCCAAGATTCAACACATCCAGAAACAAGTCCAAACCTATTGGAAAAGACAATTTAGAAATAGAAGCAACGCCATGACCAGCATTAAGTTCCACATCAATTCAAGGTTGGAGATAAGGTATGGTTGTATTTAGAAAGAAAGACTTATATGACCCCATAGCAAGATTAGACGTCTTTGCTATGGACCATCCACCATCACCAAGAAGGTGGGAGAAAATGCCTTTGAATTGAATATTTCATATTATCTGGGTTTGCATCCGATCTTCAATGTTGAACATCTTAGGCCCTATGATCCACCTCTGTTGGACACTTCCATAGTAGCAAAAGAGTTGGACATTGAAGAACTCAATCCAAACAGTTTAGCACCAGTGGCATAGGATCATATTGTTGACACATGGACCAGAACCACTAAAAGGCAGTCCACTCAAATGTACAGAGTGGTCAAGGGAGGACAACTTGGTCACCAAGGGAATGGCTCACAAAAAATTAGATAAAGAAACAATTTCTGCACCTGATGTCAAAAGTTGACGTAATGGGGACCATTGCTTTTCAAGGGGAGACGAATGATCCAGGCATGTGACCTTTTTGTGGCATGGCTTTCTGCTTGAAAATGCCTGAAAAGCTATTTTTTTGATCCTAACTCGATTGTTAGGTGTATAACATTGTGCTTGGGATTTTGTTTTGATCCATTCAACAAGCGTTGGAAAGATTAAAGAGAGAACAACAATTTCTGCAGGCAGCTCTATTATAGTCAAAGTTGCTGACAACTTTGTGGAAAAAGAATGCTCTAGAGGCTCCAAAAAATGCAGGACAAAGTACTTACTAAAAATAGTAATTTTCTATTTTTAGATTTTTGTAGACAAAATTGATCTCTAGCTATGTTGACACATAAATAGAAGACAAAACACAAAAGGACAAGTCATATGTATGTAATTTTCATTTAATATGCACTGCTTAACTCATGGAAGGTGAATCACCACATTTCTATGTAGGTGACCTAACTCATCGAAGGTGAAGCACCACAATTCCATACGGCTGACCTTCCATATTTAGTGTGGTGCATTTCCAACATACCAATTGTTGTTAAAAGAGATATGCATCCTTCACCGTAAAAAGCATAAGTAATGGATGCAATGTTATAGCCTAATATCTCTTCTTGGAGATTGCTTGCATTGTACTTTGTTTTCTGGGCAATAAAATCATTCTGTTACTTTGCTTATATATCTATGTTTTGATTGGTTTACTTCTGTTATTTTTGAATTGTCTCTTTCATGATTTTCCTTAACTTGAAATCCTAAGTTTCGGATCAGTCGAAATTCTGAGTTTTAGATCAAGAAGTCCAAGGTTTGATTCCCTTGCCCAACATTTTGTGAGGATTTAGTCAATTATTATTGATGTGGCAAAATTGATGATATGGAGGACAAATATTGCATATAAATTAGAGTTCGACCAATCATATGAAGACATCTCACAATCTAACCTATGCCTATCCTTATCTAGTCAGCAACAGACGTTGCATGCAGGTGTCTTTTCTAGTCTCTATAAGGCAACATGTGGTAGTTTTTTGGCTGGTCTATGACTCTATACCTTGTCTAGTGGCGGCCTACGCAATTAGTGTCCCAGTGGCATCCCCTTGCATAGTCCAACAACACTTGGCCAGAGATGGTTTGTAGAAGCACTATCCAAAAGGTAGACCAATTAATGCACACTTGACACTTCCTTAACCATCTAGTCAACAACACATGGCATCTCCTCATTTGCTAAATGTACATTTAGTTTTTTGAAAATGTTGTAAGGTTTTGCTAGCGTAATGTGCAATTTTTGGGCCAAACTTTCAAGGGCCATAAATTTTGTATACGAAAGTGTTTTGAGCCCACTTTTTTTCAAATCACACATTTTTTCGAGCTCTTGGCATTGGTAGTATTGTTTTTAATCATGATGGCATGTAGGAGATTGTATTTTGGTAGAGATCTCATGGATTAGCATGTGCCTTTGTTCAATGGACCTAACTATGCCATTTAGAAAATCAAGATTGAAGCTCTGCTCCAAAGGGACTCCTCAAATATGTGATTGAGGACCCTCTAGACATTGATTATGATGAGAAAAAGTAGTTGTACAAGGACAAGGAGGAAGCTCATGGTGTGTTTGCTCTTCGTGTTGATAAAATCTATGATAACCACATCAATCGTCATTCAAATAGGGAGCTATTGGCCAAGTCCCAATAGATGTATGATTGCATTGTTTCTACACAAATCAATAGATTCTAGGCAAACTTGCTACTTTGAATATGGATAGTTTTGAAACCGTCAACGAGTACATCAGTCGGTTCAGGAAATTCCAAGAAGACATATGCATTGCTAGAGGAGGTTCCTGTTGCCACATTTTGCTAGGGGTAAAATAATTCTTTTAGCAGGTTGTTGCCTCCCTCCTTCATTGTTGTTTTCAGTTTCCTTGCTTCAGTTCCAGTTTGTTCAGTTTTCAGTTAGCAGATCATTTTTCAGATTTGGATGTAAAAACTTGAAAGAAAAATGTAAAAAATTCCTAAGTGTTGGCCCCTGCCCGTGATCGCCGTCGCTTTCGGGCGATTCCTGGGAGCTCTGGCCGTTTCAGCGATTATGAGCAGCATTGAAAACAATTGAAAATTTGTCTAAGTGTGAGGCTGCCCGCGATCGTTGTCGCGCTCCCCGACGCCCGTCGCTGCTCATATTTTCAGCGACACAGAGCATGGCAAGAAAGAGCGAAAAACGGCTAAGGGTCGGCGACCGAGATCGTTGTCGCTTGACAGCGACGCCCGTTGCCGCCCCCTTCTTTGGCGACCAAGAGCATCCCTTCCGAATTTGTCTAAGTGTGCAGTCGACGACGATCGTCGTCACTGCCAGGAAAAGTGAGCATCGCGCAGCATTTGCGCGCGACAGCGGGAGCAATCCTGCCCGCGATCGCTGTCGCCTCCCAGCGATGCCCGGCGTCGTTGAATTTTTCAGCGATGGCCAGAAAAGGAGTAAAAGAAGGGAAAAACGGTCAAGTACCGCTCTGCTCGCGATCGTCATCACCGTGCACATTTCTCACCGGCGCTGCAGGTTTTCAGCGATTTGCAGCATAGGACTAGCTCGCGATCGCTGTTGCTCATTGGAATTTCTCGGGGTCTCAATTTTTGAGAGCTCCGTAGCAAGAGCCCAAGACCACTCCTCGCTCCCAGCCGGTGATCGCTGTCGCCGTTTAGCAAATCATTCCACCTCCAAGGCTCTTCAGCGACCAAGGGAAAGAGGCCCCAAAGTTAGAGTTTAAAAGCAGCAGGGGCCCATTTTCAGCAATTTAAGTTAGAGTTTTACCCAGTCTTGGGCACGTTTCACGGAAGATGAAAATGTACTTCAAAGACAAGGTAGGTGAACATTGAAGGACAAATTGTACTGCACCTACCGCATTGACTGGTAAACCCTTTTCAACCACCGAATCTGTCAGAAGTAGTGCGAAGTCCAGGAAAACCATGCTGCAAGTACAGCTACGGCCGACAAGAATCAGATCAGGCCGCTTTTTGCAGCTTTTGCAGCTTTTGGCAGGTTTGGATATCTGTGCTCATAATGTAATCGGGGGGAAAATTCTGCTATAAATAGCAGTTGAGCTTCATTGTAAAAGGGTGGAAGGGGAACATATTGCTAGGAAAGCTACTGTAACTGGACATTTGCTTTTGAATCAAAGTATACTTGGCTCCGTTACTTGTCTCTATTTTTTATGCTGCCTTCTGCAGGTATTTCTGCATCGTGTCATTTATTTTTCTGATTGCTGTCATTCTGAACTCTGGATTTCAGCATTGGCAATTAAATAGACCTGGAATACTGAATGAAGGATACATAGGATAGAATTGCATTAACGGTTTCTGTTACATACATTGTTTTGATTGTTGTTGGTTTAGGGATAGGTTAGTGACTGTGCTGCTTGTTCTTCCCACCCGAAACAAATGATATTTATGTTTCTTTCTGCATTTTATAATCTCTTTCCTGCACTCTCAGCTAAAACCCCAAATTAGATTAGTATAGGAGCCGGCCTTCTCCGGAGATTGGCTCGGAAGGCATCCCTTCCTTCCGGCCTTTCAATTTGTTGGGCGAATCTAGGGCGCAATAGATTAAAATCCTATCCTAAGTGGCAGATTCGTAACCAATAGTTTCTCTGGCACGCCCGATGGGACACGAAAGTTTCCCACCCCATAAGCGGTTCTGAAGCATCGGTGTTCGCTTCATTGCCGACAAGTTTGAACACCTGGCGACTCTGCTGAACCTGAATACTCTCTGAGTCCCGAAGACTTTTCCAATATCAAAAATCCTTCATGCATACGAGGCATAGAGCTAGGAGCGCCGGACAGGAGCTGCCTGAGTTTTATGAGCTCGACATTAATGCTGCTGGAGAACGCCCGAGGCTAGTCGATTACTACGGAGATCAAGGGGAAGCATTTGAGCAAGAAGCTGAAGTTGAAGAGCAATACACGACTTCAGATAGTACTGATACCGACTACACTACTGATCAGCCCGAAGAAGACGATCAAAACGCTGATATGGCGAATCCTCAACCGAATGCAAATCCTCATCCAAATGCTCCTGACCTGTTTCCAGATGTCGACTCCACGGGACCCCTCAATCTGGTTGGGCAAGATGTTGTTCCGCCCGCTGCCCTAAAAGCTATTCCCACGTATGATGGAACCGGGAAGACAACGTATGAACATATTCAAGACATCCTGGCCTTGGCTGCGCTTCATGCCATCACAAACGAAAGTGTCAAGACCCGGCTGTTAGCTCTCTCTCTGCAAGGGAAGCTCCTCTACTGGTATAGATCCTTGCCAGAAGGTGCTATCACGGGATGGGCTCAACTGGCTGGACGACTAGTTAAAGGATTCAATGAGTCCGCAGATCCCTCCTCGTTGCTACACCAATTTCAGAGCATTCAACGGCATCCGCAAGAGGAGATATCAGACTTCAACGTGAGATTTGCGAGATCCTGGAAAAGAGTGCCCCCTGAACTACGTCCTTCCAATGGACAAGCTGCCCACTACTACCTCAGAGCTTTCAACTCGGATATTTGTTTGGTCATCAAGTTGGCCCGCGTAAATACTTTCCCCGAGTTGTATGAGGTTGCTCAGAGGGCAGAACTAGATATGATTGCCATAGGTAGACTCCTGCACAAGATGCAGCCTCCAATCTATCCAGATTTTCCTCAGTCACAATATCCTCTAACGTCTGGTGGGGCGCCTTCTTCGTCCAATGCATATCCCAATTCGCCGTGGAATCCCGCACCTGTGATGTCTCAATTTGGTCCACCTCAAGTACATTTTCCCACTCCGCCAGCGCCTCAGTTCCCATCTACTCCGTAGTATCCAGCACTTCTCGCTCCTCCGCAATACCCGACATTGCCTGCTCCACCGCCATTAGTCGCATTGCCTCCGTCGGACCGGCCGGCGCCAGCTGATACCGATATACAAACTAAGATTCTCCAAGAAGTGCGAGCCCTTGCTTCTGGTTACCAGACGTTGTCCAATGATATGACAATCATGAAGAAGAAGCAGGCCCAACAGGAATTTATTCCTAGAAGGCCCTATCCACCTCCCGCGCTGACTAGAGATCAAGCAGCCCAGGCTCAAAGGCCTCCGGCGAGAAATGTTGTTAACAATGCCGAGCTGAGTACCTCAGATCGCGTGCACTGGTGCTTCACTTGTAATGATCCTCACGGAGAAGACAGTTGCATGCTGCATCAGCACTATGTCCAAACTCTTGCAGCCAGCAGTATAGAAGATCAAGTGAACATGCTCCGGGAGGAAGAGCGCAATTTTGCGATCCCTGAAGAAGATCCTGTGTCAATCCTGACCAAGGAAGGAAAAAGGCCAATCGAGGCCGATGCGGCCCAGATGAAGCCATTAAAGGTGTATGCCAGAAGAGAGAAGATGCAGCCTGCTGCGGAAGCTCCTGATAAAGCGCCTTTGCCTCCGCCTGCTAAAGAGAAGCCTCCACAAGCCAAAGTTCCAGTGACTCAATCTCCTACCGAAACAAAAGAGCAAGCTTGAGAAAAGTTGAAATACCCGTCGCTGACAAAGCGGCAGAGGGTCGAGGCCATGTAGCAGTACCACACCAGGTACGAACTAGCGAAGGAGGCAGAAGGGCCTGGTACTTCGGTCTACAACATAGTTGACGAGCTCAAGAAGACCCTGGCGAAAATAAGCATGTATGATGCCCTTCAGCTCCCGGGTCAGGTGGATTTGCTGCAAGAGTCTCTGAAGACTGTGAAAAGTGGAAAGTCACCGCAGCCTGTGTTAGCTCAGCCCTTGACAACTTCAATCACCGGAAAAAACATACCCCCACCTTTCTACTTATCTTTACAGATGGAAGGTCACATGGTACATAACTGTATGGTTGACTTCGGTGCATCAACTACCGTCATGCCGAGGGCTGTCTACGAAGAGATTGGTATGGAATACACGCGGAGCAGTCAAGGCATCTTGCAGCTGGATGGCACTAACAGTGGGCATCATCAAAGACATTCTCATTCGGTTGCACAAAGCCCCTGATATTGTGGTCATCCAAGAGGTCGTGGTTGTCGATTTGGAACCCTACTTCCGCATGTGTCTCTCGAGGGAGTTCACAGCCAAGCTGGGTGGATATTTGTCGCTGGACTACTCACACATGGAGGTCCCTTTCAAAGGGAGGAAAGTGAAGATCTACAATGATAAACCATCCACTTTCCTAGTTGAGAAGATCCCCGAGGAGGAACAGCAGGATGAAACGGTCCATCTAATGACCGAGGAGCTGGCAGAAGTAGAACTGGTGGGAGAAGCCATAGAGCAGTTACAAGCGAAGGATGAGTTGTCCTTGCTAGATTTCAACGCCATGATTGAAACTGAAATAGGCTGTTTCTCTGTAACTCAGCCTGAAAAGCCAAAGGAGACGGTAAAGGAAGACATAGGCCTTGCTCCGAATGAGCTATGGAAGCTATACTTTGACAGCGCCCGATGCAAGAACGGTGCTGGGGCAGGGGTCCTAGTCTCGCCATTTGGAATATAAAAGGACTACTGCTAAAGGGTGGCCTGGAGTTGCACAAACAACGCAACCGAGTATGAAGCCCTATGCTTAGGCTTGAAGAAAGCGGAGAGACTCGGGATCAAGTAGCTGCAAATCTTTGGAGATTCAGAGTTGGTATGCAAGCAGATCACCAATAAGTGCGCCTCCAAAAAGCATTATCTCAAGGCGTACCACAATCGTGTTTGGGATTTGGAGTCATTTGACTACCTAAATATCAAAGCTATCTCCAGAGAAAAGAATAAACATGCTGACATCTTGGCGTTTGTTGGAGCTGTGTACGTCGATGATGACACTATGTGAGGGAAGCGGTTCGTACCATTTATGGCCTTGTGTGATAAGGACACCCATTTGCAAGTGTTCGATTCTGATGAGCAGATCATCAATTTTTTAATTCATGAAGCAAGTTCAATCGAAGGTAGAGACCCTGATGACGAGCGGTATGAGGGGTTGATACAGTTAAAAAATAACCATGTCCCAAAAGGACTGATTACCCTAGAGAGCCTGTTTGATCAAAATGATAGAGCCATATCTCACAGGATCAAGGTTGATTCCAAGCAGTACAGGGAGCTGGAACTTGAACTAGGAAAGACAATCAAAGTCGGAACAGACTGCACCCCAGAGGAACTGGAACAGATTCAGGCTCTGTGTAGAAGGTATCCAGATATCATGGCTTGGTGTTATCAGGATCTCAAAGGGTATGACAGAGAAATAATACAACACACCATAGAACTAGAAGAAGGGGTAAAGCCCTTTAGACAAAAACAAAGAGCGGTTAATCCAAAGATCGAGGCTATGATGAAGGCAGAACTCCTGAAAATGCTAGAAGCCAAGATCATATACCCCATCAAGCATTCTTCTTGGGTCGCCAATCTGGTCCTAGTCAGAAAGAAGAACGGGGATATCCGCCTTTGTGTCGACTTCCGCAATCTGAATAAAGCCTCCCTCAAAGATCACTATCCGCTGCCGTAGATCGACCAAATTCTCCATGTTGTTGCAGGAGCTCAGCGATTCTCTCTTATAGACGGATTTTCAGGCTATAACCAAGTTTGGGTGAAAGATGAGGACCAGCACAAAACGACGTTCACCACCAAATGGGGGACGTTCGCCTATCAGCGCATGCCTTTCGGTTTATCCAACGCTGGGGCCACATTCCAAAGGGCCATGGACCTTGCATTTCGGGAGCTGCTAAATAAAATCGTCATTTATTTAGATGACATGACCGTGTTTTCCCACAGGAGAGAAGAACACACCTCTCATCTGGAGCAAGTGTTTGAAAGATGTCGGGAGTTCGGCATATCCATCAATCCCAAGAAATCGGTCTTTGCGGTCAAGGAGGGGAAGCTATTGGGTCATGTCATTTCAGAGAAAGGTCTAGCAGTTGATCCTGACAGAGCAGAAGCTCTCTTGAGACTCTCCATCCCTGTGGACAAGAAAGGGCTCCAGTCCTTCTTTGGACAAATCAACTTCGTGAGGAAGTTCGTGCCCGATTTCGCCCAAGTAATCAAGCCCATGGCCGAGCTCTTGAAGAAGGATGCCGATTTTGTCTGGACTGAGGAGAGGAAGAAGGCATTCGAAGAAATCAAAGCTAGAATCTCCCAGGCGCCCGTGTTGGTGAACCCAGACTACTCTAAAGATTTCATCCTATATTTAGTCGGGGAACCTGAGAGCTATGCTGCAGTCCTGACCCAGAAGGGGGATGACGATGAAGAGCGACCGATAGCCTTCTTGAGCCAAGTGATCCAGCCGCATGAAGAAAGATACAATTTTATTGAGCGGCAAGTGCATGCAGTCATGAGATCCTTGAAGCACTTGGGGGGGGGGGGGGGGGGGGGGGGCGGCGGGCGGGGGGGGGCGGCGGGCGGCGGGGCGGGGGGGGCGGGGGGGGGGGGGGGCGGGGGGGGGGGGGGGGGGGGGGGGGGGGCGGGGCGGGCGGCCCCGGGGGGGGGGGGGGGGGGGGGGGCGGGGCCGGGGGGCGGGGGGGCCCGCCCGCCCGCGCGGGGGGGGGGGGGGGGGGCGGGGGGGTGGCACCACATGAAGGTTCCTAAAGGGGCTATCGCAGGTCTTCAAAATTGGGGACCTAATGCTGAAATGGGATTCATGGAAGGAAAAACCAGGCAATCATGACAAATTTGATGCCTTCTGGGAAGGCCCCTTCCAGGTTGCCAGGGTTAACCAATTCAACTCATTTGTGCTAAGAGACATGGAGGGTCATATCCTCCCAATACTGGTTAATGGCTTTCATCTGAAAGCCTATCATCACTGAGAAACATCAAGAGGTTCCCTCTGTACATAATTTCTTTTCTGTTCTTTCAAATTGTTTATTTTCCTGAATGTAAATATGCTTTTCAGTTGTTTTAGTTTTAGGCTGTTGAGCCAAGTTGTTCACCAGATCCTCGGGTCTGGAAAATCTTTGATTCCAAGTGGATGCAGAAGCATTTCCCCCTGCAAGGAAAAGACCTGGAGAACCAAGCAAAAGAGGAGTTCGTCCGCCGTCGCTCGCTTATTTGATAAATTCTGATATCGCTTTGCTTTTTCAGCGACAGCGAGAATCCCCTACAAGCGATGGCCGAATTGAGAAGAACACAAGGAGAAATTGCTAAGTAAAGTTGCCCGAGATTGCCCAATTTTTGAGCGACCCCGAGTTTTCAACGATTCCGAGCAAGCAATAGGGCGCCATATTTGCCTAAGTGTCCAAGAAATTCCCAAGATCGCTCAAATTTGAGCATTCCGTAATCGCCTAGATTTTGGGACAACGATCATGAGGAGGATAGGGCGTGAATGAAATAAGTTCAAAAAATCTTCAAAGTATGGCAAATCTTGTGTGGGAGGGATTTCAAAAGGATATTTGAGAGTTGGAAAGAAGAGGGTTCTCTAAGTGACAAAACCCTCCGTCGCTCGCTCAAGGCGCACATGCCCGAGATCGCCCAATTTTTGAGCGATCCCGGGAGCGCTCTCACATTTCGAGCGAACATGAGAAAGAGGCACCCCAAATTTTCTAAGTACTGCAGCTCTCTGTCGCTCGCTTTTCCAAGAAAGACGAGCATCGCTCTTATTTTTCAGCGACAGTGGGGATTTTAGGCAAGAGCTACCAATGAAACAGGCGGTTTGAAAAAGTCGGGAAATATTCTAAGTGTGGGTCCACCCTCCGTCGCTCGCCCAACACGTCTTCTCCCAAGCGCGCCCCATGTTGCGAGCGACGCCGGGTCAGATAGAAAGATGAATATTCTAAGGGAGAGAAGCTCTCCGTCGCTCGTTAAAACGACCCGCGCTTGATATCGCTAAAGTTTTGAGCGACTGGGAAAAGGTGCAAAATTAAAGCGGGCCCCGTTTTTCTCCACTCAGTGATTTAGAAAAGTGTGCCAAAGGGCAGCTAAGGCCCGTTTTTCGAAGAACGTGCCAAGGAGAAGAGGGTTTGTGCTGATTCCAAGGATGATTGCGCAAAAGGAACGTGCTCCAAAGGTTAAACATTTAAGTATTGGCGCTTCCAAGGAAGATTTCATGCATGGCCACCCAAGAACAGAATTAACGTCTACCAACTCCGTGCGCCTGGTATTTAATTCAAGTGCCCTCCATTGAAGGCCCATCCCGAGTTCGCTGCTATAAGAGCACAACCTCTCAGATGCGCTCTACCTGAAAACTCCAACGCGCTCCAAGCTGCACAAAGTAAAATTCAGTAATTTCTTACAGTCAAGCAGCAACTGAACTGAAATTCGCCCTCGCCATGGGAAAGAAAGAGAGCGGACAGAAGGGTGCAGCAGCTGGCCGAGCGACTTCAAGCACACCAGAAAGTGGGCAAAAGAAAGAAAGAAAAGAAACCCCGGACAGCGCAACTGAAGCCAATCCCCACCTCCCATCGATTACTGGATAAAGCTCAAAGATGGGATTTACTCACAGGGCACCGGTCAGCTGCGGCAGACAATTGATAATTTGCGAGAGAGATTTTCTCCTTCGAACCCCTACGCCGCGGCTTATCTGTCCCACCTCTACTGGTTCTTATGCCCGCAGGTGCATCATTGCCCTGACCTGGTGGGTGCAATTGTTGAATATTATAAACCAAACACCAGGCAGGTCTGCGACCATAAGGGCAACGTTTTGTTCTCGCTCTACTTGGAGACGGTGAGAGCTGCCTTCGCGCCGAGTGTAACATTAAACAACGAGGACTATACTATCAGAAGTGTCAATCTTGGGGAGCAGACAAACAGGTACTCAGACAACCGGAAGATGCGGGAGTTTGTGAATTCTCAGCTACATGAGCTACTTCCACCCCGGCAATGGCCGAAGGAGCCAAGACCTCTGGGCGACTTCAAAAGTTCTAGCATTTATACTATGCTGGCTTGGGTTTTGGGTATCGGCACAGACGCAATGGTCTTTCCATACCAAATCGCTCTTGCCGAATGCATCCTAAGAGGGGAATTCTACGACCCCAAGGCCATGACTGACAGAACCAAGCCGGTCTTCTTCGACTGGGCAGACTGCGTGGCTTGAGGAATTCACCTGCAGCTGCAAGAATTGAAAAGCGGCACAAGCGAAAGCTTCAAATACTGCTCGGCCCTGGCATGGCTATTCTTGTTTCACATGTCCAGCCACATAAAGTCGCTCCCAGTTCAGCGCAAGGACAAAAATGGTGCGCCACTGCCCATCTATGAGTGGACCAGAGTGCTACTGAGGGAGGAGTCTTATTACAAGTTTAATCTATCTTTCCTGGGGCCAGCCCTGGCACTCCTCCATGGTTCCTGCCCGCACGTCCCGTTTGCAATGAGAGACCAAATTAGCAGCCAAGATTTTGGCGACACTTTTCGGTTAACGCAAGGGTTTGTGATAAGAATTTTCGGGTTCACGGGCAAACCCTTCTTGCTGCTGTACTATACCACAGAATATCAGTTCGCCCTGGAGGCGTCACGGCAGATGGACTACACAGATGAGAAGTATGGCCAAGGAAGAAAAAAGGGACATCTGTTCAATTATCCAATCACCTGGGCAGGGATTGAGGTCGGCATCAACGGACAACATCAGTACCTGAACGCCACGCTCTTAAGCTTCGGCTTGGTCGAATTGCCTCAGAGATGGAAGTACGATCCCCTCGACATAGTGAGGAATTTCACAGGTGTACAGGACTTCCATGTCTATCCCCGCGAGAAAATCATGGACGAGCGCAATAACCCGTCGGAGAGAGATTTAGAATGGAACATTGAAGACATGCAGTCTTTCCCGCCGTGGCACGACTTCTACTTCGTAGAGGTCGAATTTGATCCTGCCCGTAATAAAGAGCACAGGACGAATACGAAAACGTACAAGAAAATGGAGGCTAGACTGCAAGGCAGAGGGTGGAGGCTTGAAAAGATATCAGAGTGGTGGATAATGCGCGTCCGAACCAGAAAAGACAAATCCGAGAAAGACTTGGCCAATGACGACACATTTTCCACGCTCTACGATAAGCACCATGCCATGTGGCAGCCTATTGTATTCCGGCACATTGTACCCCCAGGCTCTCAATGCCTACAAAAGGGGCAGGCCCCACTCAAACAGTTGCACTCAAGTGGTGAAGGGTCCAGCAGTGGGGCACATGCAAAGCAAGCTGTGGAGTCCAAAATGCAGCAGTTTTCTGAAAAACGGCCAGCCGAAGCTGCAACATCTAAGAAAGAGATAGTCACACACGTGTCTCAAGCAACGCAAGCTCCAGCGACGCAGGCGTCCCCGACACCTCAAAAGAAAAAGTCGTTCAAATTAACAGTGAAGCCCCCCAAGGCTTCAAAGAGTTCTACCAGCCCAACGCCCATCACTCAAGAAGAAGAGGTTGCACCTCTTAAGAGAAAAAGGAGGACAGAAAGGGCCAAAGGGCAAGGAGCTGCACCTGAGAAGGACTCTGTGCCGCAGTCTGAAGTGACGCTGCCCCAAAAGAAGAGCAAAATCTCAGAAGCCGCTGCAACAAAGGAGGATACACGCCTGTTCGCAGAAAACCAGTGGATAGACCAAGTCTTCCGATCACCAGCTCAGGCGGGGTCGCAGGTATGCATTCTCCATTATTTCAAGCTTCTGTGTTAGTGTCTGCGGCACCCTTGTCTTCCACTGCTGTAACCATCCCCGCCGCCATTTCCCTAGAAAGAGGAGCAGCAGACCAGCAGCCACCCTTTCCTTTGCCGAATCTCACACCCTCATTGAGGAAACCCAACCCTTCATTGTTGAAGACCCCCAGCCTGGCCATTCTCTTGTAGAGCCCGACGCCCTTCAAACCCTAACCGAAACCCAGTCAGGTGCCGCTGTCTCAGATCCGCTGCATTCCCCTCGCCATTCACCCACAACCGGCATATTATCTGAAAACCCGCCTCAAAACCCTGAAAATCCGTCTGTATCCCCCACCCAGGCTAAGTCATCCCCAAGAATGGAAAAGCATCAAACTGCTGTTTCCCCTTACCTGTTTGCTGAGGAACACATGTCGCAGTAGGGTTTGCCCTTGGCCAGGCCTCTCTTCGGAGAGGTAGATTTGATCCAGATAATGGAGAACCAGCCTGTGGCAACTTAGGCTAAGCGCACTTCCAACAGGTGGATGCAGAACGCGATGAAAAGAAGGGCTGAGGAAATTGCTGGAGTAGAGAAGCACTCCAGGTTTAACTTTAACAACATGTTGTTGTACAAAGAAAAGAGGATTCCAAAGGTTAAGAAGCCTCTGAAGGATATGGCTCCTGAAGATTAGAATATCGGAGCAGGACCAAGGACTTGAATAAGGTCAGCTTCAAGGATGAGGCGCTAGCTCTTCATGATGGAACCGATACCCTGCGCCTAAAGCACCTCCAGTTGCAAGAGAGCTACTACGATCTTGAAAATGAAAAGGTCAAGCTGGAAGAGGGCATGGCAAGAATGCAGGCCCAGTTAGAAAACTCTGAGAAAGAATGCCAGCTGCTGAAGCAGCAATTGGCAGAATTGCAAAAGGAGGCGACAGAACAGAAAGAGGCTGCCGAGCGCTAGATAGAAGAACTGGAGGGTGAGCTTCTACAGACTAAGCAGCAGCTGGAGGACAGGGTTGTGGAGACATTCTCCAAGGAACACATCAAGGAAATTCGCACCCGATTATTGAAGAACTTCAGACCCCGGGCTTCTAAGTCCCTTAAGGTTTTCACATTTGCCACCCGGGTCAAAGAAGCATCCGCCGAGGGTAAGCCTGTGGTGGAGGAGGCAGAGCGGGAAGCTGATCGCTGGCTCGATCTGGCTGTCAAGGCAGGGACCCTTGAGCGCCGAAACCTCCAAATACCTTCTACAGATTCCATTGCCTATGATTGGGCAGCTGCAAGGGCAACCTTGCATTCTTTCTTTTAAAGATTTCAGAAAATTCATAGAGCCAGGGCATTGCTGGACATGCTAGAGCAAGAGAAAGATATATGCATGTCTCCCTTCCTGACTCTCTCCTCGCTCGGGTTCCCGAGCTTTGCAGACAGTGAAGGCAATTGCCTGTCAAAGGAAGCATTACGTCCGGCATGGGATGCCTTTGCCAATGATACTTCAGACATCGATGGGTGGGAGGACCCAATCCAGCAAGAGCAGGTGATAGAGCTCACTTCCAAGTTCTGCCTAATTCGCTCCTGTTTGCTAGATTTGAGCCAGAAGGCCGAACAGATTGGTATAGTCCAGATGGAAACCTTCAGGCACCTAATGAGCGATATTCGCAATATGGAGCCCTTCTCAGAGAGTGCCTGGGCTCAGGTTCAGGATGCATTCGAACGCATACAGGCCCGCCTTGGCTCCGGGGAGTTTAATCCAGAGGAAGACCCAGACGAAGAGGAGGCGCCATATGATGAAGACTTCGAGGAGGAGGATAATGAAAATCAGCCTGATGGAGATGATCCCAAGGAAGAGGAGCAGCAAGAAGCAGAGCAGCAAGACCAGGGTCTACAACAGGAAGAAGCAGAGCAACAAGACCAGGGTCTACAACAGGAAGAAGCAGGGACCGGGGATGACTTCGGGCCCAAAGGATAAAGGCATGGATTCTTGCATCGAGGCGAGCTCAATACCCCGCGAGCTGCCAGGAATGTTGCCACATTTTGCTAGGGGTAAAATAATTTTGAAATTTTTTAGCAGGTTGTTGCCTCCCTCCTTCATTGTTGTTTTCAGTTTCCTTGCTTCAATTCCAGTTTGTTCAATTTTAGTTAGCAGATCATTTTTCAGATTTGGATGTAAAAACTTGAAAGAAAAATGTAAAAAACTCCTAAGTTTGGCCCCTGCCCATGATCGCGGTCGCTTTCGGGCAATTCCTGGGAGCGCTGGCATCGATCACTGTCGCTGTCGCGCGCCCCCGACGCCCGTCGCTGCTCATATCTTCAGCGACACAGAAGATGGCAAGAAAGAGCGAAAAACGGCTAAGGGTCGGCGATCGAGATTGTTGTCGCTTGACAGCAACGCCCATCGCCGCCCCCTTCTTTGGCGACCAAGAGCATCCCTTCCAAATTTGTCTAAGTGTGCAGTCGACGGCGATCGCCGTCGCTGCCAGGAAAAGTGAGCGCTGCGCAGCATTTGCGCACGACAGCGGAGCAATCCCGCCCGTGATCGCTGTTGCCGCCCAGTGACGCATGGCGTCGCTGAATTTTTCAGCGACGACCAAAAAAGGAGTAAAAGAAGGAAAAAACGGTTAAGTACCCCTCTACTCGCGATCGTCGTCGCCGTCCACATTTCTCACCGGCGCTGCAGTTTTTTAGCGATTTGCAGCACAGGCCTAGCCCGCGATCGCTGTCGCTCATCGGAATTTCTCGGGGTCGCTCAATTTTTGAGCGCTCCGCAGCAAGAGCCCAAGACCACTCCTCGCTCCCAGTCGGAGATCGCTGTCGCCGTTTAGCAAATCATTCCACCTCCAAGGCTCTTCAGCGACCAAGGGAAAGAGGCCCCAAAGTTAGAGTTTAAAAGCAGCAGGGACCCATTTTCAGCAATTTAAGTCAGAGTTTCCCCCAGTCTTCAGGGCACGTTTCACGGAAGATGAAAATGTACTTCAAAGACAAGGTAGGTGAACATTGAAGGATAAATTGTACTGCACCTACCGCATTGACTGGTAAACCCCTTTTCAACCACCGAATCTGTCAGAAGCAGTGCGAAGTCTAGGAAAACCATGCTTCAAGTACAACTACGGCCGACAAGAATCAGATCAGGCCGCTTTTTGCAGCTTTTGGCAGGTTTGGACATCTGTGCTCATAATGTAATCGGGGGGGAAAATTCTGCTATAAATAGCAGTTGAGCTTCATTGTAAAAGGGGGGTAGGGGAACATATTGCTAGGAAAGCTACTGTAACTGGACATTTGCTCTTGAATCAAAGTATACTTGGCTCCGTTACTTGTCTCTATTTTTTATGCTGCCTTCTGCAGGTATTTCTGCATCGTGTCATTTATTTTTCTGATTGCTGTCATTCTGAACTCTGGATTTCAGCATTGGCAATTAAGTAGACGTGGAATACTAAATGAAGGATACATAGGATAGAATTGCATTAACGGTTTCTGTTACATACATTGTTTTGATTGCTGTTGGTTTAGGGATAGGTTAGTGACTGTGCTGCTTGTTCTTCCCACCCGAAGCAAATGATATTTATGTTTCTTTCTGCATTTTATAATCTCTTTCCTGCACTCTCAGCTAAAACCCCAAATTAGATTAGTATAGGAGCTGGCCTTCTTCGGAGATTGGCTCGGAAGGCATCCCTTCCTTCCGGCCTTTCAATCTGCTGGGCGAATCTAGGGCACAATAAGATTAAAATCCTATCCTAAGTGGCAGATTCGTAACCAACAGTTCCTGTGGAAAGGATGCTGTCGATCTTCTCAATGTAGCATTCAACAATGTCTCTCAAGCTTATGAGATGGTTGCCATTGTATTAGAGATATTCCAAGTATACTTTCCTAAGAGTCCTACTCCATTTCTTGATGATGTGTTCAAAATACCTTCTTCATCATTAGGCTTGGCGACAATGGCATAAGAGTCGTTCTCTCACCATTCAGGCTCATGTAAAGGATGTGGTAAATTAGAAGTTGAAAAGAATCCAAAGGAAGGAGGGAAGAAAGCCAAAAAGCCCTTAAAGAAGCCGGTTTGTACTTTTTGTAAGGAAGGACACAAGGCAAATTTTTGTTGCTTGCAGATTAGAAGCTTGAAGAGGCAGCCAAAAAGTGGGGTGTTGAAGGTGCTCTTTTCTATGCCTAGGGTGAGGATGATCATGATGGTGAGACCTCGTAGACACATGCAGTTGTTCATTTAGCATATTGAACATCCACTTCTTCTGAAGAATGGATTGCAGATTCAAGTGTAACTCAACATGTAACTAAGCATTGCCATCTCTTGCATGACTACAATAGACAACATTCTAGTGAGTGAGTGGTTATTGGGGATGATTCCTCTTTAAAGTGGTAGGATGTGGTGAGGTGATGGTTCATCCTCATATGAAGGAGTCCTTTATGTTTTAAATGCTGGCCCAAATCTTCTTTCCATCTATCACATCACTCATACAAATAAGCAAGTCAAGATTGTTGCCTCAGGATATTGTGATGAATCTAATAAGATGTATAAGCTTGGTGACAGTTTGTCTTCTTCCTCCAAGAAGAAAGACTTTGTAGCTATAGTGGCACGGGCAGGTGATGTTAACAAGCGATTGTAGAAATGAATTTTACATGCTCACAACAGTTCCATTTCCACTTAAATAATTTACAGGTCTGCAGTTATGGTAGTATAGCAATAATAATACACAGAAATCTGCAATAGCAATAACAACAACAGCAATGACAGAAATACAGCAGCAATGGTAGATACAGTAAATACAACAGTTTTATATTAACAATGGCATGTATGATACAGCATTACAGTTTCAGCATTACAATACAGCCTGCAAACCCTAGGCTGATTAATCTCCATGGCTGCATCAATCACCCTGCATTATCTCCTTACTGTCTGCACATCTCCTATGGGTGAACGAACGTGCAAGAACAACTTCAACCCATGAACATCCTGAATGAATGAGGGGGGCTTATTTATACACCCACAAAGTGGTTATGTTCTCCAACTACCTTGCAACTACCCTCAAATTACATTTCATGTGCATTTGCTTTGCATTACATTTCATTTCCACTACATGACAAAATACCCTATGGCTTATAATTTAGCCGACATATTTGACTTAACATGACTTTATTATGACGTACAATATTAAATTGCACTTTACAACATTATTAAATATATGCACGTGCATTTCGTCAAACACTTTGCGTGCATTTACAATATAACACATAATATCAAAACTGGTTCAGCAAATAAGGATATCTCATTGTGCCTGTCTACAACGATGGCATCACAAACTTAGGCATATTGAATATGGATCCTTGAGGTACATGAATCGACATCAATTGGTTGTTGGTCTTCCTCCTATATCTCCTCTTAGAGGTGTTTGTGAGGGGTGCATCATGGGGAAGCATCATCGAGAGTCCTCAAAAGGGACTGCTAGGCATGCTACCCTTGGAGCTTATTCACATTGATATTTGTGCACTCTTGAAGGTACCATCTCTTTCCAAGAATAAGTACTTCCTCACCTTTATTGATGACTTCTCTAGGTATGTACGGTTTTATACCATTCGTACCAAATATGAAGCCTTTGGGAAGTTTAGGGACTTCAAGGCTTTTATGAGAACTAGGTTGAGAGGAAGATCAAGTGCCTGCAAACAGATGGAGAAGGTATATTAGTGTTGCCTTTGTTGCTTTTTTGGCTCTTCATGGCATTTCTTTTTGGAGGACTGTTCATCATACCCTGGAACACAATGGGGTGGCTGAGTGGAAGAATAGGGTTATCATGGAGATGGCTCGATGTATGTTGCATGCCAAGCAAATGGAACCCAAGCTTTGGGGTGTAGCAGTGACTTGTGTAATGCATATCATCTATTGGACTTTGACTTGAGCCATTCAGGGTTTGACTCCACTTGAGAGATTGCCACGTCTAGCTTTTTTATCTTGGATCCACTGCATGGGCCCATATTCCCAAAGATACACTAAAGAAGGTGGATGTAAGGAGCGATCGTTGCATTTTTGTGGAGTATTCTAACACCTCCAAGGCTTATAGCTTGTGTGATCCCAAAAGGTGGGATATTCTTATTCAGAAATATTTTGTCTTTGATGAGTTACTTCCATTTACACCTTCCTGTAGACAACAGTTCTAAGCCCTAGGATTGACTAGCACATTATCCAAAAATTTTGTAATGTAACTGAGCAATTTTGTCTAAGTGCTTGCAATATAATCATCAGACGTCCAGTTTTGTAAGTCAGACGTCCAGTTTTGTAAGTCAGACGTCCAGTTTTGTAAGTCACCAGACGTCTAGTTTTATCAGACGTCTGGACTGTCCGTCAGACGTTTGGACTGGCCGTCAGACGTCTGGATTGGTTGTCACACGTCTGGTCTGACTGCCAGATGTCTGGGCTAGTGGCCTGACGGCTAGTTAGCGCCAGTTAGATGTCTGATTAGTTATTAGTTAAAAGAATTAGTTGTGAAGTTGGTTGGGGAAGTTGGGGGAAGTTGGTTGGGATAACCAACTTCCAACCTTATAAATACCCCCCTCTTTTGTCATTTGTAAGGCATCAGAAGCAAGGAGAAGACAATCAGAGAGCATCACTCTGTTGTATGCTGTAACTGTGATTGAATATAATACAAAGGCTGTTATTCTGATCCATATTTTGCGTATGCATTGAGTGAATGTTGAGTTGAGTTGCTGGGTTGCTGCCATTAATGGAGTTGTTGCAGGTTTGAAGCCATTGATGGACATGTTGCAGGTTTCCGAATGTTGATTTGTCATTGCAGGTTTGCTATCCGTTATCGACGAACAGGTCCCGGAGTAGGAGCGATTATGGTGGTTGCAGATTCCCTGAGGTCTGACGTCTAGCCAGACGTCTGGTAACCACCATACGGCTAGCTGTCAGCCCCTCCACCCGACGTCCAGCCCTGACCAGACGTCTAGTAGCTGGACGCCCTGCCTGCCAAACCTGACGTCTGAACCCCAGACGCCTAGACCAGACTCTTGACATTGTCCCAGACGTCTATACTTGTCCATCCGACGTCTGGACCCTTGACGTCCTGACTGAGCCAACTGAAACTAGAGTTAGCTTCCTGACGAGAACCTTGTTGTGTTGCCTAACCCTGATACTAACTGTCATCACCCATATCGAGAATGTACTCATCCCTATCTACACTTCCGACCCTCTTCCTGTTCTGTTGGCCAATAATTCTCCTCTCATAGCTCCTTTAGTGGTTCCTGCCACCTCCTCACAGATTCTCATTAGCACAATTCTAGTTGTTTTGACTTCACCTTCTAGTGAAGACATCAATATGCTGTCCTGATTTGACTCTTCCTTTGGACTCTTCTCCAACACCTATAGTTTTGTATCCCCAAGCAGATGAGTTTGATCCTCCTAATGTCTTATGCGATGGTGTTGGATGTTGAGGTGGATGGTGAGTTTGGATTTCATACTTCAGTACAGGCTTCCAAGGCTTATAGCTTGTGTGATCCCAAAATGTGGGATATTCTTATTCAAAAAGATTTGGTCTTTGATGAGTTACTTCCATCTACACCTTCCGACCCTCTTCTTGTTCTGTTGGCCAATAATTCTCCTCTCATAGCTCCTCCCCCTCACAGATTCTCATTAGCACAATTCTAGTTGTTCGACTTCACCTTCTAGTGAAGACATCAATATGCTGTCCTGATTTGACTCTTCCTTTGGACTCTTCTCCAACACCTATAATTTTGTATCCCCAAGCAGATGAGTTTGATCCTCCTAATGTCCTATGCGATGGAGTTGGATGTTGAGGTGGATAGTGAGTTTGGATTTCATACTTCAGTACAGGCTTCTAATGTTGGTACTCCACAGGATGTGCAAAGTCCTCCATGGTTCGTCCAAGGCCCAAGTGGGCCTGAATTCTCTTTTAGGATGCGTAGGCCATTCTCTCTTATGAGTGTCATTGGAAGGCTTCCTCTTGGGCCTTAGTCTTGAGGGTTGATGATTTTGGAGATACCCTCACTTATTCTTAGGTCAAGGCTTGTTCGGAATGGGAGGATGCTATGCTTATTGAAGTATGAGTCAATGGTGAAGAATTAGATGTGGAACTTCTTCCTCTTACAGAAGGGAAGAATATTGTTGGTTGTAAATGGGTCTATAAGACTAGGTACACTTATGATGGTTAGGTGGAGAAGCAAAAAGCATGCCTTGTTGTTAAGGGATTCTCTCAAAAGGAGGGAATTAACTATTTGGAGACCTTTGCTTGAGTTACCAGGATGGACTTTTTTTGGATGATCCTTTCTATTGTAGCTTCTTATGGATGGAAGGTACATCAAATGGATGTGAAGAGTGCCTTTCTTCATGGTGAGCTCCAAGAGGAGATCTATAAGTGACAACTGCCTAGTTTTGAACTTGATGGACTTACTCCCTTGGTATGTCGGTTGAAGAGGCTGTTTTATGGGCTTAAGCAAGATCCTCGCACTTGGTATGGGAAGATCCATTATTTCTTTCTCATTTGTGGGTTTAGGCAATGGGAGACAACATGATGTCTACATCTGGCACTAGGATGATCAAATTTTGGTGATTGTATGGTATGTGGATGATCTCATCATGGGAAGTTCAACACCCTTGACCAAGGAAATGAAGTCATGGGTTCATGACACCTTTGAGATGCCAAATTTGGGTCTTCTTCATTATTTTTAGGGTATTCAGATTGATTAGTCATGTGCTCTAGGATAACCATTTCTCAGCCCCAAGTTTGCCTTGGATCTTCTACAATGGTTCGAGATGTAGGATTGCAAACCTGCTAAGACTCCCTTTGCTTTTGGTTTGAAGTTGTGAGCAGATTACAGTAATCCTTTGGTGGATGGTGCTTTATACTAGTCACTTGTTGGGGGCCTTCTCTATCTCACTCACACTTTGTTGTGGATTTACATTCGTTGTCAATTATTATTCCAGTTATATGCAGGCACCTCGTGAGAGTCATTGGACAATGGCCAAGCAGATCCTTTGATGTTTCGTAGGTACATACTAGATGGGTATTCACTACTTAGTTGGAGCATCTCCCATTTTGACATGATTCTTTGATGTAGATTGGGCTCGTGATTTGGATTAGCAATACTCCACCGCTGGGTTTGTTTTTAATTTTGGTTCCAATCTCTTGTTGTTGTAGACATAATCCACCATATCTTAGTTTTCTTTAGAAGCTGAATATTGTGCTGCCAATGAGGCTGCCAAACACCTTTGATGGATACTCATGATTTTGGAGCAGTTGGGTATTCATTAGTAGTTTCCAATCACTCTTCATTGTGACAATTAAAGGTCCATCAACTTTGTCTGCAATCCAGTGTTTCATTAGTAGACTAAGGACATTAAGGTTTGGATACACTAAGTTTGATGGCTTTATGCCCGTGGGATGCTTGATCCAATCTTTGTGCTATCAGTAGATCATATAGCAGATATTGACCAAGGTCATGCCTGAGGTGCCTTTCGTGCAATTGTAGGACTGTCTTGGAGTAGGAAAGTGTCCCTTAGGGGGGGGAAGACTAATAAGGGTCTCTCAGCTTAAGGGGGGAAAACTAATAAGGGTCTCTTAGCTTAAGGGGGGATGTTGGTGTAAACAACAGTTCTAAGCTCTAGGACTGACTGGCACATCCTCCAACAATTTTGAATGTAACCGAACAATTTTGAACGTAATTGAACAATTTTGTCTAAGTGTTGGCATCAGACGTCCAGTCTGTAAGTCAAACGTCTAGTGTTGTCAGACGTCTGGGCTGGCATTTAGACGTCTGGACTGGCTGTTAGACGTCTGGGCTAGTGGCCTGACGACTAGTTAGCAGAGTTAGACGTCTAATTAGCAATTAGTTAGCAGATTCGGTTGTAGAAGTGGTTGGGGAAGTTGGGGGAAGTTGGTTGGGACAACCAACTTCCAGCCCTATAAATACCCCCTTT